>CM035842.1:271778475-273170740 GCA_020510985.1 Pholidichthys leucotaenia
TGTTTTTCTTAAGCCATTCTGAGGTGTACTTGCTGATGTGTTTTGGATCATTGTCCTACTGCAGAACCCAAGTGTGTTCAGCTTGAGGTCACGAACAGATGGCCGGACATTCTCCTTAAGGATTTTTTGGTAGACAGCAGAATTCATGGTTCCATTTACCACAGCAAGTCTTCCAGGTTTTGAAGCAGCAAAACAGCCCCAGACCATCACACTACCACCCCCATACTTTACTGTTGGTATGATGTTCCTTTTCTGAAATGCTGTGTTACTTTTACGCCGGATGTAATGGGACACACACCTTCCAAAAAGTTAAACTTTTGTCCCGTCAGTCCACAGAGTGTTTTCCCAAAAGTCTTGTGGATCATCAAGATGTTTTCTGGCAAAACTGAGATGAGCCTTTATGTTCTTTTTGCTCAGCAGTGATTTATGTCTTGGAACTCTGCCATGCAGGCCATTTTTGCCTGGTCTCTTTCTTATGGTGGAGTCATGAACACTGATCTTAACTGAGGCAAGTGAGGCCTGCAGTTCTTTGGATGCTGTTGTGGGGTCTTTGTGACCTCTTGGATGAGTCGTCGCTGTGCTCTTGGGGTAATTTCGGTCAGCTGGTCACTCCTGGGAAGGTTCACTACTGTTCCATGTTTTCGCCATTTGTGGATGATGGCTCTCACTGTGGTTCACAGGAGTCCCAAAGCTATAGAAATGGCTTTATAACCTTTTCCAGACTGATAGATCTCAATTACTTTGTTTCTCATTTGTTCCTGAATTTCTTTGGATCACAGCATGATGTCTAGCTTTTGAAGATCTTTTGGTCTGCTTCACTTTGTCAGGCAGGTCCTATTTACTTGATTTCTTGATTGAGAACAGGTGTGGCAGTAATCAGGCCTGGGTATGGCTCGAGAAATTGAACTCAGCTTTCCAAAGACGTTATAAACCTCAGTTAATTTTTGTTTTATCGGGGGGGGGGGGGGGAAATCACTTTTTCAAACAGGGCCATGTAGGTTTGGATTTTTTTTTACCCTTAATAATAAACACCTTCATTTAAAAACTGCATTTTGTGTTTACTTGTGTTATCTTTGTCTATCCATCCATCCATCCATCTTCTACCGCTTTTCCGGAGGTCCGGGTCGCGGAGGCAGCAGTTCAAGCAGAGAAGCCCAGGCTTCCCTCTCCCCAGCCACCTGCTCCAGCTCTTCAGAGGGGATACCAAGGCGTTCCCAGACTAGCTGGGAGACATAGTCTCTCCACCGAGTCCTGGGTCTGCCCCGGGGTCTCCTCCCAGTGGGACGTGCCTGAAACACCTCAAGTGGGAGGCGTCCAGGAGGCATCCTAATCAGATGCCCATACCACCTCAACTGACTCCTTTCAATGTGGAGGAGCAGCGGTTCTACTCTGAGCCTCTCCCGGATGACTGAGCTCCTCACCCTATCTCTGAGGGTGAGTCCAGCAATCCTACGGAGAAAGCTCATTTCAGCCGCTTGTATCCGCGATCTCGTTCTTTCGGTCATTACCCAAAGCTCGTGACCATAGGTGAGAGTAGGAACGTAGATTGACTGGTAAATCGACAGCTTTGCCTTAGAACTAAGCTCCCTCTTCACCACAACAGACCGGTACAACGTCCGCATCACTGCAGATGCTGCTCCAATCCGTCTGTCGATCTCTCGCTCCATTTTCCCCTCACTCGTGAACAAGACCCCAAGATACTTAAACTCCTCCACTTGGGGCAGGAGCCTGTCCCCAACCCGGAGAGGACAATCCACCTTTTTCCGGCTGAGGACCATGGACTCGGACTTGGAGGTGCTGATTCTCATCCCAGCCGCTTCACACTCAGCGGCAAACCGTCCCAGCAAGAGCTGTAGGTCATTGCTGGATGAAGCCAACAGGACAACATCATCTGCAAACAACAGAGATGAGATCCTGTGGTCACCAAGCATGACACCCTCCATTCCCTGGCTGCGCCTAGAAATCCTGTCCATAAAAATTATGAACAGGACCGGTGACAAAGGGCAGCCCTGGCGGAGTCCAACTCTCACTGGGAATGACTCCGACCGAGTGTTGGCAATGCGAACTAAACTCTCACAACGGTCGTACAGAGACCGAATAGCTCGTAACAACAAGCCCGATATCTTTGTCTAATATTTAAATTTGTTTGATGATCTGAAACATTAAAGTGTGACAAACATACAAAAAAAAAAGAGAAATCAGGAAGGGGGCAAACACTTTTTCACACCACTCTGTGTGTGTGTGTGTGTGTGTGTGTGTGTGTGTGTGTGTGTGTGTGTGTGTGAGAAAAGTGCCAGGTTTTTGTGATGTAAAAAAAATGGGACCAAGATAAATAATTTCACAACTTTTTCCACCATTAATGTGACCTATAACCTGTACAACCCAATTGAAAAACAGATCTTTTAAGGAGAAAAATTAAAAAAAACTTATAATAGCCTGTTTGCATAAATATGCACACCCTCTTATAACTGGGGATGTGGCTGTGTTCAGAATTGACCAATCACATTCAATGTTAATGGGAGTCAGCACACACCTGCCACCATTTAAGGTGCCTCTGATTAACCCCAAATTAAGTTCAGCTGTTCTAGTAGGCTTTTACTGACGTTTTCATAGTCGCATCTTACAGCACAAGCCATGGTCCACAGAGAGCTTCCAAAGCATCAGAGGGATCTCACTGTTCAAAGGTATCAGTCAGGAGAAGGGTACAACAGAATTTCCAAGGCCTTAAATATACCATGGAACACAGTGAAGACAGTCATCATCAAGCGGAGAAAATACGGCACAACAGTGACATTACCAAGAACTGGATGTCCCTCCAAAACTGATGAAAAGATGAGAAGAAAACTCATCAGGGAGGCTGTGCAGAGGCTGACAGCAACATTGAAGGAGCTGAAGGAATTTCTGGCAGGTATTGGTTGTTTAGTACATGTGACAACAATCTCCCGTCTAAGGTGGCAAGACAGAAGCCTTATCTTACGAAGAAAAACATCCAAGTCCGGCTACATTTTGCAGAAATACATTTGAAATGTCCCAAACGCATGTGGGAAAATGTGCTATGGTCCAATGAAACCAAGGTTGATCTTTTTGGCCATAATTCCAAAAGGTATATTTGGCGCAAACACAACACTGCTCATCACCAAAAGAACATCATACCTACAGTGAAGCATAGTGGTGGTACCATCATGCTTTGGGGGCTGTGCACAGGAGATGCCCTCACAATCTGACAGATATGGAGCGTTTTTGCAAAGAAGAGTGGGCAAATATTGCCACATCAAGATGTGCCACGCTGATAGACTCCTACCCAAAAAGACTGAGTGCTGAAATAAAAGCCAAAGGTGCTGCAGCAAAGTATTATTTTAAGGGTGTGCATATTTATGCAAACAGGTTATTGTAAGTTTTTTATTTTATTAAAAAACTTATTATTTGTTTCTTTTTCAGTTGGGTTGTACAGGTTATAGGTCACATTAATGGTGGAAAAAGTTTTGAAATGATTTATCTTGGTCTCATTTTTTTACATCACAAAAGCCTGGCATTTGAACAGGGGTGTGTAGACTTTTTATATCCACTGTACTGAAAAAAATCAATTGCACAAATTCATCTGTCTTTAATTTCATGTACCTTTTTCCCTCTTAATTTTGCAGTGTAGTTATAAAATTGATTTTTAATGTGCATTTGAGATGACTTCAACTTTATTCATTATCGTCATCATCATCATCAGCAGCATTTATTTTTGACAGGACGAAATTAATCCCTCAGTTGGGGAAGGTCCTGCTTGACTGCACTTTTCACAGTTGCTACTTGACTAATTAAAAATTATTAGATATCAAGTTACATTAAGAGCCAGTTTGTTCCTCCAACACGTTTTAAATTATTTATTATTTACAGTATGTATGCAGCCGTTGTCACGCACTTTTGCAGCTTTAGTAATATTTTTCAGACAAAATTAAACTTGGCGGGGGGGGGGGTGTGCTGCTGAGCTGACAATGGAGTAGGACGTGTTTGGTGTGAGCTCTCGTCGGAATTCCTCTTTTTGCTCTCATTTTATAAGCGCATTACATTACAAATGCTGGGATTCTGTTTTGAACATATTTATCAAGTTGTGTGAAGGTGAAAGTGTGGATAAATGGCGGCAAGTCTGCGCAAATATAAATATACCGGATCATCCAACACTAGGCCTAACGCCTCCTCGTGCTCCACTGACGCCCCGACTGAGACTGCTTCATCACCGCCAGGTAAGTCAGAAATGGATGTCAACTCCCTAAAGACTGAAATTCTTCTCTCATTGAAGACTGAGATTTTGGCTGTGATAAAACCAGAAATGAAAAATGCGCTTGCCAAGGATTTTAACTCTCTCAGGAATGAGATACAGGCCATCAAGGCGGAAATTACAAGCAACATGGTCATTCACTTGGTTACTTGGTCATTCCGACATGGATCAAGTGAAGGCTACTATCCAGGAGGTTGAAACCAGCCTGTCTATGTGGTCAGATGAGGTGACAGCCCTCCAAAGTACAATAACTGAATTGAAAGCAGAGGTGGCTGGGCTCAGAGACAAATGTGAGGACATGGAGGGGAGAATGCGAAGATGCAACATCAGAATACTGGGGGTGGCTGAAACATCCGGAGCGAGCTCCACAACCTCCATATCAAAGTTGCTAAGAGAGGTGCTACAGTTGGATAAAGATGTGCTCGTGGACCGCTCGCACATAAGTCTGGCCCCGCGAAAACCAGGTGGGAAACCACAACCTATTGTGGCTAAGCTCCACTATTATCAAGATTGCGTCAAGGTGCTGAGCAGAGCACATTCCCGAGCTCCACTTCGATATAATGGTGAGCCAATTGCTATTTTCCCAGATTACAGTCCAGCCATTGCCAAGGCCAGGGCTTCGTTCACGGAAGTCAGGAAGCTGCTTCGTAACCGCGAGGCTGTCCACTTTGGAATACTGTTTCCAGCCCACCTGCGTATCACACACAACGGAGAAGAGAAGGAATTCACCAATGCTGATAAAGCCATGACCTACATAAAGAAGCGCATCATTTCAGCGTCAGAGAATTAAATGTCAAGGAGACTTTTATATGACAGAAGATGACCTCAATTTAAGCTTTTAACTGGCCACATTTCATGGACAGGTCGGGCACCCCCAGTGGCACAGCGCAGCAACTGTGCCTGTCAACTCACTCTGATATCCCTTTAACTCCCCAGCTGTACTGATGATTTGTACTGATGTATGTGCCAGTTCAGAAGGTGGCAGGCACGCATTGGAGGAATCATGGCTGACACGGAATACAGCAAAGAAGAAGAAATCCTTCTTATTCTTCTTCCTTTTTCCTCCTCTGAGCTCACAAGACCAATATGGCCGCCATGCATCATCATGCATCGTCACATAAACAGCTTCGTACACAAAAAATTGCCGCAGGATACAAGTGAAATTGATGTGGGATATTCATAAGACATTGTAGATGTGGGAGAGAGCGCAAATGACCGACAGAACACAAAATAATGACCACTATGGACAAAAACGCAGCCACCACGCCAACGGGCGAGCCCCCCTTCTCCAGCGGTGAGTGACGAATTTCTTTGTTTCTTTACATTGTACTGACTTTCTGGTTCATATACTTTGAAGATAGGATAACAACATACCCTTGTAGAGAAAACGGTGTCAAAAAACAGAACCATTCTTTGTGTAAATATGTTCAAAGTCCACTTTTGACTGAGTAATGTAATTCGATATACCAGCCACATCATTATGCAAATTAGAAGCAAAAATTTATTCCCATCTCAAACTTTGGATCATATTCTACATCTTTCTAATTGACAGTAAGCCATTATCTCTTGTAACTTTCAAGTTATAGCCTTGGAAATCTGAACTATTTTATTGACAAAAATTCTTTACCACTCTTGACCACTAGGGGTTATGTCACCAAACGGCACCTGGGACAGTTAGACTCTCTCCGTCAGGTAAAAAACAAGATTTAAAAAAAAAAAAAAAAATGTTCTGCTTCCAATGGTAATGGATGGTGCTTCTGTGAGTCCTCCTTAAATGTCTGAACTATAATCTTGTTCTTTGGTGTTAATTTGAAGAAATTTGTTTATAGGTATATATAGTCACCTTTGTGGCTAATGTTATCAGCTTTATGTTACTTCATTTTGAGGTTTTAAATGTCAAGTCTTGTTTCAATTTAAAGACAATTTTACCAAGCAATGTTTGTTGCGTTCACTGACTAATATTATAATCCCAGTCAACTACACCTTGCCAAAAAAAAAAAAAAAAAAAAAAAAAGGCAAAATAAGAAACAAGAAGATGTAAGCAATGTGGCTTAGGTCTGTTAATTTCTTTGTTTCCGTCTTTATTATTTTAGTTATTGCACTATTAGTAGTCTCATTATTTTACTCTATAGCAGTCTATAACAGACTTTAAACCGCTAAATTAAGTTTCATTGTGAGCTCTGACATGGGTTTGTTTGGACAGCTTCATAGAGCTCTTTCCCCAGTACAAACACTCAATGTGTGGATTTGTTTTGAAGGAGCACTATATTCACCTTGTTCTTGTAAGTGTTGGGAAGGGTGGGTGGGAAGGGGAAGGCCAGACTTTCTTTAGTTACTTACAGTGGGGCAAAAAAGTATTTAGTCAGCCACCAATTGTGCAAGTTCTCCCACTTAAAAGATGAGAGAGGTCTCCAATTTTCATCATAGGTATACCTCAACTATGAGAGACAAAATGAGAAAAAAAAAATCCTGAAAATCACAATGAAGGATTTTTAATGAATTAATTGGTAAATTCCTCGGTAAAATAAGTATTTGGTCAATAACAAAAGTTCATCTCAATACTTTGTTATATACCCTTTGTTGGCAATGACAGAGGTCAAACGTTTTCTGTAAGTCTTCACAAGGTTTTCACACACTGTTGCTGGTATTCTGGCCCATTCCTCCATGCAGATCTCCTCTAGAGCAGTGATGTTTTGGGGCTATCGCTGGGCAACACGGACTTTCAACTCCCTCCAAAGATTTTCTATGGGGTTGAGATCTGGAGACTGGCTAGGCCACTCCAGGACCTTGAAATGCTTCTTACGAAGCCACTCCTTCGTTGCCCGGGCGGTGTGTTTGGGATCACTGTCATGCTGAAAGACCCAACCACGTTTCATCTTCAATGCCCTTGCTGATGGAAGGAGGTTTTCAATCAAAATCTCACGATACATGGCCCCATTCATTCTTTCCTTTACACGGATCAGTCGTCCTGGTCCCTTTGCAGAAAAACAGCCCCAAAGCATGATGTTTCCACCCCCATGCTTCACAGTAGGTATGGTGTTCTTTCTCCTCCAAACACGACAAGTTGAGTTTTTACCAGAAAGTTCTATTTTGGTTTCATCTGACCATATGACATTCTCCCAATCCTCTTCTGGATCATCCAAATGCTCTCTAGCAAACTTCAGACGGGCCTGGACGTGTACTGACTTAAGCAGGGGGACACGTCTGGCACTGCAGGATTTGAGTCCCTGGCGGCGTAGTGTGTTACTGATGGTAACCTTTGTTACTTTGGTCCCAGCTCTCTGCAGGTCATTCACTAGGTCCCCCGTGTGGTTCTGGGATTTTTGCTCACCGTTCTCGTGATCATTTTGACCCTACAGGGTGAGATCTTGCGTGGAGCCCCAGATTGAGGGAGATTATCAGTGGTCTTGTATGTCTTCCATTTTCTAATAACTGCTCCCACAGTTGATTTCTTTTTTTTTATTTAAGTTTTTGTAAAGGGTATACAGGTCGTTACAGCAATGCATTGTTTACATTTTCATCACATGTTCCCTTATTTTCTGATATCTGACAACATTGGAAGAATAATTTTTACAACACCCCTTTTTTTTTTTTTTAAGTGAAAGAAAAAGTGAAATTAAAGAGAAAAATAAAATAAAATTTAAAAAAAACAGCAAAAAACAAACAAAAAGAAAAAGTAAGTAAATAAAGGTAAAAGAGCATCTGAGTAGCGTTGGAACAAAGAGCGGAACCATTATTGAAATGGTATTTGTCAAAGATTAGATCTAATGGAAGACACATATGCGATCCAGGGTTGCCAAAAGTTCAAGAACCCATCCATGTCCTGTCTCAGTGCGAATGTCAACTTTTCCATCAAGTAAATGTCTTGGATCACGTTAATCCAATCTTCAGGTGGAGGACAGTCCTTCAACATCCATTTTTTAGTTAGAGCTTTTTTGCTTGCCAATATTAAAACATTGAATAAGTATTTTTCTCCTCGTCTTTCCAGTGAGTCCGGTAGTAAACCCAAATACAAAGTTACAAAAGAAAAGGGAACTGTTATTTTGAATATTTTCCCCAATATTGTCTGTACATTGGTCCAATATTGGTGGATAACTGGGTATGACCAAAACACATGAAAATGATTTGCAGTCTTTTCACCACACAAGCGCCAACAGTTCAATCCCTTATGGGTAAATTTGTTTTGCGCAGGTGTTCTGAAAAATCTTACCAAGTTTTTCCATCCAAATTCTCTCCACTGGAGGGATGAGGTACTTTTCCATTGCTGTTTATTTAGCTTTTCCCATATTTCCAGTTGTAAAGTGAAATCCCCCTCTTTTTCCCCATCTCTCATATGATGTGTTGTCTCCTTTTAAGTCTTGAAGACCTTGGTATATTTTAGAAATGTATCTGATCCCTGGGATCCCTTTATATGCCATTAAGAAGACCTTCAGAACACCTGACTGGGCTCTTTCCAAATCCTCCTTTTTAAGTATATTGTTTATGTGGTGTCTAAGCTGGAAGAACCTGTAAAGGTCTTGATTTATTAGGCCTTGTTTTTTCAAATCTTCAAAACTTCTTAAAATTTGCCCTTTAAAAAAATCGTAATATTTTATCAGCCCTTTCTCCTTCCACTTTTTAAATCTGGTGTCTGTTTTATTAGGAGTAAGGTCTTGATCATAGGCAATCCATTGCAGAAGTCGATAGGGCTCTTTAGTTTGATTCTCTCTGACTATCTTAAACCAAATTTTTAGCGGGGTCTCTATCCACGGGTTAGTGTTATTCAAATGCTTAGGTAAGGCATTGTTCCCTATTATCGCCTGTAGGGGGATGTCACTTGTTATTTGGCATTCGATCTCCTTCCATTGTGCAGTGTAGACAGGGTTACATATCTCTACTAAAGTTTTAATTTGTGCGGCTTTAAAGTAGTCCCTGATATTTGGCAGCGCGAGCCCACCTTTGTCTTTGTTTAGCTGTAAGGTTCTATATCTGATTCTAGGTCTCTTGCCCTGCCATATGAATCTTGAGATCCTTCTGTCCAGCTCTTGCCATGTTTTTTTGGGAGGTTCTACCGGTATTGTTTGGAAAAGGTATAGAAGACGTGGAAGTATATTCATTTTGACTGCTTCAATTCTTTGTGCAGTACCCAAGAATGGTATCATATTCCATCTTGCTAGGTCAGATTTTATTTTTGTCACCAGTGGATCATAGTTTAGTGATATAATTTTGTTGAGTTGTTTCGGGATATTGACCCCCAGATATTTCACAGATTCCGACTCCCAGTTAGTTTTGAGTTTGCTTAGTGAATAATGATTTGGGTCATAGTTGAATGTTAAAATTTGGGTTTTATGCATGTTTAATTTGTACCCCGATAAATCTCCATACTCTGAAAAAACTGAGGTTAGTTCTGGTAAAGAAGTGTCCGGCTGCCCTAGGTATATTAAAATGTCATCAGCAAAGAGTGCTATTTTATGTTCCTTCTGACCAAGTGTAATACCTTGAATTTTTGGATTTTGTCTTATCCATTGGCTCAGAGGTTCTATGAAGATTGCAAAGAGCAGTGGAGACAGGGGGCAGCCCTGACGACATCCTCTTTCCAGCTCAAAAGATGATGATAAATTACCGTTAATCCTTATTTTAGCTGTTGGTTTTTTATATAATGCCTGTATAGTTCTAATGAAGTTGTTATGAAAATTGAAACTGGATAAGGTTCTATATAGAAAAGACCAGTCAACCTGCACGGTGGCGCAGTGGTTTAGCACTGTGGCAGCACAGTTTACCCTCGGCCGGGGGATCGCGGGGATCATGAGATCGTGGGTTCGATCCCAGCCCCCGACCAACAGTGATCTGTGTGGAGTTTGCATGTTCTCCCCGTGTTGCGTGGGTTTACTCCGGGATTTCTCCGGTTTCCTCCCGCATACCAAAAACATGTAGGTTTAGGGCGCTCGCGCACGCAGCGACCGGCAGCCGGTGGCTTGTCACCAGACTGCAAACCAAATCTACCTACGGGTACAAATAAGTAACAAAAATCCTTTTCAGGTTTAGGTATAACTGCAATGACCCCTTCTCTCCAGGAGGGGGGGATTTCCCCTGTGTGGAGGACATAATTAAATGTTTTCAGGAGGAGAGGAGATAGTTGCTGTTTAAAGGTTTTGTACCACTCTGCTGTATAGCCATCAGCTCCTGGGGATTTGTTAGCTTTAAGTTTCATAATTGCTTTTTCCAATTCTTTAGGATGTATTTCTGACAGTAGTGTTTTATTTTGTGACTCCGTAAGTTGGGGAAGGTTTAATGTGTTTAGGAATGCCTCGGATGCGTTTTTATGTTTTTTGTGGGAGTATAAGTTCTTATAGTAATTCTCGAAGCTTTTAAGAATATCCTGAATTCTGAATTTTATTTCCTTTGATACTGGGTCTCTGATTTTGTAGATTGCTCTTTCTGTTTGATGTTTCCTCAATTTATAGGCTAGCAATTTTGCCGATTTACTGCCTGCTTCATAGTATTTTTGTTTCAAAAATGTAAGTGTCTTCTGGATTTCTATTGTGTAGATCTCATTTATTTGGTTTTTAATTTCCTTAATCTTGAGCGAGTCAGTAGAATGGGTGTTGCCTTTGTGTTCTTTTTCTAGGTTCCTAAGTTCTGACTCTAATGTGGATAGTTTTTCTTGTCTTAGTTTCTTTTGGGTTGCCAGTTTTGCAATAATCTTTCCTCTTATTACAGCTTTGCATGCATCCCACAGTATTAAAGGGGATACTTCTCCATTATCATTTTCTTCCAAATATCTGAGAATATCTGATTCCAATTCATCTTTCAATGGTCCTTTCAGGACATTTGAATTTAACCTCCAAGAAAATGTATTATTTGTGTATTTTTGGATATTTAAGTCCATGTAGATCGGACTGTGGTCAGAGAGATCCATCAGTCCTATTTTACACGTTTCTACTCTTCCAATGTCTCTATTAAACATAAAAAAATAGTCAATCCTTGAGTAAGATGAATGTGGAGTTGAGTAAAATGTATAGTCTTTTACACTGGGGTTGAGTTCCCTCCACACATCACAGATTCCCATTTCTTTTAGTAGCATCCGAGTCTTCCTGCTTTGAGTGTTATTTTGATGTGGAGAATTACCAGAAGCATCCCAGTATGGATTCAGTCTAAGATTGAAGTCCCCACCACATATCACTAAACCTTGAGCTTTAGTTATCATTAGGTCAAATACATTTTTATAAAATTTCCAGTTAGCCCCTGGGGGAGCATACACATTCAGCAGGGTGATATCTTCTCCCTCTTGCCGCCCAGTTACCAAACTGTATCTCCCTTCTTTATCTTTGTGTTCTGATTTTTTTTCAAATGTAATTTTGGTTGATATCAATGTCGCTACTCCCCTCCTCCTCCCTGACTTATATGAAGATGAAGAGATCATTTTAAACCCTTGTCTACTGAGTTTAGTGTGCTCCACGTCTGTTAGGTGGGTTTCTTGTAAAAATATTATTCCTGCTTTGTCTTTTTTCATTTTGCCTAGAATCTTGGATCTTTTAACTGGATTCAGGATTCCTTTTACATTATATGAAATTATTTTGGTTACACCCTGTTTCTCCATTGTGTTGTTTTGTTTAGTATAACTGTGTGGTGGCCCTCTTTTGTGCTACTCAGAAACTGAAAGAACATTAAAAACAAGAAAAACATTAAGAACATAGTGTATAAAACTTTAAAACAAAAAACTGTCAAAAGAACTTCCTGAGCTGAGGTCTTTTTAAAGACCCTGGAAGAGCCTTGATGGAGTGAAGGCTCTGAGGGGAATTCCTCAAACTCTGTTAAGTGTTGAGGGCCCTCTCTTACCCCTGTAAGTTGTCCCATGCTTTTAACGTGAGTTTCAGAACCCAATCCGAACTTGTAATGATTTTTTTTTCCTTTTATGCCTATACCCTGTGAAATTGTGTGCACCCTCCCACCCCCATCACATCAAACATTCACGCAAAAACAGTATTTGTTAGTGTGAGGAGAACATGTGGATTATTGTCACATTTCTATTTTAACAAGTTTTTTTTTTTTATTAAAAAGACTTATTTGTTTCAAATATTATGACTGTTCCATGAAATGTTTTACCACATGCTGAATACGCATCTCCTTTAATGTTTGTTACCTTGTATGAGGGGGGTTGGATGTGCAGATTGATTAAAAAAAAAAAAAAAAAAAAAAAAAAGGTCGCTATTCCAACCTGAAAACGGACAGTTTATCCGCGACGGTCTGGCGCTGGGTTTCCCGCTGCTGGCCCGTGGATTTTGAAGGTCTTTGTGTTGTCCATGTTTGCGTTTTGATCTTCTCACTCGGGTCTGCTGCGGGTTTAAATACCGTTACCGGGAGCCCTCTTCTCGCCATGTCAGCTGTTGCTTCTTCCGCCGAATTATAGAGACATGTTTCTTCACCGTAGAAGACCCTTAACTTCGCAGGAAATGGCGTCTGAAAGTGCAGTTTCTTCTCTCTTAGCACCTTTTTCGCGTCATTGTATTCCCTGCGCTTTTTAAGGACCTCCGGGGCGTAATCGTGTTCCACGAAGACTTTTCTCTCCTGGTGCATAAATCCTTTTTTCTGCCAAGCCAGTCTCACAACCTCTTGTTTTATTTTGAAATTGGAAAATCTTACCAACACCGAACGTGGGGGCACTTCCGCCACTGGCCTAGCGGCTAATGAACGATGTGCCTTTTCTATGTTTAAGTCGGTGGTTTGTGGAATATCCAATTTCTCTCTTAGTAAAGATTCCACGCATTCTGCCATTGAGTTAAAACCATCTTCAGCTCCTTCTATCAGACCATGAATTCTTATATTGTCTCTTCTCTCTCTCCCTTCTTGGTTGGCTAGCTTAGCCTCTATAGATGCTTGTCTTTTGCGTAGGTCCAGCACAGAATCTTCGAGCACTTTTATTCGTTCTTCCGCTTCCAAGATTCGGTTCTCGGCCTGTTCCACTCTGCTGTTTGTCCTTTTCAATTCGTCTCTGAATTCCCGAAATTCGGCCGTAACCTCTCGGCGAAATCATCGTAGCTCTTCAAATAACAATTTCAGGCTAACCTTTTTGTTAGCTACAACCAGTTCCTCGTCTTCTGAACGGAGATCTTCCAGTTCAGATTCTCCGGCCGATACGTGTCCTGGCCTGGAGAATTTCAGTTTCTTCTGTTTTCCTTTAGACATGATGATTTTGTCTTTTGATTTTCACTCCTCCAAAAATCCGTTAAGTTTGATTTTCAAGGTGTTATCTTGGATTGGGTCTGAGAGCTTCAGTGTTAAGCTGCAGTCGCCATGGCTTCCAGACCGGAAGTCATCACAGTTGATTTCTTTACACCAAGCTGCTTACCTATTGCAGAATCAGTCTTCCCAGCTTGGTGCAGGTCTACAATTTTGTTTCTGGTGTCCTTTGACAGCTCTTTGGTCTTGGCCATAGTGGAGTTTGGAGTCTGACTGTTTAAGGTTGTGGACAGGTGTCTTTTATACTGATAATGAGTTCAAACAGGTGCCATTAATACAGGTAACGAGTGGAGGACAGAGGAGCCTCTTAAAGAAGAAGTTACATGTCTGTGAGAGCCAGAAATCTTGCTTGTTTGTAGGTGACCAAATACTTATCTTACCAAGGAATTTACCAATGAATTCATTAAAAATCTTTCAATGTGATTTTCTGGATTTTTTTTTCCTCATTTTGTCTCTCATAGTTGAGGTATACCTATGATGACAATTGGAGACCTCTCTCATCTTTTAAGTGGGAGAACTTGCACAATTGGTGGCTGACTAAATACCTTTTTGCCCCACCGTAGCTAAAGTCCATCTCAGATAACACAACTGCCAGACGTACTGTATTAATGACATGTCTGCAAATATTGAAAACACTGTTCTGGAGAAGATATGTATTTGTGGGGCATTTGCATAGCAACTTGATTGGCCAATGCGCGTTTTGTTGATGGAGATGCCACTAGAGAAAATTTCATATTTTGCAAAAAATCAAGAGAAAAAAACCACAGGAGAGTAACTTTTGGGGCCATATCAGAGTATCTTGAGCAAGGAAGACTTCAGTGTGAAAACTGCACAAATGTCTGTACTGATGGAGTTGCCACCATGGTCGCGTGCACCAAAAGCTTCATTAGAGTGAAAGAGAAACACCCAGATGTTATTGTTACGCACTGTTTTTTCCATCACGAGGTGCTCGTTGCCAAGACTTTACCAACAGACCTAGCTCCTGTGCTGGATCATGTTGTGTGGATAGTAAACTTTGTGAGTATAAACAAAAGCACTCCTGCATACCTCCGCCAAGGGTCCTTCCTTCCCTCCCTTTGTTCATCCATCTGTCCACACCTCCCTGCCTCCATCCCACTATGCATTGCAAGATAGGGCCTTGGTAGAGGTATGCGCTCATAGATCAGCTCCAAAATGTAATAGGTTCGTGTATAGCCCAAGAGCCACCTCTGGTGAAAATTTCATCAAAATTCATCCATTAGTTTTTAAGTAATCTTGCTAACATACTGTGAAAAGATAGAGCCTTGGCAAAGGTATGCACTCTCGGATCATCAGCAAAAATCTAATGGCTTCTTCTGCAGCCCAAGGGCCACCTTTGGTGAAAGCTTCATCCAAATCTGTCCAGTAGTTTTTGCGTAATCCTGCAAACTGGTAAACAAATGCCGGCAAAAACATAACCTTGGCGAAGGTAAGTACATGACTAAATTGTCATAACATACCCTGTAAAAGGCTACAGTGTGTCATTTTGCAACATTTTTGGTTGGTGGTGTGCTGCAGGATTTTTTTTCAATGTAAAAAAAAAAACCTGCTGTGACTCAAAGTTGAAAAAAAAAAAACTGCAGTAAGCCAACTCTGTAGTAGCACCGTTAGCTCTGAAGCTAACACCTTCGGCTTAGAAACTCTATGTGGGGACTGGATCGATATCACAGCCAAGAGCATGGTGATGATGAAACTTGAAAAAGCTATACCGGCTTCTGTCTATTCTGCCAAAATGTAAAAATATAATTAAATGAAGAGAGATTTTGATATTTCTACTGTAATCACATGACACAAGAAAGCATTTTAGGAGGCTAAAACCCACAAACCCACCATGATTTAGTGAATGGGGCCTTTTAAATATAAACTCGATGTGCTGTTTTTATTCTAAAAATACCTGATGTTTGGTCTTAATCCTGAAAAAGGCCTGACTTTACCATTTAAAGACCATTCACATCTCAGATTTATTCTGCACATGCAAATCAGTGACACATTTTAATACGAGCTGTTATTCTCTCTGCACATTTTCCCATTTGCAGAGTTGAGTTATTTGACCTGTACACTGCTGCTGAGCATGAAAACTGTTATTTTTATCTCTGATTTTATTTGTGGCCCACCTACAAATCTGTCAGGACTTATTGTATCAAACAGCAGGAACAACTAGCATGCAGCTTTTAAAAATCCAGTTGTGCTCATCAAAGCAGCTGCAGGACCAAACCTCAGGGTTGAGTAGGTGATTTGTTATTTTTTAGTGGGATGGGGGATATTCACAATGTTAGCACAAGGTACAAATATATAAATTAGGCCCAAATTTGCAAGAATAAAGGTGCAAAAATATGGTATGAGATTCCAATTAAAAATAAAAAAGTTGCAAATTATAATTTAATTAAATAGAATAAAAATTTAAGCAGCATCCAAATGAACATACAAATTTACAAGAAAAAAGCTGTAAATTTACAGGTAAAACAGTGCAAATTTTGGAGGAAAAAGTTGTAAATTTATGAGAAAAAAGTTGCAAATCTGTACAAGAAAAAAGCTGCAGATTAACGAGTAAAAAGTGGCAATTTTACAAGAAGATGCAATTTAACAAGAAAAAAGTTGCAAAATTACAAGAAAAAAGATGCAAATTCATAAGACATAAAGTTGTAAATTTACAAGAAAAAAGTTGCAAATTTATGAGAAAACAGTTACAAAGTTACAAGAAAAAAGCTGCAATTTTACAAGAAAAAGGTAGCAAAAAGTTACAAATTTACCAGAAAAAAGTTGCACATTTATAAGAAAAAAAAATTGTAAATTAATGAGAAAAAGTTCCAAATTTATGCAAAAAACACTGCTAATTTATGTTGGGGTTTTTTGTTTGTTTGTTTTTTGCATTTTTACTTAGAATTGGTGTATTGGTGATATTCATTTCTATAATATGATATAGAATGGTTTATGATGATATTGGGAAGGACAATTGTTTTTTCCAGGTTGGAGCAAAATGCCCCCCGTTCCCTCCCTTGATTTACACCTATGAATTGGGATGGGCGGATGGCATGTTAACGAGGATGATTTGGGGTCATTTTGCTAACAAGGAGCATGGCATCCCCCGTCATCCCCCTTCAAATTACCTATTGATACGTTGCACCTTGTGTACTATTGTTCAATAAATGCAGTAATGGCCAAAATCTTGCTGAAAGATAAATCGTTATTTTGATGACCAGTTTCAGTCAAATAAGGCTTGGATACCAAGCTCAGCAGTGAGGATCAGACTGTATTTCAGTTCTTGTCATATCATCTTTGCACAAGATGCAGCATCCACAACGAACATCTACAAAGGTCAGACTGATTAATCATTTCAAGATGTCAGACAAAGAGGGAAAAAAAAAGGCAAATAATCTGAAAATTATTTTGGACAGTCCGACAGCAGCAGAGTCTAAAAATACACAAATTATTTTTATTATCAGTCATCAATACTGCCACTTTGTTGTCATTCAAATACAAAAAAAAAAAAAAAAAAAAGATGAGACTGTTTCTGCTGCGCATCTTTAGTTCCTGGTCATTTCTGCTGTCGACTAATTTTCTTTTATTTGGTCGTAAAGAGCGGTGAAAGCACTTCAGGACATTTCACATCAAACACACAGCCACTTCATTTTAGGAGCACAGTGTGTTTCTGATCGAGTGTGTGTTTGCGTGTAGGGGGGACTAACCAGTTTGCCTCCTGGTCTCCTCTACAGCTCCCTAAATCCTGTCACAATAATAAGCCTGATCGCCGAACAGGCCTTTATCCGTGGTGACATCTGTGGCACACACATTCACACTCTCCATTAGTGCTGCTCTATTTCAGCTCCGGCCTCTGTGTGTGTGTGTGTGTGGGGGGGGGGGGGTATGTGAAGGCAGGCAGAGCCAGCCAATCAGCTCTCAGTGTACTCTTACAACCTTTTACCATGTCCCTCCATCACTATTCAATTATGTGCAGTACAGCTGTTTCTGGCTATAAAACAGAGTATGCAAATGCAATAGGCTCCTCAGCCACTATGGGGACTAAAAGCTGAAACTTCAGTCTCAATATATTTTTTTTTTTGGTGGTGGTGGTGGTGGGGGGGAAGATTAAAATTACCTTAAACATTTTTCTCGTAAACTTGACACTTCTTATCTTGTCAACTTGTAAGTTTTTTCTTGTAAATTTGCAGCTTTTGTGTTATACGTGTGTCATTTCTTCTTGTAAATTTTTGGCTTTTTTCCTCATAAATTTGCAACTTTTTTCATGTAGATTTGCAACTTTTTCTTCTTAAAAATTTGCAACTTTCACATAAATTTGCAAATATTTTGTCAAACAGTTGCTGTTTTTTCTTGTAAATATGTGATTTTTTCACAAATCTGCAAGTTATTTCTTGTAAATTTGTGACTTTTTTCTCGTACATTTGAAACTTTTTTCATGTAAATTTGTAACTTTTTCTTCTTGTAAATTTGCTACTTTTTCACATAAATATGCAACTTTTTTGTTATACAGTTGCTATTTTTGCTTGTAAATTTGTAACTTTTTCTCGTGATCTCCAACTTTTCTCATGTAGATCTGCAACTTTTTCTTCTTGAACATTTGCTACTTTTTCACATAAATTTAAAATTGTGTTATACATTTGCCATTTCTGTGAATTTGTGACTTTTTTCTCATAAATTTGCACTTTTTTCATGTAAACTTGCAACCTTTTCTTCTTGTAAACTTTCAACTTTTTATTATACATTTGCCATTTTTTCTCATAAATTTGCAACTTTTTTCTTGTAAATATGTAACTTTTTTCTCATAAATTTGCAACTTTTCTCATGTAAATTTCCCACTTTTTTCCATTGTAAATTTGCTATTTTTTCTTGTAAATTTGCTCATTGCTCACCTGGATGCTGGTATCATGGATCTGACTGAGTGCTGCACAATCTGTTCTAATTCTGTGAGTCTGTTTACCTCCCAACTACACGAACGGGAACTTTAATCACCTGTAGCTGCTCCTTATTACCACCACTTGCCTCTGATTGTCCCACACTACACTCCACTCTGACCTTGTAGCAGTGTGGGATGTTGGGACTGCTTTCTACCTGCCTACTTGTTGTCTCCTGCTCTCCAAACTCCTGCACGCTCACCCAGTTTACCTGCCCGTTCTTCTTCACAGTACTCGTTTCGATGTCTCATTATGGGATACGGCCCTCCTCCGTATACCTCAGAAGCTGATTGGCTGATGATTGTGATGCCACGCCTTGCATAATCACCTCTTACAAGAAACCCATGCTACGACGTTGCGTTATTCAAAAGCCTCTTCTTGCTTCAGAGCATCTCTCAACCTTGGGCTAGCTAGCTTAACTGTCCATAAACTGGAGTTTAAAGTAGAACTGAACTAAACGGCATTGAACGGCACTGGGTGATAGTACATACAATTATAAAGATAATTTATCATTGGCACCCCCTCCACAAATCCCGGAATCTTGGAGAAAATCGCGATTTTGAATTTCCCGCCCTGAAAAATCAGACAAATCCGCCGATTAACCGGAAGTGCAGCCGGAGTTCCGCGTGATGTCACGAGTGTGACACAGTCCTCCATGTTTACCATTGCGAGCACGTCGACACTGGTTGTTTTTGGTGCATTTTGTCGTGATAGTCGACTACAAAACACTTCCAACACCTGGGAAGATCTGTTCAGTGGCCAAGGAAAGCTGTCATGGTGACGAAAGAAAAGAAAGGGGGAGGAAAAGCGACCGGGAAGCGATGCGTTTCTAGATATAGATATTACAGTGATCCCTCGCTACTTCGCGTTTCACCTTTTGCGCCCTCAGTGCATCGCGGATTTTTCAAAAATATTCATCAAAAATTCAAAATTGAGAAAAAATGGCACGAAAGTTGCCCGGGCGCTAGCAGAAGGCAGGGAGAGTACATTAGAACATCAGGTATCAACACGGAGAGCCCGCACAACTCAAAATCCACCTCTCTGACCACCGCTCCACTCCTCTCCGCCCACCTCTTCACCGTTCAGGAATCTCGCAAGCTGATTGGCCGAGACGTTTTACCTCGCAAGCTGATTGGCCGAGATGTTTTACCCAGCTTCTCTCCCTGCAGAGCGCACATACCCAGCGAAGGAAGACCGCATTCATTGTTCTTTATCGCTCGTGTTGCTTAGTGGCACTTTTCGCTGTTCTCTTGTGCCTTTTTGTGCAAAATAGTGCTTGTGACGCCCTTGGGGGGGGGGGGGGGTAACGCTACTTCACTGTTTTTCACTTTTCGCGGTCGGTTCTGGTCCCCATTAAACGCGATAAGTGAGGGATCACTGTATTTATAAATAGCACAGTCAAATGCAGAGGCCAGTTCTGTTCATGTGTATTGCCACTATAGTCTGTAGAAGTATTGTAATACATAGCCCAATTTTTTGAATGAATGAATGAATTTATTTATTTCAGATAGTACAGTACAGGTTGAAAGAAACTGAATGATATAACAACAAGGTCAAATTGAACAATGACTCATCTGATTATACAATTCAACGTAAGTTATCCGAAATGGGTGATTGGCTGAAGCCGCAGCTTATATTGCCCACCCATATTCCATCCAAGAATTCAAAAGAGAAAACAGGCAAGAGCGATTACAATTCAAAACAAAACTAAGACAAAATGTGACAGAGAAAAAAGAAAACTAAGCTACAACATAACACAGGCTGGATATGTTACAACTCGCCGCTCATTAGCAGCGCCAGCTGCGCGCACACTTGCACCTTGTCAGCAGCGTGGGATATAAGCCACTCTGCCCTGGGCTTCGGCATGAAGCCGTCTGATTCCTTCAGCCCTCTTGCTCCAGAGGAACCCCCTCATCTCCCAGCAAGATCTACAGCGTAAGCATACCTACCTTTGCCTTTCCAGTCTCTCCCCTGTGCACAGATGTATTCCCCGGCGGCGGACCTCGCCTCTGCATCGCCGTCTGCCAGCTGCTGTCACAGGTGCATTAGGTCTCCCGGGCTCGCCCTTGTGCACGCCTGCCACACTCCTGCATCCTCCTCTGTCTCGTCACCGATCCTGAATGCCTCTTCACTCTGAAAACTCTGGTGTTCTTGACTGCTGGAACTGCTATCATCTGCCATTGTTGTTTTGTTTAGGGATCACACTCGTGACGTCACGCAGCGTCATCTGCACTACTTCCGGTTTGTTTGGCACTGCCAGCCAGAGGCAAAAGTTTATCGGCTTATAGCTTGGCCATCGCACAGCCTAAAAATTTCTTTTATGTGTTGAAAAATACAATAGGTAATAAGGAATTAATCTGCTATTCTACTTTTTGCGCCAAAAGGTGGGTTCAGTTCTACTTTAACTTTCACTCTGTTGCCGGGCACTAGCAGCTGCTTCCACTTAGCAAGCGACTCTCTAGTCTTCACCATAGGCTAGAGCGGGAAAATAATGACCTAACTCCGGTTAAGTTGTTGTTTTTCCCTACCGGCACAGTTTTAGCACACCAGCTAACACTGCGCTTAATATTTAGCACACCAGCTAACTTTGCGCCCACAGGCTAGCACACCAGCTAAGCCGTTACCCTATGGACTTAACACCCCAGTTAACAACGATGGATCCAAGTCTTGCTCACACCAGAGGGGATGGTGACTCAAAGGCTCATCTCTGTAACTGCGAGAATAAAATCTCGAGTAAAGACACGCACCAGGTCTGCTCGTTTTGTCTCGGGCTGGAACATGCCCAACTCGCAATAAAGGCACCGTGTTCATGTGGACGCTGCGCCCGTTTTACCCTGAAGAGTCTCCGCTGACAGTTTGCTCACCAAGCCAGCCTGTCAGGGAAAGATCCTTACCTGTCCACAACCAGCGAACTGTCGTGTGGTGTGGAGAAGGAGGGGCTCAATGCAGTTGCTGAAGTGCACTCTGGAGCTAGGTGGGGTTCTCAGTTGGACATGACAGTGGATGCTCCGCAAATGGAGGACATTTTAGAGTTGGATTATGAGGAGGAGGATGAGGATGACTCGGAGCTTCTCATATCCAAAGACGACGAGGTAGATAACTTCTTCATCCTGTCAGTTCAGGCTGCAAAACCTGAAGCTGTTTTTGCCTCCAGGGGTGAGCAGGGCAGTTTATCGACACCCCCTACTCTCAGCATGGACATGCAGGATGTGTGCAAACACGCCGCAGCCAGGCTGAATATCCCTTGGCCTGAAACAGTAGCAGAGACCACCAAGTCCCATTACGAAGGGAAGAAATTACCCCAGGCATCCAGGAAGGCAAAGCAGCTACACCCCATCTTCCCAGAGCTGCTAGAGGAGCTGTTGGCCACTTGGAGCGACCACCCATTCAGCAGGAAGAACCCCATTCCAGGAGCTTCCTCCCTGGACTTCAAGGGTATGGAAAAGCATGGTGTGCTCCGTATGCCCCCGATGGAACCATTGGTAGCAGCCCACCTCCACCCACAGCTGTCAGCGACCTCTAAGAGTCCCACACTTCCAACAAAAGCAGATCGTTTTCAGTCTGCCATGACTGAGCGAGCCTACAAAGCAGCAGCTTTGGTGGCCAGGGTGCTTAACGTTTCATCCATGCTCGTCGCTTATCAACCTGAGTTATGCAAGGACGTCACAGCCAAGCTTGATCCGAATGTGTAAGAAGAGATTTCTGTGATCACGGACATCTGCCTCCGTGTACAGCACTGTGCGGTCCAAGCCACAGAAAAATCTATGGGAATGTTGGTGTTGCAAGAGAGAGCAAGATGGCTTAACCTGACAAACCTATCTCAGAGGGAGAAGGAGGAAATTTTGGACATGCCGATCATTCCAGACGGCATTTTCGGTGCAGCTCTCACCTCAATGTATCAGCGTTGCGAGGCAAAGAAAAGGGACGATGAAGCACTCCAGCTCTGCCTTCCTCGCAAATCCAAGTCCACTCCTCCATCAGCCCCAAGACACACCTTTGCACAGGCTGTCTCGCAGCCCCTTCCTCAATTCAAAATTCCAAAATGGCCTAAACCTCAAGTTGTCCCAGCTGCCCCACCTACACAGCAGGTGAAAGGGTGCTGGCCCAGAAAGGCTCCAACTCAGACCACTGCTCTGCCAGAAACCCTCGCACAGACCGTCGGTCAGCAGGCCAAGAAGAAGAAGAAGGCGGCCTGACAGCCTCCCGTCTTCCCGCAGAAGAAGCGGCATGTTCCCTGTTTGTCAGCTTCCCTGTTTTGTGTGCACCCAAGGTGCAACATGTAACAGAAGAATAATGCCCACACGTCCCAGCTCAGGAGGGAGAAGGCTCCGTTGTGGAAATGACTGCCACATTTTCCCCACAGAGTCGCTCTTGTTCACAAAAATGTTTGTGCAAAATAAAACATTTTCCTCTGTCGCATCCAGACCAACAGTCAAGGGCACAGATAAAATCGGTGAGCAAGAAATCAATGAACATCCCGCTGGCTGCGCGTTATCAGGGGAATTTCCTGACGAGGATGGGCATGGCCTGGAAAGCTATCAAAATACACTCACCTGACACATGCGCAGTGTTGATCGAAGTGCACAACCATGCCCCACCACTAGTCGGCCCCATAACACAACGATTGGAGGCTCACAGTGCAGGAGGCTAACAGGAGCCGGCTTCATGCCTTTCACTAATGAGAGAAAAATGGGCTGCGCTCACAAATTCAGCCTAGATAATAAAAACCATTGCACTGGGTTACAGGCTCCAATTTGCTGTCCCTCCACCTCACTTCTCAGGAATAATTTATTCCCAGGCGAGGGGGGAGAGTGCTCTGATTCTGCAAAATGAAATAAATTCTTTGTTAGAGAAGAGAGTAATATGTGTTGTGCCTCCTGATCAGAGGCTTTTACTCCAGGTATTTTCTAGATCCCAAACAGGGAGGGAGCGGAATTCACCCTATCCTGGATCTGCGGGCTCTGACCAAACACCTCAGAAAATACAAATTCAGGACGCTTACACATGCATCCCTGCTGTGTCTAATTTGACACGAGGAATTCATGACCTCGATCGACTTGGCAGACGCATATTTTCACATTCAAATGTATCCTCCACACAGGAAATATCTGAGGTTTGCATTTCAAAATATTTTTTACAAATACAGGGTGCTGCCGTTCGGTCTCTCTGAGCCCACAGGTGTATAATAACCCTGTTAAGGCAACAGGACATCCATTTAGCAACGTACTTAGATGATTGACTCATCCTCGCACAATCAGGACAGGAGGCTGTGATGCACACGGCTGTTCTCATCCAGCACCTGACTGATCTGGGGTTTGTGATAGAAAGAAAAGTGTGCTCTCTGCGATACAGCGAATAAACTTTTTGGATTTATCAATAGACTGTGTCTTTTACAGCCCGCCTGTCAGCGGAGCGAGCGGAATCGTTCAGAGTGTGCCTCGGTCGTTTCCAAACCACGTGCACATGTCCCTTTCAGACTGTGCCTCCGACTGCTGGGTCTGATGGCTTCAGCAATCCTGGTGATTTGACGCGATTGTCTGTATATGAGGGATTTCCAGCACTGGGTGGCCTCCCTCAAGCTGGATCCCATGCATCACGGCGCACGCAGGGTGCCGTGAATATGGAATGCATAATAGCGTGGCACCCATCCTTCCTGGTAAAGGGGGTGCTGCTTGGCATAGTCCAATCCCGCAAGCTCATTACCACAGATGCAAGCTTGACGGGCTGGGGCGGAATACATGAGGGTCATGCTGCAAGGGGTCTCTGGAGGGACGCCCTGCATCAAGTACACATAAATTATCTGGAGCTTTTAGCATTGTTTCTCATGCTGAAGCATTTCCTCCCATTCCTCTGCATACATCATGTCTTAGTGAGGACAGACAACACGACTGCTGTGTCTTACATCAACCGTCAGGGGGGACTATGGTCCAGATGGTTGCACATGTTGGCACACAGACTGATCCTGTGGAGCCAAGCTCAATTCCTGTCTCTCTGGGACATATACATCTCGGGTGTCCTGAATCGTGGAGCGGATCTCCTTTCCAGAGGTGCACCTACAGTGGTGTGAAAAAGTGTTTGCCCCCTTCCTGATTTCACATTGTTTTGTATGTTTGTCACACTTAAATGTTTCAAATCATCAAACAAACTTAAATAATAGACAAAGGTAACACAAGCAAACACAAAATGCAGTTTTTAAATGAAGGTGTTTATTATTAAGAGTAAAAAAATCCAAACCTTCATGGCCCTGTGTGGAAAAAGTGATTGCCCCCTAAACCTAATAACTGGTTTGCCACCCTTAGCAGCAACAACTGCAATCAAAGGTTTGTGATAACTGGCAATGAGTCTTTTACAGTGATGTGGAGGAATTTTGGCCCACTCATCTTTGCAGAATTGTTGTAATTCAGCCACATTGGAGGGTTCTCGAGCATGAACTGCTTGTTTAAGGTCATGCCACAGCATCTCAATCGGATTCAGGTGAGTACTTTGACTAGGCCACTCCAAAGTCTTCATTTTGTTTTTGTTTTTTTTTAAGCCATTCAGAGGTGGACTTGCTGGTGTGTTTTGGATCATTGACCATGTTTACATGAATACAAGTAACCGGATTAAAAGTCTGATCGGAATAAAAATGCTTCATGTAAACACGCTAATCTGAATATTCTGACCCAATCACGCTCATTCGGATCAGAATTTCATTCCAATTGAGATGGGAGGGTTATGCCGATTGTTAATCCGAATGGTGCGCATGAAAACACTTATTCCGAAGGTTGGGCAGAAAATATGTTTACTGCGTATGTCTGTACGCCAGCCACACGTCAACATGATGTATTTCTGCCTTTACAGTAGCTAGCGGAAAATATAGCAGGAGTAAAACAGAACTGGTCTGTATCGTCCTGCTGTCTCCCTCTGTTCCGTCATATGCAGAAGTATGTACTTGTAGCTTCATTACGGACACCAGCAGAAGCAAAAGTACAGTCTGAATAACACAATACAGGTCCATTTCGACATGAAGCGGGGCTTGCTAACACCGGAAGATGCTTCCTCTTCTATTTTCGGAATGTCGAAATGTCGATGTGCTCGTCAAAATGATTTATTCCATTCAAACGTGTGACACATGGAAACGCACGTCCTAATTGGATCAGCTTTTTCAGGATCCATGTAAACTAAAATTCTGATCTGAATTGTAATCAGATTGAAGAAATTTTGCCCATGTAACCGTGGCCATTGTCCTGCTGCAGAACCGAAGTGCGTTCAGCTTGAGGTCACGAAGAGATGGCCGGACATTCTCCTTCAGGATTTTTTGGTAGGCAGCAGAATTCATGGTTCCATTTATCACAGCAAGTCTTCCACGTCCTGAAGCAGCAAAACAGCCCCAGACCATCACACTACCACTACCATATTTTACTGTTGCTATGATGTTCCTTTTCTGAAATGCTGTGTTACTTTTACGCCGGATGTAATGGGACACACACTTTCCAAAAAGTTCAATTTTTGTCTTGTCAGTCCGCAGAGAATTTTCCCAAAAGTCTTGGGGATCACCAAAATGTTTTCTGGCAAAACCAAGATGAGCCTTTATGTTCTTTTTGCTCAGCAGTGATTTTTGTCTTGGAACTCTGCCATGCAGGCCATTTTTGCCCAGTCTCTTTCTTATGCTGGAGTCATGAACACTGACCTTAACTGAGGCAAGTGAGGCCTCCAGTTCTTTGGATGTTGTTGTGAGGTCTTTTGTGACCTCTTGGATGAATCGTCGCTGCGCCCTTGGGGTAATTTCAGCGGGCCGGCTACTCCTGGGAAGGTTCATCACTGTTCCAAGTTTTCGCCATTTGTGGATAATGGCTCTCACTGTGGTTCACCGGAGTTCCAAAGCTTTAGAAATGGCTTTATAACCTTTTCCAGACGGATAGATCTCAATTACTTTGTTTCTCTTTTGTTCCTGTATTTGTTAGGATCGCAGCATGATGTCTAGCTTTTGAGGAGCTTTTGGTGTACTTCACTTTATCAGGCAGGTCCTATTTAAGTGATTTCTTGATTGAGAACAGGTGCAGTGGTAATCAGGCCTGGGTGTAGCTAGAGAAATTGAACTCAGCTTTCCAAAGATGTGATAAACTTCAGTTAATTTATGTTTTAATGGGGGGGCAATCACTTTTTCACACAGGGCTATGTAGGTTTGGATTTTTTTTTTTTTTTTTACCCTTAATAATAAACACCTTCATTTAAAAACTGCATTTTGTGTTTACTTGTGTTATCTTTGTCTAATATTTCAATTTGTTTGATGATCTGAAACATTTAAATGTGACAAACATACAAAAAATGAGAAATCCGGAAGGGAGCAAACACTTTTTCACACCACTGTATGTTCAGGGAGTGGGTGCTCCACCCCATGATACTGGAACAGATCTGGAAGAGGTTCGGCTGGGCCGAGGTGGACCAGTTTGAGTCAGAAGAAAACGCACAGTCTCCACTCTTCTCCGTACGCGATCAGAGTGCGCCTCTTGGGATAGACGCTCTCACACATGTATGGCCCCCCCTTCTTCTTTATGCTTTTCCCCCCTGGCTTTGATTTCCCCAACCCCAAGGGTGAGAGAGCACCGTCGCAGGATAATCCTGATAGCTCCTCACTGGCCAGAGATGCACTGGCAAGTGGAGATTTATGAGCTTCTCCACGGGCAGTCATGGCAGCTTCCAGTCCACAGAGACATGCTGTCACAAGCAGGGAGAATACCATTTCACCCACATCCAGAGTGCCTGGCATTGTGGGCCTGGCCCGTGAGTGGGACACCCTGAAGGTGGCGGATCTTCTTCAGGGCGTGATTAACACCATTCAGAGCACTAGAGCGTCCTCTACAAGGTCTCTTTATGATTGCAAGTGGAGGGTGTTTGAAAAGTGGTGCCAAGACAGAGGTCACATCTCTTCAGTACTCAGTAGGTGTGATCCTTTCATTCTTACAAGATCTCATCAGTAAGCAGAAAGCTTTCTCCACCATTAAGGTGTACTTAACTGCTATTTCTGCTTGTCACGTAGGTTTTGGAGATAAGACGGCTAGTCAACATCATCTGGTTTGTCGTTTTATTAAAGAAGTGTGTAGACTCCTCCCCGTTTCCAGGAGTATGATCCCCCCCTTGGGATTTGGCGATGGTCCTGGATGGGTTGTCTGCCCCCTCTTCGAACCTCTGGGAGAGGTCAGCATGAAGCACCTGTCATTGAAGACGGTACTATTACTGGCCTTAGCTCCGGCTAAATGCATCAGTGATATTCATGTCCTCTCAGCACACCCGTCGTGCACTCAGTTCACCCCGGGAGATGTTAGGGTGTCACTGATACCCAATCCAGCATTTGTGCCTAAGGTGGTTGGCCGATGTACGCCCATCACCTTGATGGTATTTTCTTCTTCCTCCTCTTCTTCTGAAGGATAGCAGTCACGCTTATTATGTCCCGTCTGTGCCTTATGTGCTTATATGGCTTATATGGACAAAACAAGGGGGCTCAGAAAGAGTGACCAGCTCTTCGTGTCCTGGGCCAAACCTCATACTGGTAGGCCAGTCACTGAGCAGCGGCTCAACCACTGGATTGTGGAGGCAATCACTCTGGCATACTCTGCACGGGGCCTCCAAGCACCAGTGGGCCTTAGGGCTCACTCCACTCGTGCCTTGGCGGCCTCGTGGGCTCTATGCAAGGGGGTTTCCTTGGGGGACATTTGTGAGGTGGCGAGCTGGTCCTTGCCTTTCACTTTTGTTAGATTTTATAGAATGGATAAGATAAGATAAGATAAGATAAGCCTTTATTAGTCCCACAACGGGGAAATTCCAGGATTGCAACAGCACAGGGATAGCAACACTCAGAGCAACAATCAGAAGGCAAGAAAAAAAAAACAAAAAAAAACAAGCAAGCAAGAGCAGCTAATATACATATGTACATATTACTATAAAATATATATACACACACACACACACACACACACAGACACACAGTGCAGAGCATTGTAGCTGGATGGAATAAATATATGAATATATGAACACACAGTGCAGAGCATTGTAGCTAGATGGAATAAATATGTAAATATATAAACAACCACAGTACGGAGCATTGCAGCTAGGTGGAATAAATATGCAAGTATATAAACACACACAGTGCGGAGCAATGTAGCTAGATGGAATAATATGTAGATATATAAAAAGTGCGGAGCATTGTAGCTAGATGGAATAAATATATAGATATATAAATATAAACACACCCAGTGCTGAGCATTGTAGCTAGATGGAATAAATATATAGATATATAAATATAAACACACCCAGTGCAGAGCATTGTAGCTAGATGGAATAAATATGTAAATATATAAACACACACAGTGCAGAGCATTGTTGCTAGGTGGGATGAAACAGCATAACCGTCTATTTAGTTATCCTACATGGTATGATTATGTGCCCATACATATTCTCACCCTCCATAGCGACCGGTATGTTCCTAGTTGTATGCCGGAGAGGACCATTGTGTAAGTCTATTGCATCTTTTGCATTCAAAAAAAAAAAAAAAAAAAAAAAAAAAAAAAAAACTATTAGTTTGTTACGTCTTTTTGCTATCTCTGCGAGCAGCCCTGCTTAGGTTGTACAGTCTGACAGCCGTTGGTAGGAAGGACCTACGAAACCTCTCGGTTGTGCACCTGGGATGATGTAGTCTGCTGCTAAATGAGCTCCTCAGTGCATCCAGTATGTCCTGCATAGGGTGGAACTCGGACTCCAGCAGAGATGACAGTTTAGCCACCGTCCTTCTCTCTCCTATCTCCTCCATCGGATCAAGGCGTTGCCCCAGGACAGAGCTAGCTTTCTTAATCAGTTTGTTCAGTCTCTTCCTATCGGCTGCAGTAATGCCACTGCCCCAGCAAACCACTCCAAAAGTGATGGCTGATGCCACCACCGTGTCATAGAATGACTTCAGCAGCGCCCCTTGTACACCAAAAGACCTGAGTCTCCTCAGCAGGAACAGCCTGCGCTGTCCCTTCTTGTAGAGTGCGTCAGTATTGTGTGACCAGTCTAGTTTATTGTTCAGATGAATACCCAGGTACTTGTAGGATGTCACCATCTCGATGTCTGTTCCCTGTATATTTACTGGTGCTGTGAGGGGCTGCCCATGCCTGCGGCAGTCCACCACCAGCTCCTTAGTTTTCCTCGCGTTGATCTGGAGGCAGTTCCGATGGCACCAGTCCACAAAGTCCTGGATAAGCCCTCTGTACTCAGCTTCATCTCCGCTGGAGATGAGACCGACGATCGCAGAGTCATCAGAGAACTTCTGTAGATGGCAATGTGTTGTGTTGTGTGAGAAGTCCGCAGTATAAAGAGTGAACAGGAAGGGAGCCAGCACCGTTCCCTGGGGGGCCCCCGTGCTACTGATGATCGTGTCGGAAACACAGTCCCGGGTTCTCACAAACTGAGGCCGGTTCGTGAGGTAGTCCAGGATCCATGATGACAGGTGCTGGTCCACCCCTGCGCGCAGCAGCTTGTCCTTCAGGATCATCGGTTGGATGGTGTTGAAAGCACTGGAGAAGTCAAAGAACATGATCCTCACCATATTCCCGGGCTTCTCCAGGTGGGACAGAGAACGGTGAAGGAGGAAGATCACCGCATCCTCCACCCCAATGCCATGCTGGTAGGCGAACTGGAGTGGATCCATCGCTGGTTCCACCAGGGGGCGGAGATGAGCAAGGAGCAGTCTCTCCAGGGTCTTCATCAAGTGGGACGTCAAGGCCACCGGTCTGAAGCTGTTCAGGTCTTTGGGGTGGGAAGTTTTTGGTACAGGTACCACACAAGATGTTTTCCACAGCTGTGGTACCCTCCCCAGTTTCAGGCTCATGTTGAAGATATACGTCACAATCCCACACAGCTGGTCTGCACAGGACTTGAGGAGCTTTGCGCTGATGCCGTCCGGTCCTGACGCCTTCCTCGCCTTGATCTTCCTCAGCTCCGTCCTCACCTGGGTCTTGGTCAGGGTCAGGATGGGGGGCTGTGTGTTGGGAGTGGGGGGGGGGTGTCGGTGGAGTGGGGAGTGGGTAGCAGGACTTGATTTCTTAGAGGCAGCAGTGGTTGTTGTGCAGACAGGGGGGAGGGCGGTTGGTCAAATCTATTGAAAAACAGATTCAGGTTGTTCGCCCACTCCCTGCCCCCCGTGGCCTGGGGGGAGGTATTCTGGAGCCCCGAGATGGTTTTGAGGTTTCTCCAGACCCCACTGATGTCGCTCTGTTGCAGCTTGTCCTCCATCTTCTTCCTGAAGCTGTCCTTGCCTTCTCTGATCTTTCTCCTCAGCTCCCTCTGTACGGACTTCAGCATCTCCCTGTTTCCCAACCTGAAGATCCTCTTCTTCTCTCTCAGAAGTGTTTTTATCTCAGGGTTGATCCAGGGTTTGTTGTTTGAGTGACGCCGTATGGTCTTGGTGGGAACGGATTTGTCCACACAGAAGCTGAGGTAGCCCGTGAAGGTGTGAATGAGGCCATCGATGTCCTCACCATGTGGATCGCAGAGCTGCTTCCAGGCAGTGGCTTCAAAACAGTCCTTTAGAGTGTCCATTGTCTCCTCAGACCATAACTCCACAGTGTGCATGGCCGGAGGTTGTCTGTGCACTAGGGGTTTGTACACCGGTCGGAGATGAACCAAGTTGTGATCCGATCTCCCAAGTGGGGGGAGTTGTGATGAGGTGTACGCCTCCTTAGTGTTTGCGTAGAACAAATCCAGTGTTTTATTGTCTCTAGTGTGGCATGTGACATACTGGGTGAAAGTGGGCAGAATGGGAGACAGTGAAACGTGGTTGAAGTCGCCTGAGATGAGGAGAAGAGCATCTGGGTGTTCTGTCTGCAGCCTGCTGGTTACTGAATGGATGACGTCACGCACTGTCCCAGCGTTCGCCGTCGGATTTGTCGGATGTCTCTGCTTTCAGCGTGGCTCAGGCAGTACTTACTCCAGGACTCCTAGACAGCCAGGTTGTTACTCAGTGCTGATGACTGTCGAGGCAGGCTTGTCTGGAAATATGGGAGTCGCCATATACCACAGTGAGTCATTGAAACAAGTACTATGAAGAACTTAAGGATATGGCTGTGTCCCTGTTTTTTTGAGTCGTATGAGTGAGATGTCTCACCAGACAACCCTTCTTGCTGGGCAAACCGAGAAGAGGTGTTTATCTTAAATAATGCTACGTCGTAGCATGGGCTTCTTATAAGAGGTGATTATGTGAGGCGTGGCATCGCAATCATCAGCCAGTCAGGATTGGTGTAATGAGATAAATTCTTCTGAGGTATACACAGAAGGGGCGTTGTGGTGAACACACATGGGACCTGTTGGACCGGTTTTGTGACTCACATTTTAGGTCAGAACAAAGGCAGGAATCTTAGCCTTGGTATGCAAGGCTGGAGACTGTGGGGGGTCAATTAAGGGATTAAGGAAAGGATGCATGGGAGACAGTGGAAGTGATATCATGGAGAGAAATGCATTGTGACTGTCTTTATTATGCAAGGTGGTGAAATGCATTGTGACTGTCTTTATTATGCAAGGTGGTCTGTGTGACATGTGATCTATGAGGTGTGAAGTCCCTGATATTTAAGGACGAGAGTTTACTGTTTCACTCTCTTTTTTCTCTGCTTTGAAATGATGGAGATGTGAATAAAGCTGACTCTGAGAAAGAACTCTGCCTCGTCATTTTCACATCTTCCACACTGGTGACCCGAGACGTATCATGGAAGAAGAAAATTCCCCTGGGCCAGCCGCGTCAGGAGCCCCCACCAAGCGAATGCCGCTACAGTCCAGCTACCGGACTTCTGGCAGAACAATCCGCGCTCCTGGTTCAACGTGGCTGAGGCGCAGTTCAACCTCCGGGGGATATCGGTAGATGCCACGAAATTCTACCACGTAGTCGCAAAGCTGGACAACAACACGGCCCAGCATGTGGAGAGCCTGATCGACCAGCCACCGGAGAGCGACAAATACGGCACGTTGAAGGCTGCACTCATCCAAAAATTCACCCCCTCGGCGGAGGAGCGAGCAGAGAGGCTCCTGGCGCTGACGGAGGGGGAAAACGACATGCCCGTGAGCCTGATGGAGAAGTTGTTGAGGTTGAAAGACTCTGACGACGATCACTTCATTTTCACCCACCTCTTCCTCAGGACTCTACCGTCAGCAGTGAGAGCGGTTCTGGCCAGTTCGCCACTGTTGGCCCTACGGGACTACTGCGCGCTGGGCCGAGGGGCGCAGCGGATTGTCAACGCCACCAAGCGGCGCGCAGCCACGGCCGCTGCAGCGGAACTCGGTGCAATGACCGGAGACGACAGGAGGCCAGAGGCAGCGGTGCCAGACTCACCGACGACGGCGGCGGCAAGGGCCAGGGAGCGTGGACCGGACGTCTTTTGTTTGTACCATCGCCGCTTCGCAGAGAGGGCACGCAAGTGTGTACCGCCGTGCCAGTTCGGGCGCTCGGGAAACGCCAAGACCGGGGATCGGTAGCAGCCGCAGCCCTCGGGGAAGAGAACAAGCTGCTCTACTTGCTGGACGCACGCTCCGGGAGGCAGTTCCTCGTCGACACAGGCTCCCAGTTGAGTTTCATCACACCTTCCTACGCGGACAGACTGGCTGGTTCCGGAGGTCCCCAGGTGACAGCGGCGAACGGCTCGGAGATTAAGACCTTTGGTGAGAAGACTCTGCTTCTGTCTCTACACGGCCGTGCATATGAGTGGACTTTTGTTGTAGCAACAGTAAATTTCAATATGCTGGGGGCTGATTTTTTGTGCTCACACGGGTTGTTGGTTGATCTCGCTAACAGGCGCCTGGTTAATGCACTCTCTTTTGATTCTATCCCCTGTACAGTGCGAGTGGCCCCGCCAACAGCACAAGCCAACGTCACAGCAGCAGGCGGTAAGTTCCACACACTGCTCACTCAGTTCCCGGCACTCACGGTCCCCACATTTTCGGCAACAGTCGCTAAGCACGGGGTGGAGCATTTTATTACCACTACCGGACCGCCCGTTTTTGCAAAAGCTCGGCACTTGGACGCAGTTAAACTAGCCATAGCGCGCGAGGAGTTCGCCAACCTGGAGAGGTTGGGCATTATCCGACGTTCAAACAGTCCGTGGGCTTCCCCCCTACATATGGTCCCGAAAGCTGACGGATCATGGCGCCCTTGCGGGGATTTCCGCAGGTTAAACAACGCTACAGCGCATGACCACTACCCAATCCCACATATCCAAGATTTTTCGGTTCATTTGGCAGGGGCGCACATTTTTTCTAAAATACACTTGGTTCGCAGTCACCACCAAGTCCCAGTGCACGCTGAGGACATACCCAAAACAGCGGTAATAACTCCGTTTGGTTTATTCGAGTTTTTACGCATGCCATTCGGACTTAAAGGGGCTGCTCAGACGTTCCAACGCATGATGGACGCGGTGCTTCGCGATCTCCCTTTCGTGTTCGTCTACCTGGACGATATTTTAGTAGCCAGTGCATCCGAAGACGAACACGAAAAACACCTGGCCACAGTTTTCCGAAGGTTGGGAGATCACGGGTTAATAATCAACCCAGCAAAGTGTCAGTTCGGGGTGGCGCAGATCGATTTTTTAGGACACCGCGTCTCCCCCGAAGGAGCAGTTCCGCTGCCTGACAAAGTGCGCGCTGTGGCAGATTTTCCCCAGCCGCAGACAGTCAGGGCGTTGCAGGAGTTTTTGGGAATGGTGAATTTTTATAACAGTTTTCTCCCCTGTGCTGCGCAACTCATGCAGCCGCTGTATGCCGCGCTCAAAAAAAAGAAACCCGCGGATAAGGTCGAGTGATCCCCGGAGCGGGACCAAGCGTTCTCGGAGGTGAAAGCAGCCTTGGCAAAGGCTGCGTTGTTGGCACACCCAGACCCAACGGCCCGAATAGCGCTCACCACTGACGCGTCAGAGGTGGCCATAGGGGCGGTCGTGGAGCAACATGTAGCCGGGGTTTGGTAGCCCCTCGCCTTTTTCAGCAGGACCTTGCGCGATAGCGAACGTAAATACAGCGCGTTCGACAGGGAGCTGCTCACTCTCCATTTGGCCATCCGCCACTTTCAGTTCTGGCTGGAAGGACGCGCTTTCACCGCGTTTGTTGATCACAAACCGCTAACATTCGCGATGGCCAAGGTCTCTGAACCGTGTTCAGGCCGGCAGCAGAGACAGCTGGCCGCCATATCAGAGTTTACCACTGATATTCAGCATGTGGCGGGCAAACTCAATGTAGTGGCAGATTGCCTCTCGCGCGCCGTGGCGGCCCCAGTCAGCGTAGGGTTAGATTATGCAGCCATGGCCGCGGAGAAGGTTAATGGCGCGGACGTGCGCGCACTCCAGGCTGGACCAACAGGGTTAAGGCTGGAGAACAGGGTGCTGCAAGACGGTATGCCCCCCCAATCTGCGATGGCTCCACTGGACGGCCGTGTCCAGTAGTCCCGGCCGCGTGGCGTCGCCGCGTTTTTGACTCGGTTCATTCTTTGGCGCACCCTGGAGTGCGCGCGTCGGTCAAAATGGTGGGAGAGAAATTTGTGTGGCCGAGCCTCTGCAAACAGGTCAAAGAGTGGGCAGCAGCCTGCACGGCGTGTCAACGAGCCAAAGTACACAGGCACATGAGGGCTCCTTTGGAACAGTTTCACATTCCGGCCAAGAGGTTCGATCACGTTCATGTGGACCTCGTTGGACCCCTCCCGCTGTCACAGGGGTGCGCACATCTTCTGACAATGGTGGACCGCACCACGCGCTGGCCTGAAGTGGTCCCGCTGGCATCAACCACGGCCGAGGAAGTGGCGCGCGCATTTTTAACAGCTTGGGTGGTGCACTTCGGCGTTCCATCGGACATTACGTCCGACAGAGGCCCTCAATTTGTTTCCGAGCTTTGGTCGACAATGGCCCGCAGCCTGGGTGTCACAATTCACCGCACAACCGCGTACAATCCACAGGCTAACGGGTTATGCGAATGTTTTCATAGGTCATTGAAAGCGGCTCTCAGAGCGTCACTGACGGATACAAATTGGGTTGACAAGTTACCATGGGTGTTATTGGGGTTGCGTTCTGCACCTAAAGAGGATCTAGAAGCCTCACCAGCGGAGCTCGTGTTTGCGCAGCCACTCCGGTTGCCTGGGGAGTTTCTCCCAGATAACCCTGCGCCAAACGCCTCCCCGTCTCAGCTGTTGCGGAGTAACATAGAATCAAGCACGCTGCCCGGCCCCGCGCACCACAGTTTTCCGCGCGTTTTTGTGCCTAAAACTTTGAAGAACGCAGAGTTTGTTTTTGTTAGACACGATGCTCATCGAACCCCGTTGCGGCCGCCTTATGACGGACCATTCAGAGTGCTAGAAACAGGGAACAAGCAGTTTTTGCTAGATTTGGGGGGTAGGAAAGAGAAAATTGGCATAAACAGACTTAAACCCGCTTTTGTGGTGGCAGATGAGGAAGTGCTGTTGGCAAAGGCCCCGCGGCGAGGTAGACCACCACGGAGGGTTTCACACAGTAATGTTTCCCAAAGTAATGTTTCCCCAGAACACCCGCAGAGACTGACAAAGGGTTTCCGCCCCCAGACTGCAAACCCCCAGCGTGACAGCGCCGCAGAGACGGTGAACCCCAGCTACAGCAGATTCGGCAGGAGGCTGAAGCCTATCCAGCATGTGGACTGATGTGTATTGATGCTATCACGGCACGCATGTGGTTATCTTCTTGTTGTTCTGTTTTTCTAAAATGCTGGGGGGGTGTTGTGGTGAACACACATGGGACCTGTTGGACCGGTTTTGTGACTCACATTTTAGGTCAGAACAAAGGCAGGAATCTTAGCCTTGGTATGCAAGGCTGGAGACTGTGGGGGGTCAATTAAGGGATTAAGGAAAGGATGCATGGGAGACAGTGGAAGTGATATCATGGAGAGAAATGCATTGTGACTGTCTTTATTATGCAAGGTGGTGAAATGCATTGTGACTGTCTTTATTATGCAAGGTGGTCTGTGTGACATGTGATCTATGAGGTGTGAAGTCCCTGATATTTAAGGACGAGAGTTTACTGTTTCACTCTCTTTTTTCTCTGCTTTGAAATGATGGAGATGTGAATAAAGCTGACTCTGAGAAAGAACTCTGCCTCGTCATTTTCACATCCTCCACAGCGTATGCCATAGTGAGACATCTCACTCATACGACTTGAAGAACCGGGGATACAGCCGTATCCTCAAGTTTTCCCTGCCGCTCACCTCCTTGGACCTCCTCGCCCACTTGTTTCCCTGGAACAATCATGTAAGCAGTCAAACCCACATTCTTACGATCATAATCAACCCTTACCCTCAGGAACCTCCTTGGATTCGCTGTACTTTCCCAGACACCAATTAAAGCAATAGCATTACTAATCCAAAAGTATACTCACCTCCTTCCCAAGATCTCCATTGACCTACCCTCATCAGCCCAAAACTCCCTCTGGCTGCTCCACAGAATTCAAGTAAGGCTTCTTCATCGTAATCAAACATTGTGCACCTGTCAGATTCCCCTGTCACTTCTACAGGAGCATACCTCCTTCTCAGCGGGGTTAGATCCAACTTCACAAATCTGTTCAACAAAAACCTTCCTTTGCCTCTATGTTCTGGTCTCAAGTGTTGTGTCTGCTATTGGGTCCTCCTCTATAAACCAAGATAAGCTAGTTAAATTTTTGTTCTATGTAATAGTTTATTTGTTTATATTCATCTAGACAATTTTCCAAGTTTATTTTTTAATGATTTGTTAGAAAAGGAGGATCCCCCCCCATTTTGTTTGAGCACATTGCCACATTCCAAACGTAGGGTTCTCCAGCCACAATCCTGCATAGGGCCCCTGAAAAGTTAGAAACGGCCTCAATCTATAGTAAAGACAAAACAAAAGCGATGACATAAAATACAACAGAAGTAAAATAAACCTTTCAGAGTTGAATTTATTGCAGTCCAACATCAGTCTACAGGATCATTCAAAAGATTTTTAATCTGTGGGCTTGCATTGTAAGATTTGCATCAGCCTTTTTAAGACGGATAAATAATGATGTGGACTTCACTACACTTCTGCCTGTTCAAGATAAACCAGAGGATAAAGGCTCTTACATCACCGTGCCGTGCTGACAAATGTGCTGAGTCAGGCTCCATCGACATAGTCTTTGAATCTGAAAGCATTTAATCTTTTTTTCCCCCCTTTTACTTGTTTTCCTCTTTCAGCTGCAAATTAAAAACTGTTGTGGCTGCAGAAAGAACCAACCAAGTTTAATCAAACTGAATTTATCTTGCAGCAGAGAAATGAGGAAAAAAAGAATTAGGAGGGCACCACACTTTTTGCTCCCAAGGTATAATGGTTCAAAATCATGATACAAAAGTCAGCACTCTGTGTCATGGTAATTATAAGCTAATTAACCATGTGCTTGTGCTGCTTCTGTTGCACTATTTTGCAATGAGAAGCTGTTTGTGCTTGTACATTTTATTAGAGGAGTACCTTAAAAGCCTAACCAAGGGAAAAGGTCTGCACATCAGTGTCATGGCACACAGTCAGCTGACTGGCTTTTCTCATGGACTATATAAGCCATGGCTGGAGCTACTATGAGTTCAGCTACTGGTTTACAATGTCACTGATTGGGCCATCTCTTTATTTTAAAACTGCATGTCATTAACAAAGGGAAGTGACACTGAGGGAAATGTTGTGCTCATGGACTAGCAAGTCATCAGTCATTAAGCAGAAGCCAATTAGAGATGATCATCTTTTGCAGTTTCACATACTGCCACCTCCAGGATATTTAGCAGCACGGTGGTACAGTAGTTAGCACTGTTGCTTAACAGCTAGAAGGTTTCAGGTTTGAATCCCCAGGCTGGCAGGGGTAGGAACCTTTCTGTGTGGAGTTTGCATGTTCTTCCTGTGCTGCGTGCGTTTACTCCGAGGGCTCCGGTTTCTTCCCACAATCCAAAGATATGCAAGTTAGGTTAATTGGTTATTCTAAATTGTCCCTAGGTATCTGTCTCCTATAGGCTCTTAGAATAGAAAAAGCGCTATATAAGTACAGGTCCTTATCCCTTAGGTAGAATGCCGGGGTAAGGCACTTCTGCACTGGTATCACTGCGGAGTCCAGGAAGCAGTGTCCATGTTTTTCTTGTATCGCTATTAAAGTGACACTCCACCCAAAATCTTTTTTTTTTTTTTTGTTAACATGTCTGTAACATGTTTTTAATGACTTATAAAATATATCGAGTGAAATCACTCAAATGTCTAATGTGTCTGTTTTTTTTCTTTAAAGTTTCATTTAAGCTCCATACACCTCTTGGGCGCATGCGCACGCAGCGACCGGCAGCTGGTGAAAAAAGTCTGTCGTCTGTGTGTCTGTTTTTACAAACTTTAATGTGTTTTTAACGAAATTCTCTGTGTCGTTTTTGTCCTGGAATGTTTGTGGACTGTATAGCGAAGAGCTCCCTGGTTCCATCAATATGGATTTACTCCCCATTTTTGCACTGCTGCTTCTTTCCCACTGGCTCTGTGTCTATGAGTTAAACGCGATCGTGATCATGCCGGGGAGAATACAATATTCCAGGGACATGTTGCTGCATTTAAACACGGGTGATGCAGTGTCTGTGATTGAGTCTATGCTGCAACTGCTGGACTTTATTTTGAGAGACGTTCATGGACACAGCGATGAAAAGAGAGACAAGAGAAGGAGGCGCAGAAAGCGTGGAGGCGTGAAACTACGCCTGAGGAGACGTCAGTTTGGCAACATTCCTCTTCCTTCCATGATTTTGGGGAACGTACAATCTCTGAGGAACAAGGTGGAAGAAATTCAAGGGAATGTACGCCACCAGAAGGACTTCAAGAACTGCTGTGTCATGGCTTACACAGAGACTTGGCTTAATGCGCATGACCGGGACGCGGACCTGTAGATTGACGGCTTTGGAGCCCCACTCCGCTCGGATCGGCAGGAAGAGGTAACGGGGAAACGTCAGGGGGGCGGCGTATGTTTATACATTAATAAACAGTACTGCACATCTGTCACGGTCAGAGAGCGCATCTGTACACCCGATGTGGAGCTTCTGTCCGTATCGCTATGCCCCTTTTATCTGCCTCGCGAGTTCCCCCAACTTTTAATAACGACTGTGTACATTCACCCGAGGGCAGACGCTGACTCCGCCTCCAGCACTGTCTTTGATGTGGTACAGCGGCTGCAGTCAATATCCCCAGAGGCGCCAAACTTTATTCTTGGGGATTTTAACCATGTTTCTTTAAAGAAGACACTTAAAAACTTTTATCAGTATGTCTCCTGCCCAACCAGGCGAAAAAAGACATTGGTGTGGCGGGTTGGTGTAACCCCCACAACAGACTGGACAGACACAGCGCTCGGCTACAGCAATTAACAGAACAGTGAAATGTGTGTATTAATGTCTACAGGCAGCTCTGCTTCTTCTGGCTCACTACTGTGATGTTAATGTGCCTTTCATGCATTGTGTTCATGCGTCCTGTCCTTACTGTGACCTAGAGACTGAGATCAATATGTAGATGGGCCTTGTAACCTCTTTGTCTTGCAGCTGGAGCAGAGGCCAGCAATCTGCCTATTGTGATGTATGTCTCTCTCATTCTCTCACTCTTCAGCTGCTGCTGCAGACACACACTTTGTGTCTCCTCCTCTGAGAGCCTGAGGATCCCGCTCCGGTCTGCTCACACTTGCACCGGAGCGGGGATCCTGTGAAGGCGGTATGATTTAATAAACCTACTTAAAACCTTCACCAACGCTGCTTTATTTCATGCCGCTTCACTGGTGACCCCAAGAATGCACACGCTTTGTGCAACGCAACCTTCTGGTCTGGACGGCCACGCTGGCGACCCGACGCTGAAAAAAACACGCTGCCAGTGAACACAGCAGCCTGACGTAAACGAGCTGCCCTCCCTTCTGCTTCAGGGAGACCTCGACGCGGAGCCAACACAGGCAAGCTACTCTCCGGACATCACCCACGACCGGGAAAACTGCAGAAAACGTCATGGCGCGACCCTCGCCTGAGATCGGGACGTCCACGCTGGACCGGCCGAGGGACACAGAACGTTTTCTCCCTCTCAACGCTACTCCTCCCTCTCAGCGATCGTACTCATCTACCCGAGCCTGAGGAACAAAGATCGTCTATCTCCCCTCAACGCTCCAACGCACCATGACTAATCTGCAGCCACAGCTCATCATAGATGTTTATTGGCGCCGTCTGCGCCGATCTCCACCAAGATTCCTGACCCTGGTTCTCCTCTCCAGCTGGCCCACCCATCACGGAACCCTGGCGCACGCACCGGGGAGTTACGAGGACGGCGCACCACGCACGGGACACATACGGCTCCACTGACCGCCTTCCTTCTGCTGCACATTGGCCCTTCAGGCTTGCTCGTACACCTGAGGCACGCAGCTTGCTCACTGGATTTTATGGTCTTAGCCACGGCACACAAGGGGAATTCAGCTGTCTGCGGTTCCCGAGGCTTTAGGGTTGCGCCTGCATCTAAAGTCAACACACCAAGTCCCTCTGCTTTTGTTCCTTTTTTTCTTACAGCCGCTCCTGCTTTTCTTCATGGCCACGAGAGGAGTCAGAGACTAATTTTTCTTCTTGTGATCTCCGCAAGTTCAACGGGACAGCCCCTCGACATCGGGGAACAAGAAGCAATTTTTGCGCGGCCAGGACGATTTCACCGCTCCCGGCCGGCACTTACCACCACCACCACCACCACCACCCCCTCCGCCTGCACAGAGCTTCTCCTGCTCGCTGCCCAAGCTGCATGAACGAGGCCTCAGCCGCCTGCCGAGCCCTCTGGGAGGGAGCATGTGGCGGGTTGGTGTAACCCCCACAACAGACTGGACAGACACAGCGCTCGGCTAGAGCACTTAACAGAACAGTGAAATGTGTGTATTAATGTCTACAGGCAGCTCCGCTTCTTCTGGCTCACTACTGTGATGTTAATGTGCCTTTCATGCATTGTGTTCATGCGTCCTGTCCTTACTGTGACCTAGAGACTGAGATCAATATGTAGATGGGCCTTGTAACCTCTTTGTCTTGCAGCTGGAGCAGAGGCCAGCAATCTGCCTATTGTGATATATGTCTCTCTCATTCTCTCACTCTTCAGCTGCTGCTGCAGACACACACTTTGTGTCTCCTCCTCTGAGAGCCTGAGGATCCCGCTCCGGTCTGCTCACACTTGCACCGGAGCGGGGATCCTGTGAAGGCGGTATGATTTAATAAACCTACTTAAAACCTTCACCAACGCTGCTTTATTTCATGCCGCTTCAATTGGACCTGTGCTATGGATCCACTGAGAGGGCCTATAAATCACTCCCCCTTCCTCGTTTAAGATCCTCAGATCACAAATGTGTACATTTGCTGCCCACATATAAAACTGCTCTCAGAAGAGGCAAGGTGGAGACCAGACATTGACGTGTGGACAGAGGATTCAGTGCACTGCCTCCAGGAATGCTTTAACTGTACAGACTGGGAGGTTTTCACACTGTCCTGCGGGGATGATTTGGACTCTTTGGTGGACGTCACATGCTCATACACGGCTTTCTGTAAAAATATGATCATTCCACGTAAACGTGTCAAAATATATCCCAACAACAAGCCTAGGGTTACAAAATCAGTTAAATCCTGCTTACAGAGGAAAGCACTTGCCTTTAAACAGGGGTCTGTTTCTGAGCTACAGGTTGCCACAAAAGAGCTGAAGTCCGAAATTTTAAGAGCAAAACAGAATTATAAATCAGAATTGGAAAGTAAGATGGCAACAAAGAAACTTGGTTCAGCCTGGGCCAGTATGAAAACTATTGCAGGCCTTCAGAGCACAGAGCGCAGTAATCGTGTTTTTAGATGGTTTTAATTCAGACACAGAGCTGGCTAATTCTCTTAATTGTTTTTATGGTCGTTTTGATTCCTTCGATTTTAGCACTGAAACCCAAGATTTGAAACAGAAACTCAAAGACAATCAGCACTTTAATATTGAGGTGCAGGATATCACAAGGGAGTTATGTACTGTAAAAGTGAACAAAAGTCAGGGCCCTGATAATATATGTGGGCGCTTGGTAAAGTCCTGTGCACATGAACTGAGTCCTGTATTTCATTACATTTTCAATAAGTCCTTACAGACACAACATGTGCCCAAGATCTGGAAAGATGCCGTGGTTGTTCCCATTCCAAAATCCAGCTGTCCTAAAACGGTAAACGACTTTAGACCAGTTGCTTTGACTTCAATTTTAATGAAAATTTTTGAAAAACTGGTCAGATGTGAGGTCCTAAAGCAGACTGAACATGCATTGGATCCTCTGCAGTTTGCCTATAGGCCTCACAGGAGTGGAGGACGCCACCGTCACTCTGTTTAACATGATTTCTAAACATCTGGATTTTAATGGGACACACGCCAGGCTTTTATTTGTGGACTTTTCCTCTGCCTTTAATACAATCCAACCTCATATTTTAGTTGAAAGGCTCCTGCAACAATTTGATTTGAGCAATAATCTGGTGGGTTGGATTCTGGATTTCTTAACCAACAGGACGCAGAGAGTAAGGGTCAATGGTACACTGTCTGACCTAAAGTGCTCTTCTACTGGCTCTCCTCAGGGGTGTGTGTTGTCACCACTACTCTTCATCCTGTACACAAACATGTGTCGGAGCAGACATGACAACAGACACATTATAAAGTATGCTGATGATTCAGTTATTGTCAGTCTCCTCCAGGATGGTGAGTGTGGCCACGGCCCAGTAGTTGATAATTTTGTTCACTGGTGTGAGGATTCCTACCTGCAGCTGAATACGACAAACACTAAAGATATGATTATTGACTTTAGGAGGAAAACTCCCAGGCACAAAGTCACCGCACTAAAAGGTCAGACCACTGAATGTGTACAATCCTACAAATATCTTGGGACGATTATTGGTAGTAATTTAAACTTTGAAGAGAACTGTGAAAGGGTGTGCAAAAAGGGTCAGCAACATTTGCATTGCTTGAGGAAACTTGCACGCTTCCAAATTGACCGAACCAGAATGACAATGTTTTATCGGGCTTTTAGTGAATCTCTTTTATCCTTTTCTTTAGTGTCATGGTTTGGTCAGATAAAACTGAAACAGAGGAAATCCTTGGATCAGGTAGTTAGATGGTCCAGTTGTTTGCTTGGTGAGTCACAGCTGAGCCTGACATCCCTGTACACCAGACAAGTACAGAGGATGACTACCTCCATTTTAAATGATGACTCCCACCCTTTGCACTGCAACTTTCAGCTTCTTCCCTCAAGACGGAGGTTTGCTGTCCCAAAAAGCAAAACCCAGCACTACAAAAACAGCTTTGTTCCTGCTGCTGTCAAAGAGTTGAACAAGTTCTAACAATATATTGCACATAATTTAGGTACCTATTTATTAACTCCATTTTATATTTACTTATTTTTGTAGGATTTTATTTGGGTTCTAAATCTTTTATTGGGTTTTAGACCTTTGAGTTTTTAACCTCTTTGACTAGTCTTTAACTTTTTAATATGACCCTTCTCCCTTATCTCTGGTTTTTCTCTCATCTCTTTGTCTTTATACCCTGATTGATGGAGCCTTGAGTATTTTATCATGTTTATAGTCAGCTTTATGTGTGCCTGTGTTTGTGTTTATGTTGAATATAATTGTGGCTTGTAAATATGGATGTCACCAGACTGCAAAACAAATCTACCTACGGGTACAAATAAAGTAACCTGAACCTGAACCCCCATCAAAAAAGGTGAGTTGAAACGGAGTGTTTTTGTTGATGTAAATATGTACAGCTGCTGACACATGAGTAGTGTTGCGCCAATCAGGACTCTCTGCCCTAACTGAAGTTAGCTTCCGGCCAGTTAGCATTTTTGGGCTAGCTGCTTTGAAAACTTGACCCAAATAAAGATGGGTTTTACCATTAAACTGCTTTTAAGGACCAATGCAGTTCCAGTCATTATCCTGGGCCACTGAGCATACAACTGGGCATGTCCTTCAACCGATAAGTCTTTTTTAATCACAGGATTTATGCTGTTTAATGCAACGGTAGCCACTATTAGCCTTGTGGTATGTGGGTTGGGCCTAGTAACCAATTCTGGCGTTTGAAGGAGAAGGAAAATTGACAAGATTTTAACATGAAACTGTAAGACTAAGTTTTGTTTGTAGAAAAAAGGGGCATAAGATACCATTCTAGACGATGTAGATTTGTTTTTATAGGGGATTTATAGCCACCGGAATGTGTCTTTAAACCCAGCCACAGGGGGTACACAAGCCAGTGTACTCTTAGTGCCAGTCCCAAGCCTGGATAAATGGGGAGGGTTTTGTCAGGAAGAGCATCCAAAGTAAAACCTTTGCCAAATCAAACGTGGATCATGACAAATGAGTTTCATACTGGATCGGTCGAGGCCCGGGTTAACAACGACCGCCACCGGTGCTGTTAACCAACAGGATGCTGGTGGAAACTGAGCTACTGTTGGTCAAAGATCGAGGAGGAGGAGAGGAGGAAGGCGTGTTAGGAGGGAGAGAGAGAAAAGGAAAGGGAGGAGTGTAGAGGTGAGAGTACGGACTTTAAATGTAGGGACTATGACTGGTAAAGGAGGAGAGTTGGCTGATATAATGGAGAGAAGAGAGGCAGATATACTGTGTTCAAGAAACCAGATGGAAGGGAAGCATGACTAGGGGCATTGGAGGTGGATTTAAACTGTTCTACCATGGTGTAGATAGGAAGAAAAATGGAGTAGGAGTGATCTTGAAGGAAGGATATGTGAAGAGTGTCCAGGAGGTAAAGAGGGAGTCCGACAGAATCATGGGTTTGAAGCTAGAAGTTGAAGGTGTGATGTTGAATATTGTCAGTGTGTATGCCTCACAAGTTGGATGTCAGGTAAGAGAAGAAACAGGAATTCTGGAGTAAGTTGGATGAAGTGGTAGAGAGTGCTCCCGGGGGGAAGAGTGGTGAATGGAGCAGACTTAATGGACATGTAGGTGAAGGGAACAGAGGTGATGAGGAGGTGCTTGGTAGGTACAGTGGTGTGAAAAAGTGTTTGCCCCTTCCTCATTTCTTGTGTTTGTCACACTTAAATGTTTCAAATCATCAAACAAATTTAAATATTAGACAAAGATAACACAAGTAAACACAAAATGCAGTTTTTAAATGAAGGTGTTTATTATTAAGGGGAAAAAAATCCAAACCGACATGGCCCTGTGTGAAAAAGTGATTGCTCCCTAAACCTAATAACTGGTCGGGCCACCCTTAGCAGCAACAACTGCAATCAGGCATTTGCGTTAACTGGCAATGAGTCTTTTACAGCACTGTGGAGGAATTTTGACCCACTCATCTTTGCAGAATTACTGTAAGTCAGCCACATTGGAGGGTTTTTGAACATGAACCGCCTTTTAAAGGTCATGCCACAGCATCTCAATCGGATTCTGGTCAGGACTTTGACTAGGCCACTCCAAAGTCTTCATTTTGTTTTTCTCAGAGGTGGATTTTCTGGTGTGTTTTGGATCATTGTCCTGCTGCACAACCCAAGTGCGCTCAGCTTGAGGTCACAAACAGATGGCCGAACATTCTCCTTCAGGATTTTTTAGTAGACAGCAGAATTCATGGTTCCATTTACCACAGCTAGTCTTCCAGGTCCTGAAGCAGCAAAACAGCCCCAGACCATTACACTACCACCACCATATTTTACTGTTAGTGTGATGTTCCTTTTCTGAAATGCTGTGTTACTTTTATGCCTGATATACAGTGGTACCTCTACTTACGAATTTAATTCGTTCCGGAAGAATTCTCGTAACGTGAAAAATTCGTAAGTAGAGGTGTGTTTTACATGTAAATGCCGTAATCCGTTCCAAGCCCCCAAAATTCGGGCATAAATTTTTTATAAATCGTAAAAACGCATCAAAACATGTAACAAATACATGTTACAATTAGATTACTGCACAATAAACATAAAATGAGAGTTTAAAATGAGAGAAAGAATAATAAAAGAGAATAATAAAAGAGAAAGAATAATAAAAATTATGTTCATTTACCCTTTAACTGCTATCGTCGTCGACGTCGTCACCTTTTGCCTTCTGTGGTTCATGTTCTGATCCAAGGACGTTTGCTTTTGTCGGCTTGTAAGTGCTTCGTTTTGTTTTAATACCGTGCTGATCGTTGATGTATTACAGCCATATTCTTTGGCGAGATCAACCAAACACATAAAGTTTTGGAAAAAAAAAAAAACTTCGTGGCCAATGGGATACCAGGAAGATGCTAGGCGATAGCCAATGGCAGAGCAGCTACAGGTATGTTTACGTTCGGTAAACTACGGAAGCTGCGAGGAGCGCGTACTTTTTTGCCTTTCGTATCCTGAAATTTCGTTCGTAACTAGAGGCAATATTTTCCCGTTGAGGCGTCTCGTAACCTGAAAATTCCGTATGTAGAGACGTTCGTAAGTAGAGGTACCACTGTAATGGGACATACACCTTCCAGAAAGTTCAACTTTTGTCTCGTCTGTCTACAGAGTATTTTCCCAAAAGTTTTGGGGATCATCAAGATGTTTTCTGGCAAAACTGAGATGAGCCTTTATGTTCTTTTTGCTCAGCAGTGATTTTTGTCTTGGAACTCTGCCATGCAGGCCATTTTTGCCCAGTCTCTTTCTTATGCTGGAGTCATGAACAATGACCTTAACTGAGGCAAGTGAGGCCTGCAGTTCTTTGGATATTGTGTGGGGTCTTTTGTGACCTCTTGGATGAGTCGTTGCTGCACTCTTGGGGTAATTTTGGTTGGCCGGCCACTCCTGGGAAGGTTCACCACTGTTCCATGTTTTCGCCATTTGTGGATAATGGCTGTCATTGTGGTTTGCTGGAGTCCCAAGGCTCGTTTCTCATTTGTTCCTGAATTTCTTTGGATTACAGCATGAAGTCTAGCTTTTGAGGAGCTTTTGGTCTGCTTCACTTTGTCAGGCAGGTCCTATTACGTGATTTCTTGATAGAGAATAGGTGTGACAGTAATCAGGCCTGGGTGTGGCTAGAGAAACTGAACTCAGCTATCAAAAGATGTGATAAACTTCAGTTAATTTACGTTATAACGGGGAGGGGGATATCACTTTTTCACACAGGGCCATGTAGGTTTGGATTTTTTTTTACCCTTAATAATACCTTCATTTAAAAACTGCATTTTGTGTCTACTTGTGTTACCTTCGTCTAATATTTAAATTTGTTTGATGATCTGAAAAATTTAAGTGTGACAAACATACAAAAAAATGAGAAATCAGGAAGGGGGCAAACACTTTTTCACACCACTGTATTTATACAAGATGTACTGCTGGTGGCTGCATTAACATGAAAACGTTTCAGTACATTTGTAAGTTTGTGCCCCCCCAAAAAAACAAAACAAAACAAAACTGCATGTCTGATAACTGCAACAGTGTTCACGTCAAATGCACGGAAAAAGGTTCATGCACCAAAATATGTACTGAAGCTGAACACAATCTGCTGTCCCAAAAGACGCTCTAGACCCTTGTTTTTCAGCCAGAGGTCTGGGTAATATGCCGTTTTTGTGCATGGGTGCCTGTAGTGGCTCTTCCATGCCAGTAGGTGGCAGTATGAACACAGCAATGGCTACCGTCTTCTTTTACTTCTTCCTGTTCTTTTTTCATGTGTTTTACAGAGGTTAATAACCTTGTTAAGACGTGCTATTAAAGGGCTTTACCAGCAGACCTAGCTTATATGAATGCTTGGATGATGTCATGCAGATGGTAAACTCTGTAAAGACAAGAGCTCTGAATAGCTGCATATTTTCATCTTTATGTGCGGAAATAGGAGTTGTGCATAAAACCTTTTTGCTCTATACTGAGATCTAGTACTGACCTGAGTGTACGAGCTTTTCTCATTCTGTAGCATTTTTGGTTGGTGGGGTTCCCCAAGATTTATTCATGTGAAAAGGGTTCCTTGGCTCAAAAGAGGTTGAAAAACACTGCTTTAGACCAGTCCTGGAGAGGTCCGTTCCAGCCCCGCAGCCATATCCAGGATGGGAGGAGAGCGCTTCCTATGGCCGGAAGCCTGAGCCGACAGGAAAGTGTCCCCTGGCTTCATCTGCATGGGACTCAGCGCCACCGGTGAGATGACCCCCAGTTTCAGCCACCATGCTGGGAAGCCCACCTGCATTGGTCGCCGCACCTGGAGGTCTGTGGGCTGCATCTACCACCATGCCTGCTGCAGGGGTCATCACAACAGAGTTGTCGGAGCTCTGGACGGCGGTGGAGCTCGAGTCCAGGCAAGTACTCAGTTCTGTTTTAACACCTACAGATACTGAGAATTCTCGTCTGGCCCAGGGTGAGGAGAATCGGTTGCAGATGTCCTCTGCTCCTGAGCTCTCCTTACCAGGCTCCACTGCTACCGGTGATTTCTCTCTGGTGTTTTTCCCCTTTTCTTCCCCTGAGGGGGCTGTTCAGGGTAGAGACGCCCAGACGGAAAAGGCCGAGATGCCCCAGCCTGGATCGCCGGTGTCCTGGACGGTGGTGGTGCTCGAGCGCAGGCAAGTTCTCTTTTTTGTTTTCACATTGTCTGTCTTACGAGAAATCTTGCCTGGCTCTTGGTGGGAAGGGCCAGGTGCAGCCATCCGCTGCCCCTGAGCTCTCCTCACCGGGCTCCATTGCTGCCGGTGACTCTGACCCGGTGTTTGTGTTCTGTGTGTGTAAGCCTTCTCCCGAGGTGTCCGTGGGTGCTGCTCCCCCTCTGTCCGAGGTGTCCGTGGGTGCTGCTCCCCCTCTGTCCGAGGTGTCCGTGGGTGCGGCTACGCCCCAGTCCAGGGCGTCCGCGGGTGTAGCTAAGCCCTAGTCCGGGGCATCCGCGGGTGCCGCTACGCCCCAGTCCAGGGCATCCGCAGGTGCAACTATGCCCCAGTCCAGGGCCTCCACAGGTGCAGTGGCTTCCGCGGATGCAGCTGCGCTCCAGTGTGGGGCCTCCACTGGTGCGGCTATGCGCCAGTCCGGGGCCTCTGCGGGTGCTGCTACGCCCCAGTCCGGGGCCACCGTGGGTGCAGCACCTCAGCCTGGGGTCCTGTTGGTGGACCACCTCCTTGGCCTGGTGCTCTCGCAGGTCAGCCTGGGTGTCATAGGTACCATGCTCCGGTCGGGGTTGACGTGGGTGCTACACCCCAGTCCGAGGCCACCGTGTGTGCTGCGCCTCAGCCTAAGGACATCATAGACTCCCTGTCCTCACTGGAGGTCCCCATGGCGCAGCCTCTTCCCTCATCCAGCCTCTTCGCTGGTTGACCACCACCATCGCCGGTCCCCACTGTTGGCCAGCAGTTTTTGTTGGAGGTCAATCGGCCATTGTGCTGGTTCCGCCTTCCCCATGCGAATGACCAGGCAAGTCGCTGACAGCCTGGGTTCCAGCTGCCGCCGCCTGGGGGGGAGCATGTTGTGCTCGACGGACCGGTGGCTCATGTACTCTGGGAGGCTCCCTGATGGGTTTTGCCATCTGGTCGGGTGGTTCTGGTACTCTGGGCAGCAACCAGACACGTTTTGCCCTACGCTCCGGTGGTTTTGGGACTCTGGTAGGCCACCCGAACTGCCTTAGCCCCCATCCGAGGTCCCTGGAGTCTGGGCCACCGCAGTGTTCACGTTGTGGATCTTGAGTGTTTTCTTTAGGTTTGTTTTTGTTGTTTGTTTTGTCTCTGTCCCTCCGTGCCTGGGTTGCCCCTCGGGGTGGATTGTTTTTCTGGTTATTTCATGTTATATGTTTTTCTTTTGATGCAATGTTTTTTTCTGAGAGATCTTTTATTGAAAATGCATAGTTATCATTTTCTCTTTGCCTATGAGATGTGGAATCCCTGCTAAGGACAACAAACTTTTTGTTTTAGTTTGTTTGTGTTGGGGGGGGGGGATCTTCTGTGTTGGGGGGGTTCATTTTTCTTTTGATGTTGCCCTGGGGTGTCTGGATTCCACCCCTTGGGGGGGCACTGTCATGATCCTGGGGCACGGGGCCGGGGGGGTTGTGCCCAGTTTCTAGTCTAGTTTAGTGTTTTTCTGTCCGCTTGTTTCTTGTTTTTATGTCAGTTGTATTTGGTTCCTGTTTTTATTTTTGTCACTTTGCATCTATAGTATTATTATGTACATTTTGGGTTCTGTTGTGTTTGTATCTTTATGGTTTCCGGTTGTGTTTTATTCTGACAGCACTGTACAGCTTCCGGCTGTCAAACTGTTTGAAGCTACTCAGCTGCTATTCATTCTGTTAGGGATAAGGACCTGTACTTATATAGCACTTTTTCTAGTCTCAAAGACCACTCAAAGTGCTTCACTAGTACTAACCCTCTATTCTAAGGGCCTATAGGAGACAGATATTGAGGGACAATTTAGAACAACCAATTAACCTAACATGCATGTCTTTGGATTGTGGGAGGAAACTGGAACCCCTGGAGTAAACCCACACAGCACAGGGAGAACATGCAAACTCCACACAGAAAGGTTCCTACCCCTGCCAGCCTGGGGATTCGAACCTGGAACCTTCTAGCTGTTAGGCAACAGTGCTAACCACTGCACCACCGTGCTGCCCGGTGGCCCGGTGTTACTCATGGATCCACACCTACATCTAATTATGTACTGCTTATAAGGGCACGGCAAACCACTGGGGTTTGTCATGTCCTTCTTCCACGTTACCCCATCCTCAGGAGTGGAGTGTTTCATCCAGAGTGTGTTTGGGGCTGCTGTTGAGGAGAGGTGGGTAGCTCCATCCAGGTATATGCTTCCCTTATTTCCAGCCGTGAGCCCCGCTGCCTTCGGGAGTGCTCCGGCTGGATTCCGCCCCTGGCCAGGTGTTCCCTGGCTTCATGTCCCCCTGGACGTCGAGCTCCGCTCTCCTCCAGCGTTTACCATGTTGTACTTGTTTGTTAGCGCCATGCACCTTATAATTTAGTTCTTGCATGTTAACATTCGTGTCTGTCTTTACGTTAATAAATGTGCAGAAACCACAGTGTACGTTTGGTGTCCTTCAATAGCCCTTGAAAAGGGCCGTTCACAACAGCGATACATGGAAAGGAGAATATATCTTTTAGTTTTAAAATTATCCAGAAGCTGTAACACAAGGTGTAACTACACTACACATTCCTGCAGATAACTGTTTAGTCTTAAAAGACAAACTTTTTTGTCACACTCATACTTGCTGATCAAATTACTTTATTAATGGGCATTAAGCCCCCCCCCCAAAAAAAAAAAATCAAATCATTTTTAACAATTACAAACAAATTCAAGAAAAAAAATGATACAGACCTGCATCTGTAAAAATTGTTAAAACAGATTATTATTTTCAAATCATATCATTAAAAAAATACAATATCACCCACCCCCATGTAAAACCCCTTCACCTCCCCTTGGAGCTGCACACTCGACAGTGATAAATGAACCACTGCTGTTAATGTCTAGCTAGGGGAGAGCTACACCAACACACAGACACACACAGAAAAGATTGCCTCCACTGCATTGCAATTAAATCTACAAAATAACCCCCCCACACACTTCTCCGCCTGTGTCTCTCTCTGATTGCCTAGTGTCTTCATCTTCCTCCTACTCCCCCTTCCTCATCGTCCTCCTTTACATCTCCCTCCTTCCTCCATAACTCTCCTTCCATTTACTTCTCCCAGCTACAGCTATCCACCCCCCCCCACACACACACACCCCAATATCTGAGCTTGGCAATCAGCTTCTGTGATTGCCACGGTCATTTTTACTACTGTCCATCATTACAACAATCAGCGTCAGCCTTATTGTTCTGCTGCTCAGATCCTACGTCCCTTGTCCTACAACATACTGTACATGTATATACAGTGGGGAAAAAAGTATTTAGTCAGCCACCAATTGTGCAAGTTCTCCCACTGTAAAAGATGAGAGAGGTCTCCAATTTTCATCATAGGTATACCTCAACTATGAGAGACAAAATGAGAAAAAAAAAATCCAGAAAATCACATTGAAGGATTTTTAATGAATTAATTGGTAAATTCCTCGGTAAAATAAGTATTTGGTCACCTACAAACAAGCAAGATTTCTGGCTCTCACAGACCTGTAACTTCTTCTTTAAGAGGCTCCTCTGTCCTCCACTCGTTACCTCTATTAATGGCACCTGTTTGAACTCGTTATCAGTATAAAAGACACCTGTCCACAACCTCAAACAGTCAGACTCCAAACTCCACTATGGCCAAGACCAAAGAGGTGTCAAAGGACACCAGAAACAAAATTGTAGACCTGCACCAGGCTGGGAAGACTGAATCTGCAATAGGTAAGCAGCTTGGTGTGAAGAAATCAACTGTGGGAGCAATTATTAGAAAATGGAAGACATACAAGACCACTGATAATCTCCCTCGATCTGCTGCTCCACGCAAGATCTCACCCCGTGGGGTCAAAATGATCACGAGAACGGTGAGCAAAAATCCCAGAACCACACGGGGGACCTAGTGAATGACCTGCAGAGAGCTGGGACCAAAGTAACAAAGGCTACCATCAGTAACACACTACGCTGCTAGGGACTCAAAACCTGCAGTGTCAGACGTGTCCCCCTGCTTAAGCCAGTACATGTCCAGGCCCGTCTGAAGTTTGCTAGAGAGCATTTGGATGATCCAGAAGAGGACTGGGAGAATGTCATATGGTCAGAAACCAAAATAGAACTTTTTGGTAAAAACTCAACTTGTCGTGTTTGGAGGAGAAAGAACACCATACCTACTGTCAAGCATGGGGGTGGAAACATCATGCTTTGGGGCTGTTTTTCTGCAAAGGGACCAGGATGACTGATCCATGTAAAAGAAAGAATGAATGGGGCCATGTATCGTGAGGTTTTGAGTGAAAACCTCCTTCCATCAGCAAGGGCATTGAAGATGAAACGTGGCTGGGTCTTTCAGCATGACAATGATCCAAAACACACCGCCCGGGCAACGAAGGAGTGGCTTCGTAAGAAGCATTTCAAGGTCCTGGAGTGGCCTAGCCAGTCTCCAGATCTCAACCCCATAGAAAATCTTTGGAGGGAGTTGAAAGTCCGTGTTGCCCAGCGACAGCCCCAAAACATCCCTGCTCTAGAGGAGATCTGCATGGAGGAATGGGCCAAAATACCAGCAACAGTGTGTTAAAACCTTGTGAAAACTTACAGAAAACGTTTGACCTCTGTCATTGCCAACAAAGGGTATATAACAAAGTATTGAGATGAACTTTTGTTATTGATCAGATACTTATTTTACCGAGGAATTTACCAATTAATTCATTAAAAATCCTTCAATGGGATTTTCTGGATTTTTTTTTTTTCTCATTTTGTCTCTCATAGTTGAGGTATACCTATGATGAAAATTGGAGACCTCTCATCTTTTAAGTGGGAGAACTTGCACAATTGGTGGCTGACTAAATACTTTTTTCCCCACTGTAACTAGGGCTGGTTCTAGCATTTTGGAAACCCTATGCAAAATTATGTTTAGGGCCCCCATTTTTGAAATGGGGAAGAAAAGCCCTCGACTGTCAACACAAATGTTAAAAATAAGCTTGGGTCATTGTCTACATGAACAGGAAAAAAATGAAACCATTACATAGAATAAAAAAAATAACCATATGAAGTTGCAAATTTACAAGGAAAATTATGATTTAAAAAAAATGCAAGTTTATGAGAAAAAGTTTTTAAATTTACAAGGAAAAAAATTACAAATTTGAGGAAAAAAATCCAATTTTAAAAAAAAAATCTGCACATTTGCAATAATTTTTTGGGGGGAAAATTTATGCAGGAAAAGGTTAGTTGCAATTTTATTTATGTAAAAAGCTGAAAATTTACAAGAAAAAAATGAAAACGATAATTTAAAAGTTGCAAATTTATGACAAAAAAGTTTCAAATTTACAAGAAAAAAATTACACATTTGAGGAAAAAATGCATATTTTTTTAAAAAATCTGCAAATTTACAAAAGAAAATTGCAAATTTATGCAGAAAAAGCGACAAATTTAGCTGCACTTTATAAAAAAAAAGTGGAAAAGGTACAAGAAAAAGCTGAAAATGTAAAAGAAAAATTAAAATAATTTTTAAAAATTGCAAGCTTATGACAAAAATTTCAAATTTACAAGAAAAAAATTATGAAGAAAAAATGCATATTTATTTTTTAAAAATCAGCAAATTTACAAGAATTTTTTTTTCAGACTTATAAGATAAGATAAGCCTTTACAGTGGGGTAAAAAAGTATTTAGTCAGCCACCAATTGTGCAAGTTCTCCCACTTAAAAGATGAGAGGTCTCCAATTTTCATCATAGGTATACTTCAACTATGAGAGACAAAATAAGAAAAAAAAAATCCAGAAAATCACATTGAAGGATTTTTAATGAATTAATTGGTAAATTCCTCGGTAAAATAAGTATTTGGTCAATAACAAAAGTTCATCTCAGTACTTTGTTATATACCCTTTGTTGGCAATGACAGAGGTCAAACGTTTTCTGTAAGTTTTCACAAGGTTTTCACACACTGTTGCTGGTATTTTGGCCCATTCCTCCATGCAGATCTCCTCTAGAGCAGTGATGTTTTGGGGCTGTCGCTGGGCAACACGGACTTTCAACTCCCTCCAAAGATATTTTATGGGGTTGAGATCTGGAGACTGGCTAGGCCACTCCAGGACCTTGAAATGCTTCTTACGAAGCCACTCCTTCGTTGCCCGGGCGGTGTGTTTGGGATCATTGTCATGCTGAAAGACCCAGCCACATTTCATCTTCAATGCCCTTGCTGGTGGAAGGAGGTTTTCACTCAAAATCTCACAATACATGGCCCCATTCATTCTTTCCTTTACACGGATCAGTCGTCCTGGTCCCTTTGCAGAAAAACAGCCCCAAAGTATGATGTTTCCACCCCCATGCTTCACAGTAGGAATGGTGTTCTTTCTCCTCCAAACACGACAAGTTTTTACCAAAAAGTTCTATTTTGGTTTCATCTGACCATATGACATTCTCCCAATCCTCTTCTGGATCATCCAAATGCTCTCGAGCAAACTTCAGACGGGCCTGGACATGTACTGGCTTAAGCAGGGGGACACGTCTGGCACTGCAGGATTTGAGTCCCTGGCGGCATAGTGTGTTTCTGATGTAGCCTTTGTTACTTTAGTCCCAGCTCTCTGCAGGTCATTCACTAGGTCCCCCCATGTGGTTCTGGGATTTTTGCTCACTGTTCTCGTGATAACTTCGACCCCATGGGGTGAGATCTTGCGTGGAGCCCCAGATCGAGGGAGATTATCAGTGGTCTTGTATGTCTTCCATTTTCTAATAATTGCTCCCACAGTTGATTTCTTCACACCAAGCTGCTTACCTATTGCAGATTCAGTCTTCCCAGCCTGGTTCAGGTCTACAATTTTGTTTCTGGTGTCATTTGACAGCTCTTTGGTATTGGCCATAGTGGAGTCTGGAGTCTGACTGTTTGAGGTTGTGGACAGGTGTCTTTTATACTGATAACGAGTTCAAACAGGTGCCATTAATACAGGTAACGAGTGGAGGACAGAGGAGCCTCTTAAAGAAGAAGTTACAGGTCTGTGAGAGCCAGAAATCTTGCTTGTTTGTTGGTGACCAAATACTTATTTTACTGAGGAATTTACCAATTAATTCATTAAAAATCCTTCAATGTGATTTTCTGGATTTTTTTTTTTCTCATTTTGTCGCTCATAGTTGAGGTATACCTATGATGAAAATTGGAGACCTCTCTCATCTTTTACAGTGGGAGAACTTGCACAATTGGTGGCTGACTAAATACTTCTTTGCCCCACTGTATTAGTCCCACAATGGGGAAATTCCAGGATTGCAACAGCACAGGGATAGCAACACTCAGAGAAACAATCAGAAGGTAAGAGAAAACAAGAGCAGCGAGTATACATATGTACATATAAACATAAATATATAGACACACGATACGGAGCATTGCAGCTAGATGGAATAAATATATAGCTATATAAATACAGTGCGGAGCACTGTAGCTAGATGGAATAAATATGTGAATATATAAACACACACAGTGTGGAGCGTTGTAGCTAGATGGAATAAATATATGAATATATAAACAGTGCGGAGCATTGTAGCTAGGTGGAACAAACATGTAAATATATAAACACACACACAGTGCGGAGCATTGTAGCTAGATGGAACAAATATGCAAACACAAACACACACAGCGCGGAGCACTGTAGCTAGATGGAATAAATATGTAAATATATAAACACAGTGTGGAGCATTGTCACTAGATGGAATAAATATATAAATATACAAACACACACAGTGCGGAGCACTGCAGCTAGATGGAATGAAACAGCATAACCGTCTACTTAGTTATCCTACATGGTATGATTATGTACCCATACATATTGTCACCCTCCGTAGCTACCGGTATTTTCCTAGTTGTATGCCGGAGGGGACCATTGTGTAAGTCTATTGCGTCTTTTGCATTCAATACTATTAGGTTGTCACGTCTTTTTGCTATCTCTGCGAGCAGCCCTGCTTAGGTTATACAGTCTGACAGCCGTTGGTAGGAAGGACCTGCGAAACCTCTCGGTTGTGCACCTAGGATGATGTAGTCTGCTGCTAAATGAGCTCCTTAGTGCATATAGTGTGTCCTGCATAGGGTGGAACTCGGACTCCAGCAGAGATGACAGTTTAGCCACCATCCTTCTCTCTTCCATCTCCTCCACTGGGTCAAGGCGCTGCCCCAGGACAGAGCTAGCTTTCTTGATCAGTTTGTTCAGTCTCTTCCTATCGGCTGCTGTAATAAAGGAAAGAAGTTACAACTTTACTTGAAAATTTACCAGAAAAAAAATATATATATATTTCTGAAAAAAGTTTAAAATTTACAAGAAAATGCTGAAGATTTACAAGAAAAAAAAAGAAAAATTATGATTTTAAAGAAACTGCAAGTTTATGAGAAAAAAAGCTTAAAATTTCCAAGAAAAAAAATTACAAACTCATGAGGAAAAAAATGCTAATTTATTTTAAACAAGAGCACTCTGAGGTGAGTGCAACATCCTCTGCCTGCGTTTTCTTTGAAGATCCCAATACTTACTGATGGAGAGCAGTTTTCAACTTTTCAAGAGAATTACTGTGGCAAAACCACATTATGATAATCCCATTATCCACAAATAAACAACAAAGTATACAACCCATAGCTGTAGAGAAGAATCCCAAGATGAACCTGTGTAGCAAGTTTGGTGACCCTAGCGAGCTTTATACGTTCTATTTTAAGAGATCACAGGGACTGCCAACCTTGACCTTTGGATCCCAAACCTGTAGTCACAGGTCATGGTCTCAGAGTGAACCTGTGTAGCAGGTTTGGTGATCCTAGCTTTCTTTGTTGTTGAGATATAGTTTATAAGCCACTTTGATGTTGAACTTTGACTTTGCAATCCCAAAACCACAGTCACACTTCAAGGTCAGAGGATGAACCTGTATGCCAAGTTTGGTGACCCTAACTTTACTCGTTGTACAGTAATAAGGCATAGGGAATGTTAACCTTGACCTTTGACCTTTTGACCTCAAACCCATAGTCTGAGGTCAGGATCCCGAGGTGAACCTGTGTGCCAGGTTTGGTGGCCCTAGCTTTACTTGTTTTATAGTAACTAGTGCATACCTGTGCATACCCGTAGAAACCAAGCATAAGCAAGTATTTCTGCATGCCCGTAGAAAGCAGGTGTAAGCAAGTATGTCACCGCTCTTTCAGTGATGCCTGCCTTTGATCTTTGATGATGTCATAGCAACTCTTATGGTCTTTGATGTCATAGCGAGTCCTATGATCATGAGTGATGTCTGCCATTGATCATTGATGATGCTATAGTGAGTCCTATGATTTTTGATGACATCATAGCGAGTCCTATGATCAGTTGATGATGTCATAGTGAGTCCTATGATCTTTGATGATGTCATAGTGAGTCCTATGATGGTGAGTGGTGCCTGACTTTGATCTATGATGATGTCATAGCGAGGCTTATGCCTTTGATCTTTGATGTCACCACTCGTTCAATGATGCCTGCCTTTGACCTGTGACGTCACCACTCGTTCAGTAATGCTTGCCTTTGACTTTGATGATGTCATACAGTGATGCCTGCCTTTGATCTCTGACGTTACCACTCGTTCAGTGATGCCCGCCTTTGATCTTTGATGATGTCATAGCGAGTCCTATGAAACCTGCCTTTGATCTTTGACATCACCACTCGTTCAGTGATGCCTGCCTTTGAGCTTTGACATGGTTACCATGACAACACAAAGTCCTATGATCGTGACATTGTCACATCCATTGTCACATCATCACAGAGATTTCTTGACTTACATACTGTATATAGAGTGATAATGTAAATGGAATGCCAACCTTGACCTTTGACCCCACACCCATAGTCAGAGGTCAGGATCCCAAGGTGAACTTGTGTACCAGGTTTGGTGACCCTAGCTTTACTCTATGTATAGTAATAAGACATAAGGAATGTTAACCTTGACCTTTGACCTTTTGACCCCAAACCCATCGTCAGAGGTCAGAAAGAAAAAATACCATTGTCTGTAGTAAAAAAAAAAATGCAAATGGTACAATAAATCATTGAGGAATATAATGTTCATGTTTTATTCAGTATAATAAAAAACAGCAACTTTTTATATGTTAAAAATAGACAGTATTGTACTGAGGGAAATTCAGATTCTCAGGAAAAATGCAGCTTATCAATTAATCGTTAATCGATTGATAAGATGAATCAGTTATCAATTAATGAATTAACTGATAACTTGCATCCCTATTGGCAACCCTAACTTTACTTGTTGTACAGTAATAAGGCATAGGGAATGTTAACCTTGACCTTTTGACCTCAAGTTGAGTTCAGGATCCCAAGGTGAACCTGTGTACCAGGTTTGGTGGCCCTAGCTTTACTTGTTTTATTGGCCAAATCTCATTCTCCTCCCTTGCAGACTCGTTGAGTTTAGGCGCGTTCACGTTAAGCGACTGAGGGTTTAGGGCTGTCCCAATCTAAAATCAGGAAGTGGCTGACTCCTCACTCGCTGACTATGAGCCCTTAAATGACCCCTTTTCCTAAGTCAGCATGCTATGCTGACTTAAGGTAAGGGAATTACTCACAGTTCAGAGTGCCATGTCAGGGTTTCTCAAGGGAAAGCTGTTGATTAGTCACCTGTTCATCACTGACCACCCCGTCACCCCTGTCCCACCCCCACCCCCCCAAAAAAAATACTGCCTTGACAAGAATGCACGGTGACAACCACTGCACGGTGGCGCAGTGGTTAGCACTGTGGCAGCACAGTTTACCCTTGGCCGGGGGATCGCGGGGATCGTGAGATCGTGGGTTCGATCCCTGCCCCCGGCCAACAGTGATCTGTGCGGAGTTTGCATGTTCTCCCCGTGTTGCGTGGGTTTACTCCGGGATTTCTCCGGTTTCCTCCCACATGCCAAAAGCATGCAGGTTAGGGATAAGGGGCGCTTGCGCACGCAGCGACCGGCAGCTGGTGGCTTGTCACCAGACTGCAAAACAAATCTACCTACGGGTACAAAATAAGTAAAAAAAAAAAAAAAAAAAAAAAAAAAGAATTTAAGATCTTTGCCAAAATAAAAATATATGACAAAAAGACTTTATTTTGAGTTTATTCAGCATTAGTGCACAAAAGTGGGACAGACGGATGGACGGACGGACCTATAACATAATCCCCCTTTGAGCTTCGTCCGGTGGGGAATAAAAATGAGTTGTAATACAGATGTTGATTTGAGATGTTCAAAATGAGAGCCAGAAACTTGTTAGCCAAACTATTCTGGATTCAATTGACTGCTTGCAGATCACAGCACGGAGAGCCAAAGAAAAAAAAGCTTGATTTCAGTCTCATTAGCACAATATCATCTCATTAGCGCAATATCACTCTGGCCTAAAAGAAAAAAAAAAAAAAAGACATGCCTGGAATGCTCCCACTGCCAGAATTAAACACTCCACAACAGCAAGCTGCAATAAAAAAAATTATTTACACCTACAAGTACACCAGCTAATTAAAAGACCTTAACACACCAGCTGCTGGATATCTGAACACATCTGCATATAGCAGTGATAAGGACGGTATTAACTTCTACATTAGTCTGTTTTACAGTTTTCAATCTGTGTGTGTGGGGGGGTGGAATGGGGAGACTCACAGGGCACAGTCAGATACTTGAGGCATGTAAACCACAAGTAATAATCCATTTAGCTGTCAACCTCTGAACCCCTCCAGTCACTGAGTTCTGGCAGCATACGAATGCTGCCCGTCTAATCTAACTGGAAAAGTGGTGTGTCTAAAGGGTGGTGAAAAAGCACAAGACCGACCTTGGCCATGATTAAGCATTGAAAAGCTGGTAAATTTTAGGCCCTCCCAACAAAAATATTACAAAATAAACTGGGATCATTGTCTAGATGAACAAAAAAAAAAAACATAACATTACTTTAGGAGAAACCAGTTCATTCCAGACTGATGAAATCACCCCGACAGTCATCCAATCTTCTGACTCTTGACCTCAAGCACAGCCTAGATGCAGACCCACTTGAGGATCATTGTGCATACGTTTGCCAAACATTGGAGCAACTGCCTGGGCTGCACGGTGGCGCAGTGGTTAGCACTGCGGCAGCACAGTTTACCCTTGGCCGGGGGATCATGGGATCGTGGGATCGTGGGTTCGATCCCAGCCCCCAACCAACAGTGATCTGTGTGGAGTTTGCATGTTCTCCCCGTGTATGCGTGGGTTTACCCCGGGATTTCTCCGGTTTCCTCCCACATGCCAAAAACATGCAGGTTAGGTTAATTGGAGACTCTAAAGTGGCCCTAGGTGTGAATGTGTGTGTGAATGGTTAAGGGATAGCGCCGTATCGTGGCTGCTTCATCCATCCAGGTGGTGGATGACCCTCAATTTCCCCTCTGGGGATCAATAAAGTATACTAAATCTAAATAAAAAAAAATCATAAATACCCAGCTCTCTCGACATTTGACCTTGACCTCAATCTGGAAGCATACCCACCTGGTGATCAGAGGGAATGAGTTCAGTGACAATTATTGTAAATGCCTAGGAGTGGCAATTCCTGTGAAATGTGGATGGACAGACAGACAGATGGATGGACGCCACGTCCCGCATGAGCTCCTTTTGGCATACCGAAATGCTGCAGATTCACAATGAAAAATAGTCATAAGTTCATGAAAAAAGTTGCAAGCTATTCAAGAGAAAATTTGCAAATTTAAAACAAAAAAATTGAATTTTAATGCTCCCACAAAAAATCTTTAGAGTGAACTTGTAGCTTGGGGCCACCTAGATGTGAAGGGGGCCTGTAGTATTTGCATATTCTGCTTTATAGACCCCATGCACATAACTTCACCACTTACATGATTGTGTTTATCCCGCCATATTGGGTATCACCCTACAGGAGTGGCCTGACTACTTCGTTTAGGCTGGATGTCCACTGAGTGCATGAAAATGCTCTAAACCTGTTTTCTTGGGCACGTCACAGGCACTGTTAAAAAGATCTCTGGCTTGTTTCCTAGCAACTGCTTGATCTGTCACTCAAAGCTTGCTGTGGGGGTTTCATAGCGTGCCCTGTAGCTCTCTACTAACTGCACTAAACTGCATCAAACAGGTAAGGGCCCCTTTACACAGCATGGAGATTATTGAGAGATTAGGACATTTAGGATGATAGTACCTCATCATCCTAACAGACCACTTACTTACTACTCCTGCAGGGTGAGGACTGGGTGCCCATCACCATGCATAGAGCCAATCAGGTTAATCAGTGTGTGCCACCATTGCCAGTGTTGGGCCAGCTCCTCTGCGTCGTCAACAGCAACTCTGAGCTGTCGGAGGTATCTCTCCACCACATCGAACCATCTGGTGCATGGCTTGGCCCAAGGTCTTTTCCATCCTGAGGCCCTGGGGTCAAACATGAGGATGTCTGGCTTCAGGTGTGCTGGCAATGGAGTAGGTGTGTGCGTTGCTGGCTCCTGCTATATTTTTTTTTTTCTTTACTTTTTAAACCCTATTTTGCTGTAAGCTGTTAATGTTTTGGACATTTAATACATGCAGAATCTGTTTTGAAATATGTCCAAAACAAGAAAGCAGACTGAAAAGGAGGCAGCAGGGAACAATATTAACACCAGCTTAGCTGAGGATGCTAGTATCAGCCTTAACCCTGCACTTGTTGCCTTGCTAGAGCAACACAGAATGTCCATAGCTGCTGACTTCAAAGCTTCATTTGAACTTATTAATGGTAAGCTGGACAAAATTCAAGCAGATGTGGCGAACCAGGAGCAACGCATTGGCGACCTTGAAAACAACGCGGAGGACGTCAGCCAGCGCCTAGCGGCGCTTGAAGTTACATGCGAGTCAATGCAGGAGGAGAACAAACTTTTGAAAAACAAACTTTCTGACCTGGAGGGAAGAAGCAGGAGGCTGAATATTCGTCTGGTGGGTCTGCCGGAGTCCTTTGATGTGGGTCCACGGCCATCTGAATTTTTTTCTCGGCTGTTGGTGGACGTCTTTGGCGCACAAACTTTGCCATCTCCCCCAGAGCTGGATAGAGCCCACAGCAGCCTCATGCCCAAGCCGAGTCCGAATGGGAAGCCGCGCGCTGTCATTATTTGTTTCCACCGGTTTCGGACCAAAGACTTGGTGATGAGAGAAGCGCGGAGACGCCGTGGGACTTTGGAATATCGTGGGCATAAACTTCAGTTCTACGAGGATTATAACGCCGACGTTCAGAAGCAACGAGCCGAATATAAGGAGGTTATGTCCGAGTTGTACAAGAGAGGTTTTCGTCCTTCTCTTCTTTTCCCCGCCAGGCTCCGGATAACTCTTCCAGACGGCAAAAACCAGTGGCTGGCGTCCGTCTCAGAGGCCACCCGCTTCATGCAAACTATGAAGAGAAACCAGCAATTTTCGCCTTGAACTGGACATTTCTGGGTTGACCAGCTGCCGCGCTGGGCTGCTTGTTACTTCATTGAAGCTGCACTGACTGGACATTGATGCATTTTCAGATGTTTAAAAACAAGGTAAAATTGGCTCCCTATACGTTGTTGTTTACTTAATTCTTTTTTTTAATTTTATCTTATTTATTTTTTTTTTTAGGGTAAAACGTTCATATTATGCAGGATTGAAGCCAGTTGTATGGGAGCCTTCTGTTAGGATGAAAATAGAGCAGGAGATGGAGCGGTTGCTGTTTTTTTGCAACCGGCTGGAGTGTTGTTATAGGTTTGGTTGTTGGATTTTTTTATTTATTTATTTATTTTTTAATTTTTATTTTTTTATTTATTTTTTTTTTTTGTTGTTTTTTTGTTATGGTTTTATTTATACCCCCCTTACCCCTTCCTTTTTTTTTTTTTTTTTACCCGTACCTCACTTTATTCTTCTTTGGGCTACACAACATAATATATAAATTTTACTCTTTGAATGAATAGTAATCTTACTTTGGTAAGCTGGAATGTGAAGGGGTTGAATCATCCAATTAAACGAAAGAGAGTCATGTCACGTCTAAAGCAGTTTAAGCCTGGGGTACTGTTTTTGCAGGAAACCTATTTGCAGGATTCCGACCACTTGCGTTTGTCAAAATGTTGGTCAGGACAATTTTTTCATTCAAATTTTAAAGCTAAGGCCAGGGGCGCTGCTATTCTTATTGATCGAAATATCCCATTTATTCCCTCTAATGTTGTATCAGATAAAAATGGACGATTTGTAATAGTATCAGGTAAACTTGGCGATAAACATGTCACTTTGGCTAATCTGTATGCACCGAATTTTGATGATGTGCACTTTTTTCGCAACCTTTTTTCACAACTTCTAGATTTAAATACTCATTCTCTAATTCTTGGGGGTGACTTTAATTTGTATATGGATCCGATCTTAGATCGCTCATCTTCAAAACCTGCTAGTCTTAATAAATCTGCAACTTATGTTAAGTCTTTTCTTGAGGAATATAGCCTTACAGATCCTTGGCGTTTTTTACATCCTAACGGCAGGGACTATTCTTTTTTCTCTCACGTACACCATACTTATACCAGAATAGATTATTTTTTTGTTGACAATTTATTAATTAATAACCTTTGCTCTTGCAGTTATGATAGCATCTCGGTTTCTGATCATGCCCCTCTTGTACTTAAAATAATCCTCCATGGATGTGACTCCATGAGAAAGCATTGGAGATTGGATCCATTATTACTTACAGATGAAAAATTGGTTGCGAATATTTCTTCTAAAATTAATTTTTTTTTGAAAGAAAATAAAACTCCTGGTATGTCAAATAAAACGATATGGGAGGCCATGAAGGCATTTCTTAGGGGGGAATTTATTTCATTGGCAGCATTTAAAAGACGATCCTTAATACAGGAACAGAAGGTTATTTTAGATCAAATCCTGGACATTGACAGACAATATGCTCAATCTCCATCACCCGCTCTGTACAAGGAACGTATGACATTACAAACTAAACTTAATTTACTTTCTACTCGACAAATTGAAGGTTGTTTAATAAGGAACAAGAGTGAATTTTATGAACATGGCGAAAAAACCAGTAAACTTCTAGCTAATCAACTACGTGGTATTAGAGCTAAGCAAATTATTACTGGAGTTAGGACAGATAAAGGAGAGGTGACATCTGACCAACAAGCGATTAATGATATTTTCAGGTCATTTTATTCCAAATTATATACCTCAGAATATACAACAAACTTAAAGGATTTGGAAATTTTTTTTGATTCTATTGATATTCCTTTGATTTCTTCAGAATCTCGGCAAATTTTAGAAGCTCCCATCACAAAAGAAGAAATTCAGCTGGCAATATCATCCATGCAATCAGGAAAATCTCCAGGACCTGATGGGTTTTCCGCTGATTTTTTCAAAAAATTCTCTGATGACCTCGCCCCTTTCCTTTGTCAAGTTTTTACAGAGTCGCTTGACTCTGGTACACTTCCTCCTTCATGCTATCAGGCCTGTATCACTGTGTTGCTTAAAAAGGATAAGGATCCTGTTGATTGTGCTTCTTACAGGCCTATTTCCTTGTTAAATACCGATGTTAAAATTTTGTCAAAGTTGTTAGCTTCAAGGTTGGAAAAGATTCTTCCTTTTATAATTTCACAGGACCAAACCGGTTTCATTAAAAATCGCCATTCTTTTTTTAACTTGCGGCGGTTGTTTAATATTATTTATACTCCTCACCACAACATACCTGAATGTCTTATTAGTTTGGACGCTGAAAAGGCATTCGATAGGGTTGAGTGGGAGTATTTGTTTTTTACTTTGGAGAGGTTCGGTTTTGGTCCTTCCTTCTGTTCCTGGATTAAACTTCTCTATGCTAGTCCTTTAGCTTCAGTGTTAACTAATTGTCGCTATTCTGACTATTTTAGACTTTACCGTGGTACGAGGCAAGGCTGTCCTTTGAGCCCGTTGCTCTTTGCCTTGGCAGTTGAGCCGTTAGCTATTGCAATCCGTGGGAGCCGGGACTTTCTAGGCATTCGTAGGGGTGGCATTGAGCATAGGGTTTCACTCTATGCTGATGATCTTTTATTATTTCTCTCCAACCCACTTACTTCATTACCTGCTATACTTAATATTTTGGATAGTTTTAGTAGGTTTTCTGGTTATAAAATTAATCTTAATAAGAGTGAACTGTTTCTGATTAATGAAAAGATTCAAGTTCAGGATTTTGAAAATTTTCCTTTCAAGGTTGTTATTGATCATTTTAATTATCTTGGGATATGTGTCACTAAACAATTTAATTACTTGTTTAAAAATAATTTTCTCCCCTTACTTGACCAGTGCAAGTTAATACTTTCCAAATGGTCCCCATTATCCTTGTCTTTAATTGGCAGAATCAATTCTGTAAAAATGATGTTACTTCCAAAGTTTTTATATTTGTTTCAATGTCTCCCCATTTTTATTCCTAAATCCTTTTTTAAGTCTTTGGACTCTCTGATTACCTCATTTATTTGGAATGGTAAACATCCGAGATTGAGGAAAGTTTTTCTTCAAAGACCCAAATCAGTAGGTGGCATGGCTCTGCCTAACTTTCAATATTACTACTGGGCAGCAAATATCAGGTGCATGTTATATTGGAAACATTTTTATCTGGAACCCAAATCACCTATTTGGATCCTTATGGAGTCACATGTGGACAATCAAACTTCCCTACCGGCAATTTTAGGTTCACCACTTCCCCTTGCTTTGTCTACACTGGGTAATAATAAAGTAGTTCGTCAGTCTCTTAGAATTTGGTCTCAATTCAGGAAAAATTTCGGTCTTCAGTTTTTTTCCATTAGAAGTCCAATTGCCGCAAATCATTTATTTACCCCATCAACTATTGATAGTGCATTTCATATATGGCACAGAAAAGGTTTAAAATCTTTTGCGGATTTATATTTTGATGGTCAATTTGCAAGTTTTTCTCAACTTTCCACCAAATTCGACATCACTTCTACACACTTTTTCCGCTTCCTCCAGGTCAGACATTATGTGCAAACCATGACAAAACAATTCCCTCAAAAACCTTCTGATAATCCTCTAGATGATTTTTTATTAGTTAAACCAACTTCTAAGGGGGTAATGTCAGTTTTATATAATTTAATTTCAAATTTACAATCTTCTTCTCTGGCCGCTATCAAATTGAACTGGGAACAAGATCTTAATTTTACTTTTACTGATGAACTGTGGGACTCTATTCTTGGCCAGGTTCACACTGTATCAATGTGTGCTCGTCACGCTCTTATTCAATTTAAGATTGTACACCGGATGCACCTGTCCAAGGTTAAGTTAGCACGTATTTACTCGGATATAGACCCAACTTGTGAAAAGTGTGGTAGCGCTCCTGGCACTTTGCTTCACATGTATTGGTCCTGCCCTGCATTGATGAATTTTTGGCATTCTGTTTTTATCACTATGTCTGAAGTCCTGCAATATCAAATTAAACCTGATCCATTATGCGCCATTTTTGGTGTGGCTCCAGAACTTGTCTTGCAAAGTTCCAAATTAAAAGTATTCAAATTTTCATTATTATTGGCCAGACGTGCTGTATTACTGAAGTGGAAAGACTCTTCGCCCCCTTCACATTTACAGTGGATAAAAGATATAATGTCCTGTTTGGATTTAGAAAAAATCAGATATACAGTCTGTGGCTCTGAAAACAAATTCTATAAATTATGGCGCCCGTTTCTTGATTTCTTTGAAAGACCCACGATTATAGTTTCTGAGTAGCTCATATCCCCTTTACCCCAACCCCACTTCACACACATAATTTTTCTTTGTATTTTTTTTTTTTTATTATTGTTTATTTAAAGGTTTTTGTGCTTTGAAGCATTTACATTTGTTGGCTTTAAGTTCTAGTTTTTTACTGTTTGGTTGAAACAAAAATGAAAATTTCTAATACTTTGTATTGTATTGATACTTCAATTAATAATAATAAAAAGACCTTTGAAAGAAAGAAACATGAGGATGTCACCAAGAGGATGTTTTGTCGGGTGTTCTGGTGGGAGGCGGAGGATATGGCCAAACCAGTGGATACATCGCTGTGTAATAACGTGGGATGCTGCAGGCTGACATGTGCGGGCTCAGAGCATGTCATTAGAAGTGTGCTGGGGCCACCTGATGTTCTTGATGGTTCTGAGGACCCGACTGTCAAACCCATCCACTCTTGAGGCCAGAGTCTTATTCAGTGGTCATGTCTCTGACCCATAGAGTAGAATGGAGAGGACTGACGCATTGTATATGTGGAGCTTTGTCTTTCAGGAGATTGAACGATGGCGCCAGAGAGGTTTCCATAGTGCCTGCAGGGCTGATGCAGAGAGGCCACATCTGCGGTTGATCTCTGGTTTCATGTCCCCGTTGTTGCTCACTGTGGAGCCCAGATACACAAAGGAATTGACAAACTCAACAGCATCATTCCCGAGCTGTAACGGGGGTGGGTCCGGTCCGTCGCCAACATGCATTAGCTTAGTCCAGCTCACCTGAAGGCCCAGCTTCGCTGCCTTTTTGTGGTAGACAACTAGAGCATCTCACAGCTGACTATAGGATGGGCTGAACAGGATGGTATCGTCAGCATATTCAAGGTCAGCCAGATGGTAGTTGCCAAACTGCATACCAGGGACTCAGTCACAGACCTTGGTCATCAGATAGTCTACGACACAATTGAAAAGATCAGGAGCAGAGCACTACGCTCCCAAAATGCAGGATTACTTGTAATACCTAGAATCTCTAAAAGTACAATGGGAGGAAGAGCTTTCAGTAGTGATGGCCAGATGAGGCTTTCTTGAAGGCTTGAGGCTTTTCATCAAAATAGTTCATACATACAAAGCCTCATAAGAAACTTAATTTGCCCTACTAGGCCATCTAATGGACAAAAAGTATATAACATGCAGATTTTTACAAGGGCATTATTGGTTTAGTATTTTTTTCCCATTTCAATAAATGTACTGTCTTTTAAGAAATAGTGATCATAAGGGAAAAACGAAATAATAAAACTCGGGTGACTACAGTGAATGTGCTTGTGTTACTTGATATGGTTGTACTACTTATCCATTTTTATTAATAAATAATAACTTTTCAAGTCTTTGGATTAAGGCAATTTCTTTTTTTTTTTTTAGATTATTTCACCAGCTTTGGAGAATACTCTCTCACAGAGCACAGAGGATGCAGGTGTGCAAAAGAAGGCTACTGCAAGTTTGTACAGTGTAGGATAGACACATTTCTTTCTTTCGCAGTACATTCACCTCTGTCCTTATTCTCATGCAGGGCACAATAGTGTCTCAGCATAATGATGTGTTATTGTTGTTTCCAAGCTCTTTGAAACACAACAGACACTTCACCTTGCAAATAAAAATAAATTATAAGAATGGCCCAGCCAGGACTTGAACCCCGGCCTCCCAGTTGTGGGGCAGATGCTTCACCTCTAGGCTGCCACTCAAGTTACAAGAAATATCCACTATTTGTGAAAAATGCACCAATGGAAGAAATGAGATCAAAATGTTCCCAAACAGGAGAAGTCCATGTTTTTGGTGCTGGCTCCATCTGAAAATTGGCTGTGACAAATCCCTTACACAGTCAAAGATCGACAACACAAAAGGTGAGGGCTTTCCAGTGTGCATCGCTCCTCACTTTATTTCATGTTGCGTGCAAAATCATGAACGGCTTCCTGACCCCGTTATGTGGTACGACCGGCTGGCGAGTTTAACAACGTCATCACATACATCAGCAATGCAAGCCTCGAAAACACGCTTCACCAAATATTTCCTGGAGAAGCTCAGAGCACGCTCTGAAGCTCTGGAGCCAGCCATCCCATCACTACTGTAGCTTTCAGTTATCAGGCTCCTCTCCTTTGGAACCAGCTGTCAATCTGGATTTGGGAGACAGACTCGAGCTCTGTTTTTAAGAATAGGATTAAACTCTCCTATTTGACAAAGCCTATAGTTAGGGTGGGATCAGGTGATCCTGAACCCTCCCTTAGTTATGCTGCTAATAGGTTTAGACAGCTGGGGGACCTCCCAAGATGCACTGAACTTCACTCCTTTCTTCACTCTCAATGTTTTTGCTGGTCATTAACATCTGTTTGTTCTCGCCCATAGATTGAGGCCCTGTCATGCTGTTGGCTCTCTACATGTCTGTTCTTTTCTTCTTCTTCTCTATCCCTTCACCCCCCCCAGCCAGTCGCAGCAGATGACTGCCCCTCCCTGAGCCTGGTTCTGCTGGAGATTTCTTCCTGCTAAAAGGGAGTTTTTCCTCTCCACTAGGGATGGGCATAATTAATCGATTAATCGATAACTGATCATTAAGAATTTCACCGAGGAAGTTCATTTTCGTCGACAAACCGATTTTTTTTTTTTAAACAATCCGAATGTAGGTTATTAGGCCTAGTGCACGGCCGTCCTCAAACAATGCAATGCATTTAACTGTGCCACTGGCAAAATTTGGGCACCAGGGGGCAACATTTCACCATCGCCGTACCCTGGCGTGCCTGTTGATACATGCGAGCTTCCGTAGGTCAATCGCCAAATCATGAAGAGGTCGCGGCAAAGTGTTGCGTGGGACCACTTTAATTTAAAAAATGACCAGGTATACTGCAATAACTGCAATGCAGCATACAAATATACCTCATCGACAACACAAATGATGTATCATTTGAACACCACTCATCCAAGCCTGGTAAAAGACGGTGGCGGCGGTTCATCATCTCTAACCCAGGCTAGCCTGGACTCGATGCTAGCACGGAGGAGCTGCAGTGCTCAACGAGCAGAGAAGGTCACCGAATAAGAGTATAGGCATCATAGGCCTAAATGTGATTGTTTTTTAATATAAAAATGTTAATGATTAACCGATTATTAATCATTAATTCTCCCGACGATCGACGAAGAAAATTTCACCGAATGCCCATCCCTACTCTCCACTGTCCCCAAGTGCTTGCTCATAGGACATCACCTGATTGCTGGGGTCTTTCTGCAATTGTGGGGTTTTCCACTACAGTTTGACAATGCTATGAGATGACTGTTGTTGTGAAATGATGCTATATAAATAAAGCTGAATTGAATTTTTTGATGTTTGGGGTCATTTAGGATATCCTTGTCTGTTTTGGACTGAGTCAAAACCTTGAGGAGACCGTGGAGATAAACAGAGTAAATAGCATACACTTACTATATAGTAGAGATCGACCGATACGGGTTTTTCAGGACCGATACCGATACCGATTATTAGTAGTTAAAGGTGAACTGAACTGAACGGCATTGAACGGCACTGGGTGATAGTACATACAATTATAAAGATAATTTATCATTGGCACCCCCTCCACAAATCCCGGAATCTTGGAGAAAATCGTGATTTAGAATTTCCCGCCCTGAAAAATCAGACAAATCCGCCGAAGCGCAGCCGGAGTTCTGCGTGACGTCACGAGTGTGACCCAGTCCTCATGTTTACCATTGCGAGCACGTCGACACTGGTTGTTTTTGGTGCATTTTGTCGTGATAGTCGACTACAAAACACTTCCAACACCTGGGAAGATCTGTTCAGTGGCCAAGGAAAGCTGTCATGGCGACGAAAGAAAAGAAAGGGGGAGAAAAAGCGACCGGGAAGCAATGCGTTTCTAGATATACAGTGATCCATCACTTATCGCGTTTAATGGGGACCAGAACCGACCGCGAAAAGTGAAAAACCGCGAAGTAGCGTCACCCCCCCCCCCAAGGGCGTCACAAGCACTATTTTGCACAAAAAGGCACAACAGAACAGCGAAAAGTGCCACTAAGCAACACGAGCGATAAAGAAGGCGCTCTGCAGGGAGAGAAGCTGGATAAAACGTCTCGGCCAATCAGCTTGCGAGGTGAAACGTCTCGCCCACTCAGCTTGCGAGATTCCCGAGCGGTGAAGAGGTGGGCGGAGAGGAGTGGAGCGGTGGTCAGAGAGGTAGATTTTGAGCTGTGCGGGCTCTCCGTGTTGATACCTGATGTTCTAATGAGAAGGCAGGGAGACTACATTAGAACATCAGGTATCAACACGGAGAGCCCGCTCTCCCCGGCTCCCCAGCCCGCTCGGGAATCTCGCAAGCTGATTGGCCGAGACGTTTTATCTCGCAAGCTGATTGGCGGAGACGTTTTACCCAGCTTCGCTCCCTGCCGAGCGCCTATACCCAGCGAAGGAAGACCGCATTAAACGCGATAAGTGAGGGATAACTGTAATAAGTTGGAAAAATGCTGATGTTTTTTTTTCCCCCCCTTTCTTTTTGTTAATTTTCCTTATCCTGACACCCCAAACATGCCAAAGTAAAGACTCACCATTCTGTATTCAATAAGCGACTCTCCACCCCATCACTGCTGCGGTCTGAGTCGGTGCTGGAATCCCCCAAAAATTCTGGCTCTAATCTGTACGGTTCGATGCCTCCCTCGCTCTCTTCCTGTTCACTTGACACTCCTGCATCCTCCTCTGTCTTGTCACCGATCCTGAATGCCTCTTCACTCTGAAAACTCTGGTGTTCTTGACTGCTGGAACTGCTATCATCTGCCATTATTGTTTTGATAAGGCTCACACTCGTGACGTCACGCAGCGTCGTCTGCACTACTTCCGGTTTGTTTGGCACTGCCAGCCAGAGGCAAAAGTTTATCGGCTTATAGCTTGGCCATCGCACGGCCTAAAAATTTCTTTTATGTGTTGAAAAATACAATAGGTAATAAGGAATTAATCTGCTATTCTACTTTTTTGGCAAAAAGGTGAGTTCAGCTCACCTTTAAGGAGGCCGAAAACCGATATTTGGAGCAGATATTCATTTGCAGTAAAAGTGTAAAAATTGGCATAAAAATGTTAAATAATACAAACACTTAACTTCGTTTAACTGCCTAAAGCATGTTTATTTAACCAAACAAATAGAAAAATAGCTACAGAAGTTGAATAAAAACTTAAATAGCTCCCTGAAATGTTTCCACAGTAAATAAAGTAACACTTAAATATAACTTACCTTTGTTTAACAAGCTCAGCAGCAACTCTTGTAAAGTTAATAAATAAAAACTTATATAATAGCTCCGTGATTTTTTTTTACAGTAAAAAAAGTAAAATTTCACAATAACTGAAATGACTTTGAACTTTGTTTAAAGTTGGAACAAAAAGTGCAGAGTTCCCAGGCTCAGCAGCAATTCTTGTAAAGTTAAATAAAAACTTAAATAGCTCCCTGAAATTTTCCACAGTAAACAAAGTAAAATTTCAATATAACTGAAATGACTTATTGTTTTAACTTCAAACAAAAACAAAAAGTGCAGAGAGTTCTCAGGCTCAGCAGCATCTCTAGTAAAGTTAAATAAAAACTTGCTTCCAGAGGTTTTATAAAGTATAGCAAACAAAGTTACAATCACAATCACACACGCAGGCTTCTACAATCACGGACTGTTTCCACATTGATATTACCAACAGCATTGTTTCAAGTAACTCACAGACATATGGGGAGGTACTACGAGCTAGCAGAGCTGCCGGTAATGTTTACTCCGCTCTTACGTTATTCTCCTGCTCACTGTAACGTTAGTAGTAGTTGTGAGATGTACAGCACGGGGATGTTTATTTCAAGAGAGTTTTCTGCGTTTACCTTGACACGTGTGCTTGCTTTCCGTACATTCTCCCCACGAAAAAACTTTCCTTTCCTCCGTGTGTGTGAGGACAGCTTCCGCTTCAGATTGGCTCTGTCACTTAAGCATGCTGTGGCTTGCTTAACCAATCAGATGGCACCGTGAGTGGTGGCTGGAGACAGAAGTGGCAGGAGAGAGAGAGGCGCGGCTGCATCTGAGCCAAAATAACCCAGTTTTAAATTGATTTCTTGATATCGGCCCGTCGGATTTAAAAAAAGGTTGATGCTGATATACGTCAAAATTCCAAATATCGGCCCCGATAATCGGCCTGGCCGATAATCGGTCGACCCCTACTATATAGTGCTTTTTCTCATCCCTGAATGACCAAATGATACCAATGGAGAGCTTGCTACTTCTGTAATTGATAGCATGGTAGATAGTGTGACAGCTTCTCTGCATCAGACTCTAGACATGGTGGCCCGTTTAAAAAAGAAAAAGTCTAATCAGAGATTTCTAACTCCTTGGTTCAACACAAACTCGTTGCTTAAAACAGAAGACTTGTCAATTAGAAAGAAAATGGCGTGCCACTAAATTAGATGAAATCTACACTACCGTTCAAAAGTTTGGGGTCACCCAGACAATTATTTTGTGTTTTCCATGAAAAGTCACACTTATTTACCACCATGAGTTGTAAAATGAATAGAAAATATAGTCAAGACATTGGCAAGGTTAGAAATAATGATTTGTATTTGAAATAATAATTTTTTCCTTCAAACTTTGCTTTCGTCAAAGAATCCTCCATTTGCAGCAATTACAGCATTGCAGACCTAACATGATTGCACAAGGGTTTTCTAATCATCCATTAGCCTTCTGACGCAATGAGCAAACACACTGTACCATTAGAACACTGGCGTGATAGTTGCTGGAAATGGGCCTCTATACACCTATGTAGATATTGCACCAAAAAACAGACATTTGCAACTAGAATAGTCATTTACCACATTAGCAATGTATAGAGTGTATTTCTGATTAGTTTAAAGTTATCTTCATTGAAAAAGTGCTTTTCTTTCAAAAATAAGGAAATTTGTAAGTGACCCCAAACTTTTGAACGGTAGTGTATTTAGTTTGGAGAAATCATTTTCTAATTTATAAAAAATCTCTTAGGGAAGCTAGAACAAGTTATTATTCCGCATTAATAGAAGAGAACAAGAATAATCCCAGGTTTCTTTTCAGCACTGTAGCCAGGCTGACAAAGAGTCAGGACTCTGTCAATCCTAGCATTCCCTTAGAGGTTACTAGTCAGGACTTTATGAACTTTATCAATAATAAAATTTCACCTATCAGAGATACAATCAGATTCTTCCCACCCTTAACTCAAATACAGTAACTACTACAACTCCTTCAACTGATATCTGTTTGGATCAGTTTACTCCAATTGACCTTTTAGAGTTAGATAAAATATTTTCCTCATCCAAGCCATCAACTGGTCTTTTAGACCCTATTCCTACCAGGTTATTTAAAGAAGTCTTCCCATTTATTGGTAGCTCGATTCTTCAAATAATCAATTCTTCTTTAACATTAGGCCATGTACCACAGGCTTTTAAAACTGATGTAATTAAACCCTTACTCAAAAAGCCAACACTGGATCCAGGAGTTTTAGCTAACTGTAGACCAATCTCTAATCTCCCTTTCATTTCAAAAATCTTAGAAAGAGTTGTTGCTACGCAATTACTTGACCACTTGCAGGGAAATGGTTTATTTGAAGAGTTTCAATCTGGATTTAGAATCCATCATACTACTGAAACAGCTTTAGTGAAGGTCACTAATGACCTCCTTATCGCATCTGATAATGGACTGGTTTCTGTACTTGTCCTTTTAGACCTTAGTGCAGCTTTTGATACTATCGATCATAATATTTTACTTGCTAGATTAGAACACCATGTTGGACTTAATGGAACTACGTTGCAGTGGTTTAGATCTTAGTTATCTGATAGGTTCCAGTTTGTTCATGTCAATAATGAGTTTTCGACTTCCGGTTATGGCTGCCACGTAGGACGGACGTGTCTCGCTCTGCTCTGCTCCTGGAGAAAAAAATCGGCAAATAACTCTCTCATTTGGGACAGAACGTATCCTAGCATTTGAGCGAGGATATGTCGGCGAAGCCTAAGGCTGGAAAACCAGGAAAAGGAAAAAGCGAGCCGCCGAAACAGTCCAAATTAACGGACTTTCAGGTCTGTGACGCAGCAAACAAAACTCCATATATGGCGGAGGAGGCTGGCGGCGGTGCGATTTCTGCGGGGAATGGCGCAGATGCGCTGATGGCTGCCATGAGTTCAATGAGAGCGGACTTTTCCTCTAGATTTGATGGGATTATGACAGCGTTGGAAGGAATAAGAAAGGAATTGGGTGACTGTGTAGAACGAACGGCGCAGATGGAGCTCCGTCTCGCTAGTGCTGAAGATGACGTCACCCGTCTTCAATTAAAGGTGCGCACTTTGGAAAAAAAAAATAAATCTCTGGAAGATAATATTTTGGATTTGGAATCTCGGTCGAGACAGAATAATTTGAGGCTGGTGGGTCTTCCAGAGGAATCAGAAGGTCGGGACGTATGTTCCTTTCTGGAAAAGTGGATTCCGGAGGTGCTGGGCAGCGAGGAGTTGCAATCAGCAGTGATTCTGGAAAAAGCACATCGTATTGGCCCACGGAGAGATAAGGGACCGCCGAGGACCTTAATTATGAAGTTTCTTAGCAACAGAGACAGGATGAAGATCTTCAACGCTGCACGTGCTAAAGGAGAGATTAAACACCAGGACCAGCAGGTGCGGTTCTACCCAGATTTGGCCACAGGAATCCAGCAATTGAGGAAGCAGTTTGATCCCGTACGTAAGGAGCTGCGCAACCTTGGGATTCGTCATGGTGTAATCTATCCTGCGAGACTGCTGACCACGTATGAGGGCAGAACCCACATCTTCAAGACCCCAGAGGAGGCGCAGGAGTTCATCAAGAAGATCAAAGAAGAAGAAGAGACTGGTGGGAGCTAAGCATGAACAAAATATAAGGTAGAATAATTAAGCATTTGCACAGGCATCTGACTGACTTGAAGTAAATAGTAAGTTTACAAAATATAGATTGTATTATATATTAAAAAAACAAAACAAAAACAAAACAAACAAAAAAAAAAAAAAACTATGATGTACAAAGTTGTTAAAAATTTTGGAGTTAAGTTGGAAAACTACAGAGGAGAGTTAATGTTACGTCATTAAAAGCAGTAGAGTTAGGGTGATTGGGAGGATGAAGAAGGAGTGGCTTAGGCTGTTCCCCGTGGGTGTGGAACGGTCGATGGCTATATCGGGAGACAGAATTTTTCTTTTGATTTTGGGGGGTTTGCCACAAGTGTGGGAAGGGGAAATTTGTTTGTGTGTAGTTTGTAGGATGAATGTTCAACCACTCATGTTTTTGCTTCTCTGTATGAGCATGTTTACACTGCAAGGTAATCCCAAACTCTCTATTGATCATGGACCAAAGTGTTAATCTTAATTTAACTTCATGGAATTGCAGAGGTCTACAAAATTTAAAAAAACTTAAACAAGTTATGAATAAAATAAAGGACATGGGTTCAAGAATTTGTGTTTTTACAAGAAACTCATCTAATAGAGGAGGATGTTAAAAGAATTAGGAGTAGATGGCAGGGAAGTGTATTCACCTCTTCATTTTCATCCCGAGCCAGGGGAGTTATGACTCTCATACATAAATCAGTTCCTTTTCAAGTGAAAAATGTAATTGGAGACAAATTTGGAAGATATGTAATCATTCAAGGTTCTTTGCTATTAGAAAATATAAATCTTGTGAACTTATATGGTCCCAATATAGATGATCAGAAGTTCTTTGCTAATTTATTTCTCATCTTATCATCACTTACAGGGCAACATATAATAGCAGGGGATTTTAATTGTACATTGAATCCAGGTGTGGATAGATCAACAGGACTGGATTGTACGCACATTGGATGTAGGATGACTATTAATCATTTTATGAAAGAATTGAGATTGTTAGATATATGGAGAGAAATGAAACCACAAGTTAAAGCCTATTCTTGTTATTCCAGTACCTACAAGACATTCTCACGTATTGATTATTTTTTGATTTCCACAGAATTAAGGTCCAAGATTCAAAACTGCTTTTATGATAACATCGTGATCTCTGATCATGCACCCTGTTGTCTAATATATGTAGATAAAAAATTGACAAAGGAATCAGGTAGATGGCAATTTCAGCATAAATGGCTTCAGGAGGAGGAATTTGTCAAGTATATAGAAAAACAGATAGACGAGTTCTTTGACATCAATACTACACAAACATCAGCATGTGTAAAGTGGGAGGCTTTCAAAGCTTTTATTAGGGGACATATTATTAGTTATACAGGATCAAAATCTAAGAAGACTCGAGAGGAGAGAGCTAAATTGGAACATAAAATAAAAAATCTTCAGGAAAAAGTGTATGCAGGAAGTGACCCAAGGTTGGAGAATGAATTACTGATTTTGAGAGCTGAATACGACAAAAAATCAGCGAATAGAGCTGCCTCGAGTCTTCTAAGATTGAAACAATCTTTTTATGAACAAGGTGAAAAATCAGGAAAATTATTAGCATGGCAGATTAAACAATTGGAAATTAAAACACCAATTACCAGTATTATAAGTAATGGACAGGTAGTTATAGATCCTTTAGAAATTAATAGAGCCTTTAGAGATTACTATGAAAAATTATATGATACCAAAAATGAACCTGATTTAACAAAACTAAATGGGTTTTTGAACGAACTATCTATACCGTGTATTCCAAATGAAAACAGGGAGATATTGGAGTCTAAAATTAGTCAAGAAGAAGTTGGGCTAGCCATTGATAATATGAAATCAGGAAAAAGTGCAGGACCAGATGGTCTTCCAGTTGACCTTTATAAAAAATTTAAGAATAAATTAATAAAATCTTTTTTGGAAATGGTTTTAGAAGCATTTCAAAATAATAATCTACCATCATACATAAATAATGCCTTAATTATACTGCTGCCAAAACCAGGTAAGCCCTCTAATAAATGTGAAAATATGAGACCAATAAGCCTATTAAACGCCGACCTTAAGATAATTTGTAAAATTTTAGCAAGACGAATACAAGAAATTTTACCAAATATTATTAATCGAGATCAGAATGGCTTTATAAAGGGTAGACAAGGCTTCCATAATGTAAGAAGACTATTTAATATTATTTATTTTAATAAAGAAGCACCGGATACAGCTCTCCTATCATTGGACGCCGAAAAGGCCTTTGATAGAGTTGAATGGCCCTTTCTTTTTGAAGTCCTACAAAGGTTTGGACTTGGAAATAATTTCATAAAATGGGTTCAAATAATATACAATAATGCTACAGCAGAAATCCTAACAAATAACAATATTTCAAAACCAATAAAAATCAATAGAGGATGTCGACAAGGCTGTCCACTTTCACCTTTACTGTTTACTATGGCAATTGAACCTTTAGCGATAGCGATACGTTTACATTCACAAATATATGGAATTAAAGTTGGACCAACAGAACATAAAATCTCCCTGTACGCCGATGATATAATTTTGTTTATGTCGAATCTAAAAAAATCAATTCCAACCTTGTTGAATTTAATAAAGAATTTTGGGGAAATATCAGGATATAAAATAAATAAAACTAAATCTTCAATATTAATGCTAAATGAGACCCAGAGAAATTACCCAGCCCCTGAGGTAAATCAATTCAATGTTGTAAATCAGTTTAAATATTTAGGAATCCAAATTATGCCTAAGCTAGAATCAGTCGCCAGTGTCAACTATGAAGCCTTAATGTCAGATATCAGTGAGTTAACTCAGAGATGGATGTCACTACCAATGTCGATGATCGGGAGAATCAATATACTTAAAAGTAATATTTTACCTAAAATACTTTATTTATTTCAATACATTCCCTTATCACCACCTTTAGATCTATTCTCAAGAATAAAAAAAAAGTTAGTGGAATTTATATGGAACAACAGGAGGGCTAGATTACGTTTGTCTTTATTATATTTACCATTTGATCGTGGAGGTCTGAAATGTCCAAATTTTATGTTGTATTATTGGTCGGCACAACTGAGGTCTATGACATATTATTTTTCATCAAATGATCTCCCTCACTGGACTGAAATGGAATCATACAATTTACCTTTACCTCTTCCCATATTCATATACTCAGATTCGGCAAAAAAATTACAAAAACAAGTTAAAAATCCATTTGTAAAGCATATGATCAAAATATGGTGTGAAGCTAAAAACTATTTAAAAGAACCACAGTTATTGCCACAATTTAGTCCAATATGGGGTAATCAATATTTTAAACCAGGGAGAGCGGACGCTGTATTTAAAGTATGGAATTTAAAAGGGATACAAAAGATTCAGGATTTATATTTGCCATGTGCAGACAACATAATGTCTTTTGAAGAGCTGAGGATCAAATTTAATCTCAATAGAACACATTTTTTTAAATATCTTCAACTTAGAAACTTTATTCGATCAAATCAAAATAAAGCTCTCACTCGACCTATTTATTCATCCTTGGAAAAAATGATGATGAAAGATAGTAAAAGAAAGGGTATTATTTCAGAGTTTTATAACTCATTGACACTATCTTCAAGTGAAAATTCACTGAAAAGATTAAACTACTGGAAAGAAGATCTGCAAATTGAAATTTCAGAGGAACAATGGGAATTGGCTTGTACAGAAGCTCAAACCAAATCAATAAATGCACGCCTTAAATTGATACATTTCAAATGGTTAATGCGGATGTATGTTACACCGGAGGAGTTAAATAGATATAACAAAAATATACCAGATACATGCACAAAATGCATGGAAAGTAAAGGAACCCTATTTCATTGTTTATGGGAATGTAGATTAATAAGAATGTTTTGGGAAGAGGTGAGGGTAACAATTGAAAAAATAATCTCAAAACAAATCATATTGAATCCTAAACTGTTTTTGTTGGGTCTGTACCCAGAAAAGCATAATTTTAATAAAAGTGAAAGAACATTCATAGACCTCAGTTTGCTTAATGCCAAAAAATGTATTGCACTATTATGGAAAAAGACTCATAGACCAGATGTGACTCAGTGGTTAAGACAGATGTTAACAAACCTTCCATTAGAAAGAATAACATATATACTAAAATCAAAGGAAATTGTGTTTGAGAATATATGGAGACCTTTTATTGATTATGTAAAAAATTTAAACATAACTCTTGAAGAAGAAGGTGAATGATGTGTGTGGACCTTGTAAATTCCAAACTGGTGAACATAATATGTATACTTATGTACTGGATTGTCTAGACTAAACAGAGGAGCATTGTTGAAGACTTGATTTTGTTGGTGGTTGTTGGTGTTTTTAGCGCATTTTTTTTTTTTGTAGTACTTTAGTGTTAGTGTTTGATTGTTTGTATCATGTTTGTTAAAAAAAAAAAAAAAAGGTTCAATAAAGATATTGTGGAAAAAAAATAATGAGTTTTCATCCAACTCAAAGCTCAGTCACGGAGTTCCACAGAGATCTGTGCTAGGCCCTATTCTTTTTAGTTTATATATGCTTCCGCTAGGCAACATTATTAGAAAGCGTTGTATACATTTTCATTGTTATGCAGATGACACACAATTATACCTGTCAATGAAGCCAGATGATAGTAGTCAATTAGCCAAGTTAGAGGCCTGTCTTAAGGAAATCAAAGCTTGGATGACTTGTAATTTCCTGCTATTAAATTCAGATAAGAGTGAAGTCATTCTAGTTGGTCCAAAAAACCTTAGAAATACCTTTCCAAATCAACCTCTTAGTTTGGATGTGGTTACTCTTTCTCTCAATAGTTCTGTGAGGAACCTTGGAGTTATTTGGATATCTGTTCTTAATTCACATATTAAACTTGTTTCTAAGACTGCCTTCTATCATTTGCGTAATATTGCCAAGATTGGGAGCATCTTGTCTCAGAGTGATGCTGTAAAACTAATCCATGCTTTTGTTAGCTCTAGATTAGATTATTGTAACTCTTTGTTATCAGGTTGTCCTAAAACATCTTTAAGAAGTCTTCAGCTGATCCAAAATGCTGCAGCAAGAGTTTTAACAAGTACTAGAAAGAGAGATCATATCTCTCCGGTTCTGGCCTCTCTTCATTGGCTTCTCACAGAGTTTAGAATTAAGTTTAAAATTCTTCTTCTCAGTTACAAAGCTCTAAATAATCAGGCCCTTTTATTTAAAAGATCTGATACTACCCTATTATCCTAACAAAGCACAATGCTCCCAAAATGCAGGATTACTTGTAATACCTAGAATCTTCAAAAGTACAATGGGAGGCAGAGCCTTCAGTTATCAAGCTCCTCTCCTGTGGAACCAGCTGCCAATCTGGATTCAGAAGTCAGACTCGATCTCTGTTTTTAAGAATAGGGTTAAAACCTTCGTTTTTGATATAGCCTATAATTAGGGTGGGATCATGTGCCCCTGAACCCTCCCTTAGTTATGCTGCTAATAGGTTTAAACAGCCAGGAGACCTCCAACAATGCACTGGGCTTCACTCCTTTCTTCACTCTCAATGAAATATTTTTGCTGGTCATTAACATCTGTTTGTTCTTTCCCACAGATCGACTGCCCCTCCCTGAGCCTGGTTCTGCTGGAGGCTTCTTCCTGCTAAAAGGGAGTTTTTCCTCTCCACCGTTGCCAAGTGCTTGTTCACAGGGGATCGCCTGATTGCTGGGGTCTTTCTGCAATTGTGGGAGTTTCCCCTACAGTTCAAAGTGCTATGAGATGACTGTTGTGAAATGGTGCTATATAAATGAGGTTGAATTGAACTGAATTCAAAGGGCTTTACAGATTTCACTATTCACCCATTCACACACAGAGCTGCCATGCAAGTAACTAACCTGACCCATCAGGAGCAACTTTGGGTTCAGAATCTTGCTCAAGGATACTTCGACATGCAGACCACATAGAGAGAGAGCAGGAATCGAACCACCAACCCTCTGATCAGAGGTCAACTACACTCTATATCAGTGCCACAGCCACCCTTAAAACACTCAGTGACAGGTCAAAAATTGGCCAGATCTCTCAAAGGTCTCTCATTGAGCTCCACCTCAGAGCGTTTTTGTGCCGAGGGCACTGAGCACATTAGATGCTGGACTACACAGAAAATGAAAAGAAAATAGATGCTCACAGTGGAGAAAAAAAAAAAAAAAAAAACATGCTTAGGGACATGCAGCTAGCTGTACACTGTGAAGAGGATAAATTCAAACTTTCCATCTAACCTATATACACTTACTGTAAATGGGTGCACTTACCAGCTATGAAATGTTGACTACAAATTCTTGAGCACTCAGTGGCTACCCAGTTCTCATGTTAGACAGCACCAATCCATAGTTTTCTCCTTTCAACATCCTTGGGGAAGCGATAAAATGAAATTCCCCTGGTGCTAGAACAATTAGAGCAACCCACAGCAACACAAGAAGCCAGGATATTTACAAAAAAAAGTTGCAAAAAAAAAAAAAAAAAATCACAAATCAATGTAGTTTAGCATTGCTTAACACTAAAGCTGGGTTTATGCTCCACCTTGGTTTGCGTGTCTGCTTGACCGCGAGGCTTGTGTGACAAAAATTACTTCGTCTCCACTCCACTAGACTCTGCGGACCCCTCCGCAGCTGAGCGCATGCAGCCCAAATTTTGTGACCGCATTGTCTGGGCGCGTTGACTACACATGCGCAAGCCTTAACTTTCTGTTCAAGAGGTAGCGCTACCGACCCAGCATACAAAGTCAAAGTAGACAGAGTAGATGAAGAGGAAGCTGAGAATAAACATCATGAATCATTTTGCTGCAGCAGCAGCAGCTTGAGTGGAGAAAAGCATGGAAAAGCAGTAATTCGAGCAGCTTAACAGAAAGTGGAATCAATATTTGAGGAGAAACTGTGTGAAGAAGTCTGCCGTTATCCACACTTGTACAATTCATCCTTAAAACAATACAAAAACGCGTCAGCACATTGGCGCTACCTATAGGGCTGGGGTGAAACTACAAATGATGGTTACGCGCATGTGTCAAATGCTTGGTTTGGTAGACAAAAAAATGAAGTATATATACAACCATGTGCACACCACACTGACCTCGTCCAAAGCAGAGACACATCTCAGTGCCCCAGAGTGGACGTGTAAGCATAAACAAGGCTAAGCACAGCTTTATATGCTGTGATGCCCAAAATAGTGGCAACTATAGCTTAACCACTGACTGGGAGCTTTGCTGCAAAAACAGTTCTGATTCTATAAAAAGTTTAACAGATGATGAGTCTTAAAGCAAAAAAGTGAAACATCAGATTTCATGCACTGACATTCTCCTAATGAGTTTACAACATCAACAGCTAATTTTGTAGTACATCAAATGTATCACATATTCATGCAATCCTTTATAGACTCCATTTGATCCAAGCAGGATCATAAAGCAAGTCATAGCTGGTTGGCATCCCCCCTGTGATTGACAGACAACTAACATGTGGGCATGCAGCTTCTCACTGAGACATACCCCCTGTTCAGCTTGAGAATTCAAATGAGAGTTTAAAAAATGGCAAGTGACAAAACCAAATTTATTGGAAATTAAAATAACTTAATAATGCAGCATGAACAAACAAGTTTGCAGAGTGTGACAATCAAAGCAGCATTATGTCATTTTGGGGGGCATAATTTGGCGTAAAACTTTCACCATATGTTGAAGAGATTTGGAAGGAAACTATACTCCTGCACCTTCTCTGGGTTCTGTTTATACGCTGCAGAAATCAGCAGCATGATACAGCCAGTGACAATAATGTACTTAAGAGTACTTTGTCAAGCAGCAATTTCCAAAAGAAGAAGAAGGAATAGAAACAGTGCAGATGCTTGGTAAGACTGACCAGTCTCCATTGTTCTCAGTGGGTTGAACATGAATATATTGGGGCGCAAAGTCATATGCAGAATCATGCATTTACTGTATGCTTACCTTGTAAACTAGAGAATATCAAAATATCGCTTCTAGAAAGTAGCTGGGTCCCTTAATGTCAGAATAACAGTTGGGAGTTATTTTGGTACAGAAAAGAATGTGTTTACCGACTCCTCATGTAACAGAACTGTGACGCAGGGGTAGGGTATAAATGCAGCTGTACTGATACTGCACCTTTGATTTGTCTGACTATCACTGTTAATTTGCTAATAATCAGTAAAGATTTGCCTGCTGTCAGTCACGCCATTTCTGCCTTTTTTTAATAAAAGTATGAGAAATATTTTCCACAACAAATACACTGGAAATTCTTGACAATTATACTAAATTTTTGTACTGAATCTTGCACAGACAACATGCCAACAACATCCCGGGGGCTGCACACAATATTTCAGCAAAGGTTCACATCCACTCCCAACATTTCACTACAGACAGAAGTGTTGGAAGGGTTCAGTTTCATAGTAAAGAAGAAAACTCCTCCCACCAAAACCAGAGCGTAATGCACAACACAATGCAGAGATCCAATTTTTATTATGCTAGCTCTCACCTGCCCTATACAACACTTCCTTAAAACCATTTCAACACATCAATAGGCTGCTCAGCCTACAGCCGAATAACTGCCAATCACACGTAATAATGGACATAACCCGGAGAAACTGCAGTGAAGGTTATGTTAATATAAAAAACAACAACCACTTTCTTCCAGCTCAGCTACAATGATGAGCTACACTGATCGTATGGATAACCACCAACTGCAGAAAATTGTTCTCTTTGAAGAACAGTCGAGAAATCTCAACAACCATCAGCAAACTCTGTCCAGTTTCACACCGGCAATCACAGTGGTCGAGTCTGCCAATCACATATTGGACGAGTCAGCCACAAGAAAACTTGCAAATGATGCTTGTGACGAACTTCGGCAACCTTCATCCGTGAAACCAAGTGAAGAAAAACAACAACAACCACTTTCTTACAAAGTTAGTATCTAGAAGTTGGAAGCATTGACACAACAGTTGTATACTGACATACATACACAATTAAACAGCCAGATCAAAAAAAGGAGAATTCCACACATTCCTCCTGTTAGCTCATTCTTTAGTACACCAATTTGATGTAAAGTGGAACTGGGACACCAGCGATTCTCTATGGGGGCTACTAACTTTTGCCATTGCTTAGATTGTGCTGATTGATTAGTATGTATAGTGGTGTGAAAAAGTGTTTGGCCCCTTCCTGATATCTCATTTTTTGTATGTTTGTCACACTAAAATGTTTCAGATCATCAAACAAATTTAAATATTAGACAAATTTAAATATAAGACAAAGATAACACAAGTAAACACAAAATGCAGTTTTTAAAAGAAGGTTTTTATTATAAAGGGTAAAAAAAATCCAAACCTACATGGCCCTGTGTGAGAAAGTGATTACACCCCTCGCCCTTCCCCGTTAAAGCATAAATTAACTGTAGTTTATCACATCTTTGGAAAGCTGAGTTCAATTTCTCTAGTCACACCCAGGCCTGATTACTGCCACACCTGTTCTCAATCAAGAAATCACGTAAATAGGACCTGCCTGACAAATTGAAGTAGACCAAAAGATTCTCAAAAGCTAGACATCATGCTGCGATCCAAAGAAATTCAGGAACAAATGAGAAACAAAGTAACTGAGATCTATCAGTCTGGAAAAGGTTATAAAGCCATTTCTAAAGCTTTGGAACTCCAGCGAACCACAGTGAGAGCCATTATCCACAAGTGGCAAAAACACTGAACAGTGGTGAACCTTCTCAGGAGTGGCCGGCTGACTAAAATTACGCTAAGAGCGCAGCAACGACTCATCCAAGAGGTCACAAAAGACCCCACAACAACATCCAAAGAACTGCAGGCCTCACTTGCCTCAGTTAAAGTCAGTGTTCATGACTCCACCATAAGAAAGAGACTGGGCAAAAATGGCCTGCATGGCAGAGTTCCAAGACAAAAACCACTGCTGAGCAAAAAGAACATAAAGGCTCGTCTCAGTTTTGCCAGAAAACATCTTGATCCTCAAGACTTTGGGGAAAATACTCTGTGGACTGACGAGACAAAAGTTGAACTTTTTGGAAGGTGTGTATCCTATTACATTCGGTGTAAAAGTAACATAGCATTTCAGAAAAGGAACATCATACCAACAGTAAAATATGGTGGTGGTAGTGTGATGGTCTGGGGCTGTTTTGCTGCTTCAGGACCTGGAAGACTAGCTGTGGTAAATGGAACCATGAATACTGCTATCTACCAAAAAACACTGAAGGAAAATGTCCGGCCATCTGTTTGTGACCTCAAACTGAAGCACACTTGGGTTCTGCAGCAGGACAATGATTCAAAACACACCAGCAAGTCCACCTCAGAATGGCTTAAGAAAAACAAAATGAAGACGTTGGAGTGGCCTAGTCAAAGTCCTGACCTGAATCCGATTGAGATGCTGTGGCATGACCTTAAAAGGTGGTTTGTGCTTGAAAACCATCCAATGTGGCTGAATCACAACAATCCTGCAAAGATGACTGGGCCAAAATTCCACCATAGCGCTGTAAAAGATTCAGTGCCAGTTATCACAAACGCTTGATTGCAGCTGTTGCTGCTAAGGGTTGCCCAACCAGGTATTAGGTTTAGGGGGCAGGGTTTCCTCTGGTAACATTTCTTTGTGGCGGGCGGCCTCGGCATAAATTTTACCGCCGCGTCAAGGAGGTCTGAATTTATTAAGAAAAATATATGAAGCAATGACTTTCCGCAAGCACACACACGAACAACACACGTGGCCCGTCATCCCCGCAGAGTTTAGAAGTGCCCCGCCCACGCGAGTTTTCCAGTCAGCAAACAGTGCCTCGCTAAGCGTGACTGTCCAACAGAAACATGAGTTTATTAAAGTACTTTAAATGCAGAAAAAAGATCATAAGAGGTATGTAAGCACGGGTGTTTATCATGGTTTTAACCCGCTGGAAACGGGAGTAATAACGGAAAAGTCACTTAGCTAAGAGATGTGGTTAGAATTCATATGCAGCCGGCTTCATATGAAGGGAAAGGCAAGGGGGACTGATGAATTGCTGAGGATATATTTCACCAGCCACTACAATATTAAGTTATGTTCTGTAGGAATTGCAGGAATGAAGAGACTGGCAATTTCTCTCTTTTCTTGCACGAGCAGGCGTGCCGTTTTTATTCTCCAGTGGCAGTGACAAAAAGCAACAGCTAAAAATGCTAGCTCTATTTTCACTCTAAACTGAGGTCCTTCAGCGGCTGCCTAGAGAGGTGCCTGATGAGAAAGCCTGACAGCACAACTATAACTGCCTAAACAGCTCATTCTGTACATGAACACATTTTCATACCTGCCAACTTTTAAAACCTGAAAAGCCTAGTAGCTAGCCGGGGTCCAGGGGCCAAACAAATATTAACATTAAATCAAGTTAAAATGTGGCTAACAACCTCATATTTCTTCAACAATCATGTTTCTATTTTCCTTAAATTGTCAATGCAGATATGCTGATGGGAAAGATCAAGGACAAACTCTATGGTAATATTCTCTTAGTACATAATCATGCATTTAACAAATGTTGATAAATGACATTTCTTTTGACCTTTTCCCTCAGCAAATGTGAAACTTTCACCCTTTCTTGAGCGAATAATAATTCCTGGAAATGCTTTGGAGTATTCCTCACGAAAAGACTGTAATTTTTGTTTGGGTTTCACGCTCATTTGTGATTTTTCTCTGGCAGATTCCATGATGAAAACGTATACAATGCTGACCTAATTCCTTGGCGACTCCGCCGAGCCCCGCTGCTGTAACTGGGCTCCGATTCCGGCTCTTATCCGGCTGGGGCCCCAGTGGTCCTCCACTGGTCCCCATCTCCTACCACCGCTGTACTTGAACTCTGATCCGGCTCCCGTCCAACTGTTGCCTCGGTTAGTCAGGGATGGCAACAGGAAATTCTGATTTCAGCTGAAATCTAATTTGGTCGATTGACTTATGGGGGGCCAGGGGGGGGGCAGCCCCCCTGAAGCTGGGAGGTTTTCAGTAAAACAGAAGTAATTTAGACTGAAAAAAATGGTTAAAAAAAATGAAATACTAGACTTAGATAAATCATTAAATTTAATGAAAAGTTAACTTACTTTTTCTTCAATGTTATCTCACCGTCTTTAGTCCAACATATTTAACAGTTCTGTAAGAGTTTATTACAATATTTACACTGGTCACCAAGTCACTTCTAATGTGAAACTTTCTTCCTTTTGGCAGCAAGCTGTGTCAGTCTCTGAACTTTGAACTTCATCTCCTTTTCTGGTTTCTTCAGAAATTGTCAGAGTGTTTCTGTTACCTCGTCGAACTTTGAGCCAATTTTCACCTTTACCGTCCCTTTTCTCTCAAGCCATTTCCATCGGAACTTATTTTTTGACACTTTTGTCTATTTCTAGCACTGATGACTCCTGATCCTTTGATAAAAATCTATAATTCCGCTGAAAACAATACCGAAAGCTCAGAATTCCAACACGAACCAGTGATGTGATTTGGGGGTGGGGAAATTATCTGAAAATTTAGCAGGGGGTCTGGAGAACGCAGGGGGGGCAAGGGGGGCAAAGCCCCCCGAAGCTCCTGGGTTTTTATGATTTTTAAGTACCAGAACTGTGCTTAAATGACATAAAACAAACAGCTGAATGCCACTTATTACTGTATAATATTGACTTATGTTCCAAGAAGATAGCATTCCTAAAATATTCCAACAAGCATTATCCATCATATGCTTTAACACTTGATCAAATCAAAATCAGTTAATTTTATCTATGCCAAAGTCCCCCAGTGTGTAACATCTTTGACTGCTTTATCTACTGTGGAAGACTGTTTCAAAAACGCTGATCCCAAAGAATAGTTGCTCCGCCGAATGGCAAGGTAGTGGGCATGTTTTTTCACTTTTGATGCGTGGTCTGACAGCGCCACACATCCACGCGATCCATAGTTAATCAGCTCTTTACAATACACACAAAAAGCTTTTCCTGCCACGTCTGGTTTCTTCAAAAATTGTCCGAGTGTTTCTGTTACCTCGTCAAACTTTGAGCCAATTTTCACTTTTACCGTCACTTTTCTCTCAAGCCAATTCCATCGGAACTTTTTGACACTTCTGTCTATTTCTGCCACTGATGACTCCTGATCCTTCGATAAAAATTTCATAATTCCGCTGAAAATATTACCGAAAGCTCAAAATTCCAACGCCAACACACCGATGACAAAGCATACAACGAGCCATTTCATTGGTCCAAATTTGCAACTATCCAATCGCAGGGCTGTTTACACATAACATCCGGGTTTATCGCGGGAAACTCACCCGGGAAAACGCCAAGCGCTAATATATTGTGTTGATTTTCGCTAAAATCGGTGACAATAAGGTACCTTACCATCCATCTTCCATCTTCTACCGCTTTTCCGGAGGTCCGGGTCGCGGAGGCAGCAGTTCAAGCAGAGAAGCCCAGACTTCCCTCTCCCCAGCCACCTGCTCCAGCAGCTATGACTTTTTGACAAAGCAACAACGAGCCATTTGATTGGTCCAACCGTTTCCAACTATCCAATCGCAGGGCCGTTTACAGCAGTAGCAAACATCCGGGTTATCGCGGGAGACTGTCACTCAGGGAAGCGCCGAGCGCTTTTGTAATCATATTAATTTTTGCTAAAATCATAAATCGGCGGAAATCCGCGGATCGGCGGAAAATTGCCATCCCTGTTAGTTCCTCCGGTGAGCCCCAATCACCGGGGACGGAGTCGCTTCCTTGTGTCGGTGTTAGGTGCTACGACTAGCTATGGCGTTAGCTATAGCAATAGCGTTAGCTTAGCAAACGCTTCAGGTAAAGCGTAGCAGCGAACCACAAAAAGAAACACTAATCAGTTTACTCACAGAGCCCGGTGAAAGGTGAATAAAGGGGTATTTCTACTTCAAAAGCTGGTTCAACCAAGGTGGAAACTCAGCCTGTGCGTGTGCGTCACAAATGTTGATCCGATATTTGCTGTTGGTTAGTTATTTTAATGGCAAAATCAGCAACTTTGTCTCAGCACTGAAAAAGTGTGACCATCCTGGCCGCCATCACGTGTTGCTATGTTCTAAATTTAGATACGATTCCTAGCGATCTCGTGTTTGGAATTGCTTTCGTGTTTTTTTTTACGATTTAAAATTTTTGACTGAATTTTTAGTGAAAAACCATCATTTTGATTAATAAAGCGATAACCCGGAATGGGGTCTTGAAAACCATAACCATTACAGAAAAACCGTAGTAGTTGGCAGGTATGCATATTGCGGTGAATTATGTCTTTAGAGTCCGCTACAGTTCCCCATTATGTACCTGGCAGCTTAAGATGACCTAAATTCACAAAGTCAACGACTTTAATCCGTCAGCAGCCTTCAGACAAACTAAACGTGTCAACATTTGATTTCAAAATAAGGGAGGTTTTTCCTGCTGTCTGGGTGGTCAGGAGATTTCGGAAAAAAAAAAAACAAAACTATAAATATAAAGAAATATTATAACTGAAATAACGGCATCTTTGGTCATTTAAGTTAATTTATTTCATTAAATACAATTTTATCAATGTTTTTTCTTTGTAATCAAAGTTAAATTATTGTTCTGTTTTGACTGCAAAATTATGGTCAAAAATGTAAATTGTTATAAGGAAAAAGTAAAAAGAATTACCACAGTGTTTCAAATTTATCTTAAAAAAAAACAAAAAAACGTAATTTTATTTTAAAAAACAGACAAAAATTAGTCAAAATAATCCACAAATTTATAATAAAGTTTCAAATGTACAATAAATGTCAATTTTACAAGAGGAAATTACAAATTTGAGGAAAATGGTTTCAACTTTAGCTAGATTTACAGAGAAAAGTAGAAAACTATAAGAAAATTGTTATAAATTTTAGAGAAAAACCTCAAACCTTCAAGACTGAAGTCATTACTCAAGTTTTTAAGTGGCTGCTCTTTGTACCCTTAACTCAAGTACAAATTTTTGGTTGTCTACTTTTAATTATTAATTTCAAAGCACCGCTTTTACATGAGTAGAATTTCTGGTTACTATACCCACCTGATCATATAATTTAAGTAGGCATGAGTACATTACTATTATGAATGTTTCTTTCCCTTCCCTACTCTCTCAATGGAAAAAAAGAAACACTAGAATAAAAATACAAAAAATACACATATTTTTGTCATTTATGTAAACCATGACAAAAAAATCCTGCAGGACAAAACATGACACTTGATATTTTCTAACCTGTTTGTATACCACCATAGACAGAGAGAGAACCTGAGTTAGACAGAGCTCAGAGAGGAAAAGATGAGACAGAAGAGAGGAGCCAAGGAGAGGAAAGTGTTCAGGCAGAGGAAGAAGACAAGGATAACACCACTAAAAAGTCTAAACACAGGATGTCTGGGTGGGACCCCAACTGGCCCAATATGCAAGCCTCGGTTGTACAATACTTCAAATGGTAGTAGTAGTAGTAGATTAGTTTATTTGACAGTAAATTCCATATGCAACATTACTGTGTAAAATTTTAAAAATAAATTAATAGTATGAAATTAACATATTCCAGTATGTTTACTGCACCCCCCCCCACCCCCCGGGAAAAATATGTTGCCACTGCGCCAAGGTCTTTTAACCAGAGGAAACACTGGGGGGCAATCACTTTTTCCACACAGGGCCATGTAGGTTTGGATTGTTTTTCCCCTGAATAATAAACCCCTTCATTTAAAAACTGTATTTTGTGTTTACTTGTGTTATCGTTGTCTAATATTTATTTTGTTTGATGATGTGAAACATTTAAGTGTGACAAACATACAAAAAAATGAGAAATCAGAAACACTTTTTCACATCACTTTATGTCCAGTGAGTGTAGTTTTGATGGGAAGAACTTGGGCAAGAACGAGATGAAGACAAAGAAAAAGCCTTAATCTTGAAAATCCTCCTTTAACTTAACAGGACAGTCAAACAAATGTAAAATTGGGTTGGACAACTGAAACAGACAGGTACATTTCAGAGACTGAAATTACTGGAAGTATAAGAAATACTTTCTTTTAACCATTAATCTTTTCAAAGCTTCTACAGTGGATTCAAAAATGGCAAATTGACTTAAACCTATAGCATTAAATTAGCAAAAAAAAAAAACACAAAAAAACATATATACTGCATTCCAAATTATTATGCAAATGATATTTGTCTCTGATTTTCCTAAATAGTCGATGCAAATGACAGTCAGTATAATTTTCAATCAAAAACATCTTAACAGGCTAAGTTACATGTTAATATAGGACCCCTGCTTTGACATAACCTTCACAATTCTTGCATCCATTGAACTTGTGAGTTTTTGGAGAATTTCTGCTTGAATTTCTTTGCAAGGTGTCAGAATAGACTCCCACAGCTGCTGTTTTGATGTGTACTGCCTCCCACCCTCATAGATCTTTTGCTTGAGGATGCTCCAAAGGTTCTCAATAGGGTTGAGGTCAGGGGAGGATGGGGGCCACACCATGAGTTTCTCTTCTGTTATGCCCATAGCAGCCAATGACAGAGAGGTATGCTTTGCAGAATGAGATAGTGCATTGTCATGCATGAAGATAATTTTTCTACTGAAGGTACAGTTCTTTTTGTACCATGGAAGAAAGTGGTCAGTCAGAAACTCTATTGCCAAGTCATTTTCACACCTTCAGGGACCCTAAAGGGGCCTACCAGCTCTCTCCTCATGATTCCGGCCAAAATCATGACTCCGCCACCTCCTTGCTGATGTCGCAGTCTTGTTGGGATATGGTGGTCATCCACCAACCATCCACTACTCCAGCCATCTGAGCCATCCAGGGTTGCACAGCACTCATCAGTAAGCAAGACTGTTTGAAAATTAGTCTTTATGTATTTCTGGGCCCACTGCAACCATTTCTACTTGTGAGCATTGGTTAGGGTTATGCACAACTGCAAGCCTCTGGAGGATCCTACACCTTGAGGTTTGTGGGACTCCAGAGGCACCAGCAGCTTCAAGTACTTGTTTACTGCTTTATAATGGCATTTTAGCAGCTGCTCTCTTAATCCGGTGAATTTGTCTGGCAGAAACCTTCCTCATTATGCCTTTATCTGCACGAACCCGTCTGTGCTCTGAATCAGCCACAAATTTCTTCACAGTACGATGATCACGCTTAAGTTTTCGTGAAATATCTAATGTTTTTATACCTTGTCCAAGGCATTGCACTATTTGACGCTTTTCAGCAGCAGAGATCCTTTTTCTTTCCCATATTGCTTGAAACCTGTGGCATGCTTAATAATGTGGCTCATCCTTCTTAAGTAGTTTTTCTTTAATTGGGCTCACCCGGCAAACTAATTATGACAGGTGTCTGAGATTGATATCAGTGATCCAAAGAGCCCTGAGACACAATACCATCCATGAGTTTAATTGAAAAACAAAAAACTGAATGCTTATGACACTAAAATGCTATTTGCATAATAATTTGGAATGTGGTGTACAGTATACAACTTAATCATTTCTTAAGATTCAAATTACTAATGTCATGAATTTTAAATTTTTTCAACTATTTTCAGAGATGTCTCACTTTGAAAATACTGGAAGGAAATGAGAGAAATTAAACCTTTTCTATAGCATTTCATGAACAAAAAGAACTGAACATTCACAAAAGTGAGATGCGTCCAATATGTTCCCTCTGTATCTCATGGAGCGGTGAATGCTGGAGAACATAGCGATTTGGGGATTTCGTCAGGATTCGTGAAATGCTTTCAAACAGTTTTTCTTGTTGCCAAAACAATTTTGAAAACCTTCAAATTTGGGGGGGGGGGGGGGGGTTAGCACGCATCCCTAAAGTTTGCCAAGTAGTGAACACTAGCAACTGTTTAAGACCCTTTAGGACAAAACTATTGGCAACTTTAAAAACTGTGCGTGAACTGTTTTGCAGCCTTGTACAAACCCTGACGAAACCCAAAAAGCACAGCATTCCTGAATATTCTTCAGCACTTGCTACTCCATAAGATACTAGCTGGATTTTCTCCAACATTTGTCAGAAAAGTTGGCATTCGCTGCTCCACGATACACTACCCTTAATATAAACCTTACAAGGTTTCAGATATACTGTTGCTTATCCTTGACAACTCCAAAATGGCTAAACAAACCTTGTGGTGAGACAGTACAGCTGATTTCCAGGGATAAAAAATAAACTTTGAGTCCTTTAATTACCTTTATGTAAACTGTAGTGCTGAATGTAAACTACAGGATATAATTCAGTATTAACCAAGTACAAGTTAGTAAAAACACTGAAGAGACCAGAGCCACAGTCCACAGTTCGGTCTATTGTTAGGCTTCTGGCCCTGCTTGGCCTGCTTTGTCTTTTTTACTTTGATCAAATTCATAAAATACATACCTGATTTCTGTCTATCACGGAGCAATGAAGCAATTTCCCAAAAAGCACTAAGTGGTTACTCAGCATCCATCAAGTATTCATTCACCAACCTCTTACTTGATGCACGGATGGCCTTCCTCTGGCTTCAAGGGGACAATCAAATAAAAATGCCTGTCTATTTTCAGAGATGCTGTTTGTTTTTCCCATAAAATCTAATGCATTACAACACTTCAAGTTGACCCTTTGAACGGTCTGATGACGGACCTTTTTGTTTCCAAAACCCGTTCGGTTCCAGTGACTTCAACGACACCAATGGGTCCGATCCTCCGGTTCTGCTTTTTTGTTTTCCATGGACCTTACAGAAGAGTTTTCAATCCGCTGGAAATACTTTTTCCTCTCTTGTCTTGCCGCGGCAGAGCATGTCCCCATCCACCACCATCACCATCATCACCATGGCTGGACGTTTCTTGATTTCCTCTGGCGCTGCAGCCCTGAGCCAGACAGACAAAGGAAAGGAAGTCCTGCCAAGTCTCTCCACTGCAGGCATGGCTTTTTCCTTTCCTCCCTGCTCCCTTGCTCCTTTCTTCGGCTCTCCCAATTGTGGCAGTGTTCCCGAGAAGCTTTGGCGACGCTCCAGCATGTCTGCCACAATGTCTGAACCTTCCGCATCCATCCCACCGTCCCGATCGTCTTTTTGCTGTGCCCCCCCCCCCCCGCCCTCCTAACCCTTCCACTCCCACATCCTCCTTCCACCAGTCCAACCCTCCCCAGTCCAGCCAAAACATTAACCAACACCTCTGATTATTCCAAATTACATCTAAAAACACTCATCATTCAAATATTTGCTTTTCTCCACAATTTTTTTTCCACTCTCTCTTTAACACAGATCCCAAACACCACTCGATATTCTCTGTGCTCTTTTCACCCAACAATCTCTACACTTACAACTTACAACTAAAGGGCAATATAAAGGGCAGCGAGGGTGTCTGTGAGTGTGTAATATGTGTGTCTTGTGGTCTTTTGTTCGGTGCCAGTGCGGATCTATTCATCATGTGCCAAGACCTGACGCCCTCACTTGTAGTGAAGAGGGGGCAGGTTGGTGCCAACTGCCCTGACTGCCAGCTCAGTGCTGCTGTTGGTCCGTTCATGCCCAATGAACACTTTCTATCTCACTAACACACGTTGCACTTTAAATACACACTTTAGTTCAAGTTATTTATGATCACATGACACAAAAAGTACGTAAAACAGATAAATTAATTGTTAAAGCCTGCAGGTGATAGTTATACCCAAAAGATGTTAAAAATGTATATCCATAAACAAATTGATAACTACATATTAGGGATGCAAGTTAATTCATTAATTGTTAATTGATTCACCTTATGATCGATTAACAATTAATTGATAAGCGGCAATTTTTCTGAGAATCTGAATTTCCGTCGGTACAATACGGTCTATCTTTAACATATAAAAAGTTAATTACTATTTTTGATATACTGAATAAAAACATGAACACACTATTCCTCAATGATTTATGGTACCCTTTGCATTTTTTTACTACAGACAATGGCATTTTTTGTAGCTTAATAAATTTTGTACTGTATAGTGTGTACTATGTGCTGGTACATCTCAGTAAATTACAAATATCATGATTTTTAATTTATGTTAAAAACTATTACCAATAATATAAATTATCTTTTTTAGTTATATTACAAAAAAATAACTTTCCTGTTACCTCAGTGGTAACTTGAGTCCGGTCTGCTTTTACGTCTTGTGGTGCGGGGCAGCAGGGATGGGTTTTTGTACTTGTGTTGTCTTTTTCTTTGCTTCAGTCCATTTCACCGCTATGTTAATTGGAAGCAAGTGGACCTTCAAGTTCGCGTGCTGTTAGAACATGTTGTGGCATTCTGACGTAACTGGGAAGGAGGAGTTTTTTTGCTCTGTACAGCTCATGCATGCGCTCTGGGGGCTTGGAGTCTTCTTTGGCTTTTTCGGTTGAAATGCGGCAGTGGGTGACCATGTGCGACCCCGCCTGGATGGCAAAGCCATCTCATTTCATAGAATAAGCTCAGTGTTTCCTCTGGCTTAAAGATCTTGGCGCAGTGGCAACATATTTTTCCAGGGGGGCAGAAAACACATGACACTATTGTAATCGGAATATGTTAATTTTATAGTATTTATTTCTTCTTTTTTTAAATTTTGCACAGTAACTTTGCATATGGAACTTACCATTTGAAGTATTGTACAACCGAGGCTTGAACGTTGGAATATTGGGGAGGTTGGGGTCCCACCCAGACGTCCTGTGTTTGGACTTTTTACTGGTGTCATCCTTCTCTCCTTCCTCTGCTCTCACCTCTCCTGGACCCTCTGCCTGAACACTTTCCTCTCCTTGGCTCCTCTCTTCTGTCTCATCTTTCCCTCTCTGCGCCCTGTCTAATTCAGGTTCTCTCTCTGTCTATGGTGGTATACAAACAGGTTAGAAAATATCAAGTGTCATGTAAATTAAAAGTAGACAACCAGGACTTCCGGTTATGGCTGCCACGTAGGACGGACGTGTCTCGCTCTGCTCTGCTCCTGGAAAAAAAAAAATCGGCAAATAACTCTCTCATTTGGGACAGAACGTATCCCAGCATTTGGGCGAAGATATGTCGGCGAAGCCTAAGGCTGGAAAACCAGGAAAAGGAAAAAGCGAGCCGCCGAAACAGTCCAAATTAACGGACTTTCAGGTCTGTGACGCAGTAAACAAAACTCCATATATGGCGGAGGAGGCTGGCAACGCTGCGATATCTGCGGGGAATGGCGCAGATGCGCTGATGGCTGCCATGAGTTCAATGAGAGCGGACTTTTCCTCTAGATTTGATGGGATTATGACAGCGTTGGAAGGAATAAGAAAGGAATTGGGTGACTGTGTAGAACGAACGGCGCAGATGGAGCTCCGTCTCGCTAGTGCTGAAGATGACGTCACCCGTCTTCAATTAAAGGTGCGCACTTTGGAAAAAAAAAATAAATCTCTGGAAGATAATATTTTGGATTTGGAATCTCGGTCGAGACAGAATAATTTGAGGCTGGTGGGTCTTCCAGAGGAATCAGAAGGTCGGGACGTATGTTCCTTTCTGGAAAAGTGGATTCCGGAGGTGCTGGGCAGCGAGGAGTTGCAATCAGCAGTGGTTCTGGAAAAAGCACATCGTATTGGCCCACGGAGAGATAAGGGACCGCCGAGGACCTTAATTATGAAGTTTCTTAGCAACAGAGACAGGATGAAGATCTTCAACGCTGCACGAGCTAAAAAAGGAGAGATTAAACACCAGGACCAGCAGGTGCGGTTCTACCCAGATTTGGCCACAGGAATCCAGCAATTGAGGAAGCAGTTTGATCCCGTACGTAAGGAGCTGCGCAACCTTGGGATTCGTCATGGTGTAATCTATCCTGCGAGACTGCTGACCACGTATGAGGGCAGAACCCACATCTTCAAGACCCCAGAGGAGGCGCAGGAGTTCATCAAGAAGATCAAAGAAGAAGAAGAGACTGGTGGGAGCTAAGCATGAACAAAATATAAGGTAGAATAATTAAGCATTTGCACAGGCATCTGACTGACTTGAAGTAAATAGTAAGTTTACAAAATATAGATTGTATTATATATTAAAAAAACAAAACAAAAACAAAACAAACAAAAAAAAAACAAACTATGATGTACAAAGTTGTTAAAAATTTTGGGAAAACTACAGAGGAGAGTTAATGTTACGTCATTAAAAGCAGTAGAGTTAGGGTGATTGGGAGGATGAAGAAGGAGTGGCTTAGGCTGTTCCCCGTGGGTGTGGAATGGTCGATGGCTATATCGGGAGACAGAATTTTTCTTTTGATTTTGGGGGGTTTGCCACAAGTGTGGGAAGGGGAAATTTGTTTGTGTGTAGTTTGTAGGATGAATGTTCAACCACTCATGTTTTTGCTTCTCTGTATGAGCATGTTTACACTGCAAGGTAATCCCAAACTCTCTATTGATCATGGACCAAAGTGTTAATCTTAATTTAACTTCATGGAATTGCAGAGGTCTACAAAATTTAAAAAAACTTAAACAAGTTATGAATAAAATAAAGGACATGGGTTCAAGAATTGTGTTTTTACAAGAAACTCATCTGATAGAGGAGGATGTTAAAAGAATTAGGAGTAGATGGCAGGGAAGTGTATTCACCTCTTCATTTTCATCCCGAGCCAGGGGAGTTATGACTCTCATACATAAATCAGTTCCTTTTCAAGTGAAAAATGTAATTGGAGACAAATTTGGAAGATATGTAATCATTCAAGGTTCTTTGCTATTAGAAAATATAAATCTTGTGAACTTATATGGTCCCAATATAGATGATCAGAAGTTCTTTGCTAATTTATTTCTCATCTTATCATCACTTACAGGGCAACATATAATAGCAGGGGATTTTAATTGTACATTGAATCCAGGTGTGGATAGATCAACAGGACTGGATTGTACGCACATTGGATGTAGGATGACTATTAATCATTTTATGAAAGAATTGAGATTGTTAGATATATGAAGAGAAATGAAACCACAAGTTAAAGCCTATTCTTGTTATTCCAGTACCTACAAGACATTCTCACGTATTGATTATTTTTTGATTTCCACAGAATTAAGGTCCAAGATTCAAAACTGCTTTTATGATAACATCGTGATCTCTGATCATGCACCCTGTTGTCTAATATATGTAGATAAAAAATTGACAAAGGAATCAGGTAGATGGCAATTTCAGCATAAATGGCTTCAGGATGAGGAATTTGTCAAGTATATAGAAAAACAGATAGACGAGTTCTTTGACATCAATACTACACAAACATCAGCATGTGTAAAGTGGGAGGCTTTCAAAGCTTTTATTAGGGGACATATTATTAGTTATACAGGATCAAAATCTAAGAAGACTCGAGAGGAGAGAGCTAAATTGGAACATAAAATAAAAAGTCTTCAGGAAAAAGTGTATGCAGGAAGTGACCCAAGGTTGGAGAATGAATTACTGATTTTGAGAGCTGAATACGACTAAAAATCAGCGAATAGAGCTGCCTCGAGTCTTCTAAGATTGAAACAATCTTTTTATGAACAAGGTGAAAAATCAGGAAAATTATTAGCATGGCAGATTAAACAATTGGAAATTAAAACACCAATTACCAGTATTATAAGTAAAGGACAGGTAGTTATAGATCCTTTAGAAATTAATAGAGCCTTTAGAGATTACTATGAAAAATTATATGATACCAAAAATGAACCTGATTTAACAAAACTAAATGGGTTTTTGAACGAACTATCTATACCGTGTATACCAAATGAAAACAGGGAGATATTGGAGTCTAAAATTAGTCAAGAAGAAGTTGGGCTAGCCATTGATAATATGAAATCAGGAAAAAGTGCAGGACCAGATGGTCTTCCAGTTGACCTTTATAAAAAATTTAAGAATAAATTAATAAAACCTTTTTTGGAAATGGTTTTAGAAGCATTTCAAAATAATAATTTACCATCATACATAAATAATGCCTTAATTATACTGCTGCCAAAACCAGGTAAGCCCTCTAATAAATGTGAAAATATTTTTTTTTTTTTTTTTTTTTTTTGTTACTTATTTGTACCCGTAGGTAGACTTGGTTTGCAGTCTGGTGACAAGCCACCGGCTGCTGGTCGCTGCGTGCGCGAGCGCCCTAAACCTACATGTTTTTGGTATGCGGGAGGAAACCGGAGAAATCCCGGAGTAAACCCACGCAACACGGGGAGAACATGCAAACTCCACACAGCTCACTGTTGGTCGGGGGCTGGAATCGAACCCACGATCTCATGATCCCCGCGATCCCCCGGCCAAGGGTAAAACTGTGCTGCCACAGTGCTAAACCACTGCGCCACCGTGCAGCCAATGTGAGACCAATAAGACCAATAAGACCAATAAGCCTATTAAACGCCGACCTTAAGATAATCTGTAAAATTTTAGCAAGACGAATACAAGAAATTTTACCAAATATTATTAATCGAGATCAGAATGGCTTTATAAAGGGTAGACAAGGCTTCCATAATGTAAGAAGACTATTTAATATTATTTATTTTAATAAAGAAGCACCGGATACAGCTCTCCTATCATTGGACGCCGAAAAGGCCTTTGATAGAGTTGAATGGCCCTTTCTTTTTGAAGTCCTACAAAGGTTTGGACTTGGAAATAATTTCATAAAATGGGTTCAAATAATATACAATAATGCTACAGCAGAAATCCTAACAAATAACAATATTTCAAAACCAATAAAAATCAATAGAGGATGTCGACAAGGCTGTCCACTTTCACCTTTACTGTTTACTATGGCAATTGAACCTTTAGCGATAGCGATACGTTTACATTCACAAATATATGGAATTAAAGTTGGACCAACAGAACATAAAATCTCCCTGTACGCCGATGATATAATTTTGTTTATGTCGAATCTAAAAAAATCAATTCCAACCTTGTTGAATTTAATAAAGAATTTTGGGGAAATATCAGGATATAAAATAAATAAAACTAAATCTTCAATATTAATGCTAAATGAGACCCAGAGAAATTACCCAGCCCCTGAGGTAAATCAATTCAATGTTGTAAATCAGTTTAAATATTTAGGAATCCAAATTATGCCTAAGCTAGAATCAGTCGCCAGTGTCAACTATGAAGCCTTAATGTCAGATATCAGTGAGTTAACTCAGAGATGGATGTCACTACCAATGTCGATGATCGGAGAATCAATATACTTAAAAGTAATATTTTACCTAAAATACTTTATTTATTTCAATACATTCCCTTATCACCACCTTTAGATCTATTCTCAAGAATAAAAAAAAAGTTAGTGGAATTTATATGGAACAACAGGAGGGCTAGATTACGTCTGTCTTTATTATATTTACCATTTGATCGTGGAGGTCTGAAATGTCCAAATTTTATGTTGTATTATTGGTCGGCACAACTGAGGTCTATGACATATTATTTTTCATCAAATGATCTCCCTCACTGGACTGAAATGGAATCATACAATTTACCTTTACCTCTTCCCATATTCATATACTCAGATTCGGCAAAAAAATTACAAAAACAAGTTAAAAATCCATTTGTAAAGCATATGATCAAAATATGGTGTGAAGCTAAAAACTATTTAAAAGAACCACAGTTATTGTCACAATTTAGTCCAATATGGGGTAATCAATATTTTAAACCAGGGAGAGCGGACGCTGTATTTAAAGTATGGAATTTAAAAGGGATACAAAAGATTCAGGATTTATATTTGCCATGTGCAGACAACATAATGTCTTTTGAAGAGCTGAGGATCAAATTTAATCTCAATAGAACACATTTTTTTAAATATCTTCAACTTAGAAACTTTATTCGATCAAATCAAAATAAAGCTCTCACTCGACCTATTTATTCATCCTTGGAAAAAATGATGATGAAAGATAGTAAAAGAAAGGGTATTATTTCAGAGTTTTATAACTCATTGACACTATCTTCAAGTGAAAATTCACTGAAAAGATTAAACTACTGGAAAGAAGATCTGCAAATTGAAATTTCGGAGGAACAATGGGAATTGGCTTGTACAGAAGCTCAAACCAAATCAATAAATGCACGCCTTAAATTGATACATTTCAAATGGTTAATGCGGATGTATGTTACACCGGAGGAGTTAAATAGATATAACAAAAATATACCAGATACATGCACAAAATGCATGGAAAGTAAAGGAACCCTATTTCATTGTTTATGGGAATGTAGATTAATAAGAATGTTTTGGGAAGAGGTGAGGGTAACAATTGAAAAAATAATCTCAAAACAAATCATACTGAATCCTAAACTGTTTTTGTTGGGTCTGTACCCAGAAAAGCATAATTTTAATAAAAGTGAAAGAACATTCATAGACCTCAGTTTGCTTAATGCCAAAAAATGTATTGCACTATTATGGAAAAAGACTCATAGACCAGATGTGACTCAGTGGTTAAGACAGATGTTAACAAACCTTCCATTAGAAAGAATAACATATATACTGAAATCAAAGGAAATTGTGTTTGAGAATATATGGAGACCTTTTATTGATTATGTAAAAAATTTAAACATAACTCTTGAAGAAGAAGGTGAATGATGTGTGTGGACCTTGTAAATTCCAAACTGGTGAACATAATATGTATACTTATGTATTGGATTGTCTAGACTAAACAGAGGAGCATTGTTGAAGACTTGATTTTGTTGGTGGTTGTTGGTGTTTTTAGTGCATTTTTTTTTTTTTTGTAGTACTTTAGCGGTAGTGTTTGATTGTTTGTATCATGTTTGTTAAAAAAAAAAAAAAAAAAGTTCAATAAAGATATTGTGGAAAAAAAAAAAAGTAGACAACCAAAAATTTCTAGTTAAGGGTACAAAGAGCACCCACTTAAAAACTTGAGTAACGACTTCAGTCTTGAAGGTTTGAGGTTTTTCTCCAAAATGTATAACAATTTTCTCATAGTTTTCTATTTTTCTCTGTAAATTTATCTAAATTTGAAACCATTTTCCTCAACTTTGTAATTTCCTCTTGTAAAATTGACTTTTCTTGTACATTTGAGCTTTATTATAAATTTGCGGACTATTTTATGGCTAATTTTTGTCTATTTTTTTTTTAAATAAAATTACCGGTTTTTTTTTTATAAATTTGAAACAGACTGTGGTAATTTTTTTACTTTTTCCTTAGAACAATTTACATTTTTGACCATAGTTTTGCAAAGTCAGAACAGAACAATAATTTAACTCTGATTTCAAAGAAAAAATATTAATAAAATTGTATTTAATGAAATAAATTAACTTAAATGACCAAAGATGCAGTTATTTCTGTTTATTTCTATATAGTTGTAGTTTTTTTTTTTTTTTAGAAATCTCCTCACCACCCAGACAGAAGGAAAAAACTCCCTTATTATGAAATCCAAATGTTGGCACGTTTAGTTTGTCTGAAGGCTGCTGACGGATTAAAGTCACTGACTTTGTGAATTTTGATCATCTCAACTTGTCAGGTACATAATAATGAACATAAATTAGTTAATATTAATTAACTAAGGTAAAGGTAAAAACATCTCCTTTTTATTCTTGTCTGAAATAAGAAAAACAAAAAACTACACGTGTTAGCTAAGCGACTCCTCCATTATTGCTCCCGTTACCAGCGGGTTAAAACCATGATAAAAGCCTTCACTGCTTACAGCCATGGACAAAATTGTTGGTACCCCTCTGTTAATGAAAGAAAAACCCACAATGGTCACAGAAATAACTTGAATCTGACAAAAGTGGTAATAAATAAAAATTCTATGAAAATTAACCAATGAAAATCAGACAGTGCTTTTGAATTGTGGTTCAACAGAATTATTTTGAAAAACAAACTCTTGAAACAGGCCTGGACAAAAATGATGGTACCCCTAGAAAAGATTGAAAATAATGTGACCATAGAGACATGTTCAACAAAGATGTGTCCTCTAATTAACATCACAGGTGTCTACAAACTTGTTATCAGTCAGTCGGCCTATTTAAAGGGTGACAAGTAGTCACTGTGCTGTTTGGTGACCACACTGAACATGGACCAGAGGAAGCAAAGGAGAGAGTTGTCTCAGATTAGAAAGAAAATTATAGACAAGCATGTTAAAGGTAAAGGCAATAAGACCATCTCCAAGCAGCTTGATGTTCCTGTGACTACAGTTGCACATATTATTCAGAAATTTAAGATCCAAGGGACTGTAGCCAACCTCCCTGGACGTGGCTGCAGGAGGAGACGGATAATACGAATGGTAACAAAAGAGCCCAGAACAACCTCTAAACACATTCATGGTGAACTCCAAGGTCAAGGTACATCTGTGTCAGATCGCACCATCCGTTGTTGTTTGAGCCAAAGTGGACTTCATGGGAGACGACCAAGGAGCACACCACTGTTGAAAACAAATCATAAAAAAGCCAGACTGGAATTTGCCAAACTGCATGTTGACAAGCCACAAAGCTTCTGGGAGAATGTCTTATGGACAGACGAGACAAAACTGCAACTTTTTGGCAAGGCACGTCAGCTCCATGTTCACAGATGCAAAAATGAAGCATACCAAGAAAAAACACTGTCCCTACTGTGAAACATGGAGGAGGTTCTGTTATGTTCTGGGGCTGCTTTGCTGCATCTGTCACAGGGTGTCTTGAATCTGTGCAGGGTACAATGAAATCTCAAGACTATCAAGGTATTCTACAGAGAAATGTGCTGCCCAGTGTCAGACAGGTTGGTCTCAGTCGCAGGTCATGGGTCTTGCAACAGGATAATGACCCAAAACACACAGCTAAAAACACCCAAGAATGGCTAAGAGCCAAACATTGGACTATTCTCAAGTGGGCTTCTATGAGCCCTGATCTAAATCCTATTGAACATCTGTGGAAGGAGCTGAAACATGCTGTCTGGAGAAGGCACCCTTCAAACCTGAGACAACTGGAGCAGTTTGCTCATGAGGAGTGGGCCAAAATACCTGCTGAGAGGTGCAGAAGTCTCATTGACAGTTACAGAAATCGTTTGATTGCAGTGATTCCCTCAAAAGGTTGTGCAACAAAATATTAAGTTAAGGGTACCATCATTTTTGCCCAGGCCTGTTTCATGAGTTTTTTAAAATAATTCTGTTGAACCACAATTCAAAAGCATTGTCTGATTTTCATTGGTTAATTTTCATAGAATTTTTATTTATTACCACTTTTGTCAGATTCAAGTTATTTCTGTGACCACTGTGGGTTTTTCTTTCATTAACAGAGGGGTACCAACAATTTTGTCCACATGTGTACATACCTCTTCTGATTTTTTTCTGTGTTTAAAGCACTTTAATAAGCTCATGTTTCTCTCAGACAGCAACGCTCGTAGCGAGACACTCTGTAGTGCTTGCTGACTGAAACACGTGGGCGGGGCACTTCTGAACTCCGCCCAGATGACAGTCACGCGCATTGTTTGTGGGCGCGTTTGCAGACCAACATTGTTTCATATATTTTTCTTAAATTTATATTTCCTCACAGAGTGGCGAAAAATTTTCAGGCATGGCGGGCTGCCACCCACAAATGTTACCAGAGGAAACCCTGATAAGCATCCATTGAAAAGGACTACTGAGTTATCAATTAATTGGCAACAAATTTAATTTAGTCGACTAAATTCTTATGGACAATTAATCAAAAGTCAATTAATCATTAACATTCCTACTACATATAATTGAATTTGATGCAATCATTCACACTCACTGACAGGTGGTTTGTGAGTTTTCTTGAGACTTAAGCACCTACTCTGACCTCTTAAACCACCTATATTTTGCATGAACTTTTCCATATAAAAGCACTGTGCAAAAAGTTGTTTTGAACATTTTTTCCACAAAAATCTGTTTTTAAAAAGCCTCAAAATGAAGGAAAAAGAGCTGAGTTACAGTGGGGCAAAAAAGTATTTAGTCAGCCACCAATTGTGCAAGTTCTCCCACTTAAAAGATGAGAGGTCTCCAATTTTCATCATAGGTATACCTCAACTATGAGAGACAAAATGAGAAGAAAAAAATCCAGAAAATCACACTGAAGGATTTTTAATGAATTAATTGGTAAATTCCTCTGTAAAATAAATATTTGGTCACCTACAAACAAGCAAGATTTCTGGCTCTCACAGACCTGTAACTTCTTCTTTAAGAGGCTCCTCTGTCCTCCAGTCGTTACTTGTATTAATGGCACCTGTTTGAACTCGTTATCAGTATAAAAGACACCTGTCCACAACCTCAAACAGACTCCAAACTCCACTATGGCCAAGACCAAAGAGCTGTCAAAGGATACCAGAAACAAAATTGTAGACCTGCACCAGGCTGGGAAGACTGAATCTGCAATAGGTAAGCAGCTTGGTGTGAAGAAATCAACTGTGGGAGTAATTATTAGAAAATGGAAGACATACAAGACCACTGATAATCTCCCTCTATCTGGGGATCCACGCAAGATCTCACCCCATGGGATCAAAATTATCACGAGAACGGTGAGCAAAAATCCCAGAACCACACAGGGGGACCTAGTGAATGACCTGCAGAGAGCTGGGACCAAAGTAACAAAGGCTACCATCAGTAACACACTACGCCGCCATGGACTCAAATCCTTCAGTGCCAGACGTGTCCCCCTGCTTAAGCCAGTACATGTCCAGGCCCGTCTGAAGTTTGCTCGAGAGCATTTGGATGATCCAGAAGAGGATTGGGAGAATGTCATATGGTCAGATGAAACCAAAATAGAACTTTATTGTAAAAACTCAACTTGTCGTGTTTGGAGAAGAAAGAACACCATACCTACTGTGAAGCATGGGGGTGGAAACATCATGCTTTGGGGCTGTTTTTCTGCAAAGGGACCAGGACGACTGATCCGTGTAAAGGAAAGAATGAATGGGGCCATGTATCGTGAGATTTTGAGTGAAAACCTCCTTCCATCAGCAAGGGCATTGAAGATGAAACGTGGCTGGGTCTTTCAGCATGACAATGATCCCAAACACACCGCCCGGGCAATGAAGGAGTGGCTTTGTAAGAAGCATTTCAAGGTCCTGGAGTGGCCTAGCCAGTCTCCAGATCTCAACCCCGTAGAAAATCTTTGGAGGGAGTTGAAAGTCTGTGTTGCCCAGCGATAGCCCCAAAACATCACTGCTCTAGAGGAGATCTGCATGGAGGAACAGGCCAAAATATCAGCAACAGTGTGTGAAAACCTTGTGAAGACTTACAGAAAACGTTTGACTTCTGTCATTGCCAACAAAGGGTATATAACAAAGTATAGAGATGAACTTTTGTTATTGACCAAATACTTATTTTACTGAGGAATTTACCAATTAATTCATTAAAAATCCTTCAATGTGATTTTCTGGATTTTTTTTTTTATTATTTTGTCTCTCATAGTTGAGGTATACCTATGATGAAAATTGGAGACCTCTCTCATCTTTTAAGTGGGAGAACTTGCACAATTGGTGGCTGACTAAATACTTTTTTGCCCCACTGTATAAGAATAAAGTACCGCTCACATGTCTTAATGAAATGTTTGACATAGTTAAAATTTTTTTGCTTAACATGTCTTTAATGTGTTTTTTATGTCTTACTAGACATATCAAGAGCTAAATCACTCTGTGTTATGTCTCTGTTTTTTGCTGTGAAAGTTCAGTTAAGCTCCTCCCCTTGGAAAAAGGCAAGTTTAGACGGAGCATTTTTGGTGATGTAACTATAACAGGTCCGTAGTGTTGAGCCAATCAGGACTAAGCATTGGCTGATCAGATTTGCCAGCTTGCAGGCTTCTGTGTGCTGGAGGGCAAGATACGGGACGGCCTGATTAAATCCTGGCATTTGAAGGAAGAGGAAACAGGTAAAAAAAAAAAATTTACAAGCAACTGTAAGACAATGAAACTTTTTTTTGTGGAACAAAAAGAATAAGATACAATTTTACACAATGTAAAAATTTTTAATGGGATTGACATCCACTGGAGTGCATCTTTAATTATTCAGTTATTGCAGCAAATTTGTTATTTATTTTTCTAGCCTTTCTGGAAACGGCTTTGAGCATATATCACTTTAAATCTTCTGAGCGAATACAACGCTGCCCTCCCTCTTACATCACTATTGCTAACGTGAGCTGGCTAGCCCCTAGCTTTTACTTCGGATTTATCCTGAGCTAAATACGAGTTGGGTCAGCCCCGGGATCTTTCTGTAAAACACCTTACATTTGTTCATGACAGAGAAAAGTCTTTTTTAACAATTTTGCAGGGGTTCTCTGTTTGCACTTTTGGGGAACCAGAGCCAACTTAGGGGTCGATTGCATAAGAGCCAACGACCTGTTACCACCCATGAGCCAACTAATGTTTGTCTTCAAGAATAAGTAAAATAATGCACCACTGGTTCACAGGAGTGTGTGGTTTCAGTGGTTGATAGGATATGACTGGTCCTTGGAGTACAATAGAGAGCCTAAGTCATGCCCCCTCCACTTCTGCACTTCTTCTTTCGGCTGCTCCCTTTAGGAGTCGCCACAGTGGATCATCTGCCTCCATCTTACCCGATCCCTTGCATCTTCTTCTGGAAGACCAACCCTCTCTATGTCCTCATTCACTACATCCATGAATCTTATCTGAGATCATCCTCTTTTCCTCCTGCCTGGCACCTCCATCTTCAACATCCTTTCTCCAATATACACACTATCCCTCCTCTGCACATGTCCAAACCATCTCAGCCTTGCCTCTCTTACTTTGTCTCCAAAACGCTCATCTTGCGTTGTCCCTCTGATATACTCCTTTCTAATCCTGTCCCTACAAATCCCTCCCAATGAAAATCTTAGCATCTTCAACTCTGCCACCTCCAGCTCCACATCCTGTCTTTTTGTCAGTACCACCGTCTCCAAGCCATACATCATAGCAGGTCTCACTATCGTCTTGTAAATCTTCCTTCTGACTCTTGCTACTATCCTTCTGTCACAAATCACCCCTGACATTCATCTCCACCCATTCCACTCTGCCTGCACTCTCTTCTTCACCTGTTTTGTGCATTTTCCATTGCTTTGGATGGTTGACCCCAGTTATTTACACGGCGTTCCAAATTATGCAAATAGGATTTTAGTGTCATAAACATTCAATTTTTTGTTTTTCAATTAAGCTCATGGATGGTACTGTGTCTCAGGGCTCTTTGGATCACTGATATCAATATCAGACACCTGTCATAATTAGTTTGCCGGGTGAGCCCAATTAAAGGAAAACTACTTGAGGATGTTCCAGATTATTAAGCATGCCACAGGTTTCAAGCACAATGGGAAAGAAAAAGGATCTCTCTGCTGCCGAAAAGTGTCAAATGCAATGTCTTGTCCAAGGTATGAAAACATTAGATATTTCAAAAACACTTGAGAGTGATCATCGTACTGTGAAGAAATCTGTGGCTGATTCAGAGCACAGAGGAGTTCATACAGATAAAGGCATAATGAGGAAGGTTTCTGCCAGACAAATTCATCTGATTAAGAGAGCAGTTGCTAAAATGCCATTACAAAGCAGCAAACAGGTATTTGAAGCCGTTGCTGCCTATGGAGTCCCATGAACCTCAAGGTGTAGGACCCTCCAGAGGCTTACAGTTATGCATAAACCTACTATACAGTCACCTCTAACCAATGCTCATAAGCAGAAACGTGGCAGTGGGCCCAGAAATACATAGACTAATTTTCAAACAGCCTTGTTTACTAATGAGTGACGTGCAACCCTGGATGGTCCAGATGGATGGAGAAGTGGATGGCTGGTGGATGGTCACCATGTCCCAACAAGGCTGCAACGTCAGCAAGAGTCATATTTTTGGCCAGAATCCAGGGGAGAGAGCTGGTAGGCCCCTTTAGGGTCCCTGAAGGTGTGAAAATGACTTGGCAATAGAGTTTCTGACTGACCACTTTCTTCCATGGTACAAAAAGAACTGTGCCTTCAGTAGAAAAATTATCTTCATGCATGTCAATGCACAATCTCATACTGCAAAGCAAACCTCTCTGTCATTGGCTGCTATGGGCATAAAAGGAGAGAAACTCATGGTGTGGTCCCCATCCTCCCCTGACCTCAACCCTGTTGAGAACCTTTGGAGCGTCCTCAAGCAAAAGATCTATGAGGGTGGGAGGCAGTTCACATCAAAACAGCAGCTGTTTGAGGCTGTTCTGACATCTTGCAAAGAAATCCAAGCAGAAATGTTCCAAAAAGTCACAAGTTCAATGGATGCAAGAATCCTGAAGGTATATCAAAGAAGGGGTCCTATGTTAACATGTAACTTGGCCTGTTAAGATGTTTTTGATTGAAATAGCTTTTGATTTCAGTAAATATGACCTAACATTGCAAATTCAACAAATGACCATTTTCAGTTCTTTACAACCAATAAAATGTTTTGAAACTCTGTTGTGCATAATAATTTGGAACAGTGCATTTTGAGTTTTTTTATTTTTGCAAAAAAAAAAAAAAAAAAATTGTTACATTGGGAGGTTTGTTCAATAAAATTTCAATTATGCTTTAACTGTTGATGGCATGAAAATTATACTGACTGTCATTTGCATCAGCTATTTAGGAAAATCAGAGACAAATATAATTTGCATAATAATTTGGAACGCAGTGTAAACTCATCTACTTTCACTGACTACCGCTACTCCTTCCATCTTCACCGTTGCACCTGCCTCCCTCTCATTCACACTCATGTATTCTGTCTTGCTTTGACTGACTTTCATTCCTCTTCTCTCCAGAGCATACCTCTACCTCTCCAGGTTCTCTTCCCCCTGCTTCCCAATCTCACTACAGATCACGTCGTCTACAAACATAATAGTCCACGGAGACTCCTGCCTGACCTCATTTGTCCGCCTGTCCATCACCATGGCAAACAAGAAGGGGATCAGAGCGGATCCCTGATGTAATCCCACCCCCACCTTGAATCCAGCCTTCATTCCTACAGCACACTTCACCACCATCTTGCTGTCCTCATACATGTCCTGTATCACCCTCCCATACTTATTTGGCACTCCTGACTTCCTCATACAGTACCACACTTCCTCTCTTGGCACCCTATCATATGCTTTCTCTAGATCCACAGACACAGGGCAACTCCTAACCTTCTCTATACTTCTCCATCATCACTGTCAGAGCATACATTGCATCTGTAGTCCTCTTTCTTGGCATAAAACCATACTGTTGCTCACTGTCACCTCTCCTCTTAACCTGGCTTCAACGACTCTTTCCCATATCTTCATAGTGTGGCTGATCAACTTTATGCCTCTGTAGTTACTACAGTTCTGAGCATCACCTTTGTTCTTGAAAATTGGTACCAAAACACTTCTTCTCCACTCCTCGGACATCCTCTCATTCTCTAAGATTGTGTTAAATAATGTGATTAAAAAGTCCACTGCCATCTCTCCTAAACATCTCCATACCTCCACAGGTGTGTCATCTGGACCAACCACCTTTCCATTCTTCATCGTCTTCAAAGTAGCCCTCACTTCCGCCTTGCTAATCCTCGGGACTTCCTTGTTCAAATCAAATCAAATCAACCTTTACTGTCATATTGCTGTACATACAACTGTAGTGCAGGCAAGATGAAATTGCGTTTCTCTCGGCATCCATACAAGTAAAAGAACCTGATTTAAGACACACTCACACATATCCTCACCCCCCACCCCACCACATCCATTCACACATCCCTGAGACATACTTGAAAAAACTAACCAGAACTATAATATACAAATAATACACATAATGTCCGTAGGTGCAGTAGTATGTATGAGAGATTCCAGATCAACTGTTCAGCATCCTAACAGCTTGTGGAAGGAAGCTGTTAATCAGTCTGGTGGTTCTGCCTCTGATGCTCCGGAATCGTTTGCCAGATGGCAGAAGTTCAAAGTGTTCATGAAGAGGGTGAGAACGGTCCTTGACAATGTTCAGTGCCCTGCTCCTGCAACGGTTCTGAAAAAGTTCTTGGACAGAGGGGAGGGAGACTCCAATTACCCTCTCAGCTCCCTTGACTATCCTCTGCAGGGCTTTTTTGTCTGATATACTGCAGCTGGAGTACCATGTAGCAATGCAGTACGTCAGAACACTCTCCACCACACCTCTGTAGAAGGTCCTGAGGATGCAGATGGGGAGAGAGGCCTGTTTGAGTTTCCTCAAGAAGTGCAGTCTCTGCTGGGCCCGCTTCCTGATCCCCAAGGAATTCTTGCTCCAGGTCAGGTCCTGCGAGATCTGCACTCCGAGGAACTTGATGTTCTCCACTCTCTCCACTAAACGGCCGCCGATGCTGAGGGGGACGTGTTCAGGCTGTGACCGCCGGAAGTCGATAATCATCTCCTTTGTTTTGTCCACGTTGAGCACCAGATTGTTCTCCCTGCACCAGCCCTCCAGGTCTCTCACTTCTTCCCTGTACATTGATTCCTCATCCCTCTGAATAAGTCCCACCACCATGGTGTCATCTGCAAACTTAATAATCTGGTGCCCCTCATGTCTGGATACACAGTCATGTGTTAGAAATGTAAACAACAGTGGACTGAGTACGCAGCCTTGAGGGGATCCGGTGGTCAGCGTGACAGAGTTGGAGATGTTGTTTCCAACCCGGACAGACTGAGGTCTCTCAGTCAGGAAATCCAGGATCCAGAGACATGTGGCGATGTTCAGACCAAGAAGGAGTAATTTCTCCATCAGTCTCTGGGGAATAATGGTGTTGAATGCTGAACTGAAATCAATGTACAGGAGTCTGGCTTAGGTGTCTTTCTGATCCAGGTGGGTGATGACAGAGTGCAGGGTGGTGACTATAGCATCCTCCGTGGAGCGGTTTGAACAACATGCAAACTGGAGCGGGTCATGTGATGCAGGGAGGCAGGCTGTAATGTGTGGTTTGACAAACCGTTCAAAACACTTCATCACAATTGGTGTCAGTGCAACAGGACGATAGTCATTCAAACAGGACACAACTGGTTTCTTTGCCACCGGTACTATGATAGAGGTCTTGAAGCATCTGGGAATGATGGCCTGACTCAGGGAGATGTTATAAATGTCAGTCAGTACATCCGCTAACTCGCTTGCGCAGTCTCGGAGCACACGTCCCGGGATGTTGTCCAGACCTGCAGCTTTACGTGGGTTGACCCTGGTTAGGGTCCTCCGTGTGTCCGCTGTGTTGACGGTGAAAGCTGGTCCGACCAATGGTGGGGAGGGGCCAGCCCTCCCTCTGATTGTCGGGTTTGATGCTTCAAAACGTGCAAAGAAGTCGTTGAGCCCGTCTGGAAGCGAAGCGTCATCATCATCGACCCCCTGCCTAGACTTATAGCCCGTCAGTATCCGAACTCCCTGCCACATCTGCTTGGTGTTCCTAGTGTCACAGAGGTGTCCCTGGATTTTCTCCGCATAGGCGCGCTTCGCCGCCTTAATTCCCTTTGAGAGCGCAGACCTAGCTGAGTGGAGGGCGATCCTGTCCTTCGCTCTGAAGGCTGCATCTCTGGCTGTAAGCAGCGAGCACACCTCTGCGGTCATCCAGGGCTTATGGTTTCCCCGTACAGTGATGGTCTTCACTGTAGTGTCATCCTCTGTGCACTTCGCGATGTAGCTGGTGACCATTTCAGCATACTCCTCCACATCTGTCTTGTCTTCCTGGGAGGCTGCTATTTTGAAGACCTCCCAGTCTGTGTGCAGAAAACAGTCTTTCAGTGCAGAGGTTGCACTCTCTGGCCAAATCCTGATTTGTTTCACTACTGGCCTGCTGCGTTTCAGTAGAGGTTTGTAGGCAGGCACCAGCATCACGGATATGTGGTCAGAAAGGCCGAGGTGGGGGCGGGGTATTGCCTTATATGCATCTGTGTTTGTGTACACCAAGTCCAACATATTCTCTCCTCTGGTCTTAAAGTCTACACATTGTTTAAACTTGGGGAGCACAGTCTTTAAGCTGGTGTGGTTAAAATCCCCCGCAACCACCATAAAACTGTCCGGGTGTGAAGTTTGGATTTCACTAATAGCATCGTGCAGTTCCCCGAGTGCCTTCTTAGCATTAGTGTTAGTATTAGCGTTAGCGCTTGGCGCTATGTAAACAGCAGCTACAAACACGTTGCTGAATTCCCTCGGCAGATAATATGGCCGACGGTTTACAATAAGGAACTCCGCCAACAGAGAGCAGTGTTTAGATACTAACGTGGCGTTAACGCACCAGTTCTTGTTAACATAGATGCATAGCCCACCCCCACAGCTCTTACAGGAGCTCGCCATTTCTCTGTCTGCCCGGAACACCGTTGTATCTTCTAGTTGAATGGCCTCGTCAGGGATGTTGTCGTGGAGCCATGTCTCCGTGAACGCAAGCACACAGCAGTCCCTCCACTCTCTCCAGGTTTCTCTCAGCAGACGCAGCTCGTCCAGCTTATTGTCGAGGGAGCGGACGTTAGAGAGAAGAAGCGACGGTACTGCTGGTCTGGAGGGGTTAGCCTTTAGCCTAGCATGAATCCTGGCCCTTTTTCCACGCTTTTGCTTGCGTTCCCTCCGCTTACGCTTCCTCCTCTCCCGGGTAGCCTCCAGCGGGGACTCCGCCAGAATTCCATGCTGGCGTAGAATGTCCAAGTCACAACCGAGCGCCGCAACTCTTGCAGAGTGCAGTGCCTTGATGTTTAATAAGGTCTCACGGTTCTAAGTTTTACAGAATGTACGTCTGGGATGACGTACATCCCAAAACCCCTGCTGCCCACTCCCCACTCCACCAACACCCCCCCACTCCCAACACACAGCCCCCCATCCTGACCCTGACCAGGACCCAGGTGAGGACGGAGCTGAGGAAGATCAAGGCGAGGAAGGCGCCGGGACCGGACGGCATCAGCGCAAAGCTCCTCAAGTCCTGTGCAGACCAGCTGTGTGGGATTGTGACGTATATCTTCAACATGAGCCTGAAACTGGGGAGGGTACCACAGCTGTGGAAAACATCTTGTGTGGTACCTGTACCAAAAACTTCCCACCCCAAAGACCTGAACAGCTACAGACCGGTGGCCTTGACGTCCCACTTGATGAAGACCCTGGAGAGACTGCTCCTTGCTCACCTCCGCCCCCTGGTGGAACCAGCGATGGATCCACTCCAGTTCGCCTACCAGCATGGCATTGGGGTGGAGGATGCGGTGATCTTCCTCCTTCACCGTTCTCTGTCCCACCTGGAGAAGCCCGGGAATATGGTGAGGATCATGTTCTTTGACTTCTCCAGTGCTTTCAACACCATCCAACCGATGATCCTGAAGGACAAGCTGCTGCGCGCAGGGGTGGACCAGCACCTGTCATCATGGATCCTGGACTACCTCACGAACCGGCCTCAGTTTGTGAGAACCCGGGACTGTGTGTCCGACACGATCATCAGTAGCACGGGGGCCCCCCAGGGAACGGTGCTGGCTCCCTTCCTGTTCACTCTTTATACTGCGGACTTCTCACACAACACAACACACTGCCATCTACAGAAGTTCTCTGATGACTCTGCGATCGTTGGCCTCATCTCCAATGGAGATGAAGCTGAGTACAGAGGGCTTATCCAGGACTTCGTGGACTGGTGCCATCGGAACTGCCTCCAGATCAACGCGAGGAAAACTAAGGAGCTGGTGGTGGACTGCCGCAGGCATGGGCAGCCCCTCACAGTACCAGTAAATATACAGGGAACAGACATCGAGATGGTGACATCCTATAAGTACCTGGGTATTCATCTGAACAATAAACTAGACTGGTCACACAATACTGATGCACTCTACAAGAAGGGACAGCGCAGGCTGTTCCTGCTGAGGAGACTCAGGTCTTTTGGTGTACAAGGGGCGCTGCTGAAGTCATTCTATGACACGGTGGTGGCATCAGCCATCACTTTTGGAGTGGTCTGCTGGGGCAGTGGCATTACTGCAGCCGATAGGAAGAGACTGAACAAACTGATTAAGAAAGCTAGCTCTGTCCTGGGGCAGCGCCTTGATCCGATGGAGGAGATAGGAGAGAGAAGGACGGTGGCTAAACTGTCATCTCTGCTGGAGTCCGAGTTCCACCCTATGCAGGACATACTGAATGCACTGAGGAGCTCATTTAGTAGCAGACTACATCATCCCAGGTGCACAACCGAGAGGTTTCGTAGGTCCTTCCTACCAACGGCTGTCAGACTGTACAACCTAAGCAGGGCTGCTCGCAGAGATAGCAAAAAGACGTAACAAACTAATAGTTTTTTGAATGCAAAAGATCAGAATCAGAATCAGAATCAGGTTTATTGCCATTGTTCATGTAGTACACAAACTAGGAATTTGTCTCGGTACAATGCTGCAACATTAAACATGATAAGATAAGAGAAATAAACTATACATGTAATAAAGTGTAGGATAAGATTAAGTGATACTGGTCAACAGTTAAAATATATATTAGCCAGCAGCAGATACTGTGGAGAACTATATAGTGCAGTCGGTAATGCAGGAAGAAAACAGTGATGATTGACATGAGTCTGGTTGAGCTGCTGTACATGGTGCACGAGAGTCACTTAGTGTTCAGCAGTCTAATGGCAGAGGGGAAGAAGCTGTTCATGTGACGGGAGGTTTTAGTCTGGATGGACCGAAGTCTTCTACCAGAGGGGAGGGGGGCAAACAGTACATGACCAGGGTGTGAGGGATCGGCTATGATCCGGCCAGCACGCCTCCGGGTCCTGGAGATGTACAGATCCTGGAGAGATGGGAGCTTGCAGCCGATCACCTTCTCAGCAGTGCGCACGACGCGCTGCAGCCTTAGTCTGTCCCTGGCAGTGGCTCCTGCGTACCACACGGTTATGGAGGTGGTGAGGATGGACTCGATGATGGCTGTGTAGAACTGCACTAACATCTTGGTGGGTAGCTTGAGCTTCCTCAGCTGCCGCAGGAAGAACATCCTCTGCTGGGCTTTTTTGATGAGTGAGCTGATGGTCAGCTCCCATTTGAGGTCCCTGGTGATGGTAGTGCCTAGGAAGCGGAAGGAATCAGCAGTGGTGATGGGAGAGCCTGAGAGGGTGAGGGGGGGCAGAGGAGTAGTGACTTTCCTGAAGTCTACAATCATCTCCACTGTCTTCAGAGCGTTCAGCTGCAGGTTGTTATTGCTGCACCAGGACGCCAGCTGGGCCACCTCTCTCCTGTAGGCGGACTCGTCGCCGTTGGAGATGAGCCCGATGAGGGTGGTGTCGTCCGCAAACTTGATCAACTTGACAGACTGGTGGCTGGAGGTGCAGGAGTTGGTGTAAAGGGAGAAGAGTAGGGGGGAAAGTACACAGCCCTGGGGTGATCCGGTGCTGATGCTAGTATAGTCTGAGACAGTCTTTCCCAGCCGCACATGCTGCCTCCGGTCCGTCAGGAAGTCGATGATCCACCTGCAGAGGGAGTCAGGCACGTTGAGCAGGGACAGCTTGTCCCGGAGCAGAGCGGGGCGGATGGTGTTGAATGCGGAGCTGAAGTCCACAAACAGGATCCTGGCGTAGGTTCCCGGGGAGTCCAGGTGCTGCAGGATGGAGTGGAGGGCCAGGTTGACTGCATCGTCTACAGACCTGTTGGCTCGGTAGGCAAACTGCAGCGGGTCCAGGAGAGGGGTGGTGATGGACTTGAGGTGGGACAGGACCAGGCGCTCAAAGGACTTCATGACTACAGAGGTGAGCGCTACAGGTCTGTAGTCATTAAGTCCAGTGATCCGTGGCTTCTTGGGGACAGGGATGATGGTGGAGGATTTGAGGCAGGACGGCACGTGGCATAACTTAAGGGAGGTGTTAAAAATGTCTGTGAATACAGGAGCCAGCTGTTTCGCACAGAGTCTCAGGGTGGAGGGAGACACGCCGTCTGGGCCGGGGGCCTTGCGCGGGTTCAGTCTGGAGAACTGTTTGAGCACATCCTGCTCACTGATGATAAGGGGAGGGGGGGAGGTGGGGGGGGGTGCCTTAAATGAAGTAGGGAATGTGGAGGCTGTGGAGCTGGAGGGAGGGGGGGAGTTGGACACAGATGACGAGGTGTCAAAACGGGCATAGTGTTGGGACAGTCTCTGACAAAGGGCTTTGTCATCCTGACCTTTAGGAGCCTGAGGCCGATAGTTGGTGATCTGCCTCAGTCCTCTCCACACGGAAGCCGAATCATTAGCAGTGAACTGCTGCTGGAGTCTCTCTGAGTACACAGATTTAGCCCTCTTCAGCTCTCTGTTAAACCGGTATTTAACCTCCCTGTAGCAGTCCCTGTCTCCACTTTTCAGCGCTGCTTCCTTCTCCTTCCTGATCTGTCTGAGCTTAGCTGTGAACCAGGGTTTGTCATTAGAGTAACTCACCCTGGTGCGTGATGGAAGAATGTTCTCTTCACAAAAGTGGATATATGAGTTCACAGTGTCCGTGTACTCATCCAGATCATGCGTGGCTCCTTTAAGCATGCCCCAGTCAGATATTTCCATGCACGTTTCCAGCTTCTCCTCAGCATCACTGGTCCGTATCTTCGTAGTGCTCACAACAGGTTTAGTGAGCTTCAATCTCTGTCTGTATGTGGGAATGAGGTGAACCATCACGTGATCAGATAATCCCAGCGCAGCTCGAGGGACAGCGCGATATGCGTCTTTCACTGTGGTGTAACAGTGATCCAGTGTGTTTAATCCTCTGGTGGGGCATTTAATAAACTGTTTGTAGCGGGGGAGATCGTGGCTCAGATTGCACTGATTAAAGTCGCCAGCCACAATAATCAGCGAGTCTGGAAAACTCCGCTCTGTGTGTTGAATGTGATCCGCGAGCACGCGCTGAGCTTCGCGCGTGTCCGCGTCGGGAGGGGCGTACACAGCGATCAGTATAAAAGAAGCAAACTCCCGTGGGGAATAAAAAGGCTTGCAGTTGATAACAAGAAATTCCAAGGCAGGAGAACAGTGTTTGGAAATTTCCGTTACATCAGAGCACCAGCTACAGTTGATGTAGAAGCAGACTCCGCCTCCTGTGGTCTTGCCGGAAAGCTCTGTGTCACGATCAGCACGGAAGAGCTGGAAGCCGTCGAGGCGCAGCGCGCTGTCCGGTATATTTTCCCGGAGCCAGGTCTCAGTAAAGCAGAGGACAGCTGAGGAGGCGAGGTCCTTAAAACGCATCAGCAGTCTCAGTTCATCCACCTTGTTAGAGAGAGAGTTGGTATTGGACAGAAATATGCCAGGCAGCGCCGTTCGCGAGCCTCTCCTGCGAAGTCGTACGAGAGCGCCCGCTCGTCTTCCTCTCTTCCGCCGTCTCACTTTCCGAGCCAAACAATAAACCAGATCGGCGGCAGGGGCTAGAAAAACTGGGAGGAGGTCCGTGGGGGTCAAAGTCCTGATATTTAAAAGTTCTTCACGGGTATAAGTGCAAGCAGACACACAATTGACAAACAAAAACAAACAAAGAGCGCAGCGAAGCACCATGTCGACCGCTGTGGGCGCCATCTTGGGTCGTCATGATGCAATAGACTTACACAATGGTCCCCTCCGGCATACAACTAGGAACATACCGGTCGCTATGGAGGGTGAGAATATGTATGGGCACATAATCATACCATGTAGGATAACTAAGTAGACGGTTATGCTGTTTCATTCCATCTAGCAACAATGCTCTGCACTGTGTGTGTTTATATATTTGCATATTTATTCCATCTAGCTACAATGCTCAGCACTGGGTGTGTTTATATATTTATATATCTACATATTATTCCATCTAGCTACATTGCTCCGCACTGTGTGTGTTTATATACTTGCATATTTATTCCACCTAGCTGCAATGCTCCGTACTGTGGGTGTTTATATATTTACATATTTATTCCATCTAGCTACAATGCTCTGCACTGTGTGTTCATATATTCATATATTTATTCCATCCAGCTACAATGCTCTGCACTGTGTGTCTGTGTGTGTGTGTGTATATATATATTTTATAGTAATACGTACATATGTTTATTAGCTGCTCTTGCTTGCTTGTTTTTTTTTCTTGCCTTCTGATTGTTGCTCTGAGTGTTGCTATCCCTGTGCTGTTGCAATCCTGGAATTTCCCCGTTGTGGGACTAATAAAGGCTTATCTTATCTTATCTTATCTTAAAACTCTCACACTCGCTGATGCCAAGAGGGGCCGCTGCGTCTAGGTGCGCCGCCATCTCTAATCCTCCACCTCCTTCACCATCTTTCCTTCATCCATCCTTCTCCCTCTCGCATTTTTCTTTATTCATCAGCTCTTCAAAGTACTCCTTCCACCTTCTCAACACACTCTCATCATTTGTTAATACAGTGGTGTGAAAAAGTATTTGCCCCCTTCCTGATTTCTTATTTTTTTTGTATGTTTGTCACACTTAAATGTTTCAGATCATCAAACAAATTTAAATATTAGACAAAAATAACACAAGTAAACACAAAATGCAGTTTTTAAATGAAGGTGTTTATTATTAAGGGTGAAAAAAAATCCAAACCTACATGGCCCTGTGTGGAAAAAGTGATTGCCCCCCACCTGTTAAAACATAAATTAACTGTGGTTTATCACATCTTTGGAAAGCTGAGTTCAATTTCTCGAGCCACACCCAGGCCTGATTACTGCCACACCTGTTCTCAATCAAGAAATCACGTAAACAGGACCTGCCTGACAAAGTGAAGTAGACCAAAAGATCGTCAAAAGCTAGACATCATGCTGCAATCCAAAGAAATTCAGGAACAAATGAGAAACAAAGTAATTGAGATCTATGTCTGCAAAAGGTTATAAAGCCATTTCTAAAGTTTTGGGACTCCCGTGAACCACACTGAGAGCCATCATCCACAAATGGCGAAAACATGGAACAGTGGTGAACCTTCTGAGGAGTGGCCGGCTGAACAAATTTACCCCAAGAGTGCAGCGACAACTCATCCAAGAGGTCACAAAAGACCCCACAACAACATCCAAAGAACTGCAGGCCTCACTTGCCTCAGTTAAGGTCAGTGTTCATGACTCCACCATAAGAAAGAGACTGGGCAAAAATGGCCTGCATAGCAGAGTTCCAAGATGAAAGCCACTGCTGAGTAAAAAGAACAAAGGCTTGTCTCTGTTTTGCCAGATAACATATTGATGATCCCCAAGACTTTTGGGAAAATACTCTGTGGACTGCAGAGACAAAAATTGAACTTTATGGAAGGTGTGTGTCCCATTACATCCAGCGTAAAAGTAACACAACATTCCAGAAAAGGAACACCATACCAACAGTAAAATATGGTAGTGGTAGTGTGATGGTCTGGGGCTGTTTTGCTGCTTCAGGATCTGGAAGACTTGCTGTGGTAAATGGAACCATGAATTCTGCTGTCTACTAAAAAATCCTGAAGGAGAATGTCAGGCCATCTGTTCCTGACCTCAAGCTGAAGCACACTTGGGTTCTGCAGCAGGACAGTGATCCAAAACACATCAGCAAGTCCACCTCTGAATGGCTTAAGAAAAACAAAATGAAGACTTTGGAGTAGCCTAGTCAAAGTCCTGACCTGAATCCGATTGAGATGCTGTGGCATGACCTTCAAAAGGTGGTTCATGCTCAAAAACCCTCCAATGTGGCTGAATTACAACAATTCTGCAAAGATGAGTGGGCCAAAATTTCTCTACAGCGATTTAAAAGACTCATTGCCAGTTATCACAAATGTTTGATTGCAGTTGTTGCTGCTAAGGGTGGCCCAACCAGGTATTAGGTTTATGGGGCAATCACTTTTTCACACAGGGCCATGTAGGTTCAGATTTTTTTTTCCCCTTAATAATAAAAACCTTTGTTTAAAAATTGCATTTTGTGTTTACTTGTGTTATCTTTATCTAATATTTAAATTTGTTTGATGATCTGAAACATTTACGTGTGACAAACATACAAAAAAAATGAGAAATCAGGAAGGGGGCAAACATTTTTTCACACCACTGTAGAAAGCAATTCAGGTCAGGTTTCAGAAAATGTTGACCCTGAAACAAGCAGGGAGTAAGTTTAAAAGGTAAAAAGATAAGAGAGACGGCACACACAAAAGAACAATTTAAGAGTACAATTTCATGATCCCATTTAAGGGACAGAGTCAATGCTGACAGGCTTGATTACTTAAAATCCGTTTTTTAGTCTATGTGGAAAAGTCTCTGTAATTTGTTCTGGTCTTCAAAGCAGTGGGGAGCTTGTTCCATTCCGTTATAGCTTTGTATGAGAATGCTGATTGTCCAAAAGTAGTTTTACATGGGGGGATGCAATAATGTCACCTAGAGAAAGTCCTTGTTACTCTGGTATTTTGTTCAGAAGTCAGGTACACAAAAGTCTTAAAAGGAACTCTGATTATATTGGCATGTTAGCTCGATATGCTTTATTTTGATGTTTGTAACATAACTATAATATAATTTTTTTGAAAATAATTCCCAGTTTTATATATTTTTAAAAAACTTTATTATGATTTAAATCACCATTTTTGTTTACGTCGCAATGCATTCTGGGTAGTGACGTAGAATGGTTGCAGCCGTTTTTTCTGTCTTATACAAGCCAAGAAGCGAAGCTCCTAACTACTACCATTTGTCAGTGTGCCACATTGCGCGGCTTTTGGATGTAATTTCCAATCAAAGGGAAACAAAGAGAGCGGGGTAAGCCTCCATAGCTTTCCTAAAGGGGGAAAGTGGAGGAAAAAGTGGGGCGGCAGCGGCTCAGCAGGTAGAGCAGGTCATCTAATAACCCGATGGTTGGCGGTTCGCATTACGCTCTCCCCAGATATCCTGCCGTTGTGTCCCTGGGCAAGACACTTCACCCGCATTGCCTCCAGTGCCCATAACACTGGGCATGAATGTGTAAAAATGTTTAAATGCTCGGTGGCTGCCGGAGAGGCTGTTGGCGCGGATTGGCAGCCACATTTCCGTCACTCTGTCTGTGATCACGCGCTGTAACGCATGCCTGATAAAGCTGACGTGTATTAATCACGCTGTGATAATAGCACAATATCGCTCAAAGCGCGCGCATGAGACATGTCTGTGATTGCACGCTTGTGTTGACCGTTCCTGCCTTTCGTCTCCTAACTGTGGTTTTGGGACGCAGGGGAGATCTATCTTCCTCCACTATCTTACTCCCGAGTGGTACACAGAAGCACAGGCCGTTTTATTTCACCTTAAAATAATGCTTCCTCGAGCGCACGCTTCAGACACTCGCGTAGTGGAGAGACACTCGCGGAGCAGAAAGACACTCGCAGAGCGGAGTGAAACTTATATATTGTTGATTTACTTACAATAGAATGCTCAAACACAAAAAATTGTCTACAAGCATGATGGGCACTGAACTGATAAACATGGACTCTGAGCAACATAAAGCAATTTCTCTGTTGCTTTCTCAGAATGCGGGTTGAACGTCCATAAGCAGCGCTCCACTTTTTTCTTTTTTTTTTTCTGACTGTTGCCAGCCAGATCTTCGACAAGCACGCGCTTTGAGCGATATCACAGCGTGATTAATACATATGTCAGCTCTATCAAGTGTTGTGGGATGTGTCTGGTGCATGTGTTTGGATGGAGCAGCTTGGTGCGTGGACTTGAGTGTGTGGCAGCGTTTGCGCAGCCGAGGCGCCCCCCCGGTGTGTGTGGAATGACCTGGTGAGCGAACGGTGTGTGATTTGGTGCGGATAAGTAGAAAGAGCGAGGCGACCAGAGCAGGTAGAATTTGTTGCTGACAACAGTGCGGTATATAAATAAAGCCCCAACGCTTCAGCAAAACGGCCTGTGCTTCTGTGTACCACAAGAGTGAGGTTTACTCGGGAATTGACCGCGGAGGAAGATGCATCTCCCCTGCGTCCCAAAACCACAGTTAGGAGACGAAAGGCAGGAACGGTCAACACAAGCATGCGATCACAGACATGTCTCATGCGCGCGCTTTGAGCGATATTGTGCTATTATCACAGCGTGATTAATACATATGTCAGTTTTATCAGGCATGTGTTACAGCGCGTGATCACAGACAGAGTGAGGGAAATGTGGCTGCCAATCCACGCCAACAGCCTCTCCGGCAACCACCGAGCATTTAAACATTTTTACACATTCATACCCAGTGTTATGGGCACTGGAGGCAATGCGGGTGAAGTGTCTTGCCCAGGGACACAACGGCAGGACATCTGGGGAGAGCGTGATGCGAACCACCAACCATGGGGTTATTAGACTACCTGCTGAGCCGCTGCCGCCCCACTTTTTCCTCAACTTTCCCTCTTTAGGAAAGCTATGGAGGCTTACCCCGCTCTCTTTATTTCCCTTTGATTGGAAATTACATCCAAAAGCCGCGCAATGTGGCATTTTCACTGACAAATGGCAGTAGTTCATAGCTTTGCTTCTTGGCTTGTATAAGACAGAAAAAACGGCTGCAACCATTCTACGTCACTACCCAGAATGCATTGCGACGTAAACAAAAATCGTAATAAAGTTTCTTAAAAATATATGAAACCGGGAATTATTTTCAAAAAAATTAAATTATAGTTATGTTACTAACATCAAAATAAAGCATATAGAGCTAACATGCCAATATAATCAGAGTTCCTTTTAAGGGGTGGGGGTGCAGAACCATGGTTAATTTTAAAGATCAACCGTATATTTGCATACATGATCATGTTTTCAAAGCTTAACATCTTGTGTTTGGCAACTATACCACAATGGTGATACTGTCGTGTCTTCTTATCCAGAATTTTGATGGATTGTTTACACAGGGATTCCAAGGGTTTCAGAGTCGCACTATTGGCTTGTGACCAGCAAGTGATACAATAGGAGAAATGTGTCAAAATCATGGCATTCAGAAAGTTTTTTGATGCTTTTAGAGTAAATGAGTTTCTGATGCAACTAAAGTTTGCAAGGTTATATTTCAGAGTGCGGCTCATCCGTTTTATGTGCTTTTTAAAGCTGAGCGTGGGATCTAATGTGACGCCCAAATACTTAAACTCTGTTACATTTTCTATATTTGCTCCATTTACAGTTGTAGTCAGATAATGCATATGATTTTGTTTGTTGGTAAAGCGCATGATAGCTGTTTTCCCTACATTCAGAGTGAGGCATGAGTGATTAAGCCATTTTGACACTTTCTCCATTACTATCATTAACTTGTCAGCCACTTGTTTGGCATCCTTCCCATGTGTGTAGATGGCTGTGTCATCTGCATACATCTGAATTTTTATGTCATTTTCATATACTGATGAAAAATCATTAATATACAAAGTAAACAGCAGTGGGCCTAAGATTGAACCTTGTGGTACTCCCATGGTGCATGCCTTTGATTGGGACACAGTATTGTTTATGCACACACACTGGGAGTGACGAGATAGATAGGATTTTAACCAGCTAAGGCTATTCATGGACAGTTTATATCCTGACAGTTTAGAAAGAAGGACTGAGTGATTGACTGTATCAAAGGCTTTACGCAAGTCTAAAAAGATGGCTCCTACCCCCCCCGTCTGTGACTACAAAAATGTCAGGCAAAGCCTTCTTCTTCTTCTCTCGGTTACTGGCGGACAGCAAACAACTGAAAGGTGCATACCACCACCTACTGTACAAGAGTGTGTAACATTATGTCATCTGAGCCTGACCCCTCAGGCAAAGCCTTCTAGAACAGCTGAACTTTATTTGGGGTCAATCAGAGGCATTTTAAATGGTGGCAGGTGTGTGCTGACTCCAATTTAACATGAGTTTGAATGTGACTGGTTAATTCTAAACACAGCCACCTCCCCAGTTATGAGGGTGTGCATATTCATGCAACCAGGTTATTTTAAGTTTTTTAATTTTTTTTTAAATTAATTAATTTATTTATTTATTTTTATTTTTTTTTTAATTTTATTTTTCGGGCAGCGCAGTGGCGCAGTGGTTAGCACTGCGGCAGCACAGCAACTCACCCTTGGCCTGGGGATCCTGGGTTCGATCCCAGCCCCCGACCAACAGTGATCTGTGTGAAGTTTGCATGTTCTCCCCGTGTCTGTGTGGGTTTACTCCGGGAATTCTCCGATTTCCTCCCACATGCCAAAAAACATGCAAGTTAGGTTAACTGGCATCAAACTGGGGATTCTAAATTGTCCTTAGGTATGAATGTGAGAGTGAATGGTTGTCTGTCTCTCTGTGTTGGCCCTGCGATGGACTGGCGATCTGTCCAGGGTGCACCCTGCCTCCCACCCAAAGATGCTGGGATAGGCTCCAGCCCCCCCGCGACCTGAAAAGGACTAAGCGGAAGAAGATAAATGAATGAATTCTTCCCCTTAAAAGATTTCAATTTGTTTTTCAATTGGGTTGTACAGGCTATAGGCCACATTAATGCAAAAAGTTTTGAAATGATTTATCTTGGTCTCATTATTTACATCACAAAAACCTGGCATTTGAACAGGGTGTGTAGACTTTTTATCCATCCATCTTCTTCCGCTTAATCCTTTTCGGGTATATCCACCGTATATATGGGTCATCCTTTATTTTTAGTTTGTTTAGTTTAGTGTGTTTAGCTTTTCTAGGTAATTCCTTTTCAATTTTCTTCACTATTCTATTATGCTGTGGGTATTTCTGTCTGTTTGGTCTGGTTACTGTATGTCATGCTGCTGATACACTAAAATTTCCCAGTTTGGGATCAATACAGTACATCTATCTACTCTATCTATCAGTGCTGGCTGCAATGCTGAAGAAGAGGACAGATGTGTGCACTTTTGTTCTCTCCGTCCCCCCCTTCCATTTGTTTCATTCTGGCTCTAAAATATTTTCTGAACTATGTAGTCAGAGAAAATCTGAGATCCAAGTGAAGAAATGATCGTAGGCGGGTAGTAAGTAGTTACACTGTACTCAGGTAATTTTTCACATAACTGTACTTTCATGAGATTGTATAACTGTCCTCAGACTAACATTTGTAGAGCAGAAATATCACAAATTGTTGCACGTATAATTGCAAATGTACAAGAAAAATGTAGAAAGTTTCAAATGTATGTAAGGTATATAGGTGTAAATTTGTGTGGGGAAAAAATAACACGTATCTCAAGAAGTGGCAAATTTATAGGAAACAAAGTACAGTACTAAATTTATTTTTAAGTCACTTAAAAAATCTGCAAATTTATCAGGAAAAACTTTTACATTTCCAAAAAAGATGTTAAGTTTATAAGAAAAACATCACAAACTAGCAAGAACATTGGAAGGTTCTAAGGAATATATATAATTGTTTATATAATTGTAATTTTTTCATGTAAATTTATAACTTTTCCTTGGAAATGCCTTTTTTTCCCCTTCCCCCTTGTGTAACTTTTTTTCTCATAAATTTGGGATTTGCTCATGGTAAATTTGTGACTTTTTAAAATAGTAAATTTGCATCTTTTATCATGTTTTACCCTTTCATTCTTGCAAGTCTGTACTTAATTTACATATACGTGTTTGCCTTGTGCTAAACTTGTGAATAACTCGCCCGATTCCAACCGTTAAATAAAAAATAACAAATCGCCGACTGATTAGTAACGTCTTGCATTTTTTGTTTGTACCACCTTGCATCCAATAGTTAGTTTAAGCGCATGCGCAATACGGTTTCTGTGAGTAGCAGAGCTGCTCTGATGGCTGAAAATACTTGCTTAACTTAATTACGTCTCAATATCTTCAACACTTTCCATAATGAATAAAAGACCATACTTAAAACGACAGCCCAAGACAAAGTAACGCAGACAACACCAAGTTTAAGTCATCTTTTTAGCGCCTATAAACCATAAAGTTGTATCATCCTGCTGTGGTCAAGCTAGCTCGCTAAAGCTAGCCGGTTAGCTAAACTCTTTTACCGGACACTTTGAGGCTCTCAGTCCGTCCAGGCAGTGCTGTCTCCGGGGTGGGCATCTGCGTTTTGGTAGCCATGTCTCCCATTCTGCTGTTGACAAAGTGACGCCAGATTATAAACCGAAGCCGGGAGGAGGAGACCATTGAGCCTGTAGGAGGAGCGCTCACTCCGGACTGGCTCAGGCTTGTGTTCATAAAGCTAACTTACCTAACCTGACCGCGGGGCGTGTGTAACTGTTGTAACGCACAACGTCACTGTAAACTAGCTGCACATGTAAAAATACTACTGTACACACGTAAAACACGACAAGACAGGGCTTTTATCATTTAGGAAAAACCATATTTCAGCAAATGATCATAGCAATCAGCCCTATTCAGAAATCATCCACTGTTTGTCTTAGTTTAAATATTATTTTTGTAGTGGAGCTGAAATGACGAGGCGATTTTGTATTAAAAACAGGGTTTTTAATGAATAGCTCCTCTATCGAATCTCATCAGGTGTAGAGCTTGGCAGAAGGCAAGAGAGAGATCTCTGCTCCGCTCGCTGGTTAAATACAAGCACACATAGAGCCACTCATTGAAAAAGCTGACATCCCCCCGTTATCTTAACCCCCATTGTTCTGCTATCCCCTCTCCTTGTCTTGGGAGGTGATGGGAACTCCTCCTCTCGCTTTAGGGGGTAAAGGTGTCAAGTCCATCTCCACTGCCGCGTCTTGGGAGGTCCATTGTCTTTAACCCGGCGGGGGAGATTCTTTGTCCTTTCTAGGTGTGAAGCTCCTTACATATGCTGTCACAAAACATTTCCACTTGTTCTAACATATGTAGATATGGGATATAAGAGTCATATATACCACAGGCCCCCCAAACACTAGGAAAGGACACAAAGAATTACAGTCTGAGATAATAACTATGAAATACTACGTGTTACAACTGTTGCCACCGGAGAAGTTTTCTAGCAGCCATGCTCCTAAGAAAGTTCAGTGGTAAACATAACAGCATAGTGAAATCATAAGTAGCCTTAAACTGTTGTAGCACAATTAGTGAATAATTGCGGGGTGGTTGGTTTCAGTCCTTGTGCTGTTTGGGCTTTATCCTTCTCCCAAAACTGCTGTAGGTTGGCTTAGGTGTCCCGCTGGGACCTTCTCGTGGTGAATCTGCATTGTGGGAAGGAAAGAGATTATTTGTTCCCTGCCTGGGGGCTGAGACTTTTCCTCTGGGGGGTCTACCACGCCGAGGTGCTCGTGCCAACTGTGCAGGTTCGTCTCTCAGCAAGAAGGCAGGTTTGAGTCTGTCAACACTGACCTCTTCCTTTCTGTCCCCATAATCAAGCACAAAGTGTTTGTCACCATTTTCCAGCACTCTGAACGGGCCATCGTAAACTGGGCGTAATGTTGGTTTAATAGCTTCATGCTTAACAAAAACGAACTCGGCGTTTTTTAAAGTTTGAGGAACAAAAACTCGTGGAAAAGAGTGATGAGCTGGACCGTGGAGGGAATCCGCTCCACTGCTGCCTAAAAACCTTGGGACTGGAAGGTGTCCTGGTTCTGGGTTTTCTGGTAAAAATTCTCCTGGGAGTCTGATAGGCTGGGCAAAAACTAATTCTGCAGGAGAAGCGTCTAAATCCTCTTTAGGTGCTGCACGCAACCCCAATAAAACCCAGGGAAGTTTATTAACCCAATTTGTGTCCGTTAGTGAGGCCCTGAGGGCAGCCTTTAAGGACCTGTGAAAACGCTCGCATAACCCATTAGCCTGAGGGTGATAAGCGGTGGTGCGATGAATTGTTGCCCCTAAACTGTTAGACATGGCTGACCAGAGCTCTGAGATAAACTGAGGCCCTCTGTCTGACGTGATGTCTGATGGAACACCGAAACGTGCCACCCAGTTTGCTAGAAAAACGCGAGCGACTTCCTCCGCTGTGGTTGACACTAGAGGGACTGCCTCTGGCCAGCGCGTGGTGTGGTCTATCATTGTTAGCAGGTGTGTGAAACCTTGGGAGGAAGGTAGCGGCCCCACGAGGTCGACGTGAATGTGGTCGAATCTTCTAGCAGGAATTGGAAAAGGCTCCAGAGGGGCCTTTGTGTGTCTGTGTATTTTGGCGCGTTGACAAGGAATGCAAGTTTTTGCCCATTCTCTTACGTTTTTGCGCAGGCCTGACCACACAAACTTTTCAGCAACCATTTTGACCGAGGCGCGCACACCTGGGTGCGCGAGGGAGTGAATTGCGTCGAAAATACGGCGGCGCCAAGCAGTTGGTACTAACGGGCGAGGTCGGCCGGTTGAAACGTCGCATATTAGGGGAGGCACGCCGTCGCGCAACTCTTTTTTCTCCAGCCTTAACCCTGTTGGTCCGGACAGGAGCGGGCGCACGTCTGCATCACTGCTTTGTTCTTCCGCCATGGCTGCATAATCTATCCCATCCTGGATAGGTGCTGCGTATGTGTGTGCATTAGTGAAGAGTTCCGCTGCTGAGGCGGTGTAATCTGTCTCCTCGTGCTCTGGCGGTGTCACAGCGCGAGAGAGACAGTCAGCTACTACGTTAAGTTTGCCTGCTACGTGTCGAATGTCTGTGGTGAACTCTGAAATCGCAGCTAGCTGTCTTTGTTGTCTGCCTGACCATGGTTCTGAAATTTTAGCCATAGCAAAAGTGAGCGGCTTATGGTCCACAAAAGCCGTGAAACTCCGCCCTTCTAACCAAAACTGGAAGTGGCGGATGGACAAATGAAGCGCCAGCAGCTCTCTGTCAAAAGTGCTGTATTTGCGTTCAGTTGGGTTTAGCGATTTGCTAAAGAATGCTAAAGGTTGCCAGACCCCACTGACAAGTTGTTCTACAACTGCCCCTATAGCCAGGTCTGAAGCATCTGTGGTTAGAGCAATGCGGGCTGAGGGATCTGGGTGGACTAACATTGTGGCGTTAGCTAAGGCGTTTTTTACTTCCGCGAAAGCGCGTTCGCGCTCCGGGGTCCATTCGACCACGTTGGAAGCCTTCTTTTTTCTGAGCGCGTCATAAAGGGGTTGCATGAGCTGAGCTGCGTGGGGGAGGAAGCGGTTGTAAAAATTAACCATCCCCAAAAATTCCTGTAGCGATTTAACCGTTTGAGGCCGTGGAAAACCTTCTATCGCACGAACTTTGTCTGGAAGCGGAAATGCCCCTGTCGGGGAGACCCTATGTCCCAAAAAATCAATTTGCGATACGCCGAATTTGCATTTGGCTGGATTGATTATAAGTCCGTGCTCTTCCAGCCTCTGAAAAACGGTAGTGAGGTGCTGCTCGTGTTCTTCCTCGGATGAGCTGGCTACCAGCATGTCATCGAGGTAGACAAAAACAAAGGGTAGGTCGCGTAGGACTGCGTCCATCATCCGTTGAAAAGTTTCAGCAGCGCCTTTGAGGCCGAACGGCATTCTTAGGAATTCAAAAAGGCCGAAAGGGGTTATAACCGCTGTTTTAGGAATATCTTCAGCTCGGACTGGAACTTGGTGATAACCGCGGACTAAGTCTATTTTTGAAAAAATGCGCGCACCTGCTAAGTGTAGTGAGAAATCCTGAATGTGAGGAATGGGGTAGCTGTCATGCGCTGTAGCGTTGTTTAGCCTGCGGTAATCTCCGCACGGTCTCCAAGAACCGTCAGATTTCGGAACCATGTGAAGTGGTGAAGCCCAGGGGCTCTTCGAGCGTCTAACAATGCCCAATTTTTCGAGAGCTGCAAATTCATCCTTTGCTATGTTGAGCTTGGCCGCGTCTAAGCGGCGAGCTTTGGCAAAAACAGGAGGTCCTGTTGTCGGAATGAAGTGTTTAACCCCGTGTTTGGCTACAGTGGCTGAGAATTTGGGGGTTGTGAGTGCTGGAAATTGGGTGAGGAGTTGTTCAAACTTACCTCCCGCTGTGGTGACGCTGGCCTGCACAGGTGGTGGGGAAACTCGAGCTGAACATGGAATAGAAGCAAAAGATACTGCATTAACCAGGCGCCTGTTTGCAAGATCCACTAATAACCCGTGTGCACACAGAAAATCTGCGCCTAACAAGTTAAAGCTCACCGCTGCTACAACAAATGTCCATCTGTAGCTGCGGCCGTGGATGAGGAGGTGCAGGCTCTTTTCCCCGAACGTGTCGATGTCAGAGCCGTTGGCTGCCACTGCTCCGTTGCCCCGGGTGCCCATGGTTCGATCTGCGTGGGAGGGCATGACGAAACTCAGCTGAGCTCCCGTGTCGATGAGGAACTGCTTGCCTGTGTATCCATCCGTCACGTATAACAGCTTACTCTTCTCGCCGAGAACCGCTGCTGTTAATGGCCCTCGGCTTTGGCGTTTCCACGACATCGTAAACTTGCAGGGGGGAACGCATTTGCGGGCTTTCTCTGCGAAGCGGTGGTGATAATAGCAGACGTCGTTCTGCTCGTTGCGCTTGGGCCGCGCCGCTGTCACCGTGGGTTGAGTCTCTCCAAGGCTCGGGGTGTCCGTTTTCAGATCTGCGGATGCCGCTGTGGGTGTCCGTTCTCTGCAGGCGTTGACGAGCCGGTAAGCCTCGTTGGCCAGTGTGCGGAAATCCTGATGATTATTGCACTTCATACTGGCAAGTGTCCCTCTCAACTGTGGTGGTAGCGTGCTGAGGAAAATGAATTGGAAAAGGAAATTATCATTATCCTCCTCCTTGAGTTGTAGCAAATCCTCCATGAGGGTCCTCGGATTGCTCCCTCTGTGGCCGTAGACCGCCAGGATCCTCTCGGCTCTTTCCTCCGCTGATGGGACATAATTCGCCACGATGGTCGCCTTGAGTGTCTCATATTTGTCCCGGGCTAGTGGTCGCCGGACCAAGCTCCGCACACACTTCGAAGTGGCGGAGTCGAGTTTGGAGACGATATGGTAAAACTTAATATCGTCTGCTGTGATGCCCGCCAGTATAAACTGGGCTTCAGCTTGCTGAAACCAAGAGGCGGGGTCCTCTCGCCAGAAGTCTGGCAGGTTGACAGCAACGGCGTTCGTGCACACCATCACTGTTGTGCCCGCCGGGTGAGAGTGCCTTGCCTCGGCACTCGCGGCGGTGCTGGAGCTCGGTTGAGCTCTCTCAGTGCCCTCTACCGTGGGGAACAGCTGTCTGCTTGTTCCCTCGTCTGCGTCGTCGCTGGCGTATGCCCGAGTCACCATGGATGAGCAGCTTGAAGAACGCCTCCGGTCCATATTCTCGCGTCAGGGTCACCAGTGTAGTGGAGCTGAAATGACGAGGTGATTTTGTATTAAAAACAGGGTTTTTAATGAATAGCTCCTCTATCGAATCTCATCAGGTGTAGAGCTTGGCAGAAGGCAAGAGAGAGATCTCTGCTCCGCTCGCTGGTTAAATACAAGCACACATAGAGCCACTCATTGAAAAAGCTGACATCAGAGCCACACATTGAAAAAGCTGACATCAGAGCCATTCATTGAAAAAGCTGACATCCCCCTGTTATCTTAACCCCCATTGTTCTGCTATCCCCTCTCCTTGTCTTGGGAGGTGATGGGAACTCCTCCTCTCGCTTTAGGGGGTAAAGGTGTCAAGTCCATCTCCGCTGCCGCATCTTGGGAGGTCCATTGTCTTTAACCCGGCGGGGGAGATTCTTTGTCCTTTCTAGGTGTGAAGCTCCTTACATATGCTGTCACAAAACATTTCCACTTGTTCTAACATATGTAGATATGGGATATAAGAGTCATATATACCACAATTTTACAAATTCTCAATCTCGCTGACGTTATATTAACGCCGAATTCACTAGAATGCCTCGTCAGATCATGTGAACTATAAAACACTTGTAATATTTTCTTTACTATTATGCAAACACAACATTGTATGATTTTATATACAGCTTAGTGCATCCCAAACATTTCTGAAACTCCACGTCATATCAAAAATGGTTTTATCGTGTTTAATATATCAAAATTTACACAATGAAAATACTTCAAATCATCCATATTATTAAATCAAATGAATCTTATTAAGGCGGTTTTTTATCTGCAATGTTGTGAACGTAACAATTTCCATCCATTTGGACTGAAGACTTTTTTTAAACATATTAAAAAAAGTTTGTGATTTCCATTTGTCAAACAAAAACGAATTACATAAAAATGACATTATAAAAATAAAATAAAGTAAAGCAAAAGTAATTCAATTTTCTAATAACAGGTTTATGGATAAATCACCCCATTTTTTAAAAATTAATATATGTAAATACACCTCTGTGGAGTGTGTAAATAACGAGGCGGATTTGACAGTTTATTACACATCTCACACAGAAGCATAGTCAGAAAGAGGACATCTCAGACAGGACTCTTCTCTTAAATACTGTGGCATTCCTTCAGAAGCTTCTACACACAAAGGTTACATTGCATTCACTTCCTTAATCCTTTACCATCCTCCTAGAAGTTTCTGATACACAAAAGATCACACTGCATTCATCCTTCACACCTCCCTGTTATCTCCAAGGGAAACTCTGCTCTTTGTTCTAGTCTAAGATGCTATACCATTATGCACTCCCCATGTGTCACCAAACGACCCCCCCCCCACTGAGCGTCTTGGATAGAACAATAGAATGACAGTCCATATGCTGTGGTAAAATCACTAAACATCAATCCACATGCTGCTTGGGCTTCAGTCTTCTCCCGTATCTGCTGTAACCAGGATTCACCGCCTCCGCAGTGCTGTCATGCTGGGGGGCTGATGTTTGAGGGGTAAAAGTCTGTGCATGTGGGTGCTCTGGGGAATCTTTTCTCTGGGAAGCTCCCCGTGGGGGTCTTCCACGCCGAGGGGCCCTTGCCAACAGCACTTGCTCGTCCGCCACAACAAAAGCGGGTTTGAGTCTGTCTATGCCAATCTTTTCCCTCCTACCCCCCAAATCTAGCAAAAAATGCTTGTCCCCTGTTTCCAGCACTCTGAACGGTCCATCATAAGGTGGGCGCAGTGGAGGTCGATGGGCATCGTGTCTGACAAAAATGAACTCCACGTTTTTCAAAGTTTTAGTTACAAAAACACGCGGAAAACTGTGGTGAACAGGGCCCGGCAGCGTGCTTGTGTCTATGCTACGCTGCAACAGCTGAGACGGGGAGCTGCCCAGCGCGGGATTATTTGGAAGAAATTCCCCGGGCAGCCGAAGTGGCTGCGCAAAAACGAGTTCAGCCGGGGAAGCTTCCAAATCCTCTTTAGGCACAGAACGTAACCCCAATAAAACCCACGGTAGCTTGTCTACCCAATTTGCATCCGTCAGTGACGCCCTGAGAGCCGCTTTCAATGACCTATGAAAACGTTCGCATAACCCATTAGCCTGTGGATTGTACGCGGTTGTGCGGTGAACTGTGACACCCAGGCTGCGGGCCATTGTTGACCAGAGTTCGGAAACAAATTGAGGGCCTCTGTCGGACATAATATCCGACGGGACTCCAAAACGCGCCACCCAAGCTGTTAAAAATGCGCGCGCCACCTCCTCAGCTGTGGTTGCCACCAGTGGAACCACTTCCAGCCAGCGCATGGTGCGGTCCACCATTGTCAGAAGGTGCGTGCACCCCTGTGATGGCGGGAGGGGGCCCATGAGGTCCACGTGAACATGATCGAACCTCTTAGCCGGGATGCGAAACGGCTCCAAGAAAGCCTTCGTGTGTCTGTGTACCTTGGCTCGTTGGCATGCCATGCAGGCTGCTGCCCACTCTTTCACTTGTTTGCGAAGGCTCGGCCACACAAATTTCTCTCCTACCATTTTGATCGACGCGCGCACTCCCGGGTGCGCCAAAGAATGAATCGAGTCAAAAACGCGGCGGCGCCACGCAGCCGGTACCACGGGACACGGTCGCCCTGTGGAGACATCACAAATTAGGGGGGGGCATACCATCTTGCAGCACCCTGCTCTCCAGCCTTAACCCTGTTGGTCCAGACTGGAGCGCGTGCACGTCCGCGTCACTAACCTGCTCCGCGGCCATGGCTGTGTAATCTATCCCCACGCAGACCGGGGCAGCCACGGCGCGCGAGAGGCAGTCTGCCACTACATTCAGTTTACCCAACACGGGTAAGGATCGTCACTTCCTTGTGGTAACGTATCGTCACTTCCTGTTTTGCTGTCTGCCTGTGTGGTTTGCCTGTGTGGTTGCTCTCCAGCCACTAGCTATGGCTACTAGCTCTCTTTCCTCTCCTCTGGTGTGCTCTCTCTGTCAGATGTTTAGCTACACCTCTGCCTCTTTTAGTGATAACGGTAAATGTAATAAATGTTGTCTTTTTGAGGCGCTCGAGGCGAGGTTGTCTGATTTGGAATCCCGGCTCCGCTGCATTGAAACACCGTCTGCGCCAGTTAATCTTGACGGACGCCCATTAGCTGCAGCGGAGCTAGCTAGCTTAGGCCCCACTGTCAGCGGTCCCTCGGCTCTCCTCAGCAGCGAGGAGACTGGGTGGGTGACGGTGAGAAGGAAGCCTAGTCACAAAGCCCCGGTTCACCACCAACCTGTTCACGTTTCTAATCGTTTTTCCCCGCTCAGCGACACACCCGCTGAGGAAAAAACTCTGATCATTGGCGACTTTGTAGTCAGAAACGTGAACCTAGAGACTCCAGCGGCCATAGTCAAATGCATTCCTGGGGCCAGAGCAGGCGACATCAAGTCAAGTTTGAAAATGCTGGCTAAAAGTAACTTGTGGCGATGTTAAAATAAGACACAGCGTCTGGAGTTTTAATGAAGTTTATTGATCAAATCATCGCCATCACGGAGCTCACCCCAGCTGCTGTATAAGCATGCTGGGGATCGCTCTCAGGCTCTCATGAGCAGTAGTCAGAAGCAGTCAGAAGAAGAACAGAGAGTGAACACATGAATTCAGCCACTTAAATACCCAGCAACGGACAATACATCAAAGGCATTTTATCATCGAAGGAAATGCATTCAGACATGTGACATTTGTACCACAATGCGAGCAGGAAGCATGAATGTTTGCATTTGCGTCATACATATCCACAGGACGCTGGTGCCTGAACTAAGCACAGGAAGGCTGCCTATTGATCTCAACACACACATCTCACTGTCCTGTTAATTGCTGTAGTCCAGCGCTGTGTTTGTCCATGGCTGCTGTGGGGGGGGTACCCCATACACTCCCCCCCCAGAGGGCTTAGCGGGGAGCTGAGACCTCGGTAGTCCCGCTTTGGTGGCGAGCTGCGGGGAAAGTCTGTGCCGGGGAAGGGAGGAGGGTGGGGGTAGCAAGTGGCGGGGGATGTCCATGGCTGTGGGAAGAAAAGTTAGTCTCTGATTCCTCTCGCGATTCAGTCCGGCAATGAAGAAAAACAGGAGCTGAAGCTATGTGAGGGACTTGGCGTTTAGGCTTTAGGTGCGTTCGCGGCCCTAAAGCCCTCGGGGACAGCTGACGGCTGGATTCCCGTCGTGCGCCGTGGCTGAGACTTACACCAAATCCTGTGTGCGGGCTGCGTGTGTGCTTCAGGTGTGTGAGCAGTCCTGAAGAGCCGTGTGCAGCGGCGGAGGATGATGTATAAGTCTGTAGAGCCAGCTTATCTCTGGTGCGCGGCACGCGCTGCGGCCACGTGCCTTCCAGCTGCGCTGTTCTGATGCGAGGCTTCTGTGCATGGCCGGTCCGCTGTCGCGAGGCGAATCAGGGTCAGGGGGCTTGATGGAGATCTGCGCAGTCGGCGCCGATTGTGTCCCCTGTTCGGGCTGTTGGTCGTCGCTCGTGCCGGGTCATGGTGCGTTCAGGTCCACGCGTTCTCCGTCGGCCATGGGCCGCCGTCGTGGAGAGAGGGCAAGGTGTGTGCGCTCTCGTGTGGAGAGACAGAATCGTGTGTCAGGAGCCGTGAGAGCGGCCGGTCCAGCGTGGATGTGCCGATCTAGGCGTGCAGACCTCACCATGAAATTTCCTCAGCTTTCCCGGTCGTGGGTGGTCTCCGAAGAGCGTCAAAGTCTCCCTGAAGCAGAAAGGAAGGGCAGATCAGTCGGGCTGCCGCGTTCGCTCGTCGTCGGAGAATCACTGCCGGGTGCTGCGTTTGCTGGCAGCGTGTTCTTTTCAGCGTCGGGTCGCCAGCGTGGTTGTCCAGACCAGAAGGTTGCGTCGCACAAAGCGTGTGCATCACGTCGGGGTCACCAGTGTGGCGATGTTATAATAAGACACAGCGTCTGGAGTTTTAATGAAGTTTATTGATCAAATCATCGCCATCACGGAGCTCACCCCAGCTGCTGTATAAGCATGCTGGAGATCGCTCTCAGGCTCTCATGAGCAGTAGTCAGAAGCAGTCAGAAGAAGAACAGAGAGTGAACACATGAATTCAGCCACTTAAATACCCAGCAACGGACAATACATCAAAGGCATTTTATCATCGAAGGAAATGCATTCAGACATGTGACATTTGTACCACAATGCGAGCAGGAAGCATGAATGTTTGCATTTGCGTCATACATATCCACAGGACGCTGGTGCCTGAACTAAGCACAGGAAGGCTGCCTATTGATCTCAACACACACATCTCACTGTCCTGTTAATTGCTGTAGTCCAGCGCTGTGTTTGTCCGTGGCTGCTGTGGGGGGGGTACCCCATAAACTGTAAATATTCCACAACTGTTATTCACGCCGGCATTAATGACATCCGTCTCCGGCAGTCGGAAGTCACGAAACTTAATGTAGAATCGGTGTGTGACTTTGCAAAAACGATGTCTGCCACTGTAGTATTCTCTGGGCCCCTCCCCAATCTGACCAGTGATGACATGTTTAGCCGCTCGTCATCCTTGAACCGCTGGCTGTCTGTGTGGTGTCCTAAAAATGACGTGGGCTACATTGACAATTGGAGCTCTTTTTGGGGAAAACCTGGTCTTATGAGACGAGACAGCATTCATCCCACTTTGGATGGTGCTTCTCATTTATCTAACAATCTGGCATCTTTTTTATCCAAATTTCCAAAACCCTGACTACTCAGAGTTGGGACCAGGAAGCAGAGTCGCAGTCTTACACGCCTCTCTGCAGCTCCTCTTCATCCGCCACCCCTCAACTTAGGTCCTGTCTTCCCCATCAGAGAATCGTTGTCTGCTCCCTCCAAAGTAAATAAAAATATAATGTATAAGCATCCCAAAGTGATAAAGCAAAATATTGGTAAAAGTCAAATTAAACATAAAGCCTCTAAACTGAATGATTTGGCCTCTGTTCCTCCTCATAATTTAAAAATTAAATGTGGTTTATTAAATATTAGGTCTCTATCTCCCAAGTCTCTGTTAGTCCATGATCTGTTAATTGATCATCAGATTGATTTAATTTCCCTTACAGAGACTTGTGTAACGGAGTCAAAAATGTATTTCAAGTATTTCTTTTCCTCAGTTATGTTTTTATTTATATTGTTGTGAATTTTATTTTACTTGAGTACTTTTATTTTGGCAGTACACTTCTCACATCCGCTCTTCCTGTACCTCCGAGGCTCCGGTAGTTCAGTTTTTCCCCACAGTATCGCGTTGCCTTGCTGGGGGTAAGTTGTGTTTAAAACGCTGCTGGCACTAAATGATCGTATCGTTCGTTAGTTTATCATTGGACTGTAACCTTAGTTTGTAATCGTTCTTTATTAGTTTGTCATGTCACTGTAGTGTATTTTTTTTTGTTATTTGTGTTATAAATAAGAGTTTTATAGATGTTTCGGCGCACATTAGGAGTCCGATAGGCGCCATTTTAGGGTTTCGCGCCAATATAGGCTCTATGGTGACTCCAGCAGCTTATATCATTGTGTAACCCATATTTTTGTAAATGTAGGAGCCTGTGTGGGATCGAGGTACAGACGGAGCGTGATACAGTTTGTTTTATTTCATTAACAGGTATGTTTATTTTTGAAAAGTCTTCTTGTTTGTGATGTAATTTATTTTTTTTTTGTAGTAAAATTATTTTAGAGCTCCCTTTCCCACACAGTATCGCGTTGCTTTGCTGTGGGAGCCTGTGTGGGATTGAGGTACAGACGGAGCGTGATGCATTTTGTTTTATTTCTCTAACAGAGAAATAAATTGTGGAAACAGCAGTCTGGTGTCATCGTGGTCCCTATGCTGCACACACACTTGTTTTGATGTTCCCGATCACGGCCGCTTAAGGGTGCCCCAAAAAGAAGAACCGTTACGCTTGTGACGAGATCCGTTACACTGGTGCCGCTGACCCTTGGATCTTCAGATCAGCTGGACGCCGGTCACCGTGGATGCTGCATCGCCATACTGGGTCTACGCTGGGACGTATATGTGGTCAGGCATATACAGGACTATTGTATTAGGTTTTAACTGATATATGCCACCTTATTTTGGAGTTAGTCACAACGAAGAAAAAAAAAATTTTCACTGTGTAAAGTTGTTCAAGAGAAGAGAAAAAAAAAGACATGGATAATTATAAAACACCTGTTTTGCCAAAAGGGAGAGGTATCTGGCGCAGTGATATTGCTATTAGTAGAGATGTGGGACATTCAAAATTTATGAACAGTGGTGGGGATACAGGGTTAGGTCAGAGCCCAGATTGTATTCCTGTTGGTGAGTTCATGAGTGAGGGTCCTCATGTTTTCATACCCTGCAGTAATGTCGGTGCCATTGAAAATTTTACAGACATGGTGGGGCAGCTTGGTGCTCAAATTGGTGAGTCTATAGTCACTAAATTAATGTCTGCTGGTGTTGTGAATATGACCAATGACAACCAGACTTCTCCTACTGATCGAACAGCACATTGTGATGTTACCAAATGTGACCCTCCACATGTGACTGTCCATGTTAAGTCAGACAGAGAACTACGTATATTTAGAGGTGACGGTACTGACAAATATTCAGTTCGGGACTGGATTGACTTGACTAAGGCTGAACTCAAGAAGAGAGAGATTCCTCTGTGTGAGCAAGCAGGAGAGATAATGGGTCATTTATTGGGCAAAGCTAAAGACGTTGTGAAAGTTGCCCTGCGTAGTGACCTGGAGCTAGATGCTAAAAAGGAACCTGAAATAATTTACGATGTTTTTCTCCGTTACTTCTGTGATGCCTCCTCATGTCTTCCGCTCGCAGATTTTTATGCAACCCTGCCCAGGCACAGAGAAAACCCAGTGGACTACTGGATAAGGCTGAACAAAGCAGCTGACCTGGCTCTCGAGGGCCTGCGTAGACAAGGCAAGCAGACTGAGGACATGAGCAAAGAGGTTGCTATCATGTTTGTCAAAAATTGTCCTGATCCTGATCTGTCTTGCACCTTGAAGTGGAAACCACCTCATGAATGGACCTCACGTGATGTTCAGTTGAGAATTGACGATTATCAGAGAGAGGTTAGAGCTAGCACCAGAGCGCCTGATGGTCCACAGCTAATGAGTCACACAGCTACTGTAACATCTAACAAACCCAGGTTGCCATCTTCAGCCATGACCATGCCAGAACAGTGCCACACCCCAGTCATTCCCTCTTCACTTCCTCAAACCCGACAGTTTACATGCCAGGGTCCCTCTCCATTCCCCATCTCTGACCCTACCCCAAACACACTCAGCTCAGATTGTGCTAGTGTGCCGGTTGTTGCTCAAAATCTCCAACAGTCAGAGGAGAGGCTCCTTGGTCACATGGTTAACATGTTTCAGGAAATGATGGAGAAGTTGCAGCAGTGTACAATTCCTCACCTGACTGAGAGCAGCAGATTTAAACGTGCCCCTCGTCAGAGACGCCCCAGAGAAGCAACCTGTATGGTTTGTAATGACACACGTCACTCCACCATTTCACATTGCATGTCTGAGAAACTGTGTTTTACCTGTCTTTCCCCTGGTCATACCAGACTGGCCTGTCCCAACAACAACTGTCAGCCTCCTTCTCAGTCTCAGGGAAGACTAACTGACCTGTACTTGGAGGGAGGCAGTGCAGGTCTCACCTCAAGCTCCCACTGCAGTGAGACATCTGATGCTGAGTCGATTTTTGCATTGGTGAGAAACTCATGCGATGATGTAGTTGTTGTGTATCAGAACATTCACATAATTGGCAATAGTTCCAGCCTTTTCTACACACCAGTAGCTTTTGGTGGTGCAGTGATAATTGATGGCATGCTGGACAGTGGCTCCATGGCCTGCAATATCAACGAGGATGCAGAGAAGAAGCTGAGAACTGCTGGAGTGATAACAAATGAGAACCAGATTGATGTGGATGTGATGCTGGTTGGGTGTGGTGGACAGCGTGTCAGGCCAAAGAGTGCTTTTGACATTGTGATGGAGGTGTATGGTTGTAAAATGATAGTCCCCACTCTGGTTGTCTGTGGTCAGCATGATGAGTTGATTATTGGTACCAATGTAATAAAGCACATCCTACACCATTCAAAACAATGCAAGTCCTATTGGAAAACAGTGTCTGGCTCCTGCCCAACTGTAGAACCAGAAGCTGAGCAGTTCTTGTCTATGCTCACTGGTTTGAACCCCTGGAAAGGAAATGACATTCCTGACAAAGTTGGTACTGTCAGATGTAACTCAGCCGCCTACCTTGAACCTGGGCGTGAGTACCTTGTTTGGGGTAAATTGCCTAAAGACACTGTTGTATCTCCAGGCAGTACAGTCATGACAGAGCCCACATCTTCTCGTTCAGCTCCTAGGGGTATCCTAGTAGCTAAGATTGTAACTCCTATGTGGGGTGACAGGTGGGTCCCGCTTAAACTCATCAACACGTCCAACAAGCCTGTGTTGTTACGGCGCAATGCGAAGCTAGCTGACGTCTACACATGTGTAGCCCTTGAAGACATGGACGCAGCTGAGCAGTCTAGTGTACCAGTGACCTGCTACACACAGTCTACAACGGCATGTGATGCTGGTATGGAGTCTGTAAAATTAAAACTCAAGTCAGTCGGGCTTTGTGACATAGACATCAATTCATGCCAAGTGTCAGAGGACTGCAAAAAGAGAATGGCTGACTTGGTACTTCAGTACGAGGATGTCTTTTCACGCCACCACCTAGACTGTGGAGAAGCTAAGGGCTTTGTACACCGTATACATTTATCTGATGATAAACCATTCAGACTCCCATACAGGCGTGTACCCCCTAGTCAGTATCAGAAATTAAGACAGGTGCTAAATGAAATGGAGGAAAAAGACATTATCAGGAAATCAACTAGCGAGTATGCATCTCCCTTGGTTCTTGTGTGGAAAAAGAATGGCGACCTCCGCATCTGCACGGATTTTCGCTGGCTGAATAAGAGGACTCTGAAAGACGCTCATCCTCTCCCTCACCAGGCAGATTGTCTGGCAGCACTGGGAGGTAACTGCCTCTTCAGCACAGTGGATTTAACGTCCGGCTTCTACAACATGCCGCTTCATGAGGATGACAGGAAGTATTCTGCTTTTACCACTCCGATGGGCTTGTATGAGTACAATCGCCTGCCCCAGGGATTATGCAATAGTCCTGCTAGTTTTATGCGCATGATGACTGCCATTTTTGGTGACCAGAATTACTTGACTTTGTTGTGCTATTTGGATGATCTGCTAATTTTTGCATCTGATGAGGAGAGTGCCTTGCAGCGCCTTGAGATGGTGTTCAGCAGGCTGCGTAGGCACAACTTGAAGTTGGCACCCAAAAAGTGTTTTTTCCTCAGGAGATCTGTGAGGTTTCTTGGTCATGTAATTGATGAGAATGGTGTTTCAACCAACCCTAGTAAGGTTGAAAACATCGCAAAAATGACTTGTGCTGACCTTATGGACACTGATGGTGTGACACCGTCCCAAAAAAGACTTAGATCCTTCTTGGGGATGGTTAATTACTATCAGCATTTTGTGCCAGGATATTCTGCCATTGCCAAGCCATTGTTCAGCCTGTTGAAAGGTGGAAAATTTAAAGGCAGATGTAAGAAAACCAAGATGGCTTGCAGAAAGCTTTGTGCTTCTGATTGGACCCAAGAGCAAATACATGCCTTTGAAAGTCTCAAATCTGCACTTGTTAACACTGTGGTCTTGGCTCATCCTAACTTTGACCGTCCCTTCATGCTTTCAACTGATGCATCTCTGGATGGGATAGGTGCCGTTCTGTCCCAAGTCCAGGAAGGTGAAAGTCATACCAGACCTATTGCTTTTGCCAGTAAGTCACTGACACAGTCTCAGAAAAACTATCCAGCGCACCGACTGGAATTTCTGGCTTTGAAATGGTCCATCACTGACAAGTTTAGTCATTGGCTAAAGGGTCACAAATTCACTGTTTGGACTGACAACAATCCTTTCACTCACATATTGACGAAGCCCAAGTTAGACTGTTGTGAGCAACGCTGGGTAGCCAGCGTATGACTTTGACATAAAGTATGTTCCAGGGCGGCAGAACATTGTGGCTGATGCATTAAGCCGTGTGCCTTTTGTCAAGGAAAATATTGGTCATAGACTGTTCAATGAGCCATATGTGAAACTCCTCAGTGAAGTCAAAAATGTGTCTACTGCCTCTGTTCAGGATGCTTTTCGTTCATCCAGTGGTCACGTGGATGCGATGTGTGACAATGCTCATACCTCCCGGGTACACACTCAGATTGTGAATTCAGAAGAAGTGTCTGCTGTGATGCAGTCACACATTGAGTGGGATGCTGGTCCGAGGGCCCGGGCAATTGAAGCCTTGCAGTTTTTGCCCCAGTTAGTTCCACCAGGTCAAGACCCGTTGCCTGCCTATTCTGAAAAGGCTTTGCGTGACAAACAGTTGGAGGATGGAACTCTTTCTCGCGTCCTGTTTTATGTTGAAAGACATCGGAGACCCTCAAGGAGAGAAAGGGTGAAAGAATTATTTTCAGTGATTAAATATCTGAAACACTGGGATAAGCTATCTGTGAGCAATGGTGTTCTGTACAGAGTTTCAAGAGACCAGAGAACCAAGTCCAAACGGCTTTAGTATGTTGTCCCAGACTCACTTAAGGATGAGGTGTTGAAAGGCGTACATGATGATGCTGGTCATCAAGCACAGTCGCGAACCCTCAGTTTATCCAGACAGAGATTTTTCTGGCTGACCCTTGAGAGAGATGTTAGAGACCATGTCAGATACTGCCAGCGTTGTGTCCTCAGCAAGTCAGCTGAACCTGAGGGACGAGCTCCCTTAGAGAGCGTCTTGTCATCTAGACCGCTGGAGCTGGTCTGCATTGACTTTTGGTCAGCTGAAGACTCTAGGAACAAGTCTATTGATGTCCTTGTGATAACAGATCACTTTACCAGGATGGTTTAGGCCTTTCCTTGTAAGGATCAAACAGCTAAGCAAGTGGCAAATGTTCTGTGGAACAAATACTTTTGTGTCTTTGGATTCCCAGAAAGAATCCACAGTGACCAAGGTCCTAATTTTGAAAGTCAATGAATCAGTGAACTCCTCAAAGTGTCCGGTGTCAGGAAATCTCACACTACCCCTTACCACCCAATGGGAAATGGGAGTGTTGAACGGTTTAACAGGACACTGGGTGGGATGATTCGTGCACTGTCCCCTGAGGTGAAAGCTAACTGGCCACGACGGTTGCAGACTTTGACATTTATGTACAACTGTACAGCCCATGAGACGACTGGCTTTCTTCCTTTTTACCTCATGTATGGCCGTGTGCCCCGTTTGCCAGTGGATGTCATGTTTCGTTCTGTTCTTCGCGATGCTGATGTAACCAGTTACGACAAGTATGTGGCAACTCTCACCTGTGAGCTAAAAGAAGCAATGATGGTTGCTCAGGACCGTGCTGCTAAGGAGCAACACAGACATGCTAATCTTTACAACAGGAAAGTGACAGGATCAAAGATTGAGATTGGTGACAGGGTGCTTTTGGCCAACAGAAAGGAGAGAGGCAAAAAGAAAACTGCTGATAAGTGGGAATCAACTGTTTACACTGTAATGGATGTGAACCCACAGACCCATACATACAGAATTTGTGACACTCTTACTGGACGGACAAAAGTGGTCCACAGGAATCTGTTGATGCTGGTAAATTTTCTTCCTGTGGTGGATGTGTGTGATGTGTCCAACCATGGTTCATCCACCTTACTTCCAGAAACCCTAGCTACAGACGTTGGTGATGAGGGAGACACATCTGTGGACCTCTTCGAGAGAGAGAGTGAGGCTGGTACAGGTGATCCGTCTTCATGTGGAGAAACACGTGAACCATTAGTTGATCCAGAACCTGTTGACTCTGAAAGGAGAACTGTTGAGTGGATCACGCAGCTCACTGAACCATCTGTGTCACAGGTAGACGTTTCTGATGTCACAAGTGTGTCCTCTGACCCCCAGAACTCTTCAGCTGCACCTGTTGCTCAAGGTGTAGATCATCCCATGTCCTCTGACTCTAGACCTGTGACTACAGCTGCTACTGATATTCATGGTGGACAAACACTTGACAGTCAACTAGTTTCTGTTCCTGACTCCGAGAGACAGACAGACACTTCCCTTGTTCGCTGTACTGTTGACCAGACGTCACGTGCACATTGTCACCGTCCAAATGCACAATCTCAAATCAGGTCGAGGTTTGGTCGCCTGATTAAACCTGTAAATAGACTAGTGCAGACAATGTCCAGGCAAGATGTGATTCGTGACAAGTTTAATGTTAAGGCTGTTTGTAGGTCTGCGTTTCAGACCCTGAATGACTAAATGTTACATGTGTGGACTATATTTTTGTGGACTTAACTTTGTATTATAATGTTCGGTTATTTTATTTTATTTTATTCTTCGAGAGTCTTTGCTACACTAATAGCTGGGGGTTTTGGTGGGGTGTACAAGGCACTCCATTGCCAGTGGTTGGGTTGAGAGATAAGCGCTGCTCTCATGCCACTTCGTCCTTGTGTGGGATACTCTTTCAGTTGGTATTCTTTAACTAACCCCGGGTGTTTGTATATTGTTATGAGTCCTGTGTAGCTGTGGCTCAAGTTAGTAAAATTCAGTGGGGTGGGTGTAACGGAGTCAAAAATGTACTTTAAGTATTTCTTTTTCTCAGTTATGTTTTTATTTATATTGTTGTGAATTTTATTTTACTTGAGTACTTTTATTTTGGCAGTACACTTCTCACATCCGCTCTTCCTGTACCTCCGAGGCTCCGGTAGTTCAGTTTTTCCCCACAGTATCGCGTTGCCTTGCTGGGGGTAAGTTGTGTTTAAAACGCTGCTGGCACTAAATGATTGTATCGTTCGTTAGTTTATCATTGGACTGTAACCTTAGTTTGTAATCGTTCTTTATTAGTTTGTCATGTCACTGTAGTGTATTTTTTTTTGTTATTTGTGTTATAAATAAGAGTTTTATAGATGTTTTGGCGCACATTAGGAGTCCGATAGGCGCCATTTTAGGGTTTCGCGCCAATATAGGCTCTATGGTGACTCCAGCAGCTTATATCATTGTGTAACCCATATTTTTGTAAATGTAGGAGCCTGTGTGGGATCGAGGTACAGACGGAGCGTGATACAGTTTGTTTTATTTCATTCATTTTATTTCATTTTCCGGTTCCGGCTCTGCCGGACCGGCGGCGCCACACGAGTCGGCTGCCTGTTGCAACAGCCTTTTTTTTTTTTTTTATCTTCCTTCTTCTTTCTACACCTTTCACTCTGTATATATATCATGGACGCACGGATCGCCCCGGGGGTCTCCCGGGTCGGCGGACGGAGCCACGGTTTGCAGCGGGAGACGTTACAGCGGGGAGGAGCTAGTGCTAGCTAGCACTTGGCCGCCGCCCAGTGCTAATGGGAAACTCGACATACCGGGAGCTGTAGCGAAAACGAAGCGGGTGCCGGGCTGGAGTTTAGGCGGCGTGAAAGAAATATAATACAGAATAATAAAGAGCGATGGCAAGAACCAAGCAGACCGCCCGTAAAATCTACTGGAGGAAGAAGCCCCCCAGGAGACAGCTAGCCACCAGGGCTGCTCGGAGAGGCGCTCTGGCCACCGGCAGAGTGAAGAGGCCTCGCCGTCACAGGTCCGTGGCTCTGAGAGAGATCCGTCGCTACCAGAAATCCACGGAGCTGCTCATCCGTAAGCTGCCCGTCCAGCGCCTGGTGAGGGAGATCGCTCAGGACTTCAAGACCGTCCTGCGTTTCCTGAGTTTCGCCGTCATGGCTCTGCAGGAGACCAGCGAGACCCACCTGGTGGTCTCTTCTTCGCTAAGGGGGTCACCATCATGCCCAAAGACTTCCAGCTGGCCCGCTGCATCCGCGGAGAGAGAGCTTAGACTTTCTGCTGCACATCCACCAGCCATAATGCTCTGCACTGTGTGTCTATATATATACATTTATAGTAATATGGACATATGTTTGCTAGATGTTGTTTTTTCTTGCCTTCTGATTGTTGCTCTGAGTGTTGCTGTCCCTGTGCTGTTGCAATCCTGGAATTTCCCCATTGTGGGACTAATAAAGGCTTATCTTATCTTATCTTATCTTATTAACAGGTATGTTTATTTTTGAAAAGTCTTCTTGTTTGTGATGTAATTTATTTTTTTTGTGTAGTAAAATTATTTTAGAGCTCCCTTTCCCACACAGTATCGCGTTGCTTTGCTGTGGGAGCCTGTGTGGGATCGAGGTACAGACGGAGCGTGATGCATTTTGTTTTATTTCTCTAACAGAGAAATAAATTGTGGAAACAGCAGTCTGGTGTCATCGTGGTCCCTATGCTGCACACACACTTGTTTTGATGTTCCCGATCACGGCCGCTTAAGGGTGCCCCAAAAAGAAGAACCGTTACGCTTGTGACGAGATCCGTTACACTTGGTTAGGGCAAGAGGATTATGTTGGTTTAAATGAATCAACTCCCTCTGGTTATTTAAACTGTCAAAATCCCAGAAGTTCTGGTCGTGGAGGAGGAGTAGCAACAATTTACCATTCCAAATTACTAGTTAATGTAAAGCAAAAAACATGTTATAATTCCTTTGAGGGCCTGGTCCTCAGTATTGGGCACTTTAGCAATTTTAGGTTAAACCCAATTTTATTTGCCATAGTTTATCGTCCCCCATCAACCTACTCCGAATTTTTATCCGAATTTGCTGATTTCTTAGCTGATTTAGTGCTGAAATCTGATAGAATAATTATAGTAGGGGACTTTAATATACATGTGGATGTAGATAGTGGCTGCCTTAATGTGGCATTTAATTCAATATTAGACTCGATTGGGTTTTCTCAGAAAGTAGGAAATTCTACTCATTACCTCCACCATACATTGGACCTTGTTCTGACATATGGCATAGAAATAGAAAATCTTGTAGTGTCTCCTCATAACCCTGTACTGTCAGACCATTGTCTGTTAACCTTTGATTTTACTATTTCTGACTATTTGGCTCTTAAAGAAAAATATTATGCCAGTAGATGCCTCTCAGATGATGCTGTTTCCAAATTTATGCAGATTGTTTCCTCTATGCCATGTGTCAACACAACGGAAATAAGCTATAGACAGCTTGCTCCTTCTGTAATTCAATTCAATTCAATTCAACTTTATTTATATAGCACCATTTCATAACAACAGTCATCTCATAGCACTATCAACTGTAGGGGGGACCCCCACAGTTGCAGAAAGACCCCAGCAATCAGGTGATCGCCTGTGAGCAAGCACTTGGGTACGGTGGAGAGGAAAAACTCCCTTTTAACAGGAAGAAACCTCCAGCAGAACCAGGCTCAGGGAGGGGCAGTCATCTGCTGCGACTGGCTGGGGGGTGAGGGGATAGAGAAGAAGAAAAGAACAGACATGTAGAAAGCAAACAGCATGATGGGGACTCAATCTATGGGAGAGAACAAACAAATGTTAATGATCAGCAAAAAAAAAATATTTCATAGAGAGTGAGGAAAGGAATGAGGCCCAGTGCATTACTGGAGGTCCCCCGGCTGACTAAACCTATTAGCAGCATAACTAAGAGAGGGTTCAGAAACACATGATCCCTCCCTAATTGTAGGCTATATCAAAAAGGTAGGTTTTAGCCCTATTCTTAAAAACGGAGATCGAGTCTGACTCCCGAATCCAGATTGGCAGCTGATTCCACAGGAGAGGAGCTTGATAACTGAAGGCTCTGCCTCCCATTGTACTTTTGGAGATTCTAGGTATTACAAGTAATCTTGCATTTTGGGAGCGTAATGCTCTGTTAGGATAATACGGTAGTATCAGATCTTTTAAATAAAAAGGAGCCTGATTGTTTAGAGCTTTGTAAGTAAGAAGAAGGATTTTAAACTTAATTCTAAATTCTTTGGGAAGCCAATGAAGGGAGGCCAGAACCGGAGAGATATGATCTCTCTTTCTAGTACCTGTTAAAACTCTTGCTGCAGCATTTTGGATCAGCTGAAGACTTTTTAAAGATGTTTTAGGACAGCCTGATAATAAAGAATTACAATAATCTAATCTCGAGCTAACAAAAGCGTGGATCAGCTTCTCAGCATCACTCTGAGACAAGATGCTCCTAATCTTGGCAATATTACGCAAATGATAGAAGGCAGTCTTAGAAACAAATTTAATATGTGAATTGAAGGACAAATCCTGATCAAAAATAACTCCAAGGTTCCTCACAGAGCTATTAAGAGAAAGAGTAACCGCATCCAAACTGAAAGTTTGATTTGGAAAGGAATTTCTAAGGTTTTTTGGACCACCAAGAATGACTTCAGTCTTATCTGAATTTAATAACAGGAAATTACAAGTCATCCAAGCTTTGATTTCCTTAAGACAGGCTTCTAACTTGGCTAATTGATTACTATCATCTGGCTTCATTGACAGGTATAATTGTGTGTCATCTGCATAACAATGAAAATGTATACAGTGCTTTCTAATAATGTTGCCTAACGGAAGCATATATAAACTAAAAAGAGTCGGGCCTAGCACAGATCCCTGTGGAACTCCATGACTGAGCTTTGAGTTGAAAGAAAACTCATTATTTACATGAACAAACTGGAACCTATCAGATAAATAAGATCTAAACCACTGCAACGAAGTTCCATTAAGTCCAACATAGTGTTCTAATCTATCAAGTAGAATATTATGATCGATAGTATCAAAAGCTGCACTAAGGTCTAAAAGGACAAGTGCAGAAACTAGTCCATTATCAGATGCAATGAGGAGGTCATTAGTGACCTTCGCTAAGGCTGTTTCAGTACTATGATGGATTCTAAACCCAGACTGAAACTCTTCAAGTAAACCATTTCCCTGCAGGTGGTCAAATAATTGCGTAGCAACAACTCTTTCTAAGATTTTTGAAATGAAAGGGAGATTAGAGATTGGTCTATAGTTAGCTAAAGCTCCTGGATCTAGCGTTGGCTTTTTGAGTAAGGGTTTAATTACAGCTGTTTTAAAAGCCTGCGGTACATGGCCTAAAGTTAATGAAGAATTGATTATATGAAGAATAAAGCTACCAATAAGTGGGAAGACTTCTTTAAATAACCTGGTAGGAATAGGGTCTAAAAGACAAGTTGAAGGTTTGGATGAGAAAACTATTTTGTCTAACTCACAAAGGTCAATTGGAGTAAACTCATCAAGACAGACATCAATAGAAGGAGTTGTAGTAGTTACAGTATTTAAGTTAACTGTGGGAAGAATCTGATTGATTTTATCTCTGATGGATGAAATTTTATTATTGAAAAAGTTCATAAAGTCCTGACTAGTAAGCTCTAAGGGAATGCTAGGATTGACAGAGTCCTGACTCTTTGTCAACCTGGCTACAGTACTGAAAAGAAACCTGGGATTATTCTTGTTCTCTTCTATTAATGCAGAGTAATAACTCGTTCTAGCTTTTCTAAGAGATTTTTTATAAATTAAAAGATGATTTCTCCAAGCTAAATAGATTTCATCTAAATTAGTAGAGCACCATTTTCTTTCTAATTGACGAGTCTTCTGTTTTAAGCTACGAGTTTCTGTGTTGAACCAAGGAGTTAGAAATCTCTGATTAGACTTTTTCTTTTTTAAGGGGGCCACCAAGTCTAGAGCCTGATGCAGAGAAGCTGAAACACTATCCACCATGTTATCAATTAGGTCTCTAACTCCCAAGTCTCTGTTAGTCCATGATCTGTTAATTGATCATCAGATTGATTTAATTTGCCTTCTCTAGCGAAGGTCACTAACGACCTCCTCATTGCATCTGATAATGGACTAGTTTCTGTACTTGTCCTTTTAGACCTTAGTGCAGCTTTTGATACTATCGATCATAATATTCTACTTGATAGATTAGAACACTATGTTGGACTTAATGGAACTTCGTTGCAGTGGTTTAGATCTTATTTATCTGATAGGTTCCAGTTTGTTCATGTAAATAATGAGTTTTCTTTCAACTCAAAGCTTAGTCATGGAGTTCCACAGGGATCTGTGCTAGGCCCTACTCTTTTTAGTTTATATATGCTTCCGTTAGGCAACATTATTAGAAAGCACTGTATACATTTTCATTGTTATGCAGATGACACACAATTATACCTGTCAATGAAGCCAGATGATAGTAATCAATTAGCCAAGTTAGAAGCCTGTCTTAAGGAAATCAAAGCTTGGATGACTTGTAATTTCCTGCTATTAAATTCAGATAAGACTGAAGTCATTCTTGTTGGTCCGAAAAACCTTAGAAATTCCTTTCCAAATCAAACTTTCAGTTTGGATGCAGTTACTCTTTCTCTTAATAGCTCTGTGAGGAACCTTGGAGTTATTTTTGATCAGGATTTGTCCTTCAATTCACATATTAAATTTGTTTCTAAGACTGCCTTCTATCATTTGCGTAATATTGCCAAGATTAGGAGCATCTTGTCTCAGAGTGATGCTGAGAAGCTGATCCACGCTTTTGTTAGCTCGAGATTAGATTATTGTAATTCTTTATTATCAGGCTGTCCTAAAACATCTTTAAAAAGTCTTCAGCTGATCCAAAAATGCTGCAGCAAGAGTTTTAACAGGTACTAGAAAGAGAGATCATATCTCTCCGGTTCTGGCCTCCCTTCATTGGCTTCCCATAGAATTTAGAATTAAGTTTAAAATCCTTCTTCTTACTTACAAAGCTCTAAACAATCAGGCTCCTTTTTATTTAAAAGATCTGATACTACCGTATTATCCTAACAGAGCATTACGCTCCCAAAATGCAGGATTGCTTGTAATACCTAGAATCTCCAAAAGTACAATGGGAGGCAGAGCCTTCAGTTATCAAGCTCCTCTCCTGTGGAATCAGCTGCCAATCTGGATTCGGGAGTCAGACTCGATCTCTGTTTTTAAGAATAGGGCTAAAACCTACCTTTTTGATATAGCCTACAATTAGGGAGGGATCATGTGTTTCTGAACCCTCCCTTAGTTATGCTGCTAATAGGTTTAGTCAGCCGGGGGACCTCCAGTAATGCACTGGGCCTCACTCCTTTCCTCACTCTCTATGAAATATTTTTTTTTTTGCTGGTCATTAACATTTGTTTGTTCTCTCCCATAGATTGAGTCCCCATCGTGCTGTTTGCTCTCTACATGTCTTTTCTTTTCTTCTTCTCTATCCCCTCACCCCCCAGCCAGTCGCAGCAGATGACTGCCCCTCCCTGAGCCTGGTTCTGCTGGAGGTTTCTTCCTGTTAAAAGGGAGTTTTTCCTCTCCACCGTACCCAAGTGCTTGCTCACAGGGGATCACCTGATTGCTGGGGTCTTTCTGCAACTGTGGGGGTCCCCCCTACAGTTGATAGTGCTATGAGATGACTGTTGTTGTGAAATGGTGCTATATAAATAAAGTTGAATTGAATTGAATTGAATTGACACATGCTGAATATCGGTAGTAAACTCTGAGATCGCGGCCAGCTGTCTCTGCTGCCGGCCCGACCACGGTTCTGAAACCTTGGCCATCGCGAATGTTAGTGGCTTGTGGTCAACGAACGCGGTGAAACAGCGCCCTTCCAGCCAGAACTGGAAGTGGCGAATGGCCAAGTGGAGAGCCAGCAACTCCCTGTCGAACGCGCTATATTTACATTCACTATCGCGCAAAGTCCTGCTGAAAAAGGAGAGCGGCTGCCAAGCCCCGGCTCCACGCTGCTCCACGACCGCCCCTATGGCCACATCTGACGCATCAGTAGTGAGCACTATGTGGGCCGTTGGGTCTGGATGTGCCAGCAACGCAGCGTTTGCCAGGGCTGCTTTGACTTCTGAGAATGCCCGCTCTCGCTCCGGGGACCATTCGATCTTATTCGCGGGTTTCTGTTTTTTTGAGCGCGGCGTACAGTGGTTGCATGAGCTGCGCTGCGCGGGGAAGGTAACGGTTATAAAAATTCACCATTCCCAAAAATTCCTGTAACGCCCTGACCATTTGTGGCCGGGGAAAATCTGCTACCGCGCGCACTTTGTCAGGCAGCGGAACCGCTCCTTCGGGAGAGACGCGGTGCCCCAAAAAATCAATCTGCATCACCCCGAACTGACATTTCGCTGGGTTGATTATTAACCCGTGCTCTTCCAACCTCCGGAAAACCGCCGTGAGGTGGGTTTCGTGTTCATCTTTGGACGCGCTGGCTACCAAGATATCGTCCAAGTAGACGAATACGAAAGGGAGATCATGCAGCACTGCATCCATCATGCGTTGGAAGGTCTGTGCCGCCCCTTTAAGCCCGAATGGCATGCGCAAAAACTCGAATAAACCGAACAGAGTTATCACCGCTGTTTTGGGTATGTCCTCAGCGCGCACTGGGATTTGGTGGTAACCGCGGACCAGGTCTATTTTAGAAAAAACGCGCGCTCCTGCCAAGTGAACGGAAAAATCCTGGATGTGAGGAATTGGGTAGCGGTCGTGCGCTGTGGTGTTGTTCAACCTGCGGAAATCCCCGCAAGGTTGCCACGAACCCTCAGCTTTAGGGACCATGTGTAGCGCGGGGAAGCCCATGGGCTGTTTGAATGCCTGATGATGCCCAACCTCTCCAGGTTGGTGAACTCCTCGCGCGCTATGGCCAGTTTAACTGCGTCCAAGCGCCGAGGTTTTGCAAAAACGGGTGGCCCGGTGGTGGTGATAAAATGCTCCACCCCGTGTTTAGCGATGGCTGCCGAAAATGTCGGGACCGTGAGTGCTGGGAACTGAGTGAGCAGTGTGTGGAACTTACCGCATGCAGCTGTGACGTTGGCTTGTGCTGTTGGCCGGGACGCTCGAGCTGTACTGGGGATAGAATCAAAGGACAGTGCATTAACCAGGCGCCTGTTAGCTACATCAACCAACAAACCATGTGTGCACAAAAAATCAGCCCCCAATATACTGAAATTCAATGCTGCTATGACAAAAGTCCACTCAAATGTACGGCCGTGTAGAGACAGGAGTAGAGTCCTCTCACCAAAGGTCTTAATCTCCGAGCCGTTTGCTGCTGCCATCTCGGGGCCGCTAGATCCTGCCAGCCGGTCGGCGTAGGACGGCATGATGAAACTCATCTGGGCACCGGTGTCCACGAGGAAATGCCTCCCCGAGCGTGCGTCCATCAAGTAGAGCAGCTTGTTCTCCTCCCCGAGGGTCGCAGCTGCTACCGACCCCCGGTCTTGGCGTTTCCTGAGCGCTTGAACTGGCACGGTGGTATACATTTGCGTGCCTTCTCTGCGAAGCGGCGGTGGTAGAAACAGAGGGTGTCTCCTCCGTGTTCTTTGGCCCCCGCTGCTGCTGTCGTCGGTGGCTCTGCTGCTGCCGTCGATGGTTCCTCGCCCCCTCCGGCCATTGCGCCGAGCTCTGTCACTGCCGCCCTGGTCATGAACTCTCTGCTGGCCATGATGATCTGGTGTGCTTCTCGGGCCAGCGCACGATAGTCCTGCTTGGCCAGCAACGGCGAATTGGCCAGGGTCGCTCTTGTCGCTGACAGAAGGTTCCGGAGGAAGAGGTGGGTAAAAATGAAATGGTCATCGTCCGAGCCCTTTAATCTCAGCATCTTCTCCATCAGGTCAATAGCCGACCCATCTCCTAACCCGGTCCGCGTCAGGAGTCTCTCTGCTCTCTCACCAACCGAGAGTGTGTAGTGCTGGATGAGTGCAGCCTTCAGCGCGCCGTACTTGTCGCTGGTTGGTGGCTGATCAAGCAGGCTCTCCACATGCTGAGCCATGTGGGCGTCGAGCGTTGGGACCACATGGTAGAACTTCGTGTCATCCGCCGATATCCCCCGGAGGGCGAACTGCGCCTCAGCTAGGTGGAACCAGGAGCGCGGATTGTGTTGCCAAAAATCCGGTAGCTTGATTGTAACAGCATATGCTTGGCTGGGGGCTCCCAACGAGGCTGGCTCCGAGGATCTTCCGTCGTGTTGCATGATTCGTCTTGGGTCACCAGTGTGGAGTGTGTAAATAACGAGGCGGATTTGACTCAGACAGTTTATTACACATCTCACACAGAAGCATAGTCAGAAAGAGGACATCTCAGACAGGACTCTTCTCTTAAATACTGTGGCATTCCTTCAGAAGCTTCTACACACAAAAGGTCACATTGCATTCACTTCCTTAATCCTTCAGAAGCTTCTACACACAAAAGGTTACATTGCATTCACTTCCTTAATCCTTTACCATCCTCCTAGAAGTTTCTGATACACAAAAGATCACACTGCATTCATCCTTCACACCTCCCTGTTATCTCCAAGGGAAACTCTGCTCTTTGTTCTAGTCTAAGATGCTATACCATTATGCACTCCCCATGTGTCACCAAACCTCGCTAGTTTTACAGCATACCATATTTAAACGTGTTTAATAAATGTTAACTGATTGAATTGTTTTGACAGCATCTCTAAACGAGCTGAATACAAAAAAGTTGCAAATATAGTCATTTAAATAAAATCAAATTGACACAAATACCTTATAATAAAATTTTAAAAATCACAGTTTTGTCTGTCAGTGGGGTTATGAAATGATTGTACTGGCAATTTGAAAATATCTGATTTAACAAGTTTAAAAGTTTTTTTGTTACATGCATATACAGACAAAAATAAACTATTAAGGAATTTGTTTAAAGTTTTAATAAACTGTCTTATACAGCATTTATAAATGTTATTATGATTATTAAATAAGGATGAGATTGAGATGTAATGGAAAAGAGTTTAAACCCTTTAACATGGGGGAAGAATCTCTCCCCTCCCAACAAAAACATGAAAAAACGATAAACTTGAGTCATTGTCTAAGATGAACAGCAAAAAAACATTAAACGGAACAGAAATTTAACTACCATATGAACGCTGCAGATTTACTTTTAAAACAGTTCCAAATTTATAAGAAAAATTTTGAATATTTTTTTTTTCGGGGGGGGGGGGGGTTGAGATTTACAAGAAAAAACTGACCAATTTATGAGGAAAAAAGACACAATTAACAAAAACGTTGCAAATTTTTAAGAAAAGGTAACAAATTTATGGAAAAAGTTCCAAATTTACAAGAAAAAGTTGGGCATTTGGGGGAAAAAAGTTGCAATTTAAGAGGGAAAAATTCCAAATTTACAAGAAAAAAATGAAAGTAATTTTAATTTTCCCCCCAAAAAATGTTAAGGGTGAACTTGTAGCTTGTTAGGCCCCTAGTGGCTATGGCAGCCGTAGCATTTGCATACTCTGCTCTCCACCCCAATACAGCTCTGAGTGAAAATATAGGACAGAAATAAAAGTGGAATAAATTAAATGTAATCAGCTTGATCATTACATGAATGAAATGGGTTATGAAATTAAACAAATGCACCATCCATCCATCTTCTTCCGCTTAATCCTTTTCGTGTCTCGGGGGGGGGGGGGGTGCTGGAGCCTATCCCAACATCTTTGGGCGGGAGGCAAGGTACACCCTGGACAGATCGCCAGTCCATCGCAGGGCCAACACAGAGAGACAGACAACCATTCACTCTCACAGTCATACCTAAACAAATGCACCAATAAGAAAAAAAACCTTTAAGCTTTAAGTCTGATTGAAAAATTAATTCACCATTATATGCGCTGTACTCTTCAGAATCTAGCTTGTAAATAAAATTGTAACAATGACCTACAGAAAACCCAGGATCCCACAAGATGAAAACGGATGATTATTTCCTGGTCGGGAGCTGTAATGGTGCAGCCAAGTGAGCACCAACAACCCCCATCAGTCAACTGGTTCCCAGTACACGAGGTGGGGGGAGGACAGATGATGAGCCATATGGAAGAACCCAGGAGGAACGCTGCTTATGTTGGAAAAAAAATGTTAATTTCAGTGCCTCATTGTACCCTGTATGAAGGTGGGATTCATCAATAATTCAGATGGCAGGTGCACAGCTTTAGATTCCACCACAGAAGAAGATGATGATTCTGTACTGTAGGCTTGTCTGTTAACCCTGATGGAGATTTGTTCAATGCACACAGAAAAATATGTTTTTTCATAGAGCTCTGTGGTTCTTCAAAGCGTCATCACTGGATGGTTCTTTGCATATGCTATATGGTTCTTCAAAGGACCGAATTTCTACTGAAGTTGTATGGAGGAGGTTGGCTACCATATGAATTTAGTTTATGATTTTTCAGTTACCACTTGAGAAAACAGTGGAAAATGCCCATTTCACTTTCTCAAATGCCATGTTAACAAATCAGAGTAACACATGTATCAAAATACTGGGCATTTCTAAAAAAGGTTCTCTGAAGAACCTCTTGCTAAATGATTCTTCTGGTATCACTCCAAAAAAACTTTTGGTTCCAGTTAAACACCTTTATTTTTCTGTGTATATCAGTGCCAAGATACACAATCTGCAAATATTTTCAAAAGTCTACTGAATGAAGGGTATTGATGGAAAAGGTTTTGTTGTGATTAGTGTGATGTGTGAGTTTGGGGAGGGTTTGAACTCTGGGGCTTACCGTAGCCGGCATTGGAAGTCAGACAGGATGACATCAGGCGGGCTGCGGTCTCTGTATTTACAGTGGGGCAAAAAAGTATTTAGTCAGCCACCAATTGTGCAAGTTCTCCCACTTAAAAGATGAGAAAGGTCTCCAATTTTCATCATAGGTATACCTCAACTATGAGAGACAAAATGAGAAGAAAAAAAAATCCAGAAAATCACATTGAAGGATTTTTAATGAATTAATTGGTAAATTCCTCAGTAAAATAAATATTTGGTCACCTACAAACAAGCAAGATTTCTGGCTCTCATAGACCTGTAACTTCTTCTTTAAGAGGCTCCTCTGTTCTCCACTCGTTACCTGTATTAATGGCACCTGTTTGAACTCGTTATCAGTATAAAAGACACCTGTCCACAACCTCAGTCAGACTCCAAACTCCACTATGGCCAAGACCAAAGAGCTGTCAAAGGACACCAGAAACAAAACTGTAGACCTGCACCAGGCTGGGAAGACTGAATCTGCAATCGGTAAGCAGCTTGGTGTGAAGAAATCAACTGTGGGAGCAATTATTAGAAAATGGAAGACATACAAGACCACTGATAATCTCCCTCAATCTGGGGCTCCACGCAAGATCTCACCCTGTAGGGTCAAAATGATCACGAGAATGCTGAGCAAAAATCCCAGAACCACACGGGGGACCTAGTGAATGACCTGCATCATCAGTACCACCAGTAACACATTACACCGCCAGGGACTCAAATCCTGCAGTGCCAGACGTGTGCCCCTGCTTAAGCCAGTACACGTCCAGGCCCGTCTGAAGTTTGCTAGAGAGCATTTGGATGATCCAGAAGAGGACTGGGAGAATGCCATATGGTCAGATGAAACCAAAATAGAACTTTTTGGTAAAAACTCAACTTGTTGTGTTTGGAGGAGAAAGAACACCATACCTACTGTGAAGCATGGGGGTGGAAACATCATGCTTTAGGGCTGTTTTTCTGCAAAGTAGTAGATTAGTTTATTTGACAGGGACAGTGCAATAAACATAGACAATTAATCAAAGACAATCAATCTGATGTGTTGCACATAGAGTGTATAGCTATTAGCTAATTTGCAACTCTTGTCCCTGGATGGGCTTTAGAAAAAAGAATCAAGATAAAAAATATACACAATAACCACATACATCAATGCAGAAAAATTATAAATACACAATTATAAATATTATAAATATTATAAATACACAAATATAACAGCCTGACTCACATTTAACATAAATATTATAAATATTATAAATACACAAATATAACAGCCTGACTCACATTTAACACATATAACATAACTCACATTTGCCTATTTCAGGCCTTCCTCCCTCCGTCACTCACTATAAACAAACGGGACCAGGACGACTGATCCGTGTAAAGGAAAAAATGAATGGGGCCATGTATCGTGAGATTTTGAGTGAAAACCTCCTTCCATCAGCAAGGGCATTGAAGATGAAACGTGACTGGGTCTTTCAGCATGACAATGATCCCAAACACACTGCCCGGGCAACGAAGGAGTGGCTTCGTAAGAAGCATTTTAAGGTCCTGGAGGGGCCTAGCCAGTCTCCAGATCTCAACCCCATAGAAAATCTTTGGAGGGAGTTGAAAGTCCGTGTTGCCCAGCGACAGCCCCAAAACATCACTGCTCTAGAGGAGATCTGCATGGAGGAATGAGCCAAAATACCAGCAACAGTGTGTGAAAACCTTGTGAAGACTTACAGAAAACGTTTGACCTCTGTCATTGCCAACAAAGGGTATATAATAAAGTATTGAGATGAACTTTTGTTATTGACCAAATACTTATTTTACCGAGGAATTTACCAATTAATTCATTAACTAGAAAAGCACTCGGAGAGCGCAGACCTCCGCCAAGCGGCACAGTTCCCCCCATACAGTGTTTGTGTGTACGTTTTCAGATTCCCTGAGCATGAAAAGATATGAGTAGCAATTGGATTCACGATGATTATTTGTTTATTTGACATGGACAGTGCAATAAACAGACAATTAATGAATGACAATCAATGTGATAGTGATAGGATTAGTGGTTCAGTAGTGTAAAACGGGGCTATAAGGGACGGCAAGTTAATAAGGGACACTTTTCTGGGAAATGTTTTAAATGTAATTCTGCTTTTTTTATTTTGAGCAGGATGCTGAGTTGTGTTGTTATTATCAAATATCCATGAATCCTTCATCAAATCTAGGCGGAAGCAAAATTAAAAAAGCAGAATTACATTTAGAAAAGTGTCCCATATTACCCCGCCGTCCCTTATAGCCCCGTTTTACGGTTGTAAAAGCATTGCCTCCTTGGCGGAGGTAATAAACTGAAGTGTTGGTGTGTCCATCTCCTCCACTGACGGATGCAGATTGGTTAGACAGTTTGCCGTGGGTTTTATATTATATTGGGGTTGCGCTCCGCGGCAAAACAGAATTTAGAATCTTCCCCGGCAGAGAGGTCGTTTTTACGCAGCGCCTATGGCTGGGCGGGGAATTTGTGGCAAATAATCGGGCGGCGGACAGGTGGCCGTGTCAGGTTTTGCAGCGTGGCGCAAAAACAGGCACGCTGGCGGGCCCAGGCCAGCAGTGTTTTCCGTGTGCTTTTGTGCCTAAAACGTTGAAGAACGCGGAGTTTGTGTTGGTCAGACACGACGACCAGCGCAATGTGCGCAGCGCCTATGGCTGGCACAGGCACGCTGGGGGGCCCAGGCCACCAGTGTTTTCCGCATGCTTTTGTGGCTAAAACGTTGAAGAAGGCGGAGTTTGTGTTGGTCAGACACGACGCCCAGCGCCCTCCATTGCACCTGCGCACATGTTGAAAATGGCCGTATGTCACAGTGTGGAAAAATGCTTTAAAAAATTCCTGTATGCAGACGGTGATGCGGATCATCCCCAAAATTTAATCAAATCAAATCAAATCAAATCAAACTTTATTGTCATATTGCTGTACATACAACTGTAGTGCAGGCAAGATGAAATTGCGTTTCTCTCGGCATCCATATAAGAAGCAGCATGATTAAGATACACTCCCACATAGCTCCCACCCCCCCATCCATTCACACATCCCTGAGACATACTTGGGGAAAAAGAATAACTAACTATAATATACAAAATGTCCATAGGTGCAGTAGTGTGTATGTGAGATTCCGGGTCAGCTGTTCAGCATCCTGACAGCTTGTGGGAGGAAGCTGTTGATCAGTCTGGTGGTTCTGCCTCTGATGCTCCGGAATCGTTTACCAGATGGAAGAAGTTCAAAGTGTTTATGCAGAGGGTGAGAACGGTCCTTGACAATGTTCAGTGCCCTGCTCCTACAACGGTTCTGAAAAAGTTCTTGGACAGAGGGGAGGGAGACTCCAATTACCCTCTCCGCCCCCTTGACTATCCTCTGCAGGGCTTTTTTGTCTGACATACTGCAGCTGGAGTACCATGTAGCAATGCAGTACGTCAGAACACTCTCCACCACACCTCTGTAGAAGGTCCTGAGGATGCAGATGGGGAGAGAGGCCTGTTTGAGTTTCCTCAAGAATTGTAGTCTCTGCTGAGCTCGCTTCCTGATCTCCAAGGAATTCTTGCTCCAGGTCAGGTCCTGCGAGATCTGCACTCCGAGGAACTTGATGTTCTCTACTCTCTCCACTAAACGGCCGCCGATGCTGAGGGGGACGTGCTCAGGCTGTGACCGCCGGAAGTCGATAATCATCTCCTTTGTTTTGTCCACGTTGAGCACCAGATTGTTCTCCCTGCACCAGCAGTTCAGTTCTTCCTTGTACCATTTCCAACAACGCCTGAAAGTTTCATTGAAATCCGTCCAAAAGTTTTTGAGTTATCTTGCTAACCAACAGACAGACAGACAAACAGACAAACACACAGACAAACACACAGACAAACCCCAGCAAAAACATTACCTCCTCCTGGCCTTTCGGCCTGGCGGAGGTAAAAATCCTTCAGTGTGATTTTCTGGATTTTTTTTTTCTCATTTTGTCTCTCATAGTTGAGGTATACCTATGATGAAAATTGGAGACCTCTCTCATCTTTTAAGATAAGATAAGATAAGTCTTTATTAGTCCCACAATGGGGAAATTCCAGGATTGCAGCAGCACAGGGATAGCAACACTCAGAGCAACAATCAGAAGGCAAAAGAAAAAACAAGCGCAGCGAGTATACATATGTACATATAAATATAAATATAAATATATATATATATATATATATATATATATATATATATATATATATATAGACACAGTGCGGAGCATTGTAGCTAGATGGAATAAATATATAAATATATAAACACACAGTACGGGGCATTGTAGCTAAATGGAATAAATATATGAGTATATAAACACACAGTGCAGAGTATTGTAGCTAGATGGAATGAATATGTGAATATATAAACACAGTGTGGAGCACTGTAGCTAGATGGAATAAATATATGAATATATAAACAGTGCGGAGCACTGTAGCTAGATGGAATAAATATGTAGATATATAAACACAGTGCGGAGCATTGTTGCTAGATGGAATAAATATATAAATATATAAACACAGTGCGGAGCATTGTAGCTAGATGGAATAAATATATAAATATATAAACACACAGTGCGGAGCATTGTTGCTAGATGGAATAAATATATAAATATATAAACACAGTGCGGAGCATTGTTGCTAGATGGAATAAATATGTAAACATATAAACACACAGTGCGGAGCATTGTTGCTAGATGGAATAAATATGTAAATATATAAACACACAGTGTGGAGCATTGTTGCTAGATGGAATAAATATATAAACACAGTGCGGAGCATTGTAGCTAGATGGAATAAATATGTAAATACATAAACACACGCAGCATGGAGCATTGTTGCTAGATGGAATAAATATATAAATATATAAACACACACAGTGCGGAGCATTGTAGCTAGATGGAATGAAACAGCACAACCGTCTACTTAGTTATCCTACATGGTATGATTATGTACCCATACATATTCTCACCCTCCATAGCGACCGGTATTTTCCTAGTTGTATACCGGAGGGGACCATTGTGTAAGTCTATTGCATCTTTTGCATTCAATACTATTAGGTTGTCACGTCTTTTTTGCTATCTCTGTGAGCAGCCCTGCTTAGGTTGTACAGTCTGACAGCCGTAGGTAGGAAGGACCTGCGAAACCTCTCGGTTGTGCACCTAGGATGATGTAGTCTGCTGCTAAATGAGCTCCTCAGTGCGTTCAGTATGTCCTGCATAGGGTGGAACTCGGACTCCAGCAGAGATGACAGTTTAGCCACCATCCTTCTCTCTCCCACCTCCTCCACTGGGTCAAGGCGCTGCCCCAGGACAGAGCTAGCTTTCTCGATCAGTTTGTTCAGTCTCTTCCTATCGGCTGCTGTAATGCCACTGCCTCAGCAGACCACTCCAAAAGTGATGGCTGATGCCACCACCGTGTCATAGAATGACTTCAGCAGCGCCCCTTGTACACCAAAAGACCCGAGTCTCCTCAGTAGGAACAGCCTGCGCTGTCCCTTCTTGTAGAGTGCATCGGTATTGTGTGACCAGTCTAGTTTATTGTTCAGATGAACACCCAGGTACTTGTAGGATGTCACCATCTCGATGTCTGTTCCCTGTATATTTACTGGTGCTGTGAGGGGTTGTCCTTGCTTGCGGCAGTCCACCACCAGCTCCTTAGTTTTCCTCGCGTTGATCTGGAGGCAGTTCCGATGGCACCAGTCCACAAAGTCCTGGATAAGTCCTCTGTACTCAGCTTCATCTCCGTTGGAGATGAAGCCAACGATCGCAGAGTCGTCAGAGAACTTCTGTAGATGGCAGTGTGTTGTGTTGTGTGAGAAGTCCGCAGTATAAAGGGTGAACAGGAAGGGAGCCAAAACCGTTCCCTGGGGGGCCCCCGTGCTACCGATGATCGTGTCGGACACACAGTCCCGGGTTCTCACAAACTGAGGCCGGTTTGTGAGGTAGTCCAGGATCCATGATGACAGGTGCTGGTCCACCCCTGCGCACAGCAGCTTGTCCTTCAGGATCATCGGTTGGATGGTGTTGGAAGCACTGGAGAAGTCAAAGAACATGATCCTCACTGCATTCTCAGGCTTCTCCAGGTGGGACAGAGAACGGTGAAGGAGGAAGATCACCGCATCCTCCACCCCAATGCCATGCTGGTAGGCGAACTGGAGTGGATCCATCGCTGGTCCCACCAGGGGGCGGAGGTGAGCAAGGAGCAGTCTCTCCAGGGTCTTCATCATGTGGGACGTCAGGGCCATGGTTTCAAAACAGCCCTTTAGAGCGTCCATTGCCTCCTCAGACCATAACTTCACTGTGCGCATGGCCGGAGGTTGTTTTAAGTAGGAGAACTTGCACAATTGGTGGCTGACTAAATACTTTTTTGCCCCACAGTATGTTCATCTCTCTTGAATAAAGGGCAGTTTGTTGTTCTGCATAAGATGGCTCACGGCTCACTTATTTCATACATAACATTTGGCAACAAGTGGTAAAACCATGAGAGCGTACGTGGGACCACCATCTCCATTTCTGGAGTCACCAGGCGTGCCTGTCACACCGTGGCACCGCTGGTTGGACTTATTTAACAACTATATCAACACGGTCGGCCTGGATGACGCAAGCGAAGAGAGACAGAAAAATGTCCTGATTTCTAGGCAAGGAAGGACAGCAAGTGCTTTGCACTCTGGGCCGTACGGACTCTCTGGACAACTGCTTGAGCTTAATGGATGAGTTTTTTTGGCGAAAAGTGTAACGACACGAAGATACATATTCTTCGACTGCTACCAAGAAGAAGATGAGTCCACACAGCATTATGTTACAGAGCTCCATAACCTAGCGAGCATGTGCACCTTTGGGCCTTTGGAAGATGAGCTAATTCGTGACAAGCTAGTGTACAGCATGAACCACGAATGTCTAAAGGAGAAGCTATTACTAGCAAAGGACAATTTCATGCTAAGCCAGATGATGCAGATGGCCAGCCAAATGGAAGCTGCCACCCAGATAGCGGGGCAGCTACTAGCTAATGAACAACTAGCCCTCCAAACAACACTGCAACGCCAGGCCGACAGCAATGCAGCTAGATACTCAGGGTGGACTTCCACGCGGAGGCGGACTGTGGCACGGGCAGGAGTGGGAGTTGGGACACCGTGTGAGGGCTGTGGTTCCCCTCATCACTAGACGAGCTCATCTGTCTGCCCCGCTAGAGGAAGGAAATGCTACTGTTGCAAACAAGCTAACCACCTAGCTAGAGTTTGTCCCGCCGCCCATGAGAGAACCGATGCAGGACCCGCGGATGTAGCCACAGTATGTGTAGCAGGCGCCAAAAACTGGCCACTAAAGTGGTACGTCGTGCAGCTGGATGGAGTCAACGTGCTGCCTATGGTGGATTCGGGTGCTGCACAGTCCATACTGAGCATGATCATGGCAAGAAGACTCTTCCCCAAGAAGACAATTATAGCGAGGGCTAACATGTTTGGTTATGGACATGTGAAAATTCGCATGGCGGGTATGGTTCGTTTTTCAGTGTCATGTGGACCGAAGACGATTCCAGTGTTCACCTTTCAGGTTTCACACCATGGGGCTGACCTATTAGGCATTGACTTATTGGGCGAGTTGGGGTTCTCCATTACTGATCAGTGGTGCTAACCGTTTCACCAGCCTGGCATTATCGCTGCCTAGCGCTGTTTGCAGGCCTGGGTTGCATAGCTGCTTTTAACCACCGGCCACTCATCGACCCAAAGGTGATGCCCAAAATTCAACCCCTTCGCTGGTTACCCCTTGCCCTGCGAGACGATGTCACAGCGGAACTGAACAAACTTCTGGACGCCGGCATCATTGAAAAAGTGGACGTCTCACTGTGGATCTCCAATATCGTAGTGGCTAAAAAGAAGTCAGGTGGCATACAGCCATGCATTGACCTCAGGATGGTCAACAAAGCAATTATTCTGGACAAATACCCCCTGCCCACGATGAAAGAGCTCACTGCGGCGTTCAGTGGGTCCAGGGTGTTTTCGAAGCTGGACCTCCATCAGGGCTATTTGCAAGTGCCTCTCCACCCACCCAGTCATAGCCTGACAGCATTCGTGACCCACATGGGTGTCTTTAGATATACCCGTTATGAGCCGCCCACGACAAGCATCTGAGGCAGGTAATGGAGGTGTTGTTGGATCAGGGTGTCACACTGAATGAAGAAAAGTACATTTTTGCAGCTAAAACCATCAAGTTTGTGGGGTTTCGGCTGTCCGCTGAGGGCCTGAGCCCCCTACACTCAAATGTGGAGGCAGGCCTGCAACTTCTGGACCCCACAACACCTGCGCAAATCTCATTGTTCCTGGGCATGACAAATTTCTATGGGCATTTCATTCCTCGTTTTTCAGAAACAAGAGAACCACTCCATGCCCTCTTGAAGCAGGATGCGCCGTGGGCGTGGACTCCGGCCTGCTCGGCTGCCATCTCTAAACTGAAATCTCAGCTCACCTCCCTGCCAGTGTTGGCTCATTTTGACCCATGGTGCCCCACCTTTGTAACGTGTGACGCGTTAGGCTCAGCGGTGGGAGCAGTCATGTCTTAACACCAGAACAGAACGGAACGCCCAGTGGCATTCGCATCGAGGTCTCTTACATCGGCAGAACAACGATACGCAGTAGGTGAAAGGGAGGCACTCGCATGTGTTTGGGCATGCGAACGATGGCACATCTACCTTTATGGATGACACTTCACACTGTGAACAGACCACAGGGCACTGATAACCATACTGGAAACGACCAGATCGGGACACAAACCCCTGCAGATCCACAGATGGACTGAGAGGCTGTGGGCATACAACTTTACTACCCAGTTCACTCCGGGCAGAGAGAATGTAGTGGCGGACCTCCTGTCCCATGCCACTCTCAACACCGGACAAAGTAATGACTGTGACCCTCTGGAGGGGGACCTGATCATCGTGTTGCATGATCCCCTCCGGAATGCAATGTCTCTCCAGGAACTCCAGGTGGAGTCAGAGCAGGATTCGATGTTATCTCAACTACGTTTGTTCATCCAGGGGGAAGTGGCCCACGAAGATGCAGGGAGAGCTGGTATCTTTCACAGGGTCAGGGATGAGCTGAGCTGTTGGAATGACGTATGCATGGCAAGAGGACACTGCACGGTGGTTCCGGTGTCACTGAGAGCTCGCGTTTTGGTCATGCTTCATGAGGGCCACCTAGGGGTAGTTAGGGTAAAACAGCACTGCAGGGACTCGGTTTGGTGGCCAGACATCGACAAGGACATTGAAGTTATGGTAAAAGACTGTGTACCGTGCTTGGAGAGCAGGAAAACTGGGACGCCCCCACCCCCACCTTTGCAACCATTATCTGGAGGGCCCCTGGAAACATATTCAGCTGGACATCTGCAGCAAGCTGCACAAAGCCCCCACGAACAGTCGTTTCCTGCTGGTAGCCTATGATCTACATTCAAAATGGCTGAAGGTGTTGCCCACTGGTTCGGTCACAACTGACGTGGTCATTAGTTTCCTCACTCCGCTGTTCGCTCGGTGGGGTGTCCCAGATGCCATTACAACAGACAACAGGCCGCAATTCATCTCAAGGGGGTTTGAAGAGTTTTTGAGAGAGAGGGGCGTGGAGCACATAAGAACTGCTTTCTATCACCCACAGGCAAATGGGGGGGGTGGAGCGTTTCAATAAAACACTGAAAAATGGACTGAGGGCACATCTGGCGGATGGCTTCCAGTTCAGCAATGCTCTTCAGAGCACACTCCTCCATTACAGGGTGACTGCTCATGCCACAATGGGGTGTTCACCAGCGAAGCTCATGCTGGGGCGTGAACTACGCCTCCCTTTGGACTGTTTGAGGCCTCCTGCAGCGACTCTTCCGGCAGACGTAACATCGCCAAGGGGGCAAGCACTCAAACAGCAGCTTCAAATGAAACAACGTTTCAACAAGAAGCACAGGGTGATAGGGCACGGACTTGGAGTGTCAGACTGGGTCAGGATCAAGCGCCCTAACTGCATGCATAAGCTGCAGTCATTCTGGACGGTGCCCCTGCAGATCACAGGGCAGCTGGGTCCAGACATGTTTTGTCTCTTGGATAGGTCACGATGGCATGCTAGCTGCCTCAGGAAATTGCCGCCGACTCAGGGTCAGAGGGTGTCGATGGACAAGACAGACACAGGCTGGGACTTTGCTGATGTGGGGCTGGAGGACGCTGGAGAGCAGCTGACGGGACCAGCAGCAGGACCTCAACCAGTGAGGCGCTCGGGCAAGGGTTCGTCAGAGACCGGGTCATCTGAGAGACTTTGTTGTGAGGTTTGGGTGATTAACACGTGTTGGTGAATAGGTGGTAGAATAATCCACCTCAGCATGTGGGCATCTTGACAGTCTACCCAAGTGCCCAGTTAGGATTGGGGTTCAGTGGTTTATGTTTAAAAACAAAAAGTTGATGTGCTGAATGTCCTTATATAAGTAACAGTGTTTAAGTTTGTGTTTGAGACAAGGGAAATGTTGGGGGGGGGTCTGCTAATTTTGGGGGACTTAGAGTTTTGTTTTTTGTTTGTTTTTTTTTTGGGGGGGGGGGGGGTAAATATGATGTGTGAGTTTGGGGAGGGTTTGGACTCTGGAGCTCACCGTAGCCGGTGTCAGACGGGATGACGTCAGGCGGGCTGCAGTCTCTGTATTTCCAGTATGTTCATCTCTCTTGAATAAAGGGCAGTTCATTGTTCGGCATAATATGGCTCACTGCTCACTTATTTTATACATAACAATTAGGTGCTATACAAATAAAGTTGAATTGAATTAAAATCCAATTAGCTAACCTTACTCAGAAAAAGCATGCAAACTTGGAAAAAACTAAGTGGGGGGGATTTAGGATTATGATCTATATCATTTAAATTTCTTTCAGAATTTTACCAAATAGAGCTCTCAAGGCTGTCAAGGTATGGTCAAGGCTAACTGCCATGGCTTTTATTTTAAAACCAAATCATGACAACTTTGAGGAGAGTCCGCCTTTGGTGGAACCTCAGATTCTTGAGGAGCAATGTGGTTTTTGTCCTGGTCGTGGCACACTGGACCAACTCTTAACACTCGTGGGAGTTTGCCCAACTAGTCTACATGTGTTTTGAGGACTTGGCGAAAGCATTCAACCATGTTCCTTGTGATTTCTTGTGGGGGGTACTTTGGGAGTATGGGGTATTCAGTCTCTATATGATCAAGTTTGATTCATATTGCCAACAATCAGTCAAACTTTTTTCCCAGTGACAGTTGGATTTTGCCAGGGCTGCCCTGTGTCACCAATCCTGTTCATATTATTTATGGACAGGATTTCTAGGAGCAGCCAAGGAGCAAAGGGTGTCATGTTTACAAGACAGTCAACTTCTTCATCCACATCAATTTGGTTTTAGACCAGGATACTCAACAGAAACAGCAAATTGTTGCCTTATTGAAAATGTCAAACAGTCCTTGGACGGGGTAATGTGGTAGGGGCTGTTTTTCTAGATCTCAAAAAGGCTTTCGATACTGTAAACCACAGTTTGCTTTTATCCAAAATGGTATCTTTTAACTTCTCTCCAGATACATTAGAATGGTTTGCATCTTATCTCCAGAATAGAGAACAGTGTGTAAAAGTTCACCAGGATAAATCCTTATTTTTAAACAACCGTATGGGTATCCCACAAGGGTCCATTCTTGGTCCTTTACTTTTCAGCATTTTTATTAATGACTTGCCGCTACACTGCTCAGCTGCAACATGTCAACTTTATGCAGATGATACAGTTATTTACACAGCTGCCAAGACTCCAGCACAGGCTGCAGATGTACTGTCTACAAGTATGGTTGATGTCCAAGAATGGCTCTTCCAGAACCATCTATTGCTGAACCTTCAGAAAACAGTTTCAATGTGCTTTTCAATCAAAAAATGTAACCTGCAACGTTTTAAAGTTAATATACATGATCAAGACATCAGTTTAGTTACAGAATTCAAATACCTTGGCATTGTACTAGATCCTCAATTCAAATTTAATCTTCATATAAAGAAAATTTCTAAAACAGTAAAAAAAAATCTGAACTGCTTTAAATTAATTAGATATTACATACCATACCAAGCAGCTGTACTGTATATGCATTCTATGGTTTTTTTCTCATATATCATACTGTTTGACAGTCTGGGCTCAAGCAGCCCCTTCCACAATAAAACATAGGTTCATTATATAATCAAACTCTAAAAATCTTGGATAAAAAGCCCATTAGGTGGCATCACTGTTATATTTTTAAAAAATACAATCTATTGAGTTTTGAGAGTTTCATTGACCTCTGTTTTCTGAAATTAATTTTCAAATGTTTCCATAAATCAGCGCCTGAGCCACTTGCTGGTTTCATCCAAAGACAGGACAGCAGCAGAGCCACCAGGAGTTCTGTTAACAATAACTGTAAAATATTCCACCACAGAACCACATTTGGACAAACAGCTTTCTCTATAAAGGGCAGTCATATCTGGAACACAATGCCAAATGAAATTAAAATAATAACGGACTTTAAAACATTCACTACAAAGGTTAAAAACTGGCTGAAAAATAAACAAGAATGTACCCATGTATGAAATGATTGTCTGCAGGGTGAGAGTGAATGAAGGGAAGGAATGAATGTGTTTGTTTATAGTGAGTGACAAAGGGAGGGAGGCCTGAAATAGGCAAATGTGAATCAGGTTTTTATATTGTGTATTTATAATCTTTTTTGCATTGATGTATGTGGTTATTGTTTATTCTGTTTTCATTTTTTTCTTTTCCTTATCCTTCTTTCTTTTTACTTGTTTCTTCTTTCTAAAGCCCATCCAGGGACAAGAGTTACAAATTAGCTAATAGCTATACACTCTTTGTGCAACACATTAGATTGATTGTCATTTGATTAATTGTCTATGTTTAATGCACTGTCCCTGTCAAATAAACAAATAAAATAAAATAAAATAAATATTTGGTGGTTGAAGGATCTCGCCTCTGCTGTCTGCAGATAATGTGGTCCTGTTGGCTTCATGGAGCAATGACCTACAGGTCTTGATGGAACAGTTTGCTACTGAGTGTAAATCGTCCTTAGGTCTAAAAGTGAGAGTGAATTGTTGTCTGTCTCTCTGTGTTGGCCCTGCAGTGGACTGGCAATCTATCCAGGGTGTACCCCGCCTCTCACCCAAAGATGCTGGGATAGGCTCCAGCACCCCCCGCAACCCAAAAAGGATTAAGTGGTTGAAGATGAATGAATGAATGAGTTGGGAGTTATAAACTAGAAATATAGAGAGCAAAGTTTTACAAAAATAAGACAAACAATACTAAAACAAAAAAAAGACCAAAATAATTACAATAATGTTAAATACAAAAACAACTTCAGGAGCTCAGTTATCCGGGAGTAGAGTCACTACTCCTTCACATCGAAAGGAGCCAGCTGAGATGGTTTGGACATCTGATCTGGATGCCTCCTGGACGCCTCCCACTTGAGGTGTTCTGGGTACATTACATTGGGAGGAGACCACGGGGCAGACCCAGGACACACTGGAGAGACTATCTCCCAGCTGGCCTGGGAATGCCTTGGTATCTTCCCTTTGAAGAGCGGGAGGAGGTGGTTGGGGTGAGGCAAGTCTAGGCTTCTTTGCTTGGTCTGCTGCTTCAGCTACCCGGATCCCTGGATAAGCGATGGATGGATGGATGGATGGATGGATGGATGGATGATGACAACTTGTGTGCATCTGGCAGCGCCGCAACACTAATGCCCATGATGGTATTGCAGTCAGAGTGTTATGATTAAAAGAGGGGAGGACCCAGTTGCACACGCAACACACAGAAACCCAAAGTAAGAGGCAGGCAAATGTGTTTATTGATCTATATACAGGTATGTACAGGTACATCTAAAAAAATTAGAATATTATGAAAAACTTTAATATTTTTTGTCACTCATTTCAGAAAGTGAAACCCATATATTCTATATGTAGATCCATTACACAGAGTGATATATTTCAAGTGTTTATTTATTTTAATTTTGATGATTATGGCTTACAGCCCATGAAAACCCCAAATTCAGTTTCTCAAAAAATTAGAATATTACATAAAATTCATTTTAAAAAATAGTTTTTTAATAGAAATGTTGGCCGACTGAAAAGTATGTCCATGTACACACTCAATACTTGGTCGGGGCTCCTTTTTGATTAATTACTGTATCATTGTGGCGTGGCGTGTTGGTCCACTGTGTTTTATCAAGACCAAAGTCAGTGCAGTCATCTACCAGGAAATTTAAGGACACTTCATGCTTCCTTCTGCTGACAAGTTTTATGGAGAACCTGATTTCATTTTCCAGCAGGATTTGGCACCTGCCCACACTGCCAAAAGTATCAAAACCTGGTTTAATGACCATGGCATCACTGTGTTTGATTGGCCAGCAAACTCTCCTGACCTAAATCCCGTAGAGAATCGATGGAGTATTGTCAAGAGGAAGATGAAAGACACCAGACCCAACAATGCAGACGAGCTGAAGGTCACTATCAAAGCAACCTGGACCTTCATAACACCTCAGCAGTGCCACAGGCTGATCACCTCCATGCCACGCCACATCGATACAGTAATTAATCCAAAAGGAGCTGAACTATATTATATAATAAAAAATATTGAATTTTTTCATGATATTCTAATTTTTTGAGATGTACCTGTAGGTCTCAGCCCACTAAGCAGAAGGTTAACTCCTGTAGAGAGGAGGAGAGGAAGAGGTAGGAGTGGTAGACGTAGTACTGTGGCAAGTTTGTTACTAATTTTGCTGAATAAGGTTTCTTACTTCCCAGCTCGCCAGAGAAAAGCAGGTGTGGTATCCAATCAGTGGGCACAGGCCGGAGATGGTCCTGGGGTGAAGATAGGTTAGTAAGATGTTTAATTCCTTACTTGTTATTTCCAGGTGAGTCCTGGTGAGTATTTCCTACAGGTGGGGTGTGTTCCAGAGAGGGTCCTGAGGCAAGATGTGGCTAGAGTTATGAAGATGGGTATTCTTATCTAACTTTACAGGTTTCCAAGGAGTTTGTAGTCCAAAAGAGGGGATCCAACAAGGTGGGGAACCTAAGAAGCAGGCAGGTAAGCAGAGGACACAGGACCTCAGGGAGCAGGAGACGACAGGCTGGTAGGCTAGAAGACTTTGACATTTCGATCCCATAGCAGTGGGTGCAGTCAGGGACAGGTGGGAGTGATTGAACAGCTGCTGTCAATTAGTGCTCGAAGCACAACAAGCCAAAGAGCAAACACCAAGAAAGATATTGTCATGCTCGCCCAGATCCATGACACAGGGGTTAGTGTCTACTGTTGTTTGACCTAATTTACAGTAATGTTAGGTAAACTGGTCTTATCCAGAAGACCAGTTTACCTTAAAAATTCATTCATTACCAAGTGTGACCAGTCAGTCCCTTTAAATCTCTCTTTTAACTTTGCTCTGCTGTTGCTCCAACCCCTGCAGAGCTCAGGAATAAAATATTGTGAGAAATTATCAGGTTTCATTTTCTGTATCTCTGATTCACAGCATTATTCATCTCACTGACCCCAGTTACAGTCACAATAATCCAGTAACTGAAAATATTCAGAAAATGGTAATAATCAGATATGACATGCTTACATGCATTGAATAAACAGATTACTGGACAAGAAACTACTTGTGTAATTTCTTATAACCTGATATTGGCATTTATCTGATTATTCTGTTTACACAACTATTTGAATAATCAGGTAACTTCAGAAATCCAATAATAATTGGTTTATTAGTGTCCGGTACAATATTAGGATGAGGGCCCCAACAATCAGGCAGTCCCTATGAACAAGCCATTGGTAAGGGGTGGGGGTGGGGGGGATGCAGTCCCATTTTAAAAAACAGGAATTGGGCTTAGAGAGGAGCGGCTTTTTGATGCAGTTGTTGGGGGCAAGAGAAAAGTATTAGTGTGGGCCTATTATTTTTATTTTATCAGTCTTAGCATTTTATTGTCTTTTAATTTGTTGTTAATTTAGTCTTGTAAAGCAACCTTGAGTCACTTAAAAGGTATATCAAGATAAAGTGTGTTATTAAAAGAGGCATAAACAATAGGAGCATATAGGATGAACCACAGTGTAAGGAAGAGAGCAGACAAAGGCATATACAGAAGTGTTATATAAATGTGTATCATGGGAGGTTGCTCAGCAGCCTGGACCCACAGTAATGGTTTAATTAAATGATGGGTCAGGGTCATAAGATCCCCAAATATGAGCTTTTTTTCAAAATTGAAAAGTTGAAGCCTAATCTTTTAGAATTTGTTACTGTGAGCTTGTTCCATTAGGTGAAATTTATTATTAAAGAACGTGTAATCCAAGGTTTATGGAAACACTTTAAAGGAGATCTGTGTAATGTTCTAAAAATGTTTGTACACTGCAGCCCATGAGTTCATTTAGTGAACAGCAGACCCAATCTACCTGCTCACAGTGATGCTGTGTTGGCCGAGAGCTAGGATCAGTATAAAAACACAGCTTCATCATTTATGCTGCATTGTGTTTCTGATGAAACAGCAGGTTGGACAATAAATTCGGGCCGTTTTAGTGCAGCTTTTCATTCAAAATGCATAAAAATGAATTTGAATGGATTGAATGGGTTTTTATAAGCATACACCTGTCATGGCCGCCAATCATGGCACCTGTCTGTTATCTCCTGCGGCCCTATTTATTCTCATCAGGACCAGTGCTGGGCGCGGAGTCGTTTGATTCCTTCCGTGAATCATGCCAACAACCTGCCTCTGTGCTTCCCTGCACCGAATTCTCCTGCCTTCAGCTTCCAAGCCCAGCAGAACGACGTCCGGGTCGGTTTTGCCCGGACCAACAACCAAGTAAGCTCAATAGCTTCTAAACCTGTCCATTCCCCGTGCACAGGCGGATCCCGCAATGGCGGACCTCCTTCTCCCTCCAGGTGGCGGACTTATTCCTCTTCCAGCTAACCTGCCCACAGACACTGTCTCCCTGGCTGCAGCTTCAGTGCAACCTGAAGACTCATCTACATCTGTTGACAGTAAGCCCAATAACATCTGACGTGCTGCATAGGTGTACTGTAGCTAACGGCCCTTGTTCTCTTTTTCAGGGTTGCCAGTCTGTACGGTGCTCTGCCGGCCCAGCTGGAATACACGGATTGCACTACACTACATTACACCATATAACCGCACTCACACATCCACTCACTCACGTTAACAAAATAAAGTACGTTAATTGTGTTAATCCTGAGTCGTGTCTGTCTGTGGGTCACCTGAACCATGTCAGTACGACTCCGCCAAAGTGACTCGGCAGACAGCACACTCGTGCGCCGCATTAACCATCTCGAGGCTCGGGTAGACCAATTAGCGTACCAACAACAGGTGATGCTAACTCGCATCACCGATAGGTTAGATCGCTTAACTAGCCCACAGGGGTTTTCCACAGCACCAGCTAGCTCCTCAGCTCCCGCTAGTTCTACCGCTAGCTCCACCACTAGCTCTTCGCCTAGCCCTCACTCTACAGGTTTCGCTAGTCGGCTCACTCCCGTCCCTACTCCCGCCCGGTTTAAAGGGGTATTGGGAGAAGCCAGGGGGTTCCTCATGCAGTGCGAAATCGTGTTCCAACGGGTTCCTGGGGATTTTCCCACTGACCAGAGCCGCATTGGCTATTTGATCAATCTGTTGGGGGGGGGGGGGGCTTTAGCATGGACTTATGCGGTTATGGCTAGGGCCAATTATGCTTCCATGACATATGTTCAATTCACTCAGGAGTTCCAGGAAGTGTTTAGTCACTCGAACCGGGAAGATGTACTCACCTCTCGCCTGTTAAACCTTCGGCAGGGGTCGAGGGCAGTCGCCGATTTTGCTGTTGACTTCCGGGTCGTAGCTACGGAGGTCGGGTGGGAAGACGCCTCCTTGAGTAGTATATTCCTGAGGAGTTTGAGCCCTAGCCTGCGGGACGAGCTGGCCCGCCTGGAGAAACCCTCCACGCTGCATGAATGTATCTCCCTGGCCATTAGCCTTGATAACCGTCTGAGGGAACGAGCAGCAGAGCATAAGACTTCCGGCTATGCCGAGAATAGGCCACACCGAGCTCTCCAGCCCCCCCTACTGGCCCTCCCGTCTACTGACCTCTCTGAGGACCAAGAACCAATGATAGTGGGGGGGTCAAAACTTCCTGCAGAAGAGAGACAGCGCCGCCGTGAGTTGGGGTTGTGTGTCTATTGTGGGAGCGAGGAGCATGACCTGAATTCCTGTCCTAGGCGGCCAAAAGGGGAAGTCCGTGCGTCAAAGTAGGGGGCCTCACAGACGTAAAAGATAACAATCCCCTCACCTGCTTTCTCATCCCTATTCGGTTTTGCTTTGGTCACAAAGAACATAATACACATGCACTCATTGACTCAGGGGCCGAGCAGAGCTTCATTTCTAGGAGTCTGGCAACCCGTCTGGGTCTACCTATGCAGCCGTTAAAAGCTCCCCTTAAAATTATTGCCCTGTCTAAGGTGGCGTTGGCTACTGTCACTCATCGGGTCGCCTCAGTGCCAGTCATCATTTCGGGCAACCATCGGGAGGAGCTAAATTTATTTGTCCTACCGGTATTATCGTCCCCGATCATTCTGGGCTACCCTTGGCTGCATCTGCACAACCCTTCTACTGACTGGTGTTCGGGAAGTATCGTGTCATGGAGCCCTTTCTGCCTGAGTGCCTGTCTGCAGTCGGCTGCATGCTCGCCTGCCACGCCTATGGATGTCCCTGCCTCTCCTCCCCCGGATCTGTCAAAAGTGCCTCCGGAGTACCATGACCTTGGGGCCGTCTTTAGTAAATCCCAAGCCCTTTCCCTCCCCCCTCACCGACTGTATGATTGTGCTATTAATCTGCGGGCCGGCGCTCCTCTGCCATCTAGCAGACTTTACAACCTGTCTGCTCCGGAGCGCGCGGCCATGGAGTCATATATTAAGGAGTCCCTCAGCTCAGGTATCATTAGACCTTCATCTTCGGCGGTGGGGGCGGGGTTTTTCTTCGTGGGGAAGAAGGACGGCTCCTTCAGGCCCTACATCGACTTCCGGGAACTTAACAACATCACTATCAAGGATAAGTATACTCTCCCCCTCTTTAACTCTGCATTCGATTCCCTCCGGGGGGCTTGCTGCTTCACCAAATTAGACCTGCGCAATGCCTATCACCTGGTGCGGATACGTGAGGGGGATGAGTGAAAGACGGCCTTTAGGACCGCTAGTGGGCACTTTGAATATCTGGTCATGCTGTTCGGGCTGACCAATGCTCCGGCCGTCTTCCAACATCTTATTAATGATGTTCTGAGAGATTTTCTGGGCACCTTTGTGTTTGTCTACCTTGACGACATTTTAATCTTTTCTCAGTCCATGGAGGAGCATCACGTGCACGTCAGGCGAGTCTTGCAGCGGCTGCTGGAGAATAAGCTCTACGTCAAGGCAGAGAAATGTGAGTTCCACGTCTCCAGGACCTCTTTCCTCAGCTTCACTATTGCCCCGAAGGAGATCATCCCGGACCCAGTAAAGGTGAAGGCGGTGGTGGACTGGCCCACCCCCGCATCGAGGAAACAGTTGCTGCAGTTTTTGGGCTTCGTGAACTTCTATCGCCGGTTTATTAAGGACTACAGCCGCATCGCCCTCCTTCTCACCAATTTGACCTCCACCAAGGTTCCCTTTCTCTGGACGGAAGAGGCGGACGCCGCGTTCTCGGAGTTGAAGGTCAGATTTTCATCTTCGCCTATTCTGACGCAGGTGGATCCCACCCTTCAGTGCTTGGTGGAGGTGGACGCCTCTGATTCTGGGGTGGGGGTTGTGCTGTCCCAGCGTTCTCCGGCAGACAGTAAAATCCGCCCCTGCGCCTACTTCTCTCGCCGCCTGTCCCCAGCAGAACGAAATTACAACATCGGAGATAGGGAGCTCTTGGCAGTGAAATTGACCCTGGAGGAGTGGCGGCACTGGTTGGAAGGAGCATTGCAGCCATTCATTGTCTGGACCGATCACAAGAACCTGGAGTACCTTCGGACCGCCAAGAGGCTGAACGTCCGACAGGCCCGCTGGTCGCTGTTTTTTGGACGGTTCGACTTTACCATCACCTACCGCCCTGGGTCGAAGAACACCAAGCCCAACGCCCTGTCTCGTTAGTTTGCCCCAGAGACAGCAGAAAAGGCCGAGCACCCCATCCTCCCTCCAGCATGTGTTGTGGGCGCCCTCGCTTGGGGCATTCGGGACAAGGTTATAGGGGCGCAGGCTGACGAAGCTGACCGGGGGGGGGGGGGGAACAGCGGGCAAATTGTTTGTTCCCACAACGGTCCAGGGGGGGGGGGGCATCCAGTGGGGGCATACCTCCAAATTCGCCTGCCGTTCAGGTAGGGCACGCACGGTGGCGCTCCTACGAAGATCGTTTTGGTGGCCATCCCTCCAGAAGGACGTGGGGGAGTACATCCGCACATGTCCTGAGTGTGCTACGAGGAAGACATCCTCATCGCCGCCGGCCAGGCTGCTCCACCCCTTCCCCGTCCCAGGTAGACCATGGTCCCACATGGCGCTGGATTTTGTCACGGGCCTCCCCACATCCAATAACTTCACCACCATCCTCACGCTGGTGGACAGATTTTCCAAGGCGGCTCATTTCATCCCTCTGCGGGGGTTACTGTCTGCCAAGGAGACAGCGGATCTGCTGGTTCAGCATGTAATTCGGCTGCATGGCATTCCTCAGGACATAGTATCGGACCGAGGGCCCCAGTTTATCTCCAAAGTCTGGAAGGCTTTTTGCAAGGCCTTAAGGGCTACGGTGAGCTTGTCCTCCGGCCATCACCCACAATCCAACGGGCAAGGTGAACGAGCCAACCAGGAGGTGGAAGCAGCGCTGTGGTGTGTCACTGCCGCCAATCCATCATCATGGAGCACACACCTCCCTTTGATTGAATACGCCCATAATACAACGGTGTCCTCGGCCACCGGCATGTCCCCCTTTGAGGCGTTGCTGGGTTACAACCCCCCGCTGTTCCCGGAAGAGGAGGGGGACATCGCCATCCCATCGGTTCAGGCCCATTTAAGACGCTGTCGGCGGATTTGGAAGGCAGCCAGAAGGGCACTGCAACGGATGGCGGAACGCAACACTGCGGTGGCGAATCGACGCAGGGTTCCGGGCCTGGCTTATCAGATGGGTCAGCAGGTATAACTCTCTACTAAGAACATCAACCTGAAGGCTGAACGTAAGAAGACCGCCCAGCGGTTTATTGGCCCATACCCTATATGTCGAATTATCAACCCAGTGTCTGTGCGCCTAATTCTCCCCCCCTCCCTCCGCATCTGTCCAACTTTCCATGTCTCTCAGATTAAGCCTGTCTCCTCCAGCCCATTGTGTCCCCCTCCCAGGTCTCCACCTCCACCGAGGGTGATCGATGACAACCCGGCGTGGCCCGTCTCTTCCATCCTGGACGTCCGCCGCCGGGGTCGTGGCCTGCAGTATCTGGTGGACCGGGAGGGCTACGGGCCGGAGTGGAGGTCCTGGGTGCGTCCCGCCCTCGTGCTCGACAAGCAGCTCATCAGGGACTTCCATCGGACGCACCCGGGTAGGTTGGAACGCACACCGAGAGGTGTGCTGTAGGGAGGGAGTACTGTCATGGCTGCCAATCATGGCACCTGTGTGCGCACCTGCCTGTTATCTCCTGCGGCCCTATTTATTCCCATCAGGACCAGTGCTGGATGCAGAGTCGTCTGATTCCTTCTGTGAATCACGCCACAACCTGCCTCTGTGCTTCCCTGCACTGAATTCTCCTGCCTTCGGCTTCCAAGCCCAGCAGAACGACATCCGGGTTGGTTTCGCCCGGACCGACAACCAAGTAAGCTCAATAGCTTCTAAACCTGTCCATTCCACGTGCACAGGTGAAGCTCGCAACGGCGGACCTCCTTCTCCCTCCAGGCGGCGTTTATTCCTCTTCCAGCTAACCTGCCCGCAGACACTGTCTCCCTGGCTGCAGCTTCAGCGCGACCTGAAGACTCTTCAACATCTGTTGACAGTAAGCCCAATAACATCTGACGTGCTGCATAGGTGTACTGTAGCTAACGGCCCTTGTCTCTTTTTCAGGGTTGCCAGTCTGTACGGTGCTCTGCCGGCCCAGCTGGAATACACGGATTGCACTACACTACATTACACCATATAACCGCACTCACACATCCACTCACTCACGTTAACAAAATAAAGTACGTTAATTGTGTTAATCCTGAGTCGTGTCTGTCTGTGGGTCACCTGAACCATGTCAACACCACTGTGAAAAATTCGTCCAAGTGGGGGAAAAATCATCAGCATAGACCTTGTTGGTAGCCAACTTAAAAAAAAAAGATAAAAATCAAATTTTATACAAGAAATACCACTATTAAAAGACAATATGTGGTTCCAGATTGGGAACAAGCTGTGCTACAGGATGATGGTATATAGCTGATGTTAGCTTCAAAATCTTATGTTTTCCGTGTCAGCTAGCATTAGCGAAAACAGCTAGTTTTAGCCACATCAGCTAGCCTTGGGGAAGACAGCTAGTTAACGACATCAGTTAGCATGTAGTATCACGTGTGATGTTCATAGGGAACTTAAAACATTTCAAAACACTGTTATGGGCCAGAATGTAAATAAGCTTGGGACTATCATGCCCAAACTGCTCCACTGTCAACTGAAAATACTGCCTGAAGAAGCTAAAGTGGAACATAAATGGAAAGTCAGAGGAGCTAATGCTAATGCACATTTCACGGGAACCGCTATTATTTCTAGGCATTTGCTCTGATGCTCGTCAAACTCACAGTGATCATCAGGTGGGTCTACATTCAAGTTGTGCTCAAGGTCAAAGGTCAGAAGGTCTGGGCAATTATGATTTCACACAAAACCATACTCCTCCATGGCAAGGGGTCTGCAACCTGTGGCTCTTTTGTCCTTAGATAGTGGCTCCTTGAGGCTTTGAGAGAAAAAAAACTTCGGACCGCCAGTTCCAAGAAAAGAAGCAATAAATTTACAAGAAAAAGGTTGCAACATTCATAAGAAAAATGTCCTAAAAAGAGGAAAATGGGAAAATCTGAAAACTTGTGCAAAAAAAAAATAAAATAAATAAATCTCACAAATTTAGGGAAAAGTTTTAGCAGTTTTCTGAGGAAAATGTAATGAAGGTGTTAATAATAGGTAGTGGTGTGATGAGTAGTCGGATGGTGACGTCATCACGCCAGCCCATATAGGGAGAGCGTCGGCCATCTTAGGCCTCTCTTGACTCAGCGATACAGAATGTGGATGTGTAGCGGTTTGATTCAACCCCCACAACACAGAGACAGAACACAGAGACAGTCAGCTCGCACTCCTGGGTTTTTTCCGCTGCATGCTGTGTTTACAGCTGTGAGGTTAAAGTGTCATCCATGCATTGTGTTCATGCATCCTGTCTGTACCTCTGATATGCAAATGCCCAGACTGACTGCTGTGAATGTCTTTGATGTATTGTCTGAGTTGAGTATATATGCTGCACTGTGCTGTAAATCTGCCTCTCTTTCTCACTCCTGCATCTGCTGCGAGACACACACACTGTGTGTCTCCTCCTCTTTGAGAGCTGGAGGAATGAAGCTGCAGCCTGCTCAAGCCATGGGCTGCAGCCGAGTTCTGATGAAGGCGGGTGATAATAAAGCTATTTAAAAATCCAATGCAGCCTTTATTTTATCATCCTCTTCAGATGCACTGTAACCTGTACTACAATAACGACTGTTCAGTATAATAAAGTTCGAGTTCCAGTGCAGCTCCTTTCTCCGCTGATTATTCTAGGTTTCAAGACATAACCGAAAATATACCCACAAACTAGTAAGAAATAAGTCACAACATTTCTGGAAAAGAAATCATAAATTTACTGGAAAAAAGTTGGGAGTTTTATGAGAAAAATGTAGAAAATTTATATTAAAAATGCTGCAATTTTCCCAATGAAAGCTAATAAATTTACAAAGAAAATATTTTTTAAAAATTATGAGGTGAAAATTTATCAAAAAACAAAATTTAAAGAAAATGTTGCAATTTTTTGAGGGAAAAAATTGACTAGAAAAAAAGACAAATTTACCCACAAAAGCTACAATTTTATTGGAAAACAGTAGCAAATTTATATGAAGAAGGCAGCATTTTTACCTGAAAAAAGGAAACAATCAGATAAGACAAAAATATCAAAATTCATTAAAAAAAAAGCTTATAACTTTATTGGGAAAAATATCTCAAATATGTGGAAAAAGTCTTCAATTTTACTTAAAGGTTTTAAATTTGGAAATAAAATTTAGAAAGAAAGTATGGTTTAATGAGGAAAACATGCACACAGTTTTGCAAAAAAAAAAAAAAATTCAGACACAAACTTTGAAAATAATCAAAAAATTACCAGAAAAAGTAGCAATTTTTTAACAATAAAAAAGCTGTAAATTTATAGGAAAAAACTCGTGATCGTGGTGTTGTCAGGCCAGATTGTTCTGCTGTTTTAACACAGTTGTATAGGCTCAGATATTTTTGTGGCTCCATGCAGCCATTTTTTAATGCAGACGCCACTCACAGCTGCTCTTTGTGTAGCGCAGGTTGCCGACCCCCGTCCTAGGCCACTGATCTGGACTTTAAATCACCATCCTAGACGGGTCTGCATCTCGGCTGTGCTTAGGTCAACGGTCAGGAGATCTGAGCACTGTCGGGGGGATTTCGTCAGGCCAGAATGAGCTCCTGCGTCATTGATGGTCTGGTTTTACGCTTTTACGCCGTTGATGTTGGCGTCTGCTTGTGCTGGGCTCCATCTCGAAGTAAAACGGTGACTTTGGTGTCAGTGGGGCCCAGAGAGCCATACCGGGATCTTGCATAGTACGTCATTTCACGGAAAAACGAAAACTACCCAAGGCCCTCTAAATAAATCACAATAGGGGGTGATATACAGAAGAGAGGAAAAAATAGGTTATGGCTTCCCTTTTTTATAAACACATTTTTAACACTGACTGACTTAGGCTGGTCCTGCATCCTAAGGCCAAATGACACAAAATCTCCATAGCTATTTTAAAAGAATGATTTATTTTTTTTTTGGTCAGGGATGCTTATTTAAAAATGAAAGCGTCTCTGATCAGATGGCTGCGCCTTGTTTGTCTTGCTCGGTTTTTGTGAGGCAGATGCTTTCCCTATTTTTATCGTCCTCCCTCAGAGGAGGACAGGAGGTGAAGCAGAGGGAGGACGGGGCTGCGAGCTGGAGCTGAGGATGTAAAAACCTGCTCCCTCCGAGGACCACCCCCTCCTCTCTCCTCTCTCCATCTGACTGCGCCCAGCTCCTCTGCCTCACAACTCACACGGACTGCACCCGCACAACGACGCGCGCAACCTGCCCTCGGCTGCACCGGGATACCAGTTTGGCTCCGGTACTCTTATCGGTTTGGACTATCGGTGCTTTTAAGAGCTGCTCTGGATAAAAAAATTAAAAAAAAAAAAAAGTAACTAAAGACAAGCACAGAAACGTCGGTTTTGCAGCTGATTTGCAGAAGAAGGACGGTGCGACCTCCGCATCCACCTACTGCAGCATCTCTCCGCATCCCAGCATCCCCGCAAGGACCTCCGGAGAGCACCGCGGAGCCGGCGGCAAACCCAGCCGCTCTAAAGCGTCCCATCCTCGGCCACAGGCAACCTCTTGCATCGGTGTTTTTTTTTGTTTTTTTTTATGGAGGTCTGACCTGACTTTTTTTTGTGAATATCAGACAGTGACCTCGATAATGGTAACAGAAATAAGACATCTGCGCCACGTATCCCAGGTATTGTTCAGGTTTACCAGCATTTATGGAATTATTAGACTCAAATAAGTGTATAAACGGGCATACATCTGCGCCAGATTGGCACTTGGCAGAAGCCGCAGTGTGCCTCCGTGCTCTGCGGAACTTCTCATCTTAAATGCGTGCAAATTTCTGCACACACGCACACATTCTCTGAGTGCTCAAATCCCATAATAAATCCCGCGGTAAGATGTGACATCTCTTTGTCTGGACGCCGCAATTAAGAGAAACCAAAGATGATCATATTTATCAGGTCATTTACTGTTGGGACTCTTTGTGCTGCAGCGATTTTATTTGTGCACGCCTGGAAATATGTTTAATGGGTTCAACGCACACGCGCGCGCGCGCACGCACACACACACACACACGCACACACACACACACACACACACAAAGCCAGCCTCCTCCCCTCCTCCCTCTGCATTTTTAGCCTACATGAGCTATCTGGGTCATTTGCATTTTAGCGTTAATGAGGCTGCAGATGGGTCCATCCCCTCTGCCTCGGAGCCGCTGAGCAGCACACGTCGTCGTCATCGTGCTTCTTAGATTTCTTTGCACAAACCTGCATGTCCTGCTGCAGTTCTTTCCGAGCTGTCAGAATTGTGCACACTCGTGTGGGATGAGGAGGTAGGAACGGGGGGGGGGGGGGGGGGAGAAAAGATTGCAGCAGCAGTTTCCGCTCTCCCCTGCAGCTGTGGCGCTAATGCAGTGCTGTATAAGAACGTACATTATGGCTGCTGCCCCGATAATGGAGGATGATGCTGTAATGGTCCGCAGTGCTGCCTGATTCAACACTGCATCTCCCTGCTGCCTTACTTTCATCTTTTACTGCATTGTTCCAGCTGCTTTTTAATGCATCCCCCCCCCCCCGCCAGTTATCTTGGAGTCATTATTATTTAGTTTCCACTCATTTATGTGTGGTAAAAAAAAAAAAAAAAATCAATTTGCAAAGATTTTACACTTGGCCCTGTGCAGCCAACCTATATATTGATGTCTGTTTTTAAGTGCAGTTGGAGTTGCTCAACAATAAAAGGGATGGTCCATAAAAATGCTCTGACTATACACTTTGGAATGAAAATGCAAGTAGAAATTCCAGTGTTTCCAGAAGATGCACTGAAAACCGTGCAGGATGATCCCATTTTTTCATTGCAGTTTTAGGAATTTAGCTGAACGGTAGTTGCAGGTGTCTTGCCTTTTTGTCTGCAGTATGTAGAGGTCAACGGGACACCCAACACAGGTAAACACCGGCGCACCACGCTCTCATTTTATAGGCTATCAAAACACACCACAACCTGGTCTTTAACCCATTTTGATCTCTCCGTGGAATTCCGTGCAGGGATAGACAAAGCACTGCAGAGGGGCACAAGGAAAACCTTGATGTTCTTGTAATGAGCCGCTGTTATCCATTAAAACATAACGGGTTTTAAGCCCGGTGTCGTCAGCGCAGTCTAGCATAAACGGCACAAGAGCTACGCGCCGCAGTCCTTTCAGCATACGAAAAAAGAAATGGCAAACTGTGAGTGCAGTCTTGGTTGATATGTGTCACAGCAGTCGATTTTCTGGCCTTAACATTGCAATATATCAGCTGTCATGATGTAAGCCAAACCCAAAAAATCAGGTGAACAAAAGAGGTACAGCTGTGTAAAACAACGAGAAATGTACAAGAACTGTGTAGAAGAATCAAGGATGGAGTGTTTTTAATGATAAGTCAAATCAGGACAAAGAGTCAGAGGAGGGGGGCAGAGGACTCTCGGTCGTCTCTCCTCGTGTTCACAGCGGACCTTGATTTAAATGTCCATACAATTAAGGCACGCGGTGAATGCCAAGAGAGTGATCGACGATCAACCATCATAAATACATCACACCTGGAGTTCCAAGGTTAAAAGTCTACATCTAAATTAGCAGTACTGCTAATGGCCACTAGATGGAGATCTTCAGTTTATTGATTAATTTGTAAAACAATCATGTATTAAAGACAAGAAGGGATTTTAATTCCTGATTGTTTTCAAGCTATTAGAACTGGCTTTATTGTATTCTGAAACTGTAGCACTCTCATAAGCCAGAAGTATTGTTACAGTAACTATGAAATCAGTAGACGAAGCAAGAAAATCCTGTTTATTTTTTATATAACCAAAATTTTGCACTTATTTTAAGCATAATTTTGTTGATAGCACCTGTATATTTTTTTCTTCCTCTATTTTATTTCATAAACTCTTCTATGCGTGTCATAGGCTAAATCAGGAGGCCAGCCAATAAAAAAGTTACATTAACTTGAAACAACTAAACTAGATATTTTTCATCTTTCTGTGTTTGTTTTGACCAAAAAAAACCCTACATGCTTTACACAGTAGAGGCTTTACAGAAATACCTTTTTTTTTCTTTCCGATTAGCATAATATGTATTTTTTTTTTTTTTTAATGAAGCCAGAAACTCAGAAAAGCTGCCATAGACCTCAGTAGGTTCCCCCTTGTGGCCATTAGATAAAATGCAGGGTTAAAGCAACATCCACAGAGGTATCACTTTTAGAAATGGAAGCTAGAGTCATCCATTGCACACATTTTTTGGTCATGCCTCATGACATTTGGCCTGGCTCTTAACTTTTTTATTTTGCAAGGTTTTGCATGTTCAGTAGCTTGTGTCATATGTACTGTAGACAAAAGAAAGATGTTAGCATTGCGGATGTAGCTAATGTGATGTCAGCCATCACATTTCGAGGTCTGGATATGAAACCTCAAATTGTCCACTTCCATTGCAGCCAAACTGGGTGTGTAAAGCAAGGGTTGGAAAAATAACCTAGTATGCTCAGACTAGTCATGTTTGCACCAATTAGAAATGCTGTGATTTATTGTTCTACATGACTCTTGATAGGGGCCATTCTTAGTCTTTTTCTATTTATGGTGTAATTAGACTTCCAATGACATCTTCTGCAGCCACATGTGCTGCCACCAACTGGTCATTAGATATAATGCAAGTTTTAAGGGACTTCTGCATTGGCTTCTCTTTTCTGAACTGGAAAGCTGTGTCCATGTGGGGACTCTTGAAAGGTTTTAATGCCAAATTGTTGAAGGCCTGCAATTAAGAATCTGGTCCTTCATGGGGGCAAACAAACCTAATTGGAGCTATTTACTACACACCAAACTTTATAACTGAAGTAGTCATGTTGATATTGTTAATGAGTTCTCAATAATGTGTGAAAGAGGAAGTGGAAAGACACAAAATGACCCTTAGTGATTAAGTTTTTGCTCTGTCGCCGCTCACGTCAGCCTCCTAAATCCATAGAAATCTGAAATGATTTGTCGTCTTCGACACGTCCACACTTTTGTGGCGCCTTTCGATGAAAGCCCTTCCCTGAAATAACTCATTGTGTTCTTTACACTTGATGAGAATCATTTATTAAGTATGGACAACACAAAAGGGGACAAAGCGTGTAGGTAATTAAATTGCATTGATCAGAATTAAAAATGAAATTAAAGCATACAGTAGGTATTAATAATGCATGTTGCACTTCACATGTATGTTTAGGATGAAACACTCGGGTGTTTCCTGTTAATTTCCTGCCAGTCTTCATGGATCCACATTGGCCTGATTCGCTTCACTGCTGCTGTATTATTAATTAGTGGGCATGCAATGAGAAATGAGAAATACAAGACAACAAGACATGCAAATTCATGAATTCAGGGCTGTATGAAGAACACAGGAGGTGAACAAGTTCACTTTCCATGCAGACAAAAAGCCAAACAGCTGAGCAGGAAATCTCGTGAGTTCCTAATGCACTTTCCACCAAACACGCAGACACTATCGATTACAGATGTATAGCTCCTCTGCTGGGAAGGGAGGTGATCATACGTACTGAACATATCCAGTGTAGTTATGGTTTGTTTTTCAGATAAGATATATTTTTTAAAGTATATGTTTGATTTTTGACCAGATGGGAGGGAAGGTCACACCAAATTCTAGTGCAAGCATTTGTTTGCTCAAAATACAATTTCTATTCCACTTTAATTTTTCTTTGGCAGTGCAATAGGTTTTGCATAATTTTTTAATAGTAAGGTTAACTAATTGGATTTTAGAGCATATTCACATTGTATTTATAAAGATAAAGTGATGACCTTCTAAAATTCTGTGATAGCAATCAGCCACCGTGTATGGAGTGGTCTGCTGGGGCAGCAGCATCACAAGAAATTGAATAGGCTGATTAGGAAGGCCAGCTCTGTTCTGGGGAGCTGCCTCAACCCAGTGGAGGTGATAGAAGAGAGGAGAATGCTGGCTAAGCTATCCCACCCCATGCGGGACATGCTGAGTGCGCTGAGCAACTCATTTAGCTGCAGGCTGCTCCACCCAGAGTGCAAGTGGGAGAGGTTTTGCAGGTCCTTCCTACCTGAATACTATACTACTTATTTTCTTAACTGCAAAAACTTTTTTTTTAACTTCTTTCACTGTGTATATACTGTTTTTGCTTTATTTCATTATTCATTATTGCTCTGAGTGCTGCTGTCCCTTTGCTGCTGCAATACTGTAAATTTCTCCATTGTGGGACTAATAAAGGAGTATCGTATGTGAAAACATCTAAAGTCATTTATTTTTGTTGCTTAAAAATGGATAAAAATGCCAGAATCAATTGTGTAACACTTTCTTTCATGTCTTTTTACAAGTGTACTTTTTCTCCCCCAATATGAAAGCATTTCTGTTTCAAATTTCAAAAATGCTTAATATTCACATATTGCACTTCCTCAGGCCAAGAAATGTATTCATAACTGTTTGTTGTAACTGCACCAGATAATAAAATTAAAATTAAGTAAATACTTCATTTGGTCTTTTGTCTTTGTCTTGTAAATAATAAAATGTGTAGAAACATAAAGTGTATATAATATTCCTTTAGATATATTAACCCCCCCCCATACACACACACATTTCAAGCCTGTTTGCAGTCTAAGAACTTTTTGAAATTATCTCATAAATAGGCAGCAATATTTTTTCATCCACATAAATGAAAGACTGCAGAAAGTAAAAATAATCATGAGGAATTCAGCAGAAACAAAGGTTATTAAATGTAAAATTGATTTTCAGAGAAGGAATAAAAGAAGCTGCAATGAATAACCTCGAGCAACCAATTTTATCCTTTCAAAGGCTCTAAATTCTTTTTGATTACACGTTAAACTTACCATGAATTAAGTGTGAAGTCTCAGCTGGTTTTGAGGATTTTTCCACAGCAAAACCTAATAGAGGCCTTGAAAATTGGGCCACTTCTCATAAAGTCTTAAGTGTGACTTGAGCAAATTAAAGCATGCTTTTGTGTGACGTCGCCCCTTCCATTGACATCCCATTATGTTCATCTTTTAAAAGAAGTTAATTTTCTCTAACATACCTTGACGTCTGCTAAAGTACTTTGTAAAAATATTTTTAAAAGAAGTTATTGCCAAATCAGAATGAATCACTAAGAAGTTCTTTAAATGCCGGATAGGTGATAATCTTCTGCATAGATTAAGTTCAGTCAGGATGACTAAAAAAGAGAAGACTTTCATTTGTAGTAAATTATATATATGGTTTTATTCTGGCAACTTCACACCAGTTCCCACAGATAAATACCGCCGTGGACAAAATTGTTGGTACCCCTCTGTTAATGAAAGAAAAACCCACAATGGTCACAGAAATAACTTGAATCTGACAAAAGTGGTAATAAATAAAAATTCTATGAAAAGTAACCAATGAAAATCAGACAACGCTTTTTAATTGTGGTTCAACAGAATTATTTTAAAAAACAAAATCATGAAACAGGACTGGACAAAAATGATGGTACCCTTAAACTTAATATTTTGTTGCACAACCTTTTGAGGCAATCACTGCAATCAAACGATTTCTGTAACTGTCAATGAGACTTCTGCACCTCTCAGCAGGTATTCTGGACCACTCCTCATGAGCAAACTGCTCCAGTTGTCTCAGGTTTGAAGGGTGCCTTCTCCAGATGGTATGTTTCAGCTCCTTCCACAGATGTTCAATAGGATTTAGATCAGGGCTCATAGAAGCCCACTTGAGAATAGTCCAATGTTTCGCTCTTAGCCATTCTTGGGTGTTTTTAGCTGTGTGTTTTGGGTCATTATTCTGTTGCAAGACCCATGACCTGTGACTGAGACCAAGCTGTCTGACACTGGGCAGCACATTTCTCTCTAGAATACCTTGATAGTCTTGAGATTTCATTGTACCCTGTACAGATTCAAGACACCCTGTGCCAGATGCAGCAAAGCAGCCCCAGAACACAACAGAACCTCCTCCATGTTTCACAGTAGGGACAGTGTTCTTTTCTTGGTATGCTTCATTTTTGCGTCTGTAAACATAGAGCTGATGTGCCTTGCCAAAAAGTTCCAGTTTTGTCTGGTCTGTCCATAGGACATTCTCCCAGAAGCTTTGTGGCTTGTCAACATGCAGTTTGGCAAATTCCAGTCTGGCTTTTTTATGATTTGTTTTCAACAGTGGTGTCCTCCTTGGTCGTCTCCCATGAAGTCCACTTTGGCTCGAACAACGACGGATGGTGCGATCTGACACTGATGTACCTTGACTTTGGAGTTCACCATGAATGTGTTTAGAGGTTGTTCTGGGCTCTTTTGTTACCATTCGTATTATCCGTCTCCTCCTGCGGCCACGTCCAGGGAGGTTGGCTACAGTCCCGTGGAGCTTAAATTTCTGAATAATATGTGCAACTGTAGTCACAGGAACATCAAGCTGCTTGGAGATGTTCTTATAGCCTTTACCTTTAACATGCTTGTCTATAATTGTCTTTCTAATCTACTGAGACAACTCTCTCCTTTGCTTCCTCTAGTCCATGTTTAATGTGGTACACGCCATGTCAACAAACAGCACAGTGACTACTTGTCACCCTTTAAATAGGCCGACTGAGTGATTACAAGTTTGTAGACACCTGTGATGTTAATTAGAGGACACATCTTGGTTGAACATGTCCCTATGGCCACATTATTTTCAATCTTTTCTAGGGGTACCATCATTTTTGTCCAGGCCTGTTTCATGAGTTTGTTTTTTAAAATAATTCTGTTGAACCACAATTCAAAAGCATTGTCTGATTTTCATTGGTTAATTTTCATAGAATTTTTATTTATTACCACTTTTTTTTTTTTTTTTTTTTTGTTACCGTACTTATTTGTACCCCTAGGTAGATTTGGTTTGCAGTCTGGTGACAAGCCACTGGCTGCCGGTTGCTGCGTGCGTGAGCGCCCTAAACCTACATGTTTTTGGTATGCGGGAGGAAACCAGAGAAATCCCGGAGTAAACCCACGCAACACGGGGAGAACATGCAAACTCCACACAGCTCACTGTGTGGAGTTTGCATGTTCTTTTTCCTAATGTGCTTTTGTCAGATTCAAGTTATTTCTGTGACCATTGTGGGTTTTTCTTTCATTAACAGAGGGGTACCAACAATTTTGTCCACATCTGTATGTGAAAAATCAAAGATGAGAGAAGAACAAATCCTTCAAGGGCTTATATACAAAACTGAGACTGATTACTCTGGCAACATAAACGAGATGGAGTGGAGGTGGGTTGCAAAGTGGCTTTCAGTCACAGAAACAGGTAATTTTTTTTTTAATGGTCAGATTTACAGTTTTTCCTCAGTAGGACCAGTCTATTCTCAGAAAAAGAAGTATCAAACTAAGTTACACTGATGCACAGGAATGAAACGCACATGGTTAATCATAGCTGAGCAGTTAGAGGAATACAGCTAAGGAAAGAAACGTAAGTTTTGTTTTTAGTTTTGCAATGTTATAAGAGAGGGAGTGTACAGTAATAGCGATGAATATAGCATTTGACCATTGGCCTGATGCGCAACTGAGGGCCGAAGACACCGCGGTGCTGATATTGCATGGATGTGCTTTTATATAACAGTTCCACAAATACAGTTTGTAGGTTGACAATAAGGGACAACGGATTACATTTTGCTTGTTTTGTCGCTATGTAAAGATAAGATTTAGCTGATGTGTTTTATGTATCATCTCTCAATTTTTTATGTGGCAGTGAGCCCAAGACAAATTTCCCTTCAGGGACAATAAAGTTTATTCTATTACTATTTTCCAGCCTTATTCCCTTTTCTTTTTTTATATTGTGCACACCACTGAAGAGAGAGAGAAATGCCATTTCAGTTCTCCTGTATGTCTAGTAGTACTGACAAATAAAATCTTTGAATCTTGAATTTTGCTATAACAGACAACAAGCATAATATAGAGGGGTTGCACTGATGTCACATGGGTCACGTGTCTTTTGTTTACTGCACCATTTTGGACTGCAACGAACAGTCAAATCACCAACAGCAAGCGTGAGTGAGTGTAATCAACGAGATAAATGGCTACACACAAATCATCACCGTGGACCACCAACAAGGTGCAGACTTTTCTGTGCTTGGTAGCTGATTAAAGAAATCCAGAGGGAGCTGGACGAAGCGAACTGAAATGAATTCACGACCTCAGATGGGAGGCAGAGTGGCGAGGACCTGACCACGGCATCATCATTGTTGAAAACAGTGATAGAGGATGGAAAGTGATGTGATATTATGCATCTTTGCCGTTATTTCTCCCAGTCACTTTGAACAAACACTGTTGTCTCCTGTATGCAGACAATGAACTAGCTAGTTAGCCATCAATGCTAACTCCGTGCTCTGCTTGTATTTTGCGCTTGTGTCGACAACATCTGACGAAACAAGCAAGTAATCCTGATTAAAAAGTAGTTTTGTTGCACTTTCGTGCTGTGCATGTACTTACGTTGTGTGTGTATTTTCATTCTAGAGTTCCACCGCAGGCTGAAGATCTGCTGAACCGGGACCAGCTGCACATCTAGCTGCTTCTCAGTGAGGCAAGACAGCATGAAATGGGAACAGGTCAAGTGGACCCCTGACCAACTGAGCACCCCAAGTGGACCCGGGGGTCCAATCTGTACATGTACAAGTATATTTTCAATCCAGTGATTTACAAACTGATCCAGAGCTTTCTAAAGCCTCACTCAAAACATTATAGTCTCACATACCTATTCTGTGGATTTTCATCTGAGGGTAGCCAGCGGTGACGAGCAGCAGCGGTGGAGAAAAAAAGTCTTTTGAAAGCAGAAACAGAGCCAAAACCTTCTCCAGGTCAGCTTAGTTGTCATCTTACATATATACCAAAAACATGTAGGTTTAGGACGCTCGCGCACGCAGCGACCGGCAGCCGGTGGCTTGTCACCAGACTGCAAACCAAGTCTACCTACGGGTACAAATAAGTAACAAAAAAAAAAAAAATATATATATATATATTTTACACTTCTTGGTGACTGGGAAAAGTCTTTCCAACAGTTTTACACAAATTCTTGTTGTTGTTCTCCTTCACGTTTACAAATCACTGGACTGACAATGTACTGACAATGTACTTGTACAGATTGGATCCTGGGGTCCATTTGGGAGCGCTCACTTGGTCAGGGGTCCTCTTGACCTGGAGCCCATGAAACTACCTCGTGAAGGGAGGAGATGGCTCAGACTGCTGCCTTCAATCAAATGTTCCTTGGTGTGCTGCTTTGTGAAGGTGAGGAGTCAGTGTGTGTGGCCGATGTGTGTGACCCATTGTGAGTTTTTTTTTTTTTTTTTTTACAGTTTAAAGTTTGAATTTTGCACATTCTAAATAATCTGGATTTTGCTGGTGATTGTAATAAACAATTTAGTGACTTATGTGTTTGCATCGTGATTTTCTGTTTTTCTGTTAAGACATCGGTGGGAAGAGTCAACAGTACAAACCAAACTTTTATCAATGACGTTGAAAATACTGGCTCATTTTTAAGAAAAAGTAACCAAAAACAATTATTTTATTTACTGAAGACTGTATTGTTGGATGTGCCAGTGCAGAAGACACTGCACACTTTAGTGACAGTACCAGCATATGGAGGAATTCTGGGCCATACTGACATCTGTAGTTCCTAATAATGAGTTGGGGTTTAACAGGATTTAACATGTTTTAACACAAACTACTTTATGGTTCATAATTCTGTTGATGGACTTACACCAAACCAAAAGTGATTTCTCAAACTGCTGGATTATTTAGACAGCTTTTCCAAACTTTTAGCATTTAATTTATGTTACTAAATCTTGGTAACCTTCACAAATAAAACAAAAGTGGAGACATATCTGCAAAAGGCAAAAAAGTTTATTGTAAAAATTCCTAGTGCAATACAAAAGGAGTACATAGTACATTATTCACACATAGAATATATACGTATTTATACAGCAGCTACATGTAAATCCATGTATTTTCCATGTAACCTTGTGACTTATTTTAATTGCTTTTAATCCTTGATGAAGTTTGTTTTGGGTTAAAAATGCATCATAATTGTTAAATATATTTTATTATACCTAATTCTGTACTGTTTACCTGTTGAAATATATATTTTGCGGCTAATATAACCCCATGACTATAATATGGCACCTGGTGATCAATTTTTGGCAGCTGATCACTTTTTGCCACAATACCACTGGCTGGAGCAGGTGACCATGATGTCTCAGAAGTCTCTCCATGATTTTCACACAGATCAGAGCAATTAGCGCGGTGGCAGAGTGGTTAGCACTGCGGCAGCACAGCAACCCACCTTTGGCCTGGGGATCCTGGGTTCGATCCCAGCCCCTGACCAACAGTGATCTGTGTGGAGTTTGCATGTTCTCCCCATGTCTGCGTGGGTTTTTCTCTGGTTTCCTCCCACATGCCAAAACATGCAAGTTAGGTTAATTGGCATCAAACTGGGGATTTTAAATTGTCCTTAGGTATGACTGTGAGAGTGAATGGTTGTCTGTGTCTCTGTGTTGGCCCTGCAATGGACTGGCGATCTGTCCAGGGTGTACCCTGCCTCTCACCCAAAGATGCTGGGATAGGCTCCAGTGCCCCCCGTGACCCAAAAAGGATTAAGCAGAAAAAGATGGATGGATGGAAGCTAAATGTTTCTACAGACATTCTGAACCTCTGCAATCGCTGCGGTTCGTGAAGCTGGGATGATATCCTACCACTGGAGATTGGTTGAACACCCAGACTGACGGTTTGAAGTGATAATTTTGCCACAAGACAGCCATCTGAAACACACACAGCATACATATTTTAGCACCTAATAGCGATAACTTGCCGTGATTACAATGTGGTACGGGGGACTTATTAGTGCTAACTAGCATTAGCAATCATTAGCTTACCTTCATATGTGATCTAGTTTGTATCACCACGTCTTCCGCTGCCCCATGGCTTCCTAAACTCTACAGTATTTTTCCAGTGTTTCATCTCGCCGCCTATAGCCTTCTCTAGCTCTCCTTTTTTGCCTTTACTCTGACAAAAAGCTAGCCAGCAGCAGGCTCGCCTCCATATCCATCTTGTGTTTTTCTTGTCACATACAAACAATGTCATGGGAGTGTCCGGCCACCTTGCTGTAAAGATCTCACTCACTTAAGGTGGTATTCAGCTGTAATGGAAAACGAACAACACCGTGGCGAGTCGGACAGAGTATGTGCTAGTGGAATTATTATTATTCTCAACACAGGGTCCACGCTATTTGCCATCCAAAATGGCAGAAAAACGATGTGGCACGTGACCACTGACATCACGTGCAACCCCTCTATAGAATATTTTCATTTTACACATATTTCCAACAAAATTTGTCCACAAGTCATTATTTACATACAAATTTTTCCAGGGTCCATTTAGTCTGCTAGCTAGCTTTTTAGTTAGCACCTAATGAGCATCTCCAGGTGCGTTTACATTCTCTGCACGGTCTTCTTATCCTTAAGTGAAGTAGAGACAGAAACACTGTACTGTGTTGTGGTGTAAGGCTTCAGTAGAAACTGTCTGCTGTGAAGTTTTGATATAAACTCTGGGCTAACCAACTGAAAAGCTAACTTGAAAAATGTGGCCTAACTGCTGCTACAGTAACTAGCTGGTGCCTGATGGGTGTCTGCTTTTGTTTGCTGCCTTTTTATACACAAATAAGGATCTCCACACACTTAGTGCAATTTTCACTTTTACTGAGCTCGGTCTGTAAGACCTTCATCAGACCGCCGAGTAGCCAACTTTCCAAAAAAAACAAAAACAAAACAAAACTTGGAAGTGAGATTTGGAGGGAGCTGTGCAAGGGGGAACCTGGGGGATGGGGTGGGGTGAGTGTGCATGTGCACAATACACAGGTTTTTTCAACACATACACTCTTGAACAAAATCTTAAGATCAGGGGAAAAATTTAAGTATTTGCATTTCGCTCCGGTGGATTGAAACCAGGTTGTAAATAGAGCTTCAAAATACACAAAAAAAGAAACAGGAGCAACAGACAAAAAATATAGAGTTGTAGAAGAGCTTGGAAATGAAGAGGCGATGTGATTTATAAACAAAGTTTATTAATCAGCTCTTCCAACAAGTCTCATCTGGTGCAGAGTGGCAGAAGGGAAAAGAGCAAAATCTCTCCGGCTCACTGGCTTTATACGTGCACACAACAAAAGACATGCATAACAAAGGCTGACATCCCTCATTATCTTAATCCCCCCATTGTCTTGGTATTTCCTCTCCTCGCCTTAGGGGGTGAGGGTGGCTCCTCCGGTCTCCTCCGCCTCGTCTGGGAACGTCTTTGTTCTTCACTTGGCGGTTGAGAGCCTTTGTCCTTTCAGAGGTGTGAAGTCCTTTACGTATGTAATTACTAAACATTTCCACATGCTTCAACATATGTAGGTTATGGAATATATGATTAATATAGACCACAGGCCCCCCAAACAACTAAGAAAGGACAATAGAACGGTTCACAGTCTAAGATAGTTACTATGACATACTAAATGTTACATCTCTTGCCACAGAAGAAACTTTCCAGCAGCCATGCCCCTAAGAGAGTTCAGTGGTAATCATAACAGCATAGTAAAATCATAAGTCAGTCCTAAACTGTTGCAGCACAATTAGTGAACAATTGTGGAGTGGTTTGTATCAGTCCCTGTGCTGTCTGGGTTTCAGTCTTCTCCCAAAACTGCTGTAGGTTGGTTTAGGCGCCCTGCTGGGACATTCTTGTGAGGAATCTGCAGTGTGGGAAGGAGAGAGGTTAACTGTTCCCTGCTGGGGGGTTGAGTTTTTTCTCTTGGGGGGTCTACCCCGCCGAGGTGCTCTCGCCAACTGTGCAGGCTCGTCTTTCAACAGGAAGGCAGGTTTAAGTCTGTCAATGCTGACTGTTTCTTTTCTATCCCCAAAATCAAGCACAAAGTGTTTATCACCATGTTCCAGCACTCTGAATGGCCCATCGTATGCTGGTCGGAAAGTTGGTTTTAAAGCTTCATGCTTAACGAAAACGAACTCAGCATTCTTTAAAGCTTGAGGGACAAAAACCCGTGGGAAGGAGTGATGAGCTGGACCGGGGAGAGAGCCCGGTCCGTTGCTGCCTAAAAACCTTGGGACTGGAAGGTGCCCTGGCTCTGGGTTCTCTGGTAAAAATTCACCTGGAAGCCTGAGAGGTTGTGCAAAGACTAATTCTGCGGGAGAGGCGTCTAGGTCCTCTTTAGGTGCAGCACGCAACCCCAATAGAACCCAGGGAAGTTTATTTACCCAATTTGTGTCCGTTAGTGAGGCTCTGAGGGCAGCCTTTAAAGACCTGTGAAAACGCTCGCATAACCCATTAGCCTGAGGGTGATAAGCGGTGGTGCGATGAATTGTTGCCCCTAAGCTGTTGGACATGGCTGACCAGAGCTCTGAGACGAATTGAGGCCCCCTATCGGACGTGATGTCCGATGGGACGCTGAAACGTGCCACCCAGTTTGTCAAAAAAGCGCGAGCGACTTCCTCCGCTGTGGTTACCGCTAGAGGGACTGCCTCTGGCCAGCGTGTGGTGCGGTCTATCATTGTTAACAGGTGTGTGAAACCTTGGGAGGAAGGTAGTGGCCCCACGAGGTCGACATTAACGTGGTCGAACCTTCTAGCAGGGATTGGAAAAGGCTCCAGAGGGGCTTTTGTGTGTCTGTGTATTTTGGCGCATTGACAAGAAATGCAAGTTTTTGCCCATTCTTTTACGTTTTTGTGCAGGCCTGGCCACACAAACTTTTCGGCGACCATTTTAACTGAGGTGCGCACACCTGGGTGCGCGAGGGAGCGAATTGTGTCGAAAATACGGCGGCGCCATGTAGCTGGTACTAACGGGCGAGGTCGGCCGGTTGAAACATCGCATATTAGGGGGGGTACGCCGTCGCGTAAACCCTTTTTCTCCAGCCTTAACCCTGTTGGTCCAGACAGGAGTGCGCGCACGTCCGCGTCACCGCTTTGTTCCTCCGCCATGGCTGCATAATCTATCCCTGCATGGACAGGTGCTGCGTATGTGTCTGCGTTAAGATAAGATAAGCCTTTATTAGTCCCACAACGGGGAAATTCCAGGATTGCAACAGGACAGGGATAGCAACACTCAGAGCAACAATCAGAAGGCAAGAAAAAAACAAGCAAGCAAGAGCAGCTAATATACATATGTACATATTACTATAAAATATATACACACACACACACACACACACACAGACACACAGTGCAGAGCATTGTAGCTGGATGGAATAAATATATGAACACACAGTGCAGAGCATTGTAGGTAGATGGAATAAATATGTAAATATATAAACACCCACAGTACGGAGCATTGCAGCTAGGTGGAATAAATATGCAAGTATATAAACACACACAGTGCGGAGCAATGTAGCTAGATGGAATAATATGTAGATATATAAAAACACAGTGCGGAGCATTGTAGCTAGATGGAATAAATATATAGATATATAAATATAAACACACCCAGTGCTGAGCATTGTAGCTAGATGGAATAAATATGTAAATATATAAACACACACAGTGCAGAGCATTGTTGCTAGATGGGATGAAACAGCATAACCGTCTACTTAGTTATCCTACATGGTATGATTATGTGCCCATACATATTCTCACCCTCCATAGCGACCGGTATGTTCCTAGTTGTATGCCGGAGGGGACCATTGTGTAAGTCTATTGCATCTTTTGCATTCGTTAGTGAAGAGTTCTGCTGCTGAGGCAGTATAATCTGTCTCCTCACGCTCTGGAGGTGTCACAGCGCGAGAGAGACAGTCTGCTACTACGTTAAGTTTGCCTGCCACGTGTCGAATGTCTGTGGTGAACTCTGAAATCGCAGCTAGCTGTCTTTGTTGCCTGCCTGACCATAGTTCTGAAATTTTAGCCATAGCAAAGGTGAGCGGTTTATGGTCTACAAAAGCCGTGAAACTCCGCCCTTCTAACCAGAACTGGAAGTGGCGGATGGATAAATGAAGCGCCAGCAGCTCTCTGTCAAAAGTGCTGTATTTACGCTCAGTTTGATTTAGCGATTTGCTGAAGAATGCTAAAGGTTGCCAGACCCCGCTGACAAGTTGTTCTACAACTGCCCCTATAGCTAGGTCTGAAGCGTCTGTGGTTAGCGCGATGCGGGCCAAGGGATCTGGGTGAACTAACAATGTGGCGTTAGCTAGGGCGCTTTTTACTTCCACGAAAGCGCGTTCACGCTCCGGGGTCCATTCGACCGCGTTGGAAGCTTTCTTTTTTTTGAGCGCATCATATAGTGGCTGCATGAGCTGAGCTGCGTGGGGGAGGAAGCGGTTGTAAAAATTAACCATCCCTAAAAATTCCTGTAGCGATTTGACCGTTTGTGGCCGTGGGAAACTTTCTATCGCGTGAACTTTGTCTGGAAGTGGAACTGCCCCCTTCGGAGAGACTTTGTGTCCTAAAAAATCAATTTGTGACACGCCGAATTTGCATTTAGCTGGATTGATTATTAGCCCGTGCTCTTCTAGCCTCTGAAAAACCGTAGTGAGGTGCTGCTCGTGTTCTTCCTCAGACGAGCTGGCTACCAGCATGTCGTCGAGGTAGACGAAGACAAAAGGAAGGTTACGTAGGACCGCGTCCATCATTCGTTGAAAAGTTTGAGCAGCGCCTTTGAGGCCGAAAGGCATTCGCAGAAATTCAAAAAGGCCGAAAGGGGTTATTACCGCTGTTTTAGGAATGTCTTCTGCTCGGACTGGGACTTGGTGATAACCGCAGACTAAGTCTATTTTTGAAAAAATGCGCGCACCCGCTAGATGTAGTGAAAAATCTTGAATGTGAGGGATTGGGTAACGGTCATGCGCTGTAGCGTTGTTTAATCTGCGGTAATCTCCGCACGGTCTCCAAGAACCGTCGGATTTCGGAACCATGTGAAGTGGTGAGGCCCAGGGGCTCTTCGAGCGTCTAACAATGCCCAATTTTTCAAGAGTTGTAAACTCGTCCCGTGCTATGTTGTGCTTGGCCGCGTCTAAGCGGTGCGCTTTGGCAAAAACGGGAGGTCCCGTTGTGGGAATGAAGTGTTCAACCCTGTGTTTAGCCACAGTGGCTGAGAATTTGGGAATTGTGAGTGCTGGAAATTGGGTGAGGAGTTGCTCAGACTTACCTCCTGCCGTGGTGACGTTGGCCTGCACAGGTGGTGGAGAAACTCGGGCTGAGCATGGAATAGAAGCAAAGCACAGTGCATTAACCAGGCGCCTATTTGCTAGATCCACTAATAACCCATGTGCACACAAAAAATCCGTGCCTAATAAGTTAAAACTCACCGCCGCTACAACAAATGTCCATCTGTAGCTGCGGCCGTGGATGAGGAGGTGCAGGCTCTTTTCGCCGAACGTGTCGATGCTAGAGCCGTTGGCTGCCACGGCTCCATTGCCCCGGGTGCCCGTGGCTCGATCTGCGTGGGAGGGCATGACAAAACTCAGCTGGGCTCCTGTGTCGATGAGGAACTGCTTGCCTGTGTGTCCATCCGTCACGTACAACAGCTTATTCTTCTCGCCGAGAACCGCTGCCATTAACGGCTCTCGGCTTGGGCGTTTTCCCGAAATTGCAAATTTGCAGGGGGGAACGCATTTGTGGGCCTTCTCGGCGAAGCGGTGGTGATAATAACAGGCGTCGCTCTGTCTGCTAAGTTTTGGCCGTGTTGCTGTCACCGTGGGCTGGGTCTGCTCAGTGGGTTGTGGCTCCTCGTGGCTCGGGGCGTCAGCTTTGAGGTCTGCGGATGCTGCTGTGGGTGTCAGCTCCTTGCAGGCGTTGACGAGCCGATGAGCTTCATTGGCCAGCACGCGGAAGTCTTGGTGGTTGTTGCATTTCATGCTGGCGAGTGTCCCTCTCATGTGTGGCGGCAGCGTGCTGAGGAATATAAATTGGAAGAGGAAGTTGTCATTGTCCTCTTCTTTGAGCTGTAGCAAATCCTCCATGAGGGCCTTCAGTTTGCACCCTCTGTGGCCGTAGACCGCCAGGATCTTCTCGGCTCTCTCTTCCGCTGATGGGACGTAGTTCGCCACGATGGTTGCTTTGAGCGTCTCATATTTGTCCCGGGCCGGTGGTCACTGGATCATGCTCCGCACACACTTCGAAGTGGCGGCGTCGAGTTTGGAGATGATATGGTAAAATTTTGTAACGTCAGCCGTGATGCCCGCCAGTGTAAACTGGGCTTCAGCCTGCTGAAACCAAGAGGCGGGGTCTTCTTGCCAGAAGTCTGGCAGCTTGACGGCGATGGCATTCGTGCATACCATCACTGCTGTGCCCGCCGGGTGAGAGTGCCTTGCCTCGGCTCTCACGGCGGTGCTGGTGCTCGGTTGAGCCCTCTCAATCTCTTCTGCCGGGGGGAACAGTTGTCCATCTGTTCCCTCGTCTGCGTGGGTCACCACGAATGAGTCGATTGCGGGGGAACGCCTCAGGTCCATACTCGCGTCAGGGTCACCAGTGTAGAAGAGCTTGGAAATGAAGAGGCGATGTGATTTATAAACAAAGTTTATTAATCAGCTCTTCCAACAAGTCTCATCTGGTGCAGAGTGGCAGAAGGGAAAAGAGCAGAATCTCTCCGGCTCACTGGCTTTATACGTGCACACAGCAAAAGACATGCATAACAAAGACTGACATCCCTCATTATCTTAATCCCCCCATTGTCTTGGTATTTCCTCTCCTCGCCTTAGGGGGTGAGGGTGGCTCCTCCGGTCTCCTCCGCCTCGTCTGGGAACGTCTTTGTTCTTCACTCGGCGGTTGAGAGCCTTTGTCCTTTCAGAGGTGTGAAGTCCTTTACATATGTAATTACTAAACATTTCCACATGCTTCAACATATGTAGGTTATGGAATATATGATTAATATAGACCACAGAGTAGGCAAACTGGATTTAAACTAAATGCCACTGAGAATGTTCAGGGATGGATGGCAAGGAAAGTTTACAAAAACAGATGTTGGTTCCAGACCATGGGAGCCATCTTCCCCACATGAAACAACGTTCCCACCAGCCTCCAGAAAACACTCGCATCAAGCATGCCTAAACAGTTTTTTTGAAGTGATCAGCAGGAACGGTGGGGCCATTCACTACTGCGTCATTTTTTATGGACACTTCTAGTTCTGCTTTGTCTTTTTGTGGGGGTGGGGGAAGGCTGTGGTCTCAAACTTTTGATCAGCTGATGAACAGCCTGCATCATGATGTTAGTCCCTGTATGTGATTTTACAAGGTGAATTCATGCATAAATGTGTATGAGACCACAACACAGGTACACATAGTAAAGATAAACCTCTGGGGATGACGTTAATTAAAGTGACCAGTAAAAATGTACCCCATATTGTTTGCACCTTTATTTCAACATTAAACGTGGGAGTCAGTGGGGATTTGCTCACTTTTTGGCAGCAGCCTCAAGTGGCCATTTGCGGAACTGCAGTCTATGCCATGTTTAATGTTTGCGCCCCTCTGCCCAGTTTTCAGTTTTCCTTTGTCAATTGTTGTTTCATTTTGATAATTCATTTTCTTCACACATCTCTGGTTGCTTTACTTGTTGTTTGTTTTCTCCCCGTGTCTATATTTAGGTCCTTTTAAAAAAGAAAGAAATAACTAAGATTACTAAACTGAATAAAAACATATGCAACATGTAACCCAAGTTCACAGATTTTAATTTTAAAAGCTTCTCTGAAATATGAGTTCAAAAAGCTCTTATCACTCTTCTACTGAACAAACAATTGTTTATACTGCAACAATAAAATTAGCACACGGCGAAGGCTCGGAAAATGATCAAAAACTACTCTTTTTAAGCAAAATGCATTTCATATCAAACACACATTAAAAGCCACCCACAGAAAAAAGAGCACAAGTCAGTGATCATATATTTTTTTAAATAACTTTATTGTTTTTCTAACTAGCAGCAGAGTAGCAGGTTCTGCAGCCATTAAAACAGACAGAAACCCTTGGGTTTAATTCAGCTACACCGACATGAGACAAACGTCAGTCTGAAGAAAGAGGCGACGATACAAAATATACAGCACTAGAAAGAAAGAGGGAGCAGTACGGGTTTCCATGGTGATGGCGGCCCTATACAAACCAATCAGCCAGAATTCAAAACCAGCATGAATGGCTCCCATTTTATTCCTCTGTGACACGAGAGCTTTTCTGTTGGTTTTGCTTTAATTGAGCCCAGTGACTTACAAAAAAGGTGTCAAATATGGATTAATCCACTTCTGAAAATAATCCCCAATGGATTTCCTCCAGTTTTTAGTAACATTTGGATTAAAAAAATAAAAAAGTACAGTACCTTTGTTGCAGGTGTTCAGTTAAAAGTCAATAACAGTGAGAAAACAGCAAGCTATATTAACAGATTTAGGTTGTCTCAGGAGAGTTGATGCTTTTAACAGCTAAAGAGCACTGAAGATGTATATGCACACGAAAAATAACCTGCAATTTTACATGAAAAAAAAAACAACATTCCACATCTATCAAACGAACCTTGCAAATTTACTGGTACAAATATAGATTTTTAAAGTCTGATATTTATGAGGAAAAAAGTGTCAAGTATAGGAGCAAAAAAACAAAAGAAATTTAGCAAATCTGAGATTTAACCAGACTGAACAAAGTACATATATGTCAAAACTTAACATAAATGTAAGGAAAATGTCCAATATGGGACCTTTATAAATGGCTCTCCTGGAAATATACATTACAGTGTCATAACTGTTTGCAAATTTAACATTTCTAGCCTTCTTTTGTATGTGGCAGAGCTGAAGGCCGCTTCTGTCCATCAGTGGAAGGAGAATCCCGCCGTCGGCAGGCCGCCGCACCACTGGCTGATGAATTTGAGGACGTCCTGACACTCTGGACTGTGAGTGGTCTGCAGAGAGGGGCGGAGCCGATCCGTAAACCAATCAGAAAACACAATTATGTGCAACTGAATCATGACATGACATTTCTCGCACTAAATATATATTAAACTCTAACAGTTTAAATGACGACTGTCCCTCTCTGTGTTGCAGTCTCACCTTTGTGGCCATGAGGAATCTGTTCCAGTCTTCCTTGTTGGCTGCTTTCCCCACCGTAGAGAACTCAATTTTGTTCCTCAGGACAGGATAACCTGAAGATTAAGCAAGAGCGCTCTGAGGTGAGTGCAATATCCTCCACCTCCATTTTCTTTGAAGATCCCAGTACTTACTGACAGAGAGCAGTTTTCAACTTTTCAATATAACTACTGTGGCAGATCCAAATTATGATACACAAATACAGTATACACCAAAGTATACGGCCCATAGCTGTAAGTCAGGACCCCAAGGTGAACCCATATAGCAAGTAAGGTGACCCTAGAGAGGTTTCTATATTAAGAGATCATAGGAAGTACCAACCTTGACCTTTTGACCCCAAACCTGTAATCAGAGGTTATAGTCTCAGAGTGAACCTGTGTACCAGGTTTGGTGACCCTAGCTTTCTTTGTTGTTGAGACATACTGTATCAGGCATTTTGATGTTGACCTTTGACCTTGCATTCTCAAAGCCACAGTCTTACTTCAGGGTCACAGGGTTAACCTGTGTACCAAGTCTGGTGGCCCTAGCTTTACTTGTACAATAATAAGGCATAAGGAATGTTAACCTTGACCTTTTGCCCCAAACTCATAGTCTGAGGTCAGGATCCCAAGGTGAAGCTGTGTACCAGGTTTGGTGGCCCTAGCTTTATGCGTTGAACAGTAACAGGTCATAAGGAATGTCAACCTTGACCTTTGACATTTTGACCCAAAACCCACAGTCAGAGGTCAGGATCCCAAGGTGAACCTGTATACCTGGTTTGGTGGCCCAAGCTTTACTCGTTTTATAGTAATAGTAAAAGTACCATTTACCATTGTGTAACAGCAATGTTAACTTTGAACTTTGACCCCTTGACCCCAAACCTATAGTTAGGTGAGGGTGTAAGTCATCCAAGATGTGTATTAGATTCAACTACTGTATTTGAAAAGCCTACATCATTTCTTTCAGTAGTTATTGTGTTTAGAAATTTAGGGGAAAATCTGACCTCTGACTTTTGACCTCAGGGTCATCCAATCAGAACCAAATTGCAATATGCGCATCATCAGAGTATATCAAACCATGGCACCAAGTTTCAAAACAATCAAAACTAAACTGTAGGAGGAGCTGATTTCACAAGACAGTTACTGCCTATGAAGTGAGGTGAAACAGGACCTCATAGGTCAGGGGCTACAATTCTTGCAAAAATCATCCAATCAGAATCAAATTGCAATATGCGCTTCACCAGAGTATATGAAACCGTGGTACCAAGTTTCAAAACAATCAGACCAAAACTGTAGGAGGAGTTGATTTCACAAAAGTGGGATGGATAGATGGATGGATGGACGGACGGACAGACGGACTGACCCATAACATAATCCCCTATTGGGCTTCACCCAAAGGGCTCATCAACCCGTTTGGGACCCCTTTGGGCTGCAGCGCGTCGTGCGCACTGCTGAGAAGATGATCGGCTGCAAGCTCCCATCTCTCCAGGATCTGTACATCTCCAGGACCCGGAGGCGTGCAGGCCGGATCATAGCCGATCCCTCACACCCTGGTCACATACTGTTTGCCCCTCTCCCCTCAGGTAGAAGACTTCGGTCCATTCAGACTAAAACCTCCCGTCACATGAACAGCTTTTTCCCCTCTGCCATCAGACTGCTGAACACTAAGTGACTTATTGACTCTCGTGCACTATGTACAGCAGCTCAACCAGACTCATGTCAATCATCACTGTTTTCTTCCTGTATTACCGACTGCACTATATGGTTCTCCACATTATCTGCTGCTCGCTAATATATTTTAACTGCTGACTAGTATTACTCACTCTTATTCTACACTTTATTGCATGTATAGTTTATTTCTTTTATTTTATCATGTTTAATGTTGCAGCATTGCACCGAGACAAATTCCTAGTTTGTGTACTACATGAACAATGGCAATAAATCTGATTCTGATTCTGATTCTTTGGCCTTTGACCGGAGGGGGATAAAAAAGCACAGCAGACAGAGGAGTCATATTCATGTAGAAAATGTCAAAAATAAAGACCTGCAGATGAGTGATGGGTGGGCTGGGTGGTACAGTCAAAATAAATGTATAGTATTATAATTCCCAACCTCCCAAAGGGTGAGTTCCCTATAGGAGAGAGAGACGCTGCATGGAGTGAAGTTCCGGCTCATATTAACGTGACAAATTATACTCAGTATGGGCGATATAGGCGTTTTATGTATCATGGGCAGCCAAATGTACCAATACGTCGGCTATATTGAGTATATCGCCCAGCCCTAAGTGATGGTATGAAAAAAACAAAACATCGATATTATATTAAATTATTTCTCTAACTAGAATTCTTTTGTTTTTACATGGTGTCTGTAGCTATTAGGAATTTACATTTGCAGCTTTTTTCTCCTAATTTGCATTTTTTTTCCTCCTAAATTTGTGACATTTTCTCCTAAATTTCCTACCCTTTCCCCTAAATTTACAGGTATTTTTCTCCAATAATTTTTTCTCATAACCTGACAGCTATTTCCCATACAGTTTCACCTTTTTTATCTTGAATTTTCAGCTTTTTTTCTTCTTAAATTTGCAGCTTTTTCCTACTGAAATTGCAGCTTTTCCCCCTCCTAAATGTGAAACTTTTTCCTCCTTACTTAATTTCCCCTTTTAAATTTGTAACGTTTTTCCCCTCCAAAAAAATTCATTCATGCTTTTATATTTGCAGCTTTTCCTCTTATAATTTTGCAGCTTTTTTTCCCTTCCATTTCCAGTCATCTTCTAAATTTCCCCAGCTGTGGGGAGCAGGGGCAAAAAAGTTGCCTTTTTTAAGGTCACCTGATTGAATATAAGACCGTAAATTTGCAGAAATTATGTTAGCACATTACATATTAGCCTGGGCCAATTATTTACTGGAACTAAAATGACTGCAAATTTGAGTTTATCAATCCATCTATTTTAAGAAGAAGAAGCCAACTTTATTGTCATTCAATCCATACAGCCAATTATGTACAATCAAACAAAATCACGTTTCTCCTATCTACAATGTGAATCACATGTAGAATCAGAGGAGCCGCTGCCATGCAAGGTGCCGACACAAACAACTTTTCCTTCTCCCATTCTATTATGCTGAGCACCAAGCTAGAAGGCAGGAAGTACCATTTTTACATGGTTTTTGGTATGACCTGGCCGGGGCTTGAACCCATAACCTCCCGGCTCTGGGGCGGATGCTCTACCACTAATCCACCACTCTTTTTTAATTTCCCAGAATCATGGCTGGAAAATTAAGTTATTCAAGTAAAATACCAGAAATTAGGATCTACCAACACAACAAAAACTCACAATTTAATGGGAAAAAAGTTAGATGAATTGGCTGCTTTTTTTCCTTGTAAATTTGCCACTTTTTTCTCATAAATTCACAACTTTTTTCCTTGTAAATTTGTGACTTTTCTCTTGTAAATGTGTGAATTTTTTTCCTTGTAAATCTGTCTTTTTTTCCTTGTAAATGTGTGATTTTTTTCTTGTAAATTTGTGACTTTTTTTCCTTGTAAATTTGCAATTTTTTCTCATAAATTCACTTTTTTCCTTGTAAATTTGTGACTTTTTGCTTGTAAATGTGTGATTTTTTTCCTTGTAAATTTGCAACTTTTTTCTCATAAATTCACAACTTTTTTCCTTGTAAATTTGTGACTTTTTTCCTTGTAAATGTGTGATTTTTTTCCTTGTAAATGTGTGATTTTTTTTCTTGTAAATTTGTGACTTTTTTTCTTTGTAAATTTGCAACTTTTTTCTCATAAATTCACAACTTTTTTCCTTGTCAATTTGTGACTTTTTTCCTTGTAAATGTGTGACTTTTTTCCTTGTAAATTTGTGACTTTTTTCCTTGTAAATTTATGACTTTTTTTCCTTGTAAATTTGCAACTTTTTTCTCATAAATTCACAACTTTTTTCCTTGTAAATGTGTGATTTTTTTTTCTTGTAAATGTGACTTTTTTTCCTTGTAAATTTGCAACTTTTTTCTCATAAATTCACAACTTTTTTCCTTGTAAATTTGTGACTTTTTTCCTTGTAAATGTGTGATTTTTTTTCTTGTAAATTTATGACTTTTTTCCTTGTAAATTTGCAACTTTTTTCTCATAAATTCACAACTTTTTTCCTTGTCAATTTGTGACTTTTTTCCTTGTAAATGTGTGACTTTTTTCCTTGTAAATTTGTGATTTTTTTTCTTTTAAATTTATGACTTTTTTTCCTTGTAAATTTGCAACTTTTTTCTCATAAATTCACAACTTTTTTCCTTGTAAATTTGTGATTTTTTTTCTTGTAAATTTGTGACTTTTTTTCCTTGTAAATTTGCAACTTTTTTCTCATAAATTCACAACTTTTTTCCTTGTAAATTTGTGACTTTTTTCCTTGTAAATTTGTGATTTTTTTTCTTGTAAATTTATGACTTTTTTCCTTGTAAATTTTGCAACTTTTTTCTCATAAATTCACAACTTTTTTCCTTGTAAATTTGTGATTTTTTTTCTTGTAAATTTGTGACTTTTTTTTCCTTGTAAACGGGTGATTTTTTTTCTTGTAAATTTGTGATTTTTTTCTCATAAATTTTGAACTTTTTTCTTGTAAATTTTCAACTTTTTTCTTGCAAATTTGTGACGTTTTGTCCCCATTTTAAAAGATTTGAACTCTTCCCCCTTACAAAAATAGGACCCCTCCAAAGTACAGTCATGCACAGGGCTGCTTCTGTAAGTGTGTTACCAGTGAGGATGCAGGGCAGTGAGCGAAGGCCGGTGTGTGTGGCCACGAGCGAGGCTTCGTATGTGTTCCTCTCATCGCGTGGCAGAACCTGTTCCAAGCGCTGGTCGATGGACACTGTCAGCACCCAGTCACGGATCTGCTCCCGCTGGGCGTCCTGTTAACACACAAACACAAAAGAAGCATCAGAGGATTTTTCACTAGATTCTTACATTTATTTAAACAATATAAATCAGTCATCCTATAACTAAAACTCAAACCAATTGTCAGCCACACTTTAAACGAAAATCTGATGAGCTATGTTCAGGGTTAGAACCACAAGCTGTGACTAAACTATTAAAATTTTATGGAGAGGCTAGATAACCGGTGCAGTTGCTGCTGACGCTGCTGTTAGCCTAGCATCGATATACTGCTGAACTCAGGGAAGACATACAGTATATGCTTTACTATGTATGACTGTATTGGTGGCACCATTATTCTTTCTTGTTGGAATTGGGCTGTCTTGCCTTTTTGTATAAATGCTAACTGTGGTGAGATGAGCCGTTACAGCGCAACTAGCATTAGGAGTTAGCAATAAGTTAGCAGTTGGTCTTTGATGAAGATTCTCAGTCATCCAGGCAGGTAAATATACTGTATCAGTCAACTGGATTCTGACAACACTTCCATTGGTGGAAAAACAAACTAACAAACAAAAAATTCTGACCAATCAAAAAGGAGCCCATAAATATTAATGAGCACCAAGAAAACGGAGTGTTTGAGAACACGGACACAAACAAACACCTCAGGAATGATTTTTGGTCTCTAAAACTATATATCCTTGATGATTTTAGAGCTTCACTATGTTCAGTTTAATTTGGGGAATAATTTTCAAGAGTGAGTTTTTCCTTCATTTCAGCATTAGATTATTTTTAATATTTAAAAAATAAACACAGGATATTTAGGACACAATCCAAAATAAAACAATTATATTAAAGATGCTGATTATGTAACTAGAATTGTTATGCCATCCACATGAATTATGTTACAGCTATTTAGACAGCTGTGAATCATTTGAAATTTCCTTCCATGACTACAGATAAAATGTTTGCTAATTTTCTATAACTGTGACTATAACTGGGTCTAAATTGGGCTTATTATCTTACTATGGTAGCTTGCTAAAAAAGAAAACTGAAAAGATAATCTCCTTAGCAAAAGTAAAAAAAAAAAAAAAAAAAATTAAGTGTGATTTATCAGGACCCAGGTGTTTAGGTTAAAGGGCCATATTTGACCCATGGTTTGTCAACCACCCGTTTCTAGTTAAATTGACAAATCTGTCATGCGATTCTTGGCACATTTATACTCATTTCTGAACAATATTGCAGAGGAATGTGACACTAATCGGACCAGATCTGATTTGTGACTCGGTGCTAATATTGTCTCCATCTCTCAGTCTGACGGCGGCGCGTCCCTCATGTGTTCGGCGGGCAGGAGGACTTACAGACACGCAGAGTTTGGTGGGAACTGGAACCTCGAAGGGAATGTCGGTGTCCAGGAAGTCGGTGTGGTCCACAGAGTCCAGGGACCCCTCGTCGATGGCCTGGAGACAGAAATCAACCAGAAAGCATGGATTGAGTGTTGTTTATGTCGGCCATTTTTAATCATACGTATGTTTACTGGACGCCATCTCCCTCTGCATACTTCATTTTGTTTAGCTTTTTTCAGGACATCTCGGCTTCCAGTCTTCTTTTTTTATTTTCATACATTTTATATTTACTTTTTTGGCTGAAAAATATAATGGAAGTGAATGGAGAAGTTCTTCAAATTCTCTTTGAACTCTCTCTTTTTCTTTTTTCAAAATTTTACCATTTAAAGTTAGTTGTGATTTTCAGCCAATTTTAGATGTCATAGTGGGTTTTCCAGCTTTATGTATTAGCTTAGCATTTTAAGCTAACATTCTTTAATTTTAGGCTAGGTCAGCTTTTATGCTAGCATAAGACATTTCAGGTTTTAAGACAGCATTTTTAACCCTTAAAGTTTTATTGAGCATTTTAAGCTATTTTGGCTTTAACACTAACATTGTTCAGGATTAGACTATTACAGCTTTTAAGGGCAGCATTTTTTAGGTTTAAACTAAGGCTGGGAACATTAATGCGTTAACTTTTTTGATTAACGTAGTCCAATTAATGCATAAAAAATTATCACCCTCAGGCCACTTCCTATTATTTTCCCGCATTATCTCCTGACCACACTCCAGCCCAGTTGGTGGCGCTAACACACCTTGAAGCTGGCTGGCGGTCACAAGTACTGCTTCATGTTCCTACCCTACGTGCCATTGATGGAGAAGTTAAAACCAACACTTTCAAATAGAAAGTTCTCTTTCAAAAATGTTACCACATGGCTCTTTGGAGAAAATAAAAGTTATATGTTCTGCAAGGATGAATTTCATTATCATAGAAGCAACTCGTCTCTATTGTATCGCCTGAGAGCAAGCACCCAAGTGCCGATGCAGAAATACTGGGTCTCTCTGATGGACAGACTATTGCAGTACTCGAGGTGGGTCATTAAATAAACAAACTTAGACTGCAGCACTTTATTTTGCCTTTGATTGTCTCAAATTCAGACATTCTAGCTGTATTTTTGTTGAATATAGGGTTACAGGTATAGGTTATGAAAAAAAATGGAATTAAAAATTATTTAAAAATATTTCTCTTTCATTGTTTCTCCATTGCAATTTCAGGGATTAATCACAATGAATTACTGTATAGAAAAATGTGCAATTGGTTAATTTTTTAAAATTGATGCACAGTCCTAGTTTAAAATGTAAATTAGCATTTCTAAGCTAACTTTCTTCAAATTTAAACTATTTCAGGTTTTAGCTATTGTAGCTTTTAAGCTAACATTGGATTATTTTAAGTTATTCCTCCATTAATCTAACATTTAATTTTATTTAACCTTTATTTATACAGGGGGGTTCTATTGTGAGGCAACCTCTCTTTTTCCAAGGATGCCCTGTTCACACTCACACAGTTACACATTCACACCAGGAAGCTGCCCAGTACAACCACAGACTGACCTGTGGCCACTGAGCGGCTCTAGTGGAGCAGTTGGGGTTAAGGGCCTTGCTCAAGGACACCGCAGTGGGGTGAAGGAGGGTGGGGTAAACACTGCTACATTATCTGTCCCACCCAGATCTGATCCTGTTGGTCCAGCGGTTGAACCGGTGACCTTCCATACCAGAGTGGTGGCCTAGTGGTAGAGCATCCGCCTCACAGCCGGGAGGTTGTGGATTCAAGCCCCAGCTGGGTCATGCCAAAGATCATATAAAAATGGTACCTCCTGCCTTCTAGCTTGGTGCCTAGCATAACAGAATGGAGGGAAAAGTTGTTTGTGGCGGCGCCTTGCATGGCAACATCCCCTCTGATTCTAAACGTGGTTAACATTGCAAATAGGCGAAACATAATTTCGTTCTGCTGTACAGGATTGGCTGTATGGGTTGAATGACAATAAAGTTGGCTTCTTGTTCTTCTGTTCACCAGTCCACATCCCTAATCATTAGGCCGCCACTGCCCCTGCCCAACCTTGATCTGCCTGAAACTATTTTAGGCTTTAAGTGAGCACGGTCTGGCTTTTTCTTTTCTTTATTTTTTTTAGCTTTTCAGATAAGAATTTTCAGCCTACAGCATTCACACTGCATTTTCTTTTAAAAATGTACATTTTCTTGTTGCCATCTATTTTTACTGGAACAAAACTGCACAACTCTAAATGTTATCTCAGTAGAAATAGACTTTCTGTAAAGCTCCATGAATTGCTTCAATTTACATGAAAGCTGCTGTGCATATGCGTTAGTGGAGTACTTACATCACACAGATCCAGGAAGTGGTTGAAAAAGATGAAGGCCATGTTTTCCCAGCCAACAGCCTGTTAGAATTACATTAAAAAAAAACAAAAACACGTAGAGGTGAAGTTACATCTACATGAAACATTCTTTATTAAAATGGTGCACCTAATGTCTACGTCAAACACTAAATATCCCTTTCTCATCAAGTTCACTAAGCTTTCCAAACTCTGAACAACAACAGTGGAAATTTGTATCTTCTGTGGAATGTTTGAAGAGTTGAGGACACTACTGGAATGCCAAAAAAATAGATATACAGCTCCGGAAAAAAAAAAAATTAAGAGACCAAAGAGATCACTACAAAATTATCACTTTATCTGGTTTTACTATTTATATGTAGTATGTGTTTGAGTAAAATGAACAATTTTGTTTTGTTCTCTAACCTACTAAAAACAACTCACCCAAATTCCAAGTCAAAATATCAGAATCAGAATCAGAATCAGAATCAGATTTATTGCCATTGTTCATGTAGTACACAAACTAGGAATTTGTCTCGATGCCATGCTGCAACATTAAAAACATGATGAGAAAAAGAGATAAACTAAAAAACTAAAGGACTGAAAACGTGCAATAAGTGTAAAAAAATAAGTAATAATAAGTAATAATGATAATAATAATAATAACAATACTAGTAATAATGAGTAGTACTAGTCAAGGCAGTTTTAAAAAATTAGCAAGTAGCAGATAATGTGAAGTACCACATAGTGCAGTCAATAATGCAACAGAAAACAGTGATGAATGACGTGAGTCTGGTTGAGCTGCTGTACATAGTGCACGAGAGTCAAAAAGTCACTTAATGTTCAGCAGTCTGATGGCAGAGGGGAAAAAGCTGTTCATGTGACGGGAGGTTTTAGTCCGAATGGACCGAAGCCTTCTACCTGAGGGGAGGGGAGCAAACAGCACGTGACCAGGATGTGAAGGATCGGCTATGATCCTGCCAGCACGCCTCCGGGTCCTGGAGATGTACAGGTCCTGGAGAGATGGGAGCTCGCAGCCTATCACCTTCTCAGCAGTGCGCACGACGCGCTGCAGCCTTAGTCTGTCCCTGGCAGTGGCTCCTGCATACCACACAGATATGGAGGAGGTGAGGATGGACTCGATGATGGCCGTGTAGAACTGCACTAACATCTTAGTGGGTAGCTTGAGCTTCCTCAGCTGCCGCAGAAAGAACATCCTCTGCTGGGCCTTTTTGATGAGGGAGCTGATGGTTGGCTCCCATTTGAGGTCTCGGGTGATGGTGGTGCCCAAGAAGCGGAAGGAATCTGCAATGGTGATGGGAGAGCCTGTGATGGTGAGGGGGGGCAGGGGGGTTGTGACTTTTCTGAAGTCCACAATCATCTCCGCTGTCTTCAGAGCATTCAGCTGCAGGTTGTTGTGGCTGCACCAGGACACCAGCTGGACCACCTCTTCCCTGTAGGCGGACTCGTCTCCGTTGGAGATGAGCCTGATGAGGGTGGTGTCGTCCGCAAACTTAATCAGCTTAACAGACTGGTAGGAGGAGGTGCAGGAGTTGGTATAAAGGGAGAAGAGTAGGGGGGAAAGTACACAGCCCTGGGGTGATCCAATGCTGATGCTAACAGAGTCTGAGACAGACTTCCCCAGCCGCACATGCTGTCTCTGGTCCGTCAGGAAGTCGGTGATCCACATGCAGAGGGAGTCAGGCACGTTGAGCAGGGACAGCTTGTCCTGGAGCAGATCGGGGCGGATGGTGTTGAATGCGGAGCTGAAGTCCACAAACAGAATCCTGGCGTAGGTTCCCGGGGAGTCCAGGTGCTGCAGGATGGAGTGGAGGGCCAGGTTGACTGCGTCATCCACAGACCTGTTAGCACAGTAGGCAAACTGCAGCGGGTCTAGGAGGGGTGTGGTGATGGACTTGAGGTGAGACAGGACCAGGCGCTCAAAGGACTTCATGACTACAGAGGTGAGCGCTACAGGTCTGAAGTCGTTAAGTCCAGCAATCCGTGGCTTCTTGGGGACAGGGATGATGGTGGAGGATTTGAGGCAGGTCGGCACGTGACATTGCTTAAATATCATCATTTAGAGCAGTTATTTACAGAAAGACACACTCCAGTCAATTTAAATCCCCTATAAAAACAATCTACATCGTCTCAAATGGTATCTTATGCCCTTTTTTCTACAAAAAACCCCTTTTCATTATGTTACAGTTTCATGTCAAAATCTTTTCACCCCCCCCCCCCCAAAAAAAAAAGCCAGAATCAGTAATTACTAGGTCCAACCACATACCACAAGGCTAACAGTAGCCAGCACTACGTTATCAGAATAAATGCTGTGATAAAAAGACTTACCAGTTGAAGGACTTGCCCAGTTGTATGCACGGTGGCCCAGGATAAAGTAGTTTAATGGTAAAAACCATCTTAATTTGGCTCAAGTTTTCAAAATAGGTTGTTAAAAATGCTAACTAGCCTGGAGGACAACATCAGTCAGGGCAGAGAGCCTTGACTGGCTCAACACTACCCACGTGCCAGCACCACGAATAGTTACAGTTAGGCCCAAAAATATTTGGACAGTGATACAAGTTTTGTTATTTTAGCTGTTTACGAAAACATATTCAGGATACAATTATATAATCAATATGGGTTTAAAGTGCAGACTCTCAGCTGTAATTTGAGAGTATTCACATCCAAATTGGAGCAAGGGTTTAGGAATTACAGCTCTTTAATACGTAGCTGCCTCTTTTTCAAGGGACCAAAAGTAATTGGACAATTGACTCAGAAGGCTGCAAAAAAAAAATAACAAGTCTGCATGGGCTCTTCCCTCGTTAACCTGTCATCAATTAAGCAGTTAAAAGGTCTGGAGTTGATTCCAGGTGTGGCGTTTGCATTTGGAAGCTGTTGCTGTGAACACACAACATGCGGTCAAAGGAGCTCTCAATGGAGGTGAAACAGACCATCCTGAGGCTGAAAAAAAAGAAGAAATCCATCCGAGAGATAGCAGAAATGTTAGGAGTGGCCAAATCAACAGTTTGGTACATTCTGAGAAAAAAAGAGTGCACTGGTGAGCTTGGGAACTCAAAAAGGCCTGGACGTCCACGGAAGACAACAGTGGTGGATGATCACAGAATCCTTTCCATGGTGAAGAACAACCCCTTCACAACATCCATTCAAGTGAAGAACACTCTCCAGGAAGTAGGTGTATCAGTATCTAAGTCTACCATAAAGAGAAGACTTTATGAGAGTAAATACAAAAGATTCACCACAAGGTGCAAAGCATGAATCAGCCTCAAAAATAGAAAGGCCGGAATTGACTTTGCCAAAAAACACCTGAAGAAGCCAGCCCAGTTCTGGAACAGCATTCTTTGGACAGATGAGACTAAGATCAACTTGTACCAGAATGATGGGAAGAAGAAAGTTTGGAGAAGAACTGGAACAGCTCATGATCCAAAGCACTACATCTTCTGTAAAACATGGTGGAGGCAGTGTGATGGCATGGGCATGCATGGCTTCCAGTGGCACTGGGTCACTTGTGTTTATTGATGATGTGACAAAAGACAGAAGCAGCCGGATGAATTCTGAAGTGTATAGGGATATACTTTCTGCTCAGGTTCAGCCAAATGCAGCAAAGTTGATTGGACGGCGCTTCACCAATGATCCAAAACATACTGCAAAAGCAACCCAGGAGTTTTTTAAAGCAATGAAGTGGAATATTCTGCAATGGCTGAGTCAATCACCAGATCTCAACCCAATCAAGCATGCATTTCACTTGCTCAAGACAAAACTTAAGGCAGAAAGACCCACAAACAAGCAACAACTGAAGACAGCTGCAGTAAAGGCCTGACAAAGCATCACAAAGGAGGAAACCCAGCGTTTGGTGATGTCCATGGGTTCCAGACTTCAGGCAGTCATTGCCTGCAAAGGATTCTCAACAAAATATTGAAAAATAACATTTTACTTAGGGTTATGTTTATTTGTCCAATTACTTTTGAGCCCCTGAAATGAGGATCGTTTGTATAAAAATAGCTACAATTCCTACATGTTTAATCATATATTTTTGTTCAACCCCTTGAATTAAACCTTATAAGTCTGCACTTCAATTCCGTTGTAGTTGTTTCATTTCAAATCTATTGTGGTGGCATGCAGAGCCCAAAACATGAAGATTGTGTCACTGTCCAAATATTTCTGGGCCTAACTGTATGTCACCAAAAACTTCCATCTCAACTCGCCTTTTTGCAGGGGGCGGAGCTTAAGTGAAACTTCACAGCAAAAAAACAGAAACATGAGACATCTGAGCGATTTCGCTCTTGATATGTCTTGTAAGTCATAAAAATTGTGTTACAGACATGTTAACAAGAAAAAAAAACTATTTTTGGTGGAGTGTTACTTTAAGTTTTAACTTAGGAAGAACTCAAATCTGTGTGGAATAAGTGATTATTATTCACAGCTTTCATGCGTCTTACCATGCTTAGATGATCACCTAATCAGTACATGAAGACATGCTAATTTAGGAAAGATTTTGTAGTGGTCTCTTATTTTTTATTCCAGAGCTGTATATTCCCAAACTGCAGAATTTCAGAACAATTTTATCAATTTTCCTGGAAGAAAACAGAATTTAAAAGGAATTTACTCATATATATATATAAAGACACTCCAGGGTGGCCTAGAGGTAGAGCATCTGCCCCACAACCGGGAGGCCGGGGTTCAAATCCCAGCCGGGTCGTGTGAAAGAGCATAAAAATGGAACTTCCTGCCGCCCAGCTTGGTGCTCAGCAAAATGGAACGGAGGAGGGAAATATTGGTTACCCAGCCACAGGGGGTGCACAAGCCAGCGTACTCCCTGTGCTGGTGCTGGTCCCAAGCCCGGATAAAAATGGGCAGGGTTGTGTCAGGAACAGCATCCGGCATAAAACTCAGCTCCAACCTATGGATATGGCAGATACAGTGGGGCAAAAAAGTATTTAGTCAGCCACCAATTGTGCAAGTTCTCCCACTTAAAAGATGAGAGGTCTCCAATTTTCATCATAGGTATACCTCAACTATGAGAGACAAAATGAGAAAAAAAAAAATCCAGAAAATCACACTGAAGGATTTTTAATGAATTAATTGGTAAATTCCTCGGTAAAATAAGTATTTGGTCACCTACAAACAAGCAAGATTTCTGGCTCTCACAGACCTGTAACTTCTTCTTTAAGAGGCTCCTCTGTCCTCCACTTGTTACCTGTATTAATGGCACCTGTTAGAACTTGTTATCAGTATAAAAGACACCTATCCACAACCTCAAACAGCCAGACTCCAATCTCCACTATGGCCAAGACCAAAGAGCTGTCAAAGGACACCAGAAACAAAATTGTAGACCTGCACCAGGCTGGGAAGACTGAATCTGCAATAGGTAAGCAGCTTGGTGTGAAGAAATCAACTGTGGGAGCAATTATTAGAAAATGGAAGACATACAAGACCACTGATAATCTCCCTCGATCTGGGGCTCCACGCAAGATCTCACCCCGTGGGGTCAAAATGATCACGAGAACAGTGAGCAAAAATCCCAGAACCACATGGGGGGACCTAGTGAATGACCTGCAGAGAGCTGGGACCAAAGTAACAAAGGCTACCATCAGTAACACATTACGCCGCCAGGGACTCAAATCCTGCAGTGCCAGACGTGTCCCCCTGCTTAAGCCAGTACATGTCCAGGCCCGTCTGAAGTTTGCTAGAGAGCATTTGGATGATCCAGAAGAAGACTGGGAGAATGTCATATGGTCAGATGAAACCAAAATAGAACTTTTTGGTAAAAACTCAACTTGTCATGTTTGGAGGAGAAAGAATGCTGAGTTGCATCCAAAGAACACCATACCTACTGTGAAGCATGGGGGTGGAAACATCATGCTTTGGGGCTGTTTTTCTGCAAAGGGACCAGGACGACTGATCCGTGTAAAGGAAAGAATGAATGGGGCCATGTATCGTGAGATTTTGAATGAAAACCTCCTTCCATCAGCAAGGGCATTGAAGATGAAACGTGGCTGGGTCTTTCAGCATGACAATGATCCCAAACACACCACCTGGGCAATGAAGGAGTGGCTTCGTAAGAAGCATTTCAAGGTCCTGGAGTGGCCTAGCCAGTCTCCAGATCTCAACCCCATAGAAAATCTTTGGAGGGAGTTGAAAGTCCGTGTTGCCCAGCGACAGCCCCAAAACATCACTGCTCTAGAGGAGATCTGCATGGAGGAATGGGCCAAAATACCAGCAACAGTGTGTGAAAACCTTGTGAAGACTTACAGAAAACGTCTGACCTCTGTCATTGCCAACAAAGGGTATATAACAAAGTATTGAGATGAACTTTTGTTACTGACCCAATACTTATTTTCCACCATAATTTGCAAATAAATTCTTTAAAAATCAGACAATGTGATTTTCTGGATTTTTTTTTTCTCATTTTGTCTCTCATAGTTGAGGTATACCTATGATGAAAATTGGAGACCTCTCTCATCTTTTAAGTGGGAGAACTTGCACAATTGGTGGCTGACTAAATACTTTTTTGCCCCACTGTACATCGATGTCTGCCGCAGCGACCCCACCAGAACGTGGGAATAAGAAATGATAAACTAGCAGCAGAAGGCCAAGAACCTGTACTAAAACCTAAAGATTCATGGTCAGCTGAAAACAAAATCTGATTTATTCCAAAGCAGTGGGTGTGGACCTACTCTGCAGGCAAGGCCAGCCTCATAGAAAGCTTTATCCGCTGGGATGAGTTCAGTGTGCCGTAGCAGAGACACAGACAGCTTTGCTGCGATGCTGACCTGAAAACACAGCAGATGAAAAAAAGCAGAGAGCGATTAAACATTATAACCACAAAGGACTGTCTTTCAAATCTTTAGATCTGAGTCGAGTGACAGAAGATACTAGCAACTCTGTGCTTTAAAATTAAAGCGAGTGGGCCTAGCACAAGTGAGGATGTGATCAGGGTGCGTTTGTTTTATTAACAAACGCACCCTGACTGGGGCAGTGGTGGCTTAATGGTTAATGATATGGACTGGTGACCAGAGGGTCGGCGGTTCAGTCCCTGGCCCGGCAGGATCAGATCTCTGTGGGACAGATAACATAGCTGTGTTTGCCCCACCCTCGTTAAGCCCACTGTGGTGCCCTTGAGCAAGGTGCTTAACCCCAACTGCTCCAGTGGAGCCGCTCAGTGGCCACAGGTCAGTCTGTGGTTGGACTGGGCAGCTTCCAGGTGTGAATGTGAACAGGGTGTCCTTGAAAAAGAAAGGGTGCCTCTCAATGGACCTTCCCTGTATAAATAAAGGTTAAATAAATAAATAAAAATAAATAACAGAGAGCTGAAGGCAGGACTTGTTGGTTTGTGACGTCATAAAACCCAGGGAGTGTGATCTACTCATTTCTGTGCGTTTAACTGAAAAAAGGCAGTGTGTGTTTGTGAAGTGAGTGTTTTAATATTTTAATGTTACACACGTGATCTACGGCTGTACTTTAGTTTGTATTTAAAACCCCAGAACACAGGTGTCAATATCAAATCCTGGGGGTTATATTTGGACGGGCAGCTTTTTTCCCCCAAGGAATTTCTGAACAGCATGAGCCCTTAAAGGCAGGTACAAAATGTGTCCAGGTTTGGTTTTTTTTTTCATACCAGCTGTTCGACTCCTTTTGCAGCAGACCGTGCAGCGTAGTAGTGAGCGATCAGCAGCATTTGCTCAAAATCTTCATGAGCTGGAGAGTTTGCCTCGGCCGACTTGGACATATTGTCACACTGAAATCAGAGGACAAAACAATTACAAAGAATTTCATTTTACGACTAAACGCCATGTACATGTACAGGAGCAGATTTGTTGTTATTCACCAGCTGCTGCAGGAAGTTTCGGAGGTCGGCCCACATGCGGTAAGACTCGGGTCCGTCAGTGTCGGGGAGGTTAACAAGGTCCAGGAGGAGACGTTTGTAGATGTTAAAGTTCTGATTGGGGGGAGGGGGGAAGTTGTGCTCATTAAAGGCAAAATGTCTGATGTTTTTATGTTGTGGATATAGATCAAATATTAAGGCAGATACTGTAGATGAAAAAAAAAATGCTGTTAACACATTGGTAATTTTATATTTACATATAAACCACCAGACAATGTAAAACATGCATCAAGAAAAGACATAATACAGCGTCTTTGCAAAACAACAGCAAATTATTTGAAATTTTTTGGACCAATTAAGAAGTGAAATTACTAAATTTCCCATGGGAACCTGAAGGTTCCAGAGACCCCGGGCAGGGAACCACTGCTCTACAAAACAGGCCAGTCTGAGGAGAGCTCCTTCATCATGTGTAAAATGGTAGTGCCATAATTAAACCCTGAGCCATTTTGACCAAAGCATGTCATTAACACCTGGGAGCTGTGTACATATGTGGAAAATGAGATGATAGGGAGACTTTAAGGGGTCAGATGGGAAACTGACTGGAGTTATGATTGAAATGAGGTGGATTAATTGAATGAAAATCACTTGGCAAAACAGGATCTTGTGATTGGTGTGTGGGTACCTGAGGGTTTGGCGGGACTCCATGCTGTATGTAGAGCTGAAGAGCCTTCACAGCGTCCTCCTCTTTGATCAGATGGGTGGCGTACAGAGCCACATACTTATGGAGAATCATAAAGTTCTGACAAAAAAACAACAACATGGGCAGGCATAGCCAATGTTTAAATGTTTACAAGAGGAAAACTGGAACAGCTGGTGAGAGACACCCAACAAAGTCTAAAGGAACTACAAGGTTTGGAAGATTTTAAGACAGTTTTTCTCTCACTCCTTTAAAACCTTTTACTCATACATTTGTAGGTTTTTGTTCTTGCATATTTGTGAATTTCTTCTTGTACATTTATTTCCTATAAATTTATGACATTTTTTCTCATAAATTTGAGACCCTTTTCTACTTTCTTTATAATTCCTGCAACTTTTTTGTCCTAAATTTGTGGATTTTGTGATAAAGTTAGGACTTTTTCACACCAATTGTTACTCAAAAATTTGAGTTTACTGCAGCCAGTTTGTGAGAATTTAGTCTGAAATGCATTGGCCTGAAGAAAATGTTTAAGAAAATGGATGAAGGTTTCAAAAGTCCAAATTCTAGTCTTGAAATGTTTGAAGAATAATTCAGAAATGTCAGTGTGCACATATTACTCCAGTTTGGTAGATAATTTTCATGCAAACCCTGTTCAAAACTTTTTCATCTATCCTGCTAAAAACACATAACCACCCCAACTTGTGGTGATTTTTCTTATAAATATGCAACTTTTTCTCATAAATTTGGGACTCTTGCAAAATTGCAACTTTTTTCATAAATTTGCAACTTTTTGTTGTAAATTTTCAACTTTTTTCCTCAAAATTTGCAACTTTTTTGCAAAGTTGCAACATTTTTCCACATAAATCTACAACTTTTTTCTAAATATTTTGTGATTTTTCTCTACTAAATTTTCTTTTTTCTTGTAAATTTGTAATATTCATCTGCATGTTGATTACATTTTTTCCTTATGTAATTTAACTGTAATTTGTAACTTTTTAAGATTGAAACTTTAATCATATTTTTACACCTTTATTCTTGCAAATTTGTACCTAATTTACATTTATATGTTTGTACCTTACACTAAACTTTTTTGTCCTAAATTTGTGGATTTTTGTGATAAATTTGGGACTTTGTACCACACAAAATTTTACTCAAGAATTTGCAAATTTCCTCCAGCCAGCCTATGAGAATTTTGTCTTAAATGCATTAGCCTGAAGAAAATGTTTAAGATAAGATAAGCCTTTATTAGTCCCACAATGGGGAAATTCCAGGATTGCAGCAGCAAAGGGATAGCAGCACTCAGAGCAATAATTAATAAGTGTTTAAGGAAATGGATGGAGGCTGCAAAAGCCTAAATTCCAGTCTTGAAATGTTGAAAAATAATTCAGAAACATCCTGTGTGAATGCCTTACTCCAGTTCTGTAGATAATTTTCATGCAAACCGTGTTTGTAACTTTTTTCTTTTATCCTTCTAAAAACATAAATACACCAAACTGATCACATAACCACCAGGGTAATAAAAACGTCTGAGATGATAGCACACCTGTTTGGATGCCGTCTCCAGACATTTCTCCCACTGGCCTCTCTCTGCATACATGTCCAGGGCCGCCATAACGTCCACTCCCACCAGCTGACAGTCACAATGAAAAAAAAAAAAAGAAAAGAAACAAGAGACAGCCTTTTAGCTCTGCTCAGCATGACACTTTTAAATCACACCATTAGACTGACTATCAAAGCTCTGTTCTTGTTTGTCAGACATCGCTGGAAGAAGTAAACAACCCTGACATTCGTACGACTCCACAGATCAGTGAAATGATGCAGAAACACAGCAATCAACCTGAAGTCATTTCAGGAAACTGCACACACAAAAAATAAGCTACAAGAAACTTAATCTGCTTTTTATTCTAGACAGAAATATGGTCAAAGATGATTGCCCTTCAACAAATTAATGCTTTCCATCTATGCACAATAAGGGCCATATTACAGTCGTCCAGTGGAAAGTGAGCTCTTAAAGGTGCAGAACTCATTTATGGGGGTGTCCAAGTCCATTTTGCGATTACAGCAGTGGAAAAAAATAGTTTTTTTAAAAGAAGAATCGACAATAGAGTCATTTTCAGTGTTTATTGTGCAAGGAATCAGCAAAACCCTAAATGAAGGTAAAACAAGTACAGTCAGTAGGTGATCTGAAGACGGATGAGGGGGGGATGTGATCCCTCATTAGAAACATGACCCAAAATCATCCTCCTTGTTAACCTGCCATCTCCACATCCCCATCCCCAGTCACAGATCCAAGTCAAGGATAACAGAACTGAATAAATTACTCTGATGCAACAATTCTAAGCTGAAATGTTTAAAAAAAAACAAACAGAAAAATTCTAAACTTTTTTTTCTCGTAAATTTATTTATTTATTTGCAAAATTGCATTTTTTTTCCTGTAAATTTTCAACTTTTTTCTTGTAAATTTGAGATTTTTTTTGCAAAATTGCAATTTTTTTCTGTAAATTTTCAATTTTTATCTAATAAATTTGCAACTTTTTCATGTAAATTGTCAACTTATCTGTCATAAATTTGAAACTCAAATTTAAATTTTTTTCTCACAAATATACAACTTTTCCCTCTAATTTCTTGCACAATTACAATTTTTTCTCATAAATTTGCAACTTTTTTCCTGTAAATTTTGAACTTCAGGTTCAGGTTACTTTATTTGTACCCGCAGGTAGATTTGTTTTGCATAAATGTGCAAATTTTTGTCATAAATTTGCAAATTTTGTCATAAATTTGCACCATTCTCTCATAAATTTGTGACCTTGTTCATCTGGAAGTTGGTTCAATTTTTCCCCCCCGATGTAATTAAATTCCCCTGATGGATCGTCACTGTATCGTAGTGGGGGGTTTGCGTGCCCTATTGATCCCAGGAGCTATGTTGTTCGGGGCAATTTTGCCTCTGGTAGCGTCACCCGAGATAAACTGGTCCTGGGTGAAGGGCCAGACTAAGAACAATCCAACAGACTCTCATGATGAATGCTAGAACAAGGATTCAGTGTACCCCGCCCTGTATGGGGTTACTGGGGCCTTGCCCCGGAGCCAGGCCTGGGGGAGGGGCTCAATGACGATCCTCTGGTGGCCGGGTTTCTGCCCATGGGACCCGGCTGGGCTCAACCCGAAGGAGCTACATGGGTCTGCCCTCCAGTGGGCTCACCACCTGTAGGAGGGACCATGGGAGTCCGGTGATATGCGGATCAGGTGGTGGTCAAAGGCAAAGACCTTGGTGGTCTGAGCCCCGGCTTCCTCAATTGGCTTTTGGGACATGGAGCATCACCCCTCTGGTGGGGAAGGGGTCCTGACCATCATTTGTGCCTATACACCAAATGATGGTTCTGAGTACCCACCCTTTTTCAAGTCTCTGACTGGGGTGCTAGACAGTGCTCCTCTTGACTCCATTGTCCTACTGGGGGACTGCAATGCACACGTGGGCAACGACAGTGAAACCTGGAGGGGCGTGATTGGGAGGGAGTGCCTGCCCGATCTGAACCTGAGTAGTGTTCAGTTATTGGACTTCTGTGCCAACCACAGTTTGTCCATAATGAACACCATGTTCAAGCATAAGGGTGTCCATATGTGCACCTGGCACCAGGACACCCTAGGTTGCAGGTCGATGATCGATTTTGTTAACATGTCATCAGACCCTCGACCACATGTCTTGGACACTCGGGTAAAGAGAGGAACAGAGCTGTCAGCTGATCACCACCTGATGCTGAGTTGGATCTGATGGCAGGGAAGGATGCCATTCAAACCTGGTAGACCCAAATATATAGTAAGGGTGTGCTGGGAACATCTGGCTGAGGCCCCTGTCTGGGAGGTCTTCAACTCCCACCTCCAGAACTTCAACCACATTCCGAGGGAGTCTAGAGACACTGAGTCTGAATGAGCCATATTCTTCACCTCCATTGTCGAAGCGGCTGCTCAGAGCTGCGGCCGCAAGGTCGTCAGTGTATCCCGTGATGGCAATCCCCAAACCAAGTGGTGAACACCAGTGGTGAGAGGGGCCATCAAGCTGAAGATGGAGTCCTATTGAGCTTATGGGAAACTCGGGTGTGGGAGGAGTTTGGTGAGGCCGTGGAACAAGACTTTTGGTCAACCTCAAAGAGATTCTGGCAAACTGTCGGGAGGCTCAGGAGGGGAAAGCAGCTCCCTGCCCACACTGTGTATGGTGCAGATGGGGTGCTGTTGACTTTGACTGGGGATATTGTCAGGTGGTGGACGGAATACTTTGAGGATCTCCTCGAGCCCACTGACACACTTTCCACTGAGGAAGCAGAGTTTTGAGGACAAGTGGGTTGACTTGCTCATCACAGGGGCTGAAGTGGTTAAAAAACTCTTTGGTGACCAGGCCCCGGGGGCGGACGAGATTCGCCCTGAGTACCTCAAGGCTCTAGATGTTGTAGGGCTGTCATGGTTGATACGCCTCTGCAACACTGCATGAAAGCCGGGGACAGTACCTTTGGTATGGCAAACTGGGGTGGTGGTTCCTCTCTTCAAGAGTGCGTTCCAACTTTAGAAGGATCACACTCCTCAGCCTTCCTGAGAAGGTCTATGCCAGGGTACTGGAGAGGAGAATCTGGCTTTTGGTCGAACCTCTGATTTAGGAGGAGCAATGTGGTTTTCGTCCTGGCCATGGCACATCAGACCAACTCTTTACCATCTCGAGAATCCTCAACAATTCGTGGGAGTTTGTCCAACCAGCTTACATGTGTTTTGTGAACTTCGAAAAAGCATTTGACAGCATACCTTGTGGTGTCTTATGGGGGGTGCTGCAGGAGTATGGGGTATTGGGCTTGTTGTTACGAGCTATCTTGTCCCTATACAACCGTTGTGAGAGTTTGGTTTTATTGCCAACACCCAGTCGAACTTGTTTCCAGTGAGAGTTGGACTCCACCAGGGCTGCCCTTTGTCATCGTTCCTGTTCATAATTTCTATGGACAGGGTTTCTAGGTGCAGCCAAGAAACGGAGGGTGTCCGGTTTGGTGACCACAGAATCTCATCTCTGCCATTTGCAGATGATGTTGTCCTGTTGGCTTCATCCAGCAATGACCTACAGTTCTTGCTAGGACGGTTTGCTACTGAGTGTGCAGCATCTGGGATGAGAATCAGCACCTCCAAGTCCGAGTCCATGGTCCTCAGCTGGAAAAGGGTGGATTGTCCTCTCCAGATTGGGAATGAGCTCCTGCCTCAAGTGGAGAAGTTTAAGTATCTCAGGGTCTTATTCACAAGTGAGGGGAGATTGGAGCAAGAGATTGACAGACGGATTGGAGCAGCATCTGCAGTGATGCAGATGTTGTACCGGTCTGTTGTGGTGAAGGAGTTGAGCTCTAAAGCAAAGCTGTCGATTTAGAAGTCAGTCTACATTCCTACCCTCACCTATGGTCATGAGCTTTGGGTAATGACCAAAAGAATGAGATTGCGGATACAAGCAGCTGAAATGAGCTTTCTCCGTAGAATTGCTGGACTCACCCTTAGAGATAGGGTGAGGAGCTCAGTCATCCAGGAGAGGCTCAGAGTAGAACCGCTGCTCCTCCACATCGAAAGGAGCCAGTTGAGATGGTTTGGGCATCTGATCAGGATGCCTCCTGCAGAGATGGCAATTTTCCACTGATCCGCGGATTTCCGCCGATTTATTTTCAGATTGATCATTTCTGTGAATTGTCTAAATCCGTTGAGAAAATTTTAGGGGGGTAAGGTACCTTATTGTTACCGATTTTAGCGAAAATCAACACGATTACATAAGGGCTCGGCGCTTCCCCGGGTCAAGTCTCCTGCGATAACCCGGATGTTATGTACTCAAGCTACTGCTGTATTGTAAACAGCCCTGCGATTGGATAGTTGCAAACGACTGGACCAATCAAATGGCTCGTTGTATGCTTTGTCAACAATTCATGGCGGCGTGTTCTCAGGGATGTGATTTTTCCACTAATTCACCGAATTCCGCTTTATTTTATCTTCGAGGAAGATAAAGTACGTTAAGTACGTTAGCGGCTTGTGGTCCACGAACGCAGTGAAGGTGCGCCCTTTCAGGCAGAACTGGAAGTGGCGTATGGCCAGGTGGAGAGCCATTAACTCTCTGTCGAACATGCTGTATTTACGCTCACGGTCGTGCAAAGACCTGCTAAAAAAAAGGTGAGCGGCTGCCAAGAACCGGCAACGCATTGCTCCACGACGGCCGCTATGCCCATGTCCGAGGCGTCGGTAGTGAGCGCTATCCAAGCTGCCGGGTCTGAGAGCGCCAGTAGTGCAGCGTTCGCCAGAGCTGTTTTAACCTCAGAATGCCTGCTCTCGCTCAGGAGTCCAGTCGACTCTGTCCGCCGGTTTCCGTTTCTTGAGTGCGGCGTACAACGGCTGTATGAGCTGGGCTGCGCGGGGGAGGAAACGGTTATAAAAGTTAACCATCCCCAAAAACTCCTGCAGCGCCCTGACATTGATGTTGAGGAGAAAAAAATAGCAAAACAATTTAGTTAGATTACTTTTATGATTCCAAACAGTTTGAAATTGACAGTGCACAGTGGACACTGACTCATAACTTTTGAATATTTCTAAGACTTGGCTACATCAGTGATTGTGCAAAATGAACTGCTCAAGTCTCAATGGAGATTGAAACTGGTGATCTGAAATGAATGCTGAAATTATAAAAAGTAATGGTATGTTGGAATTTTATTTCTATTACGGAATAGATAAAATTAACTGATTTTGATTTGATCAAGTGTTAAAGCATGTGATGGATAATGCTTGTTGGAATATTTTAGGAATGCTATCTTCTTGGAACATAAGTCAATATTATACAGTAATAAGTGGCATTCAGCTGTTTGTTTTATGTCATTTAAGCACAGTTCTGGTACTTAAAAATCATAAAAACCCAGGAGCTTCAGGGGGCTTCGCCCCCCTTGCCCCCCCAACGGGGCTCTGCCCCGGACCCCACTGGGGGGACTGTGTCCCCCAGACTCCCTGCTAAATTTTCAGATAATTTCCCCAACCCCAAATCACATCCCTGGTTTGTGTTGGAATTCTGAGCTTTCGGTATTGTTTTCAGCGGAATTATGAGATTTTTATCGAAGGATCAGGAGTCATCAGTGCTAGAAATAGACAAAAGTGTCAAAAATAAGTTCCGACGGAATTGGCTTGAGAGAAAAGTGACGGTAAAGGTGAAAATTGGCTCAAAGTTCGACGAGGTAACAGAAACACTCGGACAGTTTCTGAAGAAACCAGAAAAGGAGATGAAGTTCAAAGTTCAGAGACTGACACAGCTTGCTGCCAAAAGGAAGAAAGTTTCACATTAGAACTGACTTGGTGACCAGTATAAATAGTGTAATAAACTCTTATAGAACTGTTAAATATGTTGGACTAAAGACAGTGAGACAACATTGAAGAAAAAGTACGTTAACTTTTCATTAAATTTAATGATTTATCTAAGTCTAGTATTTCATTTTTTTTTTTAATCATTTTTTTCCAGTCTAAATTACTTCTGTTTTACTGAAAACCTCCCAGCTTCAGGGAGGCTGTGCCCCCCCGGCCACCCCATAAGTCAATAGACCAAATTAGATTTCAGCTGAAATCAGAATTTCCTGTTGCCATCCCTGCTCCTGGACGCCTCCCACTTGAAGTGTTTCAGGCACGTCCCACTGGGAGGAGACCCCGGGGAAGACCCAGGACACGTTGGAGAGACTATGTCTCCCAACTGTCCTGGGAACGTCTTGGTATCCTCTTTGAAGAGCTAGAGAAGGTGGCCAGGGAGAGTGAAGTCTGGGCTTCTCTGCTTGAACTGCTGCCTCCGGGATCCGGACCTCCAGAGAAGCGGTAAAAGATGGATGGATGGATGTAATTCAATTGTAATTTGTAACTTTTTACATTTTTAATTTAGCAACTTTTATCATATTTTTGCATCTTTTTTCTTGTAAATTTGCACCTAATTTACCTTTATATGTTTGTACCTGATGGTAAATTTGTGAAGACCCCCATCCCCCTTGTTAAAAAAAAAATAATAAATTGCCTACTGGCAATTTATTTATTTATATTTTTTTTTTAACAGACAAGGGTGCATGATCTGAGGTGGACTGGTACTATAATGGCTGTTTGTTTACCTTAGATGATAGATCCATAAATCCAAATTTAGAAGGAAAAAACACATTCCCAAATTTACAAATAAAACTTTGCAAATTTATGTCAAAAAATTATAACTTTATGGAAGAAGTTCAAATTTTACTGAAAAAAAAAATCAAACTTTGTCAGACTGGGCCATGTTCTCCACCTCTATTGTTGAGGCCGTGGTCCAGAGCTGCGGCCGCAAGGTCGTCGGGGCATCTCGTGGTGGCAACCCCCGAACCAAGTGGTGGACACCAGTGGTGAGGGGGGCCATTAAGCTGAAGAAGGAGTCCTATCAGGCTTGGCTGGCTTGTGGGACTTCCGAAGCAGCTGAGGTGTACCGGCAGGCCAAGCGGAGTGCAGCTCGGGTGGTTGCTGAAGCAAAAACGGGTATGGGAGGAGTTCAGTGAGGCCATGGAACAAGACTTTCGGTTGGCCTCGAAGAGATTCTGGCAAACTGTCCGGCGGCTCAGGAGGGGGAAGCAGCTCCCTGTCCACACTGTGTATGGTGTGGATGGGGTGCTGTTGACTTCGACTGGGGATATCGTCGGGCGGTGAAAGGAATACTTTGAGGACGTCCTCAATCCCACTGATACGCCTTCCACAGAGGAAGCAGGGCTTGTGGACGAGGGGGACAACTCACCTATCACACGGGCTGAAGTCACCAAAGTGGTTAAAAATCTCCTTGGTGGCCGGGCCCAGGGGGCAGATGAGATTCGCCCTGAGCACCTCAAGGCCCTGGATGTTGTAGGGCTGTCATGGTTGACATACCTCTGCAACATTGTGTGGAGGTCGGGGGCAGTGCCTTTGGCATGGCAAACCGGGGTGGTGGTTCCTCTCTTCAAAAAAGGGGACCGGAGGATGTTCTCCAACTTTAGAGGGATCACACTTCTCAGCCTCCCTGGGAAGGTCTATGCCAAGGTACTGGAGAGGAGAGTCCGGCCGTTGGTCAAACCTCGGATTCAGGAGGAGCGATGTGGTTTTGGTCCTGGCCGTGGTACATCGGACCAGCTCTTTACCCTCTCGAGAATTCTCGAGGGTTCGTGGGAGTTTGCCCAACCAGTTTACATGTGTTTTGTGGACTTGGAGAAGGCATTCAACCGCGTCCCTCGTGGTTTTTTGTGGGGGGTGCTTCGGGACTATGGGGTATTGGGCTTGTTGTTACGAGCTATTCAGTCTCTGTACGACAGTTGTGAGAGTTTGGTTCGTATTGCCAACACTCGATCTGACTCATTCCCAGTGAGAGTTGGACTCTGCCAGGGCTGCCCTTTGTCACCGATACTGTTCACAATTTTTATGGACAGGATTTCTAGGCGCAGTCAGGGAACGGAGGGTGTCATGCTCAGTGACCACAGGATCTCATCTCTGTTGTATGCAGATGATGTTGTCCTGCTGGCTTCATCCAGCAATGACCTACAGGTCTTGCTGGGACAGTTTGCCGCTGAGTGTGAAGCAGCTGGGATGAGAATCAGCACCTCCAAGTCCTAGTATCGTGGGGTCTTATTCACGAGTGAGGGGAGAATGGAGCGAGAGACTGACAGACGGATTAGAGCAGCATCTGCAGTGATGTGGATGTTGTACCGGTCTGTTGTGGTGAAGAGGGAGCTGAGTTCTAAGGCAAAGCTGTCGATTTACCAGTCAATCTACGTTCCTACCCTCACCTATGGCCACGAGCTTTGGGTAATGACTGAAAGAACGAGATTGCGAATACAACCACATTGAAAGGAGCCACTTGAGGTGGTATGGATATCTGAATAGGACGCCTCCTGGACGCCTCCCACTTGGGGTGTTTTGGGCACGTCCCATTGGGAGGAGACCCCGGGGCAGACCCAGGATTCACTGGAGAGACTATGTCTCCCAGCTGGTCTGGGACCGCCTTGGTATCCTCTCTGAAGAGTTGAAGCAGGTGGCTGGGGAGAGGGAAGTCTGGGCTTCTCTGCTTGAACTGCTGCCTCCACGATCTGGAAAAGCGGTAGAAGATGGATGGATGGAAAATCAAACTTATAAAAACAGAAAAAAATCTTTTGTGGCTCAAACTCAAAGTGAAAAAAGTCACATTTATCAGACAACAAGCTGCAAAATCATACAAAAATTGCAAAAACATTATGTAAAAAAAAAAAACCCTGCAAAATTAGAAGGTAAAAACTTACTAATTGATGAGAAAAATGTTGTGGAATTACAAGAATTCTTTTGTACCTTTAAAGATGCAGTGGATATAAATTCCCTATAAAACCAATCTACATTGTCTGAAATGGTATTTTATGCCCTTTTTTCTACAAAAAAACCATTTCATTGTGTTATAGTTTCACACTTGTACCCCCAAACAGTTTAATGGTAAAACTCATCTTAATTTGGGTCACGTTTTTAAAGCAGTTTGTTAAAAAAATGCTAACTAGCCTGGAGGATAACGTAAGTTAGGCCAGAGAGTCCTGATTGGCTCAACATTACCCATGTGCCAGCACCACGAATAGTTACGTCACCAAAAACATTCCTTCTGAACTCACCTTTTTGCAGGGGGCAGGGCTTAAGTGAAACTTTACAGCAAAAAAAGAGATATGAGACATTTGAACGATTTCGCTCTTTATATGTCATTTAAGTCATAAAAAACATGTTACAGACATTGTTAACAAGAGAAAAACACAACTTGATTTTTGGCGGAGTGTCACTTTAAATGTTTTTCAAATTTAAAAGGAAAAAAATCCAAAAATGATGAGGAACGTGTCTCAAATTTAGATGAAAAAAGTCAGTTATAAAACAGAAGTTGCAAAATTACAAGAAAAAACAAGTGGAAAATGTTGAGGAAAAAAGTTACAAGTGCACAACAGCAACGTTACACCTTTTACTTTCATTTTAAGGTTTAAACACTGTGGACTTTATAGCTGAAACTTAAAATGTCTCCTCTTGTACTCACAGACTCCACTCTGCCTTGGTTCTTCAGGTGTTCTTTGTACTTCTGGTCCACATAGCTCTCGTACCTAACGATGAAAAAAGTACAATTAACATCGTTGATATCACACTGAACACATCTTCTCAACGTTATAACTATGATGACCCCGAGTGTTTGTACATGTTTTTCAAACCTTGGCTCCAGCTCCTTGGCGACCCTCTTGGCTTTGTTCCACTCCTCTCCCTCCATGAAGACATCGATGGCCTCTTTGATGAGGTCCACGTTTAGGTAGAGCTCAGCAGCCTTTAGCGAGCAAACACAAACACGAATGCAGAGAAACGTTTAGACATTTATATTAAAGCTGAGCACTTTAGAAGCAGCCCAGTCCTGCCAGCGTTTTGTATTTTTAGTGTACATTTGTGAGTGTTTTTCACCCACAGCGTTGTACTTCTTGAGCTTTGCAAGACGAGGTCCAACCATCTGGACCACCTCCAGCGCCCGGTCACCTGACAGGAACTTGATGGACAGCTCCGCCGCCTGCAAACACACATAAAGTCAGGGTGTGGCATTAATTTTGTGATCTAAACCCACCATGGCTACTAGTTTTTAAAAAAAAACAGCGGCCACTCACAAGTTTTACTAGCTACATGTTTATAGTTCATTAAAGAAGATTATACGACAATTGGGTCTGACAAAGCAATCTCTTTGGACAATAGAGATTCCAGAAGTTATAACAGTCCTAGTAACCACATTTAGAAACTTCACTAAATATGTGTCACTCCGTCCTCCTGCTTGAAAACAGCATTCACAGCCTGGAAAAGGTGTTGTTCTGCTCTGGGGTTCATGCTAGTAGTTAGTCCGGTTAGCTGCCTCCTTTTACTTTTAAAATCAGTTACTCTAAAGTTTAGATAAAAATTTCAGCGAAGCCTCACAACATAAAGCATGTTTCTGACTCTTCATTAGAAGATGTCAATAAGAAGGTGGCGAAGAGAGTGTAACAAAAGTGGAGATACCAACCAAGCTTTTTTTTTTTTTTCCACAATATCTTTATTGAACCTTTTTTTTTTTTAACAAACATGATACAAACAATCAAACACTAACACTAAAGTACTACAAAAAAAAAAAAAAAATGCCCTAAAAACACCAACAACCACCAACAAAATCAAGTCTTCAACAATGCTCCTCTGTTTAGTCTAGACAATCCAATACATTAGTATACATATTATGTTCACCAGTTTGGAATTTACAAGGTCCACACACATCATTCACCTTCTTCTTCAAGAGTTATGTTTAAATTTTTTACATAATCAATAAAAGGTCTCCATATATTCTCAAACACAATTTCCTTTGATTTCAGTATATATGTTATTCTTTCTAATGGAAGGTTTGTTAACATCTGTCTTAACCACTGAGTCACATCTGGTCTATGAGTCTTTTTCCATAATAGTGCAATACATTTTTTGGCATTAAGCAAACTGAGGTCTATGAATGTTCTTTCACTTTTATTGAAATTATGCTTTTCTGGGTACAGACCCAACAAAAACAGTTTAGGATTCAATATGATTTGTTTTGAGATTATTTTTTCAATTGTTACCCTCACCTCCTCCCAAAACATTCTTATTAATCTACATTCCCATAAACAATGAAATAGGGTTCCTTTACTTTCCATGCATTTTGTGCATGTATCTGGTATATTTTTGTTATATCTATTTAACTCCTCTGGTGTAACATACATCCGCATTAACCATTTGAAATGTATCAATTTAAGGCGTGCATTTATTGATTTGGTTTGAGCTTCTGTACAAGCCAATTCCCACTGTTCCTCTGAAATTTCAATTTGCAGATCTTCTTTCCAGTAGTTTAATCTTTTCAGTGAATTTTCACTTGAAGATAGTGTCAATGAGTTATAAAACTCTGAAATAATACCCTTTCTTTTACTATCTTTCATCATCATTTTTTCCAAGGATGAATAAATAGGTCGAGTGAGAGCTTTATTTTGATTTGATCGAATAAAGTTTCTAAGTTGAAGATATTTAAAAAAATGTGTTCTATTAAGATTAAATTTGATCCTCAGCTCTTCAAAAGACATTATGTTGTCTGCACATGGCAAATATAAATCCTGAATCTTTTGTATCCCTTTTAAATTCCATACTTTAAATACAGCGTCCGCTCTCCCTGGTTTAAAATATTGATTACCCCATATTGGACTAAATTGTGACAATAACTGTGGTTCTTTTAAATAGTTTTTAGCTTCACACCATATTTTGATCATATGCTTTACAAATGGATTTTTAACTTGTTTTTGTAATTTTTTTGCCGAATCTGAGTATATGAATATGGGAAGAGGTAAAGGTAAATTGTATGATTCCATTTCAGTCCAGTGAGGGAGATCATTTGATGAAAAATAATATGTCATAGACCTCAGTTGTGCCGACCAATAATACAACATAAAATTTGGACATTTCAGACCTCCACGATCAAATGGTAAATATAATAAAGACAAACGTAATCTAGCCCTCCTGTTGTTCCATATAAATTCCACTAACTTTTTTTTTATTCTTGAGAATAGATCTAAAGGTGGTGATAAGGGAATGTATTGAAATAAATAAAGTATTTTAGGTAAAATATTACTTTTAAGTATATTGATTCTCCCGATCATCGACATTGGTAGTGACATCCATCTCTGAGTTAACTCATTGATATCTGACATTAAGGCTTCATAGTTGACACTGGCGACTGATTCTAGCTTAGGCATAATTTGGATTCCTAAATATTTAAACTGATTCACAACATTGAATTGATTTACCTCAGGGGCTGGGTAATTTCTCTGGGTCTCATTTAGCATTAATATTGAAGATTTAGTTTTATTTATTTTATATCCTGATATTTCCCCAAAATTCTTTATTAAATTCAACAAGGTTGGAATTGATTTTTTTAGATTCGACATAAACAAAATTATATCATCGGCGTACAGGGAGATTTTATGTTCTGTTGGTCCAACTTTAATTCCATATATTTGTGAATGTAAACGTATCGCTATCGCTAAAGGTTCAATTGCCATAGTAAACAGTAAAGGTGAAAGTGGACAGCCTTGTCGACATCCTCTATTGATTTTTATTGGTTTTGAAATATTGTTATTTGTTAGGATTTCTGCTGTAGCATTATTGTATATTATTTGAACCCATTTTATGAAATTATTTCCAAGTCCAAACCTTTGTAGGACTTCAAAAAGAAAGGGCCATTCAACTCTATCAAAGGCCTTTTCAGCGTCCAATGATAGGAGAGCTGTATCCGGTGCTTCTTTATTAAAATAAATAATATTAAATAGTCTTCTTACATTATGGAAGCCTTGTCTACCCTTTATAAAGCCATTCTGATCTCGATTAATAATATTTGGTAAAATTTCTTGTATTCGTCTTGCTAAAATTTTACAGATTATCTTAAGGTCGGCGTTTAATAGGCTTATTGGTCTCATATTTTCACATTTATTAGAGGGCTTACCTGGTTTTGGCAGCAGTATAATTAAGGCATTATTTATGTATGATGGTAAATTATTATTTTGAAATGCTTCTAAAACCATTTCCAAAAAAGGTTTTATTAATTTATTCTTAAATTTTTTATAAAGGTCAACTGGAAGACCATCTGGTCCTGCACTTTTTCCTGATTTCATATTATCAATGGCTAGCCCAACTTCTTCTTGACTAATTTTAGACTCCAATATCTCCCTGTTTTCATTTGGAATACACGGTATAGATAGTTCGTTCAAAAACCCATTTAGTTTTGTTAAATCAGGTTCATTTTTGGTATCATATAATTTTTCATAGTAATCTCTAAAGGCTCTATTAATTTCTAAAGGATCTATAACTACCTGTCCGTTACTTATAATACTGGTAATTGGTGTTTTAATTTCCAATTGTTTAATCTGCCATGCTAATAATTTTCCTGATTTTTCACCTTGTTCATAAAAAGATTGTTTCAATCTTAGAAGACTCGAGGCAGCTCTATTCGCTGATTTTTTGTCGTATTCAGCTCTCAAAATCAGTAATTCATTCTCCAACCTTGGGTCACTTCCTGCATACACTTTTTCCTGAAGACTTTTTATTTTATGTTCCAATTTAGCTCTCTCCTCTCGAGTCTTCTTAGATTTTGATCCTGTATAACTAATAATATGTCCCCTAATAAAAGCTTTGAAAGCCTCCCACTTTACACATGCTGATGTTTGTGTAGTATTGATGTCAAAGAACTCGTCTATCTGTTTTTCTATATACTTGACAAATTCCTCATCCTGAAGCCATTTATGCTGAAATTGCCATCTACCTGATTCCTTTGTCAATTTTTTATCTACATATATTAGACAACAGGGTGCATGATCAGAAATCACGATGTTATCATAAAAGCAGTTTTGAATCTTGGACCTTAATTCTGTGGAAATCAAAAAATAATCAATACGTGAGAATGTCTTGTAGGTACTGGAATAACAAGAATAGACTTTAACTTGTGGTTTCATTTCTCTCCATATATCTAACAATCTCAATTCTTTCATAAAATGATTAATAGTCATCCTACATCCAATGTGCGTACAATCCAGTCCTGTTGATCTATCCACACCTGGATTCAATGTACAATTAAAATCCCCTGCTATTATATGTTGCCCTGTAAGTGATGATAAGATGAGAAATAAATTAGCAAAGAACTTCTGATCATCTATATTGGGACCATATAAGTTCACAAGATTTATATTTTCTAATAGCAAAGAACCTTGAATGATTACATATCTTCCAAATTTGTCTCCAATTACATTTTTCACCTGAAAAGGAACTGATTTATGTATGAGAGTCATAACTCCCCTGGCTCGGGATGAAAATGAAGAGGTGAATACACTTCCCTGCCATCTACTCCTAATTCTTTTAACATCCTCCTCTATCAGATGAGTTTCTTGTAAAAACACAATTCTTGAACCCATGTCCTTTATTTTATTCATAACTTGTTTAAGTTTTTTTAAATTTTGTAGACCTCTGCAATTCCATGAAGTTAAATTAAGATTAACACTTTGGTCCATGATCAATAGAGAGTTTAGGATTACCTTGCAGTGTAAACATGCTCATACAGAGAAGCAAAAACATGAGTGGTTGAACATTCATCCTACAAACTACACACAAACAAATTTCCCCTTCCCACACTTGTGGCAAACCCCCCAAAATCAAAAGAAAAATTCTGTCTCCCGATATAGCCATCGACCGTTCCACACCCAAGGGGAACAGCCTAAGCCACTCCTTCTTCATCCTCCCAATCACCCTAACTCTACTGCTTTTAATGACGTAACATTAACTCTCCTCTGTAGTTTTCCAACTTAACTCCAAAATTTTTAACAACTTTGTACATCATAGTTTGTTTTTTTTTTTTGTTTGTTTTGTTTTTGTTTTGTTTTTTTAATATATAATACAATCTATATTTTGTAAACTTACTATTTACTTCAAGTCAGTCAGATGCCTGTGCAAATGCTTAATTATTCTACCTTATATTTTGTTCATGCTTAGCTCCCACCAGTCTCTTCTTCTTCTTTGATCTTCTTGATGAACTCCTGCGCCTCCTCTGGGGTCTTGAAGATGTGGGTTCTGCCCTCATACGTGGTCAGCAGTCTCGCAGGATAGATTACACCATGACGAATCCCAAGGTTGCGCAGCTCCTTACGTATGGGATCAAACTGCTTCCTCAATTGCTGGATTCCTGTGGCCAAATCTGGGTAGAACCGCACCTGCTGGTCCTGGTGTTTAATCTCTCCTTTAGCACGTGCAGCGTTGAAGATCTTCATTCTGTCTCTGTTGCTAAGAAACTTCATAATTAAGGTCCTCGGCGGTCCCTTATCTCTCCGTGGGCCAATACGATGTGCTTTTTCCAGAACCACTGCTGATTGCAACTCCTCGCTGCCCAGCACCTCCGGAATCCACTTTTCCAGAAAGGAACATACGTCCCGACCTTCTGATTCCTCTGGAAGACCCACCAGCCTCAAATTATTCTGTCTCGACCGAGATTCCAAATCCAAAATATTATCTTCCAGAGATTTATTTTTTTTTTCCAAAGTGCGCACCTTTAATTGAAGACGGGTGACGTCATCTTCAGCACTAGCGAGACGGAGCTCCATCTGCGCCGTTCGTTCTACACAGTCACCCAATTCCTTTCTTATTCCTTCCAACGCTGTCATAATCCCATCAAATCTAGAGGAAAAGTCCGCTCTCATTGAACTCATGGCAGCCATCAGCGCATCTGCGCCATTCCCCGCAGAAATCGCACCGCCGCCAGCCTCCTCCGCCATATATGGAGTTTTGTTTGCTGCGTCACAGACCTGAAAGTCCGTTAATTTGGACTGTTTCGGCGGCTCGCTTTTTCCTTTTCCTGGTTTTCCAGCCTTAGGCTTCGCCGACATATCCTCGCCCAAATGCTGGGATACGTTCTGTCCCAAATGAGAGAGTTATTTGCCGATTTTTTTTCTCCAGGAGCAGAGCAGAGCGAGACACGTCCGTCCTACGTGGCAGCCATAACCGGAAGTGACCAAGCTTTTTTTAACCTTTATTTATACAGGGGAGGTCCATTGAGAGGGAGCCTCTCTTTTTCACAGACGCCTTGTTCATTCACATCTGGGAGCATCCCAGTACAGCCACAGACTGACCGGTGGCCACTGAGCAGCTCCACTGGAATAGTTGGGGTTAAGGGCCTTGCTCAAGGGCATCATTGGGTTAATGAGGGTGGGGCAAACACTGTTATGTTATCCGTCATACCCAGATCTGATCCTGCCAGTCCAGGGACTGAACCAGCGACCCTCCAGTCTCCAGTCACAGGTTCACATCCCAAACCATGAGGTCACCACTGCCTTCTCAGTAGCTAGCAAGATGCTTGAAGCAACCAGAATGAGAGTCTGGAAAAGTGTTTATCCCACACACTCTCTCTCAAGTGCAGATATCAAACTTGTGCTGAGAGCCTCTCAGAAGCAGCAATTGTTTCTTGTGTTTTCTCTCTCTCACTCACCCCAATCCTCACCTCCAACCACTTCATATCCCTTCAAGTCCACCCCTTTTACGAGAAGAAAAAGTTAAAAATGTCTGTTAAAAATGTTGAAAATTTCCTGAGAAAAAAGTTGCAATTTTATGAAAAATTTTTGCAAATTCATGAGAAAAAAAGTTGCAAATTTACAAGAAAAAAGTTTCAAAATTATGAGACAAAAGTTTCAAATTTTCAAGAAAAAAGTTACAATTTTACAAGAAAAGTTGCAAATTCATGAGAAAAAAGTAGCAAATTTATGCAAAAAAAGTTGAAAATTCCTGAGAAAAGAGTTGCAAATTATAAGAAAAAAGTTACAAATTTACGAGAAAAAGGTAGCAAATTTATGAGAAAAAAGTTTTACATTTGAGAAAAAAGTTGCCAATTTTTAAGATTTTTTTTTTGCATTTCTGCTTAGAATTGCTGTGTTGGTGCTGGTCACTTCTATAATATGACAGAGAAAGGTTTATGATATGAGGGGGCAATTCTTTTTTCAGGTTGGGGGCAGAATGTCTCCCCATCCTCCCCCTTGATTTACACCTATGAATAGGGACAAAAGGGATGGCAGGTTAACAAGGGGGATGATTTTGGGTCAGGGGGACGCCCCCCACCCATCCCCCTTCAAATCACCTACTGACTCTACTTGTTTTACCTTCATTTTAGGGTTTTGCTGATTCCTTGCATAATAAACCCTGGAAATGGCCCTTTCTATTGTAGATTCGTTTAATCTAATTCCACCGTGATTTCTGAAGGTTCAGGGCTCTAGAGAGCAGTGTTTGCCTACGTCAAATAAACGCCAACGCCAGTCAGCTTTGGGGGCCTTCTGGTCTTTCTTCAAACACCAGCGGACGGTGCTCAGATGTTCGATACCTAAATTAACACAATTCCAGACCCGCTTACTGGTTTAAACACACTGGTGCCCTGCTGACCTTTTCTGTAGAAACACGGTGAGATCTACAATTGAAACTATAAATGATCTGATCTCCACTGTGCTTCGGTCAATAAGGTGCAGTATTTGCTGACTTTCTTCTTCTTGACCAACAGAATCTATCGATGTCAGTGACAGCGTGACCTTTATCCTTCCTGCTCTATTCATGAAAACCTCGGCTAATAATGAACACCTTTTCTGATGTCCACCCACTCACAGCGTGACAGTAATGGCTAATTAGTGACTTTTAATTACTTTGATGGTTCCACATATATTTAAGGCTTGTTACAGTATGGAACCCCTAAAAAAGGGCAACTTCTTTTGTTGGTTTTTATCATTACAAAAGTATAATTTCAGGTGTCAAATGAACGTAGATAAGAGAAAGGAAGATAACTATCTACAGTATATTCAACCATTTCTAAAGAAAACTCTATAAAATACATGTCAGCATTTATATTAGTGACTTTCAACTTTTTTCTTGTAAATTTTCAACTATTTTCCCCAAAATATGTGACTTTTTTCTCATAAATTTGTGACTTTTTCCTTTTAAATGTGCATTTTTTTCCTCATAAATTCGCAAAATTTTTCTCAAATTATTGGGGGACTTTTTTCTAATAAATTTTCTACTTTTTTGTAAATTTGCAACTGTTTTCATAAATTCGCAACATTTTTCTTATATATTTGTAACTTTTTCTTAAACTTGCAACATTTTTCTAAAAAAAATAGTGACTTTTTCTTATAAATTTGCTAAATTTTTCTCGTTAATTCTTTTGTAAATTTGCATCTTATTTTTCGTAAATTTACAACTTTTCTCATAAATTTGCAGCTTTTACTTGGAAATTTGCACCGTTCAAGTGACAAATTTACAAGAAAAAAAATGACATTTCTAAGGAAAAAAGTTAAAGGTAATTTTAATGCCCCCCCCCCCAAAAAAAATGTTGACCGTGAACTTGTAGCTTAGCCACCCCAGTGGCTGAAGGGCCCTTCTACAGAGCTACTATTGAGAGCATATTGACTTTCTGCATCACAGTTTGGTACACAGGCTGTTCAATAGCTGACAAAAAAGACCTCCAGAGAATCACAAAGACTAAAGAAAAAATTGACTGTTCCCTTGCACATATTGCGAAGAGACGCATTCTCTCCATAGCCCAAGCCATCATCAAAGACTGCTCTCACACAGGTCTGTTGTTTGAACTGCTGCATCCTGATAGGTGTTACTGCTGCATCAAAAGCAGAACTACCAGATTCATGAACAGCTTTTTTCCAAACACAGTAAATTCTCTTAACCACTTGCGCTCCGTTGTTCCGCGGGCGGGCAAGTCTCTGCGTCCTAGGACGCACGAGGGCGCACTCTTGCGCCCTCGTGCGCACTCGGACGCATAGTCCAGATTGTGGTGATGTAGGTGGTGATGGTGATGTAGTGGCGTTCAAGCGCCACTAAAAAAAAAAACTGCAGACACAGCTGCGAACAGATTAGTTCATCTGATTGACCTCTCATTCGACTAATAAGAGCCTTGAATTGGGTTTCTGAAACCTTGAAGAGCCAATGAATGAAAACCTAGGAAGGAGGACCCGCCTACTGTGAATGCAGGAGCCAATTGAAGCACAGAAATTCAGGCTGGGTGAAGAGAGATTTACTGCTGCAGCAGATGAAAACAAAGGACGCTGGACGAACCTGCTACAGACCCAGGCTCACCCAGCAGCATGGAGAACACCCACAAGTGGGACCTGCACTCATTCCAGCAGAATAGACGTTTAGGATTCTCTTCCGTCATCATAGACCGACGGAGGCCGACGACAAAGGTCGTAAATCATTCACCAAAACCGCAATATTGGAATTATGTTTTGATCGGGATCCACGAGCGGAGCAGCGTCGTGTTCGTCTGACAATGGGGAAGAGAAGTTCGCCAGGACTCTGCTGCTGTGAAGAGGTAAGGTGTTATAAGCTAAATTATTATTTCTCCCTGAAAACTGTAATCCAAAAATGACTTTTGACTGATCGGTAAATTACAACTGTACTGCGCACGAAGTACGAAGTGCGTGCGCCGCGATAAACGGTTCATTTGCCGTGTTCGGACCGTGAACGCCCCCGCCCCCCCCCCCCCCCCGCTGCAGAAGAGGAGCAGGGGGGGGGGGCGTTCACGGTCCGAACGCCCCCCGGTCCGCGGGGGGAAGCATATGAGTCTATTCCTTCATGTAGCGATGGCCGTCTTCTGTAGCGAGGGGGGGGGGACAACCCCCCCCCACACACACACACAGTAGCGAGGGGGGGGGGCCGCTGTGAAAACATGCAAGGAGTGTAATCCATCATGTAGCGAGGGCCGAACTCCGTCTTCTGTAGCGGGGGGGGGGACAACCCCCCCCCCCCACACACACACACAGACACAGCCCTGAGTGTGACCTTTCATTAGAGCCCAAAATGAAGATTCTACATTGAATTATTCAAAAGTTACAGACGTTTTTCCAAACTGTGCCATTTGGCACAATTTGGCACAGTTCCAAAACGCCTGGGAACTACCTGAGAACAAAGCTGTGTAAAATATTCATTTTTTGTGGTATTGTTACCAAATTTGGATCTCAGCTTGATAACACTTGGTTCTACATTTCTGTTGCATTTTCCAGCCGGATCGGACAGCTGTGTGTTATTTGCAAGCATTTGTATCCAAAAAAACACTGTGTCCAAATTTATTTTCTTCAAGTTCAGTATGTTTAGATGACTGTAACTCAGTGGCCGGAGCACGTAGAGAGATTATGTTTTTTTTGCCAAAAAATTCAAAGTGTTTTCTTTTAAATGAGACCAACCCCATGAAGATGCTGCAAAGGGTTGAATAACAGCTTTCGATTTACTTTGGGCACGTTATTTTTTGGCATTTTTAGGAAAATTGCCCGGAGTGCAAGGGGTTAACAAACAAAGACAGCTTCATAGTGATTTTGACATTATGCACTAAATGTGTATGCACTTTGCACTTGATGCTACCTCATGCATTTAATGCATATGAGTTACATTAACCTTACTGTCAAGGGCAATGACAATGAAGATTTTCTGATTCTAATTTTAGCAGTTCCGTACTTTGCTTTGTAGCCAGAAACAGCTTCTCCTCCCCAAATAAAACTATTTATTTCATATTGTCACCAACAAGTTTAAACCTCATTGCTGGACTCAGAGCAGGAGTACATGATGGATTCAGTCAAAATGTGGGCTGACTTTTACCTTCATCCAGCACTTCTCCATCAGTGATGTGTTGGAGTCGTCCTGCATCTTCAGGTAACACTCCACAGCCCGCGAATATTCACCTGACTGCTCCCACTCTTTGGCCTGCTGCAGAAGGCCCTCTACTCCCCTGAAAGCACCAACACACAGACACACAAAAATATCAAAAACAAAACATTTTTAAAATATAATAAAAACACTGAACTAAGTGGTGGACACCAGTGGTGAGGGCAGCCATTGAACATAAGATAGAGTCCTATCGAGCTTGGCTCGTGGGACTCCCAAAGCAGCTGAGGCGTACCGACAGGCCAAGCGGAGTGCAGCTCAGGTGGTTGCTGAAGCAAAAACTCCGGTGTGGGAGGAGTCTGGTGAGGCCATGGGACAAGACTTTGGGTTGGCCTTGAAGAGATTCTGGCAAACTGTCAGGTGGCTCAGGAGGAGAAAGCAGATCCCTGTCCACACTGTGTATGGTGTGGATTGGGGAGCTGCTGACTTCGACTGGGGACATTGTCAGGCGGTGGAAGGAATACTTCGAGGATCTCCTCAATCCCACTGACACGCCTTCCACAGAGGAAGCAGGGCTTGAGGATGAGGGAGACACCTCTCCCATCACAGGGGCTGAGGTCACAGAAGTGGTAAAAAAAACCTCTTTGGTGGCCGGGCCCTGGGGGTGGACGAGATTCGCCCTGAGCACCTCAAGGCTCTGGATGTTGTTGGGCTGTCATGGTTGACACGCCTCTGCAATGTTGCATGGAAGTCATGGACAGTGCCTTTGGCATGGCAAACCGGGGTGGTGGTTCCTCTTTTTAAGAACGGGGACCGGAGGGTGTGCTCCAACTTTAGGGGATCACACTTCTCAGCCTCCCTGGGAAGGTCTATGCCAGTGAACTGGAGAGGAGAGTCCGACCGCTGGTCAAACCTCAGATTCAGGAGGAGCAATGTGGTTTTGGTCCTGGTCGTGGCACATCGGACCAGCTCTTTACCCTCTCGAGAATCCTCAAGGGTTCGTGGGAGTTTGCCCAACCAGATCACATGTGTTCTATAGACTTGGAGAAGGCATTCGACCGCATCATTTGTGGTCTCTTGTGGGGGTGTTGCGGGAGTATGGCGCATCGGGCTTGTTGCTACAAGCTATCCGGTCCCTATATGACCATTGTGAGTGTGGTTTGTATTGCCAACACCCAGTCGGACTCGTTTCCAGTGAGAGTTGGACTCCGCCAGGGCTGCCCTTTGTCACCGATCCTGTTCACAATTTTTATGGACAGGATATCTAGGCACAGCCAAGGAACGAAAGGTGTCATGCTCAGTGACCACAGGATCTCATCTCTGCTGTTTGCAGATGTTGTCCTGCTGGCTTCATCCAGCAATGATCTACAGGTCTTACTGGGACGGTTTGTTTGTTGAAGTGGCTGGAATGAGAATCAGAACCTCCAAATCCGAGTCCATGTTCCTCTGCCAGAAAACTGTGGATTGTCCTCCCCGGGTTGGGGACAAGCTCCTGCCCCAAGTTGAGGAGTTTAAGTATCTCGGGGTCTCATTCACGAGTGAGGGGAGAATGGAGCAAGAGATTGACAGATGGATTGGAGCAGCATCTGCAGTGATGCATATGTTGTACCGGTCTGTTATGGTGAAGAAGGAGCTGGGCTCTAAGGCAAAGCTGTCGATTTACCGGTCAATCTACGTTTCTACCCTCACCTATGATCATGAGCTTTGGGTAATGACCGAAAGAATGAGACTGCGGATACAAGCAGCTGAAATGAGCTTTCTCCGTAGGATTGCTGGACTCACCCTCAGAGATAGGGTGAGGAGCTCAGTCCTCTGGGAGACGCTCAGAGTAGAACCACTGCTCCTCCAGATCGAAAGGAGCCAGTTGAGGTAGTTTGGGCATCTGATCAGGATGCCTCCTGGACGCCTCCCACTTGAAGTGTTTCAGGCACGTCCCACTGGGAGGAGACCTCGGGGCAGACCCAGCACAAGCTGGAGAGACTACGTCTCCCAACTGTCCTGAGAACACCTTGATATCCTCTCTGAAGAGCTGGAGCAGGTGGCTGGGGAGAGGGAAGTCTGGGCTTCTCTGTTTGAGCTGCTGCCTCTGCGACCCGGACCTCCAGAAAAGTAGTAGTGGATGGATGGATGGATGGATGGACACTGAAATGAACCCAACCAAAAAACAATGAGAATGCATGTTTAAACATTTACTTTTTTCCATTTGTTTTTCTTGAAAATATCCGTAATTTCTCTCAGTTTTAGCTGTGATTTTAGTTTGCTGCCTTATTTTAGAGACTTATACTGTATGTATTTAGCTCTAGAGCTCTAAAACTTTAATTTGGGACAGCCCTTGGCCCTATGTCCTTATTTTGTCCATGGATAAGATATAGGCTTCTGTTTTCACGACCTGCACAAAATAAAGGAAACATAACAAAAACTGTGGCAAGAAAAAAATGTTTATGTGCAAAAGAGAAAAACGGGAAGCTCAGGCAGCACAATTCTGAATCCTGAGATGTAAACCCTGCAGGAATAATTCAGTGTTTTCTCTCTTTAAGTTGCCCGTTTCCACTGGTAACTTCTGATGTTTCCTCCCACCAGTCAGAGAGGGAGCAGTGACAGGAGGGGGGGATGGGAGCCGCATGTGATCGCTTCTCTGGCTAACAAGCTGATCCACATTGGGGAGTTGAAGAAAATTTGGAGTAACGTGTGTGTCATGTTTTAATAAAGCATCAGACCAACTCTTTGTGCATTGATGATGTTGGTGGGCTGACGAGGATGGGTGAGATGGTCCGTAGTGGGTTTGGATGTTGAAATAATGCACAACAATTTTGGACACATCAAGCTGAATGGCTTTTGGGGTTTTCCTACACAATGTGAGGGTGAAAGTAATGAAGAAAACTGTATATTTGTGACAATTATTTGGTCTTAGTCTCACCGCATTCCCTTCTTGGACGTCTCCCTCTCGTACTCCTCCTGCAGCAGGGACAGCCTGTTGGGGAGGTACTCCTTACAGATGCGGATGGCGTCGCTCCACATGTCTTCATCCTGATAAAACACAAATACAAAACACACAAATGAGAATAATAATAATAATAATAATTCATTCATGCATTCTACAATGGGGACATTCTCTCTGCTGCAGCAGCATACACATGTACTGTAAGAAGACAATAACTATTAAAAATGTAGTGTGAGGAAATTCTAAACAATATAAACAGAATAAGAAATAGAAGAGAAACAGCTGCCAATGAAGAGGGCACATGGGTATATCTCAAACTGCTGTTCCAGCATCTAACCAGGAAAACGACTCATAAAATTTTGGGGGATCTGGGTTTTTTCCTACATTAGACCCATTTTTACCACAGGAACTAGGAACCAATTTTACAGGAACTCCACCAGCGCAGGAACCTCCCCTGTGATTGGAAGTTCTCACTCATAGGGACCAAAATAAGTCCCTGCTCTGGGGAAGGTGCAACCACCTTGCTGGTTGGGGCTTGGGATTGACACGATGCTGATTGATGCAACTCAGCATCATGATGTGAACAAATCAGAAGTGCCAAAAAGCCACCAGAAACAGAGCATAGTGAGGATCTACTTCTTAAAAATTTTAAATCTAAAGCTGCAGAGAGGAACAGTTGGATTGATTATGCAGCATATCTAAGCTGGGTGGCAACAGGTATTATGGCAGGACACAGTACAGGACTGGCAGCTCATTTAGTGCTCACTCAACTTTGCCTTATACTCAGTCCGCTCCTCTTTGCAGTCATCACACAACAACAGCAGGAAGTTGGTCCCATGCCCTTCACTCTGTATTAATTTCATGCATCATCATTTGTGTGATTTCAGTGTATTTTACATAGTGCAGCCTGTTTGCATTGGTGGGCTGCATCATGGTCGAAACTGTCGAAAAAGGATTACATCACGAACAAAAACCTCTGGAGAGTGATGGTTCCTACCCCCACAATGGAGACACAATCTATCCATCCATCCCAGCTGAGAGACTTGGTCTCTCTAGTGCGTCCTGGGTCTGCCCCAGGGCCAACTCCCAGTGGGAAGTGCCCAAAACACCTCATGTGAAAGGTGTGTAACTGGCTCCTTCCAATGTGGGGGAGCAGCGGCTCTACTCTGAGCATCTTTCAGATAAATAACTCCTCACTCTATCTCTAAGGGTGAGTCCACCCACCCTACAAAGAAAGCTCATTTCAGCCGCTTGTATCTGTGATCCCATTCATTCTGTCATTACTCAAAGTTCATGACCATAGGTGAGGGTAGGAACATCGACTAACAGGTAATTCAACAGCTTTGCTTTGAAGCTCTGCTACCTCTTCACCACAACAGACCGGTACAACGGCCGCATCACTGCAGGTACTGCTTCAATCCGTCTGTCAATCACTCGCTCAATTCTCCTGTCACTCGTGAAAAAGACCCTGAGATACTTGAGCCTCCACTTGATCCCAACCTGGAGAGGAAAATTCACCCTTTTCCAGCTGAGGACCATAGACTCAGACCTGCTGATTCTCATCCCGGCCGCTTCACACTCTTTATCAAACCATCCCAGTTAGACCTGTAGGTCATTGCTCGAGGAAGCCAACAGGACATCATCATCTGCAAACAGCAGAGATGAGATCCTGTGAACGCTGAACATGACGCCCTCCGTTCCTTGGCTGTACCTAGAAATCCTGTCCATAAATATTATGAACAGGGTTGGTGACAAAGGACAGCCCTGGCGCAGTCCAGCTCTCACTGGGAACAAGTTTGACTTATTGTTGGCAATAATGTTTCCATTGCCTAAAATCTGTTACTAGTTCCTGCAGTGGAAATGGAGCTAATGTAGCCCTATGCAAAAAAAGACTTTCCCCACAGTAATAATATCAATGGGCAAACATGTAATTTATACAAAATTCAGTAAAGAAAAGAGTCTGCAACTCTTCATTTCCTTTCCTAAAACTAAGATCTGGAGTTACCTTGTAGTATTTAACAGCCAGTTCAGGTCTCTGGGCTCGGAGCAGGAAAGCTTCAGCCTTCTGGAAATCTTTCTGTTCAAAGCAGAACTTGGCTTGGCCAACCAGAACCTCGGCCATGCTCTCTGGATCGTAGCCCTCAGCCACACGCTGAGCGTTGGCCCAGTCCTTATTGTGGACGTACCTGGAACAGTTTACACACACACAGACACTCAGCTGATCCTTTAAAACAAAAAAGAGGCTAATATTAGGTGTTCTGAGTGCTCTGAGTCCTTTTTTAAACATTTTCCTGAATGTTTTTCACAGCAAAACAGTCTTTCAATAAGGTTTCATGATAAAGAAAACTAGAAGTAGAAAGAGACAGACATATGGTGATGCTTTGAGGAAAGTTGCACTAGTAGGCTTTATTTATTTAATCCCATGATACGTCATTCTTAAAACCTGTAACGGATGTCTTGAGAATATTCTGTTTAGCTTTTCAAAACTTGACGTTTCAGCAATCGCAGAGAAAAAAAATAATCACTCTATGAAGCAGAGAAATAAAGACTTGATTTCTCTATATATGCATATTGACTTTAAATTTCCTTGACTGCTGTCAATGTTGACCTCCTGTTTCTGCATCACTGGTGGACACAAGAAGCAAATACTGTGTTTTTTCCTTATTTTCTATCACATTAATCATTGTAAAATGGTGAATGATCGTATTAAAGTTTTAGTTAATGAGTGGAGCATGTACAGATGTGGACAAAATTGTTGGTACCCCTCTGTTAATGAAAAAACCCCCACAATGGTCATAGAAATAACTTGAATCTAACAAAAGTGGTAATAAATAAAAATTCTATGAAAATTAACCAATGAAAATCAGACAATGCTTTTGAATTGTGGTTCAACAGAATTATTTTAAAAAACAAACTCATGAAACAGGCCTGGACAAAAATGATGGTACCCCTAGAAAATATTGAAAATAATGTGACCATAGGGACATGTTCAACCAAGATGTGTCCTCTAATTAACATCACAGGTGTCTACAAACTTGTAATCACTCAGTCGGCCTATTTAAAGGGTGACAAGTAGTCACTGTGCTGTTTGGTGACATGGTGTGTACCACACTGAACATGGACCAGAGGAAGAAAAGGAGAGAGTTGTCTCAGGAGATTAGAAAGAAAATTATAGACAAGCATGTTAAAGGAAAAGGCTATAAGATCATCTCCAAGCAGCTTGATGTTCCTGTGACTACAGTTGCACATATTATTCAGAAATTTAAGCTCCACGGCACTGTAGCCAACCTCCCTGGACGTGGCCGCAGGAGGAGACGGATAATACGAATGGTAACAAAAGAGCCCAGAACAACCTCTAAACACATTCATTGTGAACTCCAAGGTCAAGGTACATCAGTGTCAGATCGCATCATCTGTTGTTGTTCGAGCCAAAGTGGACTTCATGGGAGATGACCAAGGAGGACACCACTGTTGAAAACAAATCATAAAAAAGCCAGACTGGAATTTGCCAAACTGCATGTTGACAAGCCGCAAAGCTTCTGGGAGAATGTCCTATGAACAGACCAGACAAAACTGGAACTTTTTGGCAAGGCACATCAGCTCAATGTTCAGACGCAAAAATGAAGCATACCAAGAAAAGAACACTGTCCCTACTGTGAAACATGGAGGAGGTTCTGTTATGTTCTGGGGCTGCTTTGCTGCATCTGGAACAGGGTGTCTTGAATCTGTGCAGGGTACAATGAAATCTCAAGCCTATCAAGGTATTCTAGAGAGAAATGTGCTGCCCAGTGTCAGACAGCTTGGTCTCAGTCGCAGGTCATGGGTCTTGCAACACGATAATGACCCAAAAAACACAGCTAAAAACACCCAAGAATGGCTAAGAGCAAAACATTGGACTATTCTAAAGTGGGCTTCTATGAGCCCTGATCTAAATCCTATTGAACATCTGTGGAAGGAGCTGCAACATGCCGTCTGGAGAAGGCACCCTTCAAACCTGAGACAACTGGAGCAGTTTGCTCATGAGGAGTGGGCCAAAATACCTGCTGAGAGGTGCAGAAGTCTCATTGACAGTTACAGAAATCGTTTGATTGCAGTGATTGCCTCAAAAGGTTGTGCAACAAAATATTAAGTTAAGGGTACCATCATTTTGGTCCAGTTCTGTTTCATGAGTTTGTTTTTTAAAATAATTCTGTTGAACCACAATTCAAAAGCACTGTCTGATTTTCATTGGTTAATTTTCATAGAATTTTTATTTATTACCACTTTTGTCAGATTCAAGTTATTTCTGTGACCATTATGGGTTTTTCTTTCATTAACAGAGGGGTACCAACAATTTTGTCCACGTCTGTAAACATTATTTTTTAGCCAAAAGCTCAGACTTTCACAGCCAAATAATTATAGGCCAATCGCTAAACCCCCTTTCATATCAAAAATTCTGGAAAAGGTAGTGGCTGAACAGCTTATGTCATTTTTGGCAAATTGTAATATCATGGATAAATTTCAGTCGGGCTTTCAGAAAAATCATTCTACCGAAACAGCTTTAGTCAGAATCTCCAGTGATATGATGGCAGCTGACACTGGTAAATACACAGTTCTGGTTTTACTGGATCTTTCTTCTGCCTTTGATACTGTTGATCACTGTATAATGATCAACGGACTCAAGGAGCTAGGGCTGTCTGGTTCTGTTTTAAAATGGTTCTTATTGTACCTCACCGGAAGAAGCTTTAGCGTGTCCGTGAATCAGATCTTTTCTGAAATAGCACAGTATTCATCTGGGGTACCACAAGGCTCAGTTCTAGGACCCATTTTATTTCTAATATATATTCTGCCACTGGGATGGATAATTAGCCACTTCAAAGATATTTCTTATCATCTTTATGCTGACGATATTCATTTGTATTGCTCTTTTAAAGAGTCTAGAGTTTCACATGCCGTCATCTTTAACTAACTGTTTGTCGAACATCAAACAGTGGTTAAGTGCAAACTTTTTACAGCTTAACTCCGACAAGACAGAGACATTAATTATCGCTCCAGAAAACAAGATCACACTTTTTAAGCACCACATGAGTACCCTAGGTTCCTCTGTTCAGGCAAGTCTTCGGAATCTTGGTGTTAGTTTTGACTCGGCTATGTCTCTTGAGTGCCACACATTAATCAATTAATTAGAAATTGTTTCTTCCATCTGAAGAATATTTCTAAGTTGAAAACCCTGGTGTCAAAGACGGAACTTGAGATGATTATACATGCGTTTATTTCTTCTCGCTTAGACTACTGTAATAGTCTTTTTACCTGTCTGAGCCAAAAGCATCTTCAATGCCTCCAGGTGGTTCAAAATTTGGCTACTAGAATTTTAACTCGCACTATGAAAAGCGCTCACGTTACACCGGTTTTGGCAGCATTTCACTGGCTCCCAGTTGGTTTTAGGATTCAGTTTAAAATTTTAGTTCTTGTTTTTAAGAGCTATTCATGACCAGGTCCCTAAATACATCACCAAGCTGCTTAAAGTGTATAACCCCTCACGGTCTTTGAGATCCTTGGATCAACTTTTACTGGCTGTCCCTCGAACCCATTTTAAAACTCGAGGTGATAGAGCCTTTCAGGCAGTGGCACCAAAATTGTGGAATGCTCTACCATTGTCTTTGCGCTCAGTAGACTCTGCTGACGCTTTTAAAAAGCAGCTGAAGACACTCCTGTTTAAACAGGCTTTTTAGTTACCTCCGCCAGGCCGCAGGCCAGGAGGTTATGTTTTTGCCAGCGTTTGTCTGTTTGTCTGTCTGTTTGTTTGTCTGTTTGTCTGTCTGTTGGTTAGCAAGATAACTCAAAAAGTTTTGGACGGATTTCGATGAAACTTTCAGGCGTTGTTGGAAATGATACAAGGAAGAACTGATTAAATTTTGGGGATGATCCGGATCACCGTCTGGATACAGGAATTTTTTAAAGGATTCTTTAACATTGTGAGATACGGCCATTTTCAACATGTGTGCAGGGGCAATAGAGGGCGTTGCTCGTCGTGCCTGACGAACACAAACTCCGCGTTCTTCAAAGTTTTAGGCACACAAGCACGCGGAAAACAGTGGTGGCCAGGGCCCGGCAGCGTGCCTGTGTTTGCGCTACGCTGCAAAAGCTGAGACGGGCAGCTGTCCGGTGCCGGATTATTTGGCAGAAATTCCCTGGGCAGCCATAGTGGCTGCGCAAAAAACAGCTCTCTGCCGGGGAAGCTTCCAAATCCTCTTTTGCCGCGGAGCGCAAACCCAATGAAACCCACGGCAACCTGTCTACCCAATTTGCATCCGTCAGTGAAGCCCTGAGTGCTGCTTTCAGTGATCTATGAAAACGCTCGCAGCCTGGCACTTTGCAGATGGAGGAGATGGACACAACACCAACACTTCAGTTTATTACCTCCACCAATGAGGTAATGCTTTTACTACTGAACCACTAATCCGATCATTGTGAATCCAATTGCTAGTCATATGTTTTCATGGTCAAGGAATCTGAAAACGTACACACAAACACTGTATGGGGGGGAACTGTGGCACTTGGCGGAGGTCTGCGCTCTCCGAGTGCTTTTCTAGTTTGATTATGGATTATGGTTTTTATGTTTTTAATGTCTTTATACTTGTTTTTCAGTGCCTTTATTGTTGTATTTGTGATTGTATATTTTATTTTATTGTGAAGCACTTTGTAATTCTTTCTGTGAGAAGTGCTAAATAAATAAATTTTACTTACTTATTTTAGACTGCTCTGAAAGCTGTCTCCCCCACATGTATATCAATGAGAGGGAATATCCTGAATGCATACAGTAAGTGTTGACTCTGACAATGGCAAGATCCACCTGATTAATCGGCCAATCAGGATGCAGCTGCCATAATGGTGAGGAGTTTTTAAACTGTGATTTGTGCAAAACTATTGTTGTAACGTCCAATAAAAACAAAGAAGATAATGAGTTTGCTTTAAATAATAGGACTAATACCACACTGTAAAGGGCCTAAAGTCAGCCTCAGAGAAGGTCATCATGCCTTCCCACCTATCTGTCCTGTACAGATAATGAGTTTTCCTTGAGCATTACACAATATTTATAATTTCAGCCAAGGATAAGCATTGAATATGCACTGAACAGAGCTGTACCATCAATCCCTTTGGTGCTAATCTATAAAATTACTCTTCACCTTAAAGAAATTGTTTCACCCAAAAGTCTGGTCAAGAATTGTTTCCTTCACCTAAGAACTGCAGTTTGAAAACACATTCCATGGTAAAAGGGACGATAAGGATCCCATTTTGTGCCAGGAACGGATTAGTCTGCAATCATAAATCCCGGAACTTCCTCCCCAACCAGGCAGTTTTATGCTTCAAGAATTGTTTGAAATCTTCCAGATACATTGAACCGAATTCCACAGGTCTCTAGGAATTATCCACAGCTCAACATTATCCCCTTTTGGACAACTCTGGAATATGTTCGCTGTTGCCTCTACAAGCTGAATTGGGGTTAATGAATGAAATGACTTCCTTTTAACAAAAATTCTCAATTCTCAGATAAGTTTCTTTTTCAGGACACCCTTGAAAATTAAGTGGGACTCTGACATGCCATTCTGGTTTGGAATGATTCATTAATCATTGATTTTAAATGTGTTGCATGTTTGAAAATGCTTAAATGAACCTTATTCTAATGCATGTTAATTATAGAAGGACACGTTTATAAAAGTGCATGCTCACTGAAAGTTAGTCATGAATCACTGAAGTTAGCTTAGATTTTATATTAAGTATATAATGTAAATTTCACAGTTATTATGTGTCTTTGCCTTCTAAAACTTTATGCCAGTCATCTGACTGGTACCAGCCAATCACCAGTCCGTCTCTGTTGGACGATGTCCCCTTTGATGCATGCTTTTATTACCAGTCGTATAGACTATAGTAATGCCCTGCTCTCTGGTCTTCCTCAAAAAAGAATATCACATCTCCAACTGCTCCAAAATTCAGCAGCACGAGTGTTAACGAGGACCAAGGGGCGGGTGCATATTACACCAGTTTTAGAATCACTGCATTGGTTCCCCGTGCGTTTTAGGATCAATTTTAAGGTTCTCTTAGTAGTTTTTAAATGCCTCAGTGGTCTTGGGCCTTCTTATCTATGTCAGCTGCTTTTATTTTATGAGCCCTCACGAACCCTGAGGTCCTCTGGTACTGGCCGTTTAATGGTTCCCAAAGTCAAGACCAAGACCTTTGGTGAAACTTCTTTTCACTATTATGGTCCTCGTCTGTGGAACAGACTGCCAGAGAGCCTCAGGGCCACAGAGTCAATAGATGTTTTTAAGAACAGGCTCAAGATCCACCTTTTTTATCTGGCTTTTAATAAACCTGTTTAACTATTACTGAAGTAGTCATTTATGTTCCATTGTTTTATGTTGTTCTTGGCACCACTTGTTCTTAGATTTTCTCATCTTCTTATTGATTTGTTTAGTTCAGTTTTTAAGTATGGGTTTTTAGTTCCTGTTTTTATGTGTTCTTAGTTCTTTTTGCACCTTTTTAAATTTTGGCTTTTAACAAACCGTTTAACTATTACTGAAGTAGTCATTTATGTTCCATTGTTTTTACATTCTTCTTAGCTCCATTTGCTTGTAGATTTTCTTATTTTGATGTGTTCTTAGCTCAGTTTCTAAGTATGGGTCTTTAGTTCCCTTTGCTCTGTGTGTTCATAGTTTTATTTTGTATTTATGTGTTTTAGCTCCAGTGTTTCCTCACTGGGGCCCCTCATACCGGATGCTGCCTGGCCCATTTGCAGGGGTGTTGGTCTCGTGGGTCGTTCTAGCTTGGGTGGGTGGGGTCTTTATACCACTGCCTATGGCTATGGTGCGGGCTCCGGCCTGTCATGGTTGGGGCGGCCCTTGTGGCACCTTCTGTGGTTACTGGCTGTGTGGTATCCCGGCGTGGGGGGGCTCCACAGGATGGTTGCTCCTTCACGTGGTGCCTCAGTGCCGAGCAATACCTCTTATTTTATATGTGTGTAAGAAAAGTAGGCGGTGATGTATGTGCCTGTGTGTGTTGTGTTTGTGGGTATGTTTATGGGAGGGTTGGAAGGGGTGGGGATGTATCATGTAAAATATGTAACTAAATGTGTCTACTGTTTTTATCTATGTAAAGCACTTTGCACAGCATCTAATGTTTTAAAAGTACTATACAAATAAAGTTTGAGTGATTGACTGATTGATTCATTCTATTCATCGGTTACAGACAAAGGAACACTTTCTTATTGGACCAGAGTTCATTCAATTCTCCCGCGATGGGAGACAATTGGTTCCCTTTCATGCCAGTCAAGTTTTTCCCCTGAAAAACTACTCAGTAAATAGGGAGAAACGCCCTAGCTCAGGCAGAGTGGTTCTTTCTGAAAGTTTGTCTAAGTTGTCTGTGTCTTGCCTTGAATTCTCTTTCCTTTAAACATCTGGAGAAAATACTTTTTCTTCTGTTTTGAGCTCAAACTTCTCTTTTATATGGAGTGAAACTCCGTGTTCACAGATGTTTTTCTATTTTATTCTGTTAAACTTTTTCTATTGATTTTCCTTAACTCACCGTGTTTTAAAGTGGACTGATCATTTTTCTCACACTGGAAGCTGTTTTTGCCAATCCGCACGACATCTGAAGAACTCGGATTTCATGGCTTAAATGTTTTTTTTGTTTTTTTTTTGTCTCTTCGATTCTGTGACTTTGATCAGACTTTGATCTATCTCCAATTTATTTGGACCTGAGAAAGCCGCTGAAAAATTCTCATGTTGTCCACATGGCATACTCAGTGACCAGCAGCCTCTCATCACCATCACCGGACCTCAGCTTCTGACTGTTGTCCCTAGGAAGAAATATCTGCTGGCAGATATTCTCCAGTGTCACCTTCAAATAAAGCTTCAGCAGAGGATCTAGCTGGAAAGCTAACACAAAGGTCACGTGAGCAAGATTCCTTTGTTTCATCTGCTGAGTTAGTGCGATTTCCATCGCTTAAAATATGTCATAATTTGTCTCAGGTTTAAAACTAGTTCATAACTCTGATCGGAGCTATAGAATTAAAGAGAAATAATATCCCTCTTTTTAATAACTCCCATTTTTACTTTTTAGAGTGACCCAGAATTTCTTTTTCATATAATCAGCTTTTATAATTTTCTTCATAAAATTTGCATCCAATTTTCTTCATATTTTGGTTACAGTTATTTCAGTCTCCATTTTCATCACAGTTACAAATTCATACTAAGGTTTCCTTGGTTCCACAAATGTGATTACACTCTTTTGCTCAATAATCAGTTACAAGTTGAATGTGATACTTGATACTTGATCATTTCACCTTACCAACAAGTCTGTTGAATGCCATATCATTTAATGAGTCTGATCATTAAAACTGTAAATGGTATATAGAAGTTTCTGCTTGATTTCATTTTCCTGTGTCTGTTTATGAAGTCACCAAGGGGAATTTACAAATATTTGAGACTGACTGATTGAAGATATAAAGATTAGTTATTAATAAATTGTCCAAGTTTTGGACTGGTGCCCCAAAAACGAGTTTTTTTCAGTGTGTGTGTGTACCTGAAGCAAACCTTTGTTTCCACACACCCCTATAGGCATAAATTAAATAATCTTTGTACCTTATAACCAATTTTCCCTACAGAGCCTAAGCGTTAAATATTAAAGATTGCAATTACAATACAAGTATTTGATTTTAAAAAAGAGCCACTCATATACATAACAACATTAGATCACTATTACTTCTGCAACAGTTTTGTGCAGTTGGTTAAAGATGTAGTTAATGCATCTGCTATTTATAAGTGCAACAGATGGAAGATAATAACTTGATAATCAACGTATTATTTGTTCTGTAAATCTTTAATAAATATGGGAATGTTTATTTAATTTACAGTAAATTAGCACCTATTATGGTTTTTTGGGGTTTTCACCAAACTTTAGTGGGTTATGTAGGATTTCTGTGACATTATATGGTCAGTAAGGCAAAACAGACCAAATTTAGACAAAAAAAAGCTGTAAATTTATGAGGAAAAAAGTCACAAATTTATGAGAAAAAGGTAGAAAATTTATTAGGAAAAAAAGTTGCAACTTTAAAGAGAAAAAAAGCTGCAGATTTTCAAGAAAAAAGCTACAGATTTAAGAGAAAAAGCAAATTTATAAGAATTTTTTTTTCCCCAAATATACAAGGAAAAGAGCAACAAATTTACTAGAAAAAAGATGCAAATTCACAAAAAAAGATGCAAAATTAAGAGGAAACAATGCTGCAGATTTACTAGGAAAAAAATTCAGCAAATTTACTTGAGAAATTTTTACAAATTTACATGAAAAGAGCTGCAAATTTATTAGGAAAAATGCTGCAAATTCACAAGAAAAAAATGTGTAAATTTAAGAGAAAAAAAAACACAATTGACAAGAAAAAACCTGCAAATTTACGAGAAAAGTTTTATTTAAATTTTTTAATTTATGAGGAAAAAAATTAAGAGTGATTTTTAATTTGCCTCAAGCAAATGTTGAGGGTGACCTAGTAGCTTGGGCACCCCCTAGTGGCTGAAGGCTCTTATAACATTTGTGTACTCCGCTTTATAGCCAGAAACAGCTTTGCTCTTTATTTTCATTATGAATGCAGCAACCATACAGTCTTAAAATCAATGAATGTGTTTCTTGCTAGGATTAAAATTCTTAAACAGAGTAAAAACACCTCAGATTTGAACCTAAATGAACCCCTTTCCACTAATATTCTCCCCACTGACCTCCAGACTCCTAATTCAAAGAGTCCCCATCAGCCATCAGTTACCCTGAGCTGCACTAAGTTACTCATCACCTCCAGCACTCACATGCCCACGGCTTCTTTGGGTTTTCCTGCTTTAATGAACTCGACCTCGGCCTCGGGAAACTTCCCCTGGAAAAAGATGAAACGGTGGCAGAATTCAGGACTGACTTGTGCATTTTCAGGTGACAGAAAAGTTTGAGGAGAAACTCCAGCTGAGTTACTAATGATACAGAGTGATGGTATGATCAAATCCACCAAAGGAGCCTGTTGGATTACTGAAGACAAGGCGAGGAGAAGAAGGCACGTTTTTGAAGAATTGGCCATTATTTCGTAACTTACAGGAGTCACAGACAGAAGTATAAAAACTTGTGGTTGTACACAAAGCTCTTCCGCTTGACTTAAAATCAAAAAGACTGGGAGAATTCACATGTATGTGTGTACAGTGGGTAGAGAAATGAATCACCCTCTTTCAAAATATTCACACTTTGTTGCTTTGCATTCTGAAATGAAGACACAAATTTAGTTTTATCCAGCTCTATTTACTCAGTGCAGCTTAAGTGCTTAAATGCTCCAGTCCCTACTGCAGAGAAACACTCCTATGACATGATAATATCACCTCCATGCTTTACCGGAGCAATGGTGTCATTTGGACAGTGAACTGTATGGGCTTTCTGCCAGACATAATTTGGTTTTAAGGCCAATTAGTATCAGGTACAAAGGGATAAATGTAAATTTGGAAAAATAAATAATAAATAAATACATAAATAAAATATGCCAATTTAAAAATTCAAAAAGTTACAAATTACAATTTAATCACATTGAATAAAATTTAACCAGCATCCAGATGAGCAATTGATTTGATTTTTGATTTTGTATACTTTATTGATCCCCAGAGGGGAAATTGAGGGCATCCACCTGGATGGATGAAGCAGCCACGGTACGGCGCTATCCCTTAACCACTTGCACTCCGGGCAATTTTCCTAAAAATGCCAAAAAATAACGTGCCCAAAGTAAATCGAAAGCTGTTCTTCAACCCTTTGCAGCATCTTCATGGGGTTGGTCTCATTTAAAAGAAAACACTTTGAATTTTTTGGCAAAAAAACCGTAATCTCTCTACGTGCTCCGGCCACTGAGTTACAGTCATCTAAACATACTGAACTTAAAGAAAAAAAATTTGGACACAGTGTTTTTTTTTATACAAATGCTTGTAAATAACACACAGCTGTCCGATCCGGCTGGAAAATGCAACAGAAATGTAGAACCAAGTGTTATCAAGCTGAGATCCAAATTTGGTAACAATACCACAAAAAATGAATATTTTACACAGCTTTGTTCTCAGGCTGTTCCCAGGCGTTTTGGAACTGTGCCAAATTGTGCCAAATGGCACAGTTTGGAAAAACGTCTGTAACTTTTGAATGATTCAATGTAGAAGCTTCATCTTAGGCTCAAAGGAAAGGTTACACTCAGGGCTGTGTCTGTGTGTGTGTGTGTGTGTGGGGGTCGTCCCCCCCGCCGCTACCAAGGACAGAGTTCAGCCCTCGATACATGACAGATTACACTCGTTGCATGTTTCCACAGCAACGCTGTCACAGCGGCCCCCCCCCCCTCGCTACTGTGTGTGTGTGTGTGGGGGGGGGGGGGTTGTCCCCCCCCCCCCGCGCTCGCTACAGAGGATGGACTTTAGCCATCGCTACACAACGGATTAGCCTTATGTGGTGATGTAGGACAGCAGTGCAGTCACCGCGGCTCCCCCCCCCCTCGCTGCAGAAGAATAGCGGGGGTGGGGGGGCGTTCACAGCCTGTACACTGCGAGCAACCCCTTGTACCGCGGCGCACGAACTTCAGACTTCGTGAACCGCACAGCTGTAATTTACTGATCGGTCAAAAGTCATTTTGGATTACAATTTTCAGGGCTAGAGAATAATTTAGCTTATAACACCTTACCTCTTCACAGCGGAGTCTTGGCGAACTTGTCTTCCTCATTGTCAGACGAACGCGACGCTGGTCCGCTCTGGTTCTGGTCTCGCGACTCGATCAAAACATAATTCCATTATTGCGGTTTTGTGCTTCCATGATTGCGGTTTTTGGCGAACGATTTTTCAAAACAAATAACAGTAGTAATTAAAAAAAGACTGGCGAAGGCGTGTGTGTCACTCAGCCTTCGTCGTCAGCCTCCGTCGGTCTATAATGACCATGGAAGAAATCGTAACGTCTACTCTGCTGGAACCAATACAAAATAAACACCGCCTGTGGCCGAACATGCCGATCCACGAATGGCACTCCCTGTCACACAGGTTGCATTTGTGGATGGTCTCCATGCTGCTGGGTCTGTGGAGCTCTTCCTGTGTCCTTTTTTGATCCGCTGCAGCAGCCGGTCTTCACCCAGCCTTAAAAAAAAACAGCTCACGAACTTCTCTGCTTCAATTGGCTCACTGCATTCAAAGCGTTGGGAGGCGGGTCCTCCTTCCTAGGTTTTCATTCATTGGTTCTTCAAGGTTTCAGAAACCCAATTCAAGGCTCTTATTAGTCGAATGAGAGGTTAATCAGATGAACTAATCTGTTCGCGGCTGTGTTTACAGATTTTTTTTTCAGTGGCGCTTGGAGGCCACACCACCTACACCACCACCATCAATATCCTTATCATGCGTCATGCGCACGAGGGCGCACGAGTGCGCTCTCGTGCGCCCTCGTGCGCCCTAGGATGCAGAGACTTGCCCGCCCGCGGAACAACGGAGTGCAAGTGGTTAACCATTCACACACGCATTCACACCTTGGGCCACTTTAGAGTCTCCAATTAACCTAACCTGCATGTTTTTGGCCTGTGGGAGGAAACCGGAGAAATCCCAGAGTAAACCCATGCAGACACGGGAAGAACAAGCAAACTCCACACAGATCACTGTTGGTCAGGGACTGGAATCGAACCAGGCATTGCAAAGTTATGAGAAAAAGTTGCAAATTTGCAAGACGAAAATCAAATTTATGAGAAAAAGTTGCAAAATTACAGGAAAAAAGTTTCAAATTTACAGGAAAAAAGATGCAAATTTACAAGAAAAGAAAGCTGAAAATTTACAAGAAGAAAGTTGCAAATTTACAGGAAAAAAGTTGCAATTTACTGGAAAAAGTTGCAAATTTAAAGAAAAAAGATGCAAATGTACAAGGAAAAAGTAGAAAATTTACATGAAAAAATAAAAATTTTAGAGAAACCAGATGTTAATTTATAGGAAAAAAGTTGCAAATTTGTAAAAAAAAAAAAGTTGCAAATTTTTTGAGACAAAAGTTGCAAATTTACAGGGGAAAAAGCTGCAAATGGAGAAAAAAGTAGAAAATTTAGAGGGAAAAAAGTTAATTTATGAGAAAAAAAAGTTGCAAATTTATAACTTTTGTTTGTATTTCTGCTTAGAATTGGTGCTTCAAAGTCATTTTATTCAGTTATGAATAAAATATGATGATATTGGGGGGACAGTTCTCTCTTTTCGTCCCTTTGTCCATCCCCCTCCCCCTTCCCCAGGATTTACGCCTATGAATGAGAATGGGGATGGTGGGGCTGGGGTGGCAGATTAACAAGGAGGATGATATTGCGTCATTTTGCTCCCCCCTCATATTTTTCCACTTGGCTTCAGAATCTCCACGGTGTGTTTTGGTAAAGCTACATGTGGCTGTAGGCCTTGGTGGCCTCTCTGACCAGTTTTCTCTTTCCTATCTGTGATTCTTTTCTATACCCACTGAGCTGTGGTAATAAAGACGGTAGAGAAGTGTTTGTAAATCTGCGGCAAGATGGATTTACCTCATCCTCCAGGTACAGGGCGTGCTTCAGGTGGATCTCTGGGATTTTTTCTTTACACGCAAGCCGAGCCAACTCAAAAGCAAAGTCAAAAGAGCTGGAGAGAAGAGAAGGAGCATCGGAAAAGTCATGTTGGGGCACATTTACATACTATACACCCCCCTGGAACACCTACAACAATTCATAGGACACTGCGGGACTCAATGAGTATCACGATTGTCAGACTTTATTTTACAGAAGCACATAAAAGCTTTAATGTTAAGAGTTCCCTTCAGATGACACAGCCAATAAAAGTGCTGTAAATCTCCCAGCAGGGTTAAGTATTGTCTTATAAATTTTTCAAACAGGCTATATATTGGGCTCAGTAGGTGAGTAACTGGAACTTTAATCACACCGGATGCTGGATTTGTGAGATCTGGTGACACTCACAAGTTATTAGACGCCCACTCGATGGCATAATCCAGCAGGTTGAACTTGTTGAGCAGTTTGACGGCCGCCTCTCCTCCCAGACTCCGGGCCCACAGGTAGGCCACTTGTTTCTGAGCGTTGACGCCTCCGTGGCTCTTTGCAACCTGATACACATACCAACACATGTAAGTGAAGACTGGGGAAGCACGATACTAGGATAACATTCAATACTGCTGATTAATACTGCAATAATGATGTCACTTGTGATATCTAAACTAATGTTTAAATTTGTGACTGTTTTCCACATAAAACTGCAACTATTTTTACATCAAATTTGCTACTTTTTTGTTATAAATTTGTGACTTTTTCCACATAAAACTGCTGCTTTTTTCCTCATAAATGTACTAATTTTTCTGTAAATTAATTTTGCAACTTTTCCTAATAAATTTGTGATGTTTTTCCACATACAGTGGGGCAAAAAAGTATTTAGTCAGCCACCAATTGTGCAAGTTCTCCCACTTAAAAGATGAGAGGTCTCCAATTTTCATCATAGGTATACCTCAACTATGAGAGACAAAATGAGAAAAAAAAATCCAGAAAATCATATTGAAGGATTTTTAATGAATTAATTGGTAAATTCCTCGGTAAAATAAGTATTTGGTCAATAACAAAAGTTCATCTCAATACTTTGTTATATACCCTTTGTTGGCAATGACAGAGGTCAAACGTTTTCTGTAAGTCTTCACAAGGTTTTCACACACTGTTGCTGGTATTTTGGCCCATTCCTCCATGCAGATCTCCTCTAGAGCAGTGATGTTTTGGGGCTGTCGCTGGGCAACATGGACTTTCAACTCCCTCCAAAGATTTTCTATGGGGTTGAGATCTGGAGACTGGCTAGGCCACTCCAGGACCTTGAAATGCTTCTTACGAAGCCACTCCTTCGTTGCCCGGGCGGTGTGTTTGGGATTATTGTCATGCTGAAAGACCCAGCCACGTTTCATCTTCAATGCCCTTGCTGATGGAAGGAGGTTTTCACTCAAAATCTCACGATACATGGCCCCATTCATTCTTTCCTTTACACGGATCAGTCGTCCTGGTCCCTTTGCAGAAAAACAGCCCCAAAGCATGATATTTCCACCCCATGCTTCACAGTAGGTATGGTGTTCTTTCTCCTCCAAACACGACAAGTTGAGTTTTTACAATAAAGTTCTATTTTGGTTTCATCTGACCATATGACATTCTCCCAATCCTCTTCTGGATCATCCAAATGCTCTCTAGCAAACTTCAGACAGGCCTGGACATGTACTGGCTTAAGCAGGGGGACACGTCTGGCACTGCAGGATTTGAGTCCCTGGCGGTGTAGTGTGTTACTGATGGTAGCCTTTGTTACTTTGGTCCCAGCTCTCTGCAGGTCATTCACTAGGTCCCCCCGTGTGGTTCTGGGATTTTTGCTCACCGTTTTGGTGATCATTTTGACCCCACGGGGTGAGATCTTGCGTGGAGCCCCAGATCGAGGGAGATTATCAGTGGTCCTGAATGTCTTCCATTTTCTAATAATTGCTCCCACAGTTGATTTCTTCACACCAAGCTGCTTACCTATTGCAGATTCAGTCTTCCCAGCCTGGTGCAGGTCTACAATTTTGTTTCTGGTGTCCTTTGACAGCTCTTTGGTCTTGGCCATAGTGGAGTTTGGAGTCTGACTGTTTGAGGTTGTGGACAGTTGTCTTTTATACTGATAGAGTTCAAACAGGTGCCATTAATACAGGTAACGAGTGGAGGACAGAGGAGCCTCTTAAAGAAGAAGTTACAGGTCTGTGAGAGCCAGAAATCTTGCTTGTTTGTAGGTGACCAAATACTTATTTTACCGAGGAATTTACCAATTAATTCATTAAAAATCCTTCAATGTGATTTTCTGGATTTTTTTTTTTTTCTCATTTTGTCTCTCATAGTTGAGGTATACCTGTGATGAAAACTGGAGACCTCTCTCATCTTTTAAGTGGGAGAACTTGCACAATTGGTGGCTGACTAAATACTTTTTTTCCCCCACTGTAAATGTGCAACCTTTTTCACATAAAATTTATTACTTTTGTCTCATAATTAGGGCCCGAGGCACTGACAACGTCAGTGTGCGAGAGCCCTATTGTAATTGTTAGATTTTTTTTTTCTTCTCCTCCATCTAAGATTTCATTTTTGGGGTAGTGAACATGCATGAAAACTCACCATTCTTTGCAGGGACCTCAAGACTTGCGAAAAATTTAATATTTTGGAGGAAATATGAATGACCCCACAAAAATGGCTCTACAGCCCCACCTAACATGTGAAGTCAACGGGGAGTGGCACACGCTTACTTTCGTGTAGAAAGATGAAAATCGGGTGAGATGTTATCATGTCAAGACATGCAAAAAACTCCAGAGAAATGATGGCCTACACCCAACTGGAAGTCGGCCATTTTGGCAGGAAGCGGCAGTGACCTGATTTCTACCTTGCGCAACTGACATGCATTTGATCGAACTCGTTCTAGGGTTTTTTGTCCTATTGAGCTCATTTGTGGTGACAATCATCTATACCCATGTGCCATTAAAAGTTATTGAAAACTTTTCTAAAAGCTCAACAGTTTGGCTGTCATTGGCATACATTGACTGATTTCAACCAAATTTTGTGTGGTGAATAGGCAGCCAATACTGATAATTTCTAATAATAAAGAATGACACATAGCGACAGCGCCCCCTACCGCCAATGGACAGGAAGTCACCATAACTCACATGCCATACTCACGCGCCGCTTGCAAGAATGATGTGCAATTTTCTGAGGTTTATCAGACCACCTTATTGATCATAACTGCACATCACCTTTAGCATGGCGTCACTGCTGTTACCATGGACACGCCCTCCTCGCCATTCAATCTGTGATCTCTTAGGGAGGGTTGGGAACGACCTGAAGTCATGAAATCTGGAACAAAGGTTGAGGTGACTATCATATGTAGTCCTATATGGGTGAGCAACACATAACTGACAGGGAAGTGTTGCCATAGCGACATGGCGAAGGTTGACTCCTCGCCATGGGACATCAAGAAATTATAACTTGGATAAACTTTGTCTGATTTTCACCAAATTTTCTACAATGGATATTAGTCCCACCCCGAAAGCTCCTATATAAAAATAATTAACAAGTTAAAGCGCCACCTAGTGGTTAGACCATTGGATACTTGTAACTTAGACAAACTTTATCCGATTTTCACCAAATTTTCTACAATGGATATCAGTCCCACCCCGCACACTCCTCTATAAAAATAATTAACAAAAAAGTTATAGTACCACCTGGTGGTCAGACCAACGGACACTTGTAACTCGGGCAAACTTTGTCCGATTTTCCCCAAATTTTCTATGATGAATATTAGTGCCACCCTGCACACTCCTATGTACAAATAATTTACAAAAGTTATAGCGCCACCTTGTGGTTAGAACAATGGACAATTGTAACTTGGACAAACTTTGTACGATTTTCACCAAAATTTCTACGATCAATATTAGTCCCACCACGAACGCGTCTATTTAAAAATAATTAACAAAGGTTATAGTGCCCCCTAGTGATTAAAGGAAGAATTGCTGAAAACTGTTTTTTTTTTCTCTCACCAGATGCAAAAATGAAATGAAGGAATGACTAGGACTCATTGACAGCACATGTACATAGTACAGAACTGTTTCCATGGCGATCAGCATGCTTCAGTGGCTTCCTCGCCATGCAAAACATGAGTTACAGCTCACAGACAATCCTTGTCTGATTTGGACCAAATTTTGCACAAATCATACTAATCTCTCTCTGAACACGTCTGTATTTCAGTATTCACAAAATTGTCACACCACCACCTAGTGCTGGCATGAGGTACTGCACAAAATTGTATCAACTTTCACACAAAGACCAGGAATCAGAATGACATGACATTTTCAGAGGTTTCTCATAGCGCATTGGCTTACCCTCAGTGGAAGTCACGTTTGTCCTGCAATCATCACAGTTGCCATGGAAACTCCCTCCTCTCCATTCAGTATGCTTTTTACTTTGGAAGGTTGGGAAAGTCCGAGCATCACGAAATGGGGAACATAAGTCAAGGTGACTCTCTTCTGTAGTCCTATATGGGTCTGCAACACGTACCTAACATATAACCGCTGCCACGGCCACATGCTGAAGTTTCCCTCCTGGCGATACGTCGGACAGCTGTAACTTGGACAAACTTTGTTCAATTTACCCCATAACTTCAATGATCGATCTTAGGCCTGTTCCGCATGCTCCTACATAAAAATGATTGACAAAAGTTATAGCACCACCTACTGCTAACAAGAAAGTACTTCACCAAACAGTTTTCTTTATTATTACGCAGGGCTTGTCGTAACGACGGGAAATTTGCTGGGTCCGACGGGCAGCGGGGTCCGCGGGTGCACAGGGGCGAGGGCCTGCTTGCAGCTGCTTGCAGCTTTAATTTTTAAGATTTCATTTTTGGGGTAGTGAACGTGCATGAAAACTCACCATTTTTTGCAGGGACCTCAAGACTTGCAAAAAATTTAATATTTTGGAGGAAATATGAATGACCCCACAAAAATGGCTCTGCAGCCCCACCTAACATGTGAAGTCAATGGGGAGTGGCACATGCTTACTTTCGTGTAGAAAGATGAAAATTGGGTGAGATCTTTATTATGTCAAGACATGCAAAAAACTCCAGAGAAGTGATGGTCTACACCCAAAAGGAAGTCGGTCACTTTGGCAGGAAGTGGCAGTGACCTGATTTCCACCTTGCACAATTGATGCGCATTTGATCAAACTCGTCCTAGGGTTTTCATCTGATTGAGCTCATTTGTGGTGACAATCATCTATACCCATGTGCCATTAAAATAATGATCAGAGATGTTGCTGACTTAGATAAATGCAGATGAACACTGATTAAGAAAATTAAGAGACAATGATAATCCATATTCACACACACGGTAAGAATAGTTCTTTTGATATACCATGTCAAAGTACTTTAAAAAAAAAAAATAAGCAAAACAAACAAAAACTTATGACTGACTTGAGTAGATATCAATTATCCCCAGTTGGAGGAAGTCATTTGACACAGAGTGAGGATACTCAAACTCTGAAAATATGCCATTATGCTGAACATAAACTACAAGAGATGGAGAATGATATTGATCCTGATAACCACTTTTTCAATAATATTCATAACCATTGTGAATATTACACTGAAAAGCAATTCAAAAGTCAAGTGCAACTAGATGGTAAACTATCAATAATACACTTCAACAGCAGAAGTCTTAACAAAAACTTTCCACAGATTCAGGACTATTTAAAACAGCTAGACAGAAAATTTACAGCTATTGCAGTCTCTGAAACCTGGCTTAATGAAGAGCAGGCTCCCCCGATGGCAATAGAGGGATATCAGATGTTTCATATTAACAGATCTCAAAAAAAGGGTGGTGGTGTTGCACTGTATATTGATGACCTGTATAGGTGTAAGCTTGTAAATGGAATGTCCTTTGCACTACCAGGGATCTTGGAATGTGTTACTGTCGAGATTGTCCAAGATAAAACAAAAAATGTAATTATAAGTTGTATATATAGAACGCCGGGAACTTGCATTGAGACATTCAGAGATAAATTAGTCGAGCTGTACAATAATATTACTAGCAAGAAAATGGTAGCAATTTGTGGAGATTTCAATATTGATTTACTAAATCCACATCAACAAAATGTAATTACAGAGTTCATGAACTCTATGTACAGCATGAGTCTATATCCCACAATAACACATCCCAGTAGAATCACAGTTCACACTGCTACACTTATTGACAACCTGTTTGTTAATATTATTGATAAGAAAATAGAAAGTGGATTATTGATAAATGATATAAGTGACCACTTGCCAACCTTTGCACTTATCCATGGCCACACAGGGGCCAATACAGAAAAAATTTTAAAATCGTTCAGATACAAATCACCAAATGCAATCAGTTCTTTTAAAGAGGACTTGCTGAAGCAAGACTGGACAAAAGTCTATGTATCAGATGTAAATGAAGCCTATGACACATTTATAAACATTGTAACCACTCTTTATGAAAAAAACTGTCCATTAGTAAAAAAAAAGCTTAAACATAAATTTGCCAATAAGCCATGGTTAACCAAAGGATTACAAAAGGCGTGTAAAAAGAAAAATTTATCATATAAAGCTTTCCTAAAGAAAAGGACAAAAGAAGCAGAGCAGCGGTATAAAACATACAAAAATAAGTTAACATATATAATAAGATGTAGTAAGAGAGACTATTACAGTAAAGAACTGGAGAAAAACAGAGACAATATTAAAAATACATGGACAATACTTAACAGTATTCTTGGAAATAAAAGCAGAAATACAAGCTACCCAACCGATTTTTCAAAAAATAATAAAACGACTCAGAGTGTGAATGCAGCTTCACCTGTAGATGAATTTAATAACTTTTTTGTTAACATTGGTCCTAATTTGGCTCGAGAAATATCCACTACGGCACCTACAGGTGATACAATAAGCAATAACACTGCTATAAAAGACTCCATTTTCATAAAGAACACAGACGAGAGAGAGGTCATTGAAACTGTTAAATCGTTTAAAAGTAAAACATCTACGGACTGTGATGGTATTGACATGCTCTTAGTCAAAACTATTATTGAATGCTTAGTGAAACCACTGACGTATATCTGTAACCTGTCTCTCCAAACAGGTATATTTCCCAATGCAATGAAAATAGCTAAAGTAATTCCGATATACAAGACGGGTGACAAAGGGGAATTCTCAAACTATAGACCAATTTCACTATTGCTGCAATTTTCCAAGATACTTGAAAAAATATTCCATGAGAGAATTGACAACTTCATACTGAAGAATAATATATTGTGTGAGCAGCAATATGGGTTCAGACACAAGAGGACAACTGCATTTGCTCTAATGGAATTTATAGAAAAAATATCAACTGCCATTGAAAATAAAGAGTATTCAGTTGGGGTATTCCTGGATCTTAAAAAAGCATTTGATACAATGGATCATAATTTATTATTAAAGAAACTACAAAATTATTAGTTACTTGTGGAGTCCCACAGGGTTCAGTTTTGGGGCCATTATTATTCAATATGTATATAAATGATATATGTAAAGTTTCAGAAAAAATGGACTTAATATTGTTTGCCGATGACACTAATCTATTATGCAGTGGAAGCAATTTGGAACAATTTCTGGATACACACGGAAAGGAATTAGGAAAGCTTAAACTGTGGTTTGATTCAAACAAATTAATGCTCAATTTAAGTAAGACAAAATTTATAGTCTTTAACAACCATCACAACAACTCAGTATCTAAACTCAGTGTAAATGGTGTACAGATTGAAAGGGTATCTGAAACTAAATTTCTTGGAGTAATAATTGATAATAAACTGTGTTGGAAGTCACATATTAATTATATTAAAGGTAAAATATCCAAATCAATTGCAATATTACACAGAGTGAAATATTTGCTGAATCAACCCACACTATAAGATAAGATAAGATAAGATAAGCCTTTATTAGTCCCACAACGGGGAAATTCCAGGATTGCAACAGCACAGGGATAGCAACACTCAGAGCAACAATCAGAAGGCAAGAAAAAAAAACAAGCAAGCGAGAGCAGCTAATATACATATGTACATATTACTATAAAATATATATACACACACACACAGACACACAGTGCAGAGCATTGTAGCTGGATGGAATAAATATATGAATATATGAACACACAGTGCAGAGCATTGCAGCTAGGTGGAATAAATATGCAAGTATATAAACACACACAGTGCGGAGCAATGTAGCTAGATGGAATAATATGTAGATATATAAAAACACAGTGCGGAGCATTGTAGCTAGATGGAATAAATATATAGATATATAAATATAAACACACCCAGTGCTGAGCATTGTAGCTAGATGGAATAAATATATAGATATATAAATATAAACACACCCAGTGCAGAGCATTGTAGCTAGATGGAATAAATATGTAAATATATAAACACACACAGTGCAGAGCATTGTTGCTAGGTGGGATGAAACAGCATAACTGTCTATTTAGTTATCCTACATGGTATGATTATGTGCCCATACATATTCTCACCCTCCATAGCGACCGGTATGTTCCTAGTTGTATGCCGGAGGGGACCATTGTGTAAGTCTATTGCATCTTTTGCATTCAAAAAAAACTATTAGTTTGTTACGTCTTTTTGCTATCTCTGCGAGCAGCCCTGCTTAGGTTGTACAGTCTGACAGCCGTTGGTAGGAAGGACCTACGAAACCTCTCGGTTGTGCACCTGGGATGATGTAGTCTGCTGCTAAATGAGCTCCTCAGTGCATCCAGTATGTCCTGCATAGGGTGGAACTCGGACTCCAGCAGAGATGACAGTTTAGCCACCGTCCTTCTCTCTCCTATCTCCTCCATCGGATCAAGGCGTTGCCCCAGGACAGAGCTAGCTTTCTTAATCAGTTTGTTCAGTCTCTTCCTATCGGCTGCAGTAATGCCACTGCCCCAGCAGACCACTCCAAAAGTGATGGCTGATGCCACCACCGTGTCATAGAATGACTTCAGCAGCGCCCCTTGTACACCAAAAGACCTGAGTCTCCTCAGCAGGAACAGCCTGCGCTGTCCCTTCTTGTAGAGTGCGTCAGTATTGTGTGACCAGTCTAGTTTATTGTTCAGATGAATACCCAGGTACTTGTAGGATGTCACCATCTCGATGTCTGTTCCCTGTATATTTACTGGTGCTGTGAGGGGCTGCCCATGCCTGCGGCAGTCCACCACCAGCTCCTTAGTTTTCCTCGCGTTGATCTGGAGGCAGTTCCGATGGGACCAGTCCACAAAGTCCTGGATAAGCCCTCTGTACTCAGCTTCATCTCCGCTGGAGATGAGACCAACGATCGCAGAGTCATCAGAGAACTTCTGTAGATGGCAATGTGTTGTGTTGTGTGAGAAGTCCGCAGTATAAAGAGTGAACAGGAAGGGAGCCAGCACCGTTCCCTGGGGGGCCCCCGTGCTACTGATGATCGTGTCGGAAACACAGTCCCGGGTTCTCACAAACTGAGGCCGGTTCGTGAGGTAGTCCAGGATCCATGATGACAGGTGCTGGTCCACCCCTGCGCGCAGCAGCTTGTCCTTCAGGATCATCGGTTGGATGGTGTTGAAAGCACTGGAGAAGTCAAAGAACATGATCCTCACCATATTCCCGGGCTTCTCCAGGTGGGACAGAGAACGGTGAAGGAGGAAGATCACCGCATCCTCCACCCCAATGCCATGCTGGTAGGCGAACTGGAGTGGATCCATCGCTGGTTCCACCAGGGGGCGGAGATGAGCAAGGAGCAGTCTCTCCAGGGTCTTCATCAAGTGGGACGTCAAGGCCACCGGTCTGAAGCTGTTCAGGTCTTTGGGGTGGGAAGTTTTTGGTACAGGTACCACACAAGATGTTTTCCACAGCTGTGGTACCCTCCCCAGTTTCAGGCTCATGTTGAAGATATACGTCACAATCCCACACAGCTGGTCTGCACAGGACTTGAGGAGCTTTGCGCTGATGCCGTCCGGTCCCGACGCCTTCCTCGCCTTGATCTTCCTCAGCTCCGTCCTCACCTGGGTCTTGGTCAGGGTCAGGATGGGGGGCTGTGTGTTGGGAGTGGGGGGGGTGTCGGTGGAGTGGGGAGTGGGCAGCAGGACTTGATTTCTTAGTGGCAGCAGTGGTTGTTGTGCAGACAGGGGGGAGGGCGGTTGGTCAAATCTATTGAAAAACAGATTCATGTTGTTCGCCCACTCCCTGCCCCCCGTGGCCTGGGGGGAGGTATTCTGGAGCCCAGAGATGGTTTTGAGGTTTCTCCAGACCCCGCTGATGTCGCTCTGTTGCAGCTTGTCCTCCATCTTCTTCCTGAAGCTGTCCTTGCCTTCTCTGATCTTTCTCCTCAGCTCCCTCTGTACGGACTTCAGCATCTCCCTGTTCCCCGACCTGAAGATCCTCTTCTTCTCTCTCAGAAGTGTTTTTATCTCAGGGTTGATCCAGGGTTTGTTGTTTGAGTGACGCTGTATGGTCTTGGTGGGAACGGATTTGTCCACACAGAAGCTGAGGTAGCCCGTGAAGGTGTGAATGAGGCCATCGATGTCCTCACCATGTGGATCGCAGAGCTGCTTCCAGGCAGTGGCTTCAAAACAGTCCTTTAGAGTGTCCATTGTCTCCTCAGACCATAACTCCACAGTGTGCATGGCCGGAGGTTGTCTGTGCACTAGGGGTTTGTACACCGGTCGGAGATGAACCAAGTTGTGATCCGATCTCCCAAGTGGGGGGAGTTGCGATGAGGTGTACGCCTCCTTAGTGTTTGCGTAGAACAAATCCAGTGTTTTATTGTCTCTAGTGTGGCATGTGACATACTGGGTGAAAGTGGGCAGAATGGGAGACAGTGAAACGTGGTTGAAATCGCCTGAGATGAGGAGAAGAGCATCTGGGTGTTCTGTCTGCAGCCTGCTGGTTACTGAATGGATGACGTCACGCGCTGTCCCAGCGTTCGCCGTCGGATTTGCATAAACAACAATGCAGATCACATGTGAGTGTTCTCTCGGGAGATATGTAGGCCTCATGCTAACAGCTAGCAACTCAATGTCTTTGCTGCAGTGTCGTTGTTTAACAGTGATATGTCCCGGTCTACACCAGTTGTTGTTAACATACATTATCACTCCACCGCCCCTAGTTTTGCCACTCTCTGGTGTTCGGTCAGCTCGTATCATGTGAAAACCCTCCAGCTCAATGTTAGCATCTGCTGCTAGTTCAGTTAGCCACGTCTCAGTAAACAAAAGGAGAGAGCACTCCCGGTAAGTGCTATCATAACGGGAGATAGCCGCTAGCTCATCTAACTTTCCCAGTATCGACCGTACATTTCCCATGACAACAGATGGAAGGGAGGGTCTGTACCTTATATTTTTTGTCCTCCGCCTTACTCCAGCCCGGCAGCCGCGGCGTTTTCGCCTCAGTTCTCTCGGTATGTCGAGTTTTTCCAGTGGGACCGGGTGGCGGTTAAATGCTAGCAGCTCTTCCCTGTTGTATCGAATCCTGCTATAAACAGTGGCTCCGTCCACCGGCTCAGGAGACATTTGGGACGATCTGTGTGTCCGTGATATAAGTGGGGTGAAAAAAAAAAGTGATCAAAAGAGAGAGGAAGGGAAAAAAAAAAAAAAAAAACTCGGAATCGAGCCGCTGTTGCAAAAGGCAGCCGACTGGTGTGGCGCCGAGAGAATACCTTGTATCATTCATTAATACTCCCATACATGACATATTGTAATGAAGTATGGGGAAATACATATAAAACAATCATATATCCACTCTTTATGCTTCAGAAGAGAGCTATTAGAATAATAAACAAAGCAGCTTACAGGGAACCAACAAACCCACTTTTTCTTAAATTAAAAGCTCTCAAGTTGAAAGATCTGGTTGACTTTAAAACTGCAATAATAATGTTTAAAGCTAAGAATCTATCACTGCCCGCAAATATCCAAAAGTTGTTCCAAATAAGGGAGAAACAATATCATTTTAGAGGAACATGTATATTTCAAAAACCTACAGTGAGAACTACCACCAAGCAACACTGTATTTCAGTGCAAGGAGTCAGATTATGGAACGATTTTGGACCTGAATTAAAATCATGTACAACGCTTGGACAATTTAAACTAAAACTAAAGGAAGAAATACTCCAAACATATATACAAGATGACATGTAAAATCACACAAGGATTGTCATATCCAGCCTGTGTTGTGTTGTAGCTTAGTTTTTTTCTGTCACACTTTGTCTTAGCTTCGTTTTTTTGAATTGTAATCGCTCTTGTCTTGTTTTGGTTTTTTTTCCTTTTGAATTCTTGGATGGAATATGGGTGGGCAATATAAGCTGCGGCTTCAGCCATCACCCATTTCGGATAACTTATGTTGAATTGTATAATCAGAGGAGTTATTGTCTAATTTGACCTTGTTGGATTCTCTTTCCCCCTTTGTTATATTATTCAGTTCCTTTTAACCTGTACTATCCAAAATAAATAAATAAAGAAAGATTCATTCATTCATCCATTCATTCAAAAGTTATTGAAAACTTTTCCAAAAGCTTGACGGTTTGGCCGTAGGGGCGTGGCAAAGTTTGATGCCTTGCCATGATCATTCTAGGACCATTCTGACGGCAATAACTCCGGTATGCATTGTGAGATTTCAACCAAATTCAGTATTATGGATATCAGTCCAATTCCAAACAGTTCTATAGAACAATAATCATAGAAACCTACAGTGCCACCTATAGAAGGCAGAAAGTTTTATATCAGAAAGTTTGCATCATGTTGTTTTTTTAATACCTTGGGAATAGAATGTCGGCTTGGCACCAAGATAGGTATGATGTATATGGGTATGCCTCCAAACAATTACAGCTATGAACATTCATGAGTACCAATAGCGCCCACTTTTGGAGACATGAAGGTTACACCAAAGGTTTTCTTCAATATCTCTGAAATAAATAGTCTGATTGGTACCATTTTGGTGACAATCATCTATACCCATGTGCCATCAAAAGCTGTTGAAAACTTTTCCAAATGCCCGACGGTCTGGCGGAAGAGGCGTGGCCAAGTTTGCAGTATCGCCATCACCCTTCCAATGGCTTTTACTCTGGCATATATTGACTGATTTCAACCAAACTTTGTGTGGTGAATAGGTAGAAAATACTGATAATTTCTATAATAAAGAATGACACATAGTGACAGTGCCCCCTACCGCCAATGGACAGGAAGTTGCCATAACTCACACGCCATACTTGCGCGCCGCTTGCAAGAATGATGTGCAATTTTCTGAGGTTTATCAGACCACCTGCTTGATCATAACTGCACATCACCTTTAGCATGGTGTCACTGCTGTTACTATGGACACACCCTCCTCGCCGTTCAATCTGTGATCTTGTTGGGAGGGTTGGGAAGGTCCTGGAGTCATGAAATTTGGAACATAGGTAGAGGGGACTGTCATCTGTAATCCCATATGGGTCATCCAACACATAACTGATAGGTAAGTGTTGCCATGGCGACATGGCGAAGGTTGACTCCTTGCCATAGAACATCGGAAAGTTGTAACTTGGACAAACTTTGTCTGATTTTCACCAAATTTTGTACGATGGATGTTAGTCCCACCCCACACGCTCCTACATAAAAATGATTGACAAAAGTTATAGTGCCACCTACTGCTCACAGGAAGTACTGCGCCAAACGGTTTATTATTCATGCAGCACTTGCCATGACAACAGGAGATTTTCGGAGCCAGCTAGGTACGACAGGTGCCGGGGTCCGCAGTTGTGCAGGGGCCCACTCACAGCTGCTTGCAGCTTCAATTGATAGAATTTTTTTTCTTCTTCTTCTCCATCTAAGATCTCATTTTTGGGGTCATCATCGTGCATGAAAACTCACCATTTTTTGCAGGGACCTCAAGACTGGCAAAAAATTTAATATTTTGGAGGAAATATGAATGACCCCACAAAAATCGCTTTATAGCGCCACCTAATATGTGAAGTCAGTGGGGAGTGGCACATGCTTACTTTCGCGTAGAATGATGAAAATCGGGTCAGACGTTTACCATGTCAAGACATGCAAAAAACTCCATAGGAATGATGGTCTACACCCAACAGGAAGTCGGCCATTTTGGCAGGAAGTGGCAGTGACCTGATTTCCACCTCACGCATTTGATTGAACCCGTCCTAGGGTTTTAGTCCGATTGAGCTCATTTGTGGTGACAATCATCTATACCCATGTGCCTTTAAAAGGTATTGAAAACTTTTCCAAAAGCTCGATGGTTTGGCCGTAGGGGCGTGGCAAAGTCTGATTCCTCGCTATGATCATTCTATGACTGTACTAATGGCATTAACTCTGGTATGCATTGTGGGATTTCAACCAAATTCAACATTATGGATATTAGTCCAATTCCAAACATTTCTATAGAACAATATTCATAGAAATCTACAGCGCCACCTATAGGAGGCAGATAGTTTTGCATTAAAAAGTTTGCATCATGTTGTTTATTTTTAATACCTTGGGAATGGAATGTCGGATTGGCACCAAGATAGGTATGATGTATATGGGTATGCCTCCGAACGATTATAGCTATGAATATTCATGAGTAGCAATAGCGCCCTCTGTTGGAGACATGAAGGTTACACCAAAGGTTTTCTTCAACATCGCTGAAATAAATAGTCTGATTGGTACCATTTTTAGTGACAATCATCTATACCCATGTGCCATCAATAGTTGTTGAAAACTTTTCCAAATGCCCGGCAGTTTGGGGGAAGGGGCGTGGCCAAATTTGCGGAATCACCATCACCCTTCCAATGGCTATTACTCGGGCATACATTGACTGATTTCAACCAAATTTTGTCTGGTGAATAGGTAGCCAATACTGATAATTTCTATCATAAAGAATGACACATAGCGACAGTGCCCCCTACCACCAATGGACAGGAAGCTGTCAAAACTCACACGTAGATTGTCCGAATGTCGCAAAACTTCATATATATGATACTAATCAGACCCCAAACAGATTTATATAACTACAACAAACATAGCTATAGCACCCCCTAGGAAAAAAACAAAGCTTTATAACTCAGTCATACTTTGCCCAAATTGAACCAAATTTTGTGTGGTGGATCGGTAGCCCACACTGAACATTTCTTTAATGAACAATGACACATAGCTATAGCGCCCCCTTGCAGAAAAAACAAAGCCTTATAACTCTGGCACACTTTGTCCAAATTCAACCAAATTTTGTGTGGTGCATGGTTAACCAACACTCAGCCTTTCTATAATGAGCAATTACATATAGCTATAGCGCCCCCTAGGAAAAAACAAAGCTTAATAACTCTGGCATACTTTGTCCGAAGTCACCCAAATTTAGCATGTTGAATAGGTAGCCAATGGTGAATATTTCTATAATATACATTAAGACGCAGCAGTAGCGCCCCCTTCCACCAATGGACAGGAAGTTGTCATAACTCACACGTACATCGTCCAAATGGACCTAAACTTGATTTACATGGTACTAGTACAACCCAGAATAGAGTTATATGACTATACCTCATATAGCGATAATGCCCCCTAGGTTAAAAAAAAACAAAAAACATTTATAGCGATGGCATGGTTTGTATAACTTCAAACAAATTTCCTTGTGAAATTTTCACCAGAAGTGACCTTTAGGCTATGGATAAACATATTAGATGTTTGGCGTAATCCATGAGCTTATACAGTACCTCTGCTGAGGCGCTATCTTGCAATGTACAGATGGACAGACTGATGATGGATGGCGGTATGGACGGATGGACAGGCGAATGGATTGATAGACGAATGGATGGCAGATAGATGGGCATATGGCGTCATGGAAGGACGGACAGACAAAGAGCGGGAGGGAGAGAGTTGGGGAGGGAGGAATGGAGCCTGCATGGAGTTACGCGCTCTGAGTGGCAAGGCCGAGGTCTAGCAAGGACGCGAGGACCTGTTTATCACTGCTTGCAGCTTTAATTTCATGTTATTTTTTCATATAAATTAGTGAATTTTTATGCCAATCTTTTGGCATAAAAATCCTCACAAATGTGTAATTTTTTTTCCATTTTTTCCAATAATGATAAAATTTCAATATATTGTGCAGCGCTAGTGATCACTGTATAACTACATACGTATATGTGCATGTAAATCTGTGGCCATCAGCTTTCTCATCATACAGTTCAATTATCCATATATATTTGTTTGTTACACTGGTATTTGGGTTTCAATTATGGTATTCAGATATTCATTTCCCCCCCTAAAATTTTGAAAGGTAAATTACTCACTGAAGTCATTTTAATTGTAGAATTAGACCAGACCGTCACTGACACAGTAGCTCATTCTGGCCTTATGAAATCACCTCACGAGTGCTCTGATCTCCTGTCTCTTGACCTTGCCCTTGAGCACAGCCTGCTGTAGTTGCAGACCCACCAGGAGAAAGATTGTGCATGAGGTTGCCAAACATTGAGCCAATTGCCTAGGAGGAGTAACGATTTTTGTGACATCATAAATGCCCAGATCGCCTGACCTTTGACCTTGAGCACAACTTGGATGCAGACCGACCAGAGGATGGGGTGGAACTAAAATCAGTTCACATTATTGTTGCAAATGTAGGTACAAGATTTCATGACATATTAAGCAGTCCAATGGCGTAAAACACAGTGGCTGACATCATAATGCACAAACCAAATTAAAGGGTTTTAAATACTTCCAGGCCATATAAATTAAACTTAAATCTATATAGTCCCTGACATTTGTTTTATTGATTGCTAATTATGATTTCCCTCAGCAACAGATGTGCTTGACGAGTTCCCAACTTTAATCAGCCCTGCATCATTCTGCAAATGCAAACCGATGACAATCGAGCTGGAAAACCAGACAAATGTGACGTGCGTACCCTGTATGCGTCCTCCCACATGTTGTTGCCTTTGTACATGTGGATGGCAGCCTTCCACTCCTGAGCCTCCATGAAGTGGTACTCTGCCTCTAAGAACCTGGATTCTGCCTCCAGCTCCTACAGAAAGAGCACATTCATCATACATATTAATAGAAGCTACACAAAACAATGACGGTAGGACGTTAAACTAGAGATGGAATTTAGTTCTGAAGGAAACCAGTGTCCCTGGGGCAGTTACTTGTTCAAAGCAGAAAAAGGGGAAAGTGCTGACAAAACTAAAGTGCTCAGTGATTGATTCTTTTTTTTAATTTCTTCTAAAGAAATCTGGAGCACGGAGACATTGAAAGCACCGTGTCCATATGTGGGCATGATGAAAAGGTTGTGGAAATAACAGTCTGAAAGGTCTGAGGGCTGTACACAGATTCAAGTTGACTGTGGCCTTCAAAACTTCAGAATTGAACAAGAAAACTGAGTTAATTATTGTCAGAGATTAAAGCGCTGCAGGGCAGTCCTCAGAAGACAGCTGGACAGCGGCAGAACTGAAAAGACATTCGTCTGTTGCATTAGGAATGGAGGGTGGGCCCTCCTCTGGGTGTCAGAGCGGGAGCATTATCCCGGCCTGTGAGAGCTCTTCAGATGAGAAACTTCACCCACTCGTGCCTCCTTATTGCTGAGCTGTGAAGTAATAACAACCACAGGACCATTCTCCTTCCACTTTCAGGCCAGTCTCCGATTAGCTTCGAGAATCTGATGATGTTGGTGTCTCCAATGGCTGCAATCTTTGAGCTTATTGCCTCATTTAAGTGATTAAACAGTCAGAATAAACTGACTGGTAACAGAATTAAAATCACTGACAGGTGAAGGAAATAACAGAGACTCAGTTTAATTCCTGCTAGGATAAACTAGGTCTTGGCAATTTTTCAGGACATCTTTAAAATCTGTTTCCCTGTAATGATTTTTCAGCTGTGAAATGTGTGTTTTTATCATCTTTGTTGCATTTAAATAGTATTACACAAAAGGCAGTGTCACTCAAGTGAGTGTGAAGTGGTGACTGGCGGAATGAGAATCAGCACCTCCGAGTCCATGGTCCTCAGCCAGAAAAGGGTGGATTCTCCTCTCTGGGCTGAGGTTGAGCTCCTGCCCGAAGTGGAGGAGTTCAAGTATCTCGAGGTCTTAAGGTATTTACGTACTCCACAAGAACAGAGAAATTTGTTCTTTTTCTTGAGTGGCAAGAACAAGAACAAAGTTCTTTTTGCCCAAAAAATTTCATACTTCACAAGAAACTCAAGTGCAGAACTCCTGGGAAATTCATATTTCTGACCAGTCACACAACAGTTCTTGGACACCCTGCAAGAAAAAAGTTCTGCCACAATGGAAGAACAAGCTGCAAGAATTCCCAAACCAGGGCTGCCAGAACAAAATGACGTCATTTTGTTCTGGCAGCCCTGGGAGAGAGAACAAATTTCTCTGTTCTTGTAGAGTATGCAAAGGCCTTTATTTACGAGTGAGGGGAGAATGAAGCGGAAGACTGATGGACAGACTGGAGTAGTATTTGCAGCAATGTGGACGTTGTACCGGTCTGTTGTGGTGAAGAGGGAGCTGAGCTCTAAAGTAAAGCTGTCAATTTACCACTCAATCTATGTTCCTACTCTTACCTACAGTCATGATCTTTGGGTAATGAGTGAAAGAATGAGATCATGGATACAAGCGGTTGAAATGAGCTTTCTTCGTAGGGTGGCTGGACTCACCCTTAGAGATAGAGTGGGGAACTCAGTTATCCAGGAGAGGCTCAGAGTAGAGCTGCTGCTCCTCCACATTAAAAACTGCCAGTTGAGATGGTTTGAACATCTGATCAGGTCCTGGAGAGATTTGGTCTCCCAACTGGCCTGGGAACGCCTTAACATCCTCCCAAAGAGCTGGCGGAGGTGGCTGGGGAGAGGGAAGTTGGGCTTTTCTGCTTAGACTGCTGCCCCCATGACCCAGACCCCCAGATAAGTGGTAGATGATGGATGGATGGCAGTGTCAATAAAGTATTACATATTATATATGTAGTATTACATACACCATATTGCCAAAAGTACTGGGACACCCCTCCAAATGAATGGGCACCACTGCACAAAGCAAGGCCCATAAAGACATGGATGAGTAAGTTTGGTGTGGAGGACTTGACTGGCCTGCACAGAGCCCTGGCCTCAACCCGACAGAACACCTTTGGCATGAATTAGAGAGGAGACTGTGAGCCAGGTGCTTCTCATCCAACATCAGTGCCTTACCTCACAAATGCACTTCTGGAAGAATGGTCAAAGATTGGCTTTAACACTCCTCCTAAACCTTGTAGAAAGCCTTCCCTGAAGAGCTGAAGCTGCTATCTCTGCATTTGTTTAAGGTCTCTTTGCTGTTTTCTTATTGGCATCTTCAGATGAAGTAATGAGTCAGATGCAGGCATGACTGAAACTCCACTGTAACCCCTGATTTCCACTGACTGCGTGTCTGTTCTTTTATGGCTACAATATGGCTGCCATAGCAGATAGTTCCGACTCTAGTCAGTGCTCGTCTTTCCTTCAGATAAGGCGCATTGCATCAAAGATCCAGCTCACCACAACAGATCGCTAAAAATTCACAACAACTGTATTTTTGATGGATGCTGCATCCAGCACGCAAGGAAGTTCTGCAGCATCTACTGTTTTTAATAACTGTTTGTTCATTTAAAAATCTAAGTAAGGACTTACTTTTAAATCTCAGCTGTCATTTTTTGAAGTCTACGCCTCCGCCACGATATGCAAGAGTACAAAAAGTGTAACATAACATATAAACACTTCACAGAATTATAACTGTCAGACTGCCTACCCAGTAATAAAGCAAACAACAAATCCATATAATGGACAACTACACAGCTACACTTCCCTGTTATCACATGATCTCACATCTCATACAATTCTCGCGTGAGCTTGTCATGCAACCTTTGTTGCAATGAGGATTGCCACATCAGTAAACAAACATAACCGCATTCAGCGGAAACAAGGATTAAGTTAAACACTTTGCTGACCTGTAGTAGTACACTGTACTGTGTAGTCTGGTGTACCTTAGCCAGGAGCAGGTGAGTCTCGGTCAGCAGGTCGGGGTGATGCTTGGCCACTAGACGGATGACGTCATCAAACATCCGGTTCTTCTTGTACATGGTGATGGCGTGGTCGGGCTTCTCCACCGTAGCAAACAACCTGAAACACACAGACACATGCACCAAGGAAACAATCACAAGAGATTAATAGCAGAGCTAGGCAGAGTATCCACAAACTGTACGAATAACAGTAGCGTTACTTTATGACATTAATTGTTCAAGCATGAGTAAGAGTTGTCACCAAAGAGATTATTTGAATTAAAGTAAGAAAGTATCTACAAAGGCCTGTTGTACACAAAAACCTTGGAGCGTGTATTTCTGCGAGAAATGCTCCTTGGTGTGTGGATTGGCTGAAATCTAAATTGTGGCTGTAACGTCACCGTTAAAAAAGGTGCCGGTAAAATCTTTCGATTCTGGCGACTGGTTTCAAACCTTTACACTTCCACACCTCCAAAATCCCGGCATAATAAGCACAGACAGAGAAACTGTGAACAAACTTTGCCAGTTTGGGGTAAAAATGGACCCCAAGTTATTTAAGTAGTGAATAATGACTTTGTGTGACAAAGTCATTAGTGAGGTTTAAGGTTTTTCCTCCTAAATCAGAGATGACCTCAGCTGTTTGAGTATTTGTTTATTTCTCTCTCTCTCTAACTTCTCTGACAGATCACAACAAAGACCGTGATCTGCTTCTTTTTACCTCTCAGCCTCCTTAAACTTGCCGTCTCTCTCCAGCTCCTGAGCTCTGCTGATGTACAGAGTGTTAACCTCCTCCTCTGTCATACACTTCACCGCCAGCTGCAAGCAAAGCATAAAAACCCATCTTATTAATTCATCTGTTTCATGTTGTGACTCATATTTGAGGGGAAAATAATTATCACTAAATCTGACATAGGGGATCGGAAATGCCCCCAAGGGAGGGATTGGAGGGGGGAAAATAGCAAAGGCGTAAATCAAGGGATGGGGGATTCATTATAAACCTTTCCATATTGTATCATGTTAGAAAACTGAAAAAATGCCTTTTAAGCTCCAATGCTAAGGATACATGCAAAACTATTTTTTGGGGGGTGGGGGGGATTTGCAGCCTTGCAAAGTTGCAACTTTGCAACTTCTCATAGCTTTGCAACTATTTTCCCATTAATTTGCTACTTTTTCCTCATTAATCGGCAACTTTTTTTCATTTAAATATGCAACTTTTTCATGTAAATTTGCAACTTTTTTCTCTTTCATTTGGACCTTTTTCATATTAACTTTTTCATGTAAATTTGCAACTTTTGTCTAATTCATTTGTAGCTTTTTCTCATTAAATTGCGACTTTTTTCATGTAAATTTGCAACTTTTTTCTCATTAATCTGCAACTTTTTCATGTAACTTTGCAATTTTTTTTCTCCTTTACTTGCAACTTTTGCTTGTAAATTTGCAACTTTTTTGCACTTTTTTCATGTAAATTTTCAACTAAATTTCATAACATCACGTTCACATGGATGCTGGTTAAATTTTTATTCTTGGTTGGTTCCAAGGTTGTCATAGCCAGGAGCGGCACTGGGGTTAAGCTTCCAGTGCTCATAAAATGCTCCTTATGGCGTGCGTCTCGAAAAGCCTCTGACAACTAAGTCCAACTCCTAGCCTGCCCGTGTGGTTTAGTCTCTAAGCCCGGCGGAACTGCTTTTACTAATAGGAGAAGGGGCGAGGGCGGACCTCTGGCGCCTTAAAACCAGATGCTTCGGGTAGATGGTGGCTCGTCAACCTGGGAAGGTAGCCCATCTAGGGGAAGGTAAACCCTGATTTCAAACCTCCACTGCCTTGCGGCACACCCGGTCACGGGAAAGGCTTCGGGAGCCAACCCTGAGGAAAAATCCAGAGTCGGAGTCCCTAAGGCAGTTCTCTGTTGTGCTCAACATCGTTCTGGGAGCTCCTGCGACAGCGCTGGTGCCAAACTGTAGCAGCCCTGCTGTTCCTTTGGATTCATCAGTGACGTCGAGAGGGAGGACATGCTGCATGGGCAACATCTTGTCCTCCATATCTTCCTGCCCAGGCTTGAATCCTACCAACGCCCAACGCTGGAAGGTAGAACACCGGATCACTGGAGAGGACACTCCAGCTTCGCCTTTGGCGTAGACAAAACACGGGGAATGACAGTTACCGGTTATAAGCCACTGCTCAATTGGTGTAGAGCGCGGCGCCAGGGGTTGTTCCCGACGGTGGGAGGGATCATCGGATCTCACTGGACAGCTACCGCCCGCCTCAAGCTGGGCAGCCCCCAGCCAATAAGGTGTTGTCCCGCCACAGCTTGCTTTCCTTATTGGGTGCATGGGGATGAGGAGAAGTCCGAACGGCAGGCTGAGAACCTTCGCACCAGGCAAGACAAAAAACAAAAGAGACCAACTCTAAAACTGGGAACTTGGAACGTCCGCACTATGATGACAGGACTCGCTGCTAACCTCAAGGACATCAACGACACCAGGAAGACTGCCATCATCAATAATGAGCTGAAGAGACTGGAAGTGGATATCACCACTCTCCAGGAAACATGGCTGGCTGACGCAGGCACATTGAGAGAGAAGGACTACACGTTCTACTGGCAGGGAAAGGGCAGTGACGAACACAGGGAACATGGAGTGGGCTTCGCAGTGAAGAACACCTTGCTGAAGATGGTGGAACCGGGCAGCAATGGCTCTGCACGACTCCTCACCCTCCACCTGAACACCACTCAAGGCCCAGTCACCCTCGTCAGTGTGTATGCCCCAACACTGACAGCCACACCAGAGGCAAAAGACGAATTCTACGAGAATCTCGCAACAACTGTCAGGATCATCCCCAACTCTGAACAACTCATTCTCCTTGGAGACTTTAGAGTGGGTGCTGACCACGACTCCTGGCCCTCCTGTCTTGGACCATTTGACGTGGGCAGAATGAACGACAACGGACAGCGGCTGCTCGAGTTCTGCACATATCACGATCTGTGCATCACAAACTCGTTCTTCAAGACCAAGCCCCAACACAAGGTTTCCTGGCGACATCCGCGCTCAAAGCACTGGCACCAGCTGGACTTGATCCTGACCAGGCGCACCTCACTGAAGAACGTGCTAATCACCTGTCCTCGGCGTGTTGAGCCACAGGCGGTGCTGTTCCAGCAGAGTAGACGTTTAGGATTCTCTTCCATGGTCATCATAGACCGACAGAGGCCGCCGCCGCCGCCAATATAATGGTTAACTTTTTTAATGTTTATCTAGACAATGACCCCATTTATTTTAGTCATATATACACATATACTGTATACAGATGTTTTTTCCACCCCCAAAACCCAGGAATGGCCCTGACTACAATAACACTTAGTGTCTCCCTCAATAGTTACGCTTGAGAAAATGTTCTGGTTATTGTCTCCCCCTTCCCAACAGTGAAATGAAATATCCAACCATGGAAAATAGCATTTAAAAAGTTACTTCTTCAACATTTTAAAACTTAAAAAAGTGTCCCCGCTGACCTTGTGAGCCTCCTCCCAGCGTCCCGCGGCAGTGTACATGTCTATGGCGTCTTCAATGCGACCGCCTTTCACAAACAGCTGCTCCGCCACCTGCACGTCAAATACAAACAAGATAATAAGGCATTCATTTAGAACATATACAGTTATTGGAGTTATTATGAATACCAGCCTATTAAATATGTAGTGAAGAATGCAATAACAGGAATGCCATTTGATTTCCTATAGTGTGTGTGAAGGTAAATGGTAGAATTTGGGAGAAATTCATAAGAAGAAAACTTTCCTTGAATAAATTTTTGCTCCATAAAAGGCAAAAGATATACTCTATTGAATCAGCAGTAATGCTGTCTTCAATGCACCAAACGGACGAGCTGGTTCTCTGTCATTCTAATTAAAAAGCGTTTAGTCATTGTTTTCCTGGATACTTTTTCTATAGATATCACAGGTGCGCTCTTTCCTTCATTGTTTATAGTTTGCACCAACTTTCACTTTCCTGCAACTTCCCCCAAACTTGGAGAGCAAAGAGCTTGTTATCTTAATTACTTTCTGTGAATATGCCCGTGGAGCAATCTGACTGAAATAGGCTGCTATTTTCAGACGCTGGCAGTCTGTGGAGGCCGTTTGGCTCAGCTGAGCTCATCAGAATAAGCGCGGCGCACCATCATCTCGTTTCCTTCTCTTTGTATTCCGACCAGATTTCGCTCGCTATCTTCTCCCCTTTCAAGGGCCATGTTTTTCTTTTCTTTTTTTTTTTTGGGGGGGGGGGTTGAGGCGATTACAGAAATTACTGTCACAGCCGCCGAACTTTGTCAATATTGATGAGGCAAAACATGGCCCACAACGTCCACAGAGAATGAATCTGTGCTGTGACCTTGTGTGAATGGATGTTCACGTCCTCCAGAGAGGTGCAGAAATGAAGCGCCGGCGGCAGAATGTCACAGCCTGTTTCACCCCTCGGCTGTCCCCGCTGTCCTGGTGAGGTGTTCGGACAGCAAAACAAACCTGGTGTGTTCAACTCACCACAGGGTCAGGAAGCAGCATGGAGCATGTTGGATATAATATAAAACCAAACGCCACTTTAATAGGTACAATGTTCAACTGCTTGTTAATGTAATTATCTAATCAGGCAATCACATGACAGTAACCCAATGCATTTAGTCAGTAGGTGATTTATTATTTTTTAGCAAGGGGGATGTGGTATTCACCAATTTAGGTTACAAATATATAAATCTAATGTAGGTGCAAATTTGCAAGAATAAAGGTACAAAGATATGATAAAAAAAAAATGCCAATTTAATGAAAGCACCAATGTGCTGATGGCTCGGTGCCAGAGCCTTGGAGAAGGTATGCGTTCTCAGATCACCACTAAAATATTATGGGTTCGTCTCTATCCCAAGGACCACCTCTGGTAAAAATTTCATCGAAATCCATCCAGTAGTTTTGAAGTACACGCATGCGGAGTGAAAATAATCTGCAGTTCACATGGCCGTACTGTCGGCGGCAGCCAAGAGCCACCAAACTGATTTGAACAACTGCAATCCAACCACAGAAGAAGAGCACAGTCGCAGACATTTTAAATGGCAGAAGCGATGGAGGTACGCGAATACAATGACAATCAAGATGAGCGGGAGCTTCTGCTGTTTAATGGCAGAGGAAGAAAACAGATGAACAAAAAGACAGACATTTGTTCACCCAGTATTGGCGGATTGCTGAGTACTTTCCTCTGGTGGGAGTTTCCGGGTGCATGCACAGTACTGTTCCATTGACAGTAAAGGTGAGCTTTTTTTGTGTTTACTTCAAAAACAAAGCGTTATTTTGACATTCTGGCAAACTAAAAGTCGAGAAAATATGGTTTATTTATTTAGCGAATGCAAAGTCCTTAAGCCAAGCAGTTGCCTCCTGGTTTGCTGTATGGAGGGTGTGTAATCCTCCTTCCAGTCTTTGGAGCGGGCAAGCCTCTATGATGTGTTCCATAGTTTGCTCCTCTCCACATGCGCACAGTGGGCTAGGGCTACTGCCCCATCTGTGAAGGCTGGCCAAGCAGGGGCCATGTCCAGTCCTGAAGCGATTGAGTGTAGACCACTGTCTCCTTGGGAGGTTGGTGCCCGGAACCTGTTGGTTGGGGTTTATCACCAGCTGTTTGTTTGGGACCTCCTTGGTCTCTCATTCCTCTTGCCAAGCTGTCTGGATGGTAAAGTCAGCTGGGGGAGGGTTTTTTCATCGACCGTCTGGATGAAAGTCGGGCAGTGGGTGGGGTGTAGATATCTGCATGGATTGGTAAGTGAGGAAAATCTTTAACTTTTTGGAGCATCCTTTGAGTTAATGCTGCTCGCCGGAAAAAATATGGTGATATAATGACACAAGCCGTTAGTTCCACTTAATTTTGACCAGGCATGCTGAAAGAGACAGGCGGATGAACACAGACACACACACACACCCAGAGCCACAAACAGATGCACTAACTGACTACTGTAAGCCTCTCAGTTTCACCGAGGCATAATTGCACAAAATAAGCATTTAACCAGCACCCAGATGACCATTAAAAACTTACGAGAAAAAAGCAGAAAATTTACAGGAGAAAAAAATGGAAAATTTTTGAGAAAAAGTTGCAAATTTAAATGCAAAAAAGAAATTACAAATTGTAGAGGAAAAAGTTACAAAACTATGAGAAAAAAGTTGCAATTTTACGACAAAAAAGTTGAAAATTTACAGGAAAAAATTGCAAATTTACAAGAAAAAAATGCTAATTATGAGAAAAAAGTCAAATTTATGAGAAAAAAGCAGCAAATTTTGAGGAAAAAAGTCACCAATTTCTGAGAAAAATTTGCAAATTTGTGGAAAAAAGCTGAAAATTTATGAGAAAAATTCATACATTCCTGAAGAAAAAGTTCTAAATTATGAGAAAAAAGTTGAAAATTTACAGGGGGAAAAAATGGCAAATTTACAAGAAAAAATGCAAATACGAGAAAAAAGTCAAAAAAAAATTGACAAAAAAAGTCACAATTTTATGAGAAGTTGAATACACACACACACACATACATACATACATACATATATATATTTATATATATATATACAGTATCTCACAAAACTGAGTACACCTCTCACATTTTTGTAAATATTATATGTTTTCACGGGACAACACTGAAGATATGACACTTTGACACAATGTAGTCAGTGTACAGCTTGTATAACAGTGTAAATTTGCTGTCCCATCAAAATAACTCAACACACAGCCATTAATGTTTAAACCACTGGCAACAAAAGTGAGTACACCCCTAAGTGAAAATGTCCAAATTGTACCCAATTAGCCTTTTTCCCTCCCCAGTGTCATGTGACTTGTTAGTGTTACAAGGTCTCAGGTGTGAATGGGGAGCAGATGTGTTAAATTTGGTGTTATCGCTCTCACACTCTCTCATACTGGTCACTGGAAGTTCAACATGGCACCTCATGGCAAAGAACTCTCTAAGGATCTGAAAAAAAGAATTGTTGCTCTACATAAAGATGGCCTAGGCTATAAAAAGATTGCCAACACCCTGAAACTGAGCTGCAGCATGGTGGCCAAGACCACACAGCAGTTTAACAGGACAGGTTCCACTCAGAACAGGTCTTGCCATGGTCGACCAAAGAAGCTGAGTGCGCGTGCTCAGCGTCATATCCAGAGGTTATCTTTTGAAAATAGATGTATGTGTGCTGCCAGCATTTTTTTTTTGTTGGGTTTTTTTTTGTTACTTATTTGTACCCGTAGGTAGACTTGGTTTGCAGTCTGGTGACAAGCCACCGGCTGCTGGTCGCTGCGTGCGCGAGCGCCCTAAACCTACATGTTTTTGGTGTGCGGGAGGAAACCGGAGAAATCCCGGAGTAAACCCGCGCAACACAGGGAGAACATGCAAACTCCACACAGCTCACTGTTGGTCGGGGGCTGGGATCGAACCCACGATCTCATGATCCCCGCGATCCCCCGGCCGAGGGTAAAACTGTGCTGCCACAGTGCTAAACCACTGCGCTACCAGCATTGCTGCAGAGGTTGAAGGGGTTGGGGTGGGGGGTCAGCTTGTCATTGTTCAGACCATAAGCCGCACACTGCATCAAATTGGTCTGCATGGCTGTTGTCCCAGAAGGAAGCCCCTTTTAAAGATGATGCACAAGAAAGCCCGCAAACAGTTTGCTGAAGACAAGCAGACTAAGGACATGGATTACTGGAACCATGTCCTATGGTCTGATGAGACCAAGATAAAGTAATCTGGTTCAGATGATGTCAAGCGTGTGTGGTGGCAACCAGGTGAGGAGTACAAAGACAAGTGCGTCTTTATAGTCAAGCATGGTGGTGGGAGTGTCATGGTTTGGGGCTGCATGAGTGCTGCCAGCACTGGGGAGCTACAATTCATTGAGGGAACCCATTGAGGGAACCCAATTGGGGGACCTCCAGTAATACACTGGGCCTCACTCCTTTCCTCACTCTCAATTAAATTTTTTTTTTTGCTGGTCATTAACATTTGTTTGTTCTCTCCCATAGATTGAGTCCCCATCGTGCTGTTTGCTCTCTACATGTCTGTTCTTTTCTTCTTCTCTATCCCCTCACCCCCCAGCCAGTCGCAGCAGATGACTGCCCCTCCCTGAGCCTGGTTCTGCTGGAGGTTTCTTCCTGTTAAAAGGGAGTTTTTCCTCTCCACCGTCGCCAAGTGCTTGCTCACAGGGGATCGCCTGATTGCTGGGGTCTTTCTGCAACTGTGGGGGTTCCCCCTACAGTTGATAGTGCTATGAGATGACTGTTGTTGTGAAATGGCGCTATAAAAATAAAGTTGAATTGAATTGAATTGAATTGAACCATGAATGCCAACATGTACTCTGACAAACTGAAGCAGAGCATGATCCCCTCCCTTTGGAAACTGGGTCACAGGGCAGTATTCCAACATGATAACAACCCCAAACACACCTCCAAGACGACCACTGCCTTGCTAAAGAAACTGAGGGTAAAGGTGATGGACTGGCCAAGCATGTCTCCAGACCTAAACCCTATTGAGCATCCGTGGGGCATCCTCAAATGAAGGTGGAGGAGCGCAAGGTGTCTAACATCCACCAGCTCTGTGATGTCATCATGGAGGAGTGGAAGAGGATTCCAGTGGCAACCTGTGAAGCTCTAGTGAACTCCATGCCCAAGAGAGTTAAGGCAGTGCTGGAAAACAATGGTGGCCACACAAAATACTGACACTTTGGGCACAATTTGGACATTTTCACTTAGCGGTGTACTCACTTTTGTTGCCAGTGGTTTAAACATTAATGACTGTGTGTTGAGTTACTTTGAGGGGACAGCAAATTTACGCTATTATACAAGCTGTACACTGACTACTTTACATTGTATCAAAGTGTCATATCTTCAGTGTTGTCCCATAAAAAGATATAACATATTTACAAAAATGTGAGAGGTGCACTCACTTTCGTGAGATACTGTGTGTGTGTGTGTGTGTGTGTGTGCGCGTGTGTGTGCATATATATATATACACTGTCGGATATACTGTCAGAGATACTCTTCAAATAGTTATCCATCACTGTTTTTCATCTAGTCCCCCCGACCTCTACCACAACTTTACAAGGTCATTAACCTCCATAAAACACATGAAGAAGAAGACGGTCTCCATGTTCATGGCATTTGTACTGCCACCTACTGACATGGAAGAGTCATGGCAATTTGTTTGCAATTTTTTGGATCAGTTAAGAAATGAAATTAGACAATTTCCCAAGGACCCCTGAACCTTCTCTCAAGGACCCTTGGTTGAAAAATAAGGCCTTAGAAGGCAACAATGGGATCCTTACACAAACTCCCAAAGGGTGATGCTCTAAGAGAAAAATGGCTAAAATTTATTTTTAAGTTCTGGAGGATTTTAACCCAAACTTATTGGTGGATTTTTTTTTATTATTTTTTTTTTTTCAGATTTCCTGAGAACATGAATTTTAAATACTGTTTATCTGCTATAGATAGTTTTTTTTTTTTTTTTTTAGGTATGTCACTACTTCTTTTGCCTTTCACTTGTCCAGTTTCCTCAAATATTTTGAGGAAGGAGGTGAATGGTCAGGTACAAGGACTGGACCAGACAGTCTATGGACTGGACTGAAAATGAGTGAAAAAGCAGCCAACGACCAAAGAAAAACTCCAGAAAGCTTGGAGAACTATTCAAGACCAATTTAAAAAAAAAAAAAAAACACAAGAAATTATGGCTCCTTGGAAGCAAAATATAAAGAAATGAGAGGTGGCTCAAGACATTTGCACAGTCCTGTATTTTTGTAAAGATCACTATTCCTCACTCCTTTTTTGTCCTCACCTCATAGTCCTGCATGGAGGAGTAGTGCTGAGCTATCTTCACATAGTATTTCCCCGCCGACGAGTCCTCCTGGAACTCCAGGATGTGGACGGCCTTCTTCCACTGTCGAGCTGCGATGGCCGCCTCGATCGCTTTGAGCGAGCAGCTATGGAAAAGAGAACAAATACTTTGGGTACAGAGTTTTATGAAATAACCATCATCTCTGCAAATGTTTTATTGAAGCAAATATCATTCCTCTGGTTAGACAGTACTTTTCATTAAAGTTAAATTTAGTTAGAATACAACAAAGTGATATAAAATTCACTTGCAGGATAACCTATTTGGCATTTTTGGGCATTATTATAGTCATATTTAAAGATATCTCTTCTTACCACACCAACATCCCAGTGATGATTTAAAAAAATGTTGGCCATCACTTTTAGATTGTTTTATTTTTTCTCTTAAATCTGTCATCTCTCCTCCTCTCCATCTGTCCATACTCTGCTTCCCTCCGAGCCTCCTCTCCAGTACATACCCAGCTTCAATGAAGTGGTTGATGGCGGCGTCCATCTGTTTCTGCTGGACGAGGTAGTCTCCCCAGGCCTCCTCCAGTTTCACCACCTCAGCGGGGAAGGCAATGCGAGCCAGCTCCACCGCTAACGGGGGTGTCAGGGAGGAGAAGGTTTACCGCCAGAAAACCTATCCCTCTGAGCTTTAAGAAATGGTGTAGTAGCTGCTGTACCTTTCCTGAAGGCGCCTCCTTTGCGGTAGCACTCCAAGGCTCTCTGATTGTTCCTGATCGTCTCATACAGATCTCCTGCCTAAGAGAGATTAAAAAAAAAAAACAGCATGGTGGGTGAGTGGTTAGTAATACTATTTCACTACATTCATGAATTTTCTTTGTGGTCTTCTTCTTTTCCTGAGCTGTCCCTCTAATATACTCATTTCTAATCCTGTCCCTCCTAGTCACTCCCAGTGAGAATCCTAGCATCTTCAACTGCCACGTCCAGCTCCGCCTACTGTCTTTTTGTCAGTGCCACCATTTCCAAACATCACAGCAGGTCTCACTGCCGTCTTGTACAGCTCCCCTTTCACTCTAGCTGCTATAAGCAAATACTTGGGTATTTAAACTCATCTACCTTCACTACCTCTACTCCTTACATTTTCACCGTTACACCTGCCTCCTTCTCATTCACACACGTGCATTCTGTCTTGCTTCTACTGACTTTCATTCCTCTTCTCTCCAGAGCATACCTCCACCTCTCCAGGTTCTCTTCCACCTGCTCCTTACTGTCACAACAAATCACAATGTTATTTGCAAAAATCATAGTCCACAGAGACTCCCGCTGTACCCCGATATCATCCCAGGCCCACCTTGAAACCATTTGTCACTCCTACACCACACCTCACCACCATCTCATTATCTTCACACATGTCCTGTACCACCCTCACATACTTCTCTGCCACTCCTGACTTCCTCATACAGTACCGCACTTCCTCTCTTGGCACCCTATCAAACGCTTTCACTCTTTCTTGACATGAAACCGTACTGCTGCTTGCTGATTATCACCACTCCTCTTAACCTGGCTTCAACAACTCTTCCATATCTTCATAGTGTGGCTGATCAGTTTCATGCCTCTGTAGTTACTACAGCTCTGAGCATCACATTTCTTCTCCACTCCCCAGGCATTCTCTCATTCTCCAAGATTGTGTTAAACAATCTGATTAAAAAGTCCACTGCCATCTCTCCAAAACATCTCCATACCTCCATAGGTATGTCATCTGGACCAACCACCTTTCCATTCTTCATCCTCTTCATGGCTGCCCTCACTTCCACCTTGCTAATTCTCTGAACTTCCTGGTCCACCATCTTTCCTTCATCCGTGCTCCTCTCGCGCTCATTTTCTTTATTCATCATCTCCTCAAAATACTCCTTCCACCTTCTCAACATGCTCTCCTCACTCATTAGAACATTACCATCTTTGTCCTTAATCAACCTAACCTGCTGCAAATCCTTTCCAGCTATATCAATACAAGTCCCTTTCTCCTTCCTGATTGTTCAGCCTCACATACAACTCACTATATGCTTTTTCCTTTGCCCAGTCAAAAAAACCAACTGTGGGGAGGCATAATGGGTCCCTCCAAAATACAGACCATACTGTATACTGCATATTATTCTAGCTGCTGCAGCTTGAATGACATCTAACAGCATCCATTTCAACTTTTAAACACTGTAACTGATGATACTCGACACCATCAGACACAGAAATTAATTCAGCTCTTCCAAGCCACCTGTTACACAAGCGCAGATGGCCAGAGAAAAAGAAGTGTTTTCAGACAAAAAAACCCAGAAAAATAACAGACAGATGGATGGAGACGGAGTGTAAAACTGAAAAGCAACAAACAACACTGTATTGATACCTCTCCTCTCCTGGCATCTGTTAGGAGATGAGAGGAGGAGAAGCTCAGATGATTATAAAAGTAAATAGAAGTAGGAGGAGAGGAGTCTGCTCACCCTTTCATAAAACTCTCCCTTGATGAGACTGGCGGCGATGCGGCTGACGGTCTCGCTGCTGTTGGTGAGCTCCGGACGGCTGATTGTCAGGCGAGCAGCTTTAGCCGGAAGTCCAGCTTTCAGGTAGAGGTTGATGGCACCCTGGAAGTCGCCCTCTCGCTCCTTCACCTCGCCAGCCTTCTCGTCCTGACCCGTCTCGGTCAGCCAACGGTAGTAGTTCCCACGCAGGCTGTCCAGCTCCTCGTGACCCTACAGACATTTGGGATAGAGAGTGAGGTTGGCTTGGTATAAACTAATAAACTAGCAGTAAACTAATTTTATTACAAGAAAAATCAGTCCCGTTTCTAGCTTTTTGGGGGCCCTATATAAGATTGTGTTTATTTTTGAAATAGGGAAGAGTTTAAACCCTTTACGAATTTACAAGAAAAAAGGAATGAATGTCCAACAAAAAAAAAATTGCACTTACAAGAAAAATGGCAAATTTACAAGAAAAAAAAACAGAAAATTTACAAATAAAAAGGCAAATTCATGAGAAAAATGGCAAATTTACAATGATAAACAAATTTGTATGAAAAAAATTACAAATTTATGAGAAGTCACAAATTTATGAGAAAAAGATTTCAAATTTACAAGAAAAAAGCAAATTTATGAGACAAAGTAGTAAATTTTCAAGAAAAAAGTTGTAAATTTAGGAGAAAAAAGTTGCCATTTTATAAGAAACTAGAAAAGCACTCAGAGAGTGCATACCACTGCCAAGGCTCCTTCCATCCCTCATGGATCACCTCCAAAATGTAATGGGTTTGTGTGTAGGCCTAGAGCCACTTCTGGTGAAAACTGCATCAAAGTCTGTCCATTAGTTTTGGAGTACTGTGGCTAACACACTAGGGCTGCAACGATTTCTCGAATAATTCGATTACAAAAATTTCTCGATTCAAAATCTATGCGTCGACATGTCGTTTAATGTAGCACTTCCAGTCTATATGACCTTCTTCCAGTACGGCCTTTGTCCGGTCACGCTACGTAAACAAGACGCAACTTTGTTTAATGGCGTCATAGCAGAGGGACATAGTGATAGGCCAGCAAAGAGGAAGAAAGTCAGAAAAAAATGACAAAAGTATCGCAAGTCTGGGATCATTTCAAGCTCAAATTGAAGGAAAACATTGTGCAGTGTGTACATGGTACTGTAAATCCGAGAGGCAAGCTAGCATCCTACAATATCAATGTTAGTGTCTCGGCAGAAAGCACCCTACATCATGCACAGCCAGTACACTTGAGACAAGGTACGTGATTAAAATTTTAAATTAAGATGAATAGAATGTAGTCAGCTATGCTAATAGAAAGCCTGTCACACCCCCTCTACATCCGCATATGGGACCTTAAATCAGAAAAATTCTGCATTGAAATAAATGGCAAGAGCAAAATTATCTTATGATCCCAATCGAATTTTACCACGAGCTACACATATGATGTTTGTCAATTTTAAAGATAATTTTCCATGTAAATAATGGTATAGGTTGTTGTCTAACTGTTAAGGTTTAAGGTTGTGAAAATACGTAAATTAAAAAACTACAAACACAGATGGACGGAGCTCACATCATCTTTTCAAAGCGCGCCCAGGGTGAAGTAACTAACAGTCCTCTGGATCAGCTGCAGCTCCCACAATACAAAACAATACCTTTGTGTTGTTCTTCTCCTCTTTTGATCCTTTTTCATGGGTCATGAAACAGGAGGTGAGGTTTTATTAATCTCCCGCCATGATCGTGTTTAGTGATGTGGGATGATGGGAGTTGTTGTCCACTAATTGCTGAAACAAAAACTAAATATTACTGTGTTATTATATGACAGCCGACAACTTTAATTACGTGGAAAATTATCTTTTAAATTGACAAACATCATATGTGTAACTCGTGGCAAAATTTGATTGGGATCAAAAGATAATTTCACTCTTGCCATTCATTTCAATGGAGATTTTTTTTTTGATTTAAGGTCCCATATTTGGAAGTTAAGGGGGTGTGACTTAGGTTCTCTATTATGCTTATATGACCAAAGAACATACAGCCACCGCTGCAGCGAATGGAACTTTATGGTGTAACGTAACGTTTCAAGTTACATTCTATGCAATAAGCATTGCAGTGTGTTCCTGTGTTATTTAGTGTCCTGTGTTATTTAGTGTTTGGTACAATTACTACTGCTCTTTAAGAAAGAAAGTTCCACATATGTTGGTCAATGCAAATTTCTTTTTTAAAAAAAGTATCCGGGAGCTTCCGGGATGATGGCGGAGAGACATATAACGCTTAAACAGAGAGCTCTCTCTAGCCGGATTAAAAATCATCGGTAAATGGCCAACTCGACATAAGCGGATCAATAAACCAAGGGATGAAAACACGAAGGAGCCGGGCACAAGGACAAAAGCAGGGTAAAATTAAAGAATTCCTCTTCAACAACGCAGGAGAAATCGCTGAACACGAGGCCCAAAAAAACGAGGTGACTGCAGCAGAGAAAATGGAGGACGCCAGGCTCGATACCATGAACACTGGCTTCGCCAGTTTGGGTAAAGAGTTAAAAGACTTCAAGCGGCAACTACAACAGGATTTAGCGGCTCTTAAGGAGGAGCTGAAAAAAGAGATTAAGGAGGAAATTATGGGCCTCCGAAGAGAAATGGAGCGCAAGCTAGCAGAAAACATGGAGGAGCTGCGCTCTCAACGGGCGTGTGTGACAGAAGCACAGGCCCGAATATCGGAGCTGGAAGATTGGAAGAGCGAGGCAAACGAGCAGCTGCAGACCCTGACGGCGCAAACGCAGAGGATGCAGGAGAAAATAACCGACCTGGAGAGCAGGTCCAGACGGAGCAACATACGCATCTTCGGGATCCCGGAGGGCATTGAAGGCAACTCGATGACGAAATTCATGGATCAGTTCTTAAAAAAAGAGCTGGAGCTGCCCGGTGAAGCGGACCTGCAGATTCAACTAGCGCACAGAGCCTCGGCACAGAACCCGAAACCAAACTCTCCACCCAGGTCAGTTGTGGTAAACTTTCTGAAATATGATGTAAAGGAAAGAATCCTGACACAAGCGTGGAAAAAAAAGATACGAATCGGCGACAAGCAGATATTCTTTGATCATGACTACCCGACAGAAATTGTGCAGCAGCGAAAGAAATATGCAAACATTAAAAAAACGCTGAAAGAGAAAAAAATTAGATTCCAAACGCCGCTAACGAAGATGAGGATTCATTGGGAGGACGGCGTAAAAACCTACAACACGGCCAGAGAGGCAGCACGGGACATGATGGAGTGGGGCTTTGTGGTGAGCGTGCCGGAGGAAGCGGCTGGAGCACCGGCGGCACTGAACGCATCACGACAGCCGGAGTGGAGACAAGTGAGCGGCAGAAGACGGGAGGAGACGTGGAGCAGCGGGCCCAGGAAAAACTGCAAGGCTTTCAACTGAAAGCCGAGATTATAACAAAGATTAAGAAAGGCACAGAAGAAATGAAGGCCAAGAAGACAAGGTAAAAGAGAAACAAACGGCTAGGAGAGGTTTAAGTGATTTTTGTTGGACATTTCTAGACTAATGACTATTACTTGGATAGTAACTACAGGTCTAGGGAGGGCCCCTCACTCGGTGAGGTCATTCCCTCCACCCACCAACAGGGAGCAGTGGGCAGAAGAAAGGCCCAAAGTACGGAGGTCGAGATTTTTTAATGTGTTTTTATATAAATATGTGTTATTTTTGTTGTTAAAGGGGTTAGGAGCACAAGTTAAAAAAATGGAAAAACATGAATATGGGTAAAAATCTTAAGATAATGACACTAAACGTGAATGGTCTGAACTCACCTGTTAAAAGGGAAAGAATAATAAGAAAATTCAAGAAGGAAAAAGCCGAAATTATATTTATGCAAGAGACACATTTGAGCAAGACAGAACATGTGAAACTAAAGAGATTTGGCTATAAGAACTCCTACTACAGTTCATTTAAGGGAGGAACTAAAAGGGGGGTTATGATACTAATTTCAAATAAAATACAATTTGAATGTGAACAAGAAATCCAGGATAAAGAAGGCAGGTATGTAATAATAAAGGGAAGAATAGATGGTATGCAGATCACATTAGTGAACATCTATGCCCCACCAGAAAGTGACAAGGGTTTTTTTCAACAACTGTTTGATCTCATAGCAACACACAGTGAAGGAGTCCTAATTTGTGGAGGAGACTTAAATGCTGTCATGGATCATGAAGTTGATACAACAAGTGTTAAGAAGACAAAAAAACATGTAATAAAGTTCATAAGAACCTCACTGGCAGAAATGGGTATGGTAGACATATGGAGGGACCTGCACCCACTCGAAAAAGACTATACACATTATTCAGCAGTCCATAAAATACACTCTAGAATAGATTACTTCCTTATGAATGAAGGTGACAGACACAGGGTGAGAAATTGTCGGATTGGAGGGGCAGAAATATCAGATCATAATCCTATATACATGGAAATATACGTATTTAAACAATAGAAAACAACAAACAACATGGAAACTTAATGTAGGACTGTTAAATGATGAGAAAATGAAAGAAAGAATAAAAGTAAACATAAACAAGTATCTCCAAGAGAATGACAATGAAGAAGTGGACCCAACAATACTATGGGATGCACTAAAAGCCGTGTTAAGAGGTAAATTAATTGTTGAAACAGGAAAAGCAAATAAATCTAAACTGGAAACATATGAACAAAGATGTGAGAGACTGAGGGAATTAGAACGTAAACATCAAAGCACAAATGACCCAAAAATATACTAAGAAATTAAAGAAGAAAAAATAAAGATAAAAGAAACACAAATAGATGAAATTGAAAGGAAAAATAGATATCTAAAGCAAAAATATTATGAAACGGGACCAAAAGCCACAAAACTGCTGGCAAAACGGTTAAGAAAACAACAAACAGTGAATAATGTACTGTATATAAGATTAAAGACCCCATCACAAATAAAACCACAGTTAACCCAGAAAACATCGAAGAAATATTCCAAAATTTCTATCAAGAACTATACTCGCAACCTGAAGAAACAAATACTAAGGATATTAAAAAATTTCTATGCACATTGGACTTGCCATCAATAGGAAATCAACAAAATGAAAAGCTAACAGCAGAAATAACAACACAAGAGATTAGAGATGTGATTAAGTCACTTAAAAACGGTAAATCACCAGGTAGTGATGGGTACCCTTCTGAGTTTTATAAACTGTTTATAGAAGAACTCATGCCACAGCTTCTAAAGTCATTTAATTGGACGTTGAACAATAACAAAATACCTCCATCATGGAACGAAGCCATTATTTCAGTTATTTTAAAGCCAGGGAAAGATAGAGAACAATGCGGAAACTATAGACCAATCTCTTTATTAAATGTGGATTATAAAATATATACAACAATTATATGTAAACGAATAAAGACATTCTTGACGGAATTGATAGAAGATGATCAAACTGGTTTCATAGAGGGACGCCAAACACATGACAATATCAGGAGAACAATACATATAATTAATCAAATACATAAAGAAAAGAAAAGCGCAGTAATAATGAGTTTAGACGCAGAAAAAGCATTTGACAGGGTTAACTGGAAATTCCTATATAGTGTGCTGGAACGCTTTGGATTTAACGAAAAATCAGTACAATGCATAAGGACGCTGTATCAAGAACCTGTGGCAAGAATCAAGATAAACGGTAGCTTAACAGACAAAGTAAATATACAAAGATCAACTAGGCAGGGATGCTGCTTATCGCCCACCTTGTTTGCTCTGTTCATAGAGCCACTGGCTCAAGCGATACGACAAAATAAGAAATTAAAAGGTGTAACAATAAAGGGAGCGGAACACAAGATTGGGCTATTTGCAGACGATATTATAAGTTTACCTTGAACAACCAGATGAATCAATAATGGAAATGATGAACTTGATAGAAAATTTTGGAAAATTATCAGGATACAAGATAAACATAACAAAAACACAAATACTGACATTCCACTATAACCCTCTAAACCAGATAACTGATGAGATCAAACTAAACTGGAAACAAAAAGAAATAAAATACCTTGGAGTGAACATACCTAAAGATCTAAGCAAAATATATAAAGCAAACTATGATAGGTTGGAACAAGAAATAAAAAAAGATATTGATAGATGGTCAATCTTAAATATGGATCTGAATTCAAAAATTGAGACAGTCAAAATCAGCATACAACCTAGATTACTTTACCTCTTCCAGGCTCTACCAACAGAGATTCCAGGTGCCCAGTTCTCAAAGTGGGACAGGATGATATCGAGATTTGTTTGGGGAGGTAAAAAGCCAAGAGTGAAATATAAAACTCTCCAGTTACCAAAAGAGAAAGGAGGCATGGGCCTACTGAGTCTAAAGGAATATTACTACTCAGCACAAATAAGATATATCATATGTTGGTGCGACGAAGGATATGAGGCAAAATGGAAAGAAATGGAAAAGGAAATTGAGGGACTCCCAGTACAAAGCATAATAGGAGATAAAGATGCATATAAGCAAATCAAACAAATAGACCCAATCACTAAATTTACTTTGGAACTGTGGTATAAAATAGTACAAAAGTATAATATAAAGGAAGACATAAAACTATTGAAATGGGTAGCATTTGACAGTCAGTTTGAACCGGCAAAGCAAGATAGGGGATACAAAAATCTGGTGAACAAGGGAATCACAGCATGGGGCAATATCGGAAAAAAAGATCTCGGGAGCTTTGTAAACATCAGAAGAAAATTTAAACTAGAAAGATCGGAATTCTTCAGATATCTGCAGATGAGAGACTATTATATGAAGAAGATTAGGCATAACCTCCAAACAGATGTGAGCGAGATTATACAATTCATTTTAAGCTCATATACAGGAAATAAAATAAGAATTATTTCAAAGCTATATCAGAAACTTATGGCAAACAAACACTCAAGTAACTATATAAAGGAGAAATGGGAGAAAGAGCTAAATTTAAACATAACAGAAGAAAGCTGGCAGGAAATATGGAAAACACAACACACATCAACAAATTCAAGGACATGGAGGGAATTTGGATGGAAAAACCTGATTCGCTTTTTCATTACACCACAGATTCAAGGAAAATATACAAATACCCAATCTTTATGCTGGAGGGGCTGTGGGGCTCAAAATGCAGACCACTCACATATGTTTTGGAAATGCTGCAAAATCTCATCATTCTGGAAATCTATACATGTGACAATACAGAGGATATTAGGATATAATATACCAATGAACTGTAACCTGATGTACTTATGTGATCTTAAAAGAGACAATGTAATACAGGCTGAGGACAGATATCTAGTTAAAATCTTGTTGATTGCATGTAAAAAAAAAAACAATCACAAAAAAATGGCGATCAGAAGTTCTTCCTGACCAAGAGCAATGGACTGACATTGTTGAGGACATACGTATGATGGAAAAACTAACATATCGACAAAGAATGCAAGAAGGACTATGGGAAAAAAATGGCGGAAATGGACACACTACAAAGTGCAACAACGAGACAGAAATTGAAAGAATAACCAAAGACGCTGGAAAAACCAGAAGAATTAAGAGATGGAAACTAAAAACTTGATGCTCCAACATTTGTCCCCCCCCCCTTTTTTTTTTTCTTTCTTACTCTAGCCCCTTTGTTTTTAAATGTAGACTGTGATCTGAATGCAATATATATGATGAAAAATGAATAAAAATCTAAGTTACAAAAAAAAAAAAACATATCCGATTACTCAAGTAATCTTCGAATGGAGTGGGCAATTACCCGAGCCATAAAATAGTCATTAGCTGCAGCCCTATAACGCACTGTGAGAAGACAAGAGCCTTAGCTGGGGTATGCATTCTCAGATCATCACCAAAATATAATGGGTTTCTCTGTAGCCCAAGAATCACCTCTGGTGAAAATTTCATCCAAATCCATCCAGTAGTTTTTGTGTAATCCTGCTGCACAAATACAAACAAAGCCCTTGGTGGAAGTATGCACTCTCAGATCATCACCAAAATCTAACCATCTGTTCCCCATGCCATTACACACCTTACCTGAAAATTTCATCAAAACCCGTTTATAACTTTTTGAGTTATGTTGCTAACAGATAGACAAAAAAAAACAAACCAGTGCCGGCAAAAACATAACCTCCTTGGTGGAGATAAAAATAGCAAATCTATGAGAAACTGCTGCAAATTGATTATAAAGTAATGAATTTACATGAAAAAAAAATTATAAGAAAAAGCCACTAATTTATGAGAAAAATATTTCAGATTTACAAGAAAAAAAATTGCAAAGACTGGAGATTCAGAGTTTTAAAGCTCATTGAGAAGATGTAATAATGATTTTACCTCTACAGATGTATAAAATGTTCAAACACTGGCTGTAGTGTGATTTGCTCGTTTGTTTGTGGTTTTACGGTGTCTCTCCTTACACACACTCCCACGACGGAGTGGTTTTCGAGCAGGCAGACGTCCACCGGCAGGCCGGAGGAGATGGAGGAAGGGACGGTGTGGGAAAAGTCGCGGGTGAGGGTTTTTTTTAAAATCACACACTGTTTTTTCGCTGATGTGTTCCATTAATACTCACCTAAACACGGAAGTGAGCATGATACAGCGACACATTTGACTGGTAAGACTGAGCATTTGAGTGCTACTCAGGGACAAATCTGACTGGCGAAACTGGTGGAAGTTAACGAGGATTGGCTAAAATTGCAGGAAAGTTGTGGTGATTGGATAAAAATTGCAAGGTTGCGCAAAAGATGCACTGATTGGCTGATTTTGCATTGACACGATCGCAACATCACAAAATCCTGGAGGGAAGTACACACACACACACACACAGTGGTGTGGAAAAAGTGTTTACCCTCTTCCTGATTTCTCATTTTTTTTTGTATGTTTGTCAGACTTAAATGTTTCAGATCATCAAACAAATTCAAACATTAGACAAAGATAACACAAGTAAACACAAAATGCAGTTTTTCAATGAAGGTGTTTATTATTAAGGGAAAAAAATCCAAACCTACATGACCCTGTGTGAAAAAGTGATTGCCTCCTAAACCTATTAACTGGTTGGGCCACCCTTAGCAGCAACAACTGCAGTCAAGCGTTTGCAATAACTGGCAGTGAGTCTTTTACAGCGTTGTGGAGGAATTTTGGCCCACTCATCTTTGCAGAATTGTTGTAATTCAGCCACATTGGAGGGTTTTCCAGCATGAACCGCCTTTTTGTAACTTAGATTTTTATTCATTTTTCATCATATATAATGCATTCAGATCACATTCTACATTTAAAACACAAAGGGGTTAGGGTAGGGAAAAAGAAAAAAAATTAAAAAAAAAAAATAAAAAAAAAAAAATAAAAAAAAAAATAAATAAAAGGGGGGGGGGGGACAAATGTTGGAGCATCAAGTTTTTAGTTTCCATCTCTTAATTCTTCTGGTTTTTTCAGTGTCTTTGGTTATTCTTTCAATTTCTGCCTCGTTGTTGCACTTTGTAGTGTGTCCATTTCCGCCATTTTTTCTCCCATATTCCTTCTTGCATTCTTCGTCGATATGTTAGTTTTTCCATCATACGTATGTCCTCAACAATGTCAGTCCATTGTTCTTGGTCAGGAAGAACTTCTGATCGCCATTTTTTTGTGATAGTTTTTTTACATGCAATCAACAAGATTTTAACTAGATATCTGTCCTCAGCCTGTATAACATTGTCTTTTTTAAGATCACATAAGTACATCAGGTTACAGTTCATTGGTATATTATATCCTAATATCCTCTGTATTGTCACATGCATAGATTTCCAAAATGATGATATTTTGTAGCATTTCCAAAACATATGTGAGTGGTCTGCATTTTGAGCCCCACATCCCCTCCAGCATAAAGATTGGGTATTTGTATATTTTCCTTGAATCTGTGGTGTAATGAAAAAGCGAATCAGGTTTTTCCATCCAAATTCCCTCCATGCCCTTGAATTTGTTGATGTGTGTTGTGTTTTCCATATTTCCTGCCAGCTTTCTTCTGTTATGTTTAAATTGAGCTCTTTCTCCCATTTCTCCTTTATATAGTTACTTGTATGATTGTTTGTCGTAAGTTTCTGATATAGTTTTGAAATAATTCTTATTTTATTTCCTGCATATGAGCTTAAAATAAGTTGTATAATCTCGTTCACATCTGTTTGGAGGTTATGCCTAATCTTCTTCATATAGTAATCTCTCATCTGCAGATATCTGAAAAATTCCGATCTTTCTAATTTAAATTTTCTCCTGATATTTACAAAGCTCCCGAGATCTTTTTTTCCGATATTGCCCCATGCTGTGATTCCCTTGTTCACCAGATTTTTGTATCCCCTATCTTGTTTTGCCGGTTCAAACTGACTGTCAAATGCTACCCATTTCAATAGTTTTATGTCTTCCCTTATATTATATTTTTGTACTATTTTATACCACAGTTCTAAAGTAAATTTAGTGATTGGGTCTATTTGTTTGATTTGCTTATATGCATCTTTATCCCCTATTATGCTTTGTACTGGGAGTCCCTCAATTTCCTTTTCCATTTCTTTCCATTTTGCCTCATATCCCTCGTCGCACCAACATATGATATATCTTATTTGTGCTGAGTAGTAATATTCCTTTAGACTCGGTAGGCCCATGCCTCCTTTCTCTTTTGGTAATTGGAGGGTTTTATATTTCACTCTTGGTTTTTTACCTCCCCAAACAAATCTCGATATCATCCTGTCCCACTTTGAGAATTGGGCATCTGGAATCTCTGTTGGTATAGCCTGGAAGAGGTAAAGTAATCTAGGTTGTATGCTGATTTTGACTGTCTCAATTTTTGAATTCAGATCCATATTTAAGATTGACCATCTATCAATATCTTTTTTTATTTCTTGTTCCAACCTATCATAGTTTGCTTTATATATTTTGCTTAGGTCTTTAGGTATGTTCACTCCAAGGTATTTTATTTCTTTTTGGTTCCAGTTTAGTTTGATCTTATCAGTTATCTGGTTTAGAGGGTTATAGTGGAATGTCAGTATTTGTGTTTTTGTTATGTTTATCTTGTATCCTGATAATTTTCCAAAATTTTCTATCAAGTTCATCATTTCCATTATTGATTTATCTGGTTGTTCAAGGTAAACTATAATATCGTCTGCAAATAGCCCAATCTTGTGTTCCGCCCCCTTTATTGTTACACCTTTTAATTTCTTATTTTGTCGTATCGCTTGAGCCAATGGTTCTATGAACAGAGCAAACAAGGTAGGCGATAAGCAGCATCCCTGCCTAGTTGATCTTTGTATATTTACTTTGTCTGTTAAGCTACCGTTTATCTTGATTCTTGCCACAGGTTCTTGATATAGCGTCCTTATGCATTGTACTGATTTTTCGTTAAATCCAAAGCGCTCCAGTACACTATATAGGAATTTCCAGTTAACCCTGTCAAATGCTTTTTCTGCGTCTAAACTCATTATTACTGCGCTTTTCTTTTCTTTATGTATTTGGTTAATTATATGTATTGTTCTCCTGATATTGTCATGTGTTTGGCGTCCCTCTATGAATCCAGTTTGATCATCTTCTATCAATTCCGTCAAGAATGTCTTTATTCGTTTACATATAATTGTTGTGTATATTTTATAATCTACATTTAATAAAGAGATTGGTCTATAGTTTCCGCATTGTTCTTTATCTTTCCCTGGTTTTAAAATAACTGAAATGATTGCTTCGTTCCATGATGGAGGTATTTTGTTGTTGTTCAGCGTCCAATTAAATGACTTTAGGAGTTGTGGCGTGAGTTCTTCTATAAACAGTTTATAAAACTCAGAAGGGTACCCATCACTACCTGGTGATTTACCGTTTTTAAGTGACTTAATCACATCTCTGATCTCTTGTGTTGTTATTTCTGCTGTTAGTTTTTCATTTTGTTGATTTCCTATTGATGGCAAGTCCAATGTGTCTAGAAATTTTTTGATATCTTTAGTATTTGTTTCTTCAGGTTGCGAGTATAGTTCTTGGTAGAAATTATGGAAAATTTCTTCGATGTTTTCTGGGTTAACTGTGGTTTTATTTGTGGTGGGGTCTTTAATCTTGTATACATTATTCATTGTTTGTTGTTTTCTTAACCGTTTTGCCAGCAGTTTTGTGGCTTTTGGCCCCGTTTCATAATATTTTTGCTTTAGATATCTATTTTTCCTTTCAATTTCATCCATTTGTGTTTCTTTTATCTTTGTTTTTTCTTCTTTAATTTCTTGATATATTTTTGGATCATTTGTGCTTTGATGTTTACGTTCTAATTCCCTCAGTCTCTCACATCTTTGTTCATACGCTTCCAGTTTAGTCTTATTTGCTTTTCCTGTTTCAACAATTAATTTACCCCTTAACACGGCTTTTAGTGCGTCCCATAGTATTGTTGGGTCCACTTCTTCATTGTCATTCTCTTGGATATATTCGTTTATGTTTATTTTTATTCTTTCTTTCATTTTCTCATCATTTAACAGTCCTACGTTAAGTTTCCATGTTGTTTGTCGTTTTCTATTGTTTAAATATATTTCCATGTATATAGGATTATGATCTGATATTTCTGCCCCTCCAATCCAACAATTTCTCACCCTGTGTCTGTCACCTTCATTCATAAGGAAGTAATCTATTCTAGAGTGTACTTTATGGGCTGCTGAATAATGTGTATAGTCTTTTTCGAGTGGGTGTAGGTCCCTCCATATGTCTACCATACCCATTTCTGCCAGTGAGGTTCTTATGAACTTTGTTACATGTTTTTTTGTCTTCTTAACACTTGTTGTGTCAACTTCATGATCCATGACAGCATTTAAGTCTCCTCCACAAATTAGGACTCCTTCACTGTGTGTTGCTATGAGATCAAACAGATGTTGAAAAAAACCCTTGTCACTTTCTGGTGGGGCATAGATGTTCACTAATGTAATCTGCATACCATCTATTCTTCCCTTTATTATTACATACCTGCCTTCTTTATCCTGGATTTCCTGTTCACTTTCAAATTGTATTTTATTTGAGATTAGTATCATAACCCCCCTTTTTGCTCCTCCCTTAAATGAACTGTAGTAGGAGTTCTTATAGCCAAATCTCTTTAGTTTCACATGTTCTGTCTTGCTCAAATGTGTCTCTTGCATAAATATAATTTCAGCTTTTTCCTTCTTGAATTTTCTTATTATTCTTTCCCTTTTAACAGGTGAGTTCAGACCATTCACGTTTAGTGTCATTATCTTAAGATTTTTACCCATATTCATGTTTTTCCATTTTTTTAACTTGTGCTCCTAGCCCCTTTAACAACAAAAATAACACATATTTATATAAAAACACATTAAAAAATCTCGACCTCCGTACTTTGGGCCTTTCTTCTGCCCACTGGTCCCTGTTGGTGGGTGGGGGGTTTGTCTTCACAGAGTGAAGGGCCCTCCCTAGACTTCTAATTACTATCAAAGTAATAGTCATAAGTCTAGAAATGTCCAACAAATATCACTTAAACCTCTCCTAGCCGTCTGTTTCTCTTTTACCTTGTCTTCTTGGCCTTCATTTCTTCTGTGCCTTTCTTAATCTTTGTTATGATCTAGGCTTTCAGTTGAAAGCCTTGTAGCTTGTCCTGGGCCCGCTGCTCTACGTCTCTCCCCCTTCTTCCGCCGTTCACTCGTCTCCACTCCGTCTGTCGTGGTGCGTTCAGGGCCGCCGCTGCTCCAGCCGTCTCCTTCGGCACGCTCACCTCAAGGCCCCGCTCCATCATATCCCGCGCTGCCTCTTCGGCCGTGTTGTAGGTTCTTGTGCCTTCCTCCCAATGAATCCTCATTTTCGTTAGCGGCGTTTGGAATCTAATTTTTTTCTCTTTCAGCGTTTTTTTAATATTGGCATATTTCTTCCGCTGCTGCACGATTTCTGTCGGGTAGTCATGGTCAAAAAATACCTGTTTGTCGCCGATTCGTATCTTTTTTTTCCATGCTTGCGTCAGGATTCTTTCCTTTATGTCATATTTCACAAAGTTTACCACAACTGACCTGGGTGGAGAGTTTGTTTTCGGGTTCTGTGCCGGTGTTCTGTGCGCCCGTTGAATCTGCAGATCCGTTTCTCCGGGTATTTCCAGTTCTTTTTTTAAGAACTGATCCATGAATTTTGTCATCGAGTTGCCTTCAATGCCCTCCGGAATTCCAAAGATGCGCATATTGCTTCGTCGGGATCTGCTCTCCAAGTCGTTTATTTTCTCCTGCATCCTCTGCGTTTGCGTCGTCAGGGTCTGTAGTTGTTTGTTTGCCTCGCTTTTCCAATCTTCTAGTTCCGAAATTCGGGTCTGCGCTTCTGTCATACACGCCCGCTGGGAGCGCAGCTCCTCCATGTTTTCCGTTAATTTACGCTCCATTTCTCTTCGGAGGTCCATGATTTCCTCCTTAATTTCTTTTTTCAGTTCCTCCTTAAGAGCCGCTAAATCCTGTTGTAGCTGTCGCTTGAATTCTCTTAACTCTTCACCCAAACTGGCGATGCCAGCGTTCATGTTGTCGAGTCTGGTGTCCTCCATTTTCTCTGCTGTAGACATCTTGCTTTTTTGGGCTTTGCGTACAGCGGTTTTTCCTGCGTTGTTGGAGAGGAATTCTTCAATTTTACCCTGTTTTTGTCCTTGTGCCCGGTTCCTTCGTGTTTTCATCCCTTAGTTTATTGATTCGTTTATGTCGAGTTGGCCATTTACCGATGATTTTTAATCCGGCTAGGGAGAGCTCTTTGTTTAAGTGTTATGTCTCTCCGCCATCTTCCCGGAAGTCCATGAACCGCCTTTTTAAAGCTGGGTTCACACTATAATGTTTGAACCAACTTTTACTGACGTTTTGAAAAATCAAAGAAATCAGTCCTAACGTTGGTGAAATTACATTCATAAGCAGTTTTTTTTTAGTCCAGCGCACACCAACTTTTACAAACTCTTGCTAGCATTTCCCAGTGTTGCACTCAGTGTTGTCAAACCTTTGCCAACTTAGGCTAGTGTATGTGTAGCAGTTGCCAACTTAGGTTAACTTAAGCTAAGAATACTCAGCGCAGTTCAGCTAACATCAATGTCAGGCGATGCTCATATAAAGATCAGCGTTTGTGGAGGCTTCCTGCCATCCTGGACCTGCTTTTTTGGGCAGATTCACACTACGATGTTTGGACCAACTTTTACTGACATTTTGGCAAACGTCTGGCTCTGCTGGCAAAAGTTGATAAAAGTTCATGATAGCTGGTGTTTGCTGGCAAATGCTGGCAAAGTTGTATTCGTTGAGAATTTTCAGCATGCTAAAAATTTGGCGACGTTTGGAAATAAACGTTGGTGAAAGTTGTGCTCTTTTTGTCAAAGTTCCTGTGCGCTGGGCTAAATTATGCAGAGTTCGCCTAAGTCAGCCTAAGTTAAGCTCCTCTGGCAAACGTTGACTGAAATGCTGGTGGAAGCAGATGATATTCACGAAAGAAAGAGAAACAGAGAGAAGGGGGGATTAAAAAAAGAAAATATATATGTAAGAGGCCAGTGTACAGTATTTGGTGATAACGTGTGTATCATGTTTTTTTTTTTTAATGTATGGGATAATACACACACATAAAAAAAAATGGCCATTTGATGGTGTGATGGGTGTGGTCTGGTGAGTGGTTTGGAGTTTTGTGTCTGCAGTTTTATTTTTCTACCACTAGGCTGGGCTGTTGTGCAAACGTGTCTTTTGCCAGTATGAATTACTGGTTACCTTGGAACCAGAGACCGATCATTTTTTAATTTTTTTTTTTTTTGCTGTCTGAAAAAACATTTTTGCAAGACGTTCCAACACAGTTGCACAATAACCCAAAATGGCGGTGCCCGCCAACCGAGCATAAACAAACTTTTCCACAAGTAGGTTTTTTTCTGGTTTTTGTAATTAATCCATTAACTGACTGTCTGCTTCTAGCTTTCTTTCTTTTTTTTTTTTTCGTACGGAGCTGGAGGAACTAGAGAACTATATTGACGAGTTTTATTTCCGTTGCTGTGCCATGGAGCAATCCTCCACCTGAACAATGAGAGCAAGTTTTTAGCCAAAGTCAAATTCCTTGTATGTGTTGTGCATACTTGGCCAATAAAGCTGATTCTGATTCTGATTCTGATTCTGTACCATGGAGCAGGAGCTAGAGAACTATGTTGACGAGTTTTATTTCCGTTGCTGTGCCATGGAGCAGTCTCCCATCCCTGCTCCCCAGTCAAAGCAACTGAGACCGGCAGACTCGCCGAAAACAGCGCCCGAGAAATCACAAGACGGCTCTGAGGTTAGTGACATCCTTTTTTCTATTGAAAATAAACTTGTCAGCATGGATGGCAGACTAGCGTTAGTACAGCTGCTCCATAAAGAATTCCAGAGCGTGTGTGAGAGTCTGGAATACAGTCAGGCGCAGCTTGTCTCTCTCTTAGAGGAAAACAATAGTTTGAAAAAGCCACTAGACACGCTAACCACGCAACTTGGTGTTGCTGAAAGAGAGAACAGGAAGATGAAGGAAACAGTTCTCAATTTGCAGTCATGCAGCGTGAGAGATAACCTTGTTTTTTCCGGAATTGCTGAAAAAAAATAATGAAAATCCAGAACAGCTGGTCTGGGAATTTATGTCCACATAACTGAAATTGTCCGCCAAAGTCACAAAATCAATTACCTTCCACCGAGTCCACCAAATTGGGTAAAAAAAAATCCTCAAAATAAACGTCCCAGACTTCCGGTCTGGACGCCATGGCGACTGCAGCTTAACACTGAAGCTCTCAGACCCAATCCAAGATAACACCTTGAAAATCAAACTTAACGGATTTTTGGAGGAGTGAAAATCAAAAGACAAAATCATCATGTCTAAAGGAAAACAGAAGAAACTGAAATTCTCCAAGCCAGGACACGTATCGGCTGGAGAATCTGAACTGGAAGATCTCCGTTCAGAAGACGAGGAACTGGTGATAGCTAACAAAAAGGTTAGCCTGGAATCACTATTTGAAGAGCTACGACGATTTTGCCGAGAAGTTACGGCCGAATTTCGGGAATTCAGAGAAGAATTGAAAAGGACAAACAGCAGAGTGGACCAGGCCGAGAACCGAATCTTGGAAACAGAGGAACGAATAAAAGTGCTCGAAGATTCTGTGCTGGACCTACGCAAAAGACAAGCATCTATAGAGGCTAAGCTAGCCAACCAAGAAGGAAGACAAAGAAGAGACAACATAAGAATTCATGGTCTGATAGAAGGAGCCGAAAACGGTTTTAACTCAATGGCAGAATGCGTGGAATCCTTACTAAGAGAGAAATTGGATATTCCACAAACCACCGACTTGAAGATAGAAAAGGCACATCGTTCATTAGCCGCTAGGCCGGCGGCGGAAGCGCCCCCACGTTCGGTGTTGGTAAGATTTTCCAATTTCAAAATAAAACAAGAGGTTGTAAGACTGGCCTGGCAGAAAAAAGGATTTATGCACCAGGAGAGAAAAGTCTTCGTGGAACACAATTACGCCCCGGAGGTCCTTAAAAAGCGCAGGGAATACAATGACGCGAAAAAGGTGTTAAGAGAGAAGAAATTGCGCTTTCAGACTCCATTTCCTGCGAAGTTAAGGGTCTTCTACGGTGAAGAAACATGTCTCTATAATTCGGCGGAAGAAGCAACAGCTGACATGGCGAGAAGAGGGCTCCCGGTAACGGTATTTAAACCCGCAGCAGACCCGAGTGAGAAGATCAAAGCGCAAACATGGACAACACAAAGACCTTCAAAATCCACGGACCAGCAGCAGGAAACCCAGCGCCAGAGCGTCGCGGATAAACTGTCCGTTTTCAGGTTGGAATAGCGACCTTTTTTTTTTTTTTTTTTTCTCTTGAATCAATCCGCACATCCAACCCCCCTCATACAAGGTAACAAACATTAAAGGAGATGCGTATTCAGCATGTGGTAAAACATTTCATGGAACAGTCATAATATTTGAAACAAATAAGTCTTTTTAATTAAAAAAAAAAAAAAAAACTTGTTAAAATAGAAATGTGACAATAATCCACATGTTCTCCTCATACTAACAAATACTGTTTTTGCGTGAATGTTTGATGTGATGGGGGTGGGAGGGTGCACACAATTTCACAGGGTTTAGGCATAAAAGGAAAAAAAAAATCATTACAAGTTTGGATTGGGTTCTGAAACTCACGTTAAAAGCATGGGAAAACTTACAGGGGTAAGAGAGGGCCCTCAACACGTAACAGAGTTTGAGGAATTTCCCTCAGGGCCTTCACTCCATCAAGGCTCTTCCAGGGTCTTTAAAAAGACCTCAGCTCAGGAAGTTCTTCTGACAGCTTTTTGTTTTAAAGTTTTATACACTATGTTCTTAATGTTTTTCTTGTTTTTAATGTTCTTTCAGTTTCTGAGTAGCATAAAAGAGGGCCACCACACAGTTATACTAAACAAAACAACACAATGGAGAAACAGGGTGTAACCAAAATAATTTCATATAATGTAAAAGGAATCCTGAATCCAGTTAAAAGATCCAAGATTCTAGGCAAAATGAAAAAAGACAAAGCAGGAATAATATTTTTACAAGAAACCCACCTAACAGACGTGGAACACAATAAACTCAGTAGACAAGGGTTTAAAATGATCTCTTCATCTTCATATAAGTCAGGGAGGAGGAGGGGAGTAGCGACATTGATATCAACCAAAATTACATTTGAAAAAAAATCAGAACACAAAGATAAAGAAGGGAGATACAGTTTGGTAACTGGGCGGCTAGAGGGAGAAGATATCACCCTGCTGAATGTGTATGCTCCCCCAGGGGCTAACTGGAAATTTTATAAAAATGTATTCGACCTAATGATAACTAAAGCTCAAGGTTTAGTGATATGTGGTGGGGACTTCAATCTTAGACTGAATCCATACTGGGATGCTTCTGGTAATTCTCCACATCAAAATAACACCCAAAACAGGAAGACTCGGATGCTGCTAAAAGAAATGGGAATCTGTGACGTGTGGAGGGAACTCAACCCCAGTGTGAAAGACTATACATTTTACTCAACTCCACATTCATCTTACTCAAGGATTGACTATTTTTTTATGTTTAATAGAGACATTGGAAGAGTAAAAACATGTAAAATAGGACTGATGGATCTCTCTGACCACAGTCCGATCTACATGGACTTAAATATCCAAAAATACACAAATAATACATTTTCTTGGAGGTTAAATTCAAATGTCCTGAAAGGACCATTGAAAGATGAATTGGAATCAGATATTCTCAGATATTTGGAAGAAAACGATAATGGAGAAGTATCCCCTTTAATACTGTGGGATGCACGCAAAGCTGTAATAAGAGGAAAGATTATTGCAAAACTGGCAACCCAAAAGAAACTAAGACAAGAAAAACTATCCACATTAGAGTCAGAACTTAGGAACCTAGAAAAAGAACACAAAGGCAACACTCATTCTACTGACTCGCTCAAGATTAAGGAAATTAAAAACCAAATAAATGAGATCTACACAATAGAAATCCAGAAGAAACTTACATTTTTGAAACAAAAACACTATGAAGCAGGCAGTAAATCGGCAAAATTGCTAGCCTATAAATTGAGGAAACATCAAACAGAAAGAGCAATCTACAAAATCAGAGACCCAGTATCAAAGGAAATAAAATTCAGAATTCAGGATATTCTTAAAAGCTTCGAGAATTACTATAAGAACTTATACTCCCACAAAAAACATAAAAACGCATCCGAGGCATTCCTAAACACATTAAACCTTCCCCAACTTACGGAGTCACAAAATAAAACACTACTGTCAGAAATACATCCTAAAGAATTGGAAAAAGCAATTATGAAACTTAAAGCTAACAAATCCCCAGGAGCTGATGGCTATACAGCAGAGTGGTACAAAACCTTTAAACAGCAACTATCTCCTCTCCTCCTGAAAACATTTAATTATGTCCTCCACACAGGGGAAATCCCCCCCTCCTGGAGAGAAGGGGTCATTGCAGTTATACCTAAACCTGAAAAGGATAAACTAGAGTGCTCCAACTACAGACCAATCAGTGTACTAAATCAGGACTATAAGCTTTTTACCATTATCCTTGCCAAAAGGTTAGAAAATATACTGACAGACCTAATTCATTTAGACCAAACAGGTTTTATAAGACAAAGACAGACACAAGACAACATTCGACGCACTTTACACATAATTCATCATATAAAAAAATATAACTTAAATGCAGTCATATTGGGATTAGATGCTGAAAAAGCATTCGATTCGGTTGACTGGTCTTTTCTATACAGAATCTTATCCAGTTTCAATTTTCATAACAACTTCATTAGAACTATACAGGCATTATATAAAAAACCAACAGCTAAAATAAGGATTAACGGTAATTTATCATCATCTTTTGAACTGGAAAGAGGATGTCGTCAGGGCTGCCCCCTGTCTCCACTGCTCTTTGCAATCTTCATAGAACCTCTGAGCCAATGGATAAGACAAAATCAAAAAATTCAAGGTATTACACTTGGTCAGAAGGAACATAAAATAGCACTCTTTGCTGATGACATTTTAATATACCTAGGGCAGCCGGACACTTCTTTACCAGAACTAACCTCAATTTTTTCAAAGTATGGAGATTTATCGGGGTACAAATTAAACATGCATAAAACCCAAATTTTAACATTCAACTATGACCCAAATCATTATTCACTAAGCAAACTCAAAACTAACTGGGAGTCGGAATCTATGAAATATCTGGGGGTCAATATCCCGAAACAACTCAACAAAATTATATCACTAAACTATGATCCACTGGTGACAAAAATAAAATCTGACCTAACAAGATGGAATATGATACCATTCTTGGGTACTGCACAAAGAATTGAAGCAGTCAAAATGAATATACTTCCACGTCTTCTATACCTTTTCCAAACAATACCGGTAGAACCTCCCAAAAAAACATGGCAGGAACTGGACAGAAGGATCTCTAGATTCATATGGCAGGGCAAGAGACCTAGAATCAGATATAGAACCCTACAGCTAAACAAAGACAAAGGTGGGCTCGCGCTGCCAAATATCAGGGACTACTTTAAAGCCACACAAATTAAAACTTTAGTAGAGATATGTAACCCAGTCTACACTGCACAATGGAAGGAGATCGAATGCCAAATAACAAGTGACATCCCCCTACAGGCGATAATAGGGAATGCTTACCTAATGCCTTACCTAAGCTTTTGAACAACACTAACCCGTGGATAGAGACCCCGCTAAAAATTTGGTTTAAGATAGTCAGAGAGAATCAAACTAAAGAGCCCTATCGACTTCTGCAATGGATTGCCTATGATCAAGACTTTACTCCTAATAAAACAGACTCCAGATTTAAAAAGTGGAAGGAGAAAGGGCTGATAAAATATTACGATTTTTTTAAAGGGCAAATCTTAAGAAGTTTTGAAGATTTGAAAAAACAAGGCCTAATAAATCAAGACCTTTACAGGTTCTTCCAGCTTAGACACCACATAAACAATATACTTAAAAAGGAGGATTTGGAAAGGGCCCAGTCAGGTGTTCTGAAGGTCTTCTTAATGGCATATAAAGGGATCCCAGGGATCAGATACATTTCTAAAATATACCAAGGTCTTCAAGACTTAAAAGGAGACAACACATCTTATATAAAAGAGAGATGGGGAAAAGAGGGGAATTTCACTTTACAACTGGAAATATGGGAAAAGCTAAATAAACATTGAACTGTTGGCGCTTGTGTGGTGAAAAGACTGCAAATCATTTTCATGTGTTTTGGTCATGCCCAGTTATCCACCAATATTGGACCAATGTACAGACAATATTGGGGAAAATATTCAAAATTACAGTTCCCTTTTCTTTTGTAACTTTGTATTTGGGTTTACTACCGGACTCACTGGAAAGACGAGGAGAAAAATACTTATTCAATGTTTTAATATTGGCAAGCAAAAAAGCTCTAACTAAAAAATGGATGTTGAAGGACTGTCCTACACCTGAAGATTGGATTAACATTCGCACTGAGACAGGACAAGGATGGGTTCATGAACTTTTGGCAACCCTGGATCGCATATGTGTCTTCCATTAGATCTAATCTTTGACAAATACCATTTCAATAATGGTTCCGCTCTTTGTTCCAGCTACTCAGATGCTCTTTTACCTTTATTTACTTACTTTTTCTTTTTGTTTGTTTTTTGCTGGTTTGTTTGTTTGTTTGTTTTGTTTTGTTTTTTTGTTTCTTTTTTTTTCTCTTTAATTTCACTTTTTCTTTCACTTTAAAAAAAAAAGGGGGTGTTGTAAGAATTAATCTTCCAATGTTGTCAGATATCAGAAAATAAGGGAACATGTGATGAAAATGTAAACAATGCACTGCTGTAACGACCTGTATACCCTTTACAAAAACTTAAATAAAAAAAAAAAAAAAAAGCCCAGCAGAGGATGTTCTTCCTGTGGCAGCTGAGGAAGCTCAAGCTACCCACCAAGATGTTAGTGCAGTTCTACACAGCCATCATCGAGTCCATCCTCACCACCTCCATAACCGTGTGGTACGCAGGAGCCACTGCCAGGGACAGACTAAGGCTGCAGCGCGTCGCGCGCACTGCTGAGAAGGTGATCGGCTGCAAGCTCCCATCTCTCCAGGATCTGTACATCTCCAGGACCCGGAGGCGTGCTGGCCGGATCATAGCCGATCCCTCACACCCTGGTCACGTACTGTTTGCCCCCCTCCCCTCAGGTAGAAGACTTCGGTCCATCCAGACTAAAATCTCCCGTCACATGAACAGCTTCTTCCCCTCTGCCATCAGACTGCTGAACACTAAGTGACTTATTGACTCTCGTGCACTATGTACAGCAGCTCAACCAGACTCATGTCAATCATCACTGTTTTCTTCCTGCATTACCGACTGCACTATATGGTTCTCCACAGTATCTGCTGCTCGCTAATATATTTTAACTGCTGACCAGTATCACTTACTCTTATTAAGATAAGATAAGATAAGATAAGCCTTTATTAGTCCCACAACGGGGAAATTCCAGGATTGCAACAGCACAGGGATAGCAACACTCAGAGCAACAATCAGAAGGCAAGAAAAAAAACAAGCAAGCAAGAGCAGCTAATATACATATGTACATATTACTATAAAATATATATATACACACACACACACACAGACACACAGTGCAGAGCATTGTAGCTAGATGGAATAAATATGTAAATATATAAACACCCACAGTACGGAGCATTGCAGCTAGGTGGAATAAATATGCAAGTATATAAACACACACAGTGCGGAGCAATGTAGCTAGATGGAATAATATGTAGATATATAAAAACACAGTGCGGAGCATTGTAGCTAGATGGAATAAATATATAGATATATAAATATAAACACACCCAGTGCTGAGCATTGTAGCTAGATGGAATAAATATATAGATATATTAATATAAACACACCCAGTGCAGAGCATTGTAGCTAGATGGAATAAATATGTTTATTGCATGTATAGTTTGTTTCTTTTATTTTATCATGTTTAATGTTGCAGCATTGCACCGAGACAAATTCCTAGTTTGTGTACCACATGAACAATGGCAATAAATCTGATTCTGAAAAAAAAAAAAACAAACAAAAAAAAAAAAAAACGTCCCAGACCTATTGTTGCCAAATTTGAGCATTTCAAGCAAAAAAAAATTGGTACAGAGGCAGGGCAGGCAGCTTAAAAACACTAGTTATGGTAAATGATCAATTTCCACAGGAAATCTTGGAAAGGAGAAAGAAGCTTTTTCCCATAAGAAAACAAAAAATCCAAGAAGGTAAACAGCCGGTGGCTTGTCACCAGACTGCAAACCAAGTCTACCTACGGGTACAAATAAGTAACAAAAAAAAAAAACAAAAACAAACTATTGTCTCTATGGATAGATTGTATATAGATGGCAAGTTGTTTATGGATGCAACTATAACCACCTAGTTATTCTAGAACTTCCTTTTTTCCCCTTAGCTACAGGAGGAAAAAAGAGTGTGATTGTGCACAGGTCTCTTATTCGATCTCGGTTTAATCTGTTATCTGCTGAGGTTGTTGTTTGCTTGTTTGTCTGTTGTAACTAATTTTGTTGAAGTTGTTAGGTTGTTGTTGCATGTTAGCTGCATTTTTTTCACCATTTACTAACCTTTATGTCTGTTTTCTCTCATACTTCTGGTTTATAGGAATTAACTAAGTACATGCACCCCATTTGCATGCAATTACAAGCAAATGGAACAGAGACATCAAGCGCGCACACCCAAGCATACATACGTAGGTATATATTTTATACACAACATACATATACACACGTATGCATACATTACGGACATATAATCACATAGGCACATTTAGTTAGCCTTTAGCACAAAACCAGTTAGTGAAAACATGTCCACATTTAAGTTTGTCACATGGAACATACATGGAATTGGTACCAGGGAGAAGAGGCTAAAAGTTTTTAATTGACTGAAGGATCTACAGGCAGACTTTGTCTTATTACAGGAAACACATGTTTCTAAGTCGTCTGTAGATGCGCTCACCTCCCCGGAATTCCCCCACATGTACTCAGCCGGCTTTAATTTTAAACAAAAGGGGGGGGGGGGTTAGCTATATTGGCAAACAGAAGAATATGCTTTGTTGTGAATAATACCATAGCAGATCCAGAAGGTAGATTTATAATATTAAAAATCTCAGTTCAAAATTTGGATCTATGTATTGCAGGCGTTTATGGCCCAAATGTTGACAACCCATCCTATTTTTTTTTTTTTTTTTATTTAAGTTTTTGTAAAGGGTATACAGGTCGTTACAGCAATGCAGTGTTTACATTTTCATCACATGTTCCCTTATTTTCTGATATCTGACAACATTGGAAGATTAATTCTTACAACACCCCTTATTTTTTTTTTTTTTAAAGTGAAAGAAAAAGTGAAATTAAAGAGAAAAAAAAACAAAACAAAAAACAAAAAAAAACCAAACAAACCAGTAAAAAACAAACAAAAAGAAAAAGTAAGTAAATAAAGATAAAAGAGCATCTGAGTAGCATTGGAACAAAGAGCAGAACCATTATTGAAATGGTATTTGTCAAAGATTAGATCTAATGGAAGACACATATGCGGTCCAGGGTTGCCAAAAGTTCATGAACCCATCCATGTCCTGTCTCAGTGCGAATGTCAACTTTTCCATCGAGTAAATGTCTTGGATCACGTTAGTCCAATCTTCAGGTGTAGGACAGTCCTTCAACATCCATTTTTTAGTTAGAGCTTTTTTGCTTGCCAATATTAAAACATTGAATAAGTATTTTTCTCCTCGTCTTTCCAGTGAGTCCGGTAGTAAACCCAAATACAAAGTTACAAAAGAAAAGGGAACTGTAATTTTGAATATTTTCCCCAATATTGTCTGTACATTGGTCCAATATTGGTGGATAACTGGGCATGACCAAAACACATGAAAATGATTTGCAGTCTTTTCACCACACAAGCGCCAACAGTTCAATCCCTTATGGGTAAATTTGATTTGTGCAGGTGTTCTGAAAAATCTTGCCAAGTTTTTCCATCCAAATTCTCTCCACTGCAGGGATGAGGTACTTTTCCATTGCTGTTTATTTAGCTTTTCCCATATTTCCAGATGTAAAGTGAAATTCCCCTCTTTTTCCCATCTCTCTTTTATATAAGATGTGTTGTCTCCTTTTAAGTCTTGAAGACCTTGGTATATTTTAGAAATGTATCTGATCCCTGGGATCCCTTTATATGCCATTAAGAAGACCTTCAGAACACCTGACTGGGCCCTTTCCAAAACCTCCTTTTTAAGTATATTGTTTATGTGGTGTCTAAGCTGGAAGAACCTGTAAAGGTCTTGATTTATTAGGCCTTGTTTTTTCAAATCTTCAAAACTTCTTAAGATTTGCCCTTTAAAAAAATCGTAATATTTTATCAGCCCCTTCTCCTTCCACTTTTTAAATCTGGTGTCTGTTTTATTAGGAGTAAAGTCCTGATCATAGGCGATCCATTGCAGAAGTCGATAGGGCTCTTTAGTTTGATTCTCTCTGACTATCTTAAACCAAATTTTTAGCGGGGTCTCTATCCACGGGTTAGTGTTATTCAAAAGCTTAGGTAAGACATTGTTCCCTATTATCGCCTGTAGGGGGATGTCACTTGTTATTTGGCATTCGATCTCCTTCCATTGTGCAGAGTAGACTGGGTTACATATCTCTACTAAAGTTTTAATTTGTGCGGCTTTAAAGTAGTCCCTGATATTTGGCAGCGCGAGCCCACCTTTGTCTTTGTTTAGCTGTAGGGTTCTATATCTGATTCTAGGTCTCTTGCCCTGCCATATGAATCTTGAGATCCTTCTGTCCAGCTCCTGCCATGTTTTTTTGGGAGGTTCTACCGGTATTGTTTGGAAAAGGTATAGAAGACGTGGAAGTATATTCATTTTGACTGCTTCAATTCTTTGTGCAATACCCAAGAATGGTATCATATTCCATCTTGCTAGGTCAGATTTTATTTTTGTCACCAGTGGATCATAGTTTAGTGATATAATTTTGTTGAGTTGTTTCGGGATATTGACCCCCAGATATTTCATAGATTCCGACTCCCAGTTAGTTTTGAGTTTGCTTAGTGAATAATGATTTGGGTCATAGTTGAATGTTAAAACTTGGGTTTTATGCATATTTAATTTGTACCCCGATAAATCTCCATACTCTGAAAAAACTGAGGTTAGTTCTGGTAAAGAAGTGTCCGGCTGCCCTAGGTATATTAAAATGTCATCAGCAAAGAGTGCTATTTTATGTTCCTTCTGACCAAGTGTAATACCTTGAATTTTTTGGTTTTGTCTTATCCATTGGCTCAGAGGTTCTATGAAGATTGCAAAGAGCAGTGGAGACAGGGGGCAGCCCTGACGACATCCTCTTTCCAGTTCAAAAGATGATGATAAATTACCGTTAATCCTTATTTTAGCTGTTGGTTTTTTATATAATGCCTGTATAGTTCTAATGAAGTTGTTATGAAAATTGAAACTGGATAAGATTCTGTATAGAAAAGACCAGTCAACCGAATCGAATGCTTTTTCAGCATCTAATCCTAATATGACTGCATTTAAGTTATATTTTTTTATATGATGAATTATGTGTAAAGTGCGTCGAATGTTGTCTTGTGTCTGTCTTTGTCTTATAAAACCTGTTTGGTCTAAATGAATTAGGTCTGTCAGTATATTCTCTAACCTTTTGGCAAGGATAATGGTAAAAAGCTTATAGTCCTGATTTAGTACACTGATTGGTCTGTAGTTGGAGCACTCTAGTTTATCCTTTTCAGGTTTAGGTATAACTGCAATGACCCCTTCTCTCCAGGAGGGGGGGATTTCCCCTGTGTGGAGGACATAATTAAATGTTTTCAGGAGGAGAGGAGATAGTTGCTGTTTAAAGGTTTTGTACCACTCTGCTGTATAGCCATCAGCTCCTGGGGATTTGTTAGCTTTAAGTTTCATAATTGCTTTTTCCAATTCTTTAGAATGTATTTCTGACAGTAGTGTTTTATTTTGTGACTCCGTAAGTTGGGGAAGGTTTAATGTGTTTAGGAATGCCTCGGATGCGCTTTTATGTTTTTTGTGGGAGTATAAGTTCTTATAGTAATTCTCGAAGTTTTTAAGAATATCCTGAATTCTGAATTTTATTTCCTTTGATACTGGGTCTCTGATTTTGTAGATTGCTCTTTCTGTTTGATGTTTCCTCAATTTATAGGCTAGCAATTTTGCCGATTTACTGCCTGCTTCATAGTATTTTTGTTTCAGAAATGTAAGTTTCTTCTGGATTTCTATTGTGTAGATCTCATTTATTTGGTTTTTAATTTCCTTAATCTTGAGCGAGTCAGTAGAATGAGTGTTGCCTTTGTGTTCTTTTTCTAGGTTCCTAAGTTCTGACTCTAATGTGGATAGTTTTTCTTGTCTTAGTTTCTTTTGGGTTGCCAGTTTTGCAATAATCTTTCCTCTTATTACAGCTTTACATGCATCCCACAGTATTAAAGGGGATACTTCTCCATTATCGTTATCTTCCAAATATCTGAGAATATCTGACTCCAATTCATCTTTCAATGGTCCTTTCAGGACATTTGAATTTAACCTCCAAGAAAATGTATTATTTGTGTATTTTTGGATATTTAAGTCCATGTAGATCGGACTGTGGTCGGAGAGATCCATCAGTCCTATTTTACATGTTTTTACTCTACCAATGTCTCTATTAAACATAAAAAAATAGTCAATCCTTGAGTAAGATGAATGTGGAGTTGAGTAAAATGTATAGTCTTTTACACTGGGGTTGAGTTCCCTCCACACATCACAGATTCCCATTTCTTTTAGTAGCATCCGAGTCTTCCTGTTTTGGGTGTTATTTTGATGTGGGGAATTACCAGAAGCATCCCAGTATGGATTCAGTCTAAGATTGAAGTCCCCACCACATATCACTAAACCTTGAGCTTTAGTTATCATTAGGTCGAATACATTTTTATAAAATTTCCAGTTAGCCCCTGGGGGAGCATACACATTCAGCAGGGTGATATCTTCTCCCTCTAGCCGCCCAGTTACCAAACTGTATCTCCCTTCTTTATCTTTGTGTTCTGATTTTTTTTCAAATGTAATTTTGGTTGATATCAATGTCGCTACTCCCCTCCTCCTCCCTGATTTATATGAAGATGAAGAGATCATTTTAAACCCTTGTCTACTGAGTTTATTGTGTTCCACGTCTGTTAGGTGGGTTTCTTGTAAAAGTATTATTCCTGCTTTGTCTTTTTTCATTTTGCCTAGAATCTTGGATCTTTTAACTGGATTCAGGATCCCTTTTACATTATATGAAATTATTTTGGTTACACCCCGTTTCTCCATTGTGTTGTTTTGTTTAGTATAACTGTGTGGTGGCCCTCTTTTGTGCTACTCAGAAACTGAAAGAACATTAAAAACAAGAAAAACATTAAGAACATAGTGTAAAAAACTTTAAAACAAAAAACTGTCAAAAGAACTTCCTGAGCTGAGGTCTTTTTAAAGACCCTGTAAGAGCCTTGATGGAGTGAAGGCCCTGAGGGAAATTCCTCAAACTCTGTTACGTGTTGAGGGCCCTCTCGTACCACTGAAAGTAGTCCCATGCTTTTAACGTGAGTTTCAGAACCCAATCCAAACTTGTAATGATTTTTTTTTTTTTTTTCCTTTTATGCCTAAACCCTGTGAAATTGTGTGCACCCTCCCACCCCCATCACATCAAACATTCACGCAAAAACAGTATTTGTTAGTATGAGCAGAACATGTGGATTATTGTCACATTTCTATTTTAACAAGTTTTTTTTTTTTTTTATTACAAAGACTTATTTGTTTCAAATAATATGATTGTTCCATGAAATGTTTTACCACATGCTGAATGTGCATCTCCTTTAATGTTTGTTACCTTGTATGAGGGGGGTTGGATGTGCGGATTGATTCAAGAGGAAGGGAAAAAAAAAAAAAAAGGTCGCTATTCCAACCTGAAAACGGATAGTTTATCCGCGACGCTCTGGTGCTGGGTTTCCCGCTGCTGGTCCGTGGATTTTGAGGGTCTTTGTGTTGTCCATGTTTGCGCTTTGATCTTCTCACTCGGGTCTGCTGCGGGTTTAAACACCGTTACCGGGAGCCCTCTTCTCGCCATGTCAGCTGTTGCTTCTTCCGCCGAATTATAGAGACACGTTTCATCGCCGTAGAAGACCCTTAACTTCGCAGGAAATGGTGTCTGAAAGCGCAATTTCTTCTCTCTTAACACCTTTTTCGCGTCATTGTATTCCCTGCGCTTTTTAAGGACCTCCGGGGCGTAATCGTGTTCCACGTAGACTTTTCTCTCCTGGTGCATAAATCCTTTTTTCTGCCAGGCCAGTCTTACAACCTCTTGTTTTATTTTGAAATTGGAAAATCTTACCAACACCGAACGTGGGGGCGCTTCCGCCGCCGGCCTAGCGGCTAATGAACGATGTGCCTTTTCTATCTTCAAGTCGGTGGTTTGTGGAATATCCAATTTCTCTCTTAGTAAGGATTCCACGCATTCTGCCATTGAGTTAAAACCATTTTCGGTTCCTTCTATCAGACCATGAATTCTTATGTTGTCTCTTCTTTGTTTTCCTTCTTGGTCGGTTAGCTTAGCCTCTATAGCTGCTTGTCTTTTGCGTAGGTCCAGCACAGAATCTTCGAGCACTTTTATTCGATCCTCTGTTTCCAAGATTCGGTTCTCGGCCTGGTCCACTCTGCTGTTTGTCCTTTTCAATTCTTCTCTGAATTCCCGAAATTCGGCCGTAACATCTCGGCGAAATCGTCGTAGTTCCTCAAATAGTGATTTCAGGCTAACCCTTTTGTTAGCTATCACCAGCTCCTCGTCTTCTGAACGGGGATCTTCCAGTTCAGATTCTCCGGCCGATACGTGTCCTAGCCTGGAGAATTTCAGTTTCTTCTGTTTTCCTTTAGACATGATGATTTTGTCTTTTGATTTTCACTCCTCCAAAAATCCGTTAAGTTTGATTTTCAAGGTGTTATCCTGGATTGAGTCTGAGAGCTTCAGTGTTAAGCTGCAGTCGCCATGGCGTCCAGACCGGAAGTCTCGACAACCCATCCTATTTTGACACTTTCTTCACTTCTCTTTGTGAGCACTTGGACACTACACTCATTGGAGGAGACTTCAACCTGGTATTAAGCCCTGCAACTGACAGGCTCAGTGCATCTGGGAATTATCAAAACTGGCAGGCTACTGATATTCTCAAACAATACATGAATGATTTTGGTCTTTGCGATGAATGGCGTTCTCTTCACCCAACTCTTCAGGAATACACTTTTTTTTTCCATCAGTTCACAGTTCACATTCACGTTTAGACTTCTTTTTAGCCAGTAACTCTATTGTGAGGGACATGACAGATACTGAAATATGTTCAAATCAAGCTATTAATGATCACCATCCAGTATATCTTACACTAGTAAATAGGAAAGCTATAAAGAAAACTAGGAGCTGGAAATTTAATACATCACTACTAAAAAACAAAGACCTTATTGCATACTTTAATAAAGAGTGGGAATCATATCTGGAATATAATGATGTGCCAGGAATATCCCCGTGTGTTCTTTGGGAAGCAGCAAAAGCAGTCATGCGAGGTAAAATAAACTCTTACTCTTCGTATAAGAATAAAAAAGAAAAAAGCACTGGTACTGGAGTTACAACAGAAAATTAAATCACTGGAGATGACCTGTGCCGTTTCTCCACAGGAACAGACACTTAATCTGAGAAAATTAAAGCTGGAATTAAAAGAAATTACAAACAAAAGTACACAGTTTTTAATACAAAGACTGCGTCTTGAGAAGTTTGAACACAGCAATAAAGTGGGGCAATGTCTTTCGAACCCCCATAGATTGGACAAAGAAAAAACAACTATCCACTCTATTAAGGATATGACTGCAAATATTACCCATGAGCCTGAAGAAATAAATAACTCCTTTAGAAAGTTTTATGAAGCTCTCTACTCATCTCAGGTTAACCCATCTGACTCAGAGATAAATAAATTTTTGGACAATATTAACTTAATACGATTAAATAATGAACAGACTGCTGCTCTGGATGCACCTCTTCTGGCGTCCGAATTCCAGGAGGCACTTTAGCACATCCCAAGCACATCTGGGACCAGATGGTTTTCCAGTAGAAATTCATAAAGAATTCTGGCCTGTGATGGCACCTACTTTCTTTAAAATGGTGAACCAAATTAAAGAAGCTAATGTAATCCCTCCAAATATGAATTTGGCTTGTATTATCCTGCTCCTTATACCTGGAAAAGAACCTACGCTTCCATCCAGTTACCATCCCATCTCACTTATGAATGTCGATCTTAAGGCTTTGAGTGTGACTGTCGTTGAACTGCGACATAACCCCTAGTGGTCAAGAGTGGTAAATATTTTTTGTCAATAAAATAGTTCAGATTTCCAAGGCTATAACTTGAAAGTGGTAAAAGATAATGGATTACTGTCAATTAGAAAGATGTAAAATATGATCCAAAGTTTCAGATAGGAGTGATTTTATGTATTTAATTTGCATGATGCCGCAGCAGCTATATTGAATTACATAACTCTGTCAAAAGTGGACTTTGGACATATTTACACAAAGAATGGTTCAGTCTTTTGACAGGGGTACGTTATCTTATCTTCAAGGTATATGAACAAGAAATCAGTACAATGTAAAAAAAAAAAAAACAAAGAAATTTGTCACCGGCAGCTAAGGGGACTCGCTTGCTGCCGTGGTCGGTGCGTTTTCGTCCATTGTGGTCATTATTTTGTGTTCTGTCGGTCATTTACGCTCTCTACCACATCTACAAAGTCTTATGATTATCCCATATAAATTTCGCTTGTATCCCGCGGCTATTTTCCATGTACAAAGCTGTCTAAGTGATGGTGCATGACGATGGATGGCGGCCATATTAGGTTTCTGAGCTAAAAGAAGGGAATACAGGAAAAGGAAATAAGGAGTTCTTCTTTGGTGTATTACATGTCAGCCATGATTCCTCCAACGTGTGTCTGCCACCTTTTGAACTGCCACGATCAGTACAAGTCGTCAGTATAGCTGGGGAGTACAGGGATGTCAGAATTAGTTGACAGGCACAGCACCGCGCTCTGCCACGAGGAGCATGCGAAATCTCACTCTCAAAGGGTTAAAATAATTTGCAAAGCTCTCGCCAAGATGCTGGAAAGGATAATTCCAGTGATTATACATCCAGATCAAACAGGTTTCATCAAGGGTAGGCACTCAGCTAATAACACACATAGGCTATTTAATTTAATAGACTGTGGAGGGTAAAAGGGAATGATGTGGAGGCGAGGCACGAGCGTAGGCCAACACAGATTCTTTATTCACCCTCTAACATAAATGTACAGCCTGTGGCCCCAGCATGGCTGCTGGGGCCGAGTCTCAGTAGAAGAGCCCAGAAGCCTCCCCAGTCTCTCTGCATTCCCTGTATATAACTTTATTACCTCGCATAGAGATTGGGGCTGGCGCATTATGCATGAGTATGAACAAAGGCCATGTGTGGCACGATTATCATAACACATGTTACATTCATCACATACATTCGCCTCCCTGCGCTACATGCTACAGCATGGAGCAGCAGGGGGCGAAGGTGCCTCATAGTCTGGTCCAATTACCCCACTCTGGGGCTTCAGTCCATTGTTCAGCCTCTCTTCCTGGTTCTGGGTGTGACAGAATGTCCACCCGCAGTGTCTAGTGTCCACCACACAGGCCACTTCCCCCACCCTCAACACCCAGAAGGGGCTGTAACCCCCCGATCATTTGGGCTCAAGTCAGCGCCCCTGGCGGCTGCAGCGGACGGTTGCCACTCTGGTCGAAACTGTCCTGCTGGTGAAGTGTGTCGGAGGGCATGTCAGTCTGTGGGAGGAAAGGGGGAGGGGTGCAAAGCCTTCTTGCTCCGCTCCAAGTTCCAACACGTTGAACGGCCGTTGTTCGTGGGCACATGGGGGCCGGTGCGCGTCGTGCTGAAGGAACAAAACTGGCGATCAGCAGGTCTTTGGGACAGCGGTGCGGGCAGCACGATGTGGAGGATGAGGGGGAGATGGGGGAAACATTGGAGTGCTGGCCCGGGATGTTAAAAGCATCTGGGCTGCGCAGAAATTGTGTGCGGCTCAGCCTCAGGTGAGGGACTTTTCCGGTAAACACTCCGGTGATCCACAGCAGCTGTGAAAAAAATTAAGTCTCTGACGACTCCTCATGCGGGCCCTGTCCTGCAAGGATCTGGGGAAGGCGAATGGCCCAATTCCCCGAGGGTGCGTCGCAGCAGTGAAACAAACTTAAGCTATGTCAGGGAAACTGGCGATCTTGCTTTAGGTGCGGAGGCAGACCTAAAGGCTCCAGGGAAAGCAATCGGCTTAACTCCCCATTGACGCGCAGCGACTGAGAAACAAATACATGTCCTGTGGGCAAGGCTGCCCGGCTGCTTTACGTGCGATGCGCAAAGCCTAAAGGCTTCAAGGATGGCAATCAACCATGTTCCCCGGGAATGTGCAGCGGCTGAGGACCATGTATAAGTTCTTGGAGCCGGTTTGTCCCTGGTGCGTGGCGCATGCTCTGGCGCAGTGACCACATAGCTGTAAGCTGCGCTGTCCTTGTAATCCTGCGGCGTGTGCACGGGGCTTCTGCACGCTGAAAGTCTGCTGTCGGGAGGTGAAGTCAGGGTCGGAGAGCTTGATTCAAACACGCAGACAGTGCCGATCTTCCCCTTTCAGGCTGTTTCTGTGCAGTCCTCATGTCGCTGATCCTGGTGCGTCTCGGTCCCCGCGCCACACGCTCTCTCTGGCCCTTGAATTCGCAATCGTGGGGAGAGGAACAGGTGTGCGCGCTCCAGTGTGGATGAGAAGGATGCAGGCGATCCCTGGTTCTCCGGAGTCCACAGCGCAGTGAAAGGGAGTAGACGGTCCATCTCACTTCGGGTCACCAATGTAGAGGGTAAAAAGGAATGATGTGGAGGTGAGGCACGAGCATAGGTCGACACACATTCTTTATTCACCCTCTAACATAAATGTACAGCCTGTGGCCCCAGCGTGGCCACTGGGACCGACTCTCAGTAGAAGAGCCTCCCCAGTCTCTCTGCGTTCCCTTTATATAACTTTATTACCTCGCATAACGCATGGGTATGAACAAAGGCCATGTGTAGCACGATTATCATAACACATGTTATATTCATCACATACATTCGCCTCCCTGCGCTACATGCTACAGCATGGAACAGCAGGGGGCGAAGGCACCTCATAGTCTGGTCTAATTACCCCGCTGGGGGGCTACCCCCTTCAGTCCATTGTTCAGCCCCTCTTCCTGGTTCTGGGTGTGAGAGAATGTCCACCCGCAGTGTCTAGTGTCCACCACAAGACTACTGTAAGATCAATAACTTAGAAAGTACAATTTTATCTTTAGATGCAGAGAAAGCCTTTGACAGAGTTAATTGGAAATTTCTTTTTATGGTGTTAAATAAGTTTGTGTTTGGTCCATCTTTCATCAACTGGATTAAAACACTATATACAGTGGGGCAAAAAAAGTATTTAGTCAGCCACCAATTGTGCAAGTTCTCCCACTTAAAAGATGAGAGAGGTCTCCAATTTTCATCATAGGTATACCTCAACTATGAAAGACAAAATGAGAAAAAAAAAATCCAGAAAATCACATTGAAGGATTTTTAATGAATTAATTGGTAAATTCCTTGGTAAAATAAGTATTTGGTCACCTACAAACAAGCAAGATTTCTGGCTCTCACAGACCTGTAACTTCTTCTTTAAGAGACTCCTATGTCCTCCACTCGCTACCTGTATTAATGGCACCTGTTTGAACTCATTATCAGTATAAAAGACACCTGTCCACAACCTCAAACAGTCAGACTCCAAACTCCACTATGGCCAAGACCAAAGAGCTGTCAAAGGACACCAGAAACAAAATTGTAGACCTGCACCAAGCTGGGAAGACTGAATCTGCAATAGGTAAGCAGCTTGGTGTGAAGAAATCGACTGTGGGAGCAATTATTAGAAAATGGAAGACATACAAGACTACTGATAATCTCCCTCGATCTGGGGCTCCACGCAAAATCTCACCCCGTGAGGTCAAAATGATCACAAGAACGGTGAGCAAAAATCCCAGAACCACACGGGGGGACCTAATGAATGACCTGCAGAGAGCTGGGACCAAAGTAACAAAGGCTACATCAGTAACACACTACGCCGCCAGGGACTCATATCCTGCAGTGCCAGACGTGTCCCCCTGCTTAAGCCAGTACATGTCCAGGCCCGTCTGAAGTTTGCTAGAGAGCATTTGGATGATCCAGAAGAGGATTGGGAGAATGTCATATGGTCAGATGAAACCAAAATAGAACTTTTTGGTAAAACCTCAACTTGCCGTGTTTGGAGGAGAAAGAACACCATACCTACTGTGAAGCATGGGGGTGGAAACATCATACTTTGGGGCTGTTTTTCTGCAAAGGGACCAGGACGACTGATCCGTGTAAAGGAAAGAATGAATGGGGCCATGTATCGTGAGATTTTGAGTGAAAACCTCCTTCCATCAGCAAGGGCACTGAAGATGAAACGTGGCTGGGTCTTTCAGCATGACAATGATCCCAAACACACTGCCCGGGCAATGAAGGAGTGGCTTCGTAAGAAGCATTTCAAGGTCCTGGAGTGGCCTAGCCAGTCTCCAGATCTCAACCCCATAGAAAATCTTTGGAGGGAGTTGAAAGTCTGTGTTGCCCAGCGACGGCCCCAAAACATCACTGCTCTAGAGGAGAGCTGCATGGAGGAATGGGCCAAAATACCAGCAACAGTGTGTGAAAACCTTGTGAAGACTTACAGAAAACGTTTGACCTCTGTCATTGCCAACAAAGGGTATATAACAAAGTACTGAGATGAACTTTTGTTATTGACCAAATGCTTATTTTACCGAGGAATTTACCAATTAATTCATTCAAAATCCTTCAATGTGATTTTCAGGATTTTTTTTCTCATTTTGTCTCTCATAGTTGAGGTATACCTATGATGAAAATTGGAGACCTCTCTCATCTTTTAAGTGGGAGAACTTGCACAATTGGTGGCTGACTAAATACTTTTATCCCCCCACTGTAGCTGTCCAGCTGTGTCTATCCGAACAAATGATCAGACCTCCCGAAGCTTTAATCTCCAGAGAGGTACTAGGCAGGGTTGTCCACTCTCTCCCTCACTTTTGACCATCTTTATCAAACCATTAGCAGCAGCCATACGAGAGAATGTTGATATCAGAGGTATTCAAACTGGAGAAAAAGAACACAAGATAAGTCTTTATGCTTTATGATGTATTGAATTTCCTTGAAAACTCACAAAAATCTCTTCTTCAGACAGTGGCGCTCATTGATCAATTTTCATCATTATCAGACTACTCTATTAACTGGGGTAAATCAACAGTTTTACCTATAAATTGTAATTTCTCAAATACATCCATTATTCCAATACAATCAGGTAATGTTAAATACTTAGGAATAGATATCTCCCCCAGATTCTCAGAGTTATTATGACTAAATCACATTCCCCTTTTAAAAACAATACACGATGACCTTACGTGCTGGAGGACACTACCTATATCACTAATGGGAAGAATCGCAACTGTTAAAATGATGGTCCTTCCTAAAATCAACTATTTGTTCTCAATGATTCCTACCCAACCATCTAAGGCCTGATTTAAGTCTTTAGATTCAAATATAAGTAAATTTTTATGGTAGGATAAACCATCATGGATCAGTCTAAAAAACTTTTCAAAAACCAAAGGAGTGCGGAGGTTTAGATCTACCAAATTTTTAATTACTTCTTAGCCAATAGATTGCAGTTTGTTTCTAAATGGACAAAATCAACCCCACTAGGAAACCTATGGTTAGATGCTGAACAGGCTCTCTGTGGATCGCTAAATATCGCTGACTTACCTTTTATGAGTCCCTGTGTTAAACGCCATGAGTGTTTTAAAAGCATTAATATCAGCTCCTCTCTGACAGCTTGGTGGAAATTTTTTTTAAAATAGTGGGGTCTTCGCTTGTCCCTTGTAAACTCACACCCATTTGGAATAAACCTGATATCTTGCAACAAAAGAGGACGTTAAACTTTCCACTATGGCAAGAGAAGGGAATAAAAAACTTAGAGCATCTTATTCAAGGTGGAAATTTTATACAATTTCAGGAATTAGTGTCACAGTACGATATCAGCGATAAAAAGTTTCTTGAGTACCAACAGCTTAAATCCATAATAAAAGCAAGACTCAATCTTAATCAGACAGCTTTAGAGGTACCAGTTAAGGTGACAGAGTTTCTAAATCTTCATTCCCCTAAATTGATATCAAAAATTTATGGACTATTATCAAAACTGGATGAGTCAGTGTCTCTTCCAATATCAAAATGGGAGACAGACTTATCGATCAATAAGGATGAAAGCTTCTGGACACAAATATGTTTAAACACTTTTAAGGTGACTAAAAACTCTAAGTTACAACTCATACAGTATAAAGTTCTACATAGAATTCATTACACAGGACAAAGGATGTTCAAAAGAGGCAAGGATGTCAAACATGGTTCTCACTGCCTTATGCATCGCAAAGAAAACTATCCTCATGAATTGGAAATCAAGAAATAATTTATGCATGACTCACTATAATAACTTACTATTAGATTATATTGACCTGGACAGAATGTCTGCCTCCTCGTTTAATCAATTGGCTGAATTCAATTCTCTCTGGTCCCCGCTTATTAATTCTATAACCTGAGGGGTGGCGGCTCACTCTCCTTGGCGCCTCTGGCGGCTGGCTGCGCCCCGACCACGAGGGGCCGGTGTCCAGGGGTCTGTTCCGGGGTGGCCGTGTGTCTGGCCCAGGGGGGGTTGGTTGGGGGGGCTGCGGGGTGGGCCATGGTCCCCGGCCGTTTGGCCTCGCTTCCCGGGGGGCTGGGTCTGGCCCTGGGCCCCTGGTGCTGGGGGGGTCGTATCCTCCCTGGGGCCCTAGCCTGTGGGTGTGTGTGTACGTGTGAGAGTGGGTGTGAGTGGGGGTGTATGTGTGAGCGGGTGTGGAAGTGGGTGTGTGTGTTGTGTGTGGGCATGTGTGATGGTGAGTGTGTGTGTATGTATGCACATGAGGGTGGGCGGGTGTGTGTGTGTGTGTGTGTGTGTGTGTGTGTATGGGTGTGGTTACCTGTGGGTGGATGTCGGAGGATGGAGGATGTCTGTATGGGTGGGAGAACTTTGTTGGGTGGTGGGGATGGGGCAGTCCATCTAGTGGCATGGGTGTTGGAGATCTGGGGCCTGCTTGTGGGGTCTTCCCCCACCCCTGTTATCCCCCCCCCCCCCGCTGGGAGCCTGGGGGCCTGGCAGGGGGTCTGGGACCCGTCATGTTGTCAAAGTCCCTGGGTGCTGCTGAATGTATAGATACAACTAAGGAAGTGAGGGAGGGACTGAATAAGAGAGTAAGCGAGAGTGAGGGAGTGATGAATGGAGGTGGTGATGGTGGGTCGGTTTCGTGTGGCGCTTTGCATGTCGGGTGGCATCTCGGGGCGCCTGCGGTAATCTGCTGATCAGTCACTCAGGTGGGCATTGGGGGTAGGGGTCTGCTTCTGTGGCCGCACCCACCCTGGGGTGGGTTGGTGGAGGGGTGGCCACTGGCCTGTGCCAGTGGTCTCCCCAGCCACTGCCGGGCGCTAGTGCGTGGTCAGGCTCGCTGCATCTGCATCGCAGTCGCCCTAAGAAATAAGGGTGAATGAGGGTGGGTGAGTGAGTAGGTCGGAGTGTGAGTGAGAGTGCTGCATAGGTGAACATGAGTGGGTGTCCCTGAGGGCGAGTGGGAGTGAGATTGAATGGGTACAGGAGTGAGAGAGAATGGGTGGGTCCGGGTGAATGAGAGTGAGGGAGTGCATGTAGGTGCGTATGGGAGCATGAGGGTGTGAAGGTGTGGGGATGGGCGTGTCTGCAAGTCAGGAGGTGCTGGATTGAGGGGGGTAGTGCCTCTCGGCTATGTGGCCTCCCCTGGGCGAGGGGGACTTCTTTGAGCATGGGGGTCCCTGGGGTGTGTGGCGGTGGCGCTGGGAGGGCGGTGGCGCTGGGGGGGCGCATGGGGGGGCTCGCGCTGGGGGGGACGCAGGCTGGTCTCCAGCCCGGGGGGTGGGGTCGCTGGCCTCCTGGCACCTGGGGCCCGGGGGCCCGGGGGCTGCCGTTGGCCCCACTGGGGGGGAGGGGGGGACCTCCCTCAATCGTCCCTCCGGGGGCAGATGTCTGGCTTTCCTGGGGCTTGCTGACCTCGGGCATTTGTGCCTTGTGGGGGTTGGTGGCACTGCACTGCCTGCTCGGGGTTCCCGGGGGGAGAGCTGCTGTGACCGGCTCCCCTCTTTGTATGTTTCCTGACAAACCACTCACATGCACACACCTATTTTGCACGCGCTCTTATATAGACGCACACAGACACACACGCACAAATGTCTCTCCTTTAACAGGTGCGGAAACTAGACTCGTGTTGAGACATCTTTGGTCGAAGAGGCAGTTTGTCTTCTGTTTTAGTTGTTGGTTTGTTTGTCTTTTTGTCTACCCCCCCCCCTTTTCTTTCCCTCTCCACACAATTCCTTTCCCTATTCCCCATCCTGTTGGGTCCTCCATGGGTAAAATAATTTAAGTAAAGTATTTAAAGTTATTACAGGAGGAGTTTACAGCTATATACAGTCCATAGTTAGGTACGATATAAAGCTCCTTTTGGCAAAGTAAATCTGTTTTGGCACAATAAGGGTGACAAAAAATGAAACATTTTCTTGATACGTGGAATAACTTTTTTTTTTCAGAATGAATTTTGTCAGAATCGGTGTACTCTCTGCCATATATATATATATATATATATATATATATATATACATACACATATAATCTCCCAAAAAATGTGACAGCCAAAAGAAAAAAAAATCTCCTCTGAGAAATTTACTCTTCTCAATTTTCTGCTCCATGCATAATCATTCTCCAGGATTGGTTCACTTCCAGTGTGGGGAATCAAACAGCGCTGATGTGGCATCAAAAAGTAAATGACATTTAACAGGATTTGATGTTATTTTAATGGAAAGAGTTGTAACAGTCAAAATATAATCAAATGTCATTTTATTTATATGATGATTCACTAAACAGTTTTTTATTCCATCCACATTCACATTTTAATTGCGGATTTAGTGTTGCAGTCTCTACCATTATTTTATTATTTTTTAGATGAATGAATGAAGGAACAGGGGAAAGGGGTATGCAGAAGTAACTACATAGGAATATAAAACAAAAATAAATACTGAAACGTATGCCCAAAGAAAATGTGTTCACTCCAAAAGCAGAATGGCAGGAAGCCTCCACAAACACTGATCTTTATATGAGCATCACCTGATGCTGATGTCAGCTGATCTGCGCTGAGTAGATAAGATAAGATAAGATAAGATAAGATAAGCCTTTATTAGTCCCACAACGGGGAAATTCCAGGATTGCAACAGCACAGGGATAGCAACACTCAGAGCAACAATCAGAAGGCAAGAAAAAAAACAAGCAAGCAAGAGCAGCTAATAAACATATGTACGTATTACTATAAAATATATATATATACACACACACACAGACACACAGTGCAGAGCATTGTAGCTGGATGGAATAAATATATGAATATATGAACACACAGTGCAGAGCATTGTAGCTAGATGGAATAAATATGTAAATATATAAACACCCACAGTACGGAGCATTGCAGCTAGGTGGAATAAATATGCAAGTATATAAACACACACAGTGCGGAGCAATGTAGCTAGATGGAATAATATGTAGATATATAAATATATAAACACCCACAGTACGGAGCATTGTAGCTAGATGGAATAAATATGCAAATATATAAACACACACAGTGCAGAGCATTGTTGCTAGATGGAATGAAACAGCATAACCGTCTACTTAGTTATCCTACATGGTATGATTATGTGCCCATACATATTCTCACCCTCCATAGCGACCGGTATGTTCCTAGTTGTATGCCGGAGAGGACCATTGTGTAAGTCTATTGCATCTTTTGCATTCAAAAAACTATTAGTTTGTTACGTCTTTTTGCTATCTCTGCGAGCAGCCCTGCTTAGGTTGTACAGTCTGACAGCCGTTGGTAGGAAGGACCTACGAAACCTCTCGGTTGTGCACCTGGGATGATGTAGTCTGCTGCTAAATGAGCTCCTCAGTGCATTCAGTATGTCCTGCATAGGGTGGAACTCGGACTCCAGCAGAGATGACAGTTTAGCCACCGTCCTTCTCTCTCCTATCTCCTCCATCGGATCAAGGCGCTGCCCCAGGACAGAGCTAGCTTTCTTAATCAGTTTGTTCAGTCTCTTCCTATCGGCTGCAGTAATGCCACTGCCCCAGCAGACCACTCCAAAAGTGATGGCTGATGCCACCACCGTGTCATAGAATGACTTCAGCAGCGCCCCTTGTACACCAAAAGACCTGAGTCTCCTCAGCAGGAACAGCCTGCGCTGTCCCTTCTTGTAGAGTGCATCAGTATTGTGTGACCAGTCTAGTTTATTGTTCAGATGAATACCCAGGTACTTATAGGATGTCACCATCTCGATGTCTGTTCCCTGTATATTTACTGGTACTGTGAGGGGCTGCCCATGCCTGCGGCAGTCCACCACCAGCTCCTTAGTTTTCCTCGCGTTGATCTGGAGGCAGTTCCGATGGCACCAGTCCACGAAGTCCTGGATAAGCCCTCTGTACTCAGCTTCATCTCCATTGGAGATGAGGCCAACGATCGCAGAGTCATCAGAGAACTTCTGTAGATGGCAGTGTGTTGTGTTGTGTGAGAAGTCCGCAGTATAAAGAGTGAACAGGAAGGGAGCCAGCACCGTTCCCTGGGGGGCCCCCGTGCTACTGATGATCGTGTCGGACACACAGTCCCGGGTTCTCACAAACTGAGGCCGGTTCGTGAGGTAGTCCAGGATCCATGATGACAGGTGCTGGTCCACCCCTGCGCGCAGCAGCTTGTCCTTCAGGATCATCGGTTGGATGGTGTTGAAAGCACTGGAGAAGTCAAAGAACATGATCCTCACCATATTCCCGGGCTTCTCCAGGTGGGACAGAGAACGGTGAAGGAGGAAGATCACCGCATCCTCCACCCCAATGCCATGCTGGTAGGCGAACTGGAGTGGATCCATCGCTGGTTCCACCAAGGGGCGGAGGTGAGCAAGGAGCAGTCTCTCCAGGGTCTTCATCAAGTGGGACGTCAAGGCCACCGGTCTGTAGCTGTTCAGGTCTTTGGGGTGGGAAGTTTTTGGTACAGGTACCACACAAGATGTTTTCCACAGCTGTGGTACCCTCCCCAGTTTCAGGCTCATGTTGAAGATATACGTCACAATCCCACACAGCTGGTCTGCACAGGACTTGAGGAGCTTTGCGCTGATGCCGTCCGGTCCCGGCGCCTTCCTCGCCTTGATCTTCCTCAGCTCCGTCCTCACCTGGGTCCTGGTCAGGGTCAGGATGGGGGGCTGTGTGTTGGGAGTGGGGGGGTGTTGGTAGAGTGGGGAGTGGGCCGCAGGACTTGATTTCTTTAGAGGCAGCAGTGGTTGTTGTGCAGTCAGGGGGGAGGGCGGTTGGTCAAATCTATTGAAAAACAGATTCAGGTTGTTCGCCCACTCCCTGCCCCCTGTGGCCTGGGGGGAGGTATTCTGGAGCCCCGAGATGGTTTTGAGGTTTCTCCAGACCCCGCTGATGTCGCTCTGTTGCAGCTTGTCCTCCATCTTCTTCCTGAAGCTGTCCTTGCCTTCTCTGATCTTTCTCCTCAGCTCCCTCTGTACGGACTTCAGCATCTCCCTGTTCCCCGACCTGAAGATCCTCTTCTTCTCTCTCAGAAGTGTTTTTATCTCAGGGTTGATCCAGGGTTTGTTGTTTGAGTGACGCCGTATGGTCTTGGTGGGAACGGATTTGTCCACACAGAAGCTGAGGTAGCCCGTGAAGGTGTGAATGAGGCCATCGATGTCCTCACCATGTGGATCGCAGAGCTGCTTCCAGGCGGTGGCTTCAAAACAGCCCTTTAGGGTGTCCATTGTCTCCTCAGACCATAACTCCACAGTGTGCATGGCCGGAGGTTGTCTGTGCACTAGGGGTTTGTACACCGGCCGGAGATGAACCAAGTTGTGATCCGATCTCCCGAGTGGGGGTAGTTGTGATGAGGTGTACGCCTCCTTAGTGTTTGCGTAGAATAAATCCAGTGTTTTATTGTCTCTAGTGTGGCATGTGACATACTGGGTGAACGTGGGTAGAATGGGAGACAGTGAAACATGGTTGAAATCGCCTGAGATGAGGAGAAGAGCATCTGGGTGTTCTGTCTGCAGCCTGCTGGTTACTGAATGGATGACGTCACGTGCTGTCCCAGCGTTCGCCGTCGGATTTGCATAAACAACAATGCAGATCACGTGTGAGTGTTCTCTCGGGAGATATGTAGGCCTCATGCTAACAGCTAGCAACTCAATGTCTTTGCTGCAGTGTCGTTGTTTAACAGTGATATGTCCCGGTCTGCACCAGTTGTTGTTAAATCAGAGTAGTTCTCTGATTTTTCAAAACGTATGTACAAGTTGTCCAAATGCTATAGAGTGAGCCCAGCTTTAACTTAGGCTGACTCAGGTAAACTGTGCATAACTCACCCCATCGCTCAGGAACTATTACAAACTGAGCACAGCTTTCACAAACGTTTATTTCCAAACATCGGGAAATTTTCAGCAGGCTGAAAATTTTCACACAACACAACTTTTGCCAGCATTTGCCAACAAACACCAACTATCATAAACTTTTGCCAGCAGAGCCTGACGTTTGTCAAAACATCAGTAAAAGTCGGTCCAAACGTTGTAGTGTGAATCCACCTCAAGGTCATGCCACAGCATCTCAATCGGATTCAGGTCAAGACTTTGACTAGGCCACTCCAAAATCTTCATTTTGTTTTTCTTAAGCCATTCAGAGATGGACTAGCTGGTGTGTTTTGGATCATTGTCCTGCTGCAGAACCCAAGCACGCTTCAACTTGAGGTCAGGAACAGATGGCCGGACATTCTCCTTCAGGATTTTTTGGTAGACGGCAGAATTCATGGTTCTATATACCACATCAAGTCTTCCAGGTCCTGAAGCAGCAAAACAGCCCCAGACCATCACACTACCACTACCATATTTTACTATTGCTATGATGTTCCTTCTCTGAAATGCTGTGTTACTTTTACACCAGATGTAATGGGACACACACCTTCCAAAAAGTTCAACTTTTGTCTCGTCAGTCCACAGAGAATTTTCCCCAGTCTTGGAGATCATCAAGATGTTTTCTGGCAAAACTGAGATGAGCCTTTATGTTCTTTTTGCTCAGCAGTGGTTTTCGTGTTGGAACTCTGCCATGCAGGTCATTTTTGCCCAGTCTTTTTCTTATGGTGGAGTCATGAACAGTGACCTTAACTCAAGCAAGTGAGGCCTGCAGTTCTTTGGATGTTGTTGTGGGGTCTTTTGTGATCTGTTGGATGAGTCATTGCTGCATTCTTGGGGTAATTTTGGTTGGCTGGCCACTCCTAGGAAGGTTCATCACTGTTCCATGTTTTTGCCATTTGTGGATAATGGATCTCACTGTGGTTCGCAGGAGTCCCAAAACTTTAGAAATGGCTTTATAACCTTTTCCAGACTGATAGGTCTCAATTACTTGGTTTCGCATTTGTTTATGAATTTCTTTGCATCGCAGCATGATGTCGAGCTTTTGAGGATCTTTTTGTCTGCTTCACTTTGTCAGGCAGGTCCTATTTAACTGATTTCTTGATTGACAACAGATGTGGCAGTAATAAGGCCTGGGTGTGGCTAGAGAAATTGAACTCCGCTTTCCAAAGATGTGATAAATCACAGTTAATTTATGTTTTAACATGGGGGAAATCACTTTTTCACACAGTAGGCCATGTAGGTTTGGATTTTTTTTCCCACCCTTAATAATACACAACTTCATTTAAAAACTGCATTTTGTGTTTACTTGTGTTATCTTTGTCAAATATTTAAATTTGTTTGATGATCTGAAACATTTAAGTGTGACAAACATACAAAAAAATGAGAAATCAGGAAGGGGGCAAACACTTTTTCACACCACTGTATATATATATCCTTATCCTCACTTATAGATTTATGTCTCTAATCTAACATGTTTTCTGTTAAGATAATCCTTTATTAGTCCCACAATGGGGAAATTACACACTGACTTATTTAGTTACCTTGGCTTCAGCCACAGCAATGCAGTCATCCCACATGTGGAGTTCCTGGTACATCTCTATGGCTTCATCAACAGCATTCTGAAAGAAAAACAAGAAAAAAACATTACTTAATTCTGACAAATAACTTAGTTAAACCATTTTTAGTCTACCATTAATCCATTTAGGATTTTTGATCAAATGCATTAAATCAAATTTCAATTTGAGGTGAAGTGTCTGAACAGTAACAGGAATCTGGTAGAATAATCCTTATGTTTGGTTAATATGAGCATAAATACAAGGCCACTGTTTTGTGCCCTATACTTTGTTGAAATTGCACATGTATAATAACACATCTCTATAGGTCAGATGGTGTAGATTTTGCATTTGAAAGCAGCATAAATTTTGACTTGTCGACATTTCAAAGTAATTACAAGTCAGATAAATTTCTGTGTGTTGCATCAAAGGCTTTTTGTAATTTGCTCACTGCCTGGGATGGTGTAGGAGCTGAACAGTATATTATTGTGTCATCAGCATAAAAATTGACTATCGCAACCGTAACATTATGAACAAGATTGTTTATGCAAACAATAATAATAATAATAATAATAAACAAAAGTGGGCCTAGAATTGAACCCTGTGGAACACCCTTGGTTACAATCAAGAACGTTGAGGTAATCCCTTCCAACTGGACACCCTGTGATCTGTCAGATAAGTAATTACTGTAAGCATTAACTGTGCTGCTTTTAGAAATGCTGACTGCTATCATTAATTTTGGCCACCAACCTGCTCCATGTAGTGCATCTCTGCCAGTTTAAAGTTCTTGTCCAGCATTGCCACACGGGCTTGGACCTGGTAAAACGACGTCCCATCATCTCCCTGAGAAAGACACACGGGAGCATTAACGAGCATGCATGGTAAAAATATAAAACTGTGACCATAGCAACTTTTCCTTTGATTAGGCCCACCGAATTAGCACCTGCTGATGGACAAAAGCTCCCGACTTTAGCTTTGACTCTGAAAATCTGTAGAATGTGAAATTTGTGCATAACTCACAATAATAGATTTCTAAAGAATATGGCTGCTGGGAGACTTTTTAGGCCTGAAAATATCCACTGAGAAGTGAAACATTTTTGGGGATTTGAAAAAAAACTGCACTCCTGCATTTTTAATGAATGTGTAAAAGCAGCAATCAAAGACATTCAGCCAAAAATGAATTTCATTAACACTGAATTTTGGTTTCTATTCCCATCATGAAAAGCATGAATCTTTAAAGAAAGCAGTAAATTATTCAGGTTTGTGCTGCATAACATTATAAAACAAAGTTATTGTGCAGTAATTCAGACAGTTAGCATTTTAATTAAAAAAAAAAAATCAGAGTCCCACTTATGAGACTTTTTATTTACTCTATAAAAAGTCAGTGAGGTGTTTTTGTGCTAATGTGAGACAAACCATTTCCTGTGAAACTCTGTCAGCGATCTGGTTTGTTTGGTGCAGAAAACGAACGTTTGAGACATCGCCCAGCGCAGCAAAACACCTGCGAAATAAAAATGGGGACAGAAAACCAGAGGAGAAGTCAGCAATTAGGCAAGAGAGGACAAGCACAGTGACACACACAAAAAAAAGTACAAAAAAAAAAAAAAACATGTTCGGTGAACGAAGAAGGCATTACTGGACAGCAGACCCTCTTAAAAACTATTCATTTAATGAACAGAGACGAATTGGAACGTTGTCTAATTAGATTCACAGCAGCACGAAGAGCTGAGAAACATGGAGGCTTGTCTTTGGCCACTTTATTACCAACGCTCTCTGAACAGTTGCATCAGATTAATGAACAAGTCATGAAAGCACTAAAAAAAGTCTTTTTCGCCGACTCTTTCTTGCTTCCTTCCCTCATTAACATTATACATGGCAGACAAAACCGTTTCTCTCCCCCCGATTTCATGATTTATGCAAATCAAGCCACCGCCTAACGAACACCGTGTGCATTATTAATGACAAGATTCGGGTTTGAAAGGTTTCTCTAAACAGCGAGGAAAAAAGATGGAGAGAGAGAGAGAAATTACAGAAAATTTCATAAGTGAAGTTAGAGGAAGACATCTGTGTGGCAAAGGCCTCATGTATCACCGACAGTGTGAGGACCGTAATAGCTGCATTTATAAATGATATACGTACATATTATTGCAACTTAGTGTAATGAAACCACACGAATGGGGTGAGGGAGTCTGACTGGGAAAGAAAGGACACGCATCTTGTGACTTCTCAATCACAAAGTAGCCCCACCCTAAAGCACGTCTAATTTCATCTTTTTCAGTTTGTTTCATCGGCATGAAGCATGGGTGGATATTTCATTTCACTTTTTTTTTGGTGGCTGGGGAGGGGGGGGGTTAAAAAGAACATTTCCTCAAGAGTAAATATTGAAGAGGGACACTATGCAATGGTGTGAAAAAGTGTTTGCCCCCTTCCTGATTTCACATCTTTTTGTGTGTTTGTCTGACTTAAATGTTTCAGATCATCAAACAAATTTAAATATTAGACAAAGATAACACAAGTAAACACAAAATGCAGGTTTTAAATTAAGGTGTTTATTATAAAGGGGGGAAAAAAATCCAAACCTACATGGCCCTGTGTGAAGTGATTGCTCCCTAAACCTAATAAGTGATTGGGCCACCCTTAGCAGCAACAACTGCAATCAAGCGTTTGTGATAACTAGCAATGAGACTTTTACAGTGCTGTGGAGGAATTTTGGCTCACTCATCTTTGCAGAATTGTTGTAATTCAGCCACATTGGAGGGTTTTCGAGCATGAACCGCATTTTTAAGGTCATGCCACTGCATCTCAATCAGATTCAGGTCAGGACATTGACTAGGCCACTCCAAAGTCTTTATTTTGTTTTTCTTAAGCCATTCAGAGGTGGACTTGCTGGTGTGTTTTGGATCACTGTCCTGCTGCAGAACCCAAGTGCGCTTCAGCTTGAGGTCAGTAAAGGCCCTTTTCCACTAGCACGCTTTAGCACGACACGGGACGGCTCAGCACACTTTGTACGCTTTTCCACAAGCCCCAACACGGTTTAACAGCCGCGATTCTCAGCCCCGCTCAAGGGCAGGGTACAGCAGTGCTGAGCTGGGCCTTGTTGTGACGTTAACAGACTGGTTGCCGTTGATTGGTCAGGTCGTAACCGGCGCTGATTGGTCAGGTTGTAACCGCCCCTCTCCTCCTCCTCTTCTGCCGAATCTTCACGACCTTCTCAATAAAGTTTCTGAAAAAAAAAAAAAAAAAAAAAAAAGAATCTTCGCAACCGCCATTACTCAGCACGCAACCACTGTTGGCGGTTTATTTTCAGTGTATTGCTGTGCTATTTTCATTTATTCTCTATCAAAAATGGCTTCGCGTAATAAGGGTGTTCCATGGACCAATGAGGAGGTGCAGTGTCTGCTCACTGCATTGTCAGACGAACGTATCCAGCGCGAGTTAGACGGACCCACCCGGAATGAAAAAATATACCGGGAGGTCTCGACATCGGAGGCCTTTAACGGTGAGTTTTAATTTTTTTTTTTTGTGCGTTTTTTCGCAAATATATTCGGTAAGACGCTCAGTTTATTTATGCAATAAAAAAGCTGTTCATTTGTGGATGATGATCGCTGCTTTATCGCAGCACACTGCGGACTCGCTTTTCTTTTAATTATTCATGTGAACAATACGCTGAAATAAGCTTATGTAATCTTGTTAAAAACTATTGTCTTTTCTGTATATCTTGCACTTTCGTGCTGTATTTTATTGTGTGCATTTTCCTTGTAGAATCATCCCACGCGTCCGCCGCGCCAGCACGCCCGGATTCTCCAATGTGAATCTGTCCCGCCACCAGGCGCAAAATGTATTCAATGATAAATATTTGCAACATTTAAATGAGGTTGCAGAAAACGCGAGGGTATCCCTGGAGCTGGCAGAGACGGCTTCATTCAACCGAGCCTTCCTGACCCAGTTTGGGAAGCTGGTAGAGGCACTCAGTGGTCGGCGTGTATAAAATGTCGATTAACCTTAATGTTGTGTTGCAAAGTTTTTTTTATTTTAATATTTTGTATATAATAAAATGGAATTGTTTTGGAAAGTGTGGTTTGTCTGTTATAACACTGAATTATAAAACAGTATAATTACATAGAAATTCCATTGCCTAGTCTGATGAAAATGATGCTGATCATCCTGTCAGGGGTCAACCATTGTAAAGGTAATGTAATTTTTAACTAGACCAAAAAACAAATGTTTTTGTAAGCTTTCTGTTCTTTTTATTGAAATATCATAAAAAATTAGCACCACATGATACAGTTCTAAACTTTGGGTAAATTTTTTATGTTAACTTATATATCAAAAAGGTGGGCGAAAACCTACCTTTTTGATATAGCCTACAATTAGGGAGGGATCATGTGTTTTCTGAACCCTCCCTTAGTTATGCTGCTAATAGGTTTAGTCAGCCGGGGGACCTCCAGTAATGCACTGGGCCTCACTCCTTTCCTCACTCTCTATGAAATATTTTTTTTTTTGCTGGTCATTAACATTTGTTTGTTCTCTCCCATAGATTGAGTCCCCATCGTGCTGTTTGCTCTCTACATGTCTGTTCTTTTCTTCTTCTCTATCCCCTCACCCCCCAGCCAGTCGCAGCAGATGACTGCCCCTCCCTGAGCCTGGTTCTGCTGGAGGTTTCTTCCTGTTAAAAGGGAGTTTTTCCTCTCCACCGTCGCCAAGTGCTTGCTCACAGGGGATCGCCTGATTGCTGGGGTCTTTCTGCAACTGTGGGGGTCCTCCCTACAGTTGATAGTGCTATGAGATGACTGTTGTTGTGAAATGGCGCTATATAAATAAAGTTGAATTGAATTGAATTGAATTGAACTTATAAGAAGTTGCACAGTTGGACTTTAAAATGCAGCAGGAGAGACTGATCAAGCTTACAAGTCAAAGTAGGTAAAAAAAGTAAGTATATGTAAATTGAATGTTCTATCGGCATTCCAAATTCAGAGAATTACAATACTTTAGAAGGAGTGCAGCATCATCTAAACGGAAAATAATAATACTGTTGTTCCAAACGTTGACCTGAAGGTGAAAAACATGAATTTTTTTTTATTCAGTACATCCAAAATGCCCTAGGATGTAAAAAATAATACAATTTGGTGTTGGCCAGTGTGCCACTGTCTCATTATTTAATACGAATAAAAACAAGTTTCAGCTCATTATTTCTAGGTCATTTGGCAGTTAATTCAAACCAAAAGTGACTTGTGTTGTTGCAGCTTTTTTATCAGAGAGTTTCTCCAGTTTGGGAGCATATAATCATCCGTCCCTTAACTGTTAAACATTAAATAACAGCAGAAAGATTGGCAAAGGATACACAATTGTGTTGCTGTTGCCCAAAACCGCTGTGACCCACTGCTTGTGGTGCTACCTTTCATGTGTGTGCTTTTTATGAATATTCACACGTTTTTGTAAGTACAAGTGGGATAGTATTAAATTGAAATATTCATTCATATTTCATCTTGCTGCCTGTACCCTTGTCTGGCGGTCCTTTTTAGCGTTTACGGTGAAAAAATCCACAGACCGAGGAGTGGCCTTGTACAGCTATGTGTTATGTTTTGCTTGGGTCTTCTCAATAAAGTTTTGGAAAAAAAAAATGTTTTGCTTGGGTCGCGTGCGTTACATCACGGGAGTGTGGCACCGCCTCGCTGTTATAAACCCACCCACCCCAGCACAACACCCATGCCAAACACCGTGCTAATGGAGACAGAAGCATTCCGAGCCGTACTGAAGTGAATCGAGCCGTACCGAGGTGTGCTGGGCTAGTGGAAAAGAGGCTTAACAGATGGCCAGACATTCTCCTTCAGGATTTTTTGGTAGACAGCAGAATTCATGGTTCCATTTACCACAGCAAGTCTTCCAGGTCCTGAAGCAGCAAAACAGTCCCAGACCATCACACTACAACCACCATATTTTACTGTTGCTATGATGTTCCTTTTCTGAAATGCTGTGTTACTTTTACACTGGATGTAATGGGACAAACACCTTCCAAAAAGTTCAACTTTTGTCTCGACAGTCCACAGAGTATTTTCCCAAAAGTCTTGGGGATCATCAAGATGTTTTCTGGCAAAACTGAGACAAGCCTTTATGTTCTTTTTGCTCACCAATGGTTTTTGTCTTGGAACTCTGCCATGCAGGCCAGTTTTGCCCTGTCCCTTTCTTATGGTGGAGTCTGGAATGAGGCCTGCAGTTCTTTGGATGTTGTTGTGGGGTCTTTTGTGACCTCTTGGATGAGCTGTCACTGCGCTCTTGGGGTAATTTTGGTCGTCTGGCCACTCCTAGGAAGGTTCACCACTGTTCCATGTTTTCCCCATTTGTGGATAATGGCTCTCACTGTGGTTCGCTGGAGTCCCAAAGCTTTAGAAATGACTTTATAACCTTTTCCAGACTGATAGCTCTCAGTTACTTTGTTTCTCACTTGTTCCTGAATTTCTTTGCATCGCAGCATGATATTGAGCTTTTGAGGATCTTTTGTTCTGCTTCACTTTGTCAGGAAGGTCCTATTTAAGTGATTTCTTGATTGAGAACAGGTGTGGCAGTAATCACACCTGGGTGTGGCTATAGAAATTGAACTCAGCTTTCCAAAGATGTGATAAACCACAGTTAATTTACACACGTGGACAAAATTGTTGGTACCCCTCTGTTAATGACAGAAAAACCCACAATGGACACAGAAATAACTTGAATCTGACAAAAGTGGTAAAAAATAAAAATTCTATGAAAATTAACCAATGAAAATCAGACAATGCTTTTGAATTGTGGTTCAACAGAATTACTTTAAAAAACAAACTCATGAAACAGGCCTGGACAAAAATGATGGTACCCCTAGAAAAGATTGAAAATAATGTGACCATAGAGACATGTTCAACCAAGATGTATCCTCTAATTAACATCACAGGTGTCTACAAACTTGTAATCAGTCAGTCGGGCTATTTAAAGGGTGACAAGTAGTCACCATGCTGTTTGGTGACATGGTGTGTACCACACTAAACATGGACCAGAGGAAGCAAAGGAGAGAGTTGTCTCAGGAGATTAGAAAGAAAATTATAGACAAACATGTTAAAAGTAAAGGCTATAAGACCATCTCCAAGCAGCTTGATGTTCCTGTGACTACAGCTGCACATATTATTCAGAAATTTAAGATCCATGGGACCGTAGCCAACCTCCCTGGACATGGCCGCAGGAGGAAACCTGATGAAAAATGGAAGAGACGGATAATACGAATGGTAACAAAAGAGCCCAGAACAACCTCTGAACACATTCATGGTGAACTCCAAGGTCAAGGTACATCAGTGTCAGAGCGTACCATCTGTCGTTGTTTGAGCCAAAGTGGACTTCATGGGAGACGACCAAGGAGGACACCACTGTTGAAATCAAATCATAAAAAAGCCAGACTGGAATTTGCCAAACTGCATGTTGACATGCCACAAAGCTTCTGGGAGAATGTCCTATGGACAGACGAGACAAAACTGGAACTTTTTGGCAAGGCACATCAGCTCTATGTTCACAGACGCAAAAATGAAGCATACCAAGAAAAGAACACTGTCCCTACTGTGAAACATGGAGGAGGTTCCGTTATGTTCTGGGGCTGCTTTGCTGCATCTGGAACAGGGTGTCTTGAATCTGTGCAGGGTACAACAAAATCTCAAGACTATCTAGAGAAAAATGTGCTGCCCAGTGTCAGACAGCTTGGTCTCAGCCACAGGTCATGGGTCTTGCAACAGGATAATGACCCAAAACACACAGCTAAAAACACCCAAGAATGGCTAAGAGCCAAACATTGGACTTTTCTAAAGTGGCCTTCTATGAGCCCTGATCTAAATCCTGTTGAACATCTGTGGAAGGAGCTGAAACATGCCGTCTGGAGAAGGCACCCTTCAAACCTGAGACAACTGGAGCAGTTTGCTCATGAGGAGTGGGCCAAAATACCTGCTGAGAGGTGCAGAAGTCTCATTGACAGTTACAGAAATCGTTTGATTGCAGTGATTGCCTCAAAAGGTTGTGCAACAAAATATTAAGGGTACCATCATTTTTGTCCAGGCCTGTTTCATGAGTTTGTTTTTTAAAATAATTCTGTTGAACCACAATTCAAAAGCATTGTCTGATTTTCATTGGTTAATTTTCATAGAATTTTTATTTATTACCACTTTTGTCAGATTCAAGTTATTTCTGTGACCATTGTGGGTTTTTCTTTCATTAACAGAGTGGTACCAACAATTTTGTCCACGTGTGTATGTTTTAACATGGGGGGGAAATCACTTTTTCACACAGGGCCATGTAGGTTTGGATTTTTTTTTCACCCTTAATAATAAACAACTTCATTTAAAAACTGCACTTTGTGTTTACATGTGTTATCTCGGTCAAATATTTAAATTTGTTTGATGATCTGAAACATTTAAGTGTGACAAACATACAAAAAAATGAGAAATCAGGAAGGGGGGGTGTATACAACGGGGAAAATAAGTATTGAACACATCAACATTTTTCCCATTAAACATATTTCTGATGGAGCCATTGACCTGACATTTTCACCAGATATCAGTAACAACCCAAGTAATCCATACATACAAAGAAATCATGGCAAATGTGCTCACAAAACAAGTTACATTTAATAAAGTTGAATGACACAGGGAATAAGTATTGAACCCATGAAGAAAACGAGGTGCAAAAAGTCATAGAAAGCCAAGAAACCAGCTGAAATCCATCAGAATTTAGGAAGCCACCCCATCCCCCATCAGTGCAAATCCATTTCAGCTGGTTAAGTCCTGACTGATAGCCTTTAAAAAGGTCTGTGAATATCAGATTATTGCACCACAAAGAATTCATGATGGGTAGATGCAAAAAGCTCTCTCTAGACCTTTGCAGCCTTACTGTTGCAAAACATAATGATGGCATTGGTTACAGGTGCATTTCTAAACTGCTGAATGGTTCAGTCAGCACTGTTGGAGCCATCATTCGGAAGTGGAAAGAACATCATTTTACCATAAACCGGCCACGACCAGGCGCTCCTCGCAAGATTGCTGATAGAGGAGTCAAAAGAATTATCAGAAGAGTTCTTCTTCTTTTAGATTTGATTGGCAGTTGGCAACCAGCTTACAGGTGCATTACTGTGGCGTACTTCACTCTATATCATCACTATCTGGTCAGGAGCATCACTCCTACTCTATCAGAAGAGTTATCCAAGAGCCAAAGACCACTTGTGGAGAGCTTCATAAAGACCTAGAGGTAGCAGGTACTGCTGTTTCAAAGAAAACAATAAGTAATGCACCCAACCGACATGGGCTCTATGCCCGCTCACCTCGCAAGACCCCATTACTAAAGAAAAAGCATGTTGAAGCTCATCTAAAGTTTGCTGCACAACATTTGGACAAGCCAGTAAAATACTGGGAGAATATATTCTGGTCAGATGAGCCCAAAACTGAACTTTTTGGATGCCACAACACACAGCATGTTTGGAGGAGAAATGGCACTGTACATCAGCCCAAAAACACCATGCCAACAGTGAAGGTTGGAGGTGGGAGCATCATGGTGTGGGGATGTTTCTCAGAACATGGTACAGGCAGACTTCATATAAATGAAGGAAAGATGAATAGACAAGTGTACAGAGATATCCTTGATAAGAGCCTGCTGCCATCTGCCAAGATGCTGGAGATGAAACGAGGGTGGACATTTTAGCAAGACAATGATCCCAAACACACAGCCAAGGAAACTCTCAACTGGCTCCAGAGAAGGAAAATAAAGCTGCTAGAATGTCCCAGTCAGTCGACCTGAATCCAATTGAAAATCTATGGAACAAACTTAAGATCAGAGTTCACAGAAGAAACCCACGGAACCTTCAAGAATTGAAGACAGTCTGTGTGGAAGAATGGGCTAAAATCACTCCTGAGCAATGCCTGCACCTAGTTTCTCCATACAGGAGGCATCTGGAAGCTCTTATTACCAACAAAGGCTTTTCTTCTAAATGTTAAATGAACTTCACCAAGTGTGTTCAATAGTTATTTCCTGTGTCATTCCACTTCATTAAATATAACTTGTTTTATGAATAAAGTTGCCTTGATTTCTTTGTATGTACAGATTACTTGGATTGTTCTTGATCTCTGGTGAAAATCTCAGGACAATAGCTCCATCAGAAATATGTTTAATGAGAAAAATGTTGACATGTTCAATACTTAATTCCGCCCCTACACACACACACACACACACACACACACACACACACACACACACACACACACACACACACACACACCTTAAATAAAATAAAATGGGGTCATTGTCTCGACAAAGACTTAAAAAATTAACCATTACGTTATGAAATTTAGCTGCAACTTTATATGAAAAAAGTTCAAAATTTACATGAAAAAGTTGCAAATTTCCATGAATAAAGTGAGGAATAAAGCTGCCAATTCACAAAAAAATCCAAAATTGTTGCAATTTAATGAGAAAAAAGTTGCAGATTAATAAAAAAGTTGGGAAATTTACATGAAAAAAGTTGCAAATTAATGAGAAAAAAGTTGCAAATTTATATGAAAAAAATGCAAATTAATGAGAAAAAAGCTGCAAATTAATAAAAAAGTTGGACATTTACATTAAAAAATATTGCAAATTTACCTGAAAAAAGCGGTAACTTAATGAGAAAAAAGTTGCAAATTAATGAAAAAAGGCTGTACAGTAATGAGAAAAAGCTGTAAATTTACATGCAAAAAGTTACAGATTAATGAAAAAAGGGTGAAAATTAGAAGGAGCTCTGGGATGCACCCGTGGAGAGCAGACATGTGTTCATGAGTTCTGAGCGTCAGACTCCAGTAACTGCCGTTATCCTGTTTTTACTTCCTCATAACATTAATATATACATCGGAACCTGGGACTCTCATGTAACTTTGCATGGAAAGCTACAATTTTCAACAAAAAAAAGCAAAGCAAAACAACCTTTCTTCAATTACACTCCTGGCACATGGTGAGAGCAGACATGGTGGATGGAAAAAAGAGGTTGACGCACCCTTTGCTAAACTCTTGGAAGCTATACAAGAATCTAAAGATGAGCTAACTAAACATATCGACAAGAAAGCAGCGGACATCCAAACTGTGCTGACTAAAATTGAAGCTTCACTTTCCACATTGTCGGAGCAAGTAGAGTAGCTTGAGACAAGAGTTTGAGCTAAAGAGGACAACATTAACCACACCTGCAATCAAGTTGGCAAGATGGAAAAGCTAATATCACAACTGAAAGACAAAACTGACAATTTGGAAAACCACAGCAGGAGGTCTGTTGAACCACAATTCAAAAGCATTGTCTGATTTTCATTGGTTAATTTTCATAGACTTTTTATTTATTACCACTTTTGTCAGATTCTAGTTATTTCTGTGACCATTGTGGGTTTTTTTTTTCATTAACAGAGGGGTACCAACAATTTTGTCCATGTGTGCCCCATTAAAATTCCTAAGAGTTATTTTAAAGAACTTAATGAAGTAATAAGCTCCTTCTTACGGAAGAGAATACCTCCCAGGGTCAAACTAATGTCCCTACAGGCCCCATACTCGAAGGGAGGCCTTAACCTTCTGAATTTCAGGAACTTTTACCTTGCTTCACAATTCCAACCCATCTGGATTTGGCTTAACAAAACAAAAAATGAGGATAGATGGGTGACAACTGAACAACATGAGATGAAAATGACACATTTGAAAATGATCCTATTTATTAGTTAAAAAAAAAACATCTAGCCTATCTATCTATTATCTATCTATCTATATAGCTGACACTAAACTACAAAATTGGAAAAGGAATAATATTCACACAATCTCAGATTTATATGTCAATGATACATTTGCCAACTTCCAACAATTAAAGGAAAAATTCAACCTCCCCACAAACCACTTTTTTAAGTTCTTACAAATTAGACAGTCAATCAAGGAAAACTCTAAGAACATTTTCCCAGCCATCCCACAAAAAACCCAATCTGAAAAACACTTGTTCAGCAAGTCATGTACAACAATTAGAGGATTAATATCCTCAATATACAATATCAATGGCAATTTGCCAGATTATGACAAAAAAAATCCCTTAAAAAATGGGAATCAGGTTTGGATTGCTGTTATAATGAGAAGGACTGGTATTATCTGCTGGAACAGGCTCAGACGCTTTTAATATCTACAAAACACAGACAAATTCAATTTACAATACATCACAGAATATACTACACACCCCTGAGACCACATAAGTTAGACAAAAGTATCTCCCCCTTTGCCAAAGATGTAAAACAACAGAAGGCGATCTGCTCCATATGCTTTGGAACTGCCCAATTATAGAAGAATTCTGGAAAAAAATTATTGCAATAACTTCAAAAATTACAGGATTACAACTTACGTAGGATCCAAAACTATGGTTATTGTGTGATATGAGCTTCCTAAAAGTAGACAGGCACAAGAAATTATTCTGCTCGATAGCACAGCAATTAAGAAATGCATTCTAACTAAGTGGAAATCCGAACACTCACCATCACCAATACATTGGATCAATGAACTAGCATCCTACTGCACACCAGAAAAGATATTGTATAATGTCAGAAAGAAACCCAAAACATTTGAAAAATCTGGGGACCTTTTATCAACATTTTACCCTCTTTGAAATTACTTACCCTTCACAATTGACTCCTGTTGGACAAAATCCAAATTAATTCATTATAATCTGCATATTCATATACAGTATGTGTGTGAATCCTATAGGGGCACAACCAAAGGTGTTTGTATGCAGAATAAGGCTGCGTGTCCACCAAACACGTTTTTTCAGCTCTGGGTGGCTATTTTCCATTTATTCTCGATGTAGTCCAGCGTTTACAGTGCTAAACGCTGAAAAAAAATGCGCAGGGTGGTCGGGTGACAAAAAACACGTTTGGTGGACACGCAGCCTAAATGCAGGCTTGAATACTGTATCTGTATGAAAGGAACATGAGACCCATACAAGAGAAATGGTTGGGGGGGGGGTAGGCTGAGGGAGATGGATGTTGATGCTTACCTCAATTTGTTCCCATTACATCCTTTTGAATGAATGAATCTTTATTTCAGATAGATTAAAAGTAAAGATTAAAAGAAAGGAACAGAATAATATAACAAAGGGGGGAAAAAAATCTTACAAGGTCAAACTAAACAATAACTCCTCTGATTATACAGTTCAACATAAGTTATCCAAAATGGGTGATGACTGAAGCCACAGCTTATATTGCCCACCCATATTCCATCCAAGAATTCAAAAGAAAAACAAGAGCGATTACAATTCAGAACAAAGCTAAGACAAAACGTGACAAAAAAAACTAAGCAACAACACAACACAGACTGAATATGACAATCCTTATGTGATTTTACATGTCATCTTGTATATATGTTTGGAGTATTTCTACCTTTAGTTTTTGTTTAAATTGTCCAAGCGTTGTACATGATTTTAATTCAGGTCCAAAAGCGTTCCACAATCTGACTCCTTGCACTGAGACACAGTGTTGCTTGGTGGTAGCTCTCACTGAAGGTTTTTGAAATATACATGTTCCTCTGAAATGATATTGTTTCTCCCTTATTTGGAACAACTTGTGGACATTTGCGGGCAGTGATAGATTCTTCAATTTAAACATTATTACTGCAGTTTTAAAGTCAACCAGGTCTTTCAACTTGAGAGCTTTTAATTGAAGTAAAAGTGGGTTTGTTGGTTCCCTGTAAGCAGCTTTGTTTATTATTCTAATAGCTCTCTTCTGAAACATAAAGACTGGATATACAGACGTGGACAAAATTGTTGGTACCCCTCTGTTAATGAAAGAAAAACCCACAATAGTCACAGAAATAACTTGAATCTGACAAAAGTGGTAATAAATAAAAATTCTATGAAAATTAACCATCGAAAATCAGACAACGCTTTTGAATTGTGGTTCAACAGAATTATTTTAAAAAACAAACTCATGGACTTCCGGTCTGGACGCCATGGCGACTGCAGCTTAACACTGAAGCTCTCAGACTCAATCCAGGATAACACCTTGAAAATCAAACTTAACGGATTTTTGGAGGAGTGAAAATCAAAAGACAAAATCATCATGTCTAAAGGAAAACAGAAGAAACTGAAATTCTCCAGGCTAGGACACGTATCGGCCGGAGAATCTGAACTGGAAGATCCCCGTTCAGAAGACGAGGAGCTGGTGATAGCTAACAAAAGGGTTAGCCTGAAATCACTATTTGAGGAACTACGACGATTTCGCCGAGATGTTACGGCCGAATTTCGGGAATTCAGAGAAGAATTGAAAAGGACAAACAGCAGAGTGGACCAGGCCGAGAACCGAATCTTGGAAACAGAGGATCGAATAAAAGTGCTCGAAGATTCTGTGCTGGACCTACGCAAAAGACAAGCAGCTATAGAGGCTAAGCTAACCGACCAAGAAGGAAAACAAAGAAGAGACAACATAAGAATTCATGGTCTGATAGAAGGAACCGAAAATGGTTTTAACTCAATGGCAGAATGCGTGGAATCCTTACTAAGAGAGAAATTGGATATTCCACAAACCACCGACTTGAAGATAGAAAAGGCACATCGTTCATTAGCCGCTAGGCCGGCGGCGGAAGCGCCCCCACGTTCGGTGTTGGTAAGATTTTCCAATTTCAAAATAAAACAAGAGGTTGTAAGACTGGCCTGGCAGAAAAAAGGATTTATGCACCAGGAGAGAAAAGTCTACGTGGAACACGATTACGCCCCGGAGGTCCTTAAAAAGCGCAGGGAATACAATGACGCGAAAAAGGTGTTAAGAGAGAAGAAATTGCGCTTTCAGACACCATTTCCTGCGAAGTTAAGGGTCTTCTACGGCGATGAAACGTGTCTCTATAATTCGGCGGAAGAAGCAACAGCTGACATGGCGAGAAGAGGGCTCCCGGTAACGGTGTTTAAACCCGCAGCAGACCCGAGTGAGAAGATCAAAGCGCAAACATGGACAACACAAAGACCCTCAAAATCCACGGACCAGCAGCGGGAAACCCAGCACCAGAGCGTCGCGGATAAACTATCCGTTTTCAGGTTGGAATAGCGACCTTTTTTTTTTTTTTTTCCCTTCCTCTTGAATCAATCCGCACATCCAACCCCCCTCATACAAGGTAACAAACATTAAAGGAGATGCATATTCAGCATGTGGTAAAACATTTCATGGAACAATCATATTATTTGAAACAAATAAGTCTTTGTAATAAAAAAAAAAAAAAAAAACTTGTTAAAATAGAAATGTGACAATAATCCACATGTTCTGCTCATACTAACAAATACTGTTTTTGCGTGAATGTTTGATGTGATGGGGGTGGGAGGGTGCACACAATTTCACAGGGTTTAGGCATAAAAGGAAAAAAAAAAAAAAATCATTACAAGTTTGGATTGGGTTCTGAAACTCACGTTAAAAGCATGGGACTACTTTCAGTGGTACGAGAGGGCCCTCAACACGTAACAGAGTTTGAGGAATTTCCCTCAGGGCCTTCACTCCATCAAGGCTCTTACAGGGTCTTTAAAAAGACCTCAGCTCAGGAAGTTCTTTTGACAGTTTTTTGTTTTAAAGTTTTTTACACTATGTTCTTAATGTTTTTCTTGTTTTTAATGTTCTTTCAGTTTCTGAGTAGCACAAAAGAGGGCCACCACACAGTTATACTAAACAAAACAACACAATGGAGAAACAGGGTGTAACCAAAATAATTTCATATAATGTAAAAGGGATCCTGAATCCAGTTAAAAGATCCAAGATTCTAGGCAAAATGAAAAAAGACAAAGCAGGAATAATACTTTTACAAGAAACCCACCTAACAGACGTGGAACACAATAAACTCAGTAGACAAGGGTTTAAAATGATCTCTTCATCTTCATATAAATCAGGGAGGAGGAGGGGAGTAGCGACATTGATATCAACCAAAATTACATTTGAAAAAAAATCAGAACACAAAGATAAAGAAGGGAGATACAGTTTGGTAACTGGGCGGCTAGAGGGAGAAGATATCACCCTGCTGAATGTGTATGCTCCCCCAGGGGCTAACTGGAAATTTTATAAAAATGTATTCGACCTAATGATAACTAAAGCTCAAGGTTTAGTGATATGTGGTGGGGACTTCAATCTTAGACTGAATCCATACTGGGATGCTTCTGGTAATTCCCCACATCAAAATAACACCCAAAACAGGAAGACTCGGATGCTACTAAAAGAAATGGGAATCTGTGATGTGTGGAGGGAACTCAACCCCAGTGTAAAAGACTATACATTTTACTCAACTCCACATTCATCTTACTCAAGGATTGACTATTTTTTTATGTTTAATAGAGACATTGGTAGAGTAAAAACATGTAAAATAGGACTGATGGATCTCTCCGACCACAGTCCGATCTACATGGACTTAAATATCCAAAAATACACAAATAATACATTTTCTTGGAGGTTAAATTCAAATGTCCTGAAAGGACCATTGAAAGATGAATTGGAGTCAGATATTCTCAGATATTTGGAAGATAACGATAATGGAGAAGTATCCCCTTTAATACTGTGGGATGCATGTAAAGCTGTAATAAGAGGAAAGATTATTGCAAAACTGGCAACCCAAAAGAAACTAAGACAAGAAAAACTATCCACATTAGAGTCAGAACTTAGGAACCTAGAAAAAGAACACAAAGGCAACACTCATTCTACTGACTCGCTCAAGATTAAGGAAATTAAAAACCAAATAAATGAGATCTACACAATAGAAATCCAGAAGAAACTTACATTTCTGAAACAAAAATACTATGAAGCAGGCAGTAAATCGGCAAAATTGCTAGCCTATAAATTGAGGAAACATCAAACAGAAAGAGCAATCTACAAAATCAGAGACCCAGTATCAAAGGAAATAAAATTCAGAATTCAGGATATTCTTAAAAACTTCGAGAATTACTATAAGAACTTATACTCCCACAAAAAACATAAAAACGCATCCGAGGCATTCCTAAACACATTAAACCTTCCCCAACTTACGGAGTCACAAAATAAAACACTACTGTCAGAAATACATTCTAAAGAATTGGAAAAAGCAATTATGAAACTTAAAGCTAACAAATCCCCAGGAGCTGATGGCTATACAGCAGAGTGGTACAAAACCTTTAAACAGCAACTATCTCCTCTCCTCCTGAAAACATTTAATTATGTCCTCCACACAGGGGAAATCCCCCCCTCCTGGAGAGAAGGGGTCATTGCAGTTATACCTAAACCTGAAAAGGATAAACTAGAGTGCTCCAACTACAGACCAATCAGTGTACTAAATCAGGACTATAAGCTTTTTACCATTATCCTTGCCAAAAGGTTAGAGAATATACTGACAGACCTAATTCATTTAGACCAAACAGGTTTTATAAGACAAAGACAGACACAAGACAACATTCGACGCACTTTACACATAATTCATCATATAAAAAAATATAACTTAAATGCAGTCATATTAGGATTAGATGCTGAAAAAGCATTCGATTCGGTTGACTGGTCTTTTCTATACAGAATCTTATCCAGTTTCAATTTTCATAACAACTTCATTAGAACTATACAGGCATTATATAAAAAACCAACAGCTAAAATAAGGATTAACGGTAATTTATCATCATCTTTTGAACTGGAAAGAGGATGTCGTCAGGGCTGCCCCCTGTCTCCACTGCTCTTTGCAATCTTCATAGAACCTCTGAGCCAATGGATAAGACAAAACCAAAAAATTCAAGGTATTACACTTGGTCAGAAGGAACATAAAATAGCACTCTTTGCTGATGACATTTTAATATACCTAGGGCAGCCGGACACTTCTTTACCAGAACTAACCTCAGTTTTTTCAGAGTATGGAGATTTATCGGGGTACAAATTAAATATGCATAAAACCCAAGTTTTAACATTCAACTATGACCCAAATCATTATTCACTAAGCAAACTCAAAACTAACTGGGAGTCGGAATCTATGAAATATCTGGGGGTCAATATCCCGAAACAACTCAACAAAATTATATCACTAAACTATGATCCACTGGTGACAAAAATAAAATCTGACCTAGCAAGATGGAATATGATACCATTCTTGGGTATTGCACAAAGAATTGAAGCAGTCAAAATGAATATACTTCCACGTCTTCTATACCTTTTCCAAACAATACCGGTAGAACCTCCCAAAAAAACATGGCAGGAGCTGGACAGAAGGATCTCAAGATTCATATGGCAGGGCAAGAGACCTAGAATCAGATATAGAACCCTACAGCTAAACAAAGACAAAGGTGGGCTCGCGCTGCCAAATATCAGGGACTACTTTAAAGCCGCACAAATTAAAACTTTAGTAGAGATATGTAACCCAGTCTACTCTGCACAATGGAAGGAGATCGAATGCCAAATAACAAGTGACATCCCCCTACAGGCGATAATAGGGAACAATGTCTTACCTAAGCTTTTGAATAACACTAACCCGTGGATAGAGACCCCGCTAAAAATTTGGTTTAAGATAGTCAGAGAGAATCAAACTAAAGAGCCCTATCGACTTCTGCAATGGATCGCCTATGATCAGGACTTTACTCCTAATAAAACAGACACCAGATTTAAAAAGTGGAAGGAGAAGGGGCTGATAAAATATTACGATTTTTTTAAAGGGCAAATCTTAAGAAGTTTTGAAGATTTGAAAAAACAAGGCCTAATAAATCAAGACCTTTACAGGTTCTTCCAGCTTAGACACCACATAAACAATATACTTAAAAAGGAGGTTTTGGAAAGGGCCCAGTCAGGTGTTCTGAAGGTCTTCTTAATGGCATATAAAGGGATCCCAGGGATCAGATACATTTCTAAAATATACCAAGGTCTTCAAGACTTAAAAGGAGACAACACATCTTATATAAAAGAGAGATGGGAAAAAGAGGGGAATTTCACTTTACATCTGGAAATATGGGAAAAGCTAAATAAACAGCAATGGAAAAGTACCTCATCCCTGCAGTGGAGAGAATTTGGATGGAAAAACTTGGCAAGATTTTTCAGAACACCTGCACAAATCAAATTTACCCATAAGGGATTGAACTGTTGGCGCTTGTGTGGTGAAAAGACTGCAAATCATTTTCATGTGTTTTGGTCATGCCCAGTTATCCACCAATATTGGACCAATGTACAGACAATATTGGGGAAAATATTCAAAATTACAGTTCCCTTTTCTTTTGTAACTTTGTATTTGGGTTTACTACCGGACTCACTGGAAAGACGAGGAGAAAAATACTTATTCAATGTTTTAATATTGGCAAGCAAAAAAGCTCTAACTAAAAAATGGATGTTGAAGGACTGTCCTACACCTGAAGATTGGACTAACGTGATCCAAGACATTTACTCGATGGAAAAGTTGACATTCGCACTGAGACAGGACATGGATGGGTTCATGAACTTTTGGCAACCCTGGACCGCATATGTGTCTTCCATTAGATCTAATCTTTGACAAATACCATTTCAATAATGGTTCTGCTCTTTGTTCCAATGCTACTCAGATGCTCTTTTATCTTTATTTACTTACTTTTTCTTTTTGTTTGTTTTTTACTGGTTTGTTTGGTTTTTTTTTGTTTTTTGTTTTGTTTTTTTTTCTCTTTAATTTCACTTTTTCTTTCACTTTAAAAAAAAAAAAAAATAAGGGGTGTTGTAAGAATTAATCTTCCAATGTTGTCAGATATCAGAAAATAAGGGAACGTGATGAAAATGTAAACACTGCATTGCTGTAACGACCTGTATACCCTTTACAAAAACTTAAATAAAAAAAAAAAATTATTTTCTCCAAAGTCAAAAAAAAAAAAAAAAAAAACTCATGAAACAGGCCTGAACAAAAATGATGGTACCCTTAACTTAATATTTTGTTGCACAACCTTTTGAGGCAATCACTGCAATCAAACGATTTCTGTAACTGTCAATGAGACTTCTGCACCTCTCAGCAGGTATTCTGGCCCACTCCTCATGAGCAAACTGCTCCAGTTGTCTCAGGTTTGAAGGGTGCCTTCTCCAGACGGCATGTTTCAGCTCCTTCCACAGATGTTCAATAGGATTTAGATCAGGGCTCATAGAAGGCCACTTTAGAATAGTCCAATGTGGACTTCCGGTCTGGACGCCATGGTGATAGCAACTTAACGCTGAACCTCCCAGATCCAAACCAAGGAAAACATCGTCAAAATCAGACTTAACGGATTTTTGGAAGAATAAAAATCAAAAGACAAAAACACCATGCCTAACCACAAACAGAAGAAACTGGCATTCCCCAGGTCAGGACGCGCGGCGGCCGCAGAATCTGATCCCGAGGACCTCCGTTCAGGAGACGAAGAGCTGGGCCTAGCTAACAAAAAGGTTAGCCTGAAATCGCTATATGATGAATTACGACGATTTCGGGCCGAATTTCACGAATTCAGAGAGGAACTAATAAGGACGAACAGCAGAATGGACCAGGCCGAAAACCGAATCTTGGAAGCTGAAGAAAGAGTAAAAGTGCTTGAAGATTCTATGCTGGATTTACACAGAAAACAGTCAAGGCTGGAGGCTAAGCTAGCCGACCAAGAAGGAAGACAGAGACGAGATAACATCAGAATTCATGGTCTGAAAGAAGGAGCTGAAGATGGTTTCAACACAGTAGAACTCAGAACTCAGAAAAGATTTATTGCCAAGTACATTAACAGATACTGATAACAGATCACTGATAACATAGGAGGGATTTGACTTGACACAGAAAATGAACCTGCATTTCCGGTGACACGGCTGCATCTGAAACGCGCCTGCCAACAGGAGGGTACAGGTAGCATAGGAAATAATACAATAGGAAGGAGCAAAAAAATCATTGATTTCAGAATAGTGGTCATATATGATCAATATTATGATTACAAAGAAAAAAAAAGCCCTCAATGCACAATCAGCAGACCAAAAAAGTTCACAGGACACAAAGAGAGCAGTGAGTGAATCATCTTTATCATCAGTTTGTGGATCAGTATGAGTGTAATATTGAAAGTAGGTGTTGTATCAGTTAAGAACAACAAGGACTCTTTGGCAGGAGATGTTTTGTCTGGCTACTGGCATTGTCCTTGGCCATGCAGCTGCCTGTCCGAAGGCCATGAGCTCAATGTTTTGAAAACAAAGACTGCAGATGATCAGGAGGATTTTTGTGAGGGAGTCAGATTAAGTCGAATAGCACTGATCACAGAGAGGAAACTTTATATTCTCTTACAGATTCAGTACTTAATCCTTCATTGCTGGGCGTTGAGTCCATCGTGGATGGTCCTAAGCGTAATCATGATGTAATCCACCTTCCGAGACAGTTCTCCATTTGTCGCTATCAGGGTCCTCTCCATTTTTTCAATTTGATGGATGCACCTCGCCTGGCCAGCATTTTGATAGGTTGTATCCATCTTCAACAATTTGCGGTACACCAGGACAATCCCAGATCCAATCAGAACGATCCCAATCACCATTACTACGAAGACGTACAAATCTTCTACATCTTCGATAAAGAGATTAGTCAGGCACAAGAGTTTCCAATTACTTGTCTCCCGTAAATAGCCCGCAGCAGCCGTTCCTGCGGGGCAAACAACCTCCCCCGGGGCACTTTTCCTCGTTGAAAAGATAGTGTCAATTGCGTTCAAAGCCCAGCTTATTAATTCCATAATTTCTTTCGATAATCAGCAGTAAGACGCAGACAGACGACAGCAAGCTGGGATCCAGTTAGTTTGGGGAGAAGGAGATAAGTCAGAAGCAAGAGAGAAGAGAAAGGCGTCTGCTCTCTTTGGAGGGCGGAATGCGTGGAATCCTTATTGAGAGAGAAGTTGGATATTCCACAAACCACCGATTTGAAAATAGAAAAGGCCCATCGTACATTAGCCGCAAAGCCAGCGGCAGAAGCACACCCGCGTTCAGTGTTGGTAAGATTCTCCGATTTCAAAATAAAACAAGAGGTTGTAAGACGGGCTTGGCAGAAAAAAGGATTTATGCATCAAGAAAGAAAAGTCTTCGTGGAGCACGATTACGCCCCTGAGTTTCTTAAAAAGCGACGGGAATATAACGACGCCAAAAAGGTTCTACGGGAAAAGAATCTACGCTTTCAGACGCCATTTCCGGCGAAGTTAAGGGTCTTTTACGGTGAAGAGTCATGTCTCTACAATTCAGCGGAAGAAGCAACAACTGACATGGCGAGAAGAGGACTCCCGGTAACGGTGTTTAAACCCGCAGCGAATCTGAGCGAGAAAATCAGAGCTCAAACGTGGTCCACTCAAAGACCTTCTAAATCCACGGGCCAGCAGCGGGAAACCCAGCCCCAGAGCTACAAAGATAAGCTTTCCAGTTCCAGGAAGGAATAGCGACCTTTTTGTTTTTTTCTCTCCTTTCAGTCATTCTGCACTTCCATCCCCCCCTCCTACAAGGTAACAAACATTAAAGGAGATGCAGAATCAGCATGTGGTAAAACCTTTCATGGAGCAGTTATAGCATTAGAAACAAATGTCTTCTTAATTTAAAGGAAAAAAAAAAAATCTTGTTAAAATAGAAATGTAACAATGACCCACATGTTCTCCCCACACTAACAAATACTGTATTAGAGTGAAGGTTTGCTGTGATGGGGGTGGGAGGGTGCACACAATCTCATAGGGTATAGGCATAAAAAAAAAAAAAAAAAAATCATTACAAATTCGGATTGGGATCTGAAATTCACGTTAAAAACATGGGACAACTTACAGGGGTAACAGAGGGCCCTCAACACGTAACAGAGTTTGAGGAATTTCCCTCAGAGCCTACACTCCATCAAGGCTCTTACAGGGTCTTTAAAGAGACCCCAGCTCAGGAAGTTTTTTTGACAGTTTTTTGTTTTAAAGTTTCGTACACTATGTTCTTAATGTTTTTTATGCTCTTAATGTTCTTTCAGTTTCTGAGTAGCAAAAAAGAGGGCCACCACACTGTTATACTAAATAAGAAAATACAATGGAGAAACAGGGTGTAACCAAAATAGCCTCATATAATGTAAAAGGGATCCTGAATCCAGTTAAAAGATCCAAGATTCTACGCAAAATGAAAAAAGACAAAGCAGAAATAATATTTTTACGAGAAACCCACCTAACAGACGTGGAACACGCTAAACTCAATAGACAAGGGTTTAAAATGATCTCTTCATCTTCATATAAGTCAGGGAGGAGGAGGGGAGTAGCGACATTGATATCAACCAAAATTACATTTGAAAAAAAATCAGAACACAAAGATAAAGAAGGGAGGTACAGTTTGGTAATTGGGCGGCTAGAGGGAGAAGATATCACCCTGCTGAATGTATATGCACCACCAGGGGCTAAATGGAAATTTTATAAAAATGTATTCGACCTAATGATAACTAAAGCCCAAGGTTTAGTGATATGTGGTGGAGACTTCAATCTAAGACTGAATCCATACTGGGATGCAACAGGTAATTCTTCACATCAAAATAACACTCAAAATAGGAAAACTCGGATGCTACTAAAAGAAATGGGAATCTGTGACGTATGGAGGGAATTCAACCCCAATGTAAAAGATTATACTTTTTATTCAACGCCACATTCATCTTACTCAAGGATTGATTACTTTTTTATGTTTAATAGAGACATTGGAAGAGTAAAAACATGTAAAATAGGACTGATGGATCTCTCTGACCACAGTCCGATCTATATGGACTTAAACATCCAAAAATACACAAATAATACATTTTCCTGGAGGTTGAATTCAAATGTCCTGAAAGGACCACTGAAAGATGAATTGGAATCAGATATTTTCAAATATTTGGAAGAAAACGATAATGGAGAAGTATCCCCTTTAATACTGTGGGATGTGTGCAAAGCTGTAATAAGGGGAAAAATTATTGCAAAACTGGCAACCCAAAAGAAACTGAGACAAGAAAAACTAATCACACTAGAGTCAGAACTCAAGAACCTAGAAAAAGAACACAAAGACAACACTCATTCTAATGGCTCGATCAAGATTAAAGAAATTAAAAATCAAATAAATGAGATCTACACAATAGAAATCCAGAAGAAACTTACATTTCTGAAACAAAAACACTATGAAGCAGGCAGTAAATCGGCAAAATTACTAGCCTATAAATTGAGGAAACAACAGAAAGAGCAATCTACAAAATCAGAGACCCAATATCAAAGGAAATAAAATTCAGAATTCAGGATATTCTTAAAAGCTTCGAGAATTACTACAAGAACTTATACTCCCACAAAAAACATAAAAACGCATCCGAGACATTCCTAAACACATTACACCTTCCCCAACTTACGGAATCACAAAATAAAACACTACTGTCAGAAATACAACCTAAAGAATTGGAAAAAGCAATTATGAAACTTAAAGCTAACAAATCCCCAGGAGCAGATGGCTATACAGCAGAATGGTACAAAACCTTTAAACAGCAACTATCTCCTCTCCTCTTGAAAACATTTAACTATGTCCTCCACACAGGGGAAATCCCCCCCTCCTGGAGAGAAGGGGTCATTGCAGTTATACCTAAACCTGAAAAGGATAAACTAGAATGCTCCAACTACAGACCAATCAGTGTATTAAATCAGGACTATAAGCTTTTTACCATTATCTTTGCCAAAAGGTTAGAAAACATACTGATAGACTTAATTCACTTAGACCAAACAGGTTTTATAAGACAAAGACAAACACAAGACAACATTCGACGCACTTTACACATAATTCATCATATAAAAAAATATAACTTAAATGCAGCCATATTGGGATTAGATGCTAAAAAAGCATTTGATTCGGTTGACTGGTCTTTCCTATATAGAATCTTATCCAGTTTCAATTTTCATAACAACTTCATTAGAACTATACAGGCATTATATAAAAAACCAACAGCTAAAATAAGGATTAACGGTAATTTATCATCATCTTTTGAGCTGGAAAGAGGATGTCGTCAAGGCTGCCCCCTGTCTCCACTGCTCTTTGCAATCTTCATAGAACCTCTGAGCCAATGGATAAGACAAAATCAAAAAATTCAAGGTATTACACTTGGTCAGAAGGAACATAAAATAGCACTCTTTGCTGATGACATTTTAATATACCTAGGGCAACCAGACACTTCTTTACCAGAACTAATCTCAGTTTTTTCAGACTATGGAGATTTATCGGGGTACAAATTAAACATGCATAAAACCCAAGTTTTAACATTCAACTATGACCCAAATCATTATTCACTAAGTGAACTCAAAACTAACTGGGAGCTGGAATCTATGAAATATCTGGGGATCAATATCCCGAAACAACTCAACAAAATTATAACACTAAACTATGATCCACTGGTGACAAAAATAAAATCTGACCTAGCAAGATGGAATATGATACCATTCTTAGGTACTGCACAAAGAATTGAAGCAGTCAAAATGAATATAATCCCACGTCTTCTATACCTTTTCCAAACAATACCAGTAGAACCCCCCAAAAAAACATGGCAGGAGCTACACAGAAGGATCTCAAGATTCATATGGCAGGGCAAGAGACCTAGAATCAGATATAGAACCCTACAGCTAAACAAAGACAAAGGTGGGCTCGCGCTGCCAAATATCAGGGACTATTTTATAGCTGCACAAATTAAAACGTTAGTAGAGATATGTAACCCAGTCTACACTGCACAATGGAAGGAGATGGAAGGCCAAATAACAAGTGACATCCCCCTACAGGCGATAATAGGGAACAATGCCTTACCTAAACTCTTGAATAACACTAACCCGTGGATAGAGACCCCGCTAAAAATTTGGTTTAAGATAGTCAGAGAGAATCAAGCTAAAGAGCCCTATCGACTTCTGCAATGGATTGCCTATGATCAAGACTTTACCCCCAATAAAACAGACACTAGATTTAAAGAGTGGAAAGAGAAAGGGCTGATAAAATATTACGATTTCTTTAAGGGGCAAACTTTAAGAAGTTTTGAAGATTTGAAAAAACAAGGTCTAATAAATCAAGACCTTTACAGGTTCTTTCAGCTTAGACACCACATAAACAATATACTTAAAAAGGAGGATTTGGAAAGGGCCCAGTCAGGTGTTCTGAAGGTCTTCTTAATGGCATATAAAGGGATCCCAGGGATCAGATACATTTCTAAAATACAGTGGGGCAAAAAAGTATTTAGTCAGCCACCAGTTGTGCAAGTTCTCCCACTTAAAAGATGAGAGAGGTCTCCAATTTTCATCATAGGTATACCTCAACTATGAGAGACAAAATGAGAAAAAAAAAGTCCAGAAAATCACATTGAAGGATTTTTAATAAATTAATTGGTAAATTCCTCAGTAAAATAAGTATTTGGTCACCTACAAACAAGCAAGATTTCTGGCTCTCACAGACCTGTAACTTCTTCTTTAAGAGGCTCCTCTGTCCTCCACTTGTTACCTGTATTAATGGCACCTGTTTGAACTCGTTATCAGTATAAAAGACACCTGTCCACAACCTCAAACAGTCAGACTCCAAACTCCACTATGGCCAAGACCAAAGAGCTGTCAAAGGACACCAGAAACAAAATTGTAGACCTGCACCAGGCTGGGAAGACTGAATCTGCAATAGGTAAGCAGCTTGGTGTGAAGAAATCAACTGTGGGAGCAATTATTAGAAAATGGAAGACATACAAGACCACTGATAATCTCCCTCGATCTGGGGCTCCACGCAAGATCTCACCCCTTGGGGTCAAAATCATAATGAGAACGGTGAGCAAAAATCCCAGAACCACATGGGGGTACCTAGTGAATGACCTGCAGAGAGCTGGGACCAAAGTAACAAAGGCTACATCAGAAACACACCACGCCGCCAGGGACTCAAATCCTGCAGTGCCAGACGTGTCCCCCTGCTTAAGCCAGTACATGTCCAGGCCCGTCTGAAGTTTGCTAGAGAGCATTTGGATGATCCAGAAGAGGATTGGGAGAATGTCATATGGTCAGATGAAACCAAAATAGAACTTTTTGGTAAAAACTCAACTTGTCGTGTTTGGAGGAGAAAGAACACCATACCTACTGTGAAGCATGGGAGTGGAAACATCATACTTTGGAGCTGTTTTTCTGCAAAGGGACCAGGACGACTTATCCGTGTAAAGGAAAGAATGAATGGGGCCATGTATCGTGAGATTTTGAGTGAAAACCTCCTTCCACCAGCAAGGGCATTGAAGATGAAATGTGGCTGGGTCTTTCAGCATGACAATGAAGCCAAACACACCGCCCGGGCAACGAAGGAGTGGCTTCGTAAGAAGCATTTCAAGGTCCTGGAGTGGTCTAGCCAGTCTCCAGATCTCAACCCCATAGAAAATCTTTGGAGGGAGTTGAAAGTCTGTGTTGCCCAGCGACAGCCCCAAAACATCACTGCTCTAGAGGAGATCTGCATGGAGGAATGGGCCAAAATACCAGCAACAGTGTGTGAAAACCTTGTGAAAACTTACAGAAAACGTTTGACCTCTGTCATTGCCAACAAAGGGTATATAACAAAGTATTGACATGAACTTTTGTTATTGACCAAATACTTATTTTACCGAGGAATTTACCAATTAATTCATTAAAAATCCTTCAGTGTGATTTTCTGAATTTTTTTTTTCTTATTTTGTCTCTCATAGTTGAGGTATACCTATGATGAAAATTGGAGACCTCTCTCATCTTTTAAGTGGGAGAACTTGCACAATTGGTGGCTGACTAAATACTTTTTTACCCCACTGTATACCAAGGTCTTCAAGACTTAAAAGGAGACAACACATCATATATAAAAGAGAGATGGGAAAAAGAGGGGAATTTCACTTTACAATTGGAAATATGGGAAAAGCTAAATAGACAGCAATGGAAAAGTACCTCATCCCTGCAGTGGAGAGAATTTGGATGGAAAAATTTGGTAAGATTTTTCAGAACACCTGCACAAAACAAATTTACCCATAAGGGGTTGAACTGTTGGCGCTTGTGTGGTGAAAAGACTGCAAATCATTTTCATGTGTTTTGGTCATGCCCAGTTATCCACCAATATTGGACCAATGTACAGACAATATTGGGGAAAATATTCAAAATAACAGTTCCCTTTTCTTTTATAACTTTGTATTTGGGTTTACTACCGGACTCACTGGAAAGACGAGGAGATAAATACTTATTCAATGTTTTAATATTGGCAAGTAAAAAAGCCCTAACTAAAAAATGGATGCTGAAGGACTGTCCTACACCTGAAGATTGGATTAACGTGATTCAAGACATTTACTCGATGGAAAAGTTGACATTCGCACTGAGACAGGACATGGATGGGTTCATGAACTTTTGGCAACCCTGGATCGCATATGTGTCTTCCATTAGATCTAATCTTTGACAAATACCATTTCAATGATGGTCCCACTCTTTGTTCCAATGCTACTCAGATGCTCTTTTACTTTTAATTACTTAATTTTCTGTTTGTTTGTTTTTTACTGTTCTGTTTGTTTGTTTAATCGGTTTTTTTTGTTTGTTTGTTTGTTTTTTTTAATATAATTCTCTTTAATTTCACTTTTTCTTTCACTTTAAAAAAAAGGGGGTGTTGTAATAACTATTCTACCAATGTTGTCAAATAGCAAAATATAAGGGAACGTACGATGAAAATGTTAACAATGCAATGCTGTAATGACCTGTATACCCTTTACAAAAACTTAAATAAAAAAAAAAAAAGAATAGTCCAATGTTTCGCTCTTAGCCATTCTTGGGTGTTTTTAGCTGTGTTTTGGGTCATTATCCTGTTGCAAGACCCATGACCTGCGACTGAGACCAAGCTGTCTGACACTGGCCAGCACATTTCTCTCTAGAATACCTTGATAGTCTTGAGATTTCATTGTACCCTGCACAGATTCAAGACACCCTGTGCCAGATGCAGCAAAGCAGCCCCAGAACATAACAGAATCTCCTCCATGTTTCACAGTAGGGACAGTGTTCTTTTCTTGGTATGCTTCATTTTTGCGTCTGTGAACATAGAGCTGATGTGCCTTGCCAAAAAGTTCCAGTTTTGTCTGGTCTGTCCATAGGACATTCTCCCAGAAGCTTTGTGGCTTGTCAACATGCAGTTTGGCAAATTCCAGTCTGGCTTTTTTATGATTTGTTTTCAACAGTGGTTGAAAATAAATGATAAAAATCCATCTTTGTATGGATCATGGCGGTGCGCAATGTTGCAGCGGCTCACGGCTCTCCTTTTCAGTGTTTTTTTTAGATGTTACGGTACTCCTTTTTTGTTTATTTCGGCGAACATTCGCTACACCCATCAGAGACTTCTTGAGATTGGAGACCAGCATCAGACACCAGTCGCGAGTGTCTTTCACCACACGCATAACATCCCAATTGACACAGCAAGATCACCAGGCTCTCCGTGGATTGTTGTCGGGTCGTGGAGGCGGCGGAGACGGAGACGGAGGAGGGAGAGGAAGCAGAAGTGGGGCTGCAGGTCCGGTGTTATGCTAAGGCTAAGGAGACAACCACATAAGCCACCTCTATCGAGCCTGTATCTTTCCAATGCCAGATCCTTGGTGCATAAAACGGAAAACTTGGAATTACAACTTGCCGGTAATCGCTATGTTTGTGACTGTTGTGTTCTGAATATCACTGAAACTTGGCTCCATTCGGACATATCCGACGCTAGCATGCAGCTAGCGGGCCGCACATTGTTACACTGTGACAGGACTAAGGACTCCGGTAAGAGCAGAGGGGGAGGGCTCTGTATGTATGTGCATAATAACTGGTGTAACGACGGGACTATTATAGACAAATATTGCTCTCCTGATCTCGAGTACATGTCTGTAAGATGTCGGCCTTTTTTTCTACCGAGAGAGCTAACAGTAGTGTTTATCACGGCTGTGTATATTTCACCCAGTGCAAATGTAAATACGGCGCTCTCCTTCCTGCTTAACACCATTAACAAACATCAGCGGGCTCACCCTGATGGTGTCCACATAGTCGCAGGAGATTTTAATAAGGCCAACCTGAAGACTGTACTCCCCAAATTTTATCAACATGTTAAGTGTTCTACTAGAGGGGAGAACATTTTAGACCATGTCTACACTAACATCAAGCATGCATACAGAGCCATATCCCTTCCCCACCTTGGCCAGTCGGACCATTTTTCCCTCCTGCTCTCCCCTGTCTACACCCCCCTCAGGCGTAGTGACAGGCCCACTATAAAGACTGTCACAACTTGGCCTGACAACGCTCTCTCCAAACTGCAGGATTGCTTCACAGAGACAGACTGGGATTTATTTGGACAACAGGAGTTGGAAACATCCACTGATACAACCTTGGGCTACATTAAGTTTTGTATCGGTAATTTTTTTTAATAAAAAAATGTTAATAAAAAAATGGAGCCGGTAATGTGACTGTGGTCAAAAATATTAGGGTTTTTCCCAACCAGAAACCCTGGATGACCAGCCAGGTCCGCACACTCCTCAGAGCCCGTGATGCTGCCTTCAGATCAGGTGACAGAGACCTTTATAGGTCTACTCGAGCCTATCTGAAAAGAGGAGTTAAAAAAGCTAAAGCGGATTATAAGATGAGAATAGAGTCCCACTTGTCCAGTAACAACATACGGGAGGTGTGGCAGGGAAATCAAAACATCACGAATTACAGAGGCTGTGCTACAACATCAGAGAATCTGAGTGCACCGCTGGCAGAGGAGCTAACTAGCTTCTTTGCTCGCTTTGAAATAACTCAACAGCAGCACTCATCAGCCTCAGCCCTGCCCCCACCCCCACCCAGCTCCTGCACCACCACTTTCACTGTCAGTGAGCATGACGTCAGATGGGTGCTCCTGGCAGTAAACCCCCAAGAAGGCTGCCGGCCCAGATGGGAGTTCCTGGTAAGGTGCTTAGAGCGTGTGCCTCCCAGCTCACCTCCATCTTTACCAGGATTTTCAACCTCTCCCTGGCCCAGGCAGTCATCCCGTCCTGTCTGAAATTTGCCATAATCATCCCGGTACCAAAGAAGTCTCCCACCACCAGCCTTAATGATTACCGTCCTGTGGCCCTCACCCCGGTAATTATGAAGTGCTTCGAGAGACTGCTTCTCCAGCACATTAAGAGCCATCTTCCTCCGGACCTTGACTCTTACCAGTTAGCATACCGTGAAAACTGATCTACTGAAGATGCCATCGCCGTAGCTCTCCATTCTGTGCTGTCCCACTTGGAGCGGCAGCACAGCTACGTCCGAATACTCTTCATGGACTACAGCTCGGCCTTCAACACAATCATCCCGGACATTCTCATTACCAAACTGAATACACTTGGTCTCCCACCTCTCACATGTGCTTGGATAAAGAACTTTCTCACTAACCGGTCCCAGACTGTGAGACTTGGCTCCCACTTCTCCTCTACACGGACGCTGAGTACTGGCTCCCCACAGGGTTGTGTGCTGAGCCCCCTCCTGTACTGTCTCTACACCCATGACTGTCGTCCGGCCTATAACAACAACCTCATCGTGAAGTTTGCTGACGACACCACGGTGGTTGGACTCATTTCAGGACAGGACGAGACAGCCTATGGGGGGAGGTCTAAGTTGGCAACTTGGTGTTTAGAAAACAACCTGACTCTGAACACCAAGAAAACCAAGGAAATCATTGTCAACTTCAGGAGGACCAATACCGACCCAGCCCCCCTCTTCATCAACGGCGAGTGTGTGGAGAGGGTCCACACATTCCGGTACCTCGGCGTCCTTATCTCCTCTGACATCTCCTGGACAGATAACATCTTGGCGATTATTAAGAAGGCTCGGCAGCGGCTACACTTCCTGAGAGTTCTCAGGAAGTACGACCTCAATTCCACCCTGCTGCTGACGTTCTATCGCTCATCCATTGAGAGTCTGCTCACAAACTGCATTACAGTGTGGTATGGGAACTGCACAATGGCAGACAGGGAGAGGTTGCAGAGGGTAGTAAAGGCAGCACAGAAGATCATCGGCCGCCCTCTCCCCTCCCTGACAGACATTTACACCGCCCGCTGCCTTAGTAGAGCACAATACATCATCAAGGACATTTAGCACCCTGGAGCCGACCTGTTTGACCTGCTGCCCTCAGGGAGGCGCTACAGGTGCATCAGAGCCAGGACAAATAGACTCAAGAACAGTTTTTTTTCCAAAAGCCATCATGGCTCTGAATTCTCAGTCCAACCCTCCCTGACCCCCCCAGTATACCTCTAAACACATCACTGTGTAATTGCCATTTACGGTCCAGAAGGCTGTGCAGTCTTTTTAATATTTTTATTTTTATATTGTATATATAACTTATTTTTTATCTTAGATTACATACACTGTACACATTATACATTATTTATTGTAGGAATTTATTGTTTTTTATGCTTTTATTTTTCTCTTTTATATATGTTGCACTGAAGGAGATGCTTAAATCTCATTGTACATTTGTTTGTATAATGACAATAAAGGCTATCTATCTATCTATCTCTCTCTCTCTCTCTCTCTCTCTCTCTCCTTGGTCATCTCCCATGAAGTCCACTTTGGCTCAAACAACGACGGATGGTACGATCTGACACTGATGTACCTTGACTTTGGAGTTCACCATGAATGTGTTTAGAGGTTGTTCTGGGCTCTTTTGTTACCATTCGTATTATCCGTCTCCTCCTGCGGCCACATCCAGGGAGGTTGGCTACAGTCCTGTGGATCTTAAATTTCTGAATAATATGTGCAGCTGTAGTCACAGGAACATCAAGCTGCTTGGAGATGGTCTTATACCCTTTACCTTTAACATGCTTGTCTATAATTTTCTTTCTAATCTCCTGAGACAACTCTCTCCTTTGCTTCCTCTGGTCCATGTTTAGTGTGCCATGTCAACAAACAGCACAGTGACTACTTGTCACCCTTTAAATAGGCCGACTGACTGATTATAAGTTTGTAGACACCTGTGATGTTAATTAGAGGACACATCTTGGTTGAACATGTCCCTATGGTCACATTATTTTCAGTCTTTTCTAGGGGTACCATCATTTTTGTCCAGGCCTGTTTCATGAGTTTGTTTTTTAAAATAATTCTGTTGAACCACAATTCAAAAGCATTGTCTGATTTTCATTGGTTAATTTTCATAGAATTTTTATTTATTACCACTTTTGTCAGATTCAAGTTATTTCTGTGAGCATTGTGGGTTTTTCTTTCATTAACAGAAGGGTCCCAACAATTTTGTCCAAGTCTGTATGTTTGTTTTAGATGTATTTCCCCATACTTCAGTACAATACGTCATGTATGGGAGTATTAATGAATGATACAAAGTATATAGTGTGGGTTGATTCAGCAAATATTTCACTCTGTGTAGTATTGCAATTGATTTGGATATTTTACCTTTAATATAATTAATATGTGACTACCAACACAGTTTATTATCAATTATTACTCCAAGAAATTTTAATTTTGGATACCCTTTCAATCTCTACACCATTTACACTGAGTTTAGATACTAAGTTGTTGTGATGGTTGTTAAAAATTATAAATTTTGTCTTACTTAAATTGAGCGTTAATTTGTTTGAATCAAACCAAAATTTAAGCTTTCCTAATTCCTTTCCGAGTGTATCCAAAAGTTGTTCCAAATTGCTTCCACTGCATAATAAATTAGTGTCATCTGCAAACAATATTAAATCCATTTTTCCGAAACTTTACATATATCATTTACTATATACATATTGAATAACAATGGCCCCAAAACTGAACCCTGTGGGACTCATAGTAACCTTCAATAACTGTGAGTTTTTGCTACCAACACATACATACTGATATCTGATCTTTAAGTAACTACATAACCAGGACAGTGCTACCCCCAATACCATAATTTTGTAGTTTCTTTAATAATAAATTATGATCCACTGTATCAGATGCTTTTTTAAGATCCAGGAATACCCCAACTGAATACTCATTATTTTCAATGGCAGTTGATATTTTTTCTATAAATTCAATTAGAGCAAATGTAGTTGTCCTCTTGTGTCTGAACCCATATTGCTGCTCACACAATAAATTATTCTTCATTATGAAGTTGTCAGTTCTCTCACAGAATATTTTTTCAAGTATCTTGGAAAATTGTAGCAATAGTGAAATAGGTCTATAGTTTGAAAATTCCCCTCTGTCACTTGTCTTGTATATCGGAATTACTTTAGCTATTTTCATTGCATTGGGAAATATACCTGTTTGGAGAGACAGGTTACAAATATATGTCAGTGGCTTCACTAAACATTCAATGATAGTTTTGACTAAAAGCATGTCAATACCATCACAATCCGTAGATGTTTTACTTTTACACGATTTAACAATTTCAATGACCTCTCTCTCGTCTGTGTTCTTTATGAAAATGGCAGTCTTTTACAGCAATGTTTTTGCTTATTGTATCACCTGTAGATACCGTAATGGGTATTTCTTGAGCCAAATTAGGACCAATGTTAACAAAAAATTTATTAAGTTCATCTGCAGGTGAGACTGCATTCACACTCTTGAGTCTTTTTTTTTTTTTTTTTGAAAGAGTGGTTGGGTAGCTTGTATTTCTGTTTTTATTTCCAAGAATATTGTTAAGTACTGTCCATGTATTTTTAACATTATCTCTGCTTTTCTCCAGTTCTTTACTGTAATAGTCTCTTTTACTACATCTCATTATATATATTAACTTATTTTTGTATGTTTTATACCACTGCTGTGCTGCTTTTGTCCTTTTCTTTAGAAAGGCTTTATACAATGAATTTTTCTTTTTACACGCATTTTGTAATCCTTTGGATAACCATGGCTTGTCGACAGATTTCTGTTTAAGCTTTTTCTTTACTAATGGACATTTTTTTTTTCATAAAGAGTGGTTACAATGTTCATGAATGTGTCATAGGCTTCATTTACATCTGATACATAGACTTTTGTCCAGTCTTGCTTCAGCAGGTCATCTTTAAAAGAACTGAATGCATTTTGTGATTTGTATCTGAAAGATTTTAAAGTTTTTTTCTGTATTGTCCCCCGTGTGGCCATGGATAAGTGCAAAGACTGGCAAATGGTCACTTATGTCATTTATCAATAATCCACTTTCTATTTTCTTATCAATAATATTAACAAACAGGTTGTCAATAAGTGTAGCAGTGTGAACTGTGATTCTACTGGGATGTGTTATTGTGAGATATAGACTCATACTGTACATAGAATTCATGAACTCTAATTACATTTTGTTGAAATGGATTATTGAAATGGAATATTGAAATCTCCACAGATTACAACCATTTTCTTACTAGTTGTATTATTGTACAGCTCAACTAATTTATCTCTGAATGTCTCAACGCAAGTTCCCAGCATTCTATATATACAACTTATAATTAGATTTTTTGTTTTATCTTGATCAATCTCAACAGTAACACATTCCAGAATCCCTGGTACTGCAAAGGACATTCCATTTACAAGTTTACACCTATACAGGTCACCAATATACAGTGCAAACCACCATCCTTTTTTTAAGATCTATCAATATAAAATATCTGATATCCCTCTGTTGCCAACAGAGAAGCCTGCTCTTCATTAAGCCAAGTTTCAGAGGCCGCGATAGCTGTAAATTTTCTATCTAGCTGTTTTAAATAGTCCTGAATCTGTGGAAAGTTTTTGTTAAGACTTCTGCTGTTGAACTGTATTATCAATAGTTTACCATCTAATTGCACTTGACTTTTGAATTGCTTTTCAGTATAATATTCACAGTGATTATGAATACTATTGAAGAAGTGGTTATCAGGATCAATATCATTCTCCATCTCTTGTAGTTTATGTTCAGTATAATGGCATATTTTCAGAGTCTGAATTTCCTCACTCTGTGTCAAATGACTTCCTCCAACTGGGGATGATTGATGTCTATTAAAGTCAGTCATAAGTTTTTTGTTTTGTTTTTAACGTACATTGTCATGGTATGTCACAAAAGAACTGTTCTTGCCGTGTGTGTGGATATGGATTATCATAGTTTCTTAATTTTCTTAATCAGTGTTCATCTATATTTATTTAAGTCAGTGAGATCTCTTATTATTATGGCATTTGCTTCCTCAGGTGTTCCATTTAGTTTGATCCAATCTCTACAGTTTCTTGTCCATGTATCTTGTTTTGACTTTTCAGCATCCGTGCTTGCCGTGCTATTTCAGCATTAGTCTTTGTTAGATGTTCATTTAGGTAGACTTCTGTTCCCCGTAGCTTTCTGGCCTGCCTCAGTATATCATTCTTTACCCTTCTGTTCACAAAGCGCATCACAATTGATTTCTTTGTTTTATTATCCTTTCTGGGTAAAGTATAACAGGCTGAAATTGCATTTACTTCAACCTTTATATTTCTGCTTTCAAGGAACTGAAGCACCTGGTTTTCCAGGGAGAATGATTCACTTAGGGGAGCCTCCTCACCTCTCATTCCTGCTGTAGCATTGGCATATGATTGATATTTAATGTCTAGTCCACTAATAATTAAATTAAATCAAGGGCTTTACGCCTATGGCATGTATGATCAATGCACCTGGATCAGAGCCAGTACTCAAATCTGATCTCTCAATATTTTTATTTTATCTTTATTTTATTTCTTTAATAGTTTTTCTTTTATTTATTTATTATTATTTTTACTTATTTTTATTTATTTATTTATTTTTAAAATTTATTATTTTCCCCCTTCTCACCACTTATTTTATATATCTTTTCTCTAATGAATAACACAGAGGAAACACACATTTAAGATGTAAACGTTATTTACCCACTTTTAGGGTTTATGACTTTTGCAGTTATACGTAGTGACTATTTTTGTTCTAATTCAGATTTATTCGCCATTCCGTGTGTACTCTCATCTGGCATGCATATATACATTGAGTATGTTCTGATTTGGTTTGTATCTTTTATGTTTTAAAATGGAAAAAGTGTTCATGATTGTTCATGATGACATTACATTGTCAAATGTGCATCAACCAATAAAACAATTTGTTTAAAAAAAGCTGAAAATTAAGAAAAAAGTTGCAAATTTACATGAAAAACTTGCAAATTAACAAGAACAAAGTTGCAAATTAATGAGAAAAGGCTGCACATTAATGAGAAAAAAGTTGCAAATTTACATACATGCAAAAAGTTGCAGATTAATGATAAAAAAGATACAAATTAAAGAGAAAAAAGTTGCAAATGTACATGAAAAAAGTTAGATTTACTTGAAAATGTTGCAAATTAATGAGAAAAAGTTACAAATTAGTGAGAAAAAAGTCGCAAATTAATGACAAAAAAATTGCAAATTTATGAAAGTTGTAAATTTCCCCAAAAAATTTGTTTTGCATGCATCCTTAGCATTGGAGCTTAAATGCATTTTATACAGTTCTGTAAGATGATATAGAAAGGTTTATGATGACTTTTTTTTGGGGGGGGGGGGCACTTTTTTCAAGGTTGGAGGGAACATGTATTTAAAAGATTCCTGCCATAGGTGCAATCAAGGGCTTTATGCCTATGGCAGGAAGCTTTTAAATACTAAAAAATACTGACAGCACATCCGGTTTTTCCCAGTGACTGTCCTCCTGAAGAAAATGGACTATACTTAAGGAATATTACACAAGAGGGTGTGGTATCAGTGAATATAGTAGTACTGCAGTGAGTCATACACAGGCTAGACATGCAGCACAGGGCTGAAGACATCACCATGGTGATATATTCCTGATACCACACAACCTCAAGTGCAATATTGCTTTTAACAACAGTTTCACAATCTGAGCAACAAGGGATTTGTGCCCAGAGGATGGCTGCTGACTGGATATTTTCTCTTTTTCAGACCATTCTATTTAAACCCTAGAGATGGTTGCGTGTGACAATCCCAGGAGATTAGCAATTTCTGAAATACTCAGACCAACAACCAGGCCACGTTCAGTCACTTAAATCACCATTTTTTCCTCCAACATTCTGATGATCAGTCTGAACCTCAGCAGCTCGTCTTGACCATTTCTACATGCTTAAATGCACTGAGTTGCTGCCATGTGATTGGCTGATTAGATATTTGCATTAACTAGCAGTTGAACAGGAGTACCCAGTAAAGATCAACTTTTATATACAGTTTATTGTACAATAATACTGTGTTGGGGACATGCATCATCAATCTGTAGCCGTCTGATGAGGTTGTTATCATGTATGATCAATGCACCTGGATCAGAGCCACGAAGTAGCAATGTAATTTTTAACACAGCATACCTGAAAATTGTTAATATAATGCCCTTTGTCGTGATATGGCAGGTGTGTGTATGTGTGTGTGTATTTCTTCACTTGAGGTGGCAAAGGTGCCCTTGCTGCCTCGTTTCTCTCCGGCCGCAGAGATAATTCTCACTTACAATGACGACTGATACTGAATGTAATTAGTCTGGAGACAAGAACATTAGTTTGAAAGGGCTGCGTGTGTGCGAGTGTGGGTTGCTGCTGACCTTTCTGCGATGTGCAGCTGGCGAGCCTCGAGAGCCAGCTTGCTGAGTGTCTTCCACATGGCTTCAGTCTCTGGTGACATCTCCAGAGTCTCGAGGAATGCTGTGGCTCTGTAACACACAAATACACACACAGAGGCAAAAAAAGTGCTAAGCCAGGTGGTGAGACAGACCATAAGGCAAGAGTATTTTGTGTTGCTGATACACACCACAAGTGCTCAATAAAAAAAGAGGGAGGAGTCAGTAATTAGTAGAAATTGGAGGGCTGGAAAATACACAGTTTAGATGATGTTTTAGAGGTCAGTGAGGTGGTTTTATGACACTAGTACTCACTTTTAAACATCTTAAGTGAAATGTAAAAAGCTAAGGCACTTAAAAAGCCCCTGTAATGCACTTTTTTCACATGTTGACACAGTTCCCGGATATGCAGGTGAGGTGCAGGTGCCTGTTTCAAGCTTTGGTTAAAATATCTCAGGGTTTAATTAATGCAACACCATTTTACACACAGGGAAGGAGCTCTCCTCAAAGTGGGCTGTTTTATATGATACTGCTTTAAGTACTAATGAGGATCAGTTCTCTCGACCCTCCATCTTTCTTAATTTCTCTGAGTTTTTTTTTCTTCTTCGATGGGGACGTCAAGTTTGAGGGTAGTGTCAGCTTTTAGCTTCAATGCTGGACTAAGTAACAAACTAACAAATACTGGCCGAATTTTGGAGTTTAAAACCCAAATAAAGCATTATCAGAGACAGGGGTGCGTGGTTTGAGTGGCTGATAGCATATGACCGATCTTCGGGGTGTAATAAAAACAGAAAACACCCTGAAGCAGCTCCGTGGGTGTTTTCTGGGGGTCTTGGATCAACTGGGCGGGGAATGCCAAGAATTTTCACACCTTCGTTTGGTTTGCAGTCACACTGCAGCGGACCAAACTGCCTAGACAACATCACGCAGTGACAACAACTGCTTATTTGGGGTGCTGTAGCCAAAACCACCACTGACCAGGAAGAAAAAAATCTAAGCAAAGAAGAAAAATCAGGCTCATCGATTGGCCAGGACCAAAAACGGAAATCCCTTCCCTTCAGCCGGGTTGTTTGTCTGCCACAAATGAGACATTTTTTAACTTTTCTCCTCGACTTTCACCGGTAAAAGGATTTCTTGGAATCATCAAATCAAATCAACCTTTACTGTCATATTGCTGTACATACAACTGTAGTGCAGGCAAGATGAAATTGCGTTTCTCTAGGCATCCATATAAGTAGAAGAACATGATTTAAGACACACTCACACATATCTTCACCCCCCCACCCCACCCCACCCCATCCATTCACACATCCCTGAGACATACTTGAAAAAACTAACTAACTATAATATACAAATAATGCACATAATGTCTGTAGGTGCGGTAGTGAATATGAGAGATTCCGGGTCAACTGTTCAGCATCCTGACAGCTTGTGGGAGGAAGCTGTTGATCAGTCTGGTGGTTCTGCCTCTGATGCTCCGGAATCGTTTACCAGATGGAAGAAGTTCAAAGTGTTTATGCAGAGGGTGAGAACGGTCCTTGACAATGTTCAGTGCCCTGCTCCTGCAACGGTTCTGAAAAAGTTCTTGGACAGAGGGGAGGGAGACTCCAATTACCCTCTCACCCCCCTTGACTATCCTCTGCAGGGCTTTTTTGTCTGACATACTGCAGCTGGAGTACCATGTAACAATGCAGTACGTCAGAACACTCTCCACCACACCTCTGTAGAAGGTCCTGAGGATGCAGATGGGGAGAGAGGCCTGTTTGAGTTTCCTCAAGAAGTGCAGTCTCTGCTGGGTCCGCTTCCTGATCCCCAAGGAATTCTTGCTCCAGGTCAGGTCCTGCGAGATCTGCATTCCGAGGAACTTGATGTTCTCCACTCTCTCCACTAAACGTTATCATGCGGTTGTCTTTATGGTTATTTTCTACCCAAAATGTACTACGGTAAACACCACTTCCTCTCCTCAGACTACATGTTGCTATGGTTACACAAACGCCATGGCGCACTTCCGCCCTTTGGTCCGCTGGATATTCCGTTTGGATTCACACTGCAGGCGGAGCACACCAGACTTTGTTTACAAGAGAACTGAGACCCCCGTTTTCAGGGGGTCCAGAGTTCGCTTGTTGAGTACGCACCAGAGTTCCAACGCGCATTCAGATGGCACCAAACGAATCAAACCATCCGCAGAAGCCAGTGTTTGGTCCTTTGGTCCGGACCAAACACTGGCCATCTGAATGCGCCCTTAGATACTTGTTGTGACCTCAGATCAATATCAAGGTTAAATTATTTCAGTTTTGACTTTTCAAACTTGAGGTCAAGATGGGGAGGTGGCATATACAGTGAAATTAACTTAAATTATCAATTAAATCTGTTATTGTCAATCGTTTCACTTTTATTGCTTTTATTTTAAAAGCTTCTTCTTCCTGCAGTTTGACAGGAGCAGAATTTAATTTCATTTTCACCCAGTATAGTGTACAGACCTAATGTGAAGATGAAGCAACTATCCATAACACTAAAGTAGCTCTACATCACTGTGACTGATTTTCTTCTATCCTAGCATGAGCAGGTTTGTTTTTAGCAGTATGCAGCTGAAGGAAAAGGGGTAGAGGTGAACTTTAAACAGAGCTGCTGCTCTTTCACAGAATAACTGGAGTGGAGAGACTCATTTAAATACCAGCTGATTATTGTTCCTTTAGTCACTGTCACAAAGTATTGTTATGTCATACAGAATTTAATACAGCCTTGATTTAGCAGTCACAGATATAAGGGGACAGTAGATGAGCACAGACAGTGGGGGAAGTATTCACGGGGGGAAGGGGGGGATTAAATAACTGACACGGGCAAGAAAAAATAAAGGAAGGAAGCTAGCTTTTACTGCCATTCAGCCTTTACTCAGCAAAGCACGTGCAGTAAAATTGCATTTCTCATAGCTACAATGTTAATTGTATCTAGAACTGGAGTAGCAATTATCATGCAAGGCTCTGCTATACGCAAGCATGCCGCTGAATGTTTTCGGTTCAAAGGTCTGAATATTGGTTTCAGGTAATTTTCAGTGAACTGCCCAATGCCAATGTAACCTGTAGCTATCATTTTATAGAAAGATCATTAAAGGGCACAAGCAACCAAAATGCCCCTAAATCACTGAAGTGCAGAGTTCATTTGATCCTGCTCCAAAAGAGAGGGAGGTCCGTTATAATTACTCTATGTGATGAGGAGGCTTTACACGAGCGCCCTTTATGAGGTGTTCAAATCATGACATGGATTACACCATCCAGCTGGTCGGGGAGAGATGAGGAAACACTCGAGGGGAGCAGGAGGAAGCTGGTGGATAAAAGGACATCTGGCCTGTTCTGCTCACCCCCTGTTACTGTGCCTCTGACCCACAAAAGCAATGAGTTCAAGGAAGGATGGACAGATGTTCAAATCACACATATTCATGCTTATTGATAGGCCGTGACCTTTTTTAGCACATGAGATCAGAACTTACCTGTCATAGTCCCCATCATCGACGGTGGTGCCAAACTCAATGAGGCCTTCGTCCAGTGTGTATGACACCGTGTTGACGCCCTCTGTCACGATGACGTCAGTCTTCCCGTCAGCTCTTTTGAGGTCTATAATATCTCCCTGACAGAGGGGGAAATGATCAATGTTTGTTTTCTTATCTTTACTGTATAACTTTGTCTTCTTTCACGGTGTGCCTCCTATGTTCAACAACCTGCCAAGGGACTATGAATGTAAATTAGCAGTCTGATAACTTCGGCATGTGTACACTAGTATCTTGTACTAATGTTCATTAACGTGCATTGTCCCTTTCTAATAAAAAGAAAAAAAAAGAATTTTATAAAGGAGTGAACAATATGATTGGGTTAACATGTGGCACAGTGCGTCACATTCATTAGTAGAGGTGGGTAGAATAGATGCAAATTGCACTGAAGTAAGAGTACGAGGGCTGTTTCTAGCTTTCTGGAGGCCCTTTGTAGTTTGGGGGGATGGGGGGTGGTGGAGGACATGTTTTTGTAATGGGGAGAAGTTCAAACCCTTTCAAAGGTAAAGAAAAAGGTCTCCTCTCCTCCAAAACATAAAAAATGAACTTGGGTCGCTGTCTAGAATGAACAAAAAAAAAAAATTACCATAACTTAGAATAAAAATTAACCAGCATCCATAATAATGTTGCAAATTTTATGCTGAAAAAAGTTGCAAAATTACTTTTAAAAAAAAGTCAAAAATTCACAAGAAAACAGTCAAAAACTTATGAGAAAAACTTTGCAGACAACAAACTGCAGGCTGAAAAGAGGCTGCTCTATCGGCTTTTTTATTATTAATGAGAACACCAGCAAGTGTTACTCAAGCAAGTTTCAAAACCCCGCAGATGCTCGGGGCAACTAAACTGCTTCAGGACAGCGGCGGTAAAAAGCCTGCGCTGTGGGTGGCAGTGGGTTGTAGAAGGAGCAGAGACACAAGGTTTGAGGAGAGCAAATGTAAAACACTGTTTGGCGTAAAACAGGAGGGTTATAAAAAAAAACTACATCAAACACAGTGACAGCGTACAACCATAGTATTTGATGCTAACTAATTTCAGTATTTTCCAGGATTATATGTGAATGTTAGTAGTATTTTAGATAGCGCTCTTCAATGTTCATCTCAGTGTCTCACTATGGGATACCACACTCATGTTTCGAAGAACCGGATTAATTCCTTAACCTGACGAGCTGTCATGGAAGATATCATTCATAGTTTAGAAGCTAAAATGGCCTAAACATTAGATTAAATGTGGAACTAATTTAAAGTTGAAGAAATGCTAAATAAAAGTTAAACAAATCCTAGTTTTAATGCTAAAATGTCCTTGAGCTGCACAATGTTAACATAGAAGTGGTTAGTTGATCCCTTCCACAGCATGTGGGACGCCATGTGGTGTATGGGGCGGGGCCTATCTCCATTTCTCTAACCCGAGGCCACACAGCTACTTTGAGTAGTGAAAGCTACAATGGTGGTGGTGGGGGTGTCAGTCCTCTGGTAGCTCTGTGCATTAATTTTCTTTTCCCCAATTCTATTATGCTGAGCACCAAGCTAGGAGGTGGAAAATACCCAAATATCATTTTTATACCGTCTTTGGTATGACCCGGCCGAGATTTGAACCCACGACCTCCCAGCTGTGGAGCAGATCCTCTATAAACTAGGCCACCACTCTGGTTCACATAGAAGTGGACCAACTTTAAATTTTAAGAACTTCTACCTTAAAAGCTAAAGTCACCTAAACCAGAATAATATCAGGATACAAGTGAGTTTTGCTTAAAGTTGAAGAATGCTAGTTTAAAAATGCTACACTTAAGCATAAAACCGGAAAAATGCTAGCTTTAGCAAAAAAAAAAAAAAAAAATTTACTCAAGCATTAAAGGGGAAATAACCTAAAGTTGAAGAACGTTAGCTTAAAAATGCTAACTTTACCCCTAAATCTGAGAAATTGTTAGTTTAAAAGAGAAAATGATATAAATTTGTTCAACATTAGCATCAAAGCGAGGAGAGACAGGATTAGAAATGAGTATATCAGAGGGACAGCTCAGGTTGAGTAGTTTGGAGACAAAGTAAGAGAGGCAAGGCTGAGATGGTTTGGACATGTGCAGAGGAGGGATAGTGGAGATATTGGACAAAGGATGTTGAAGATGGAGCCCAAAATAGCCCAAAGATGAATGATGTTAGCTTAAAAGTGGTGGAGTAGTGGACTAGAGGTAGAGCATCCATCCCACAACCGGGAGGTTGGGGTTCAAGTCCCAGCCGGGTCATACCAAAGACCATATAAAAATGGAACTTCCTGCCGTCCAGCTTGGTGCTCAGCAAAAATGGAATGGAGGAGGGAAATGTGGGCGGCAGTGGTTCAGAAGGTAGAGCGGGTTGTTTAATAACTGGAGGGTTGCCCCAGGGCAGCTGTGGCTACAGAAGTAGCTTACCACTACCACAGTCTGTGGAGTGAATGAATAGTGTATAACGGACACATGTATCCATTGTAAAGCGTCTTTGAGTGTCTATGAAAAGTGCTATATAAATCTGAGGCATTATTATTATAAAATGCTAAATAAAAGCTCAAAGCTTAAAGAGGCTAGTTTAAAAGCTAAAATAGCCTAATCTTGAACAATAATAGCTTAAAAGAAGGACTAGTGTAAAATCTGTGGAAAAAAAGACTTAAAACTGGAAAATATCTTTCACCCAATTATACAAAGAGAAACAAAAACCCACCTTAATTGCAAACATGGTGATGCTCTCTGGACTGTCGATACTGTACCAGATGCACAGGTTTCCTCTGTTCTGGGCGACCACCACATCACTGCCGGGCACCCACTGGACGTAAGAGCAGAAGCTGAGGACTGTGGTCTTCACGCCTGATGGTATGTCATACAGATGAAGCTGTCCAGGATGAAGAGCAAGAGAGCAACACATGGTTTAAACCTACTGATACAGTTTAACTATAACTACAATTTTGCTAGATATAGCTGGAGTCTGGAGCTAATTCCATAGCTAACGATAAGGGCTGCTAACAAGAACAGACTATATAGTGATGGATGTCATTAATTTCTGCAGTTGCTAGCTTAGCATTTTTAGATCTGATGTGACAGGTGGGCAGTTAGAAAGCTGAGGAAAATGTACAGGTTTTTGTTATTCTATGGGATTCTAACAGGGGCTTTATTTTTTTATTTTTTTTGTATTTTGTACACTTTGTTAATCCCAGAGGGAAATTCAGGGCATCCACCTGGATGGATGAAGCAGCCACGGTACTGCGCCAATCCCTTCCCTATAAACACACATATTCACACCTAGGGTCACTTTAGAGTCTCCAATTAACCTAACTTGTATGTTTTTGGCCTGTGGGAGGAAACCGGAGTACCCGGGGTAAACCCACGCAGACAAGGCGAGAACATGCAAACTCCACACAGAACGGTCACCGATGGTCAGGGAGTGGGATTGATCCTGTGACCTTCTGTGCTGCCACAGTGCTAACCACTGCGCCACCGAGCTGCCCTTTATTGCATAAAATCACCAGATTTATTCAGTATAATGTAAAATTAGGAATTAAGGTAAGGTCCTCTTTAGAAAAGTGCTATAATGTACGAAAACTTACATGCTATTACATATACTGTAGAATTCAATAGAGCCAGACTTTTGTTTTGAACCCTATGTGCTGCCACCTGCTGGTCATTATAAAAAAATGCATCTTGAAGGCAGTTTGCATTGGCTTCATTTTTAAACAGCATTTTTTTTTTTACCCGAGTAAAGTTGGTGACGTGCTAAATTTGTGCCGATGTGTGCTGGAAAAAACTGATGTCTTTTTATTAACCATATAAACACTTTTTGCTTAAAAACCAAAAACAGTGCTAGTAATTAGTGCTTTATTTTTTGTGGATTTGTATCATTAAAAGTAGCTTTTAGAAGCATTTAAAGCATCTTTCTTGCCATTACAAAATAGCTTGTGTTTGATAATATAAAGTTTTGTTCAAAACAGACAACAGGGATGAGTTTTGACTACTAGGCTACCGGAGTTTGAAAAACTGACACCTGTGAGTTGCATTTCCAGAATAAATAACTTAGTCCAGCTAATATTTGAATGAATGAATCTTTATTTCTGATAGATTAAAAGAAAGGAACAGAACAATAAACCGGGGGGGGGGGGGAATCCAACGAGGTCGAATTAAGCAATAACTCCTCTGATTATACAGTTCAACATAAATTATCCGAAAAGGGTGATGGCTGAAGCCGCAGCTTATATTGCCCACCCATGTTACATCTAAGAATTCAAAAAAACAAATAAATAAAAGTAATTGCAAAACAAAGCTAAAACAAAACATGACAAAACAAAACTAAGCAACAGCACAACACAGACTGAATATGATAATTCTTATGTGATTTTACATGTCATCTTGTATATATGTTTGGAGTATTTCTACCTTTAGTTTTTGTTTAAATTGTCCAAGCGTTGTACATGATTTTAATTCAGGTCCAAAATCGTTCCATAATCTGACTCCTTGCACTGAAACACAGTGTTGCTTGGTGGTAGTTCTCACTGAAGGTTTTTGAAATATACATGTTCCTCTGAAATGATATTGTTTCTCCCTTATTTGGAACAACTTTTGGATATTTGCGGCCAGTGACAGATTCTTAGCTTTAAACATTATTACTGCAGTTTTAAAGTCAACCAGATCTTTCAACTTGAGAGCTTTTAATTTAAGAAAAAGCGGATTTGTTGGTTCCCTGTAAGCAGCTTTGTTTATTATTCTATTAGCTCTCTTCTGAAGCATAAAGACTGGATATATGTTTGTTTTATATGTATTTCCCCATACTTCAGTACAATATGTCATGTATGGGAGTATTAATGAATGATACAAAGTATATAGTGTGGGTTGATTCAGCAAATATTTCACTCTGTGTAGTATTGCGATTGATTTGGATAGTTTACCTTTAATATAATTAATATGTGACTTCCAACACAGTTTATTATCAATTATTACTCCAAGAAATTTAATTTCAGATACCCTTTCAATCTCTACACCATTTACACTGAGTTTAGATACTAAGTTGTTGTGATGGATGTTAAAAATTATAAATTTTGTCTTACTTTAAATTACTTTACATGTATTTCTATGCAACAACAACAACAATTATTATCAGTATTTAAGTTATTATACAGCAAATATCAAAAGAGCTCCTTTTGGCAAAGTAAATGTGCTTGGCACAAAAAGACAAGCAGATATTTGTTCTGCTGGACAGGAAAAAAAAAACAAAAAAAAAAACAAAGCAATGTGTCCCAAAAGCAGAAGACTTGCTCTCCTGATGGTGGTGGTGGGGATGGGGTTGCCATCTCTGGCATACACCACTTCAGTGGCAACATGGCGGAACCATCAGATGCCTAAGATATTTTTCTGGGCAGTTTTGGTGGTAAGCATCGAGGCGATGATTGGGAGCGGCTGAGAGGGTGCATGTCTCGGAACCGTACAGGAGGATGGGAATCACACAGGTACTGAAGATTTCTATGCAACAACATATAAAATGCTCTTCAAACAAAGCTTTTTTCTCTACCAACGTGTTTTGATGAAGAATTATAATCTGCAGGTCTCCTCCTGGCTGCACGTGTAAGAAACCTCCTATTCAGCAGTCCACACCACCTGAACTGCAGCAGTTTTGCAGATGAGTTCATTAAATCTCCGGGACTGAACACATATGCCCTTCAGAGAAAACCCATTTCACCCGGTTGAATCCATTATCTCATCTTTTTTCTGGTCACTACCCACATCACGGCCATTAACTGAGACTAGAAAAAGACTGACCAGTTCAATGGAATCTTTACATCCAAAAACAAAGCTTTTTTCTTCTTCACAAAAACTGCCCTGAACTGAATGATTTTTGTGGAGGTTTCGGTTTACACGAACATAGCTGGACCTACCGAGCCCGCAGAGTTGATTAACTTCACTCAGATCTATTGGGGAGAGCAATAATGTATTCTGCTTCTTGATGAGAGCGTAGATTCTATAAGCTACAATGGCTCCCACAGCTCTTAATATGTATGTGTGAATATTAAAGACCTCCCGCCGCTCTAATCAGCTACCTAAATACCCCTGTTCCGCTGCCTCTGCACATTTTTAATAAAGCTCCATCTATACTTTTACTCTGGGGCTCAGCCTGATGACTTAAAAATGCAATGAGGGTACGTAGCCTGTTGGTAAGTTAATTTAAAATCACGTTTGGATTTAAACAAAAAGATATATAGATGGAGTTTTTATGGTTTAGTAAGATATCCCACTGATTTCTGAGCATTTTGGGTTAAATTTTTATCCTGCTAAGAATTCCCTGAAGAATTAGTGTTGAAATAAAAGTAAAACAACACAAGTATGATTTCTACTGCATTACATTTACAAATGTGGTATATACTGGATCTGTTACAATGTCTTTCCAAGTCATTTGTGCTCATGAACATTTAACAACTTGCCAATGTAAAGGTCATGTTGCACTTACTAAATAAAAACTTGGACATCACATTTGTTTTAAGATGTCGTAGGAATTTTCCACTACGCTCTGCCGAGAGACTCCCAATTACCTCCTCGTCTTTGCCCCAAGGCTCAGCCGTCAAACTGATGCATTACTCCCGGGGCAACAACTGACAACAGCTTCCTGCCACTTTCATCCTCCACACAAGGCCTCGGTTAATCTCAGAACTGTCTCGTGTGAAGCCAGGAAAACATTTACATGCAGTGATCAGTGACATACAGGAGCTGTAATGTAGGTGAAAACCTTGCAATGTAATTCAGAAAGATAAACTTTAATATATTCAATATTGATTCAACAGATCTTGCAAATTTCATATATTTTCCTTAAGAAACTGTTGAAAATATTAGCAAACTGATACTTAATTAGCCATATTAGTCACAATAAAAATGCTCATATCACCCTGAATCAATAATTATGGCTATAAATTTCAAATAATTATATATTTTAAGTTCAAAGGCTTATTACAGTACTGAGTGAATGTGTAAACTACATGTTTGAGGTTATAATTGTGATTTTAGATGGTTTAATTAGTAAAAGATACAAACAGATGAAAGCAACACAAGTTCTGATCATTATAGAGAAAACTAAAGATGTTTATAATACAAATAATGACCTTCAGATGGACAGCCAATCACAAAAGTGCTACATCATCAAAACAGCCGTATCACCAATCACATTGTGCGATGTCATGAACAGGCGCAGGACCCTGAGCTGATCTGAGAACCCGGGCACATCTGTGACCTACAACGGCATGACACATGAACCAGTACCATTAGCATGGTTAGCTTAGTGACAAATCGGGGGTTATATGGCCCTTTCTATAAATTATAGTCACTATACTAGACCAGCTCGCTCATTAATCCACAGTCACTTATACATCTTGTGCCATTCTTTCTTATTTAGTTATATTTCGGCTATAAGAGCCAGTTAGATTTGGCTGCTAACGTTAGCTGAGCTGAGCAGCCACAAGCCAAGGTTTCTAAGTGACTTCGAGGGTTGCCTGCTGGGTACAAACTAAGAGTAAGACTTCTGCTTGGTTCTGTCCCAGTGTCCATTTATGTCAGCTTTCTATATACATATCTATATACAGCTGGGCCATCTTGATGCCATATTTCATACATACAGTATCTCACAAAAATGAGTTCACCCATCATATTTTTGTAAATATTTCATTATATCTTTTCATGGGACAACACTGAAGATATGACACTTTGATACAATGTAAAGTAGTCAGTGTACAGCTTGTATAACAGTGTAAATTTGCTGTCCCCTCAAAATAACTCAACACACACCCATTAATATCTAAACCGCTGGCAACAAAAGTGAGTACACCGCTAAGTGAAAATGTCCAAATTGTGCCCAAAGTGTCAATATTTTGTGTGGCCACCATTGTTTTCCAGCACTGCCTTAACTCTCTTGGGCATGGAGTTCACTAGAGCTTCACAGGTTGCCACTGGAATCCTCTTCCACACCTCCATGACGACATCATGGAGCTGGTGGATGTTAGAGACCTTGGGCTCCTCCACCTTCCATTTGAGGATGCCCCACAGATGCTCAATAGGGTTTAGGTCTGGAGACATGCTTGGCCAGTCCATCACCTTTACCCTCAGTTTCTTTAGCAAGGCAGTGGTCATCTTGGAGGTGTGTTTGGGGTCGTTATCATGTCGGAATACTGCCCTGCAGCCCAGTTTCCGAAGGGAGGGGATCACGCTCTGCTTCAGTATGTCACAGTACATGTTGGCATTCATGGTTCCCTCAATGAACTGTAGCTCCCCAGTGCTGGCAGCACTCATGCAGCCCCAAACCATAACAGTCCCACCACCATGCTTGACTGTAGGTAAGACACACTTATCTTTGCACTCCTCACCTGGTTGCAGCCACACACGCTTGACACCATCTGAACCAAATAACTTCATCTTGGTCTCATCAGACCACAGGACATAGTTCCAGTAATCTATGACTTTAGTCTGCTTGTCTTCAGCAAACTGTTTGTGGGCTTTCTTGTGCATCATCGTTTAAAGGAGCTTCCTTCTGGGATGACAGCCATGCAGGACAATTTGATGCAGTGTGCAGCGTATGGTCTGAGCACTGACAGGCTGACCCCTCACCCCTTCAACCTCTGCAGCAATGCTGGCAGCATTCATACATCTATTTTCAAAAGACAACCTCCGGATATGACGCTGAGCATGTGCACTCAACTTCTTTGGTCAACCATGGCAAGGCCTGTTCTGAGCGGAACCTATCCTATTAAACCGCTGTATGGTCTTGGAAACCGTGCTGCAGCTCAGTTTCAGGGTGTTGGCAATCTTCTTATAGCCTAGGCCATCTTTATGTAGAGCAACAATTCTTTTTTTCACATCCTCAGAGAGTTTTTTTGAAATGAGGTGCCATGTTGAACTTCCAGTGACCAGTATGAGAGAGTGTAGTAGTAGATTAGTTTATTTGACAGGGACAGTGCAATAAACATAGACAATTAATCAAAGACAATCAATCTGATGTGTTGCACATAGAGTGCATAGCTATTAGCTAATTTGCAACTCTTGTCCCTGGATGGGCTTTAGAAAAAAGAATCAAGATAAAAAATATACACAATAACCACATACATCAATGCAGAAAAATTATAAATACACAATTATAGATATTATAAATATTATAAATACACAAATATAACAGCCTGACTCACATTTAACATAAATATTATAAATATTATAAATACACAAATATAACAGCCTGACTCACATTTAACACATATAACATAACTCACATTTGCCTATTTCAGGCCTTCCTCCCTCCGTCACTCACTATAAACAAACACATTTATTCCTTCCCTTCATTCACTCTCACTTTGCAGACAAATAATTCATACATGAGTACATTCTTGTTTATTTTTCAGCCAGTTTTTAACATTTTTAGTGAATGTTTTAAAGTCCGTTATTATTTTAATTTCATTTGGCATTGTGTTCCAGATGTGACTGCCCTTTATAGAGAAAGCTGTTTGTCCAAATGTGGTTCTGCGGTGGAATATTTTACAGTTATTGTTAACAGAACTCCTGGTGGCTCTGCTGCTGTCCTGTCTTTGGACGAAACCAGCAAGTGGCTCGGGTGCTGATTTATGGAAACATTTGAACGTTAATTTCAGAAGACAGAGGTCAATGAAGCTCTCAAAACTCAATAGGTTGTATTTTTTTAAAACATTACAGTGATGCCACCTAATGGGCTTTTTGTCCAAGATTTTTAGGGTTTGATTATATAATGAACCTATATGTCTTATTGTGGAAGGGGCTGCTTGAGCCCAGACTGTCAAACAGTATGATATATGAGAAAAAACCATAGAATGCATATACAGTGCAGCTGCTTCGTAAGGTATGTAATATCTAATTAATTTAAAGCAGTTCAGATTTTTTTTTACTGTTTTTGAAATTTTCTTTATATGAAGATTAAATTTGAGTTGAGGATCTAGTACAATGCCAAGGTATTTGAAGGTATGTGAGAGCGATAACACCAAATTTAACATATCTGCTCCCCATTCACACCTGAGACCTTGTAACACTAACAAGTCGCATGACAATGGGGAGGGAAAAAGGCTAATTGGGCACAATTTGGACATTTTCACTTAGGGGTGTACTCACTTTTGTTGTCAGCGGTTTAGACATTAATGGCTGTATGTTGAGTTATTTTGAGGGGACAGCAAATTTACACTGTTATACAAGCTGTACACTGACTACTTTACATTGTATCAAAGTGTCATATCTTCAGTGTTGTCCCATGAAAAGATATAATAAAATATTTACAAAAATGTAAGGGGAGTACTCACTTTTGTGAGATACTGTATATGTTATTTTAGCTTATTTTATTACACTTTATCATACTCTGGACCAGACACCTCCTCAATTAGCAACTGTTAGCTGCTGTTAGCAGAGTTAGCTATTCACTCATTCAGGGCTGCTTCTGTGCTTATTACACCCCAGAGACTTGTATGCCATCAACCACTCAAGCCACACACCCCTGTTTTTTGATAAATCTTTACTTGGGCTTTTAGGTATGGCATTGTTTGATGTTATTTTTTTTTATTTGATTTTTTGGTTTGATTTTGTGTACTTTATTGATCCCCTGAGGGGAAATTCAGGGCATCCACCTGGATGGAAGAAGCAGCCACGGTACGGCACTATCCCTTCACCATTCACACACACATTCACACCTAGGGCCACTTTAGAGTCTCCAATTAACCTAACCTGCATGTTTTTGGCCTGTGGGAGGAAACCGGAGAAATCCCAGAGTAAACCCATGCAGACACAGGGAGAACACACAAACTCCACACAGATCACTGTTGGTCAGGGTCAAACCCGGGATCCCATGGCCAAGGGTGAGTTGCTGTGCTGCCACAGTGCTAACCACTGTCCCACTGCACCGCCCATCATTATTGGGCATAAACACATTATTGGGCCCATGATAGGGCATAAACACCTCAGAAATGCTAAAAGAGGGAGGGTGAAGTGAGCTGGGGCTCATTAGCATTTAAAACAACATGCCGTAAAACAATCCTGCTTTGATAAGAGCTCCTTCCCCATGTGTAAAATGGTACTGCAATAATTAAATCCTGAGTTGTTTTGACCAAAGCATGATCATCTTTGAGAGCTGTGTCACAATACAGAAATAAAAGCACCATAGGGATTTTTAACTACAGAAATCCAAGCCCCAATGATGGCTATGGAGCAATAAACTAGTCTACATAATGGGTGATATGACTATTGTATATGTATATTATTGTATATAAAGCCAAGGTTGGTAATAGAAACAGATTTTTAGAGCTTTTCTGGTTAATTCATGGAGCTCCCTGTAGCTACAGCCTCCGCATTCCCCCCAATTTTCCACCATGGCACCTGAATGACCAAAGATGGCAGCCTACAGAGCCACGGGGCATGTTTTGAGTGACAGACATAAATATAACAGCAGCTATGCCCCAAACATCATTTATTCCCTCCTCAGTCTAACTGCCTCTAGCTCCCCAAGTCATTGCCTCCACAGCTTTTGCCCCTCATGGTGCTAAAGCTTCCCCTCTCACCTGCAGCTTCTTGTCCCTGAAGAGCAGCTTTCGTCCGGTTTCATTGAGCTCCAGCCAGTCAATCTTGGAGTCATGGCTGATGGTTCCCAGATTGTAGCCTCCGGCCAGGTCCACTTAGGGGAGAACAGAAAAGACAGATTAACACCTAACACCTAATACACCGAATATAAGGAAACAGGAAGTGAACTAACCAACTTTTAAAAATAATCAGCAGCTCTCATAATTTAGCTGTAATGTGGCCATTAGTTGGCAGACACGTGTCACCTCTACAGCGTTTCTGTTTCTGCTGCACTTACAGTAGTGATTCAAGTGTAAAGGTACAGTATGTTAAATTTTGGGGTCATCTGAATTCTGAAATTCAGTGCACAGAAAACTTTGTTCTCAGTATTATAAAATCACCCCTAAATAAAAATTGTTGCATTCTACAGGTACATCTCAAAAAGTTTGAATATCATGAAAAAGTTCAATATTTTTTGTCACTCATTTCAGAAAGTGAAACCCATATATCGATTCATTATACAGAGAGTGATATGTTTCAAGTGTTTATTTAAATTTTGATGATTATGGCTTACAGCCCATGAAAACCCCAAATTCAGTTTCTCAAAAAATTAGAATATTACAGAAAATTAATTTTTAAAAAAATAGGTTTTTTTTTAATAGAAATGTTGATCAACTGAAAAGTATGTCCATGTATGTGACGACGGAGTGTCGCCACTGTTATGGTCTTTGTGACTGAATATTATATTATATGTGTAAAAGGATTTCACACATATACGTGGCACTGGGCTTCACTCCTTTTCTCACTCTCAATGAAATATTTTTTTTGCTGGTCATTAACATTTGTTTGTTCTCTCCCATAGATTGAGTCCCCATCGTGCTGTCTGCTCTCTACATGTCTGTTCTTTTCTTCTTCTCTATCCCCTCACCCCCCAGCCAGTCGCAGCAGATGACTGCCCCTCCCTGAGCCTGGTTCTGCTGGAGGTTTCTTCCTGTTAAAAGGGAGTTTTTCCTCTCCACCATCGCCAAGTGCTTGCTCACAGGGGATCGCCTGATTGCTGGGGTCTTTCTGCAACTGTGGGGGTTCCCCCTACAGTTGATAGTGCTATGAGATGACTGTTGTTGTGAAATGGCGCTATATAAATAAAGTTGAATTGAATTGAATTGAATTTATGTTTGCAAATGTCAACATGTATTGTATTGGATAAAATGCACATATAATTTCAGAATCTGTTTGAGTGAATTGAATTCCGTTTGTGAGATAACTGTTAATGTTAATTATGTTAATTGGGTGAGGCAATTAAATGTCTTAAGACCACGTACCTTTGCCAGTATGCTTCCTGGTGGTGTTCGGGCAAAAGACTCCTCAGGGGCTTGAAGGCCTTTTAAAGGATGCCAGCAGGAGGAGGTATGTTATGGTAAAGGGGAATTTAAAATGTAAATAGGGGTTTAAACGATTTATGGTATTTATGGTGTTATTTATGGTGTTTATTTATTTTGTAAATATTGTGGGAAAGTATTTATGTATTTATGTCTCTTTTAGATGTTACTGGGTATATGTGGGAATATGAAATATTTATTGTCTTACCTGGGATTGTGCTATGTTCCAATTAGATTGATTATGTCATGAAGTATATTAACAGGTGTTTTTCATTTGGTTTGTGTTGGGTGTTGGATGTTCACGTAAGCTGCTGTCTGTGAAATATTTTGGAACAAATGGAAAATTGCTTGTGGCAAACGTTTGGAAGTCTCCTCCTTGTCTGGTGTGCCTTGACCGCTCGGCAAATGTGACAACTGGTGCCAGAAGTGGTCCGTTCCCTGACAATTGGTGTCAGAAGTGGTCCATTTTCACGGCAGTGGTGAAGAAGAAAGCGCAGTCTGACGAGTGGTGTCAGAAATTTTCCACTCCCATCGCGACTATGAAGGGGAAAAAGCAGAAGGTATGACAATTAGTGCCAAATTAAAGCGGACTATGTGACGTTTGGTCAAGAAGGTGTTGTCAAAGTAAGAAGTGATAACATGGGTTAGGAGTGATGGCTAAAAGGAATATGAAGAAACAACAAGAGCAATTAGAGGATTTTGAAGCAGGTATGGCAACTGAGGAGCAGGGGGCCAGTGGACTGGACAAGCTGGAGGAATTGACGAGCTTGGTGAAGTCCGTGGTGTGTTCACTGACAGTCAGAGACCGTCAGTTGAAGGAAGAAGCCTCTCTTCAAGAACAAAGGTGGCAGACTATGCAGCATCAATTTCGTCAGATGCAGTCACAGGTGACGGAGTTGAGAGAGGAGTATGGGAGCCGGGCTGAACGTAGCGGTGACGTCGACGCTTTGGGGGAAGACCCCAGGGTGACGGCCAGTTGGGTCAGCTCGCAGGAGGAGCTACCGCTGCAGGTGCAGCCGAGGACAACACAGGTGCACCGCGAGCCCAGGCTGAATCTGCTCACTCCCGACGACGATATCGAGCATTATCTGGCGACATCTGAGAGGATTGTTACGGTCTGCCGCTGGCATAAAGAAGAGTGGGCTATTCAGTTAGTTCCTTTGTTCACAGGTAAAGCACATAGTGTGTATGTGCTTATGGACATCACAGACACAGAAGACTATGATAAAGTGAAAGAAGCAGTTTTAACTAAATATGAAATAACACCCGACACCTATATGAGAAGGTTTCGCGCCCTGGACATTCATCAGGACGAAACCCCCCGTGAACTTTATATACGATTAAAAGACCTATTTTGTAAATGGATTAAACCAGAGACCTCAACGGTAAAAGACATTGTGTTGATCTTGGAGCAGTTTCTGCGGATGGTGGACCCGGAACTGGGAATCTGGATACGAGAGCGGGACCCGAAGACTGCAGAGGGCGCTGCTCATCTTGCAGAAGTCTTCCTGTCAGCCAGGTCTGGGAGCCGGAGACCTACTCTCAGCCGTGATGGCTCTTTCACCACAAGGAGTAAGTTTGATGGGGGTGAAAGGGGTGGTCAAGCGCAAAATAGACTGTATTCCAGTTCCAGTCAGGTCACTATTAGCAAATATAATGGTAGTAAAAAAAAGTCACACTTTGTCTCTAATCAAGATATACGCTGTTATCAGTGTAATAAAATCGGTCACACGCAGTATTCATGTCCTGCCACAAAGAATAGTAAACCGTCATTGTTATGCTCAGTTCCTAGACCCACTCTTTCAGCCCCAGTTCAGAGAGGAAACAACTGTGTTTCTTAATGGTCAGTGTGAAGAGGCCCTGTTAGACTCTGGTGTTTTCAAACTGTTTTTCTGCCCAGTTTGGTCCCTAGGGATTCGTGGAGTGAGTCTACAGTAAATATCAGTTGTGTTCATGGGGATAAGAAGTTGTACCCGACCGCTGAGGTTTATTTAACAGTGGTGGGGGGGGGGGGGGGGCAAACTTGTCTCCTTCCTGTAGCTCTTGTGCCTGATTTGCCATACCCAGTTATTCTTGGCAATGATGTTCCAACTTTGTTGGACATCATACAACAGGTTAGGGACGAACATCAAACTGAGGAGGGACAGGCAGGTGGCACTATCAAGCAGAGTTTAAGTGTACCTGTGGAAACAGAATGTAATATGGTCACAACTAGAGCTCAGAGGGTTGTCAATGTTCTCCAGTAGTTGCCTTTTTATGATTCTGGGATAGAGGAAGGCCCTATTAAGCAGCCATAATCCAAGGCTCAGAGAAGAAGAGACAAGGTTTTGGCTACGGTTGAGAACTTGGGGGAAGAAACACCACAGCTAAGCCAGTCAGTAGACTAACATTCCTTCTGACATAGCTGCGCTGCAGAAAGCTGACCCAGTGCTAAAACCTTGGTTTGATAAAGTCTGAGATTGAGGGTGTGAAACAGAGCAGAGTGGATTGTTTGGCTGAGGCCGTGTATGTAATTAAAGAGGGCATTTTGTACCAACAGCAAGGTGAAGTTAGGGCCATAGTTTTGCCACAAGGCCTCACACAAAAAGTTATGGAACTGGGACATGTTATCCCTTGGGCAGGTCATCTAGAGCATTCCAGAAAACGTTACAAAGAATTGCTAGAAGGTTTGTGTGGCCGGGAATGTATACCCAGATTAAGGAGTTTTGTGCAACATGTAAAAACTTGTCAGATTACATCACCTAGGGGAGTAGCCCGTGCCCAACTGCATCCATTACCAGTCATTGGAACACCATTTGACAGAATAGGGATGGATATAGTTGGCCCCCTAGAGAGAAGCTCCTCGGGTAATAGATACATTCTAGTAATTTTTAATTTTTTTAATTCTAGTAATACCGGAGTGGTGGCTCAGTTGGTAGAGCATCCGCCCCACACCCGGGAGGCAGAGGTTCAAATCCCGGCCAGGTCGTGCCGAAGACCATATAAAAGTGGAACTTCCTGCCATCCAGCTTGGTGCTCAGCAATAAATGGAATGGAGGAGGGAACTCTGTGGTGGCGCCTTGCATGGCAGCGGCCCTCTGATTCTGCACTTGGGGTGTGTGTGATTTACACTGTAGATAGGTAAAGCACAATCTCGTTCTGCTGTACATGATTGGTTGTACGGTTGAATGACAATAAGGGTGATTTAATTTAATTTAATTTGTGACTATGCTACTCAGTACCCAGAAGCCTTCCCATTGAAATCTATCAAGGCTAGGCAGGTTGCCAACTGCCTCATTCAGTTATTTTCGACGGTAGGCATACCCAAAGATGTCCTGACAGACTGTGGAACAAATTTTCTATCACAACTGTTGCAGCAGGTTTATAAGCTGTTGGGTATTAAGGGAATGAAGACCACCCCATATCACCCTCAGACAGATGGACTGGTAGAACGGTTTAACCAGACTTTGAAGAACATGCTGCGGAAATTTGTTTCTAATACGGGCTCGGATTGGGACCAATGGGTACCGTACTTGCTGTTTGCTTATTGGGAGGTTCCCCAGGCTTCAACAGGATTCTCACCTTTTGAACTACTATATGGTCGTCAGGTGAGGGGTCCACTGGATTTATTAAAGGAGCACTGGGAGAGTCCACCAAGTGATCAGGACAATGTGGTGGCATATGTTATTAAAATGAGGCAAAAACTGGATCAAATGACTACTTTGGTTCAGGAGCACATGAGGACGGCGCAGGCCAAACAAAAGACATGGTATGACAAAAAGGCCAGAAAGAGGGTTTTTTACCCAGGTCAGCAGGTGTTTCTACTTTTGCCTTCTTGTGACAGTAAGCTGTTGGTTCGATGGCAGGGGCCTTATGAAATTTCTAAGAAACTAAGTTCAGTGACATATGAACTAGATATGCCTGACAGAAAGGCAAAACATCAGTGCTTTCATATTAACTTGTTAAAGGAGTTTCAGCAGCCTGTCCATCAGCAGCAGCAGCCTGTTCATCAGCAGATGCGTCATCAGTTCCTTATCTGTGCGACAGAAGTGGATGAGGAGAGAGAACAGTCCTTTCCCACAAATGTGACAGAGCTTTGTTCATTTCGGGTGTCTCATTTACAGGATAATCAGCAGACAATTAGAGGCACTATTAGATCCAGAATTGTTTCAGGAGAGACCTGGTTTCACCACATTTGTTCACCATAAGGTTCATTTAAAGAAAGAGGCTGTTCCCCATAGAAAGTCTTATAGGATCCCTGAACGGTTGGTCCCTAAACTGAAGCAGGAGATTGACCTGATGTTGCAGCTGGGAGTGATTGAGGAGTCAGCCAGCGAATGTTGTAGCCCGATTGTGTTGGTCCCCAAAAAGGATTGCTCTTTGAGGTTCTGCATCGACTTTAGGTCGAATGCAGAACTTTAGGTTGAATGCAGTCTCTAGGTTTGAGTCATAACCCATGCCCCATATTGACGAGTTATTAGAGAAAGTGGGCAGGGCTAGGTTTATTTCAACACTAGACCTAAGCAAGGGGTATTGGCAGGTGGCCTTGGCGCCTGAAATGAAAGAGTTGACAGCCTTTAAAACACCTGATGGCACTTTTCAGTTCAAGGTCATGCCATTTGGCCTCCAGGGGGCGCCTACAACTTTCCAGCGGTTCATGGACCAGGTATTAAGAGGGGTATCAGGCTTTGCAGCTGCTTATCTGGATGACATAGTCATCTATAATCAGACCTGGAAGGATCATTTGTTACATCTTCGGCAGGTCCTTCATTTAATTAAGGAGGCAGGTCTGACCATTAACCCTCGCAAGTGTGCATTTGGACAGCAGCAGGTGGAGTACCTGGGACATGTGGTTGGTCAGGGGGTCATTAGGCCACAAGTGGGTAAAGTGGATGCTATTCAGCTCTATCCTGTCCCTACTACCAAGAAGAAGGTACGGTCATTTTTGGGTCTGGTACGTTGGTATAGTAAATTCATCCCCCATTTTGCTGAAAGAGCAGCAGTCCTGACTGACCTCACTAAGGCTTCAGCACCAAATAGGGTAAAATAGACAGAGGAGTGTGGTAGAGCCTTTGAAGATTTGAAGGGTGCTATTTCTGGTGAGAAGGTTCTCTACAGTCCAGATTTCGTCCGTCCATTTATTCTACAGACAGATGCTTCAGGAGTTGGCATCGGAGCAGTACTTCTCCAGAAGATGAAGGGAGAGAGACACCCAGTACTGTTTCTGAGCCGTAAGTTGTTGGACAGGGAGACGAGATACTCTACGGTGGAGAAAGAATGTCTTGCCATGAAATGGGCAATAGGGTCTCTTAGATACTATTTACTTGGACGTCATTTCACGTTAGAGACGGATCATCCGGCCCTACAGTGGCTAAATAGGATGAAGGACACTAATAATCGTCTGACAGGGTGGTATTTGTCCCTTCAGCCTTATAACTTCACTGTTCAGTATATGGCAGGGAAAACCAACCTTGTGGCAGACAGCCTCTCCAGAGTACACGACTCAGAGTACTGTACTCTCGGGAGAGGGGGGGGGGAAATGTGACGATGGAGTGTCGCCACTGTTATGGTCTTTGTAATTGAATATTATATGTGTAAAAGGATTTACGTATGTTTACAAATGTCAACATGTATTGTATTGGATAAAATGCACATATAATTTCAGAATCTGTTTGAGTGAATTGAATTCCATTTGTGAGATAATTGTTAATGTTAATTATGTTAATTGGGTGAGGCAATTAAATAATCTTAAGACCACGTACCTTTGCCAGTATGCTTCCTGGTGGTGTTCAGGCAAAAGACTCCTAAGGGGTTTGAGGGCCTTTTAACCTCTTGCACTCCGGGATACCACGGGCGGTCACGTCTCTGCATCCTAGCGCGCCCTCGTGCACTCTAGGATGTGTTTTCAGTGCACCTAGAGCGCACTGAAAAAAAAAAGCTGCATTTCCGTTCTTCCACTACAGACACAGCCGCGAACAGAAAGCCAAAGGAGTGCTTTGATTGGTTTAGATTTGATTGACCTCTCATTCGACTAATAAGAGCCTTGAATTGGGTTTCTGAAACCTTGAAGAACCAATGACTGAAAACCTAGCAAGAAGGACCCGCCTACCAACGGCTGCGAATACAGCGAGCCAATTGAAACAGAGAAGTTCAACGATTGAAACCGTGCGTCCCGTGCATAAAATCTGTTTTGTGTAAGCCGCTGGGTGACACACACGCGTTCGCCAGTCTTTTTTTCTTACTACTGTTCTTATTTGTTTTGAAAAATCGTTCGCCAAAACCGCAATCATGGAAGCGCAAAACCGCAATAATGGAATCATGGTTTGACCGGGTCGCGTGACCAGAACCACGAGTCGTAACAAGCGGACCAGCTTCATGTTCGTCTGACAATGAGGAAGAGAAATCCGTCAGCAACACTGCTGTTATGGACAGGTAAGTGTTATAAGCTAAATTATTCTTCATCCCTGAAAATTGTAATCAAAATGACTTTTGACCGATCGGTAAATTACAACTGTGCGTCATCGCCACATGACGGACCGGTCCGTGCGCCGCGTCCAGACCGTGAACGATCCCCCACCCCCACCCCCTGCTACTCTTCTGTAGCGGAATGCAGATATATTGCAGATATTTTAGTACAACTGTGCGTAGTAGACCGCGGCGCACCGTCACCGCGGTCCGTCATGTAGCGATGGACGATGTCCGTCCTCTGTAGCGGGGGGGGGGGGGGGGGGTTGTTATCCTCTACATTAGATATTTTAGTATAATTTTTAGTGCACTGTAGGTTATTTTTTCTTGTAAAAAAAAAGCCACACATTTTTTACATGGCATGCTTCTTTGTGTGTGGGGGCTTGTTTGTTCATTCATTCATTTATGAATAAATAAACAACCCCCCCATACACACACACAGCCCTGAGTGTCACCTTTCATTAGAGCCCAACATCAAGCTTCTATATTTAATCATTCAAAAGTTACAGACGTTTTTCCAAACTGTGCCAATTGGCACAATTTGGCACAGTTCAAAAACGCCTGAGAACAACCTGACAAAAAAGCTGTGTAATATATTCATTTTTTGTGGTATTGTTACAAAATTTTGACCTCAGCTGGATAACACTTGGTTCTACATTTCTGTTGCATTTTCCAGCCCGGATCTGACAGCTGTGTGTTATTTGCAAGCATTTGTATCCAAAAAAACACCCAGGCAAACTTTATTTTCTTCAAGTTCAGTATGTTTAGATGATTGTTACTCAGTGGCAGGAGCACTTAGAGTGATTATGACTGTTTTGCCAAAAAATTCAAAGTGTTTTCTTTTAAATGAGACCAACCCCATGAAGATGCTGCAAAGGGTTGAAGAACAGCTTTTGATTTACTTTGGGTACGTAATTTTTAGGCATTTTTAGGGAAATTGACCAGAGTGCAAGGGGTTAAAGGATGCCAGCAGGAGGAGATATGATTAGATTCAACTTTATTGTCATTACACATGTATGAATACAAGGTAACGAAACACAGTTTAGCATCCAATCAGAAGTGCAAGGGACAGCAGTGCAGTATATACGGTAATTAACAGTATGTGCAATTTAAGCAAATATATGCAAATATATGCAGCAGTGCAGAAAGTTAAAAGTACTGTTATGTGCAAATAATGTGCAATAAGTTAGATGTAGTTATGTAGTTATGCAGTTATGTACAGGTGAGTATGGTATGGTAGAGTAAAGGGGAATTTAAAATGTAAATAGGGGTTTAAACTATTTATGGTATTTATGGTGTTATTTATGGTGTTTATTTATTTTGTAAATAAATAAACACGGGCTGCACGGTGGCGCAGTGGTTAGCACTGCGGCAGCACAGTTTACCCTTGGCCGGGGGATTGTGGGGATCGTGGGATCGTGGGTTCGATCCCAGCCCCCGACCAACAGTGATCTGTGTGGAGTTTGCATGTTCTCCCCGTGTTGCGTGGGTTTACTCCGGGATTTCTCCGGTTTCCTCCCACATGCCAAAAACATGCATGTTAGGTTAATTGGCTGTTCTAAATTGTCCCTAGATATCTGTTTCCTATAGGCCCTTAGAATAGAGGGTTAGTATTAATGAAAGCGCTTTGAGTGGTCTTTGTGACTAGAAAAGCGCTATATAAGTGCAGGTTAGTTAGTAGTTAGTTAGTTAGTAAATATTGTGGGAAAGTATTTATGTATTTATGTCTCTTTTAGACGTTATTGGGTATATGTGGGAATATAAAATATTTATTGTCTTACCTGGGATTGTGGGATGTTCCAATTAGATTGATTATCTCACAAAGTATATTAACATGTGTTTTTCATTTGGCTTGTGTTGGGTGTCGGATGTTCACGTAAGTTGTTGCCTGTGAAATATTTTGGAATAAATGGAAAATTGCTTGTGGCAAACGTTTGGAAGTCTCCTCCTTCTCTGGTGTGCCTTGACCGCTTGGCAAACGTGACAATGTACACACTCAATACTTGGTCAGGGCTCCTTTTGGATTAATTACTGGATCAATGTGGCATGGCATGGAGGTGATCAGCTGTGGCACTGCTGAGGTGTTATGAAGGTCCAAGTTGCTTTGATAGTGACCTTCAGCTCGTCTGCATTGTTGGGTCTGGTGTCTCTCATCTTCCTCTTGACAATACTCCATCGATTCTCTATGGGGTTTAGGTCAGGAGAGTTTGCTGGCCAATCAAACACAGTGATGCCATGGTCATTAAACCAGGTTTTGATACTTTTGGCAGTGTGGGGGGGTGCCAATTCCTGCTGGAAAATGAAATCAGCTTCTCCATAAAGCTTGTCAGCAGAGGGAAGTATGAAGTGCTCTAAAATTTCCTGGTAGATGACTGCACTGACTTTGGTCTTGATAAAACACAGTGGACCAACACCAGCAGATGACCTCTGTTCAGATAAAAGAAAATTTTGCATTTCATTTGGAAATCAAAGTCCCAGAGTCTGGAGAAAGAGTGGAGAAGCATAGAATCTAAGTTGCTTGAGGTTTAGTGTGAAGTTTCCACAGTCAGTGATGATTTGAGGAACGTTGTCATCTGCTGGTGTTGGTCCACTGTGTTTTATCAAGACCAAAGTCAGCGCAGTCATCTACCGAGGAAATTTTACAGCACTTCATGCTTCCCTCTGCTGACAAGCTTTATGGAGAAGCTGATTTCATTTTCCAGCAGGACTTGGCGCCCCCCCCCCCCCCACACACACACACACTGCCAAAAGTATCAAAACCTGGTTTAATGACCATGGCATCACTGTGTTTGATTGGCCAGCAAACTCTCCTGAGCTAAATCCCATAAAGAATCTATGGAGTATTGTCAAGAGGAAGATGAGAGACACCAGACCCAAGAATGCAGATGAGCTGAAGGTCACTATCAAAGCAGCCTGGACCTTCATAACACCTCAGCAGTGCCACAGCTGATCACCAACATGCCACGCCACATTGATACAGTAACTAATCCAAAAGGAGCCCCGACCAAGTACTGAGTGTGTACATGGATATACTTTTCAGTCGGCCAACATTTCTATTTAAAAACTATTTTTTAAAATTAATTTTCTGTAATATTCTAATTTTTTGATAAAGTGAATTTGGGGTTTTCATGGGCTGTAAGCCATAATCATCAAAATTAAAATAAACACTTGAAATGTATCACACTCTGTGTAATGAATCTATATAATATATGTGTTTCACTTTCTGAAATGAGTAACAAAAAATATTGAACTTTTTCATGATATTCTAATTTTTTGAGATGTACCAGGGAGAGGGTAGTATTTATGTTCAACTTTAATCACAGAAGTAGCTTCTGCTGATTGTCCTAATTGCTTTGGAAGAGGGTGATGACTGATATAATGTGAATTGGTTGCATTTTTTTTTCAGTTCATGCACTCTGAACAAAGGTCCAGAGCACTTGAAATGGAAAAAATGCCCTCTGTGGACACGTGGCCTTATGCAGGAGTTTCAAACTGATGAAGAAAAAGAGTAAATCTCCAAAACAAAAGATATGAACTTATAAGAAAAGAGTAATAAAAAGTAGCAACAGTAAACTCATTACTCACTACTTAATTAACTTATTTACTCAAACTCAAGTAACTCTTTTAGTGAGTATTGTTATACTGGTTTTTTAGGGTGCTTTCCACCTACCCTTTTTGGTCTGAACTTTTCAGTTTGATTCAGACCAAAATTTTAGGTGTGAAATCTCCTCCGAAACACAGTTCGGCCCAAAGAGCCAAATCTGGTCTGGCAAAAAGAGGTAGTCTTGGTCCAGATCAAACAGAATTGGGCAAATGAGACATGGTAGCACTCAGAGAGGGGAAATATGGCCATTAGCGACAAAAAATAGTCACTTTAAAAAAATCATAAAAATGCAGAAAATTACCAGACATTTTCGGAGAGGATGTAATAGTTTTTGGGGAAAAAAAATGGACAAGCAGTGCCACCTGAAAATCATCACGGCTGATGAGAAAGATAAACGTCCTTTTTAATGAAGGCCTGGGTAATATTCTAGCCTCACTAAACTTGTCCACTGACTAATATGATGGAGTCTTCCCCAATTTTATCTTAAAGTGCAGTATGTTTGCTAACTACCAGTGTGTGCTAACAATACAAATGTTGTCAAGACAGCAAGACATAGATACAGAGCATCCGGAAAGTATTCACAGTGCTTCACTTCTTCCACATTTTGTCATGTTACAGCCTTATTCCAAAAGCGATTAAATTCATTTTTTCCTCAAAATTCTACACATAATACCCCATAATGACAATGTGAAAAAAGTCTGAGATTTCTGCAAATTTATTAAAAATTAAAAACTAAGAAATCACATGTACATACATAAGTATTCACAGCCTTTGCCATGAAGCTCAAAATTGAGCTCAGGTGCATCCTGTTTCCACTCATTATCCTTGAGATGTTTCTACAGCTTAATTGGAGTCCACCTGTGGTAAATTCAGTTGATTGTACATGATTTGGAAAGGCACACACCTGTCTATATAAGGTCCCACAGTTGACAGTGCATGTCAGAGCACAAACCAAGCATGAAGTCAAAGGAATTATCTGTAGACCTCAGACAGGATTGTCTCGAGGCACAAATCTGGGGAAAGGTACAGAAAAATTTCTGCTGCTTTGAAGGTCCCAATGAGCACAGTGGCCTCCATCATCTGTAAATGAAAGAAGTTAAGAACCACCAGGACTCTTTCTAGAGCTGGCTGGCCGTCTAAACTGAGCGATCGGGGGAGAAGGGCCTTAGTCAGGGAGGTGACCAAGAACCCGATGGTCACTCTGTCAAAGCTCCAGCGTGCCTCTGTGGAGAGAGGAGAACCTTACAGAAGGACTATCATCTCTGCAGCAATCCACCAATCAGGCCTGTATGGTAGAGTGGCCAGACGGAAGCCACTCCTTCGTAAAAGGCACATGGCAGCATGCTTGAAGTTTGCCAAAAGGCACCTGAAGGACTCTCAGACCATGAGAAACAAAACTCTTTGGTATGATGAGACAAAGATTGAACTTTTTTGCGTGAATGCCAGGCATCATGCTTGGAGGAAACCAGGCACCACTCATAACCATGCCAATGGTGGTGGCAGCATCATGCTGTAGGGGCGTTTTTCAGCGGCAGGAACTGGGAGACTAGTCAGGATAGAGGGAAAGATGAATGCAGCAATGTACAGAGACATCCTGGATGAAAACTTGCTCCACAGCACTCTTGACCTCAGACTGGGGCGACGGTTCATCTTTCAGCAGGACAATGACCCTAAGCACACAGCCAAGATATCAAAGGAGTGGCTTCAGGACAACTCTTTGAATGTCCTTGAGTGGCCCAGCCAGAGCCCAGACTTGAATCCAACTGAACATCTCTGGAGAGATCTGAAAATGGCTGTGCACTGACGCTTCCTATGCAACCTGATGGAGCTTGAGAGGTGCTGCAAAGAGGAATGGGCCAAACTGCCTAAAGATAGGTGTGTCAAGTTTGTGTCATCATATTCAAAAAGACTTGAGGCTGTAATTGCTGCCAAAGGTGCATCAACAAAGTATTGAGCAAAGGCTGTGAATACTTACGTACATGTAATTTCTCAGTTTTTTATTTTTAATAAATTTGCAAAAATCTCAACAAAAAAAATTTTCACATTGTCATTATAGGGTATTTTGTGTAGAATTTTGAGGAAAAAAATGAATTTAATCCATTTTGGAATAAGGCTGTAACATAACAAAATGTGGAAAAAGTGAAATGCTGTGAATACTTTCCGGATGCACAGTAGGTACGCCAGCTAGGGCTGGGCAATTTGGCCATAACCCCTTACAGCCTAGGTATATTTACAACTATATAAAAAAAAATAATAATAATTTTGTGTTTTTGCTGTCAAGTAGATGCCAAATTAATTAGACAAAGTTAATTTGTATATAGCACATACAACAGATATAAAGTTTGCTATGATGCAAAATAGCGGCATTAGGTATAATTGGGCATAATAGTAATTAAACTCATTTTCCAGTCTTGGGTATGTAGATTATTTTATTGAACCTACTATTGGTGAAACAGGACTCTGAAATTCAATAATAACATGTTTATGAACTAGCATTGCTGTTCCATCGTCACAGTCACAAAAAAGTCACATGAGGAGAAACAGTGTTACTCGTGTGTATGTATGAAATAGGCATCAGCCAGCATTAGTGGAATACATACACCACCTTGGCTTCAGTCTGGAAGTGGTTTGAGGCGAATTTGCGACAATTGTCTTCAAGGGGTTGAATCAGAGTCACGGTTAATTGATCCTTCCATGTTGGTTTTCTTTTTTGTTTGTTTTGGGGTGGATTTTGTTGTTGTTGTTGTTGTTATTTTTCCCCTCCCTTCTTCTTACTGACAAGGCTCTTAATTAAGCAAGATTGCATTTGAGTGTGGTATCATATCACTCCAGTGACTACATGAGCATAATATAATAAAAAGTAAGTCTATTGAAGTTCTCTGATGACTCTGCGATTGTCAGCTTCTGAGTACAGAGGACTTATCCAGGACTTCGTGGACTGGTGCCATTGGAACTGCCTCCAGATCAACGCGAGGAAAATTAAGGAGCTGGTGGTGGACTGCCGCAGGCAAGGACAACCCCTCACAGCACCAGTAAACATCCAGGGAACAGACATTGAGATGGTGACATCCTACAAGTACCTGGGTGTTCATTTGAACAATAAATCAGAATCAGAATCAGAAAAAGATTTATTGCCAAGCACATTTACAAGTAAATAACAGGTAAATATAAGAGGGATTTGACTTGACACTGAGAACGTCATGAATGACATTATCAATGACGCGGCGGCCATGGAGGCGCCTGTCAACAGGAGGGGAACAGGAAGCAATGGGGGAGAAAGGGGGGGGGGGTAAACACAACAGGAGAGAGAAAAAAGCATTGTTTATCAGAATATAGTTCATATATGATCGATATTATGATTACAAGAAAAAAACTCTCAATGCACAATTAGCAGACAATAGAATCCACACAATGACACAAAGAGAGCAGTGGATGAATATCTTCAAGTCAGTATAGTGTATCAGTGTGTGTGTGTGAGTGAGTTGAGTGCAATCAGTGGCAATCAGTTGGAGGACAACAAAAGTCTCTTCCCGCAGCAGATGTTATGACTACAGTCTGAAGCAGAGGGCACATGTCCTTGAGCACGGCAGATGGAATGGTTTGCCAGACAGCTGTCCTTGAGAGTCAAATGCTGCCCGCCAGTGTTGTGAAAACAAATATACTGTAGATTATCTGGAGGACTGAGTGCTGAGGGCGCCGAAAGAAACAGGTCGAATAGCACTGACTTCAGAGAAAAAACTTTCTATTCTCTTACAGATTCAGTGCTCCAATCCTTCATGGCCAGGCATTGAAATCGATTCATGGACGGCTCTCAGCGTGATCGTGATGTAATCCATCTTCCTGTACAGTTCTCCATTAGCCGCTGTCAGAGTCCTGCCCAGTTGGTCAATTTGATGAGTGAGCCTCGCCGGGTCCGCTTTTTGATAGGCTCTATCCATCTTCAATTTGCGGTACACCAGAACAATCCCAGATCCAATCAGTAGAATTCCGATGACCATTGCTCCGAAAAGGTATAAATCTTCAATATCTTCTATAGAAAGATCACACAGGCACAAGAGTTTCCAATTGCTTGTGTCCTTCAAATAACCCGCAGCAGCTGTTCCTGCGGGGCAGATCGGCTCCCCCGGGCCAGATTTTCTCGTTGAAAAAACAGTGTCAATTGCATTCAAAGCCCAGTTTATTAAATCCATAATTTCGTTCGATAATCAGCAGTAAAGACACGCAGACAGACGACAGCAAGCTGGGATCCAGTCAGTTAGGGAAGGAGAGAGATAAGGAGCGGAGCTGGAGCTGGGAAGAAAAGCGTCTGCTCTCTTTGAAGGGCGGAAGTGAAGAATAAACAAGACTGGTCACACAATACCGACGCACTCTACAAGTAGGGACAGTGCAGGCTGGTCCTACTGAGGAGGCTCAGGTCTTTTGGTGTACAAGGGGTGCTCCTGAAGACATTCTACGATTCGGTGGTGGCATCAGCCATCACTTTTGGAGTGGTCTGCTGGGGCAGTGGCATTACAGCAGCCGATAGGAAGAGACTGAACAAACTGATCAAGAAAGCTAGCTCTGTCCTGGGGCAGCGCCTTGACCCAGTGGAGGAGATAGGGGAGAGAAGGATGGTGGCTAAGCTGTCATCTCTGCTGGAGTCTGAGTCCAACCCTATGCAGGACATACTGAACGCACTGAGGAGCTCATTTAGCAGTAGGCTACATCATCCTAGGTGCGTGACCGAGAGGTTTCGCAAGTCCTTCCTACCTACAGCTGTCAGACTTTATAACCTAAGCAGGGCTGTGCACAGAGATAGCAAAAAAACGTGACGACCTAATAGTATTGAATGCAAAAGACGCAACAGACTTACACAAAAAATGGTCCCCTCCAGTATACAACTAGGACAATATCAATCGCTACGGAGGGTGACAATATGTATGGGTACATATTCATACTATGTGGGGTAACTAAATAGACGGTTATGTTGTTTATTCCATCTAGCTACAATGCTCCATACTGTGTATATATATTTATATATTTATGTGTACATAGTATGTATATTCACTGCTCTTATTTTTCTATCTTCTAAATTATTGCTCTGAGTGTTGCTATTCCTGTGCTGTTGCAATCCTGGAATTTCCCCATTGTGGGACTAATAAAGGCTTATCTTATCTTATCTTATTGTCATTTCACATACAAAACAATCATTGTCCAGTGTTTACAACACACACCTCTTGAGGGTTTGTGGGTTATGTCACGTGTGTGGCAGCTAATTAGCTTGTTAGTTGCATTGAGGGAGTTTGTTATGCACCCATGATTGTGTTACCACCACATAGTGATTATGAGTCTCTTATCGGGTTCTTAAATACAGCCTTAGTTTAGCAATTCACTCTGTAAAACAGTTGTTATCATGGGGGACATGTCTGCGAACATGTCCCACTCTTTAAGTTATGTTTAACCTTAATTGTCTTTATCATTATTCTCACTAGCCTTTAGTTGTGTTTCATGATAGTCTTAAATTCCTTGTGGTGACACTTATTTTGAAGTCCTTCTGTTCTCAGTCATGATTGCTGTTTACACCTTAACCCTTCTCAGCTGATTGCCATTACCCCTCATTAGTGTTGTGTATATATAATCCCTCTCATTCCTTAGTTTCCTTGCTGAGTTCTAATCCAATGTCATGTTTCGTTCCTGTGACACTACTGTCTGGTCAGTACCTTTGTTATCTGTGATGTTCAGAGTTTGTTATTTCCATCCTTAGAGCTGCACCTTTATTTATTATTAAACTGCTGAAACTCTACAGGTGTTCGAGTCTGTCCCTGCTGCCCCCCTGGGCAGCGAAACATAACAGTTGTGATGACACAGATAGCCAATAGAGGCTAACAGTGACTTAGCTTCTGCTCCTTTTAGTGTTAGTATCCGCGCACTTTGCTCACTTTTTCTTGGCATCTTCAGATGAACTAAAGAGTCAATCATCACATACCATGTAGATGGATACTGTGTTTGTTTTCATTGCAAGCTGTTGTAAGGAAAATTTTATGTTTTTTACCCTTTTTAATATTTTTTCCCCAAACAAAATCATCATTTATTCATTCATTCATTCATTCATTCATCTTCTTCTGCTTAATCCTTTTCGGGTCACGGGGGGGCTGGAGCCTATGAGACAAAAATAAAACTGGTCCACACACTATAAAACAAATAAACAAAAACAAAAATAACATTATCAATATAGCACTTACATCATGAGGGCTGATGATTCCCCCCAAAATTGAGCAAATAAGTTATTTTTGTATATGGATAACCATATTTGAACTTTCAAAAAGGAAAAAAAGAGGGGGAAACATTTATTGTCCAATAACATCCAGGTTACACTTTACTCCCAAGACTTCCAGTGGAGCTTCCCAATTTTGCAAGAAGAGAGTGATCTTTCCTTCAGTATAATATTTCAGTCTCATTAGAGTCACAACCTCAGAAATCAATGACCTCCAAGTAGAGATAGAAAGTGGATCAACTCCAACCCATTTCACCATAATAGCTGTCCTTGCCAGCATCAGAAGTGACTGAATAACCGCTTCAGATTGTTTCAGTGAATCCGGGCTCTTTCCACACAAGCATATCACAGGATCCATAGGCACCTGTTTACCTACAGCTTTACTAATATTTGTGTATATTGCCCTCCAGAAAGTCTGAATCATATCACAGTTCCACAGACAATGATGCCTAGTGCCTACATGAATTTTACATTTGGGACAGTTTGGTGAAATACCTTTATTATACTTACTATAAATGTTTGGTGAAATGTAAATATTGTGCAAAATATTATATTGTAATTCCCTAAATCTATTACATCTTGACACTTGGGAGGGCAACAGCACAACCTTATCCCACACATCATTCTTGATCTCACATTTAAGTTACTGTGTACTCCAATATTGCAAAGAAGCTTCGTTCAGCCTGGGCTAGTATGAAAACTATTGCAGGCCTACAGAGCACAGTAATTGTGCGTTTTTAGATGGTTTTAATTCAGACACAGAGCTGGCTAATGCTCTTAATTGTTTTTATGGTCGTTTTGATTCTTTTAATTTTAGCACAGAAACCCAAGATTTGAAACAGAAACTCAAAGACAAACAGCACTTTAATATTGAGCTGCAGGATGTTTAAAGGGTGTTCTGTGCTGTAAAAGTGAATAAAAGTCAGGACTCTGATTATATATGTGGCCGCTTGGTGAAGTCCTGTGCACATGAACTGAGTCCTGTGTTTCACTACATTTTTAATAAGTCCTTACAGACACAACATGTGCCTAAGGTCTGGAAAGATGGTGTGGTTATCCCTGTTCCAAAATCCAGCTGTCCTAAAATGGTAAATGATTTTAGACCAGTTGCCTTGAATTCAATTTTAATGAAAATTTTTGAAAAACTGGTCAGATGTGAGGTCCTAAAGCAGACTGAGCATGCATTGGATCCTTTGCAGTTTGCCTATAGGCCTCATAGAGGAGTGGAGGATGCCACTGTCACTCTACTTAATATGCTTTTTAAACATCTGGATTTTAATGGGACACACACCAGGCTTTTATTTGTGGACTTTTCTTCTGCTTATAATACAATCCAACCTCATATTTTAGTTGAAAGGCTCCTGCAACAATTTGATTTGAGTAATAATCTGGTGGGTTGGATTCTGGATTTTTTAACCAACAGGACACAGAGAGTAAGGGTCAATGGTACATTGTCTGACCAAAAGTGTTTCTCTACTGGCTCTCCTCAGGGGTGTGTGCTGTCACCACTACTCTTCATCCTGTACACAAACATGTGTCAGAGCAGACATGACAACAGGCACATTATTTATCCTTTTCTTTAGTGTCATGGTTTGGTCAGATAAAACTGAAACAGAGGAAATCCTTAGACCAGGTGGTTAGATGGTCCAGTCGTTTGCTTGATGAGTCACAGCTAAGCCTGACATCCCTATACACCAGACAGGTACAGAGGATTGCTACCTCCATTTTAAATGACTCCCCCCACCCTTTGCACTGCCACTTTCAACTTCTTCCCTCCAGATGGAGGTTTGTTGTCCCAAAATGTAAAACCCAGCGCTACAAAAATAGCTTTGTTCCTGCTGCTGTCAAAGAGTTGAACAAGATGTAGCAATATATTGCACATAATTTAGTTATCTATTTATCAGTTTTCATTTTATATTTATTTATTTTTGTAGTTTTTTTTTATTTGGGTTTCAAATCTTTTATTGGGTTTTAGACTTTTGAGTTTTTAACCTCTCTGACTTAGTTTTTAACTTTTTTTTTAATATGACCCTTCTCTCTTCTCTCTTTGTTTTTTTCTCTTGTCTCTTTGTCTTATGTCCTGATTGGTGAAGCCTTGAGTACTTTTATCGTGTTTATAGTCAGCTTCATGTGTACCTGTGCTTGTGTTCATGTTGAATGTAATTGTGGTTTGTAAATATGTCTAAAAGGATGTCACCTGACCGCAAGACAAATCTACCTACGGGTACAAATAAAGTAACCTGAACCTGAATATTTTCTTAATCATGCAAGTTTGTCAGATTTGAAATTATAAATCTCTAAATAAAATTTTGAAACAAAATGCTTGCCTTCTCTGCATTCCAAAAAGAACTTCTCTAGTTTATTAAAATCAGCTATACAATCCAGCATCTTAAGTTTTTACAGTGCATCCAGAAAGTATTCACCGCGCTTCACTTTTTCTACATTTAGTTATGTTACAGCCTTATTCCAAAATGGATTAAATTCATTTTTTCCTCAAAATTTTACACACAATACCCCATAATGACAATGCAAAAAAGGTTGTGGATTTTTTTTTAGATTTTTGCAAATTTATTAAAAATAAAAAAAACTAAGAAATCACATGTACATAAGTATTCACAGCCTTTGCCATGAATCAGAATCAGAATCAGAATTCAGAATCAGAATAAAGTTTATTGCCAAGTACATTTACAAGTAAACAACAGGTAAACATACGAGGAATTTGACTTGACATTGGAAAGCGCCTGATAGGCGGATCCCAATGACGCGGCAATGAAGCTCAAAATTGAGCTCAGGTGCATCCTGTTTCCACTGATCATCCTTGAGATGTTTCTACAGCTTAACTGGAGTCCACCTGTAGTAAATTCAGTTGATTGGACATAATTTGGAAAGGCACACACCTGTCTATATAAGGTCCCACAGTTGACAGTGCATGTCAGAGCACAAACCAAGCATGAAGTCAAAGGAATTGGCTTGAGGCATAAATCTGTGGAAGGGTACAGAAAAATTTCTGTTGTTTTGGAGGTCCCAGTGAGCACAGTGGCCTCCATCCATCCATCCATCCATCCATCTTCTACCGCTTTTCCGGAGGTCCGGGTCGCGGAGGCAGCAGTTCAAGCAGAGAAGCCCAGACTTCCCTCTCCCCAGCCACCTGCTCCAGCTCTTCAGAGAGGATACCAAGGCGTTCCCAGACCAGCTGGGAGACATAGTCTCTCCACCGAGTCCTGGGTCTGCCCTGGGGTCTCCTCCCAGTGGGACGTACCTGAAACACCTCAAGTGGGAGGCGTCCAGGAGGCATCCTAATCAGATGCCCATACCACCTCAACTGACTCAATGTGGAGGAGCAGCGGTTCTACTCTGAGCCTCTCCCGGATGACTGAGCTCCTCACCCTATCTCTGAGGGTGAGTCCAGCAATCCTACGGAGAAAGCTCATTTCAGCCGCTTGTATCCGCGATCTCGTTCTTTCGGTCATTACCCAAAGCTCGTGACCATAGGTGAGAGTAGGAACGTAGATTGACTGGTAAATCGACAGCTTTGCCTTAGAACTAAGCTCCCTCTTCACCACAACAGACCGGTACAACGTCCGCATCACTGCAGATGCTGCTCCAATCCGTCTGTCGATCTCTCGCTCCATTTTCCCCTCACTCGTGAACAAGACCCCAAGATACTTAAACTCCTCCACTTGGGGCAGGAGCCTGTCCCCAACCCGGAGAGGACAATCCACCTTTTTCCGGCTGAGGACCATGGACTCGGACTTGGAGGTGCTGATTCTCATCCCAGCCGCTTCACACTCAGCGGCAAACCGTCCCAGCAAGAGCTGTAGGTCATTGCTGGATGAAGCTAACAGGACAACATCATCTGCAAACAACAGAGATGAAATCCTGTGGTCACCAAGCATGACACCCTCCATTCCCTGGCTGTGCCTAGAAATCCTGTCCATAAAAATTATGAACAGGATCGGTGACAAAGGGCAGCCCTGCTGGAGTCCAGCTCTCACTGGGAATGACTCCGACCGAGTGTTGGCAATACGAACCAAACTCTCACAACAGTCGTACAGAGACCTAATAGCTCGTAACAACAAGCCCGATACCCCATACTCCCGAAGCACCCCCCACAAAAAACCACGAGGGACGCGGTCAAATGCCTTCTCCAAGTCCACAAAACACATGTAAACTGGTTGGGCAAACTCCCACGAACCCTCAAGAATTCTCGAGAGGGTAAAGAGCTGGTCCGATGTGCCACGGCCAGGACGAAAACCACATTGCTCCTCCTGAATCCGAGGTTCGACCAACGGCCTAAACTGGCTTTTGGTACAGTGGCCTCCATCATACGTAAATGGAAGAAGTTCGGAATTTAAATTCTTAAATATATAATTACTAATGGAGCCCAAGGAAAAAGTTTAACATATGGCGATTCACTATTTCTGCTGTCGCCCAAGGACATTTCAGATTTATCAAAATTTACTTAATATCCAAATATTAATCCAAAATCTTTTACACACTTAATACTGGCAATGACTTCTCTGGTTCTGTTAAAGTCAGAAGAGTATCCTCTGCATACAAAAGAATGGTATAGTCTTTTGTTCCCACTGATACTCCTCGACTATGTGCATTTTGTCCTATAGCCAAAGCTAAAGGTTCAATGCTCAGAGCAAATAAATGCGGCGATAATGGGCTCCCCTGTGCTGTCCCTCTAGTTAATTTAAAAAGAGCTGATAAAAGGTCACTTAATAAAACAGATGCTGTGGGCCTTTTATATAAAACTTTGATCCACTTTTAAAAAATTGGACCAAATCCAAATCTCTTCATCACTTCAAACATATATTCCCATTCAGTTCTGTCAATGACCTTTTCAACATCCATAGAAACAACACCTGGGATTTTATTGAAATTTAAATAGTGAATGATAATAAATAACTGCTTTGTATTAAAATAAGAATATCAACCTTTAATAAAGCCTGTCTGATCTGCATCCACCATGGAAGTCAACACTTGTTGCAATCTAGATGCAAGTATTTTAGACAATATTTTGTTATCAACCTCAAGAGTAATGGGCCTATACGAGGGACATAATTCTGGGTTTGTTCGTTTGTTTGTTTTTTTTAAAATTAATATATTTGCTCTGTCCATTGATTCTGGAAGCATATCATATTCAAATGACTTCAGAAACCCTCAACATCAAACTACTAATTTTACCTTTCAACACTTCAAAAAATTCCGGTCTGGACGCCATGGCGACTGCAGCTTAACACTGAAGCTCTCAGACCCAATCCAGGATAACACCTTGAAAATCAAACTTAACGGATTTTTGGAGGAGTGAAAATCAAAAGACAAAATCATCATGTCTAAAGGAAAACAGAAGAAACTGAAATTCTCCAGGCCAGGACACGTATCGGCCGGAGAATCTGAACTGGAAGATCTCCGTTCAGAAGACGAGGAACTGGTGATAGCTAACAAAAGGGTTAGCCTGAAATCACTATTTGAGGAGCTACGACGATTTCGCCAAGATGTTACGGCCGAATTTCGGGAATTCAGAGAAGAATTGAAAAGGACAAACAGCAGAGTGGACCAGGCCGAGAACCGAATCTTGGAAACAGAGGATCGAATAAAAGTGCTCGAAGATTCTGTGCTAGACCTACGCAAAAGACAAGCAGCTATAGAGGCTAAGCTAACCGACCAAGAAGGAAAACAAAGAAGAGACAACATAAGAATTCATGGTCTGATAGAAGGAACCGAAAATGGTTTTAACTCAATGGCAGAATGCGTGGAATCCTTACTAAGAGAGAAATTGGATATTCCACAAACCACCGACTTGAAGATAGAAAAGGCACATCGTTCATTAGCCGCTAGGCCGGCGGCGGAAGCGCCCCCACGTTCGGTGTTGGTAAGATTTTCCAATTTCAAAATAAAACAAGAGGTTGTAAGACTGGCCTGGCAGAAAAAAGGATTTATGCACCAGGAGAGAAAAGTCTACGTGGAACACGATTACGCCCCGGAGGTCCTTAAAAAGCGCAGGGAATACAATGACGCGAAAAAGGTGTTAAGAGAGAAGAAACTGCGCTTTCAGACACCATTTCCTGCGAAGTTAAGGGTCTTCTACGGCGATGAAACGTGTCTCTATAATTTGGCGGAAGAAGCAACAGCTGACATGGTGAAAAGAGGGCTCCCGGTAACGGTATTTAAACCCGCAGAAGACCCGAGTGAGAAGATCAAAGCGCAAACATGGACAACACAAAGACCCTCAAAATCCACGGACCAGCAGCGGGAAACCCAGCACCAGAGCGTCGCGGATAAACTATCCGTTTTCAGGTTGGAATAGCGACCTTTTTTTTTTTTTTTTTTTTTTCCTTTTCTCTTGAATCAATACGCACATCCAACCCCCCTCATACAAGGTAACAAACTTTAAAGGAGATGCATATTCAGCATGTGGTAAAACATTTCATGGAACAATCATATTATTTGAAACAAATAAGTCTTTGTAATAAAAAAAAACTTGTTAAAATAGAAATGTGACAATAATCCACATGTTCTCCTCATACTAACAAATACTGTTTTTGCGTGAATGTTTGATGTGATGGGGGTGGGAGGGTGCACACAATTTCACAGGGTTTAGGCATAAAAGGAAAAAAAAAAAAATCATTACAAGTTTGGATTGGGTTCTGAAACTCACGTTAAAAGCATGGGACTACTTTCAGTGGTAAGAGAGGGCCCTCAACACGTAACAGAGTTTGAGGAATTTCCCTCAGAGCCTTCACTCCATCAAGGCTCTTACAGGGTCTTTAAAAAGACCTCAGCTCAGGAAGTTCTTATGACAGCTTTTTGTTTTAAAGTTTTTTACACTATGTTCTTAATGTTTTTCTTGTTTTTAATGTTCTTTCAGTTTCTGAGTAGCACAAAAGAGGGCCACCACACAGTTATACTAAACAAAACAACACAATGGAGAAACAGGGTGTAACCAAAATAATTTCATATAATGTAAAAGGAATCCTGAATCCAGTTAAAAGATCCAAGATTCTAGGCAAAATGAAAAAAGACAAAGCAGGAATAATACTTTTACAAGAAACCCACCTAACAGACGTGGAACACAATAAACTCAGTAGACAAGGGTTTAAAATGATCTCTTCATCTTCATATAAATCAAGGAGGAGGAGGGGAGTAGCGACATTGATATCAACCAAAATTACATTTGAAAAAAAATCAGAACACAAAGATAAAGAAGGGAGATACAGTTTGGTAACTGGGCGGCTAGAGGGAGAAGATATCACCCTGCTGAATGTGTATGCTCCCCCAGGGGCTAACTGGAAATTTTATAAAAATGTATTCGACCTAATGATAACTAAAGCTCAAGGTTTAGTGATATGTGGTGGGGACTTCAATCTTAGACTGAATCCATACTGGGATGCTTCTGGTAATTCCCCACATCAAAATAACACCCAAAACAGGAAGACTCGGATGCTACTAAAAGAATTGGGAATCTGTGACGTGTGGAGGGAACTCAACCCCAGTGTAAAAGACTATACATTTTACTCAACTCCACATTCATCTTACTCAAGGATTGACTATTTTTTTATGTTTAATAGAGACATTGGAAGAGTAAAAACATGTAAAATAGGACTGATGGATCTCTCCGACCACAGTCCGATCTACATGGACTTAAATATCCAAAAATACACAAATAATACATTTTCTTGGAGGTTAAATTCAAATGTCCTGAAAGGACCATTGAAAGATGAATTGGAATCAGATATTCTCAGATATTTGGAAGATAACGATAATGGAGAAGTATCCCCTTTAATACTGTGGGATGCATGTAAAGCTGTAATAAGAGGAAAGATTATTGCAAAACTGGCAACCCAAAAGAAACTAAGACAAGAAAAACTATCCACATTAGAGTCAGAACTTAGGAACCTAGAAAAAGAACACAAAGGCAACACTCATTCTACTGACTCGCTCAAGATTAAGGAAATTAAAAACCAAATAAATGAGATCTACACAATAGAAATCCAGAAGAAACTTACATTTCTGAAACAAAAATACTATGAAGCAGGCAGTAAATCGGCAAAATTGCTAGCCTATAAATTGAGGAAACATCAAACAGAAAGAGCAATCTACAAAATCAGAGACCCAGTATCAAAGGAAATAAAATTCAGAATTCAGGATATTCTTAAAAACTTCGAGAATTACTATAAGAACTTATACTCCCACAAAAAACATAAAAATGCATCCGAGGCATTCCTAAACACATTAAACCTTCCCCAACTTACGGAGTCACAAAATAAAACATTACTGTCAGAAATACATCCTAAAGAATTGGAAAAAGCAATTATGAAACTTAAAGCTAACAAATCCCCAGGAGCTGATGGCTATACAGCAGAGTGGTACAAAACCTTTAAACAGCAACTATCTCCTCTCCTCCTGAAAACATTTAATTATGTCCTCCACACAGGGGAAATCCCCCCCTCCTGGAGAGAAGGGGTCATTGCAGTTATACCTAAACCTGAAAAGGATAAACTAGAGTGCTCCAACTACAGACCAATCAGTGTACTAAATCAGGACTATAAGCTTTTTACCATTATCCTTGCCAAAAGGTTAGAGAATATACTGACAGACCTAATTCATTTAGACCAAACAGGTTTTATAAGACAAAGACAGACACAAGACAACATTCGACGCACTTTACACATAATTCATCATATAAAAAAATATAACTTAAATGCAGTCATATTGGGATTAGATGCTGAAAAAGCATTCGATTCGGTTGACTGGTCTTTTCTATATAGAATCTTATCCAGTTTCAATTTTCATAACAACTTCATTAGAACTATACAGGCATTATATAAAAAACCAACAGCTAAAATAAGGATTAACGGTAATTTATCATCATCTTTTGAACTGGAAAGAGGATGTCGTCAGGGCTGCCCCCTGTCTCCACTGCTCTTTGCAATCTTCATAGAACCTCTGAGCCAATGGATAAGACAAAACCAAAAAATTCAAGGTATTACACTTGGTCAGAAGGAACATAAAATAGCACTCTTTGCTGATGACATTTTAATATACCTAGGGCAGCCGGACACTTCTTTACCAGAACTAACCTCAGTTTTTTCAGAGTATGGAGATTTATCGGGGTACAAATTAAATATGCATAAAACCCAAGTTTTAACATTCAACTATGACCCAAATCATTATTCACTAAGCAAACTCAAAACTAACTGGGAGTCGGAATCTATGAAATATCTAAGGGGTCAATATCCCGAAACAACTCAACAAAATTATATCACTAAACTATGATCCACTGGTGACAAAAATAAAATCTGACCTAGCAAGATGGAATATGATACCATTCTTGGGTACTGCACAAAGAATTGAAGCAGTCAAAATGAATATACTTCCACGTCTTCTATACCTTTTCCAAACAATACCGGTAGAATGGCAGGAGCTGGACAGAAGGATCTCAAGATTCATATGGCAGGGCAAGAGACCTAGAATCAGATATAGAACCCTACAGCTAAACAAAGACAAAGGTGGGCTCGCGCTGCCAAATATCAGGGACTACTTTAAAGCCGCACAAATTAAAACTTTAGTAGAGATATGTAACCCAGTCTACACTGCACAATGGAAGGAGATCGAATGCCAAATAACAAGTGACATCCCCCTACAGGCGATAATAGGGAACAATGCCTGACCTAAGCTTTTGAATAACACTAACCCGTGGATAGAGACCCCGCTAAAAATTTGGTTTAAGATAGTCAGAGAGAATCAAACTAAAGAGCCCTATCGACTTCTGCAATGGATCACCTATGATCAGGACTTTACTCCTAATAAAACAGACACCAGATTTAAAAAGTGGAAGGAGAAAGGGCTGATAAAATATTACGATTTTTTTTAAAGGGCAAATCTTAAGAAGTTTTGAAGATTTGAAAAAACAAGGCCTAATAAATCAAGACCTTTACAGGTTCTTCCAGCTTAGACACCACATAAACAATATACTTAAAAAGGAGGTTTTGGAAAGGGCCCAGTCAGGTGTTCTGAAGGTCTTCTTAATGGCATATAAAGGGATCCCAGGGATCAGATACATTTCTAAAATATACCAAGGTCTTCAAGACTTAAAAGGAGACAACACATCTTATATAAAAGAGAGATGGGAAAAAGAGGGGAATTTCACTTTACAACTGGAAATATGGGAAAAGCTAAATAAACAGCAATGGAAAAGTACCTCATCCCTGCAGTGGAGAGAATTTGGATGGAAAAACTTGGCAAGATTTTTCAGAACACCTGCACAAAACAAATTTACCCATAAGGGATTGAACTGTTGGCGCTTGTGTGGTGAAAAGACTGCAAATCATTTTCATGTGTTTTGGTCATGCCCAGTTATCCACCAATATTGGACCAAGGTACAGACAATATTGGGGAAAATATTCAAAATTACAGTTCCCTTTTCTTTTGTAACTTTGTATTTGGGTTTACTACCGGACTCACTGGAAAGACGAGGAGAAAAATACTTATTCAATGTTTTAATATTGGCAAGCAAAAAAGCTCTAACTAAAAAATGGATGTTGAAGGACTGTCCTACACCTGAAGATTGGACTAACGTGATCCAAGACATTTACTCGATGGAAAAGTTGACATTCGCACTGAGACAGGACATGGATGGGTTCATGAACTTTTGGCAACCCTGGACCGCATATGTGTCTTCCATTAGATCTAATCTTTGACAAATACCATTTCAATAATGGTTCCGCTCTTTGTTCCAATGCTACTCAGATGCTCTTTTATCTTTATTTACTTACTTTTTCTTTTTGTTTGTTTTTTACTGGTTTGTTTGTTTTTTTTGTTATTTGTTTTTTGTTTTTTTTTCTCTTTAATTTCACTTTTTCTTTCACTTTAAAAAAAAAAAAAAAAAGGGGTGTTGTAAGAATTAATCTTCCAATGTTGTCAGATATCAGAAAATAAGGGAACATGTGATGAAAATGTAAACACTGCATTGCTGTAACGACCTGTATACCCTTTACAAAAACTTAAATAAAAAAAAAAAAAAAAAAAAAAATTCCGGTGGGAAACCATCTCCTCCTGGACATTTACCTGACTGAAGTACTGAAATAATGGTCTACTTCTAATTGTGAAATAGGAGATTCCAGAGAATTAATGTGATCCTCTGACAATTGTGGAAAGCTATATAATCCAAAAAGAAACCTATTTTGAGCCTAACCAGATCAGCTTCCGAAGTATACAAGTTAGCATAAAATTTTCTAAAATTCTTGTTACTCTGAGAATTATCTGTGTATTTTTGATTGTTTTCATCCACTACAGCTGAAATGAAAGATTTAACGGGAGCATTCCTTGCCCATCATGCTAGCAAACGATTTAGCTTATTACCAGACTCAAAATTTTTGCTTAGCAAATATCCTTTTCTGCTTTTTTAGCAATTAGATTTTGCAATATTATTTTAGCACTTAAGTTCAATTAATGTTTTCTACTCTTATGTAATTTGTATTATTTTTTTTTTTAGTTTTAATGATTTGTTTATTTCTCCTTTTCTTTGTCTGAAGAAAATGGTGTCTCTTCTGCTAAGTGTTCTCTGGTTAACAGGATATTGCCTGTTGTAAACCAGAGTTCTGGTCAAGGGGTTGTAACCAAGATGGGAAGAGTTGGAGGGAGTTGACTGGTTTCCTGTGTGGTGCTTGTCTATCACTGATTAATGGACTAGAGAGACGTGTGTGTGGTTTATTGTTTAATGGCCTCTTGTGAAGTGTTCACTCTACTTGGGTAGACTTCCTTACTCACTGCTGTGGGCTCTGTGTGACCAGTTGTCTCTCTTGTACAAGATAAATCCAGACAAAACAATGTGTTTTTTTTTTTTGTTTTTTTTTTAATACTCTAAGAGTGACAAATTTCCATGACAGTCTTTAATTGTTCTGTTGCATCTGAGCAGTGCTGACTGCGCTGCTTCAGGAGTTATGTGCCCGCACCTGTAAGTCTGTGGGCACATCTTAAAGAGGCAGTACATGAAAAGCTCTTATATACACGTACACAACAAGGAGAGGGGGACACCCCCCCGACATGAGCAAGGTTACATCGGCTCTACACCCCGAACGTGGGTTCCGGTTTAATTTCAGTTAATCACCCAGCCCTAATGTTAAGTAAAATTGTTTAACTCACTTGGAAATGGCACAGTGTGAAGCCAAACCTAACCAGACCAAATGTAGAAGATGTAACAAAAACATGAACCTTAGTGAGGACTTTCAGGTGTGAAAACCCCCTTAATCTTAATACAAAGATACTTTTGCTTGGGTAAAGTTCTGGCTACTCTAACCACCTCTGATAATCATAAATCGGGAGAATGATGGACCTTTGAAATGCTGAACCCATCACACACAGTCATTTCTTACCAATGGCAATGGTTTTTAGGTCGATCAGATAGGCCAGCTTCTTGTTGTCTTCAACTCCTCTCTGCTTCCTTTCATTCAGGCGGACACTGGATGCAAAAAAAAAACACACAAAGAAATACATTTAACAGCACTGAATAAATGTCTTCAGCTGATTTTCTCATACACCTGCTGATGATGATGCAGGTCAGCATCCACCCGAGAACGAGCAGTGCTGTCCACCACAGAGGGACACTTCTGACAGGTGTGACTATATTAACATCTGAGTGTCAAAAGGAGCCTCTTTAACTTGAACTGCTCCTGTACCATCCTGTCTGCCATGATGACTTGGATTTCTGCATGATCCAATACTGTCATCTAGTGGGCAGAGCTGGAAATACATGCTTAGTATGCTTTAAGCTTGGGCTTGTTTCAGTGAAGACGAAAAGCCTTAAATGTATCTGAATCTATGGGTGGTGTTCAGCCTTTTTTAGGGGTGCTATAAGCACCCTTAAAATTAAACTCCGCACACCTAAAAATTGTAGTGAGAAAAGTTGTGATTATAAAATTTTAGCTTGTCTTTGACAAGCTGAAATAACATCGAAAACATATTCAGTAGTTTGTCATTTAAACTTTTTAAAAACGAAAATGAAACCACCCCCGCCACGCAAATGGTATGGTCCCTCCTCTCACACACTTCTCTTCCCTGCACATGCTGCAGCAGCCTGGCGCACACACACACAGAGGTCCCTCCCTCCCTATACCAACAGCGGGGAAAAATGAGGGGACAGGAGGCTGCCTGTTACAGCTTTAAAGAGAAGTCTTTATTAGTCCCACAATGGGGAAATTCCAAATTTTCTACTGTATGACGCCAGCCTCAGCTGGAATATTCTGCAACGTGATGAATAGTTTTTGAGTCTGTCTGAATTTATTGTTTTGATTTGTGTTGATTTATTGTGTGAGCAGCAATATGGGTTCAGACACAAGAGGACAACTGCATATGCCCTAATGGAATTTACAGAAAAAATATCAACAGCCATTGAAAATAAAGAGTATTCAGTTGGAGTATTCCTAGATCTTAAAAAAGCATTTGATACAGTAGATCACAATTTATTATTAAAGAAACTACAAAATTGTGGTATTAGAGGGGTAGCACTGTCCTGGTTAAGTAGTTACTTAAAGAATAGATATCAGTATGTATGTGTTAGCAACAAAAACTCAGAGTTACTGAAGGTCACCTGTGGAGTCCCACAGGGTTCAGTTTTGGGACCATTATTATTCAATATGTATATATAAACGATATATGTAAAGTTTCAGAAAAAATGGACTTAATATTGTTTGCCGATGACACTAATCTGCTATGCAGTGGAAACAATTTGGAACAACTTCTGGATACACTCGGAAAGGAATTAGGAAAGCTTAAACTGTGGTTTGATTCAAACAAATTAACGCTCAATTTAAGTAAGACAAAATTTATAGTCTTTAACAACCATCACAACAACCCAGTACCCAAACTCAGTGTAAATGGTGTAGAGATTGAAAGGGTATCTGAAACTAAATTTCTTGGAGTAATAATTGATAACAAACTGTGTTGGAAGTCACATATTAATTATATTAAAGGTAAATTATCCAAATCAATTGCAATATTACACAGAGTGAAATATTTGCTGAATCAACCCACACTATACACCTTGTATCATTCATTAATACTCCCATACATGACATATTGTAATGAAGTATGGGGAAATACATATAAAACAAACATATATCCACTCTTTATGCTTCAAAAGAGAGCTATTAGAATAATCAACAAAGCAGCTTACAGGGAACCAACAAACCCACTTTTTCTTAAACAAAAAACTCTCAAGTTGAAAGATCTGGTTGACTTTAAAACCGCAATAATAATGTTCAAAGTGAAGAATTTATCACTGCCCGCAAATATCCAAAAGTTGTTCCAAACAAGGGAGAAACGATATCACTTCAGAGGAACATGTATATTTCAAAAGCCTACAGTGAGAACAACCACCAAGCAACACTGTATTTCAGTGCAAGGAGTCAGATTATGGAACGATTTTGGACCTGAATTAAAATCATGTACAACGCTTGGACAATTTAAACAAAAACTAAAGGAAGAAATACTCCAAACATATTTACAAGACGACATGTAAACTCACATAAGGATTGACATATCCAGCCTGTGTTGTGTTGTAGCTTAGTTTTTTCTTTTTTTTTTTTCTTTTTTTCTCTGTGACATTTTGTCTTAGATTTGTTTTTGAATAGTAACCGCTTAACTTAGCCTAGCTTAGTTTTCTTTTTTCTCTCAGTCACATTTTGTCTTAGCTTTGTTTTAAATTGTAATCGCTCTTGTCTTGTTTTCTCCTTTTTCTCTTTTGAATTCTTGGATGGAATATGGGTGGGCAATATAAGCTGCGGCTTCAGCCATCACCCATTTCGGATAACTTACGTGGAATTGTATAGTAGGAAGAGTCTTTGTCTAATTTGACCTTGTTGTTATATCATACAGTTTCTTTTAACCTGTACTGTACTATCCGAAATAAATTCATTCATTCATTCATTCATTCAGTAAGAGTGTGATGCATACCTGAAAACATTTAGGTTTCAAAGCACATGAGGTTTTCATGGGGTGGGGGTTAGAAAATAGGCTATAAATAGCCTATAATGTATCAGAAAATATTGCATCTTTTTTTTTTTCCACAATATCTTTATTGAACCTTTTTTTTTTTTTAAACAAACATGATACAAACAATCAAACACTAACACTAAAGTACTACAAAAAAAAAAAAATGCACTAAAAAACACCAACAACCACCAACAAAATCAAATCTTCAACAATGCTCCTCTGTTTAGTCTAGACAATCCAATACATAAGTATACATATTATGTTCACCAGTTTGGAATTTACAAGGTCCACACATATCATTCACCTTCTTCTTCAAGAGTTATGTTTAAATTTTTTACATAATCAATAAAAGGTCTCCATATATTCTCAAACATAATTTCCTTTGATTTCAGTATATATGTTATTCTTTCTAATGGAAGGTTTGTTAACATCTGTCTTAACCACTGAGTCACATCTGGTCTATGAGTCTTTTTCCATAATAGTGCAATACATTTTTTGGCATTAAGCAAACTGAGGTCTATGAATGTTCTTTCACTTTTATTAAAATTATGCTTTTCTGGGTACAGACCCAACAAAAACAGTTTAGGATTCAATATGATTTGTTTTGAGATTATTTTTTCAATTGTTACCCTCACCTCTTCCCAAAACATTCTTATTAATCTACATTCCCATACACAATGAAATAGAGTTCCTTTACTTTCCATACATTTTGTGCACGTATCTGGTATATTTTTGTTATATCTATTTAACTCCTCCGGTGTAACATACATCCGCATTAACCATTTGAAATGTATCAATTTAAGGCGTACATTTATTGATTTGGTTTGAGCTTCTGTACAAGCCAATTCCCATTGTTCCTCTGAAATTTCAGTTTGCAGATCTTCTTTCCAGTAGTTTAATCTTTTCAGTGAATTTTCACTTGAAAATAGTGTCAATGAGTTATAAAACTCTGAAATAATACCCTTTCTTTTACTATCTTTCATCAACATTTTTTCCAAGGATGAATAGATAGGTCGAGTGAGAGCTTTATTTTGATTTGATCGAATAAAGTTTCTAAGTTGAAGATATTTAAAAAAATGTGTTCTATTGAGATTAAATTTGATCCTCAACTCTTCAAAAGACATTATGTTTTCTGCACATGGCAAATATAAATCCTGAATCTTTTGTATCCCTTTTAAATTCCATACTTTAAATACAGCGTCCGCTCTCCCTGGTTTAAAATATTGATTACCCCATATTGGACTAAATTGTGACAATAACTGTGATTCTTTTAAATAGTTTTTAGCTTCACACCATATTTTGATCATATGCTTTACAAATGGATTTTTAACTTGTTTTTGTAATTTTTTTGCCGAATCTGAGTATATGAATATGGGAAGAGGTAAAGGTAAATTGTATGATTCCATTTCAGTCCAGTGAGGGAGATCATTTGATGAAAAATAATATGTCATAGACCTCAGTTGTGCCGACCAATAATACAACATAAAATTTGGACATTTCAGACCTCCACGATCAAATGGTAAATATAATAAAGACAGACGTAATCTAGCCCTCCTGTTGTTCCATATAAATTCCACTAACTTTTTTTTAATTCTTGAGAATAAATCTAAAGGTGGTGGTAAGGGAATGTATTGAAATAAATAAAGTATTTTAGGTAAGATATTACTTTTAAGTATATTAATTCTCCCGATCATCGACATTGGTAGTGACATCCATCTCTGAAGTAACTCATCAATATCTGTCATTAAGGCTTCATAATTGACACTGGCGACTGATTCTAGCTTAGGCACAATTTGGATTCCTAAATATTTGAACTGATTTACAACATTGAATTGATTTACCTCAGGGGCTGGGTAATTTCTCTGGGTCTCATTTAGCATTAATATTGAAGATTTAGTTTTATTTATTTTATATCCTGATATTTCCCCGAAATTCTTTATTAAATTCAACAAGGTCGGAATTGATTTTTTAAGATCCGACATAAACAAAATTATGTCATCGGCATACAGGGAGATTTTATGTTCTGTTGGTCCAACTTTAATTCCATATATTTGTGACTGTAGACGTATCGCCATCGCTAAAGGTTCAATTGCCATAGTAAACAGTAAAGGTGAAAGTGGACAGCCTTGTCGACATCCTCTATTGATTTTTATTGATTTTGAAATATTGTTATTTGTTAGAATTTCTGCAGTAGCATTATTATATATTATCTGAATCCATTTTATGAAATTATTTCCAAGTCCAAACCTTTGTAAGACTTCAAAAAGAAAGGGCCATTCAACTCTATCAAAGGCTTTTTCGGCATCCAGTGATAAGAGAGCTGTATCCGGTGCTTCTTTATTAGAATAAATAATATTAAATAGTCTTCTTACATTATGGAAGCCTTGTCTTCCCTTTATAAAGCCATTCTGATCTCGATTAATAATATTTGGTAAAATTTCTTGTATTCGTCTTGCTAAAATTTTACAAATTATCTTAAGGTCGGCATTTAATAGGCTTATTGGTCTCATATTTTCACATTTATTAGAGGGCTTACCTGGTTTTGGCAACAGTATAATTAAGGCATTATTCATATATGATGGTAAATTACTATTTTGAAATGCTTCTAAAACCATTTCCAAAAAAGGTTTTGTTAATTTATTCTTAAATTTTTTATAAAGGTCAACTGGAAGACCATCTGGTCCTGCACTTTTTCCTGATTTCATATTATCAATGGCTAGTCCAACTTCTTCTTGACTAATTTTAGACTCCAGTATCTCCCTATTTTCATTTGGAATACACGGTATAAATAGTTCATTCAAAAACCCATGTAGTTTTGTTAAGTCAGATTCATTTTTGGTATCATATAATTTTTCATAGTAATCTCTAAAGGCTCTATTAATTTCTGAAGGATCTATAACTACCTGTCCGTTACTTATAATACTGGTAATTGGTGTTTTAGATTCTAATTGTTTAATCTGCCATGCCAATAACTTTCCTGATTTTTCACCTTGTTCATAAAAAGATTGTTTCAATCTTAGAAGACTCGAGGCAGCTCTATTCGCTGATTTTTTGTCATATTCAGCTCTCAAAATCAGTAATTCGTTCTCCAACCTTGGATCTCTTCCTGCATATACTCTTTCTTGAAGAATTTTTATTTTATGTTCCAATTGGACTCTCTCCTCTCGAGTCTTCTTAGATTTTGAACCTGTATAACTAATAATATGTCCCCTAATAAAAGCTTTGAAAGCCTCCCACTTTACACATGCTGATGTTTGTGTAGTATTGATATCAAAGAACTCATCTATCTGTTTTTCTATATACTTAACAAATTCCTCATCCTGAAGCCATTTATGCTGAAATTGCCATCTACCTGGTTCCTTTGTCAATTTCTTATCTACATACATTAGACAGCAGGGTGCATGATCAGAGATCACGATGTTATCATAAAAACAGTTTTGAATCTTGGACCTTAATTCTGTGGAGATCAAAAAATAATCTATACGTGAGAATGTCTTGTAGGTATTGGAATAACAAGAATATGCTTTAGCTTGTGGTTTCATTTCTCTCCATATATCTATCAATTTCAATTCTTTCATAAAATGATTAATGGTCATCCTACATCCATTGTGCGTACAGTCCAGTCCTGTTGATCTATCTATACTGGGATTCAATGTACAATTAAAATCCCCTGCTATTATATGTTGCCCTGTAAGTGATGATAAGATAAGAAATAAATTGGCAAAGAACTTTTGATCATCTATATTGGGACCATATAAGTTCACCAAATTTATGTTTTCTAATAGCAAAGATCCTTGAATGATTACATATCTTCCAAATTTGTCTCCAATTACATTTTTCACTTGAAATGGGACTGATTTATGTATGAGAGTCATAACTCCCCTGGCTCGGGATGAAAATGATGAGGTGAAAACATTTCCTTGCCATCTACTCCTAATTCTTTTTACATCTTGCTCTATTAGATGAGTTTCTTGTAAAAACACAATTTTTGAACCCATGTCTTTTATTTTATTCATAACTTGTTTAAGTTTTTTTAAATTTTGTAGACCTCTGCAATTCCATGAAGTTAAATTAAGATTAACGCTTTGATTTATAATCAATAGGGAGTTTGGGATTACCTTGCAGTGTAAACATGCTCAAACAGAAAAGCAAAAAAATGAGTGGTTGAACATTCACCCTACAAACTACACACAAACAAATTCCCCCTTCCCACATTTGTGGCAATCCCCCCAAAAGCAAAAGAAAAATTCCGTCTCCCGATATAGCCATCGACCGTTCCACACCCACGAGGATCAGCCAAAGCCACTCCTTCTTCATCCTCCCAATCACCCTAACTCTACTGCTTTTAATAACGTAACATTAACTCTCTTCTGTAATTTTCCAATTTAACTCCAAAATTTTTTTAGCAATTTTGTACTTTTTTTTTTTTTAATATGTAATACATTCTATATTTTGTAATCTTGTTATATGCTTCTAATCAGTTAAATGCTCAAATATTCTACCCTATATTCTGTTCATGCTTAGCTCCCACCAGTCTCTTCCTGGATCTTCTTGATGAGCTCCTGCGCCTCCTCGGGGGTCTTGAAGATGCGTGTTCTGCCCTCATATGTGACCAGAAGTCTTGCAGGATGAATCACTCCATGACGAATCTCAAGGTTGCGCAGTTCTTTGCGGATGGGGTCAAACTGCTTCCTTAATTGTTGGATTCCTGAGGCCAGATCTGGGTAGAACCGCACCTGCTGATCTTGGTATTTAATTTCTCCTTTGGCCCGCACCGCGTTGGAGATCGTCATCCTGTCTCTGTAGCCGAGAAACTTCATAATTAGCGTCCTCGGTGCTGCCTTGTTACCTCTCGGTGGGCCAATTCGGTGGGAGCTTTCCAAGACGACTGATGATTTTAACTCCGCGTTGTTCAGCGCCTCCGGGATCCACCCCTCCAAAAAGGAGCATGAATCACGACCTTCGGCTCCCTCCGGTAAACCCACCAGCCTCAGGTTGTTCCTTCTGGACCGAGATTCCAAGTCCAGAACGCTATTTTCCAGATCTTTATTTTTTTTTTCCAAAGTGCGCACCTTTATTTGAAGTCCGCTGATTTCATCCTCCGCACTTGAAACACGAAGCTCCGCCTGCGTCACTCGCTCCACGCAGTCACCCAACTCCTTTCTCATTGCATCCAACGCTGCCATAATCCCATCAAGTTTAGCGGAAAAGTCTGCTCTCATTGAGCTAATGGCAGCCAGCACTGCACCTGTGCCGCCATCGTCAGCAGCAGTTACCACACCACCGCTAGTTTCATCCGCCATATCTGCAGCTTTTTCTACTGCGCCACAAACTTTAAAGTCCGTTAATTTGGACTGCTTCGGCGATTCAATTTTTCCCCCTCCTGATTTCCCAGCCTTAGTCTTCACCGGCATATCCTCACCCAAACGTTGGGAAAAGTTCTGTTCCAAATGAGAGAGTTATTTGCCGAATTTTTATTTCCAGGGGCAGAGCAGAGTGATACGTGTCCTTCTAGGCGGCCGCCATAACCGGAAGTAAATATTGCATCTTTGCTCATTTTATTTTTGATTTTTAATTTATGAGGAAAAACCTCAAATTTATAAAAAAAAAAGTCTCAAATGTACAAGAAAAAAAAGTCCTAAATTAGCACTAAACACAATTTATGACAAAAGGTCGATTTAAGTGGGGAAAAAAATCTTTCAAATTTACAAGGAAAAAGTAGTAAATTTTGACTAAAACTGCCATAAATTCAGGAGGAAAACCTCAAACTGTCCAGACTAAAGTCACATCTCAGTAACTTCCTAACTATTTTGGGCTAACTCCACTGATATATACACTACCGTTCAAAAGTTTGGGGTCACTTAGAAATTTCCTTATTTTTGAAAGAAAAGCACTTTTTTTCAATGAAGATAACTTTAAACTAATCAGAAATACACTCTAATATCTAATATACATTGCTAATGTGGTAAATGACTATTCTAGCTGCAAATGTCTGGTTTGTGGTGCAATATCTACATAGGCATATAGAGGCCCATTTCCAGCAACTATCACTCCAGTGTTCTAATGGTACAATGTGTTTGCTTATTGTGTCAGAAGGCTAATGGATGATTAGAAAACCCTTGTGCAATCATGTTAGGTCTGCAATGCTGTAATTGCTGCAAATGGAGGATTCTTTGACGAAAGCAAAGTTTGAAGGAAAAAAATATTATTTCAAATACAAATCATTATTTCTAACCTTGTCAATGTCTTGACTATATTTTCTATTCATTTTACAACTCATGGTGGTAAATAAGTGTGACTTTTCATGGAAAACACAAAATAATTGGGTGACCCCAAACTTTTGAACAGCAGTGTATTTGCGCGATAATATACAGTGGTGTGAAAAAGTCTTTGCCCCCTTCCTGATTTCTCATTTTTTTGAATGTTTGTCACACTTAAATATTTCAGATTATCAAACAAATTTATATATTTGACAAAGATAACAAGTAAACACAAAATGCAGTTTTTAAATGAAGGTGTTTATTATTAAGGGGAAAAAATCCAAACTGATGTAACGTTGCATCTGAGTTCCAATCTACATGGACAGTCTCTGTGAAAAGGAGACCTCCAGCTCACCCTGTTTCTTAAAGCATTATAACGCCACATTCCTTGCTTGACTTAAGACCCCCAGGATCCGCTTCGTGCCAGGAAGACCCTGGACTGTTATCATAAATTCCCTAGAAACACTTACCCTCAGACAGCTTTATGTGCTAATAGGCTTTTGATACAAGCCAGAAAACATCCACTACATTCCTGAGACCTCCCACAATAATCCAAAGCCCCACAGTGCTCCCTTTTGGTCAACTCAGGAACATGTTTATTCATGCTCTGATCAACATTGGACTGTGTTTTATCTGCCTAAAATAATCCTTTCTCCTCAAGACTGATATTTTTTCAGGAAATACTGCTCAGAACACCGTTGAAGATGACTGCCTCTGTGTTGGACAATGATGGTTTAAAATGTTTCATTAATCATTGATTTAAAATGTATTTGCATGTCTGAAATATAATTAAACGATATTATTGATGGAAAAATTCTATGCTATACTGAGTTATATGAATTTTGATGTATGTGGATTTTTTTATATAAAGCTAATGTGTATACTGACTCAGGAAATCCTGTTACCATATTTGGAGTTGTTGAGTAGTGGATAAAACAGATTGAAGGATGCTGATGTAACCTAGGTTATCAACTGTGAATGTCCAGTTCTATCACTGTGACTGCGTCCAGCCCTATCACTAATGTCAACTGGTTTCCTGCATGTAGTCAGCAGATACAATCTGAATCATGAATGAAATAATCAAGAGGCTCAGCAAACTTTATCAATTTAGTCATGAATGAACTATCAAGAAGTGACCTCACCCCGACAGCCCTTTGGATATATATATAGCCACAGTCACTCTGTTAGTTAAGCCAATGCACTGCAGCAATCTGTGAAAGCTGTACTCTGCATTGTCTTCCACTGATCATTAAATCTGCTGAAACTTTGATCCTGCCTGATTTTTGATAGGGAATTTTTCCAACAATTATAAAGTGCATGCTCACTGGAAGTAGTCATGAAAGTTAGTCATGAATCACTGAAGTTAGCTTAGATTTTATATACACAAGTATATAATGTGAATTTCACAGTTAATATGCATTTTCCTTCTAAAAACTTATGCCAGTCATCTGACTGATACCAGCCAGTCACCAGCCCATCCCTGTTGGATGATGCCCCCCTTCATTCTATTGGTAAGTTACAGACAAAAGACCGCTTCTTTATTGGACCAGCGTCCATTCAGATCTCCCACAATAGACGATAATTGGTTCTTTCCTGCTGCCAGTCAAGGGGTGTGACCAAAGAATTACTCTAAAAGAGGAAAACTCCCTAGTTGTCTTTAATTCGTCTTTCTGCAGTTGTCTTTCAGTTCAAGTCTTTTCTGTTGGTCTGAATTTTGTCTCTTTTGTGTGTGTGTTTTTTTACTGGTATCTGAGAAGAGATCGCCATGTCTTTTTGAGCTCAACATATTACTGGAGTAAAACTCCAACATTTTCTTCCCTCTCCTCAGACGCTGTGTTTATTTTGTTATACTTTTTTCTATTGCTTTTCCTTAACTCACCGTTAAAGTGGACTGATAGTGATTTTTGAACTTTTTCCTCAAGACTGTCTCACCCACGTACCACAACGTCGAAAGAACTAGGATTTCGTGGGTGGAACTGTTTTACATCCATTTTTCCTTCAGTTCTGTGACTCTTGTCGGCTGGTGGACATTCCCCAAAAGTTGCCTGTTGCCAAGGAGAAGACGTCACTTGCCCAGGGGCCAGCCGCCCACTTAGCTGCCACTATACGGACCCTGGAGGCTGAGTCTAAGCGGACCTCTGCACCAACAATCAGAGTACTGCAAGCAGTCTCCCCGCCTTTGTACCATCTGCTGGCGTTCGCCAAAGATCATCGCTCAACTCTGAAGACACAGCTAGTCGTAAGCTTGACTCCAACTTTTTATTTGCTGGGCTAAATATGTCTATTTTTAACTGAATATGGCCAATTTTTCATGTTAAAAGTTAGTCCATAAGGTACGATAGGAGCTATAGAACTGAAGGAAAAATAATATTCTTTTCAATAACCTCCGCTTTTTTGTAGTGTAACTCAGAATTTCCTTTTTCATATAATCGGCTTTTATCATTTCTCAATAAAATTGCATCCAATTTTATACATATTTTTGTTATTTCAGTCTCCTGTGGCATTACAGTTAAAATTCAAAATCTGGTTTCTCTCGTTTCCCCAAAGGTTTAACTATGGACTTTATGCTCAGGAATTTGTTACCAGTTAATCTGATAATTGATACTTGTTGATCGTTTCACCTGCTTACAAATCAATTGAATGTAATGTCATTTAACTTGAGTTTGATCATTAAAACTGTTAACGGTATATAGAAGTTTCTGCTTGTTTTTTTTTTATTTTTGTTTTTTGTTTTCTGTGTCCTGGTCACAGCAGAAGAATTCAAATATTTGAGACTGGTTAATGAAAGGTACAAGGATTAGTTATTAATAAACTGTCCAAGTCTTGGACTTGTGCCCCTACGAGTTGTTTCCTTTTGTTTGTGTTCACGAAGTCAACCTCCATTTCCACACACACACCTCTATGTATAAATTAAATAATCCTTGTACCTTATCACACTTAGAACACTAATTTCTCCTACACCTACATGGCCCTGTGTGGAAAAAGTGATTGCTGCCCCCGTTAAAACATAAATTAGCTGTGGTCTATCACATCTTTGGAAAACTTTCAGTTTCTCTAGCCACACCCAGGCCTGATTACTGTCACACCCATTCTCAATCAAGAAATCACTTAAATAGGACCTGCCTGACAAAGTGAAGTAGACCAAAAGATCCTCAAAAGCTAGACATCGGACTTCCGGTCTGGACGCCATGGTGATAGCAACCTAACGGTGAAACTCCCAGACTCAATCCAAGGAAAACCTCCTCAAAATCAGACCTAACGGATTTTTGGAAGATTAAAATTCAAAAGACAATAACACCATGCCTAACCAAAAGCAGAGGAAACTGACATTCCCCAGATCAGGACGCACAGCAGCCGCGGAATCGGAACCAGAAGACCTCCGTTCAGAAGACGAGTGCCTGGGCCTAGCTAACAAAAGGATTAGCTTGAAATCGCTATTTGACGAATTACGACGATTTCGGGCCGAATTTCTTGAATTCAGAGAGGATCTAAAAAAGGCGAACAGCAGAATGGACCAGGCCGAAAACCGAATCTTGGAAGCTGAAGACAGAATAAAAGTGCTTGAAGATTCTGTACTGGATTTACACAGAAAACAGTCAAGGCTGGAGGCTAAGCTAGCCGACCAAGAAGGAAGACAGAGACGAGACAACATCAGAATTCACGGTCTGAAAGAAGGAGCTGAAGATGGTTTCAACACAGTGGCAGAATGCGTGGAATCTTTATTGAGAGAGAAGTTGGATATTCCACAATCCACCGATTTGAAGATAGAAAAGGCACATCGCACATTAGCCGCAAAGCCAGCCCCGGAAGCGCCCCCACGTTCAGTGTTGGTAAGATTCTCCGACTTCAAAATAAAACAAGAAGTTGTAAGACGGGCTTGGCAGAAGAAAGGATTTATGCATCAAGAAAGAAAAGTCTTCGTGGAACACGATTACGCCCCTGAAGTTCTTAAAAAGCGACGGGAATATAACGACGCCAAAAAGGTTTTACGGGAAAAGAATCTACGCTTTCAGACGCCATTTCCGGCGAAGCTAAGGGTCTTTTACGGGTTAGAGTCATGTCTCTACAATTCAGCGGAAGAAGCAACAACTGACATGGCAAGAAGAGGACTCCCGGTAACGGTGTTTAAACCCGCAGCGGATCTGAACGAGAAAATCAGAGCTCAAACGTGGTCCACTCAGAGACCTTCAAAATCCACGGGCCAGCAGCGGGAACACCCAGCCCCAGAGCTACAAAGATAAGCTTTCCAGTTCCAGAAAGGAATAGCGACCTTTTTGGGTTTTTTTTTTTTTTTCTTTCTCTCTACAGTCACTCTGCACTTCCATCCCCCCTCCTACAAGGTAACAAACATTAAAGAAGATGCAGACTCAGCATGTGGTAAAACCTTTCATGGAGCAGTTTTAGCATTAGAAACAAATGTCTTCTTAATTTAAAGGGGAAAAAAAAAATCATGTTAAAATAGAAATGTAACAATGACCCACATGTTCTCCCCACACTAACAAATACTGTATTAGAGTGAATGTTTGCTGTGATGGGGGTGGGAGGGTGCACACAAGCTCATAGAGTATAGGCATAAAAAAAAAAATCATTACAAATTCGGATTGGGATCTGAAATTCACGTTAAAAACATGGGACAACTTACAGGGGTAAGAGAGGGCCCTCAACACGTAACAGAGTTTGAGGAATTTCCCTCAGAGCCCATACTCCATCAGGGCTCTTACAGGGTCTTTAAAGAGACCCCAGCTCAGGAAGTTTTTTTGACAGTTTTTTGTTTTAAAGTTTCGTTCATTATGTACTTAATGTTTTTTATGTTCTTAATGTTCTTTCAGTTTCTGAGTAGCAAAAAAGAGGGCCACCACACTGTTATACTAAATAAGAAAATACAATGGAGAAACAGGGTGTAACCAAAATAGCCTCATATAATGTAAAAGGGATCCTGAATCCAGTTAAAAGATCCAAGATTCTACGCAAAATGAAAAAAGACAAAGCAGAAATAGTATTTTTACAAGAAACCCACCTAACAGACGTGGAACACACTAAACTCAGTAGACAAGGGTTTAAAATGATCTCTTCATCTTCATATAAATCAGGGAGGAGGAGGGGAGTAGCGACATTGATATCAACCAAAATTACATTTGAAAAAAAATCAGAACACAAAGATAAAGAAGGGAGGTACAGTTTGGTAACTGGGCGGCTACAGGGAGAAGATATCACCCTGCTGAATGTATATGCACCACCAGGGGCTAAATGGAAATTTTATAAAAATGTATTCGACCTAATGATAACTAAAGCCCAAGGTTTAGTGATATGTGGTGGAGACTTCAATCTAAGACTGAATCCATACTGGGATGCAACAGGTAATTCTTCACATCAAAATAACACCCAAAATAGGAATACTCGGATGCTACTAAAAGAAATGGGAATCTGTGACGTATGGAGGGAATTCAACCCCAATGTAAAAGATTATACTTTTTATTCAACGCCACATTCATCCTACTCAAGGATTGATTACTTTTTTATGTTTAATAGAGACATTGGAAGAGTAAAAACATGTAAAATAGGACTGATGGATCTCTCCGACCACAGTCCGATCTATATGGATTTAAACATCCAAAAATACCCAAATAATACATTTTCCTGGAGGTTGAATTCAAGTGTCCTCAAAGGGCCACTGAAAGATGAAATGGAATCAGATATTATCAGATATTTGGAAGAAAACGATAATGGAGAAGTATCCCCTTTAATACTGTGGGATGCGTGCAAAGCTGTAATAAGGGGAAAAATTATTGCAAAACTGGCAACCCAAAAGAAACTGAGACAAGAAAAACTAATCACACTAGAGTCAGAGCTCAAGAAAAAGAAAAAGAACACAAAGATAACACTCATTCTAATGGCTCGCTCAAGATCAAAGAAATTAAAAATCAAATAAATGAGATCTACACAATAGAAATCCAGAAGAAACTTACATTTCTGAAACAAAAACACTATGAAGCAGGCAGTAAATCGGCAAAATTACTAGCCTATAAATTGAGGAAACAACAAACGGAAAGAGCAATCTACAAAATCAGAGACCCAGTATCAAAGGAAATAAAATTCAGAATTCAGGATATTCTTAAAAGCTTCGAGAATGACTTCCGGTTATGGCTGCCACGTAGGACGGACGTGTCTCGCTCTGCTCTGCTCCTGGAGAAAAAAAAATCGGCAAATAACTCTCTCATTTGGGACAGAACGTATCCCAGCATTTGGGCGAGGATATGTCGGCGAAGCCTAAGGCTGGAAAACCAGGAAAAGGAAAAAGCGAGCCGCCGAAACAGTCCAAATTAACGGACTTTCAGGTCTGTGACGCAGCAAACAAAACTCCATATATGGCGGAGGAAGCTGGCGGCGGTGCGATGTTTGCGGGGAATGGCGCAGATGCGCTGATGGCTGCCATGAGTTCAATGAGAGCGGACTTTTCCTCTAGATTTGATGGGATTATGACAGCGTTGGAAGGAATAAGAAAGGAATTGGGTGACTGTGTAGAACGAACGGCGCAGATGGAGCTCCGTCTCGCTAGTGCTGAAGATGACGTCACCCGTCTTCAATTAAAGGTGCGCACTTTGGAAAAAAAAAATAAATCTCTGGAAGATAATATTTTGGATTTGGAATCTCGGTCGAGACAGAATAATTTGAGGCTGGTGGGTCTTCCAGAGGAATCAGAAGGTCGGGACGTATGTTCCTTTCTGGAAAAGTGGATTCCGGAGGTGCTGGGCAGCGAGGAGTTGCAATCAGCAGTGGTTCTGGAAAAAGCACATCGTATTGGCCCACGGAGAGATAAGGGACCGCCGAGGACCTTAATTATGAAGTTTCTTAGCAACAGAGACAGGATGAAGATCTTCAACGCTGCACGTGCTAAAGGAGAGATTAAACACCAGGACCAGCAGGTGCGGTTCTACCCAGATTTGGCCACAGGAATCCAGCAATTGAGGAAGCAGTTTGATCCCGTACGTAAGGAGCTGCGCAACCTTGGGATTCGTCATGGTGTAATCTATCCTGCGAGACTGCTGACCACGTATGAGGGCAGAACCCACATCTTCAAGACCCCAGAGGAGGCGCAGGAGTTCATCAAGAAGATCAAAGAAGAAGAAGAGACTGGTGGGAGCTAAGCATGAACAAAATATAAGGTAGAATAATTAAGCATTTGCACAGGCATCTGACTGACTTGAAGTAAATAGTAAGTTTACAAAATATAGATTGTATTATATATTAAAAAAACAAAACAAAAACAAAACAAACAAAAAAAAAAACTATGATGTACAAAGTTGTTAAAAATTTTGGAGTTAAGTTGGAAAACTACAGAGGAGAGTTAATGTTACGTCATTAAAAGCAGTAGAGTTAGGGTGATTGGGAGGATGAAGAAGGAGTGGCTTAGGCTGTTCCCCGTGGGTGTGGAACAGTCGATGGCTATATCGGGAGACAGAATTTTTCTTTTGATTTTGGGGGGTTTGCCACAAGTGTGGGAAGGGGAAATTTGTTTGTGTGTAGTTTGTAGGATGAATGTTCAACCACTCATGTTTTTGCTTCTCTGTATGAGCATGTTTACACTGCAAGGTAATCCCAAACTCTCTATTGATCATGGACCAAAGTGTTAATCTTAATTTAACTTCATGGAATTGCAGAGGTCTACAAAATTTAAAAAAACTTAAACAAGTTATGAATAAAATAAAGGACATGGGTTCAAGAATTGTGTTTTTACAAGAAACTCATCTGATAGAGGAGGATGTTAAAAGAATTAGGAGTAGATGGCAGGGAAGTGTATTCACCTCTTCATTTTCATCCCGAGCCAGGGGAGTTATGACTCTCATACATAAATCAGTTCCTTTTCAGGTGAAAAATGTAATTGGAGACAAATTTGGAAGATATGTAATCATTCAAGGTTCTTTGCTATTAGAAAATATAAATCTTGTGAACTTATATGGTCCCAATATAGATGATCAGAAGTTCTTTGCTAATTTATTTCTCATCTTATCATCACTTACAGGGCAACATATAATAGCAGGGGATTTTAATTGTACATTGAATCCAGGTGTGGATAGATCAACAGGACTGGATTGTACGCACATTGGATGTAGGATGACTATTAATCATTTTATGAAAGAATTGAGATTGTTAGATATATGGAGAGAAATGAAACCACAAGTTAAAGCCTATTCTTGTTATTCCAGTACCTACAAGACATTCTCACGTATTGATTATTTTTTGATTTCCACAGAATTAAGGTCCAAGATTCAAAACTGCTTTTATGATAACATCGTGATTTCTGATCATGCACCCTGTTGTCTAATATATGTAGATAAAAAATTGACAAAGGAATCAGGTAGATGGCAATTTCAGCATAAATGGCTTCAGGATGAGGAATTTGTCAAGTATATAGAAAAACAGATAGACGAGTTCTTTGACATCAATACTACACAAACATCAGCAGGTGTAAAGTGGGAGGCTTTCAAAGCTTTTATTAGGGGACATATTATTAGTTATACAGGATCAAAATCTAAGAAGACTCGAGAGGAGAGAGCTAAATTGGAACATAAAATAAAAAGTCTTCAGGAAAAAGTGTATGCAGGAAGTGACCCAAGGTTGGAGAATGAATTACTGATTTTGAGAGCTGAATACGACAAAAAATCAGCGAATAGAGCTGCCTCGAGTCTTCTAAGATTGAAACAATCTTTTTATGAACAAGGTGAAAAATCAGGAAAATTATTAGCATGGCAGATTAAACAATTGGAAATTAAAACACCAATTACCAGTATTATAAGTAATGGACAGGTAGTTATAGATCCTTTAGAAATTAATAGAGCCTTTAGAGATTACTATGAAAAATTATATGATACCAAAAATGAACCTGATTTAACAAAACTAAATGGGTTTTTGAACGAACTATCTATACCGTGTATACCAAATGAAAACAGGGAGATATTGGAGTCTAAAATTAGTCAAGAAGAAGTTGGGCTAGCCATTGATAATATGAAATCAGGAAAAAGTGCAGGACCAGATGGTCTTCCAGTTGACCTTTATAAAAAATTTAAGAATAAATTAATAAAACCTTTTTTGGAAATGGTTTTAGAAGCATTTCAAAATAATAATTTACCATCATACATAAATAATGCCTTAATTATACTGTTGCCAAAACCAGGTAAGCCCTCTAATAAATGTGAAAATATGAGACCAATAAGCCTATTAAACGCCGACCTTAAGATAATCTGTAAAATTTTAGCAAGACGAATACAAGAAATTTTACCAAATATTATTAATCGAGATCAGAATGGCTTTATAAAGGGTAGACAAGGCTTCCATAATGTAAGAAGACTATTTAATATTATTTATTTTAATAAAGAAGCACCGGATACAGCTCTCCTATCATTGGACGCCGAAAAGGCCTTTGATAGAGTTGAATGGCCCTTTCTTTTTGAAGTCCTACAAAGGTTTGGACTTGGAAATAATTTCATAAAATGGGTTCAAATAATATACAATAATGCTACAGCAGAAATCCTAACAAATAACAATATTTCAAAACCAATAAAAATCAATAGAGGATGTCGACAAGGCTGTCCACTTTCACCTTTACTGTTTACTATGGCAATTGAACCTTTAGCGATAGCGATACGTTTACATTCACAAATATATGGAATTAAAGTTGGACCAACAGAACATAAAATCTCCCTGTACGCTGATGATATAATTTTGTTTATGTCGAATCTAAAAAAATCAATTCCAACCTTGTTGAATTTAATAAAGAATTTTGGGGAAATATCAGGATATAAAATAAATAAAACTAAATCTTCAATATTAATGCTAAATGAGACCCAGAGAAATTACCCAGCCCCTGAGGTAAATCAATTCAATGTTGTAAATCAGTTTAAATATTTAGGAATCCAAATTATGCCTAAGCTAGAATCAGTCGCCAGTGTCAACTATGAAGCCTTAATGTCAGATATCAATGAGTTAACTCAGAGATGGATGTCACTACCAATGTCGATGATCGGGAGAATCAATATACTTAAAAGTAATATTTTACCTAAAATACTTTATTTATTTCAATACATTCCCTTATCACCACCTTTAGATCTATTCTCAAGAATAAAAAAAAAGTTAGTGGAATTTATATGGAACAACAGGAGGGCTAGATTACGTTTGTCTTTATTATATTTACCATTTGATCGTGGAGGTCTGAAATGTCCAAATTTTATGTTGTATTATTGGTCGGCACAACTGAGGTCTATGACATATTATTTTTCATCAAATGATCTCCCTCACTGGACTGAAATGGAATCATACAATTTACCTTTACCTCTTCCCATATTCATATACTCAGATTCGGCAAAAAAATTACAAAAACAAGTTAAAAATCCATTTGTAAAGCATATGATCAAAATATGGTGTGAAGCTAAAAACTATTTAAAAGAACCACAGTTATTGTCACAATTTAGTCCAATATGGGGTAATCAATATTTTAAACCAGGGAGAGCGGACGCTGTATTTAAAGTATGGAATTTAAAAGGGATACAAAAGATTCAGGATTTATATTTGCCATGTGCAGACAACATAATGTCTTTTGAAGAGCTGAGGATCAAATTTAATATCAATAGAACACATTTTTTTAAATATCTTCAACTTAGAAACTTTATTCGATCAAATCAAAATAAAGCTCTCACTCGACCTATTTATTCATCCTTGGAAAAAATGATGATGAAAGATAGTAAAAGAAAGGGTATTATTTCAGAGTTTTATAACTCATTGACACTATCTTCAAGTGAAAATTCACTGAAAAGATTAAACTACTGGAAAGAAGATCTGCAAATTGAAATTTCAGAGGAACAATGGGAATTGGCTTGTACAGAAGCTCAAACCAAATCAATAAATGCACGCCTTAAATTGATACATTTCAAATGGTTAATGCGGATGTATGTTACACCGGAGGAGTTAAATAGATATAACAAAAATATACCAGATACATGCACAAAATGCATGGAAAGTAAAGGAACCCTATTTCATTGTTTATGGGAATGTAGATTAATAAGAATGTTTTGGGAGGAGATGAGGGTAACAATTGAAAAAATAATCTCAAAACAAATCATATTGAATCCTAAACTGTTTTTGTTGGGTCTGTACCCAGAAAAGCATAATTTCAATAAAAGTGAAAGAACATTCATAGACCTCAGTTTGCTTAATGCCAAAAAATGTATTGCACTATTATGGAAAAAGACTCATAGACCAGATGTGACTCAGTGGTTAAGACAGATGTTAACAAACCTTCCATTAGAAAGAATAACATATATACTGAAATCAAAGGAAATTGTGTTTGAGAATATATGGAGACCTTTTATTGATTATGTAAAAAATTTAAACATAACTCTTGAAGAAGAAGGTGAATGATGTGTGTGGACCTTGTAAATTCCAAACTGGTGAACATAATATGTATACTAATGTATTGGATTGTCTAGACTAAACAGAGGAGCATTGTTGAAGACTTGATTCTGTTGGTGGTTGTTGGTGTTTTTAGGGTATTTTTTTTTTTTTTTTTGTAGTACTTTAGTGTTAGTGTTTGATTGTTTGTATCATGTTTGTTATAAAAAAAAAAAAAAAAGGTTCAATAAAGATATTGTGGAAAAAAAAAAAAGCTTCGAGAATTACTACAAGAACTTATACTCCCACAAAAAACATAAAAACGCATCCGAGACATTCCTAAACACATTAAACCTTCCCCAACTTACGGAATCACAAAATAAAACCCTACTGTCAGAAATACAACCTAAAGAATTGGAAAAAGCAATTATGAAACTTAAAGCTAACAAATCCCCAGGAGCAGATGGCTATACAGCAGAATGGTACAAAACCTTTAAACAGCAACTATCTCCTCTCCTCCTGAAAACATTTAACTACGTCCTCCACACAGGGGAAATCCCCCCCTCCTGGAGAGAAGGGGTCATTGCAGTCATACCTAAACCTGAAAAGGATAAACTAGAATGCTCCAACTACAGACCAATCAGTGTATTAAATCAGGACTATAAGCTTTTTACCACTATCCTTGCCAAAAGGTTAGAAAACATACTGACAGACTTAATTCACTTAGACCAAACAGGTTTTATAAGACAAAGACAGACACAAGACAACATTCGACGCACTTTACACATAATTCATCATATAAAAAAATATAACTTAAATGCAGTCATATTGGGATTAGATGCTGAAAAAGCATTCGATTCGGTTGACTGGTCTTTCCTCTATAAAATCTTATCCAGTTTCAATTTTCATAACAACTTCATTAGAACTATACAGGCATTATATAAAAAACCAACAACTAAAATAAGGATTAACGGTAATTTATCATCATCTTTTGAGCTGGAAAGAGGATGTCGTCAAGGCTGCCCCCTGTCTCCACTGCTCTTTGCAATCTTCATAGAACCTCTGAGCCAATGGATAAGACAAAATCAAGAAATTCAAGGTATTACACTTGGTCAGAAAGAACATAAAATAGCACTCTTTGCTGATGACATTTTAATATACCTAGGGCAGCCAGACACTTCTCTACCAGAACTAATCTCAGTTTTTTCAGACTATGGAGATTTATCAGGGTACAAATTAAACATGCATAAAACCCAAGTTTTAACATTCAACTATGACCCAAATCATTTTTCACTAAATGAACTCAAAACTAACTGGGAGTTGGAATCTATGAAATATCTGGGGGTCAATATCCCGAAACAACTCGACAAAATTATAACACTAAACTATGATCCACTGGTGACAAAAATAAAATCTGACCTAGCAAGATGGAATATGATACCATTCTTAGGTACCGCACAAAGAATTGAAGCAGTCAAAATGAATATACTTCCACGTCTTCTATACCTTTTCCAAACAATACCGGTAGAACCTCCCAAAAAAACATGGCAGGAACTGGACAGAAGGATCTCAAGATTCATATGGCAGGGTAAGAGACCTAGAATCAGATATAGAACCCTACAGCTAAACAAAGACAAAGGTGGGCTCGCACTGCCAAATATCAGGGACTATTTTATAGCTGCACAAATTAAAACTTTAGTAGAGATATGTAACCCAGTCTACACTGCACAATGGAAGGAGATGGAATACCAAATAACAAGTGACATCCCCCTACAGGCGATAATAGGGAACAATGCCTTAACTAAACTCCTGAATAACACTAACCCGTGGATAGAGACCCCGCTAAAAATTTGGTTTAAGATAGTCAGAGAGAATCAAGCTAAAGAGCCCTATCGACTTCTGCAATGGATTGCCTATGATCAAGACTTTACCCCCAATAAAACAGACACTAGATTTAAAGAGTGGAAAGAGAAAGGGCTGATAAAATATTATGATTTTTTTAAGGGGCAAACTTTAAGAAGTTTTGAAGATTTGAAAAAACAAGGTCTAATAAATCAAGATCTTTACAGGTTCTTTCAGCTTAGGCACCACATAAACAATATACTTAAAAAGGAGGATTTGGAAAGGGCCCAGTCAGGTGTTCTGAAGGTCTTCTTAATGGCATATAAAGGGATCCCAGGGATCAGATACATTTCTAAAATATACCAAGGTCTTCAAGACTTAAAAGGAGACAACACATCGTATATAAAAGAGAGATGGGAAAAAGAGGGGAATTTCACTTTACAATTGGAAATATGGGAAAAGCTAAATAAACAGCAATGGAAAAGTACCTCATCCCTGCAGTGGAGAGAATTTGGATGGAAAAACTTGGTAAGATTTTTCAGAACACCTGCACAAAACAAATTTACCCATAAGGGGTTGAACTGTTGGCGCTTGTGTGGTGAAAAGACTGCAAATCATTTTCATGTGTTTTGGTCATGCCCAGTTATCCACCAATATTGGTCCAACGTACAGACAATATTGGGGAAAATATTCAAAATAACAGTTCCCTTTTCTTTTGTAACTTTGTATTTGGGTTTATTACCGGACTCACTGGAAAGACGAGGAGATAAATACTTATTCAATGTTTTAATATTGGCAAGTAAAAAAGCCCTAACTAAAAAATGGATGCTGAAGGACTGTCCTACACCTGAAGATTGGATTAACGTGATTCAAGACATTTACTCGATGGAAAAGTTGACATTCGCACTGAGACAGGACATGGATGGGTTCATAATCTTTTGGCAACCCTGGATCACATATGTGTCTTCCATTAGATCTAATCTTTGACAAATACCATTTCAATGATGGTCCCACTCTTTGTTCCAAGGCTACTCAGATGCTCTTTTACTTTTAATTACTTAATTTTCTGTTTGTTTGTTTTTTAATTTAATTCTCTTTAATTTCACTTTTTCTTTCACTTTAAAAAAAAGGGGGTGTTGTAATAACTATTCTACCAATGTTGTCAAATAGCAAAAAATAAGGGAACATGATGAAAATGTAAACAATGCAATGCTGTAATGACCTGTATACCCTTTACAAAAACTTAAAAAAAAAACGCTACTCAGTTGCTCTTTTACTTTTAATTACTTAATTTTCTGTTTGTTTGTTTTTTGCTGTTCTGTTTGTTTGTTTATTCGTTTGTTTGTTTGTTTTTTATTTAATTCTCCTTAACTTCACTTTTTCTTTCACTTAAAAAAAAGGGGGGGTTGTTGTAATAACTATCCTACCAATGTTGTCAAATAGCAAAAAATAAGGGAACGTGATGAAAATGTAAACAATGCAATGCTGTAATGACCTGTATACCCTTTACAAAAACTTAAAAAAAAAAAAAAAAAGCTAGACATCATGCTGCAATCCAAAGAAGTTCAGAAACAAATGAAAAACAAAGTAATTGAGATCTATCAGTCTGGAAAAGGTTATAAAGCAATTTCTAAAGTTTTGGGACTCCAGCAAACCACAGTGAGAGCCATTATCCACAAATGGGGAAAACATGGAACAGTGGTGAACCTTCCCAGGAGTGGCCAGCCGACCAAATTACCCCAAGAGCACAGTGAAAACTCATCCAAGAGGTCACAAAAGACCCCACAACAACATCCAAAGAACTGCAGGCCTCACTTGCCTCAGTTAAGATCAGTGTTCATGACTCCACCATAACAAAGAGACTGGGCAAAAATGGCCTGAATGGCAGAGTTCCAAGATGAAAACCACTGCTGAGAAAAAAGAATATAAAGGCTCGTCTCAGTTTTGCTAGAAAACATCTTGATGATCCCCAAGAATTTTGGGAAAATACTCTGTGGACTGACGAGACAAAAGTTGAACTTTTTGGAAGGTGTGTGTCCCATTACATCAGGCATAAAAGTAACACAGCACTTCAGAAAAGGAACATCATACTGTACCAACAGTAACATATGGTGGCAGTAGTATGATGATCTGGGGTTATTTTGCTGCTGCAGGACCTGAAACACTTGCTGTGGTAAATGGAACCATGAATTCTGTCTACCAAAAAAATCCTGAAGGAGAACGTCCTGACCTGAATCCGATTGAGATGCTGTGGCATGACCTTAAAAATGCGGTTCATGCTCAAACCCTCCAATGTGGCTGAATTACAACAATTCTGCAAAGATGAGTGGGGCAAATTCCTCCACAGTGCTGTAAAAGACTCATTGCCAGTTATCGCAAAGGCTTGATTGCAGTTGTTGCTGCTAAGGGTGGCCCAACCAGTTATTAGATTTAGGAGGCAATCACTTTTTCAAACAGGGTCATGTAGGTTTTGATTTTTTTTTTCTTAATAATAAACACCTTCATTTAAAAGCTGCATTTTTTTTTTGTTTACTTGTGTTATCTTTGTCTAATATTTAAATTTGTTTGATCTTAAACATTTCAGTGTGACAAACATACAAAAAAAATGAGAAATCAGGAAGGGGGCAAACACTTTTTCACACCACTGTATAAAGATAACCTATGTTTACTTGTGTACAGTTTCAGGCTACTCTACCACCTAAATCAGAGATTTTTTTTAATTGAAAATGTGGAAATTTTTCATGTGAATTTGGAGAGTTCTCTTAAATTATCTACTTTTTCTTATGATTTTTATTCTTTTTTAATTATAGACTTTAAGAAACTTCATGAAATTTGAAATTAAGTGGAAAATTTTTTGCTCATGGATTGATATCTTTTTTTTTTTCTTGAATTTGTGACTTCTGCATCATAAACGGGAATCTTTTTTCCTTCATCTGTATTTTTGCCTCAATAATTTTCCGTCATCTTTCATTGCTTTTTTCCTTAATTATTGCAAACGAGCTACATTTCTCTCGAGATTTTCTGATCTTTGTCTCAGCAATTTATTAATTTACTTTTTTAAATTAATTAAATCTTTTAAATAACTTCCTCTTTACATTCTCAATGACTTTGTACATATGTGAATTTTTTCCTCGTAAGTTTGCAACTTTTGCCATGAATTTGTAACTTTTCTTTTAAATTCAAGTTTGTTCTTGCGATTTTTTTCTTTCATGAATTTATTACATATTTTAAATAAATGGGCAGTAGTCCCTATATAAATCTGTTACATTATTCTAGGAAATTTGAAGTATTTATTGTATATATGTTTGTTTTTTCCTTCTAATTGTGTAGCTTCTTCTCAAAGCTTAGCTCCTTTGAAAAATTTCGAGACTTTAAAATTCTGACAATATTTACGCAAAGTAGATAAAGCTTCTTCTTTCTTTCTTTAAAACCACAGGGATTCACTTGTTAAGGGCAAAAGTAGGGTAATTCTGTCCTCTGTTAGACCATTAAGTGTGATGGTTGAATGTTGCCTCTGAACAAATTGGACCAAAAATGCCAGGGCTGATTTTTTTTTTTTTTTTTTTTTCCCCAGTCCAGCCCTGACTAAGATGGCTAATAGCAGACATTTTTCTTTAATGGTTGCATTGCCAATCAACCACTGTGCACTGTTTGAATTCGAGAGAAAGAAGCTGTTGTTGTTTTGGTATAAGCAAAATATTAAATCCAAGCTGTCACTCTTTTTATGTATCATCACGTACCATGTTCACTAACTAGAAGCCAGAGAGGAGATGTATGAAAGATGATAATTCTAACAAAATAACACGTGTGTGTGTGTGTGTGTGTGTGTGTGTGTGTGTGTGTGTGTGTGTGTGTGTGTGTGTGTGTGTGGTGGAGCTCACTGGGTGCCCAGCACCCTTAAAGCTCTGATCCTAGAACCGTCCATCTCCATCTTCTTCCGTTTAATCATTTTCGGGTTGCGAGGGGGCTGGAGCCTATCCCAGCATCTTTGGGCGAGAGGCGGGGTACACCCTGGACAGATCGCCAGTCCATCGCAGGGCCAACACAGAGAGACAGACAACCATTCACTCTCACAGTCATACCTAAGGACATTTTAGAATCCCCAGTTTTGATGCCAATTAACCTAACATGCATGTTTTTGCCATGTGGGAGGAAACCGGAGAAATCCCGGAGAAAATCCACGCAGACACGGGGAGAACATGCAAACTCCACACAGATCACGATCCCCCGGTCAAGGGTGAGTTGCTGTGCTGCCGCAGTGCTAACCACTCCGCCACCGCGCTGCCCATCCTAGAACCGCCCCTGGCTAAATCTATCTATAAATGCAAAGATTCTGTCTGTCTGTGTGTTCCTCATATCTCTCAAACAGTTCATTAGACTGACTTCAGATTTTATAAGTACTTTGCTGAGGTTCCAAGGGTGTGCATCCCCCTCAGTATGGAGTTGCTCAGTCAAAATATGTAATTTTTATCAAAGGTTTAGCCACCGCTACGTCTCATGCCCAGGCTTCTAGAAGTGCCGGCGGGGTTTCGGATTGACTCCGTACTGATTGGATAACGACATTAACCACAGTGCTCCATGAACAAAACAAGGAAGCGAAAAGTGACAAATCTGACTACAAAAAGATAATGTTTAAGATTTAGTGCTCAAAAAATTATACTATAAAAATACCGTGATTGCGTAGGTCTAACATGGATAATTTGGCATGGAGAACACGAGGTGTGCAGGTGTGCTGGGGGGAGGGGTGGTGCACTGGCGGAGACCCATGGTGCTGCAAAGGACAGCAGTGGCACAAGGGTAAAGCAGCAGCCGAGACTGCAGGCTGGACTTGGCTCCCTGCGAAGGACTGAGATCCACTGGTTCAGCTGCTGTTTCTCCAACACCAGTGTCCGACCAGGTGGACCACGATCCTTCTCGGGGAGGCACACCCAGCCTGCCCGGTCAGTGGTAGATGAGAGTCCTGACTGCTGCTTCACCCATGTGGTAGCACTGTCCTTTGCAGGACCACAAGTACCCCTCCTGCACAAGTATCTAAAAATGACTGGAGTGGAATGGCCAGATCAATTGCATATCATATGTGGACATATAATGTATGCATGCTTTGACTAAACGATGACAAGACACAAAAATGCCCAAATAATGAAATAAATTTTTATTTAAATATTTACAGACAAATGTGACCCGTGCTGACAAAATGAGTCGCAATGAGGAAATTTTCAAAACTGAGGTAACATTGTTTTCATATTCGGTATTGAAAAACCTTCAAAATGATATTTAATTTGGAGTTGGGTAAAAACTGACCAGCAACAAGCCGATTTTGTTTATATTTTGGCTGCTTTGAAAACTCACGTTCAATCGGTCCCGAGTTATGTCTTCCGCAAAAACGTGTATTTTTAGAAAGTAGGAGTTCCAAGATTAACACTGATACCAGGCACTGACGGGGGGTTTCCCCAGGACTTGCCATTAGCAAACAAAGAGAGAATCATGATTTTTGACTTCTCGTGCCTGTAGCTCGTAATTACCTGGTGCACATTCCGACTCATTTTGCCAGCACGGGTCACAAATGGGCAACACTGATGCAACATCCATCCAGCCATCCATTTTTCTACCGCTTTTCCGGGGGTCTGGGTTGCGGAGGCAGCATCTCAAGCAGAGAAGCCCAGACTTCCTTCTCCCCAGCCACCTACTCCAGCTCTTCAGAGAAGATACCAAGATGTTCCCAAGCCAGCTGGGAGACATAGTATCTCCAGCAAGTCCTGGATCTGCCCCAGGGTCTCCTCCCAGTGGGGCATTCCTGGAACACCTGTAGTGGGAGGCGTCCAGAACGCATCCTGATCAGATGCCCAAACCACCTCAACTGGCTCCTTTCGATGTGGAGGAGCAGCGGTTCTACTCGGAGCCTCTCCTGGATGACCGAGCTCCTCACCCTGTCTCTAAGGGTGAGTCCAGCAATCCTACAGAGAAAGCTCATTCAGCTGCTTGTACCCGCGATCTCATTCTTTCAGTCATTACCCAAAGCTCATGACCATAGGTGAGGGGTAGGAACATAGATTGACTGGTAAATTGATGGCTTTGCTTTGGAGCTCAGCTCCCTCTTCACCACAACAGACCGGTACAACGTCCGCATCACTGCAGATGCTTCTCCATCTGTCAATCTCGGGCTCCATTCTCCCCTCACCCATGAATAAGACCCCGAAATACTTAAACTCCTCTACGTGGGGCAGGAGCCTGTCCCCAACCCAGAGAGGACAATCCACCCTTTTCCGACTGAGGACCATGCACTTGGAGGTGCTGATTCTCATCCCAGCCGCTTCACACTCAGTAGCAAACCATCCCAGCAAGACATGTAAGTCATTGCTCGATGAAGCCAACAGGACAACATCATCTGCAAACAGCAGAGATGAGATCCTGTGCTCACTGAACATGACATGCTCCGTTCCTTGGCTGCGCCTACAAATCCTGTCCATAAAAATTATGAACAGGATCGATGACAAAGGGCAAACCTGGCGGAGTCCAACTCTCACTGGAAATGAGTTCGACTGGGTGTTCGCAATATGAACCAAACTCTTGCAATGGTTGTACAGGGACCGGCTAGCTCGCAACAGCAAACCAGATACTCCATCCTCATGCAGCACCCCCCACAAAAGACCACGAGAGACACAGTCAAATGCTTTCTCCAGGTCCACAAAACACATGTGGACTGGTTGTGCAAACTCCCACAAACCCTCGAGGATTCTCGAAAGCGTAAAGAGTTGGTCCAATGTGCCATGGCTGTGACGAAAACTACATTGATCCTCCTGGATCCGAGGTTCAACCAACGGTTGGACTGAACTCTCCAGTCCCCTGGCATAGACGGTCCCAGGGAGGCTGAGAAGTGCGATCCCCTAAAGTTGGAACACACCCTTTGGTCACCCTTCTTAAAGAGAGGAACCACCACCCCGGTTTGCCATGCCAAAGGCACTGTCCCCGACCTCCACACAACGTTGCAGAGGTGTGTCAACCATGATAGCCCTACAACATCCACAGTCTTGAAGTACTCAGGGCAAACCTCGTCCATCCCCGGGGCCCAGCCACCAAAGACTTTTTTTTTTTAACCACTTCGGCGACCTCAGCCCCTGTGATGGGCGAGTCGTATCCCTTGTCCTCAAGCCCTGCTTCCTCTGTGGAAGGCCTGTCAGTGGGATTGAGGAGATCCTCGAAGTATTCCTTCCACCACCTGACAATGTCCCCAGTCGAAGTGAGCAGCACCCCATCCCCACCATGCACACTGTGGACAGGAAGCTGCTTCCCCCTCCTGAGCCGTCAGACAGTTTGCCAGAATCTCTTCGAGGCAGACCGGAAATCTTGTTCCATGGCCTCACTGAACTCCTCCCACACCCAAGTTTTTGCTTCAGCAACCACCCAAGCTGCACGACGCTTGGCCTGTCGGTACACCTCAGCTGCTTCGGGAGTCCCACAAGCCAACCAAGCTTGATAGGACTCCATCTTCACCTTGATGGCCCCCCTCACCACTGGTGTTCACCACTTGGTTCAGGGGTTGCCACCTCAAGATGCACTGACGACCTTGCGGCCGCAGCTCTGGGCAGCCACTTCAACAATGGAGGTGGAGAACATGGCTCATTCAGACTCCATGTCTCCAGATTTCCTCGGAATGTGGTTGAGGTTCTTCCGGAGGTAGGAGCTTGGACAGGGGCCTCAGCCAGACGTTCCCAGCACACTCTCACTATACGTTTAGGTCTTCCGGGTCTGAGTGCACAAACTTTGGTTGGCACAGAAGTCCAATAACTGAACACCACTCGGATTCAGATCAGGCAGGCCGTTCCGGCCAAACACACCCCTCCAGGTTTCACTGTTGTTGCCCACGTGCACATTGAAGGCCCCCAGTAGGACAATGGAGTCTGCAAGAAAAGCACTCTCCGGCGCCCCAGTCAGAGACTCCAAAAAGGGTGGGTACTGTGAGCCATCATTTGGTGCACAGGCTCAAATGATGGTAAGGACCCGTTTCCCAACCCGAACGCGCAGGGGAAACTTCCCTTTCATTGGGGGAAGACTCCAATATAGAGGCAGCAAGGTGGGGGATACAAGAATACCCACCCCTGTGATTGCCTACATATAGGCTACACCTCTGTATTCTATTTTCAAACAAAGCCTACATTTGGGCCTGTAAAGCCTGATAGGCCTACCTGTTTCAGACAGGAATACTTACTTTCTACAGGCATGCATGAGTTAATTTAACAACATATAATGAAACCCTGTGTATGAATGAACAGACATTTACAGTTCTCGTGTATCTGTCTGCTGCTTTCGTTTCTGTTCTTTGTGACCAAACTACTTACTAAATAATTACAACATATTGATGAGTTGCTGGACCAACCAGATAAGGTGTGGATTCATGAATTCAGTCCTGACTGATCCCAGAATCTCGTTGTTGCTGTACTCCACCAGCCTCAGCTCCCCGACATTGAATATCATTACTTACTTACTTAATCCTCTTCGCCCCAGCTGGGGCATAAGGGGCCAACGAGTCTCCTCCAGCCAACTCGGTCCTGGGCGAGCCAGCTGACTTCGTTCCAGGTCTTGCCCTCCGCTTTCATTTCCTCTTCCACTGTCCTCCTCCAGGTGCCCTGGGGTCTGCCTCTCCTCCTCTTCCCCGGCGGTGCCCATCTGAGTGCTGCGTGTGGATGCCTGGCTTTGTTCATGCACAGAACGTGGCCCACCCACCTTCAGCGTCTCTGCTTCACCTCGTCCACGATGTTGATGCCTGTGCGTCTGCTGACTTCCTTGTTGGTGACGCGCTGCTCCCAGCGGATTCTGAGGATTCGACGTAGACACCGTCCTTCGAAACCTCTGAGGCGGCTTTCAATTTTCTTGTTTGTTCTCCAAATCTCTGAGGCATATAGGAGGACCGAGCGAACGTTTGATTTGTAGATCTTCAGTTTGGTACTGTTCTGCAGGACTGACGATTTCCATACATTTCGCAGTCTGTTGAAAGCCTGTGCCGCAAGACCGATTCTTGTGGAGGTCTCTCTCTCGATGTTGCTGTCAGCTGAGATGTAGCTTCCCAGGTATTTGAAGTCCTGTACTTCCTCAAGATCTTCGCCCTGTACCTTTGTTTTCTGTGTGCTCTTGTTTTTCAGTTTCATCACTTTCGTTTTGTTGGGGTGAATCTTGAGCCCAATAGTTCTTGCCGTCTGGTCAACTCTGTCTTTTCCTGGATGTCTCTCTGTGTATGTGATAGCAGAGCGATGTCGTCTGCAAAGTCGCAGTCTTCCAGTCTGGCCGTTAGTCCCCAGACAAGTCCCCTAGGTCGGTCTCCTGTGGCTCTCCTCATCACCCAGTCAATGACGACCAGGAAGAGGATTGGTGAGATCACGCAGCCTTGTCTGACCCCGGTCTTCACATGGAACCACTCGCTCTCCTGGCCATTGTGGCGTACGCAGCACTGATTGTCAGCATACATGTCCTTCAGGATGTTGACTACTTTTGTTGGAAATCCATAAGCTGTCAGAATCTTCCAGAGGGATGGGTGGTGGATACTGTCAAAGGCCTTTTCAAAGTCAATGTAGTTTATGTACAGTGAGGAGTTCCATTCCAGTGATTGTTCGACTATGGTACGCAGGACAAAGATTTGGTCTATGCAGCCCCTACCGCTTCTGAATCCTGCCTGTTCCTCCCTCAGGACCCTCTCTAAGGCTTGCCTCACCCGCAAGCCATAGATAGGGTCCAACATATAATGAAACCCTGTGTATGAATGAACAGACATTTACAGTTCTCGTGTATCTGTCTGCTGCTTTCGTTTTTGTTCTTTGTGACCAAACTACTTACTAAATAATTACAACATATTGATGAGTTGCTGGACCAACCTGATAAGGTGTGGATTCATGAATTCAGTCCTGACTGATCCCAGAATCTCGTTGTTGCTGTACTCCACCAGACTCAGCTCCCCGGCATTGAATATCATACACACCTGAAAAGACGATCAAACAAAATCAGAGTTGTGAACCATTATAAGACCCTAAACAGCTGAGTTAGAAGTAAAATTGGTAACAGGAGAGTTTTTTTTTACTTGTAAATTTGTACATGGTACATGTGTAACTTTTTTATGGTAAATATGGGATGTTTTTACTTATAAATTGGCAATTTTTCCTGTAAGTCTTCCATTTTTTTCCCTCATACATTTCCCTTTCTCTGGCAAATTTACGGGGTCTATCGCTAAAATTGGCAGTTTTTCTCATTAAACTAAGTCTTCACATATTTTTTCTTCATAATTTGCCATTTCTGTGGGGTTTTCTTTTCATAGGTTCCAGACCTCTAGACCAGACTCTCGGTTTACTTAAAAAAAAAAAAAAGTATATACGTAAGTGAGTGTGTGTACTTACATTTTCATTTTCAAAGAAGAACTTCTCATTTCCCCCAGAACCAGGCCAAGGCACCTGACAAGAAAGAGACCCTGATTTAAAACTTTATTAACCAAAGGCAACAATTACTTTACAAGCAACATGAGTGATTGATATGGGTTTCTTTTTTTTCTTTTTAAAAAAGCTGTTAAAAGGGGGTAAGGACTAGGAAATGTTTTTTTTTTTGTTTGTTTTTTTTAAACTTGATCCTACTCCTTTTCAAACATGCAGTGGAAATTAAAAAAACAAAACAAAACACTGTAGACAAAAGATCTTAAACATTTTTCTATCAAATCAGATCAGCATTTTATCTTATTTTCTTTGTTTACATGTTTGAAATAAAAAAAACTATTACTCAGCTCCAGTTATTTTGGTCAGATCAGATTTGTCTGTCATGACACTTCAGCTCCTAGAGATTATGCAGTCAGAAATCCAAATTCAGGGGGCATTGCATTACTAGCAAATAAGTTGGAAAATCCCACCTGGAGAAAAACTCCTGGAATGCACTATATTGACCATCTCTCCCACTTTCAGCAACAACTGTCACCCTGTCCTATTGCTCACTGCTACCAACAACTGCCTAAAATCATTTATAATTAGGACTTTTAATTTTCCTTTAGTGAGTTTTTCTTTCCTCTGTAGTCTGTATGTCGAAGTGTCCTTGAGCCAGACACTGAACTCCCAGTTGCTCCTGGTGGGTCAGGCCAGCACTTGTGCATGGCAGCTCCGCTGCCATCAGTGTGTGAATGTGTGTGTGAATGGGTGGATAGCAGGATCGGTAAAGTGGTTTGGTCATCCTAAGATGAGAAAAAAGTGCTATATAAGGGAACGCAATTTACCATTCCTCTTTCTCCCCAACCAAAGCTTCAAATACAAACCCCAATTTCAATGAAGTTGGGATGTTGTTCATCTGTCCATCCACCCATCCATCCATCCATCCATCTTTTACCGCTTTTCCGGAGGTCCGGGTAGCAGAGGCAGCAGTTCAAGCAGAGAAGCCCAGACTTCCCTCTCCCCAGCCACCTGCTCCAGCTCTTCTGAGAGGATACCAAAGCGTTCCCAGGACAGTTGGGAGGCAAAGTCTCTCCAGTGTGTCCTGGGTCTCCTCCCAGTGGGATGTGCCCAAAACACCTCAAGTGAGAGCTGTCCAGGAGGCATTCTTATCAAATGCCCAAACCACCTCAAATGGCTCCTTTCAATGTGGAGGAGCAACGGTTCTACTCTGAGTCTCTCCCAGACGACTGAGCGCTTCGCCCTATCTCTAAGGGTGAGTCCAGCAATCCTTCGGAGAAAGCTCATTTCAGCCACTTGTATCTGTAATCTCATTCTTTCAGTCATGACCCAAAGTTTGTGACCATAGGTGAGGGTAGGAACGTAGATCAACCGGTAAATCGGCAGCTTTGCTTTAGAATTCAGCTTCCTCTTCACCACGACAGACCGGTACAACGTTCGCATCACTACAGATGCTGCTCCGATCCATCTGTCAATCTCTCGCACCATTCTCCCCTCACTCGTAAATAAGACCCCAAGATACTTAAACTCCTCCACTTGGGGCAGGAGCTCGTCCCCAACCCGGAGAGGACAATCCACCCTTTTCCGGCTGAGAATCATGGACTCGGCCTTGGAGGTGCTGATTCTCATCCCAGCCGCTTCACACTCAGCAGCAAACTGTCCCAGTGAGACCTGTAGGTCGTTGCTGGATGAAACCAACAGAACAACATCATCTGCAAACAGCAGAGATGAGATTCTGTGGTCACCAAACATGACACCCTCTGTTCCTTGGCTGCGCCTAGATATCCCGTCCATAAAAATAATGAACAGGATCGGTGACAAACGGCAAACCTGGCGGAGTCCAACTCTCACTGGGAATGAGTTCGACTGGGTGTTAGCAATACAAACCAAGCTCTTACAATGCTCGTATAGGGACCAGATAGCTTGTAACAACAGCCCTGATATCCCATCCTCCCGCAGCACTCCCCACAAGAGACCACAAGGGACACGGTTGAATGCTTTCTCCAAGTCCACAAAACCCATGTAGACTGGTTGGGCAAACTCCCACGAACCCTCCAGGATTCTCCAGAGGGTAAAGAGTTGGTCCACGGCCAGGACGAAAACCACATTGCTCCTCCTGAATCCGAGGTTCGACCAACAGCTGGGCTCTCCTCTCCAGTACTCTGGCATAGAACTTCACAGGGAGACTGAGAAGCATGATCCCCTAAAGTTGGAACACACCCTCCAGTCCCCCTTCTTAAAGAGAGGAACCACCACCCCAGTTTGCCATGCCAAAGGCACTGTCCCCAACCTCCACGCAATATTGCAGAGGTGTGTCAACCATGACAGCCCTACAACATCCAGAGCCTTGAGGTACTCAGGGCAAATCTCATCCACTCCCGGGGCCCGGCCACCAAAGAGTTTTTTTAACCACTTCGCAACCTCAGTCCATGTGATGGGCGAGTTGTCCCCCTCATCCTCATCCTCAAGCTCTGCTTCTTCTTGGAAGGTGTCAGTGAGATTGAGGAGATCCTTGAAGTACTCCTTCCCCCGCCCAACAATATCCCCACTCGAAGTGAGCAGCGCCCCATCCGCACCATACACAGTGTGGACAGGGAGCCGCTTCCCTCTTCTGAGCCACTGGACAGTTTGCCAGAATCTCTTCGAGGCCGACCAAAAGTCTTGCTCCATGGCCTCACCAAACTCCTCCCACGCCCGAGTTTTTGCTTCAGCAACCACCCAAACTGCATTACACTTGACCTGCCGATACACCTTAGCTGCTTCGGGAGTCCCACAAGCCAACCAAGCTTGATAGGACTCCATCTTCACCTTGATGGCCCCCCTCACCGCTGGTGTTCACCACTTGGTTCAGGGGTTGCCACCACAAGATGCACTGACGACCTTGCGGCCGCAGCTCTGGGCAGCCGCTTCAACAATGGAGGTGGAGAACATGGCCCATTTAGAATCCATGTCTTCAGATTCCCTCGGAATTTGGTCGAAATGTGGTCAGGGGCTGCACGGTGGCGCAGTGGTTAGCACTGTGGCAGCACAGTTTTACCCTCGGCTGGGGGATCGCGGGGACCGTGAGATCGTGGGTTCGATCCCTGCCCCGGCCAACAGTGATCTGTGTGGAGTTTGCATGTTCTCCCCGTGTTTGCGTGGGTTTACTCCGGGATTTCTCCGGTTTCCTCCCACATGCCAAAAACATGCAGGTTAGGGAGTTAAGGGGCGCTTGCGCACGCAGCGACCGGCAGCTGGTGGTTTGTCACCAGACTGCAAAACAAATCTACCTACGGGTACAAAATAAGTAATTAAAAAAAAAAATTCTTCTGGAGGTGGGAGTTCAAGACCTCTCGGACAGGGGCCTCAGCCAGACGTTCCCAGCACACCCTCACTATACGTTTGGGTCTACCAGGTCTGAATGGCGTCCTCCCCTGCCATCAGATCCAATTCACCACCAGGTGGTGATCAGTTGACAAATCTGGACAAATCTGTTTTAGCACACCAGCTAACATCATGCTACATGTTAGCACACCAGCTAACACCACACTCAAAGTTAACACACCAGCAAACTTGGTGCCCACAGGCTAGCACACCAGCTAAGACGTTATCCTTCAAGTTAACACCCCTGTCAACGATGATGGATCCCAGTCTTGCTCACACCAGAGAAGACTGCGACTCAGAAGCTCGTCTCTGTAATTGCGGGAATAAGATCTCGAGTACAGACACACACCAGGTCTGCTCGTCTTGCCTCAGGCTAGAGCATGCCCGACTCACAACAGAGGCACCGGGTTCATGCTGACACTGCGCCCGCTTCACCCTGAAGAGTCTCCACCGCTGGCTCGCTCACCAAGCCAGCCCGTCGGAAGGACCTTTACCTGTCCACAACCAGCGAACGGTTGTGTGGTGTGGAGAAGGAGGGGCTCAATGCAGTTGCTGAAGTGCACTCTGGAGCCAGCTGGGGTTCTCAGTTGGACATGACAGCGGATGCGCTGCAAATGGAAGACATTCTGGAGTTGGATTATGAGGAGGACGAGGACGACTTGAAGCTCCTCATATCCAAAGATGACGAGGATGATAATTTCTTTATCCCTCCGGCTCAGGTTGCAAAACCTGAAGCTGTTTTTGCCTCCCGGCACGAGCAGGGCGGTTTACCGACACCCCCCTCTCTCAGCACGGACATGCGGGATGTGTGCAAAAGCGCTGCAGCCAGGCTGAATATCCCCTGGCCTGAAGCAGTAACTGAGACCACCAAGTCCCGTTACGAAGGGAAGAAATTACCCCAGGCATCCAGGAAGGCAAAGCAGCTACTACGTCTTCCCAGAGCTGCAAGAGGAGCTGTCAGCCACTTGGAGCGACCGCCCGTTCAACAGCAAGAACCCCATTCTAGGGGCTTCCTCCTTGGACTTTGAGGGTATAGAAAAGCACGGTGTGCTCCATATGTCCCCGATGGAGTCATTAGTAGCAGCCCACCTCCACCCACGGCTGTCAGCAACCTCTAGGAGTCCCACACTTCCATCAAAAGCTGATCATTTTCAGTCCATCGTGACTGAGTGAGCCTACAAAGTGGCAGCTTTAACGGCTAGGGCCCTTAACATTTGATCCATGCTTGCTGCTTATCAAGCCAAGTTATGCGAGGACGTCGTGGCCAAGTTGGATCCGAATGTGTGGGAAGAGATTTCTGTGATTACGGAGATCTGCCTCCGCGTACAGCGCTGTGTGGTCCAAGCCATAGGAAAATCTATGGGAAAGATGGTGTTGCAGGAGAGAGCAAGATGGCTTAACCTGACAAACCTATGTGAGAGGGAGAAGGAGGAAATTTTGGACATGCCAATCATACCAGAAGGAATTTTCGGTGCAGCTCTCACCTCAATGCAACAACGTTGCAAGGTGAGGAAGAGGGACGATGAAGCGCTCCAGCTTTGCCTCCCCCGCAAACCCAAGTCCGCTCCTCCACCAGCCCCAAGACACACCATCACAAAGACTGTCTCGCGGCCCCTTCCTCAATTCAAAATTCCCAAATGGCCTAAGCCTCAAACTGTTCCAGCTGCCCCACCTACACAGCAGGTGAAAGGGGGCTGGCCCAGGAAGGCTCCAACTCAGACCGCTGCTCCGCTGGGACCTCCGTGCAGGCCAAGAGGAAGAAGAGGGTGGCCTGACAGCCTCCCGTCTTCCCGCCGGAGAAGCGGCATGTTCCCCGTTCGCCAGCTTCCCTGTTTTGTGTGCACCTCCCGCTGTAACATGTAACAGAAGAACAACACCCACATGACCCAGCTCAGGAGGGAGAAGGCTCCTTTATGGAAATGTCTGCCCCATTTTCCCCACACAGTCGCTTAAGCACACTCAATTGTTCACTAAAATGTTTATGCAAAATAAAACATTTTCCTCTGTCGCATCCAGACCAAAGGTCGAGGGCGCAGATAAAACCACTGAACAAGAAATCAATGAACGACCCTCTGGCTGCACGTTCTCAGGGGAATTTCCCCATGAGGACGAGCACGGCCAGGAAAGCTGTCAGAATACGATCCCCTGGTGCATGTGCAGCGTCGATCGAGGTACACAACCATGCCCCACAACTAGGTGGGCCCATAACACAACAATTGGAGGCCCACAGTGCAGGGAGCTCACAGGACCCAGCTTCATGTCTCTCACCAATGAGAAAAATGGGCTGCGCTCACAAATTCAGCCTGGATAATAAAAACCGTTACATGGGGTTACAGGCTGTAATTTGCCGTCTCTCCACTTCGCTTCTCAGGAATAATTTATTCCCAGGTAAGGGGGGAAAGTGCTTTGATTCTGCAAGAAGAAATAAATTCTTAAAGAAAAGAGCGATATGTGTTGTGCCTCCTGATCAGAGTCGTGCCAGCTTTTATTCCAGGTATTTCCTGGTTCCCAAATGGGGAGGGAGCGGAATTCGCCCTATCCTGGATCTGTGGGCTCTGAACAAACACCTCAGAAAATACAAATTCAGGACACTTACACATGCATCCCTGCTGCCTCTAATTCGACAAGGGGATTTCATGACCTTGATCGATTTGACAGATGCATATTTTCACATTCAGATTTATCCTCCACACAGGAAATATCTGAAGTTCGTGTTTCAAGGTGTTTGTTACAAATACAGGGTGCTGCCATTCGGTCTCTCTCTCTTCGAGCCCACGGGTGTTCGTTCGCTGTATCAAGGCTGTGATAGCCCCATTAAGGAGACAGGGCATCCGTCTGGCAACATACTTAACAGCCGTGTGCATCACAGCCTCCTGACCTGATCATGCCGGGATGAGCCAATCGTCTTGTCGTCCAGCACCTGACTGATCTGGGGTTTGTGATAAACAGAGAGAAAAGTGTGCTCTCTCCGACCTAGAGAATAAACTTTCTGGGTTTATCAATAGACTCCGTGTCTTTCACAGCCCACCTGTCAGCGGAGCGAGTGGAATTGTTCACAGCATGCCTCATTCGTTTCCAACCTCGTGCACATGTCCTTTTCAGGCTGTGCCTCCAACTGCTGGGTCTGATGGCCTCAGCAATTCTGGTGATTCAGCTGTATATCAGGGATTTCCAGCACTAGGTGGCCTCCCTCAGGTTGGATTCCGTGTGTCGCGCACGCAGGGTGCCGGTGAATATGGAATGTGTAATAGCGCTACACCATTGGCAGCACCCATCCTTCCTGGTACAGGGGGTGCCGCTTGGCACAGTCCAAGCTCGAAAGGTCATCACAGATGTGAGCTTGACGGGCTGAGGCAGAGTTCATGAGGGTCGTACTGCAAGGGGTCTCTGGAGGGACGCCCTGCAGCGAGTGCACATCAATTATCTGGAGCTTTTAGCGGTGTTTTCTCATGCTGAAGCGTTTCCTCCCATTCCTCAACGGATACTATGTCTTCGTGAGGATGGACAACACGGCCGCGGTGTCTTACATCAACCGTCAGGGGGGCTTACGGTCCCGATGGTTGCACATGTTGGCACGCAGACTGATCCTGTGGGGCAGCGACCAATTCCTGTCTCTCAGGGCCACACACATCTTGGGTGTCCTGAATCGTGGAGCGGATCTCCTTTCCAGGGGCGTTCCTATATTCGGGGAGTGGGGGCTCCACCCCATGATAGTGGAGCAGATCTGGAAGAGGTTTGGCTGGGCCGAGGTGGACCTGTTCACATCAGAAGAGAATGCACAATGTCCACTCTTCTTCTCCATACGCGATCAGAGCACACCCCTCAGGGTAGATGCTCTTGCGCACGTATGGCCCCCCATTCGTCTTTATGCCCCCCCCCCCGGCCTTGATTTCCCCAACCCTAGCCAGGGTGAGGGAGCATTGCCACAGGCTAATCCTGATAGCTCCTCACTGGCCACCGATGCACTGGCTAGTAGAGATTTATCAGCTTCTCCACGGGCAGCCATGGCATCTTCCAGTCCACAGAGACATGCTGTGTCACAGGTGGGGAGAACACTATTTCACCCATACCCAGAGCACCTGGCATTGTGGGCCGGGCCCGTGAGTGGGACACCCTGAGAACAACAGGTCTTCCTCAGGGCGTGATTAACACCATTCGGAGCGCTAAAGCATCCTCTACTAGGTCTTTTTATGATTGCAAGTGGAGGGTGTTTGAAAAGTGGTGCCATGACAAAGGTCACATCTCTTTTTCAGTGCTCAGTAGGTGTGATCCTTTCATTCTTACAAGAGTTCATCAACAAGCAGAAAGCTTTCTCCACCATTAAGGTGGACTTAGCTGCTATTTCTGCTTGTCATGTAGGTTTTGGAGGTAAGACGGCTGGTCAACATCCTCTGATCTGTCGTTTTATGAAAGGAGCGCGTAGACTCCTCCCTGTTTCCAGGGCCATGGTTCCCCCTTGGGATTTAGCGGTGGTTCTGGATGGGCTGTCGGGGCCCCCCCTTGGAACCTCTGGGGGAGGTTAGCATGAAGCACCAGTCACTGAAAATGGTGCCATTACTGGCTTTAGGTTTAGCTAAACGCGTCAGTGATATTCCTGCCCTCTCAGTTCACCCGTCGTGCACTCAGTTTGCCCCGGGGGATGTTAAGGTGTCACTGTTGCCCAAACCGGCATTCGTGCCCAAGGTGGTTGGCTCATGTATGCCCATCATCTTGATGACATTTTCTTCTCCCGTCTCTTCTTCTGAAGAGCAGCAGTCACGCTTATTATGCCCTGTCCGTGCCTTACGTGCTTATATGGACAGGACAAAGGGGCTCAGACAGAGTGACTAGCTCTTCATGTCCTGGGCCAACCCTCATACCGGTAGGCCAGACACCAAGCAGCGGCTCGCCCACTGGATTGTGGAGGCGATCGCTCTGGCATACTTGGCACGGGGCCTTCAGGCACCAGTGGGCCTGAGAGCTCACGCCACTTGGGCCTTGGCAGCCTCGTGGGCCCTATTTAAGGGGGCTTCCTTAGAAGACATTTGTGAGGCGGCGAGTTGGTCCTCGCCTCTTACTTTTGTTCAGTTTTATAGGATGTATGTCTCTGCTTTGAGCATGGCTTAAGCATGCTCACTCCAGGACCCCTAGGCAGCCAGGTTGCTGCTCAATGCTGATGATTGAAGAGATAAGCTCATCTGACAATACAGGAGTCTCCATATCCCATAATGAGACATCGAAATGAGTACTATGAAGAAGAGCTTAAGGATACGGCTGTACCCCTGGTTCTTCAAGTAGTATGAGTGAGATGTCTCACCAGACAACCCCTCTTGCTGGGTGAAGCGAGAAGAGGTGCTTTATCTTGAATAACGCCACGTCGTAGCATGGGCTTCTTATAAGAGGTGATTATGCAAGGTGTGGCATCGCAATCATCTGCCAATCAGAATTAGCGTAAAGAGATAAATGCTTCTGACGTATATGCAGGAGGGGCATATCCCACAGTGAGACATCTCACTCATACTACTCAAAGAACCAGGGATACAGCCGTATCCTTAAGATTTTGTGCAGCCAAGGGTCTTTGCACCTTGTTTATATTCAGCAGAGTTGAATAAAATGAGAACATGGAGGCAAGGAGTTAGTCAGTAGAACTTGACAGGATAACACACAGCATCACAACCATACTGACGGGATAACACACAGCATCACGACCTATCAGTCACTACAGTGTTCCCTAGACAAAACAAGGAAATGAAAACGATTATACTGAAGATTTAATGCTTAAAAAAAATTATACCATTAAGTTGCCGTGATTGCATAGGTCTAAAGGATAATTTGCCATATGTGGAGAATGAGGTGTGTGAGCAGACTGGGCGGCGCGTCAGTGGGGACCAGGTCTGACAAATCAATACAGAACATGCCGGGAGAAGCAGCGGCCAGACACGACCTGGCTCAAAGGCACGCTAATTGATGGCGATTAAAAAAAAAAAAAAAGTTATTTTGAATGAAGTGGAAAAAAAAGAGAACGCATGGAGTGTGCTTTTGCCCTGAGGCTGATTTATCATGGAAAACAGCCAAGCTCTGTGGTTCGAGCGATCAGCTGATTGGATCCACCGGTGTTCTGACATTTTGGCATATCTATCAGAACAGCTGATACACATACAGGACATACAGGAGATTTGAAATGTCATTTCTCTCTCTCTTCAGTGGCTGGGGAAAAAACAACAGCAGTCCATGTACAGTAATGCTACCTGTAGTGCAAATAGGGACAAAAGATAGACTTAAGGTTTAATGCTTAAAAAAATTATACCGTAAAGTTGCTGTGATTGTGTAGGTCTAATGGATAATTCGGCATGAAGAACACAAGCTGGGGGGCTTTCGCGGAAGCAGCAGCTGAACCAGTGGATCGCAGTCCTTCACAGGCACATGGGTAAAGCAGCAGCCGAGACTCCCGTTAACCGGGCAGGCTGGGCTTGGCTCCCTGCGAAGGACTGCGATCCGCCGCTTCAGGTGCTGCTTCTCCAACACTGGTGTCTGACCGGGCGCTCCACGATTGTTCGCGGGGAGGCACGTCCAGCCTGCCTCGTCAGTGGTAGACGGCAGTCTCAACTGCTGCTTCATTGTGGAGCGGAATGGCCAGATCAACTGCATATCATATGTAGACACATGCACACTTTGACTAAACGACAGCAAGATGCAAAAATGCCCAAATAATAAAATAAATCATTTTTGTATAAATATTTACAGACAAATGGGCAACACTAATGTAACAGTTGCAGCCGAGTGAGTGAGTGCCCTGAATTTCCCTCTGGGGATCAATAAAGTATACAAGATACAAATACAAAAATAATAACGTTTGGTGTTTTGTACTTATTGCTAAAACATATAAGGATGCACTACAATGGGTCTAAAATATTTGTAAACGTGTCCTGTTATAGTACTGCATGATTTTATTGATGATAGACTATAAACTACACATATAAACTAAATTATAATGGTGACTGAACAACTCCCATTCCTCAAAGTGCAAGATACACTATTATGAATAGAACTCATAGATCACACAAATAAGTGATCTGACAAAAAATAAACAAGCGGTTCTTAAACAGTGGCTTATATTGGATGTCCCATTCATTTTCAATTATTCTATAATTAATAGTCACATAATCAAATAAGTTCAGTCCCTTTCATATTTGTCAAAGTCTAATGTGTGTGATTGCCTACATATAGGCTACACCACTGTATTCCACTTTCAAACACAGACTACATTTGGGCCTGTAAAGCCTGATTGGGCTGCCTGTTTCAGACATTAATACTTGCTTTCTACAGGCATGTACTAGTTTATATAATTGGACTTTATAATGTGGACCAGAACCCTCCCTTAGTTATGCTACTAATAGGTTTAGACAGCCAGGGGACCTCCAACAATGGACTGGGCTTCACTCCTTTCTTCACTCTCAATGAAATATTTTTGCTGGTCATTAACATCTGTTTGTTCTCTCCCATAGTCACTATCTTGCTGTTTGCTCTCTACATGTCTGTTCTTTTCATCTTCTCTATCCCCTCACCCCCCAGCCAGTCGCAGCAGATTAGTGTCCCTCCCTGAGCCTGGTTCCGCTGCAGGTTTCTTCCTGTTAAAAGGGAGTTTTTCCTCTCCACCGTCGCCAAGCGCTTGCTCACAGGAGATCGCCTGATTGCTGGAGCCTTACTGCAATTTTGGGGTTTTCCCCTACAGTTGAAAGTGCTATGAGATGACTGTTGTGAAATGGCACTATATAAATAAAGTTGAATTGAATTACAACTAACAGATCATAAAGGAGTTGGAGTTAATAAGTGTTCACTTCTTCCTTCTCCCTTTCGAGCACTGTATACTGTCACTTTACTGCACTTGTCATTTGTTTGTTGTTTTTTTTTTACTTTTTTGTTCGAAATAAAGTATGTATCTATCTATAAAACACGCAAACTTTCAATTGAAATTAAATTCAAGCTTATGCTATTGTGTTTACATATTTGTAAATCTGACTTTTTGTCTGTGGGTGCCTCACCATCCACAAACCTCACCACACTTCACTGATGAAATCCCTATATTCCTTGCAATTGTGTGGTGAGGAACATTGTTCTTAAACTGTTGGGACTATTTGCCCACACAGTTGTTAACAGTGGTGAACCTCACCCCATCCTTGTCAGGGCGTGGGTTGGGTCCCGTTCCCTCATCCTGATTTATTGTGTTTATTTTGTTTCCAGGGCATGGGTCCCAGCTCTCATCCTCGCTTTGGGTTTGCTTCTTAGGATTTTCTGCAATTACTATTATTTGTTATTATAATCTTAATTCTGTTCTTGTTTTATATGTTCTCCTGCTTCACCTTGGGTTTTCATTATTATGATCAGGAGGTTAGTTCAGTCATTATTTGCATTATGATTGTCATGGTCTTGTCTCCCCTCTGATCATGTGTGTCCTCCGTCTGTGGCTGTGTGTACAGCCCTGCCCCTCCTGTCACCTGTGTTCCTCATGTGTCAGCTGTCAGTCATGATTGCTCTCCCCACCTGTGCCATGCTGTCTTGATTGTCCCCTTGGTTATTTAAGTTCTGTTCCACTTCTGTTCGGGTTCCTCTAGACATATGGGGCGAACAACATGCTTCTTGTGTTTGTCTGTATCCTGCCTTGCCTAGTCTGTTTTGCCTCAGCTTTTCACTACAGCTTCTGAGCCGCATATTATTTTCTGTTAAAAGCCCTTTAACAGCTGGGTGACCAGCTCACAATAAAAACAGTTTAAACTCACATCCAGCATTTGGGTTAAGATTATCACACTGTGACAGAAGGAACCTGACAGTGTAGACCCAGCAGATGTAAGCTTTTACAAAATGGCCTTGACGACGAGGAAGTTTGGGCTGCTTCCCACATCCGGGCCCTCATCAAGGACGCCTATGCCGCCGGCACGTCAGAGAAAGCCCTCAGCTGCCTCGGAGGCACCGCTGAGGTGACTGAGGTTTTCCCCACACTGCAGCGTTATCTCCAGTTCACCAGACTCCTGCATTGGGTCCCACACCTGCAGTGGATGTTTTGGGGGCTGGGAGGGACATTGCCAGCGGCCAGGGAGGAGCAGAAGGAGGAGAAGCCATATCGAGCCGCTGGGAGACACGGGTCATGCCGGCGTCAGCAAGCACAGTGGCCTGGCCCTTCTTCTCCAGCGGAGGTGTCCCAGATCTCCATGTTCTCCTCCCTCGATGCAGAGCCACACCACGGTGCGACGGCTCCTCATCAGGCAAACCCCGTCATATCCCAGAAGGGATCGTCTGACTCTTCAGTGGCAGCAGAGCGGGAACAGAGGCAAGTACCTTTTCATGTTTTAACACCCTTAAATGAAAGGTCTTGTCCTGTTCCTGGTGAGGGGGCCCAGAGTCAGCCACCTACCACTACTGAGCTCTCGCCACCCATCTCTGCTGTCATTTCTGCTGCTGCTTCCATGCACCAATCCTCACCTGCATCTCCCGTTTCCCCTTTTGTGTTTTTGGAGTGCTTGCCAATTCTGGGTGGGAAGTGACTGATTATGGAGGAGTCTGCCGTTCCATAAGTTCCTGTGCCTGCTCCACGGTTCCCCCCAGTTCCTATACAAGCTCCACACCATTCCCTAGCACCACCATCAGCTCTGTTCCTGCTCAGCCCAAGCTGCACGCTCCTGTTCAGCCTGAGGTTCATGCTCCTGTTCCTGCTCAGCCCGAGGTGCACGCTCTTGCTCCTGCTCTGCCTGTCATCACCTCTGCCTCATCTGCCACCACGCCTGTTGGTTGGACTGCAACAGCAGAGTCACCAAGGTCCTTGTTAGCAGTGGAGCAAGAGCTCAGGCAAGTCCTCTTGTATTTTTAACATCAGTTTTAGAGAGCTTGCCTAGCTCCTAGTAGGGGGACCCGGTTGCAGCTACCATCTGCTTCTGGGCTTCCCCCACTGAGCTCTACTGCCACCTGTTGTAGTGACCCAGGTGTTGTGTTTTCCTCCCCATCTGAAGTGGCTGTTTCGGGGATGGATTCCCAGACATCAGGACTTGAGGACCTTCAGCCCTTATCGTCTGGCTTCACCGATGGTTGGCTCACCTGTTCCGGAGGCCGAGGAGCCTCCGTTGTGTGTTCCTGTGGCCGGAAGGCCTCCATCATGTGTCCCTGAGGTTAGCACGCACCTGTCATCTGCTACTGTTGTTAGCGTGCCTCAGTCATCCGTTTTAGCGCAAAAGGTTCTTGTGTTACTTTCACCAAAGCTTAAAGCTCCTGTGTTATCTTCTGAGGTTAAGGCGTCTATGACATTTCCAGAATTTAAAGTTTCCATATCATCGTCTCCTGAGTTTAAAATTTCCCTGTTGTTTTTCACCTGAGTTTAAAGCGCCCCTGCAGTTACGTATCTCTGGACCCGTACTGGTCTCCGGTCTGGTGGTCCAGGGACTCTGGAAGACCACCTGACTGGCTATGTTTTGAGGTCTGGAGGCCCATGAACTGGGTTAGGCCCCCCAACCTGCTTCGTTCTCCAGTCCGGTGGTCTAGGGACTCTGGTAGCCCACCCAACCCGCTCTGTACTCTGGTCTGGGGTCCCGTGGACTTGGGTAGGCCCCTTGACCTGCCTTATTCTCCGGTCCGGTGGCCCTGGAACTTTGGCAGACCACCTGAACTGCCTTGCTTTCTGGTCCAGCGGCCCTGGGACTTTGGCAGGCCACCCGACCCGCTTTGTTTTTGGTTTGGGGCCATGGGCTTTGGTTATGCCCCACAAACTGTGTTGTCTGATTTCGAACTTTGTGGGGGGGGGGGGGGGGGAGGATTTGTTTTGGCCCACCTGGCCTTGTACCCCCACCACCCACCCTGTGAGGGTTGTTTTGGGTTTTGTTTTGTTTTTCTTCTTTTGTTGGCATTACCCTTTGGATGTCTGGTGGCCGCCCCTTAAGAGGGTAGTACTGTCGTTGCAGCTTCCGAGCCACATTATTTTCTGTTAAAAGCCCTCGAACTGCATCTGGGTGACCAGCTCACAATAAAAACAGGTTAAATTCACATTCAGCGTTTGGGTTAAGTTTACCACACTGTGACAGAAGGAACCTGACAGTATAGACCCTGTAGATGTGAAGTTTTACAAAATGGGCCTCAAAATGGGCTGCTTCCCATATCCGGGCCCTCATTGAGGACACCTATGCTGCAGACATGCCGAAGAAAGTGTTTACCACAGTTTACCACAATGTGACAATCCTTGCTTGTGAATGACTGAGCCTTCCAAGGATGCTCCTTTTATACCCAATCATGACATGCACCCGTTTACAATTAACCTGTTCACCTGTGGAATGTTCCAAAGAGGTGTTTTGTTTTTTTTTTTTTGAGCATTCCGCAACTTTACCAGCTTTTTCTTGCCCTTGTCCCAGCATTTTTGGAACGGGTTGCAGGCATCACATTCAAAATAAGTGAATATTTGCAAAAAACAAAGTTTTATCAGTTTGAATATTAACCCCTTGCACTCTGGGTACATTATTTTTAGGCGTTTTTAGGGAAATTGACCAAAGTAAATCAGAAGCTGTTCTTCAGCCCTTTGCAGCATCTTCATGGGGTTGGTCTCATTTAAAAGAAAACACTTTGAATTTTTTGGCAAAACAGTCATAATCTCTCTAAGTGCTCCTGCCACTGAGTAACAGTCATCTAAACATACTGAACTTGAAGAAAATAAATTTCGCCTGGGTGTTTTTTTGGATACAAATGCTTGCAAATAACACACAGCTGTCAGATCCGGGCTGGAAAATGCAACAGAAATGTAGAACCAAGTGTTATCCAGCTGAAGTCAAAATTTTGTAACAATACCACAAAAAATGAATATATTACACAGCTTTCTTCACAGGTTGTTCCCAGGCGTTTTTGAACTGTGCCAAATTGTGCCAAATGGCACAGTTTGGAAAAACGTCTATAACTTTTGAATGATTCAATATAGAAGCTTGATGTTGGGCTCTAATGAAAGATGACACTCAGGGCTGTGTGTGTGTGTGGGGGGGGGGGGGGGTGTTTATTCATGAATGAATGAATGAATGAACAAACAAGCCCCCACACACAAAGAAGCATGCCACGTAAAAAATGTGTGGCTTTTTTTTACAAGAAAAAATAACCTACAGTGCACTAAAAATTATACTAAAATATCTGTAATGTAGAAGATAACAACTCCCATCCCCCCGCTACAGAGGACGGACATTGCCCATCGCTACATGACGGACCGCGGGGACGGTGCGCCGCAGTCAACTACGCACAGTTGTACTAAAATATCTGCAATAATATCTGCAATCCGCTACAGAAGAGTAGCGGGGGGGGGGGGGGGACGTTCACGGTCTGGACACGGCGCACGGACCGGTAAATTACAACTGTGCGTCATCGCAACATGACAGACCAATCGGTCAAAAGTCATTTTGATTACAATTTTCAGGGATAAAGAATAATTTAGCTTATAACACTTACCTGTCCACAACAGCAGTGTCGCTGGCGAACTTCTCTTCCTCATTGTCAGATGAACATGACGCTGGTCCGCTTGTTACGGACTCGTGGTTCTGGTCACGCGATCTGGTCAAACCATGATTCCATTATTGCAGTTTTGCGCTTCCATGATTGCGGTTTTGGCGAATGATTTTTCAAAACAAATAAGAACAGTAGTAAGAAAAAAAGACTGGCGAATGCATGTGTGTCACCCAGCGGCTTACACAAAACAGATTTTACGCACGGGACGTACGCTTTCCAATTGTCGAAGTTCTCTGCTTCAATTGGCTGGCTGTATTCGCAGCCATTGGTAGGCAGGTCCTTCTTGCTAGGTTTTCAGTCATTGGTTCTTCAAGGTTTCAGAAACCCAATTCAAGGCTCTTATTAGTCGAATGAGAGGTCAATCAAATCTAAACCAATCAAAGCACTCCTTTGGCTTTCTGTTCGCGGCTGTGTCTGCAGCTTTTTTTTTTTTTTTTTTTCAGTGCGCCCTCGTGCGCCCTAGGACGCAGAGACGTGACCGCCCGCGGTATCCCGGAGTGCAAGAGGTTAAATATATTGTCTTTGTATTGTATTCAATTCAATATAGGTTGAAAAGGATTTACAAATTACTGTTTTCTGTTTTTATTTACATTTTACACAATGTCTCAACTTCACTGGAACTGGGGATTGTAGTTCATATTTACTACAAGGACATTCATTTGTGAGAATTAAACAAGGAGCCACCAGACGGACGTATGTTTGTGTATTTTCAGTCATACCTCGCTTAGTTTATTGGTCAGCAGGTCTCCCAACAGGAGGGTGTCTGAGGTGTGAGCCACCAGGTAGCGATCCTTCCCCATGATCTTCACCTCCTCGATCTCGTAGCCATAGTACGACTTCAGAACCACCCGGGTTCCCGTGGACAGGTTTCTCACGATCACCTACAACAAAAAGCTGATTTAGATCAGGGGCTGGCAACAAGATAATCAGAACAAAATCACAGTTGAAATGACTTTACAACTCACTTTACCTTTCGTAATTTTCCCTTTTTTCTGTGCATTTATGACTATAGAGACACTGTAGTTTAACCAGTTTTTGAATGTCTGTTTTACGTTTTTAATTTCTGATCTTTTTTGTACCTGGCTCAGCCCAACGTAGGTCATCTCAAACTTGTTCTTATAGATGGTTCTCCGTAGGCAGCAGTCAAAAAGCTCCACTCCTCCACACAGAGTTCCCTGTCAACAGACAGCACTGCTGAAAACTGAGATTTCACCAGTAAGAACCAGTACATGTTAACAGGGAAGCCATCAAGCTATTTTCTGGCTCCAGATTTATGCTTGTAGGAATGTTTGGAAGCGCTGGTTATAGTGACACCTTGTGGTTGTCAGTTGAATGACAGCCCCATTCCAAAATTCACAAGAGTTAACCTATTAAAATTCTGGTGTTCCACCTGTGGAACATTTCACATATGCTGGAAACTGGCTGAAATTCTAAGGGGTTGGTCTGTAGTTCCGTTTAGCCCTGTTCTCACCGCAAGAACCTTTTTAGTTCAAGTGCCTATTTACCCGGCAGCTTGGCGGCACAGTGGTTAGCACTGTCAGCACAGCAAGAAGGTCACCGGATCGATTCCACCCCTGATCATCGTGGGTTCGATTCCACCCCCTGACCATTGGTGAGCTGTCTGTGTGGAGTTTGCATGATCTCCCCGTGTCCGCATGGGTTTACTCCGGTTTCCTCCCACAGGCCAAAAACATGCTGGTTAGGTTAATTGGCATGAAGAATCTTTGGCCATGAAGAATCTTTGGCCTATCCCAGCATCTTTGGCCCAAAAATGCTGGGATAGGCTCCAGCCCCCTGCAACCCGAAAAGGATTAAGCGATGGATGGATGGATGCCTATTTACCGCACAGAGGCGTGAGCCATCTTTCTTCCAGGCCAGGCTGGTGATGGTGTACAGGTTGGAGATCTCTTTCGGTTTGGCTTCATCCCACACGCCTCTCCTCGGAGCCCAGTTAAAGACTCGCAACCTGGAAACAAAAATTATTTCCACAGGCACAGGGATCAGTATCTTATTACAAACAAATTATAAATAAAAGGCAACAATGCCACTGACCGGTCATAGCTGCCAAACACCACCGACTGTCCGCTGGGGCTGGTGACTGCGACGGTGAACTCGCGCTCGGTCTGGTCGCGGCTGTAGTCGAACGTCTGCAGGACCTGACCCTCTCTTCCATATGCCACCACTTTCTTATCGCAGCCGCCCACCATGATGCTGTTGGCCCCCCAGGCCAGCGCGTAGGGGGGGCACAGGTGCACCAACAGTTTACCCTGAGGCCAGAGGAGGGAAGTAACTAGTTACATTTACACAATTATGGGCCAGATTTACCAACATGCTGCGCCAGCACAAAACCCTCTTTTGACAAACTACTTTTAAGATTTCAGATAAGATAAAGCTTTATCAGTCTCACAATAGGGAAATTACAGGATTGCAGCAGCAAAGAGATAGCAGCACTCAGAGCAACAATGAATAAGATAAGAAACTGGATAGCAAAACAGTATATATACACACATACACATATATACATGTGTGTGTGTGTGTGTACGTGTACACAGTGCAAGAGCACTGTAGTTAAATGGTATTTAAGGCAGTACAGTTAAGTAAAATTACCCGCCAATATATAAATATAAATCCAGACAGTATATTTCAGTTGAATGAACAGTGTTGTTGCCACTTTCAATAATAATTGTAATTGTATTAGTAGTGTATTGGAAGGGAACGATCCCTATTGTGCAAAGTAGTGGTGTTGTACAGTCTCTATGAGGAGCACAGATTAGATTATAAAGTCTGACAGCAGCAGGGAGAAAGGACCTAAGGAACCTCTCCCTTGAGCACCAAGGATGACACAGCCTTTATGAACAAGCGCAGTGCAAAGTTAGCACTGGAAATGTGTGGACAATGTTAACTTTGCACCTGGCCTCATTGCATACAGTGGTGTGAAAAAGTGTTTGTCCCCTTCCTGGTTACCTCCGCCAGGCCGAAAAGGCCAGGAGGAGGTTATGTTTTTGCCGGGGTTTGTCTGTGTGTCTGTCTGTCTGTCTGTCTGTTGGTTAGCAAGATAACTCAAAAAGTCTTGGACGGATTTCCATGAAACTTTCAGGCGTTGTTGGAAATGGTACAAGGAAGAACTGATTAAATTTTGGGGGTGATCCGGTTCACCGTCTGGATACAGGAATTTTTTAAAGCATTTTTCAACATTGTGACATAGGGCCATTTTCAACATGTGCGCAGGCGCAATGGAGGGCGCTGGTCGTCGTGTCTGCAACACAAACTCCGCGCTCTTCAACGTTTTAGGCACAAAAGCACGCGGAAAACACTGCTGGCCTGGGCCCGCCAGCGTGCCTGTGTTTGCGCGCAACTGCAAAACCTCACACGGGCAGCTGTCCGCCGACGGATTCTTTGGCAGAAATTCCCCGGCCAGCCATAGGAGCTGCGCATTTGGCAGAAATTCACCGGCCAGCCATAGGCGCTGCGCAAAAACGAGCTCTCTGCCGGCGAAGCTTCTAAATTCTCGTTTGCCGCGGAGCGCAACCCCAAAATAATATAATATAAAACCCATGGCAACCTGTCTACCCAATTTGCATCCGTCAGTGGAGGAGATGGACACAACAGCAACACTTCAGTTTATTACCTCCGCCAAGGAGGCAATGCTTTTACTACTGAACCACTAATCCTATCACTATCAGATTGATTGTCATTGATTAATTGTGTGTTTATTGCACTGTCCCTGTCAAATAAACAAATAATCATTGTGAATCCAATTGCTACTCATATGTTTACATGCTCAAGGAATCTGAAAACGTACACACAAACACTGTATGGGGGGAATTGTGGCGCTTGGCGGAGGTCTGCGCTCTCCGAGTGCTTTTCTAGTTACCTCCGCCAGGCCGAAAAGGCCAGGAGGAGGTTATGTTTTTGCCAGGGTTTGTGTGTTTGTCTGTCTGTCTGTCTGTTTGTCTGTCTGTCTGTTTGTCTGTTGGTTAGCAAGATAACTCAAAAAGTCTTGGACGGATTTGCATGAAACTTTCAGGCGTTGTTGGAAATGGTACAAGAAAGAACTGATTAAATTTTGGGGGTGATCCGGTTCACCGTCTGCATACAGGAATTTTTTCAAGCATTTTTCAACACTGTGACATACAGCCATTTTCAACAGGTGCGCAGGCGCAATGGAGGGCGCTGGTCATCGTGTCTGCAACACAAACTCTGCGTTCTTCAACGTTTTAGGCACAAAAGCACGCGGAAAACACTGCTGGCCTGGCCTCGCCAGCGTGCTTGTGTTTGCGCGCAACTGCAAAACCTCACACGCGCAGCTGTCCGCCGACGGATTCTTTGCCAGAAATTCCCCGGCCAGCCATAGGAGCTGCGCATTTGGCAGAAATTCACCGGCCAGCCATAGGCGCTGCGCAAAAACGAGCTCTCGCCCGGCGAAGCTTCTAAATTCTCGTTTGCCGCGGAGCGCAAACCCCCAAAAAATAATATAACACCCACGGCAACCTGTCTACCCAATTTGCATCCGTCAGTGGAGGAGATGGACACACCAACACTTCAGTTTATTACCTCCGCCAAGGAGGCAATGCTTTTACAACCGTAAAACGGGGCTATAAGGGACGGCGGGGTAATATGGGACACTTTTCTAAATGTAATTCTGCTTTTTTAATTTTGCTTCCGCCTACATTTGATGAAGGATTCATGGATATTTGACAATAACAACACAACTCAGCGTCCTGCTCAAAATAAAAAAAGCAGAATTACATTTAAAACATTTCCCACAAAAGTGTCCCTTATCAACCCGCCGTCCCTTATAGCCCCGTTTTACACTACTGAACCACTAATCCTATCACTATCACATTGATTGTCATTCATTAATTGTCTGTTTATTGCACTGTCCATGTCAAATAAACAAATAATCATTGTGAATCCAATTGCTAGTCATATCTTTTCATGCTCGGGGAATCTGAAAACGTACACACAAACACTGTGTTAACCGTTCCTGCTTCTCGTCTCCTAACCGTGGTTGGGGGACGCAGGGGAGATCTGTCTTCTCCAGGGCCGGAGGCGCTTTTCCTCCTCCGGGGTCAACTCCCGAGTAAAACCTCACTCTTGTTAAGCAGGAGATATGGTGGTACACAGAGGCACAGGCCGTATTGCTGAAGCGTTGGGGCTTTATTTACAGACTGCAATATTGTTAGCAACCATTTCTACCTGCTCCGGTCGCCTCGCTCTCTGTCTCTCATCCGCCCAAAATCATACACACCGTTCACTCGTCGGGGCCATTTTACACACACCTGGGGCGTGCCTCGGCTGCGCGCACGCACTCACTCACGTTCACGCACTGAGCTGTCCTTTCTAAACACCTGCATTAGGCACATCTTACAACAACTGTATGGGGGGAACTGTGCCGCTTGGCGGAGGTCTGCGCTCTCCGAGTGCTTTTCTAGTTTCTTATTTTTTTGTATGTTTGTCACACTTAAATGTTTCAGATCATCAAACAAATTTAAATATTAGACAAAGATAACACAAGTAAACACAAAATGCAGTTTTTAAATGAAGGTTTATTATTAAGGGTAAAAAAAAATCCAAACCTACATGGCCCTGTGTGAAAAAGTGATTGCTCCCCTGTTAAAACATAAATTAACTGTGGTTTATCACATCTTTGGAAAGCGGAGTTCAATTTTCTAGCCATTTCTAATGCATTGGGAGTCCAGCAAATCACAGTGAGAGCCATTATCCACAAATGGCAAAAACATGGAACAGTGGTGAACCTTCCCAGGAGTGGCCGGCCGACCAAATTACCCCAACAGCGCAGCGACAACTCATCCAAGAGGTCACAAAAGATCCCACAACAACATCCAAAGAACTGAAGACCTCACTTGCCTCAGTTAAGGTCAGTGTTCATGACTCTACCATGCAGGCCATTTTTGCCCAGTCTCTTTGTTATGGTGGAGTTCCAAGACGAAAACCACTGCTGAGAAAAAAGAACCAAGGATTGCCTCAGTTTTGGCAGAAAACATCTTGATGATCCCCAAGACTTTTGGGAAAATATGGACTGATGAGACAAAAGTTGAACTTTTTGGAAGGTGTGTGTTCCACTACATCCGGCGTAAAAGTAACACAGCATTTCAGAAAAGGAACATCATACCAACAGTAAAATGTTGTGGTGGTAGTGTGATGGTCTGGCGCTGTTTTGTTGCTTCAGACCTGGAAGACTTGCTGTGGTAAATGGAACCATGAATTCTGCTATCTACCAAAAAATCCTGAAGGAGAATGTCCGGCCATCTGTTCCTGACCTCAAGCTGAAGCGCACTTGGGTTCTGCAGCAGGACAATGATCCAAAACACACCAGTAAGTCCACCTCTGAATGGCTTAAGAAAAACAAAATGAAGACTTTGGAGTGGCCTAATCAAAGTCCTGACCTGAATCTGATTGAGATGCTGTGGCATGACCTTAAAAGGCAGTTCATGATCGAAAACCCTCCAATGTGGCTGAATTACAACAATTCTGCAAAGATGAATGGGCCAAGATTCCTCCACAGCACTGTAAAAGACTCATTACCAGTTAGTGCAAACACTTGATTGCAGTTGTTGCTGCTAAGGGTGGCCCAACCAATTATTAGGTTTAGGGAGCAATCACTTCACACAGGGCCATGTAGGTTTGGATTTTTTTCCCCCTTAATAATGAACACCTTTATTTAAAAACTGCATTTTGTGTTTACTTGCGTTATCTTTGCCTAATATTTAATTTTTTTTGATCTGAAACATTTAAGTGTGACAAACATACAAAAAATGAGAAATCAGGAAGGGGGCAAACACTTTTTCACACCACTGTATGCATATGTAGGAGTTGTCATGTCAAAGCACAAATCTGGGGGAGAAGCGTATTTAAGGGTAGTATCTCACTGGGCTGAGAGAGCTTGAGACTAGCTGGAGAACAGTATTGTCGAAGGAATTTCCAAAATGTCTCCAAACATTCTTGGCAGTTCTCATTTTCCTCTCCCGAGTCACAGGGTCTCGCGCACGTCTCGCAAGAATTTTTAAAATGTTCAAAATCATTTGTGCGACAGCGTTCTCTCAAAATAGTCTCAGAGTCATTGCAGGTGTCTCAAACCAGTCTCGATCTCATCTCGAGTGTTGAGCAGCCATTGTGGGACTGTTGTGAGTGCAAAAAAAAACCAAACCTAAATTTGGTCTTGCGCATGTTGTGAAAATGTCCTGCAACACTTGCATGACATGTATGCAAACACCTGGAGAACTCTGGCCAAAAACTTCCTGGAGTTTGTGACAATTTTCACTTGGAATCACACTGTCTGATGAATGTTGCAATAATGTTGCTCAATTTTTTTTTTTTTTTTTTTTAATCTCCAACAAGTTGCGAGCTGTCTCAGCCCAGTGAGATACTACCCTAAATGATTAATGATTGATGACCCATTGATGACCCAAGGTGATTTACTGTGGTTTGTGGCTGTTGATTTCCTGCTAATTGTGCCAGGATTTAACACCAATAAAAAAGCATGTTTTAACTCATTTGCGCCTGACATGGCTGAAATAGTTGGTGCCAGGAGGAAACACTGGCGAGAACAGATGGCACGTGGCAGAAAAGAGAATCTTCTCTGTGTGTTTCCTTATTTGGCATGACAGAAGAACAGATTATACGAACATATAGGCCTAAACAGTCTCCCAGAGATCGGTGTGACAGAGGTTTTTTTTAATTTCAGTTGTGTGTGTGTATATATATATATATATAGCCTACTAAATGAATTTGTATGCATAGAACAGGCCTAATGTCTGTCTAGCTCTTCCTACTTGGAGCGGACATACAGATTTGTCAGCGGACAGTGACTTTTTTTTTTCTGCGGCGGTTCAGACTCTGAGTCAGGCGCTTTCCTCAACAACCCAGTCCTCATCACTTAAGTCTGAAACCTCTCCATCCATCAGACTCCCCCTCGCAAAAGTCTTGCAAAAGTATCAAAGCCTTTTCCACACTGTTGATTTTCTTTGGGGGTTTTTTCCCTCTGTCCATACTTGCTGCTTGTTGCCTAAATCTGTGATTCATTCCCTCTTCTTCTCTTGTTCTCTCTCCCAGATCAGGATACACAATGTAATATTAGGATGAAAACAACAAGATTAAAAAAAAAAAGCACAGATCAATGAAAACATCTCACAAAACTGAAACACAGTAACTCAGTTTATGGGCATAATTCCTCATATGGCTATAGCTGCAACCAGCGGTGGTAACATGACCTCTGTTGTTGCAGTAACTCCTTATAGGAGCATAATTCCTTACATGGTTATGACCGTGACCTGCTGTAGTCCAAATAACAGCAGTCTCAGCTGTGGCCATCCAAAGAATAAGTGCTCTGAAATAGTGTGTGTTTAATTTTATTATGTTTCAGACTTCAGAAAACACAAAAAACACATATTTAGATAAAGTTGTGGACTGGGAGGTGTAGATTTAGTTCAAACAAAGTTATTCAAATATTAAAACCTCAAAAGGTGTCAGGACGTGGACTGGGCCCCATGCCCTCACCTTGTTTCATCGTTTGTATTTCTTGTCACCAGTGCATGGGCTCCAGCCCACGTCCTCGCTTTGAGTTTAATTTTGTATGATTCTCTGTTATTATCATCATGACCTTTTCCTTGAATTTATCTTTGCCTTTTTCCTAGTCCTTTGTTGTCTCTAGTATTATTATTATGTTCTTGTTTCATAGTTATCCTTGCCTTGTCCTCGGTTCTGTTTTGAGCTTTATTTTGACAGTATCTTTTGGTTATTTCCACATTAGTCTAGTTCTGTTCCTGCGTTGTCAATTTCTTGATTAATCATGGCTGTTTGTGTTTTGGTTAATCAGTTCAAATTCATTTAAGGAACGCCACCCCTTACCGAGGTGTGGCGTCCTTTTTCATAATGACGTGAACAACACGCGTTCGTTCTGCCAAGTCTGTAATTCTAGCCAAGGTGCTTTCTGTTTGTCTTGCCAAGTTTTTGTGTCTATTTCCAGCCCATGAGCTGTGTCTTATTTGTGTGCTTTTGTTCATAATAAACTATGCCAAGAAAATGCCACGCATCTGAATCCTGTCTTTTGCCCAGCCCGGGCACCAACCATGACAGTCAGACACTGCCCATCAAGGACTGAGCTGGCAAAATCGGCAGGAGGAGGAAGGAGTGGAACCAGGAGGAATTGTCAGGGCTTCTCCACCGGATCACATGCCTGTCAACCCAGGTTCTGGATTGTTCCAACCCTTGGGAGGGGTTGGGGGACCTCGGAGCTATGGAGGAGCTGTTTCTCAGTCGCCCAGACCTGTTGTGTCTCCCCGAGGTAGTCACACTTTGCTTAAGCATAACACGACTCCGGCACACTTTGCAGTAAACTGACTGCTTGCATCACCTCTTCCAGGATGGCTCCGGGTCATCGCGTCCTTCTACTGGCCTGGTAAGCTGCCTCCCGCCTTTCCCATCACTCCTGTGCTGCCTGCCGTCCCCAGCTCACCAGCCATGGCAGCAGACACTATGGAGCAGGAAGAGCGGAGGCAGGTGCTCCTCGTGCAGACAGACATCTTGATGGAGTACAAGCCCTGGCTCACTCTGGAGGTGTTGTTCCTAGCATAAGAGGACCAGCTGGTTTCTAAAGGGCCAGCGGCAAAGCAAGCCTCAAGGAAGTGTCGCTCCGCTTGCCATCTGGGCCCTTCACTCAAAGTCTCCCCGAGGGTTTCTGCTGCCGTGGCCCCACCCTCCTCGAGTGCTTCAGCAGTGGCAGCTTCAGTGGCTGAAGACCGGGAGATTAGCGCGCCCCAGCCATCTGTTCCAGAGGCACAGATCATAGCTCCACATCATTGGGCAGAGGCATTTTGTCAGACGAGTTCCAGAAGCTCCCGGGAGGACTTGCCTGACACTCCAGCGGCAGCAGAGCAGAAACAAGGGCAAGTACCTTTTCATTGTTCTACATCAGTTAATGAAGGGTCTTGCCCTGTTCCCAGGAAGGGGGCTCAGCAACAGCCACCTATCACTGCTGAGCCCCCCCCCCGACTCTGCTGTTACCTCTGCTGCCACCTCCCTCCATCCATCCTCACCTGCTTCTCTCCTCTCTGTTTCACCGCACACTACGCCAGAAAGGATGGATGCCTCTGCAAGTGTGTTTGCAGCAGCTGTAGCTTCCAGGATTGGTCATCCATCAGCTGCAGCCTCGCCTATGCAGTCCACTCCACCCGTTTCGTCTGAGCAATCAGCTCCTGGGCCACTGCTGCTGGGGTGACCGTCTCAGGGTGAGCTGCAGGAACAAAGGCAAATTCACTTTGATTCAGTTTTAACATCTACATTAGAAAAGACTTGCCTAGCTCCTGGTGTTAGTGGTGTCGCCTCGCTCACTCCCTGCCTGTCTCCCTTGTCCAAGGTGGCTGCACTGGAGGGTTATTCCAGGCGTCCGAGCCAGACGCTCTCGCACCTCAGCAGCTGTCATTGGTGGTCAGCGCTCCCCAGCTACCATGTGTCCCGGAGGCCGGTGGGCCTCAATCGTGTGTCCAAGAGGCTGATGGGCCTCCGTCGTTCGTTCCTGAATCCGGTGTTCCTCCACCAGTTCCCGAGGCCGGTGAGCCTCCTCCGTGTGTTCCAGAGGCTGGTGAGCCGCCATCATTCTTTCCTGAGGCCAGTGTGCCTCCACCTGCTCCCGAGGCCAATGAGTGTCCTCCACTTGTTCCCGAGGTCAGTGTGCCTCTACCTGCTGTTCCAGAGGCCAGTGTGCCTTGACCTGCAGCTCACCTAGAGGCCTCCGCTCCTGCAGTTCTCTGAGGCCATCACGCCTGCAGCTTATGCTGAGGTCGTCACCCTCAGCAGCAGGAGACCAGGAATTAAGGCAAGTACTTTTCCCCTTATTTTCTACATCAATTTTAGAAAAGGCTTGCCTTGCTCTGATGGGGGGGCCCCAAGCGCAGATTCCACCAGCTTTTGGTCCTCCCCAACAGTCTCTGCTGCTGATGACTGTAGTGTCACCTCACTGACCTCCTGTTCTCCTCCCTCATCCGAGGTGGCCATGTCAAGGATGGAGCCGCAGGAGGACCATGCTCCACCACAGCCACCTGCTGTTCCAGAGGCCGGTGGGCCTCCGCCTGCCGTTCCAGATGCCGGTGGGGCTCCGCCTGCCATTCCAGAGGCTGGTGCACCGCCACCTGTTGTTCCTGAGGCTGGGGCACCCCAGTCATCGCATCCAGGGGCAGGTGCAGCCCCGTCATCGGCTGCAGAGGCGAGTGTGCCCCCACCGTTTGTTCCTGGGGCCGATGCGCCCTTAACACCTGTTCCTGAGGTTGGCGCACCTCAGCATCTGCCCGGCATGCCCTGCATTCTGATTTAGGGGTCTGTGGACTCGAGTAGACCTCCTGAACCATCTTGTCTCATGATCTGGTGGCATAGGGACTCTGGGAGGCCGCCAGATCCACCTTCTTCTCTGGTTCGGGGGCCTCTGGACTTGGGTAGGCCCCCTGACCGGCCTGGTTGTTCGGTCCCATGGTTCACTGACTTTGGTAGATCACCTGACTCGCCCTACTTTGAAGTTTTGAGTTATGGATTTTGTTTAGCTACACAAATTGTGTTTTGTTTTGGGCTCGGGGGGGGGGGGGGATAGGAGTTTATTTTGGGAGTTTGCCAAACAGCAGCTTAAGGACTCTCAGAACGTGAGAAACAAAATTCTCTGGTCTGATGAGACAAAGATTGAACTCTTTGGCGTGAATGCCAGGCGTCATGATTGGAGGAAACCAGGCACCGCTCATCATCAGGCCAATACCATCCCTTCAGTGAAACCTGGTGGTGGCAGCATCATGCTGTAAAGATATTTTTTTTAGCGGCAGGAACTGGGAGACTAGTCAAGATAGAAGGAAAGATGAATGCAGCAATGTGCAGAGACATCCTGGATGAAAACCTGCTCCAGAGTGCTCTTGACCTCATACTGGGGTAACAGTTTATCCTTCAGCAGGACAACGGCCCTAAGCACACAGCCAAGATATCAAAGGAGTGGCTTCAGAACAACTCTATGAATGTCCTCGAGTGGCCCAGCCAGAGCCCAGACTTGAATCCAATTGAATATCTCTGGAGAGATCTGAAAATGGCTGTGCACTGATGCTTCCTATGCAACCAGATGGAGCTTGAGAGGTGCGGCAAAGAGGAATGGGCCAAACTGCACAAAGACAGGCGTGCCAAGCTTGTGGCATCATATTCAAAAAGACTTGAGGCTGTAATTGCTACCAAAGGTGCATCAACAAAGTACTGAGCAAAGGCTGTGAATACTTATGTACATGATTTCTTAGTTTTTTAGTTTTAATAAATTTGCAAAAATCTCAAACTTTTTCACGTTATCATGATGGTGTATTGTGTGTAGAATTTTGAGGGGAAAAAAATGAATTTAATCCATTTTGGAATAAGACCAACATAAAATCTAGAAAAAGTGAACCATTGTGAATACTTTCCAGACACACTGTATTTGAGGAATGCTGCCCCTTACTCGGGTGCAACGTCCTTCTTCATAACAGAGTGAGTGACACGCTTTCATTCTGCCAAGTCTGCAATTCTAGCCAAGGTGCTTTCAGTTTGTCTTGCCAAGTTTGTGTTTATTTCCAGCCCACGAGCTGTCTTATTTTTGTGCTTTTGTTAATAATAAACTATGCCAAGAAAATGCCACGCCTGAGTCCTGTCTTCTGCCCAGCCCAGGTACCAACCGTGACAAAAGGTCCGTCAGACCATCTTGGTGGGTCTAGTGTTAATAAAATAAACACGTGTTGGTCAAATCAATTTATTCATGAGTAGTCTTTGTTCAATATGACATGAATACTTCGTTTTTACAAATAAACAAGAGTCTGCCATGTGAAATGAAAATCTAAATCCTGAAATATGACTAACAAAAATATATTTTTAGTGGGTTTTGCACTCATACAAAAACTTTAAAAGCTCCTATATTATGCTCCTCTGACTGTAAACAACTGGTTGCACCTGTGTGTCTGTGTTGTTAACTGATGATTCACTGATGACTCAGGTGTGCAATTTTGCACCACTCTTGGTGGATGGGGGGGGGTCACTGCTGAAATGAACTGACTGCATCTGTGTTCATCATTTTGCATGTTGCCACCCCCCCTTGGAGCTCTGTCTAAATTGCACACTCGCTAATTTATGCTGCCTTAGTAAATCTGTCCCAATACAGACGTGGACAAAATTGTTGGTACCTGTTACGGTTCGAGTGCCAATCTTGCCCGCGCTCGAGCCATGCACTATTTTCTCCCTTCTGACGGCTGTGTGCCCCTTTTGGCTCTCCAAGCCTTTATTGTGACAGTGCTCGGAGGGGCTTCCGGCTGTCAGAGGTCAGCTGAGCCGCATTTCGCCTCATCAGCTGCTCTCCACTTAAGAAGGCAGCTGAGAACGACAAGGCACGGCAGTCTCGTCAAAAACTTCCCCTTGTCAGACGTTAGCGAGCATCCCTCTGTTTGGACGTTGACCATTCTTCTTCTGTGATCGTAAGTGTGCCTCTTTATGTATCTGTTATTCCCTGTCATTGACTGAACATCGTTGTAGTGTGTTTTAGCCCCCCGTGGCTTGTTATTTTGTTCCTTTCCTGTTCCTTTAATAAAACTGTGCAAACTCACCGGTGATCTGTGGCGTCTTATGATGGCTCGTGAGGGCCATCCATGACAGTAGACTGCCGCCAGACTGAGACGCCTATCGCAGTGAGTTTGCCATGGTGTGGAATGTTTTCCCTTTGCTTGGGCTGGTGTACAGTATGTCCGCCCTCGAGCGTGGGTTCTGCCCTGAGTGGTTCATGAGATTGACGGCTATCTGGCTAAGGCCCATCGTCTCATGCCCACTTCAGCGGCAGGTGACTACTTGTTTCTCGCCCAGAAGGCCTTATTGAAATATCACCTCACCTCCTTTCCGGAGGGAACGGAGAGGGTAACCTGGATTGTGGCACAGCATGGGTTAATTGGAGAGGCGGCCAAGGAACCTCCTCCTTCTTCCCCGAGTACGGCGTCCACGACGAGGGTGGAGGTCCATGGACTGGAGAGAAACCCCGGCAGGAGGCTGAAGGAGAGGCATCCTCGCTCCTTGTCTAGGAATTTAGCTCCCGTCACCCACCCAGCCCCGACACCATGTGTTCCTGGCTCCATCGTCTCACCATCAGCCAGTAAGCGTCGTTCAGCAAGAATCCCGTCCGGATCCAGCTCCGGGTCGTTGGAGGAACCCAGCCTCCCAGTCAGCTGCGTCTTCCACGTCACAATAGGAGGGAATCCCCGCAGTGGCTTCACCTGGGTCATCTGTCCCAGCTGTTCCATCAGCTCCTCGTGCCCGGATCACCTCGGCTGTGGCCCCCCTCCTCCTCGACGTCATCTCTGGCTGCTGTGAGTGCTGCAAGTCGTGCTTCGGCGAGGCCCGTCTGCAATCCACCACGAGCGGCTCCTCCTCATCTTCCCGAGGGGCCTGCCATCACCATCCGGAGGGGAAAGGGAAGAACTCCACCCGCTACAGCAGGCACCATCCATCCTCCGGGAAACAGGCAAGTTCAAGTTCATGTTTCTCCCCGTAGTTGTGATTTGCCTTGTCTGACTGCTGGGGGTGGAGTTCGGGGTTCGCAGTCCCCCGAGCTCCCACCACCTGCTGTAGCGTCTGTCATTAAACCAATTGCCTCTGTGTCTCCCTCCGCTGAGCGGTCCACAACGCCAGGCCTACGTCGCCGGACGAGGAGGGGGCCTGCGGTTCTGGAGAGCCTGGTTCCAGCCCCGCAGCCACGTCATGGGCAGAGGAGGAGAGCAGACTGCAGCGTGGTCTGCAGTCTGCAAATTAACCAATGAAAATCAGACAATGCTTTTGAATTGTGGTTCAACAGAATTATTTTAAAAAACAAACTCATGAAACAGAACTGGACCAAAATGATGGTAACCCTAGAAAAGATTGAAAATAATGTGACCATAGGGACATGTTCAACCAAGATGTGTCCTCTAATTAACATCACAGGTGACTACAAACTTCTAATCAGTCAGTCGGCCTATTTAAAGGGTGACAAGTAGTCACTGTGCTGTTTGTTGACATGGTGTGTACCACACTAAACATGGACCAGAAGAAGCAAAGGAAAGAGTTGTCTCAGGAGATTAGAAAGAAAATTATAAACAAGCATGTTAAAGGTAAAGGCTATAAGACCATCTCCAAGCAGCTTGATGTTCCTGTGACTACAGTTGCACATACTGTATTATTCAGAAATTTAAGATCCACGGGACTGTAACCAACCTCCCTGGACGTGGCCATAGGAGGAGACGGATAATATGAATGGTAACAAAAGAGCCCAGAACAACCTCTAAACACATTCATGGTGAACTCCAAAGTCAAGGTACATCAGTGTCAGATCACACCATCCGTCGTTGTTTGAGCCAAAGTGGACTTCATGGAAGATGACCAAGGAGGACACCACTGTTGAAAACAAATCATAAAAAAGCCAGACTGGAATTTGCCAAACTGCATGTTGACAAGCCACAAAGCTTTTGGGAGAATGTCCTATGGACAGACGAGACAAAACTGGAACTTTTTGGCAAGGCACATCAGCGCTATGTTCACAGACGCAAAAATGAAGCATACCAGGAAAAGAACACTGTCCCTACTGTGAAACATGGAGGAGGTTCTGTTATATTCTGGGGCTGCTTTGCTGCATCTGGCACAGGGTGTCTTGAATCTGTGCAGGGTACAATGAAATCTCAAGACTATCAAGGTATTCTAGAGAGAAATGTGTTGCCCAGTGTCAGACAGCTTGGTCTCAGTCGCAGGTCATGGGTCTTGCAACAGGATAATGACCCAAAACACAGCTAAAAATACCCAAGAATGGCTAAGAGCGAAACATTGGACTATTCTAAAGCGGCCTTCTATGAGCCCTGATCTAAATCCTATTGAACATCTGTGGAAGGAGCTGAAACATGCCGTCTGGAGAAGGCACCCTCCAAACCTGAGACAACTGGAGCAGTTTGCTCATGAGCAGTGGGCCAAAATACCTGCTGAGAGGTGCAGAAGTCTCATTGACAGTTACAGAAATCGTTTGATTGCAGTGATTGCCTCAAAAGGTTGTGCAACAAAATATTAAGTTAAGGGTACCATCATTTTTGTCCAGGCCTGTTTTATGAGTTTGTTTTTTAAAATAATTTTCATTGGTTAATTTTCATAGAATTTTTATTTATTACCACTTTTGTCAGATTCAAGTTATTTCTGACTATTGTGGGTTTTTCTTTCATTAACAGAGGGGTACCAACAATTTTGTCCATGTCTGTACGTACTCTAGAAATGTTTTTTTATTTGATGTATTTTCAACTTTATTAAAAAAAAATTGAAGTGTTTTGGTACCAGTTTTCGAGAATAAGGGTGATGTTCAGCGCTGTAGTTACTACAGAGGCATAAAGTTGATCAGCCACACTATGAAGATAGTGGACAGAGTTGTTGAAGCCAGGTTAAGAGGAGAGGTGACCGTGAACAGCAGTGCAGTTTCATGATAAGAAAGAGTACTACAGATGCAATGTTTGCTTTAAGAGTGTTGATGGAGAAGTATAGAGAAAGTCAGAAGGAGTTGCACTTTGTCTTTGTGGATCTAGAGAAAGCATATAATAGTGTGCCAAGAGAGGAAGTATGGTACAGTATGAGAAAGTCAGGAGTGGCAGAGAAGTATGTGAGGGTGGTGTGGGACATGTATGAGGACAGCGAGACAGTGGTGAGATGTACTCTAAGGATGACAGATGGATTCAAGGTTGGGGGTGGGGTTGCATCAGGGATCGGCTCTGAGCCCATTCTTGTTTGCCATGGTGATGGACAGGCTGATACATGAGGTCAGTCAAGAGTATCCGTGGACCATGTTTGCAGATGACATTGTGATCTGTAGTGAGAGTAGGGGTGGGCAATATGGCCTAAAAATGTTATGATATTTCTGTGAATTTTTATGATATTTTTCATGATATTGCAGAATACAGTGACTTTTTCCTTTTAAATTTATGCAAAAGAACAGTTTCACAGGCCAGTGTTAATTACCTTCAACATATTCAGGAAAAAAAACCCTCTTATTTTTCCAGTTTATAAACAGCAGTTCAGATTTAGTTTGAAATATTTTTTGTTCTGTATCAAATATTACAATTAAATAATATAAACTGTTACATCTTAAGTGTACGCAGATGTCGGGTTTTATGCTCAATCACTTTACCTGCACTGTAATTCTCATTGCATGGACCTCTCCTGGGCTTTTTGGCTCTCGCCGTACTGAACAGATGTTTTTTCCCCCTCTTCGGTGCATTGAATAAAATCAAGATGAAACAGCCAAAAGCAAACACACTGTCGGATATTAATACCGCTCCAGCAGTGGTGTTGGCGTGCGGAAAAAATGCAGGCAAGTTATCCACATTGCTGTACTGGTTTTTTTTGTTTTTTGTTTTTTTTTAACATGGCAGCAGTCTGAAGCTGCCTTAAAACTTAAATATTTCCACTCAACTGGATGCAGACACTCCAACTTCGGAGCGGCAGCTTCCCATATCATGTTTGTTTTGCCGTTTCTATGGTAACGCGTCAGTTCCGTCAGCAGCGTAACTGTGTGATGTCATCATGCAGCAAACCCCAAATATCACGATATTCATTTTTACACCAGTATCAAAATTTATACCAGTATTATTGTGAACAATACAATATGGCACACCCTTAGTAGGGAACAGGTAGAAGAGAACCTGGAGAGGTGGCGGTATGCTCTGGAGAGAAGAGGAATGAAAGTCAGTAGAAGCAAGATAGAATCCATGAGTGTGAATAAGAGAGAGGCAGGTGCAACGGTGAAGATGTAAGAAGCAGAGGTAGTGAATCAGAATCAGCTTTATTGGCCAAGTATGCACAACACATACAAGGAATTTGACTATGGCTAAAAAAACTTGCTCTCGTTGTTTAGGTGGAGGATTTAAATAAGATTTAAATAAGGATTCAATGACAGAGTATGTACAGTAAATTACAGTCTGACCACGTTTCTATAAAAGGATGCAAATATATACAGGAATATATGCAGTTATTTACTCAGACTATCCACACTTTGCAGAAATATATGAAAAAATATACAGTCATACAGTATTTCAATGTGAACTCAGACTCAGTGATATAATGTGAATGAAGTAAAAAGCAGTGTGAGAGTTATGTGCAATGCAAGAATGGATGAAAAGTCATGAGTACAGCAACAGGTAGGACTAGGTGAATGTTAGGAGTTCATCAGAGTGATGGCTTGAGGAAAGAAACTCAGATGAGGTAGATGAGTTTAAAAACCTGGGGTCAACCATCAAAAGCAATGGAAAATGCATGAGGTGATTTCCTTCTTGCCTTGAGAGAGAGCAGTCGCATTTCCTTCCCTCCTCCCCTGCCTTCCTGATCTATTCCCAGCTTTTGCAATGTTGCGTTTTTGTCTGTGTTTAGTCGCTCTTCTTCTGCTGAATCTTAATCTAAACGGAAATTATGGATTTCGAAGCGGCTTAAATGTGCTATTGTCACTATTTTTCAACAAGAATTGGGCCAAGGGGGAGCCCAAGAATTGGAACCTACGAGGAGACTCATGGACATTGGAATTCATGCGTCTGTGGAAACATTATTGGTTATGATCTCAGGACTTCTATTTTTGGCTGTGGAGTTCCCTGATGCATCAGAAATTGAAGGAAAGTGAGAGAGCTGATCAATGCGGACCCGGCAAGCTCCTTCATCAAATTTGACCAGTTGGGGAGGGCACGAGTAGCGGCAAACGGTGAACTGAATGACAGTGATTCAGTGAAGGAATACATCTGAAGCCCTGTGCTCTCTATGGAAAAACAGTTTAAGCCTGCACATATAATGGAAGCACAGAATTACACGGGTGAGGACAAATTCTATTCTCTGAGTGCACTGTGCTGATTTGATTTGATTTGACCTTGTTTGCCCCGTGTTTACATTCCTCCTGATTGAGATAAGCGGAAGGACCGGCTCTTATGTCTACCCAAACAATCAACAATCAGTTGTTTGTCGTCAGCGGATTGGACCCTCAAGGACAATGCCCATGTGCCTTCTGCAAGCAAGAGAGAGAGCAAGAGAGATAGACTCTGGACTTGTTTATAAGTCACATGATTATAACATCTATCCACTGCCAGGAGGCGCCCTCTGCTGCTCACTAACAACTGTTACATTTACACTACACAATGCATACAACACTACATGCATACAATACACTGCCTCTCAACTTTTGTGTGTGATCTCCTGCTAAATGTCTGCTAAATGTGCATTGAGGGTTTTTTTTTGCCTGCAATCAAAATTTCGCTCACTTGCCGAGCGTCATTCTGATAAAACATGTGTTTTTTTCTCTCGCCTACTGTGTCATATCCATTTTCTTTTCTTTTTTTTCCTTTCTTCTTTATGACTGGCGCCTAGCGGCTGCCCCGGCCTTGGATGCGCTCTGCAGAGCGTGCCCAAATGCCAAGTCACGTTTCGTTACCTTGTATTCATACATGTGTAATGACAATAAAGTTGAATCTCAATCTCAATCTCAAGAGTGCAGGCAGGGTGGAGTGGGTGACGACGAGTGTCAGGAGTGATTTGTGACAGAAGGATAGCACAGCTAGAGTGAAAGGGAAGATTTACAAGATGGTAGTGAGACTTGCTATGATGTATGGTTTGGAGACAGTGGCACTGACAAAAAGACAGGAGGCGGCACTGGAGGAGGCAGAGTTGAAGATGCTAAGATTCTCATTGGGAGTGACTAGGAGGGACAAGATTAGAAATGAATATATCAGAGAGGCAGCCCAGGTTGAGTGGTTTGGAGACAAAGTAAGAGAGGCAAGGTCGAGATGGTTTGGACATGTGCAGAGGAGGGATAGTGGATATATTGGACAAAGGATGTTAAAGATGGAGCTGCCAGGCGGAAGGAAAAGAGGAAGACCACGGAGAAGGTTCATGGATGTAGTGAAGGAGGACATGGAGATGGTTGGTATTACAGAGGTGGATGCAAGGGATAGGGTGAGATGGAGACAGATGATCCACTGTGGCGACCCCTAAAGGGAGCAGCAAGAAGAAGAAGAAGAAAATACACTGCACTTTTAATGTGGTTCCGGGGGAGGAAGAAACCTGTGGGGAACTGCCCAGGGGGAATGAACCTGATACCATAGAACAGGTCACACACAGAGAGACAGCGAGAGAGTGAGAGAGAGAGGGGAAAAAAAAGGGTTAATCAGAATGAGGATACCTGAGACTCCCCTGATCCTTCGTCATCAAAGAAATAACGTACAACCGTCCCATCGGCGTGTCCAGAGAGGATTCCTTTACCTGAAACACTGAAGTAACAATGTATAAACAACACTCAGCTGGCATGTGGCGTGAAAGACTTTAAATAGAAGTAGTGAACAAATTTCGAAGATGGATTTACTTAGACGCTAGCGAGATGACCAACGAATCTGTGGCATAGATGGTTGAAGATTTGTTCGTCTGAATGTTAGCGAGGCGAACCTGAAAAAACACGGAAAAATCACTAAAATGTTGCCTTTATAGAAGTAAATTAGCAGTTTAATTTGTAAAAAATTGCACTGACTTAAAAGAGCTACAGAAAGCTAAAATTTGGGTGGAAAATATGGAAGCCCAAATATGACAAGTTTTTTTTATATGGTTTCTGCATTTATTATTTATAAATTTCCTTACATATATGTATTACCACAATTAATTCATATTTTTAATACATTTATCATTTATACATTTGTGTATACATATACAGCTTACTGGCTGAAATTTAAATGTAATTTGATGCATTTAATCATTCAGTCATTTATCAATTTATTTTATTGTTTTAGGCCAGTGGTCTGCAACCTGTGGCTCCAGAGTGACCCGGCTGCCCATACCTAATGGTACACACACACACACACACACGTGTGTTTTGTTTTGTTACCTTATCGTTGTTGTCCTGTTGGCATTCCTTTGTGTCTTAGTTTTGCTGCCATTGGCAATTGAAATTTTAAATAAAAAATGTACTTAATTAATATTTAAAAATGGGCCTATGATGTGATTGGCCAAAGACGGATGATTCTAATGCTCCAGGGTAAATAATGGAAATCTTTAAAATGTATAACTGAGGTCCAAAAAAATAAAATAAAATGAGCAGCAAACAAGAAAAAACAAGGTGCAGAATATAAGCAGAGAAAAACAAAAATCTACAAGAAAAAACCATAAATAGGAAGAAACATTTATAAATTACAAGAATAAAGCTGTACATTTTTTAGGAAAAAAAAAAGGTTGCATCATTAGACTGTTTAACGCTTAAATTAATCCTTAAATTGGTTTTGTATTTGTGACCATAAAAAATTTCAACATTTCTAAAAATTTCTCTATTCAATTGTTTTTACTCAGGTCTCATGTAACTTTTTAGTAGGTACTTTCTTTTTTTTTTTTCCACAATATCTTTATTGAACCTTTTTTTTTTTTTAACAAACATGATACAAACAATCAAACACTAACGCTAAAGTACTACAAAAAAAAAAAAAATGCACTAAAAACACCAACAACCACCAACAAAATCAAGTCTTCAACAATGCTCCTCTGTTTAGTCTAGACAATCCAATACATAAGTATACATATTATGTTCACCAGTTTGGAATTTACAAGGTCCACACACATCATTCACCTTCTTCTTCAAGAGTTATGTTTAAATTTTTTACATAATCAATAAAAGGTCTCCATATATTCTCAAACACAATTTCCTTTGATTTCAGTATATATGTTATTCTTTCTAATGGAAGGTTTGTTAACATCTGTCTTAACCACTGAGTCACATCTGGTCTATGAGTCTTTTTCCATAATAGTGCAATACATTTTTTGGCATTAAGCAAACTGAGGTCTATGAATGTTCTTTCACTTTTATTAAAATTATGCTTTTCTGGGTACAGACCCAACAAAAACAGTTTAGGATTCAGTATGATTTGTTTTGAGATTATTTTTTCAATTGTTACCCTCACCTCTTCCCAAAACATTCTTATTAATCTACATTCCCATAAACAATGAAATAGGGTTCCTTTACTTTCCATGCATTTTGTGCATGTATCTGGTATATTTTTGTTATATCTATTTAACTCCTCCGGTGTAACATACATCCGCATTAACCATTTGAAATGTATCAATTTAAGGCGTGCATTTATTGATTTGGTTTGAGCTTCTGTACAAGCCAATTCCCATTGTTCCTCCGAAATTTCAATTTGCAGATCTTCTTTCCAGTAGTTTAATCTTTTCAGTGAATTTTCACTTGAAGATAGTGTCAATGAGTTATAAAACTCTGAAATAATACCCTTTCTTTTACTATCTTTCATCATCATTTTTTCCAAAGATGAATAAATAGGTCGAGTGAGAGCTTTATTTTGATTTGATCGAATAAAGTTTCTAAGTTGAAGATATTTAAAAAAATGTGTTCTATTGAGATTAAATTTGATCCTCAGCTCTTCAAAAGACATTATGTTGTCTGCACATGGCAAATATAAATCCTGAATCTTTTGTATCCCTTTTAAATTCCATACTTTAAATACAGCGTCCGCTCTCCCTGGTTTAAAATATTGATTACCCCATATTGGACTAAATTGTGACAATAACTGTGGTTCTTTTAAATAGTTTTTAGCTTCACACCATATTTTGATCATATGCTTTACAAATGGATTTTTAACTTGTTTTTGTAATTTTTTTGCCGAATCTGAGTATATGAATATGGGAAGAGGTAAAGGTAAATTGTATGATTCCATTTCAGTCCAGTGAGGGAGATCATTTGATGAAAAATAATATGTCATAGACCTCAGTTGTGCCGACCAATAATACAACATAAAATTTGGACATTTCAGACCTCCACGATCAAATGGTAAATATAATAAAGACAGACGTAATCTAGCCCTCCTGTTGTTCCATATAAATTCCACTAACTTTTTTTTTATTCTTGAGAATAGATCTAAAGGTGGTGATAAGGGAATGTATTGAAATAAATAAAGTATTTTAGGTAAAATATTACTTTTAAGTATATTGATTCTCCCGATCATCGACATTGGTAGTGACATCCATCTCTGAGTTAACTCATTGATATCTGACATTAAGGCTTCATAGTTGACGCTGGCGACTGATTCTAGCTTAGGCATAATTTGGATTCCTAAATATTTAAACTGATTTACAACATTGAATTGATTTGCCTCAGGGGCTGGGTAATTTCTCTGGGTCTCATTTAGCATTAATATTGAAGATTTAGTTTTATTTATTTTATATCCTGATATTTCCCCAAAATTCTTTATTAAATTCAACAAGGTTGGAATTGATTTTTTTAGATTCGACATAAACAAAATTATATCATCGGCGTACAGGGAGATTTTATGTTCTGTTGGCCCAACTTTAATTCCATATATTTGTGAATGTAAACGTATCGCTATCGCTAAAGGTTCAATTGCCATAGTAAACAGTAAAGGTGAAAGTGGACAGCCTTGTAGGTACTTTCTTACTCTGATTTAAGTAATTGGTGTTGGTGACTACTCTTACTTGTAACTGAGTAATTAATTTCATAAGGTAACACTACTTTTACTTGAGTACAATTTCTGGCTACTCAACCCTCCTGTTACCGACTCACCTTTCCATTGACTAATCCGTAAACTATAGCATGGTCTGCAGGCCAAAGCAGGCGAGTCACAGCACTCTAGAATACAGATGTAGAGACAACACAATCAGGGTTATTACGCATTTTGAATAAGAAGAAAACAATTAAATTAAAATTAACTGTCAAGTACAGTGTGGAAAACTGCAGCTTATGCTCTTTGTTCATACTCCTGACCACCAGGGCCATTTCTAGCTTGTTGGGGGCCCTATGCAAAATTGTGTTTGGAAACCCATGTTTCTGTAATGGGGAATATTTCAAACCCTTTAAAACGGGGAAAAAACCTCTCCCCTCCCAATAAAACCATTAAAGAAATAAACCTAGGTCATTGTCTAGAGTCTAGAACAAAAAAAATAAAATAAAATAAACCATTACATATAATAGAAATTTAACCAGCACCTATATGAACATTGCAAAATTAGAAGAAAAAATTAATGAGAAAAAGCTGCAAATTTACAAGAAGAAAGTCACAAACTTATAAGACGAAAGTAGCACATTTACAAGAAAAAGTTTCAAATTTACAAGAAAAAAAAATTGAAGGTAATCTGGCGCCTCCTAGTGGCTGACAGGGCCGATAGCATTTGCATAGTCTGCTTTATAGCCAGAAATGGCTCTAGCCCCCATGGATTCTTACCGTCTGAACAAATTTGTTGCAGATGACTTTCTTGTCCCCCCTAAGGGAGAGGAAGAGAAAAGGCACAAAAGTCTGTCTGGATACTCTACAAAAATCATATTTAATCAGCGTAATGAATTCAACCAACAGACATTACCAGTCTTCTCCGATTCTGTAGACGTAGATGATGTTGTCCGACTGGCCAATGGCGATTTTAGTGGAGTCCGGAGAGAAGACCATGTCAGTGACGACATAGCTCTCTTTTCCATACTATAGAATATTTAAATATTATTGTTACACAAACAGAAAAAAATAAACAATAAATGATTGTAGTATCAATACCAATATATAGCAGGATTGAGATCATGCACTTATAATGGATAACATGTTTTCTTCTCGCAATAGCTCAAGTAGGTTCATTTTGTCTTATTAAATTATTTACCTTTTGTTCTTATTAAAGACGAAAATACAAAGATGTTTTTACCTTCTTTACATGTTTCGACTGTTCACTGCAGCCTTCATCAGAAGTGTCAGCTGATTGCTGCGAGGTGTCATTTTATCAGCTGACTTTCATAGGTGGGGCCACCCCAGCAGACCTGTCAGATCCACCAAGCCGGCCACGCTTTCCGCCGTCCGATGGTCTCAGGTGTGGGAAAGCATAAAGGCCCCCTCATCCCGGTTCATGCTATCTTTTCCACGCTTCCTGATTTTTATGGCCTCCTTGATCCAGCAGCGTTTGTGTCTGTTGCTCTCCGATCCAATAATCTGTGCGTTGTCCCAGTCCATGATGTGATTATTACCTCCGCCAGGCCGAAGGCCAGGAGGAGGTTATGTTTTTGCCAGCGTTTGTCTGTTTGTCTGTCTGTCTGTTGGTTAGTAAGATAACTCAAAAAGTTTTGGACGGATTTCCATGAAACTTTCAGGCGTTGTTGGAAATGGTACAAGGAAGAACTGATTAAATTTTGGGGATGATCCGGATCACCGTCTGGATACAGGAATTTTTTAAAGGATTCTTTAACATTGTGAGATACGGCCATTTTCAACATGTGTGCAGGGGCAATAGAGGGCGCTGGTTGTCGTGTCTGACGAACATGAACTCCGCGTTCTTCAAAGTTTTAGGCACAAAAGCACGCGGAAAACTGTGGTGGGCAGGGCCCGCCAGAGTGCCTGTGTTTGCGCTACGCTGCAAAAGATGAGACGGGCAGCTGTCCGGCGCGGGATTATTTGGCAGAAATTCACTGGGCAGCCATAGGGGCTGCGCAAAAACCAGCTCTCTGCTGGGGAAGCTTCCAAATACTCTTTTGCCGCAGAGTGCAAACCCAATATAAAACCCACGGCAACCATTATCGCACCTTCTTTTGTCCTGCGGCTCCGGAACAGAGAGGAATCCCGGCGCCAGTAATGCTGCGCCTGATATGTGTGACTCTAATGCTAAAAGTGACTGCATCAGGGATTTTCCACCTGAAGTCGCACACACACACAGGGCCACACAGGGCTACACAGGGCCACAAAAACTGTGTAGCCAAATTCGATCGATGGATGAATATTTTCAGCCAGTGAGAGAACCGACGCCTTCCAAATCCAATGCATCACTAGCAGAAGTGATGTTTTGTCATTTTGTGGCAGAGCACAATCTACCCCCATTGGTGGCAGATCACTTCAGTGATTTGGTGCCAACATTGTTTCCTGACAGCAAGAGCACTCAATTTTTTTGTGCTACTTGGCTTATTATTTTCACATTATCAAAAAGTTATGGCTCAAGATTGTGTCCATATAAGTGTACATTTGAATAAATATGTTTGAAATAGTTCATGTTGCAGTTGCTGTTTGTTTAGTTTTTGTTTGTTTGTTTTTGCTTCAGTTTTCTTTCATCTGCCGATAAATACAGTTTTTAAGTAGAATCAGAATTTCAGAATCAGATTTATTGCCATTGTTCATGTAGTACACAAACTAGGAATTTGTCTCGGTGCCATGCTGCAACATTAAAAACATGATGAGATAAAGAGATAAACTAAAAACTAAAAGACTAAAAACATGCAATAAGTGTAGAATAATAAGTAATAATAATAATAATAATAATAATGAGTAATACTAGTCAAGGCAGTTTTAAATAAATTAGCAAGTAGCAGATAATATGGGGTACCACAGTGCAGTCGATAATGCAACAGAAAAACAGTGATGAACGACATGAGCTGCTGTACATAGTGCACGAGAGTCAATAAGTCACTTAGTGTTCAGCAGTCTGATGGCAGAGGGGAAAAAGCTGTTCATGTGCCGGAAGGTTTTAGTCTGAATGGACCGAAGTCTTCTACCTGAGGGGAGGGGGGCAAACAGTACGTGACCAGGGTGTGAAGGATCGGCTATGATGCGGCCTGCACGCCTCCGGGTCCTGGAGATGTACAGGTCCTGGAGAGATGGGAGCTTGCAGCCGATCACCTTCTCAGCAGTGCGCACGACGCGCTGCAGCCTTAGTCTGTCCCTGGCAGTGGCTCCTGCGTACCACACGGTTATGGAGGAGGTGAGGATGGACTCGATGATGGCCGTGTAGAACTGCACTAACATCTTGGTGGGTAGCTTGAGCTTCCTCAGCTGCCGCAGAAAGAACATCCTCTGCTGGGCCTTTTTGATGAGGTAGGAAGTACTCAGTACAGGTGTGAAAGCCCCCCCCCCCCAATAAGGGAGGCATGAGGTCAGTACAGGTGTGAAAGCCCCCAATAAGGAAGGCATGAGGTATGCCTTGACAGGTCGCAGCCTGGCACTTTGCAGATGGAGGAGATGGACAAAACAACAACACTTCAGTTTATTACCTCCGCCAAGGAGGTAATGCTTTTACTACTGAAACACTAATCCTATCATTGTGAATCCAATTGCTAGTCACATGTTTTCATGGTCAAGGAATCACAAAACGTACACACAAACACTGTATGGGGGGGGGGAACTGTAGCGCTTGGCGGAGGTCTGCGCTCTCCGAGTGCTTTTCTAGTTTCTTTTGCAGTGATCTGATATTGCTGATTTTAATGTTTCTTGTTCTGCCTTTTCTTTTTGTGATCTTGTGAGTCGTCCTTGTGCTTCCTTCTCACATTCCTTGTGGTGTCACCACAAGGAATGTGAGAAGGAAGCATTAAAATGAGAAGGAAACATTAAAATCAGCAATATCAGATCACTGCAAAAGAAATAATCACATCATGGACTGGGACAACGCAAAAATCATTGGATCGGAGAGCAACAGACACAAACGCTGGATCAAGGAGGCCATAAAAATCAGAAGCGGGGAAAAGATAGCATGAACTGGGATGAGAGGACTTTTATGCTTTCCCACACCTAGGACCACATTCTCCAGAGACCATCGGACGGCGGAAAGCGGGGCCGGCTCGGTGGATCTGACAGGTCTGCTGGGTTGGCCCCACCTATAAAAGTCAGCTGATAAAATGACACCTGGCAGCAATCAGCTGACACTTCTGACAAAGGCTGCAGTGAACAGTCAAAACATGTAAAGAAGGTAAAAACATCTCCTTTCTATTTTTGCCTTTAATAAGAACAAAAGGTAAATGTTTTCTTCTCACCTTGGAGTCTATGGGTTTGGTGGAGAATTTGTCCCTCTTCTCACCCTGCTCATCATACAGCAGCACCACTCTGTCCACCGTACAAACGGCGAATTTAGCATTGTTCGGTGCCCAGGCCATGCATATTACTTTAGCAGCACGCTCCTACAAAGGCAGAAAACAATAAACAGATGAAACCATAATCTATGCTACAGTATATAGGAGTTTTTAATTTGGCCAAGATTTCAAAGTAAAGGCATTTAAGTATATGAAGTAATGGATCTGCAAAGCAAACACAAATTCAACACTCATGTTTCAAAAGGGAGCTATAAGAATTGTTAACAAAACTGGAGCAAATCCAGAGTAAATGGGCTAACCTCAAAAGACACAGAAAAAAAATTAATTAATACATAACTTAACCTCTGCAGAACAATGTGCTTCATGCCGTTTCTTAGTCATCTCACATCAAATTTTGGGGGAGGAATACCACAAAATTGTTGTACTTTACAATTGTACAATGACAATAAATCCTATTCTATTCCATGTTTGTCACAATAATATAAAATCCAGGACTCTTTCTGGATTTACAGAGATATGGGCACATGTTACAACAATTGACTTGTCTTGGAAAGAATATATTTGCCTATAATGAAGAGCCAGTATATTTTTTTTTTTCCTCTAGAGGTCTAGATCTGTGGTTCTCAACCTGGGGTACCTGAAAATTTTGTAATTTCATTTCTTAATTGGTCAAAAAAAAAAAAAAACTGCAAATAATTTGCCATTGTTGTGCATGTGAACTGCAGGCACCCATGCACAGCAACTAAATTATTTGTAGTTTTTTGGACCAATCAAGAAGTGAAATTGCAAAATTTCCCACAGAAACCTGAATGTTTCAGGCGCCGCAGGTTCAGAACCACTGGTCTAGAACATACAGTGCGTCTGGAAAGTATTCACAGCGCTTCACTTTTCCACATTTTGTTATGTTACAGCCTTATTCCAAAATGGTTTAAATTCATTTTTTCCCTCAAAATTCTACACACAGTACTCCATAATGACCATGTGAAAAAAGTTTTTTTTTTTTTTTTAGCTTTTTGCAAATTTATTAAAAATAAAAAAAAACTAAGAAATCACATGTACATAAGTATTCACAGCCTTTGCTCAATACTTTGTTGATGCACCTCTGGCAGCAATTACAACCTCAAGTCTTTTTGAATATGATGCCACAAGCTTGGCACACTTATCTTTGGGCAGTTTCGCCCATTCCTCTTTGCAGCACCTCTCAAGCTCCATCAGGATGGATGGGAAGCATCGGTGCACAGCCATTTTCAGATCTCTCCAGAGATGTTCAGTTGGATTCAAGTCTGGGCTCTGGCTGGGCCACTCAAGGACATTCACAGAGTTGTCCTGAAGCCACTCCTTTGATATCTTGGCTGTGTGCTTAGGGTCGTTGTCCTGCTGAAAGATGAAACATTGCCCCAGTCTGAAGTCAACAGCGCTCTAGAGCAGTTTTTCATCCAGGATGTCTCCGTACATTACTGCGTTCATCTTTCCCTCCATCCTGATTAGTCTTTCAGTTCCTGCCACTGAAAAACATCCCCACAGCATGATGCTGCCACCACCATTGACATGGTTATAAGCAGTGCCTGGTTTCCTCCAAACACGACACTTGGTATTCACGCAAAACAGTTCAATCTTTGTCTCATCAGACCATAGAATTTTGTTTCTCATGGTCTGAGAGCCCTTCAGGTGTCTCTTGGCAAACTCCAGGCGGGCTGCCATGTGCCTTTTACTAAGGAGTGGCTTCCATCTGGCCATTTTACCACACAAGCCTGATTGGTGGATTGCTCTAGAGATGGTTGTCCTTCTGGAAGGTTCTCCTCTCTCCAGAGGAACACTGGAGCTCTGACAGAGTGGCCATCGGGTTCTTGGTCACCTCCCTACCTAAGTCCCTTCTCCCCCGATGGCTCAGTTTAGACAGCCGGCCATCTCTAAGAAGAGTCCTGGTGGTTACAAACTTCTTCCATTTACGGATGAGCCCCCCGCGACCCAAAAAGGATTAAGTGGAAGAAGATGGATGGATGGATGGAGGCCACTGTGCTCATTGGGACCTTCAAAGTAGCAGAAATTTTTCTGTACCCTTCCCCAGATTTGTGCCTTGAGACAATTCCTTTGACTTCATGCTTGGTTTGTGCTCTGACATGCACTGTCAACTGTGGGACCTTATATAGACAGGTGTGTGGCTTTCCACATCATGTCCAATCAACTGAATTTACCACAGGTGGACTCCAATGAAGCTGTAGAAACATCTCAAGGATGATCAGTGGAAACAGGACACACCTGAGAAAAATTTTGAGCTTCATGGCAAAGGCTGTGAATACTTATGTACATGTGATTTCTTAGGTTTTTGTTTTTAATAAACTTTCAAAAACCTTAAAAAAAAAACTTTTCATGTTGTCATTATGAGGTATTGTGTGTAGAATTTCGAGGGAAAAATTAATTTAATCCCTTTTGGAAAAAGGCTGTAACATAACAAAATGAGGAAAAAGTGAAGCGCTGTGAAAACTTTGATGCACTGTAGCTGGGTTTTTTTTTCTACTGTTTTTCATGTTTTTGTGTTGTCCATTTTATTTTCAAGCTCACCATGTTAACTCTTATTATGCATCAAAACCACCCAAGTAAATTCTTAGTGCGTGAAAACCCTTCTCGCCAGTAAACTTGATTCTGTTTGAGCCATGGAACCGACAGCATTTATTCGCTAACACAACAGCTACTAAAAATTGCAAATAACACAGATTAAACATGGATTGGTCAAATTAATTAAATGCCAAATGCACAAAATGAAATTGGTGTTTTGGCACAAGTCCTGACAGATAAGCTTATTACAAGACCATTAATGAATATTATTAACATACAAAGCTGGCCAGGCTCACTTTTCATCTGATGTAGGTGTCCAGCATCAGCTAACGTTCGCTAACCTGAACTCACCTGAGGGGTTAAAAGTGTCTTTAGATACTTCAGCTGCATTCTCGGGCGTCTTTGGGAAGCTCGTGTGTTGATAAAACATTAACGGAAGCGGGATAAATGCTAAATTTTGATAATTTTGACGTCCACTTCGAAGCTAACGGCTAGCAGAGAGAAAATCTTTGAAGTAAACATAACGTTATCTCCTTAGTTACGGTGTGGGCGGAGACTGGTGCTGCTTTTATTACTGTGGGAAATTTCAGAGTCTCTCAAATTCAAACGTTTATTTCAAACTCAGGGTTCATATTATATGCAGAACTAAAACGTGTAGACAATAAAAATATATACAGATCAGCAGTCACTCGGCGCTCTTGTAACAACAATAACATACAATATTGAACTCAGTATAAAATAGAACGCCACCACTTCCAAATGCTGGAGTGAAGTGTGAGTGACGAGTTGACAATTGCTGATATAAGATGATTGTTACATGCCAGCAACCTTCTCATAAAACTGTAAACATTCTTTCGTATCAACTCGCCAAAAGACGGAATGTTCAAGGACACAAACATCTTGCTTGCACTCGACCTACGAGGTATATCTAACAACCTTGTTAGGGAGTTATTATATGCAATGCGGATTTTGTTCCTAACAGCAACATTGCTGTTAAACCATAAAGGCGAGCAATACATTGAGGTACAGAAGGTCTTGAACAGCATACATTTGACTTCAGGAGAACATCTATGTAAATTTCGCAACAGTAAGTTTGTTTGAGCATAGAGTTGCCTGTTACAATCAACATTGTTCTTATCAGATTCAATCCACACACCTAGGTATTTGACTTTTTCAATAAAGTTCAGGCTATTACCACAAAGTGGCATAACAGGATTCGAAGTTTTGACACCCTTCGGTTTGAAAGCCATACACATAGATTTAGTACAGTTGAACAAGATGTAATTTTTTTCACCAAATTTCTCACATTCCGAGAGGAGATGTTGCATCGCTGCAGTAGACAAACTTAACAGAGATCATCAGCATAGAAAATGTGATTTAACAGTGCACCATTAATGGAGCCACCCACATTAGTATTGTTCAACAGTACACTGAGATCATCAACATAGACATTAAACAACAAGGGTGACAGTATACCACCTTGTTTAACACCATTGGTCACATGAAATTTGGATGAGGTAACATTGCCCCTGTGGAGTGTGTGAAATCACAGGCAGATTCATTTCAAATGATTTATTGCACACTCACATCTCACAAGCACAGAACAGAATGACTCATCACATCACGAACACAGAACAGACAGACTAGTCACATTAAACATCCACCTCTCTACCTCAAGTTACACTTCACAAGATTCAAGGCACTTCCTCATAACAGCAGGACATCTACACCACACTTCATTCAACCCCCACTCCCACTGTTCTCCCATGTGTATTCATTGTCTCTGTCTACAGTGTGAAATAACCTGAGGCCCACACTGCCCCCCCCCAGCAACTTAGATAGAACAATAGAACATCAGTTCACACGCTGTTTCAGCTTCAGCCTCCTCCCAAATCTGCTGGTGTAGAAGAGCTTGGAAATGAAGAGGCGATTTGGTTTATAAGCAAAGCTTTAATATTCAGCTCTTCTAACAAGTCTCATCTGGTGCAGAGAGTGGCAGAAGGGAAAAGAGGCAGAATCTCTCCCACTCACTGGTTATATACAGTACATGCACACAACAAAAGACATGCATAACAAAGGCTGACATCCCTCATTATCTTAATCCCCCCATTGTCCTGGTATTTCCTCTCCTCGCCTTAGGGGGTGAGGGTGGCTCCTCCGGTCTCCTCCGCTGCGTCTTGTTCTTCACTCGGCGGGTGAGAGTCCTTTGTCCTTTCAGAGGTGTGAAGTTCTTTACATATGTAATCACCAAACATTTCCACATGCTTTAACATATGTAGGTTATGGAATATATGGTTAATATAGACCACAGGCCCCCCCAAACAACTAAGAAAGGGCAACAGGAAGGTTCACAGTCTAAGATAGTTATTATGACATACTAAATGTTACATCTGTTGCCACGGAAGAAACTTTCCAGCAGCCATGCTCCTAAGAGAGTTCAGTGGTAATTATAACAGCATAGTAAAATCATAAGTCAGTCCTAAACTGTTGCAGCACAACTAGTGAAAAATTGTGGAGTGGTTTGTATCAGTCCCTGTGCTGTCTGGGTTTCAATCTTCTCCCAAAACTGCTGTAGGTTGGTTTAGGCGCCCTGCTGGGACCTTCTTGAGAGGGATCTGCAGTGTGGGAAGGAGAGAGGTTAACTGTTCCCTGCTGGGGGGCTGAGTCTTTTCTCTTGGGGGGTCTACCCCGCCGAGGTGCTCTCGCCAACTGTGCAGGCTCGTCTTTCAACAAGAAGGCAGGTTTTTTTGTAACTTAAGATTTTTATTCATTTTTCATTATATATATTGCATTCAGATCACAGTCTACATTTAAAAAAAACAAAGGGGCTAGAGTAAAAAAGAAAAAGGAGAAAAAAAAAAAAAAAAAAAAAAAAAAAAAAAAGGGGGGGGACAAATGTTGGAGCATCAAGTTTTTAGTTTCCATCTCTTAATTCTTCTGGTTTTTCCAGCGTCTTTGGTTATTCTTTCAATATCTGTCTCGTTGTTGCACTTTGTAGTGTGTCCATTTCCGCCATTTTTTTTCCCATAGTCCTTCTTGCATTCTTTGTCGATATGTTAGTTTTTCCACCATACGTATGTCCTCAATAATGTCAGTCCATTGCTCTTGGTCAGGAAGAACTTCTGATCGCCATTTTTTTGTGATTGTTTTTTTACATGCAATCAACAAGATTTTAACTAGATATCTGTCCTCAGCCTGTATAACATTGTCTCTTTTAAGATCACATAGGTACATCAAGTTACAGTTCATTGGTATATTATATCCTAATATCCTCTGTATTGTCACATGTATAGATTTCCAGAATGATGAGATTTTGCAGCATTTCCAAAACATATGCGAGTGGTCTGCATTTTGAGCCCCACATCCCCTCCAGCATATAGATTGGGTATTTGTATACTTTCCTTGAATCTGTGGTGTAATGAAAAAGCGAATCAGGTTTTTCCATCCAAATTCCCTCCATGTTCTTGAATTTGTTGACGTGTGTTGTGTTTTCCATATTTCCTGCCAGCTTTCTTCTGTTATGTTTAAATTGAGCTCTTTCTCCCATTTCTCCTTTATATAGTTACTTGAATGATTGTTTGCCATAAGTTTCTGATATAGCTTTGAAATAATTCTTGTTTTATTTCCTGTATATGAGCTTAAAATGAATTGTATAATCTCGCTCACATCTGTTTGGAGGTTATGCCTAATCTTCTTCATATAATAGTCTCTCATCTGCAGATATCTGAAGAATTCCGATCTTTCTAGTTTAAATTTTCTCCTGATGTTTACAAAGCTCCCGAGATCTTTTTTTCCGATATTGCCCCATGCTGTGATTCCCTTGTTCACCAGATTTTTGTATCCCCTATCTTGTTTTGCCGGTTCAAACTGACTGTCAAATGCTACCCATTTCAATAGTTTTATGTCTTCCTTTATATTATACTTTTGTACTATTTTATACCACAGTTCTAAAGTAAATTTAGTGATTGGGTCTATTTGTTTGATTTGCTTATATGCATCTTTATCTCCTATTATGCTTTGTACTGGGAGTCCCTCAATTTCCTTTTCCATTTCTTTCCATTTTGCCTCATATCCCTCGTCGCACCAACATATGATATATCTTATTTGTGCTGAGTAGTAATATTCCTTTAGACTCGGTAGGCCCATGCCTCCTTTCTCTTTTGGTAACTGGAGAGTTCTATATTTCACTCTTGGTTTTTTACCTCCCCAAACAAATCTCGATATCATCCTGTCCCACTTTGAGAATTGGGCATCTGGAATCTCTGTTGGTATAGCCTGGAAGAGGTAAAGTAATCTAGGTTGTATGCTGATTTTGACTGTCTCAATTTTTGAATTCAGATCCATATTTAAGATTGACCATCTATCAATATCTTTTTTTATTTCTTGTTCCAACCTATCATAGTTTGCTTTATAGATTTTGCTTAGATCTTTAGGTATGTTCACTCCAAGGTATTTTATTTCATTTTGTTTCCAGTTTAGTTTGATCTTATCAGTTATCTGGTTTAGAGGGTTATAGTGGAATGTCAGTATTTGTGTTTTTGTTATGTTTATCTTGTATCCTGATAATTTTCCAAAATTTTCTATCAAGTTCATCATTTCCATTATTGATTCATCTGGTTGTTCAAGGTAAACTATAATATCGTCTGCAAATAGCCCAATCTTGTGTTCCGCCCCCTTTATTGTTACACCTTTTAATTTCTTATTTTGTCGTATCGCTTGAGCCAGTGGCTCTATGAACAGAGCAAACAAGGTGGGCGATAAGCAGCATCCCTGCCTAGTTGATCTTTGTATATTTACTTTGTCTGTTAAGCTACCGTTTATCTTGATTCTTGCCACAGGTTCTTGATACAGTGTCCTTATGCATTGTACTGATTTTTCGTTAAATCCAAAGCGTTCCAGCACACTATATAGGAATTTCCAGTTAACCCTGTCAAATGCTTTTTCTGCGTCTAAACTCATTATTACTGCGCTTTTCTTTTCTTTATGTATTTGATTAATTATATGTATTGTTCTCCTGATATTGTCATGTGTTTGGCGTCCCTCTATGAAACCAGTTTGATCATCTTCTATCAATTCCGTCAAGAATGTCTTTATTCGTTTACATATAATTGTTGTATATATTTTATAATCCACATTTAATAAAGAGATTGGCCTATAGTTTCCGCATTGTTCTCTATCTTTCCCTGGCTTTAAAATGACTGAAATAATGGCTTCGTTCCATGATGGAGGTATTTTGTTGTTGTTCAACGTCCAATTAAATGACTTTAGAAGCTGTGGCGTGAGTTCTTCTATAAACAGTTTATAAAACTCAGAAGGGTATCCATCACTGCCTGGTGATTTACCGTTTTTAAGTGACTTAATCACATCTCTAATCTCTTGTGTTGTTATTTCTGCTGTTAGCTTTTCATTTTGTTGATTTCCTATTGATGGCAAGTCCAATGTGCATAGAAATTTTTTAATATCTTTAGTATTTGTTTCTTCAGGTTGCGAGTATAGTTCTTGGTAGAAATTATGGAATATTTCTTCGATGTTTTCTGGGTTAACTGTGGTTTTATTTGTGGTGGGGTCTTTAATCTTATATACATTATTCATTGTTTGTTGTTTTCTTAACCGTTTTGCCAGCAGTTTTGTGGCTTTTGGTCCCGTTTCATAATATTTTTGCTTTAGATATCTATTTTTCCTTTCAATTTCATCCATTTGTGTTTCTTTTATCTTTATTTTTTCTTCTTTAATTTCTTGATATATTTTTGGGTCATTTGTGCTTTGATGTTTATGTTCTAATTCCCTCAGTCTCTCACATCTTTGTTCATACGCTTCCAGTTTAGTCTTATTTGCTTTTCCTGTTTCAACAATTAATTTACCTCTTAACACGGCTTTTAGTGCATCCCATAGTATTGTTGGGTCCACTTCTTCATTGTCATTCTCTTGGATATATTCATTTATGTTTACTTTTATTCTTTCTTTCATTTTATCATCATTTAACAGTCCTACATTAAGTTTCCATGTTGTTTGTCGTTTTCTATTGTTTAAATTTATTTCCATGTATATAGGATTATGATCTGATATTTCTGCCCCTCCTATCCAACAATTTCTCACCCTGTGTCTGTCATCTTCATTCATAAGGAAGTAATCTATTCTAGAGTGTACTTTATGGACTGCTGAATAATGTGTATAGTCTTTTTCGAGTGGGTGCAGGTCCCTCCAAATGTCTACCATACCCATTTCTGCCAGTGAGGTTCTTATGAATTTTGTTACATGTTTTTTTGTCTTCTTAACACTTGTTGTATCAATTTCATGATCCATGACAGCATTTAAGTCTCCTCCACAAATTAGGACTCCTTCACTGTGTGTTGCTATGAGATCAAACAGATGTTGAAAAAAACCCTTGTCACTTTCTGGTGGGGCATAGATGCTCACTAATGTGATCTGCATTCCATCTATGCTACCCTTTATTATTACATACCTGCCTTCTTTATCCTGGATTTCCTGTTCACATTCAAATTGTATTTTATTTGAGATTAGTATCATAACCCCCCTTTTAGTTCCTCCCTTAAATGAACTGTAGTAGGAGTTCTTATAGCCAAATCTCTTTAGTTTCACATGTTCTGTCTTGCTCAAATGTGTCTCTTGCATAAATATAATTTCGGCTTTTTCTTTCTTGAATTTTCTTATTATTCTTTCCCTTTTAACAGGTGAGTTCAGACCATTCACGTTTAGTGTTATTATCTTAAGATTTTTACCCATAATCATGTTTTTCCATTTTTTTAACTTGTGCTCCTAGCCCCTTTAACAACAAAAATAACACATATTTATATAAAAACACATTAAAAAATCTCGACCTCCGTACTTTGGGCCTTTCTACTGCCCACTGGTCCCTGTTGGTGGGTGGAGGGATTGTCCTCACAGAGTGTAGGGCCCTCCCTAGACCTCTAGTTACTATCCAAGTAATAGTCATTAGTCTAGAAATGTCCAACAAATATCACTTAAACCTCTCCTAGCCGTCTGTTTCTCTTTTACCTTGTCTTCTTGGCCTTCATTTCTTCTGTGTCTTTCTTAATCTTTGTTATAATCTAGGCTTTCAGTTGAAAGCCTTGTAGTCTTTCCTGGGCCCGCTGCGCCACGTCTCCCCCCGTCTTTTGCCGTTCACTCGCCTCCACTCCGTCTGTCGTGATGCGTTCAGGGCCTCCGCTGCTCCTACCGTTTCCTCCGGCACGTACACCTCAAGGCCCCGCTCCATCATGTCCTGCGCTGCCTCTCTGGCTGTGTTGTAGGTTCTTACGCCGTTCTCCCAATGAATCCTCATCTTCGTTAGCGGCGTTTGGAATCTAATTTTTTTTTCTTTCAGCGTTTTTTTAATGTTGGCATATTTCTTCCGCTGCTGCACAATTTCCGCCGGGTAGTCATGATCAAAGAATATCTGCTTGTCGCCGATTCGTATCTTTTTTTTCCACGCTCGTGTCAGGATTCTTTCCTTTACATCATATTTCAGAAAGTTTACCACAACTGACCTGGGTGTAGAGCGTGGGTTCGGGTTCTGTGCCGAGGCTCTGTGCGCTCGTTGAATCTGCAGATCCGCTTCGCTGGGCAGTTCCAGCTCTTTTTTTAAGAACTGATCCATGAATTTCGTCATCGAGTTGCCTTCAATGCCCTCCGGGATCCCGAAGATGCGTATATTGCCCCGTCTGGACCTGCTCTCCAAGTCGGTTACTTTCTCCTGCATCCTCTGCATTTGTGCCGTCAGGGTCTGTAGCTGTTCGCTTGCCTCGCTATTCCAATCTTCCAACTCTGATATTCGGGCCTGCGCTTCTGTCATACACGCCCGCTGGGAGCGCAGCTCCTCCATGTTTTCTGCTAGCTTGCGCTCCATTTCTCTTCGGAGGCCCATAATTTCTTCCTTAATCTCTTTTTTCAGCTCCTCCTTAAGAGCCGCTAAATCCTGTTGTAGCTGCCGTTTGAAGTCTCTCAACTCTTTACCCAAACTGGCGATGCCAGTGTTCATGGTATCGAGTGTGTCTTCCATTTTCTCTGCTGCGGTCACCTCGTTTTTTTGGGCCCCGTGTTCAGCGGTTTCTCCTGCGTTGTTGAAGAGGAATTCTTTAATTTTACTCTGCTTTTGTCCTTGTGCCCGGCTCCTTCGTGTTTTCATCCCTTAGTTTATTGATCCGCTTATGTCGAGTTGGCCATTTACCGATGATTTTTAATCCGGCTAGGGAGAGCTCTCTGTTTAAGCGTTATGTCTCTCCGCCATCTTCCCGGAAGTCCAACAAGAAGGCAGGTTTAAGTCTGTCAATGCTGACTGTTTCTTTTCTATCCCCAAAATCAAGCACAAAGTGTTTATCACCATGTTCCAGCACTCTGTATGGCCCATTGTATACTGGGCGAAAGGTAGGTTTTAAAGCTTCATGCTTAACAAAAACGAACTCAGCGTTTTTTAAAGCCTGAGGGACAAAAACCCGTGGGAAGGAGTGATGAGCTGGACCGGGGAGAGAGTTCGGTCCGTTGCTGCCTAAAAACCTTGGGACTGGAAGGCGCCCTGGCTCTGGGTTCTCTGGTAAAAATTCACCTGGGAGCCTGAGAGGTTGTGCAAAGACTAATTCTGCGGGAGAGGCGTCTAGATCCTCTTTAGGCGCAGCACGCAACCCCAATAAAACCCAGGGAAGTTTATTTACCCAATTTGTGTCCGTTAGTGAGGCTCTGAGGGCGGCCTTTAAAGACCTGTGAAAACGCTCGCATAACCCATTAGCCTGAGGGTGATAAGCGGTGGTGCGGTGAATTGTTGCCCCTAAGCTGCTGGACATGGCTGACCAGAGCTCTGAGACAAATTGAGGCCCCCTATCGGACGTGATGTCCGATGGGACGCCGAAACGTGCCACCCAGTTTGTCAAAAAAACGCGAGCGACTTCCTCCGCTGTGGTTGCCGCTAGAGGGACTGCCTCTGGCCAGCGTGTGGTGCGGTCTATCATTGTTAACAGGTGTGTGAAACCTTGGGAGGAAGGTAGTGGCCCCACGAGGTCGACATGAACGTGGTCGAACCTTCTAGCAGGGATTGGAAAAGGCTCCAGAGGGGCTTTTGTGTGTCTGTGTATTTTGGCGCGTTGACAAGAAGTGCAAGTTTTTGCCCATTCTTTTACGTTTTTGCGCAGGCCTGGCCACACAAACTTTTCGGCGACCATTTTAACCGAGGCGCGCACACCTGGGTGCGCAAGGGAGTGAATTGCGTCGAAAATATGGCGGCGCCATGTAGCTGGTACTAACGGGCGAGGTCGGCCGGTTGAAACATCGCATATTAGGGGGGGCACGCCGTCGCGTAAACCCTTTTTCTCCAGCCTTAACCCTGTTGGTCCAGACAGGAGTGCGCGCACGTCCGCGTCACTGTTTTGTTCCTCCGCCATGGCTGCATAATCTATCCCTGCATGGATAGGTGCTGCGTATGTGTCTGCGTTAGTGAAGAGTTCTGCTGCTGAGGCAGTATAATCTGTCTCCCCGCGCTCTGGTGGTGTCACAGCGCGAGAGAGACAGTCCGCTACTACGTTAAGTTTGCCTGCCACGTGTCGAATGTCTGTGGTGAACTCTGAAATCGCAGCTAGCTGTCTTTGTTGCCTGCCTGACCATGGTTCTGAAATTTTAGCCATAGCAAAAGTGAGCGGTTTATGGTCTACAAAAGCCGTGAAACTCCGCCCTTCTAACCAGAACTGGAAGTGGCGGATGGATAAATGAAGCGCTAGCAGCTCTCTGTCAAAAGTGCTGTATTTGCGTTCAGTTTGGTTTAGCGATTTGCTAAAGAATGCTAAAGGTTGCCAGACCCCGCTGACAAGTTGTTCTACAACTGCCCCTATAGCTAGGTCTGAAGCATCTGTGGTTAGTGCGATGCGGGCCAAGGGATCTGGGTGAACTAAAAATGTGGCGTCAGCTAGGGCGCTTTTTACTTCCGCGAAAGCGCGTTCGCGCTCCGGGGTCCATTCGACCGTGTTGGAAGCTTTCTTTTTTTTGAGCGCGTCATATAGGGGCTGCATGAGCTGAGCTGCGTGGGGGAGGAAGTGGTTGTAAAAATTAACCATCCCTAAAAATTCCTGTAGCGATTTGACCGTTTGTGGCCGTGGAAAACTTTCTATCACATGAACTTTGTCTGGAAGTGGAACTGCCCCCTTCGGAGAGACTTTGTGTCCTAAAAAATCAATTTGTGACACGCCGAATTTGCATTTGGCTGGATTGATTATTAGCCCGTGCTCTTCTAGCCTCTGAAAAACCGTAGTGAGGTGCTGCTCGTGTTCCTCCTCAGACGAGCTGGCTACCAGCATGTCGTCGAGGTAGACGAAAACAAAAGGAAGGTCGCGTAGGACCGCGTCCATCATTCGTTGAAAAGTTTGAGCAGCGCCTTTGAGGCCGAAAGGCATTCGCAGGAATTCAAAAAGGCCGAAAGGGGTTATTACCGCTGTTTTAGGAACGTCTTCTGCTCGGACTGGGACTTGGTGATAACCGCGGACTAAGTCTATTTTTGAAAAAAATGCGCGCACCCGCTAGATGTAGTGAAAAATCTTGAATGTGAGGGATTGGGTAACGGTCATGCGCTGTAGCGTTGTTTAATCTGCGGTAATCTCCGCACGGTCTCCAAGAACCGTCGGATTTTGGAACCATGTGAAGTGGTGAGGCCCAGGGGCTCTTCAAGCGTCTAACAATGCCCAATTTTTCAAGAGTTGTAAACTTGTCCCGTGCTATGTTGAGCTTGGCCGCGTCTAAGCGGCGAGCTTTGGCAAAAACGGGAGGTCCCGTTGTGAGAATGAAGTGTTCAACCCCGTGTTTAGCCACAGTGGCTGAGAATTTGGGGATTGTGAGTGCTGGAAATTGGGTGAGGAGTTGCTCAAACTTACCTCCTGCTGTAGTGACGCTGGCCTGCACAGGTGGCGGAGAAACTTGGGATGAGCATGGAATAGAAGCAAAGGACAGTGCATTAACCAGGCGCCTATTTGCTAGATCCACTAATAACCCATGTGCACACAAAAAATCTGCGCCTAATAAGTTAAAACTCACCGCCGCTACAACAAATGTCCATCTGTAGCTGCGGCCGTGGATGAGGAGGTGCAGGCTCTTTTCGCAGAACGTGTCGATGCTAGAGCCGTTGGCTGCCACGGCTCCGTTGCCCCGGGTGCCCGTGGCTCGATCTGCGTGGGAGGGCATGACGAAACTCAGCTGGGCTCCTGTGTCGATGAGGAACTGCTTGCCTGAGTGTCCATCCGTCACGTACAACAGCTGCTGCCGTTAACGGCTCTCGGCTTTGGCGTTTAAATTTGCAGGGGGGAACGCATTTATGAGCCTTCTCGGCGAAGCGGTGGTGGTAATAACAAACATCGCTCCGTCTGTTACGTCTTGGCCGTGTCGCTGTCACCGTGGGCTGGTTCTGCTCCGTGGGTTGTGGCTCCTCGTGGCTCGGGGCGTCAGCTTTGAGGTCTGCGGATGCTGCTGTGGGTGTCAGCTCCTTGCAGGCGTTGACGAGCCGATGAGCTTCATTGGCCAGCACGCGGAAGTCTTGGTGGTTGTTGCATTTCATGCTGGCGAGTGTCCCTCTCATGTGTGGCGGCAGCATGCTGAGGAAAATAAACTGGAAGAGGAAGCTGTCATTGTCCTCTTCTTTGAGCTGTAGCAAATCCTCCATGAGGGCCTTCGGTTTGCACCCTCTGTGGCCGTAGACCGCCAGGATCTTCTCGGCTCTCTCTTCCGCTGATGGGACGTAGTTCGCCACAATGGTTGCTTTGAGCGTCTCGTATTTGTCCCGGGCCGGTGGTCGCCGGATCATGCTCCGCACACACTTCGAAGTGGCGGCGTCGAGTTTGGAGACGATATGATAAAATTTGGTGTCATCAGCCGTGATGCCCGCCAGTGCAAATTGGGCTTCAGCCTGCTGAAACCAAGAGGCGGGGTCTTCTTGCCAGAAGTCTGGCAGCTGGACAGCGACGTCATTCGTGCACACCATCACTGTTGTGCCCACCGGGTGAGAGTGCCTTGCCTCGGCTCTCGCGGCGGTGCTGGTGCTCGGTTGAGCCCTCTCAATCTCTTCTGCCGGGGGGAACAGTTGTCCATCTGCTCCCTCGTCTGAGTCGATTGCGGGGGAACGCCTCAGGTCCATACTCGCGTCAAGGTCACCAGTGTAGAAGAGCTTGGAAATGAAGAGGCGATTTGGTTTATAAGCAAAGCTTTAATTTTCAGCTCTTCTAACAAGTCTCATCTGGTGCAAAGAGTGGCAGAAGGGAAAAGAGGCAGAATCTCTCCCACTCACTGGTTATATACATGCACACAACAAAAGACATGCATAACAAAGGCTGACATCCCTCATTATCTTAATCCCCCCATTGTCCTGGTATTTCCTCTCCTCGCCTGAGGGGGTGAGGGTGGCTCCTCCGGTCTCCTCCGCCGCGTCCGGGAACGTCTTGTTCTTCACTCGGCGGGTGAGAGTCCTTTGTCCTTTCAGAGGTGTGAAGTTCTTTACATATGTAATCACCAAACATTTCCACATGCTTTAACATATGTAGGTTATGGAATATATGGTTAATATAGACCACACTGGGTTTTATCACCTCCGTAGCGCTGCTGTGCCGGTGGGAGGCTGCTGGAAGTGTCTCTGACTGCGGGTGAGCCGTGGAGAGGGGAGGGGGGGGTTCACTCTGCCCGTGTGGCTGCTCTGATGAATCGTTTCCCTGGGGAGCTCTCCGTGGGGGTCTTCCACGCCGAGGGGCCCTAGCTAACAGCACTTGCTCGTCCGCCACAACGAAAGCGGGTTTGAGTCTGTCTATGCCAATTTTTTCCCTCCTACCCCCCAAGTCTAGCAAAAAATGCTTATCCCCTGTTTCCAACACTCTGAACGGTCCATCATAGGGTGGGCGCAATAGAGGGCGGTGGGCATCGTGTCTGACAAACACGAACTCCGCGCTCTTCAAAGTTTTAGGCACAAAAACACGCGGAAAACTGTGGTGGGCAGGGCCCAGCAGCGTGCCTGTGTTTGCGCTACGCTGCAAAAGCTGAGACGAGTAGCTGTTCGGAGCGGGATTATCTGATAGAAATTCCCTGGGCAGCCGTAGTGGCTGCGTAAAAACGAGCTCTGCCGGGGAAGCTTCTAGATCCTCTTTCGGCACGGAGCGCAACCCCAATAAAATCCACGGCAGCCTGTCTACCCAATTTGCATCCGTCAATGAAGCCCTGAGTGCTGCTTTCAGTGATCTATGAAAACGCTCGCATAACCCATTGGCCTGTGGGTTGTACGCAGTTGTGTGGTGAATTGTAACACCCAGGCTGCGGGCCATCGCAGACCAGAGTTCGGAAACAAATTGGGGGCCCCTGTCGGACGTAATGTCCGACGGGACTCCAAAGCGCGCCACCCATGCTGTTAAAAAAACGCACGCTACGTCTGCGGACGTGGTTGCCACCAGCGGAACCGCTTCTGGCCAGCGCGTGGTGCAGTCCACCATTGTCAGGAGGTGCGTGCACCCGTGTGATGGCGGGAGGGGGCCCACGAGGTCCACGTGAACATGGTCGAACCTCTTAGTCGGAATACGAAACGGCTCCAAGGGAGCCTTCGTGTGTCTGTGTACCTTGGCTCGTTGGCACGCCACGCAGGCTGCAGCCCACTCTTTCACTTGTTTGCGTAGGCTCGGCAACACAAACTTCTCTCCCACCATTTTGACCGACGTGCGCACTCCTGGGTGCGCCAGAGTGTGAACCGACTCAAACACGCGGCAGCGCCACGCGGCCAGGTCCACGGGACGCGGGCGACCCATGGAGACATCGCAGATTGGGGGGGGGGGGGGGCGCCGTCCTGCAGCACCCTGCTCTCCAGCCTTAACCCTGTTGGTCCAGACTGGAGCGCGCGCACGTCTGCATTGCTAATCTGCTCCGCGGCCATGGCTGCGTAATCTATCCCCACGCAGACCGGGGCCACCACGGCGCGCGAGAGGCAGTCTGCCACTACATTCAGTTTACCCGACACATGCCGAATATCGGTAGTAAACTCTGAGATCGCGGCCAGCTGTCTCTGCTGCCGGCCCGACCACGGTTCTGAAACCTTGGCCATAGTGAATGTTAGCGGCTTGTGGTCCACGAACGCGGTGAAGTTGCGCCCTTCCAGCCAGAACTGGAAGTGGCGAATGGCCAGGTGGACAGCCAGCAACTCTGTCGAACGCGCTGTATTTATGTTCGCTGTTGCGCAAAGTTCTGCTGAAAAAGGCGAGCGGCTGCCAAGCCCCAGCGACGCGCTGCTCCACAACAGCCCCTATGGCCACGTCTGAAGTGTCGGTGGTGAGCGCTATGCGGGCCGTCGGGTCTGGATGTGCCAGCAGTGCGGCGTTTGCCAGGGCTGCTTTAACTTCCGAGAACGCCCGCTCTCGCTCCGGGGTCCATTCAACCCTATCCGCGGGTTTCTGTTTTTCGAGCGCGGCGTACAATGGTTGCATGAGCTGCGCTGCGCGGGGAAGGAAACGGTTATAAAAGTTCACCATTCCCAAAAATTCTTGCAGCACCCTGACCGTTTGAGGCCAGGGAAAATCCGTCACGGCGCGCACTTTGTCGGGCAGCGGGATCGCTCCTTCTGGAGAGACACGGTGCCCAAAAAATCAATCTTCGTTACGCCAAACTGGCATTTCGCCGGGTTGATTATTAACCCGTGCTCCTCCAACCTCCGGAAAACCGTCGTGAGGTGGGTTTCGTGTTCATCTTCGGACACGCTGGCTACCAGGATATCGTCCAGGTAGACGAACGCGAACGGGAGATCGCGCAGCACTGCATCCATCATGCGCTGGAACGTCTGTGCCGCTCCTTTTAACCTGAATGGCATGCGCAGGAACTCGAATAGAGCGAACGGAGTTATTACCGCTGTTTTGGGTACGTCCTCAGCGCGCACTGGGACTTGGTTGTAACCGCGGACCAGGTCTATTTTGTAAAAAATGCGTGCCCCGGCGAGGTGAACGGAAAAATCCTGTATGTGGGGAATCGGGTAGCGGTCGTGCGCCGTGGCGTTGTTCAACCTGCGGAAATCACCGCACGGTCGCCACGATCCCTCAGCCTTAGGGACCATGTGTAGCAGGGATGCCCATGGGCTGTTCGAGCACCTGATGATGCCCAGCCTTTCCAGGTTGGCAAACTCCTCGCGCGCTATGGCCAGTTTAGCTGCGTCCAAGTGCCGAGATCTTGCAAAAACGGGCGGCCCGGTGGTGGTGATAAAGTGTTCCACCCCGTGTTTAGCGATGGCCGCGGAAAACGTCGGGACCGTGAGTGCTGGGAACTGAGTGAGCAGTGTGTGGAACTTACCGCCTGTAGCTGTGACGTTGGCTTGTGCTGTTGGCTGGGTCACTCGAGCTATACAGGGGAGAGAGTCAAAAGACAGTGCATTAACCAGGCGCCTGTTAGCAACATCAACCAGTAAACCATGTGCACACAGAAAATCAGCCCCCAGTATATGGTAATTCAGTGCTGCTATGACAAAAGTCCACTCATATGTACGGCCGTGTAGAGATAAGAGCAGAGTCCTCTCACCAAAGGTCTTAATATCCGAGCCGTTTGCTGCCAACATCCCGGGGCCGCTAGATCCTGCCAGCCGGTCAGCGTAGGTCGGCCAGATGAAGCTCTTCTGGGCTCCAGTGTCCACAAGGAAACGCCTCCCCGAGCGTGCGTCCGTTAGGTAGAGCAGCTTGTTCTCTTCACCGAGGGTCGCTGCTGCTACCGACCCCCGGCCTTGGCGTTTTCTCGAGCGCTGGAATTGGCACGTGGCGCACATCTGCGTGCGTTCTCTCCGAAGTGGCGGTGGTAGGAACAGAGCGTGTCTCTCTGGCGCTCCTTGGCCCCCGCTGCTGCTACCGTCGGTGGCTCCTCACCTCCTCTGGTCGTCTCGCTGGGCTCCATCGCTGCCGCGTTGACTGTGATTGCCCTGGTGGTGATGATGATCCGGTCTGCCTCCTGGGCTAGCGCACGGTAGTCTCGCGCGGCCAGCCGCGGCGAATTGGCCAGAAGCGCTCTCGCTACTGTCGGAAGGTTCCGGAGGAAGAGGTGGGCAAACAGAAAGTGCTCATCGTCCGTGCCCCTTAACGCCAGCATCTTCTCCATCAGGTCTACGGCCGAACCATCTCCTAGCTCGGTCCGCGTCAGGAGCCTCTCCGCTCTCTCACAGTCTGAGAGTGTGTAGCGCTGGATGAGCGCAGCCTTGAGCGCCTCGTATCTGTTACTGGCTGGTGGCTGATCGAGCAGGCTTGCTACGTGTTGAGCTGTGCGGGCGTCAAGCGCTGCGACCACATGGTAGAATCTGGTGTCATCTGCCGTTACTCCCCAGAGGGTGAACTGGGCCTCGGTGAGGTGGAACCAAGAGCGGGTTGTGCTGCCAGAAATCCGGTAGCTTGACTGCAACCGCAGACGCGTGGCTGGAGGTTCCAGTCCGGGCTGTCTGTGGGATGGCTGCCGCCTCGCTGTAGCTTCCTGACCGGGCCGGCTCCGGGGATCTTGCCTCGTGTTCCATAATACGTCTTGGGTCACCAGTGTGGAGTGTGTGAAATCACAGGCAGATTAATTTCAAATGATTTATTGCACACCCACATCTCACGAGCACAGAACAGAATGACTCATCATATCACGAACACAGAACAGACAGACTAGTCACATTAAACATCCATCTCTCTACCTCAAGTTACACTTCACAAGATTCAAGGCACTTCCTCATAACAGCAGGACATCTACACCACACTTCATTCAACCCCCACTCCCACTGTTCTCCCATGTGTATTGTCTCTGTCTAAGGTGTGAAATAACCTGAGGCCCACACCCCACCCAACAACCATAGACTGCCTTCTGTACCAGTATAACAGGATGCTAACAATGTAAATAGGAATACCTAGATCGATCAGTTTTCTAAACAAACACCAGTGGTTAATCCTATCAAAAGCTTCGCTAGCATCTAAAAACGTAGCATAGACACTAGTGGATTGGCTTCTGAAGTAGTCAACAATTTCATGGAGTAGGTAAACAGCCTTATCAGTTGAATGGGCTGACTTGAAACCAAACTGATTGTCGTTTGTCCACAGATAATCCTCTATTCTGTTCAGAATTAAACCCTCTAACAGTTTAGATATAACATTTGCAATAGCTATAGGTCTGTAGTTGTTCATATCAGACAGACTGGCATACTTGTTTTTCACCAAGGGAATAATAACAGAGTCCATCAACATATCTGGCATGTAACCATGAACAAACATACAGTTAAAACACAACGACAACAGAATACACAAATTAAAATCAGCATTGATGAGGCATTCACTGGTGAGACAATCAGGGCCAGCTGATTTGCCTTTCTTGAGTACTTTGATCAGTGAAGCAACTTCAACAGGAGTAACAACAGAAATATCGGAGGTATCAAACATGTCATCATACAGGCGAACATCATGCATAACAGAATCCTTCACTGAAACATTCTTGACTGAGTTGAAAATAGCTTCATATTGACATTTCCACTTTTCAGCAATATTAACATCACCAGTCACACCATCAATAGTGTTTGATCTAACAGACCGGTAGGAGCTCATAGCCTTCATTTGTTTCCAGAATTCTACCATGTTCAGTTCACTCATATGACTAGCTAACTGGTCACATTTGATACTTTCTTCATTGCGCCTACATGCTCGTAGAGCATATTTAAACCTAGCCCTACAACTTTTCATGTTATCAAATATTGGACCAGAACGTGGTTTGCTATTACTCCTCCACCACAAAAAAGCATCCCGAGCAGCTGTGTGAGCCTCGCTAACCACATCATTCCAGCCTGGGACGTTATATTGGGTGGCCACGCTGTGACTAGGAGTGCATTCACTCACACAAAAATTTAAAGCATCAACAATATCGCTGTAAAACCTATCGATATCATCCCTGTGTGCCGCACAATTACGGCCATGACGCCTGATGGCGTCCGTAGGAGCACGGATGTTACAGAGTTTCCTACAAGTAAGTTTCTTATATCTGGACAGGTCTGACGCTGTGGCATCACGCCATTTGTATGTCCTACTACCCGTTGTGGCCGAGGGAGCTCCCCGGGGGCCACTTACAACACTTGATACCTCAATATCCATAGATAAAGGTAAATGATCGGAACTCACATAACCATAGAGAACTCTGACACGTTATCATGGCCTGAGGATGTAATCACATCATGGCTTGATGTGATCAAGCCATGATGTAGAGCCATGGGCCATGTTAACATGAGTAAAGGTATCACCTGGTAGGAGTTCTCAAGCTGGAGTATTCGTTAGTCAAAAATATAACAAGTTTGAAGACCAGGTTAAAAATACTTTAATGATGTGACTACCCCTACACTTCTTAAATTCCTTTTTCAATCGATCGAATTGTCCGAATGAAACAAAAAATAAAAATCAATTCCTTTAATGACTGGCATAAATGGCAAATTTCAGTTAATAACGCGGAGGTTGTGTTTCCCTTTTGCCCCAAATTAGAACCAAAAAACCGTACATCTGCCAGTTTCGCTAATAAAAAAAAAAAAAACGTTCATATGAAGGGGGAGGAAAAAAATTGCATTTTTCTGGAGATGCCGGGGATTGAACCCGGGGCCTCATACATGCAAAGCATGCGCTCTACCACTGAGCTACATCCCCTTGTTATGGCAGCTGCAGATAGCATAGGTATTTATGTTAGAGGTAAGTCGCTATAGCTTGCTCGCTAAATAGTGAGATAGATATTGGCGATCGATACTATATTGCCATTGCACATAAAAATATAACCAGATTTTAAGTATTCAAACCCATCACCATTTATGGTACACTTTCAAAAGTAATTTTACGTGTCATTTGCAATACAAAAAACTATTGATTAAGATAAACTTTTGAAGTTGCAAACAATATTTGATGAGTTGAAATGATAATTTTGCCAGCAGAGGTTGTACTAAGACTTTTTTTGCTATCCATCATTTTGACAGACAGGGTTGTAAAAATTCTGTCATAGTCTGTTATTATCTGTCCTTTTATCTGATTTTAATTAGATCACCCTCAGTGTAATCTGTCATATGACAGGCAGCTTTCAGAATTTTCTGCCATTGCTGAAAAAACCTGTCAAAGAAGGAGAATTTTCAGTTAACACAACCTCTGGTTGCCAGTTACAGTCATGTGAAAAATTAGGACACTGTGAGGGCATGGTTTGGGACTTCGCTACCCAGAGAAGAAGGCAGCTGGGGAAGGGGGGGAACAATGGACCGAAAGAGGAGGTGTCACCGGGGGGGTATCAGACGGGACAGTAAGGACTATGCACCCCCCGGGGAGCGGAGTAAGTGCCGGAGCCGCTGGAAGAAGAAGGGTGTGAGAGCGGCGCCAGCATTATTGTTATGTCTGTAACTCGTACTTCAATAACCAGGCCAGAGGTGCAGTAGAACGAAGGTTTATTTAGAAACTCATACTCTAAAGCTGTGTTCACACCAAACATGAATGGGTGGCACGAATCCATAGAAAATCAATGGGAAGACGTGAGTACGCACAAATTTTCATCGTTGCGCGTTCGCATCCACTAATTAGCTCTGCTAGCAGCTAGCTAGTTAGCGGACGTAGTAAAATTATCACCGTTGCAGAGTAAACTAGTTAGAAAATGAAACTCACTCACTCACCGGGAGACAGGAGGACCAGGAACTCTTCAGCTGAATCAGGTTTTTGGAGTTATTTACCCACAGTTTCCGGCCACGGACATCCTAGCAAGCTAGCTAGCAAGCTAGCTAGCAACGTAAACACGGGATCATCTATGAAGTATTGGAGGCTTGAGACATAATTTTCAGGTGAGCCCGTTTAACACATCGCCCCCTTAGCTACCATACAGTCCCAATGGAGAGGTCACCCCCGGAGGCCCGTCTGGCGGGTCCCGCCCAGCGCGTCTTTGTCTCTTCGCTTCTGGGGATGAGCCACGTCGGAGTCTCGACACCTCCTTCCCATCGCTGATGCGCCACAGCTCGTTGGAATGTCTCCATGAGTCATCAGATAACTGGAGATAGCCATCTTCCCGAATGGCCACCACTCGCAGCCTCCCCTGTTCATCGCGTTGTTTCCTCTTGTCATGGGCCACCCTTAGCTGAGCCTCCCTCCTGGACCGAACCTCGTCAGCGACCCGTAGAGGAGCTCGACTCGTCTTCAAATGTCCATGACGCTTAGACCGGGCTTCCTCTCTGGGTTGAACTGCTCCACTGACCACATACGATGCCCGACTCGGCCTCCAGTGTTGCTGTGTTGCACGTCTGTCCACCGTGCTAGCCAGTCCTGCCCCGCTCTCTTTCATTTTGAATGCCGGCAAAACCGTTGTAGCCCCTTGCTTCTCACTATTTCCAGGCCAACTTCTGGAAGCAGCGGGTGCTATCCTTTCGGCTCCATCCACCGTCACGGGCGTTCCACCGTGCCGCCCAGTTCCCATGTCTAGGGCAACTTGGGCTCTGGCACCGGAACCTTCCCGCAATGGCTCTGGATGGCATTGGTCCTGATCATCACCCAGAATACTAGGCCAGTCTTTGTCCCATACCGCATCGTCCACCACGCACAGAACCGGTCAGTCCCACAAACCACAGCCCAACCACACCGTAGATCATGTCGCAGCCCATCACATTCAACCCGCTGACGGTCACCACAAATTGGACATTGGACATCACTGCTGACTTGTATCTCGCCATCAACTCCAGCAAATCCACGATGGCCAACTTGTTACCTCCATAGCCTGAATATGACGTCAACAGTCCTCTCAAGTGGTAATACGGGAACAAACTCCTCACAGTAGGCCATTTTCAACACAGAAGCCACTGCTCCCGTGTCCACCAACAACGGCATTTCCACGCTGTCTAGCATCATGTTGCAATAAATCCGCCCATCCGTGCTTGGGGAGACGGTGTGAATAACCGTAGGAGTCATGGTGGGGGAACTCGCTTCATGTCGACAGTCCCCTTGCTCAAAATTTTTACAGGTCCTGGTGAAATGGTGTAGGAGTCCACACTTGCCACAGTGTTTGCCCCTCGCTGGACACTCTCTTGCCTTATATGGGTGCTTGGCGGACCTGCAGCCATAACAGTTTGGCAATCCCAGGGCGGACCTAATATTGATAGCTGTAGCATATTCTTCTTCATCATCCACGCTGTCATTGCTATCTGGGTCCACAGCCTGTGTTGCCAATTGTGATTCCGTATGCCTCAACGTAGTTCTCTCACCGAGGTCCTTGGACATTTTTTCCACTGCTTCAAACTGCAGAGCTATCTCGACTGCCGTGGCTAACGTCAGTTCACTGGAGTACGTAAGGAGCCTTGACCATGCTGCCGAACATAACGTGTGCTCCGCCAACTGATCACGGAACATTTCTTCCTCCAAAGCTCCAAACTGGCATCCTCCAGCCAGCTGCAGGTCTGCAACGTATCACTGCACTGACTCTCCAGTCTGCTGGTGGTGCTGCCGAAACTGAATCCTCCGGACTATGACGTTTTCCGGCGAGCAAAAGTAGCATGCCACTAGTCTGACCACGTCATCATAACTATCATTCTCTCCCAACGTGCTGAGAATTCGTTGTCCCTCCATGCCGAGATTATGGACCAAAATTGCTCATGCATGCAGTTTCTCCAATTCGCCGAGGTTCAAAGTCACCAAGTAGTTTTGGAAGGCCGCATTCTACCTCGCCCAGGGAACCGGCAGTTCACCCAGGAGCTCCAAAAATGGCTGAATACTAGAAACTCCCTCATACATACTTTTATCTTTGTCGCCAAATGTTATGTCCAGAACTCGTACTTCAATAACCAGGCCAGAGGTGCAGTAGAATGAAGGTTTATTTAGGAACTCACACTCTAATACAGGTGCTCTCATACAAGGCAGAAGTCTGGTTGTAAAGAGACCGTGGCTCTTCCGCATTCGCCTTTTATACCCAGGGTGGCTGCAGAACCGGAAAGGTGGAGCTGCCACCCATAGTACACCCAATATCTAATGTGTCATATTTGATACACTACAGTTATGTCATGTCAATGTGCCATATCGGCTTTGTTCTAAACACAATGTATGATGGTTGGAAGTTCCAGGTCTCGATGCATGGTATTAAAGATATAAAAGAGGAATGCACAGAACCCGGGATCTTTTTGCTGTAATTTATGTTGGAGAAAGAGTAAAGTTTCTGTGTCGTCCAATTTGTTGCCTCGCCTGCTCCTTTCTCCACATTGGTGACCTTAAGACGTGCCATGGAAAGCGAGCTGAGCACCGCCCCAGAGACTGCCTGGAGGGAGAGCACCAGCGCTGCGTGCATGGTCTCAGTCAAGCTCCAAGACTTCTGGCTTCACAACCCGACCGCGTGGTTCTTGCACATAGAAGCCCAGTTCGCACTCAGCGGGATAACAACAGACGATATCAAGTATAATTGCATGGTCACTGTGCTGGTTGTGGGCGCCACGCAACAGGTGACGAACCTGCTCCAGGAGCTGCCGGCCCAAGGAAAATATGAAGCGCTCAAGAGGATGCTTCTCCAGCGCTACACCCTTTCTGACAGTGAGAGGGCAGAGAGACTTCTAACACGTTTGGAGTTAGGTGACAGATCAGCAGTGGAGCTCATGGAGAGCATGTTGCCACTGAGGAGGAAGGACGACAAATCTTTCCTGTTCGCCCACTTGTTCCTCAGGAACCTATCGGCTACAGTGAGGGCGATCCTGGCCAACTCGCTGCAGCTGGTTGCTAAGGACTACCACGCCCTGGCGCAGGAAGCAGACCACATGATTTTGGCAACCAGAACTCTCAGCTTGCAGACAGTGGCACCAGCATCCATGACGGACTCCAGCATGGTCGAAGAACCATTCATGGCAGCCGGGACGGACACCGAGAGACGAAGGAATGGGGCGATCTGTTTTAATCATCGCCATTTCAGCTCCAATGCCCAACGCTGCCTGTCGCCATGCCAATTCAAGAAGCTGGGAAGATGGCACATTTGGAATTCAGTGGCAGCTGCAACCAATGGCAACAGGAACAGACTGCTTTATGTCGCAGTCACACGTTCGGGGAGATGGTTTTTGATGGACTCCTGCTCCCAGAAGAGAGTCATCCTGCCAGTCAATGCAGACAGGGTGGCAGGACTCAGCGGGCCCAAGTTCACGGCCGCCAACAGATCCACCATCAGGATATTTGGCAAGCGGACACTGACGATATGCTTTCATGGACACAACTTTCAATGGGACTTTGTGGTAGCTGCACGTTCCAGCCCCATTTTAGGCGTAGATTTTTTATGTGCTTATGGGTTGTTAGTCGATGTTGCTAATAGGAGATTAGTGGATGCTGTCTCTTTTACCTCACTGCCCTGCACAGCTCAGGGAGCTGGGTTGATAACACTGGCTAACGTTATAGCTCAAGGGGGTAAGTACCAACATTTGCTCGCACAGTTCCCAGTACTCACGGTCCTGACTTTTTCAGTTACGGTAACGAAACACAGGGTCGAATACTTTATAACAACAAACGGCCCGCCAGTGTTCACGCAACCTTGGCGTTTGGATGCAGCTAAAGTGGCCAGCGTGCGAGAGGAGTTTGCCAACTTAGAGCAGTTGGGCATTGTCAGGCACTCCAACAGCCTGCAGCCATACCCGCTCCACATGGTGCCTAAAGCCGACGGGTCATGGCGACCATGTGGCGATTTCTGGTGCTTGAATAATGCCATGGAACACAATTGTTATCCCATTCCGCACATCCAGGATTTTTCCACGCCCCTGGCCGGGGCGCATATTTTTTCAAAAGTGGATCTGGTCCGCGGATACCATCACGTCCAAGTGCGCATGGAAGACATTCCCAAAACAGCGGTAATAACTCCTTTTGGCCTTTTCGAGTTTTTACGCATGCCATTCAGATTAAAAGGTGCGGCACAGACTTTACAGAGGATGATGGACGCAGTGCTGTGCGACTTGTCCTTCATTTTTGTCTACTTAGACAACATTCTGGTAGCTAGTGTGTCCAAGGAGTACATCGCCCACCTCAAGACGGTTTTCCAGAGGTTGGAGGCACACAAGCTGATAGTTAACCTGGCAAAGTGCTAGTTTGGTGTGCCAGAGATTGATTTTTTTGGGGCCACTGCATTTCGCCAGAGGGCGCGATTCTGCTACCGGATAAGGTGCACGCTGCGTTGGACTTTCTGTGTCCGCAGACCATGAGAGCACTACAGGAGTTTTTGTGAATGGTTAATTTTTATAACCGTTTCCTTCCCTGAGCAGCCCAGCTGATGCAGCCGTTGTATGCCACGCTTAAAAAAAAAAGAAGCCCGCAGAAGCCATCGACTGGAATCTGAGCAAGTCAAGCTTTTAACGCCAAAACAGTGCTTGCGGTTGCTGCGTTGTTAGACCACCCGGATCCGTCTGCACGGAAAGCGCTCATTACAGACATGTCTGATGCTGCTATAGGGGCAGTGGTGGAGCAGTACGTCACAGGTTCGTGGCAGCCGCTCGCATTTTTCAGCTGAACTTTGCGTGACAACAAACACAAATACAGCACGTTCGATAGAGAATTGCTGGCTCTCCACCTGGCGATGTGCCATTTCCAGTTTTGGTTAGAGGGGTGTGAGTTCACCATGTTCGTGGACCGTAAGCCGCTGACGTACGTGATGGCCAAGGTCTCGGAACTGTGGTCGGCCCGGCAGCAGCAGCATTTGGCCACGATTTCGGAGTTTACTACCAACATTCAACACGTCACCGGTAAGCTCAACGTTGTGGCCGATTGTCTGTCACGCGCATTAGTTTCCCCAGTCTACATGGGAATAGATTTCCCCGTGATAGCCGTGGAGCAAGTTGGGGACACGGATATTTGTGCACTCCAGTCTGCACCTACTGGGTTAAGGCTGGAGAGCAGGGTGGTGCAAGAAGGGTGCCCTCCCTTGCGCTGCAATGTCTCCACCGGTCGCCTGCGCCCGGTGGTTCCGAGCTCTTGGCACGTTGTGTTTTTGAGTCGGTCCACTCCCTTTGACATCCAGGAGTGCGCGCTTCGGTGAAGCTAGTGGGGGCAAAATTCATCTGGCCGCTCTTGTGCAAGGACATGAAAGAGTGGGCTGTAGCTTGCATCACGTGCCAGCGGGCCAACGTGCACAAACACACCAGAGCCCCCCTCAAGCCGTTCCAAATCCCGGCCAGGAGGTTCAACCATGTCCACGGGGATTTGGTGGACCCCCCCCCTCCGCTGTCGCAAGGTTTTACGCACCTTTTAACAATCATGGACCGCACCACGCACTGGCCTGAAGTGATCCAGCTGGCTTCTACCATGTCCGAAGAAGTGGCTCATGCTTTTTTGTCAGCTTGGGTTGCACGGTTGGGATCCACGTCGGACATCACTTCCAACAGGGCTCCACAATTCATTTCGGAACGCTACAATGGCCCAGAGCCTGGGGGTCAAAATTCACCGCACTATCGCATACAACCCCCAGGTTAATGGGTTATGTGAGCGTTGTAGCATCAGCTTCTCCTCAGGCTAATTCAAGAAATCACTCTTCTTCATCTTAAAGAAACTCTCACTCAACTCTGTCAAGAATTGCTGTGTTCTGCATTCATCAGGACCCCAGTGTAAACAATTTCACTTTTGTAGAGAAACCTGATAAGGACTTGCTCTTAAAGGCTTAAGTGGACTATAAACTTCTGGAGTAAAACCCCAACTAGACAGTTCATGCTGATACTGTAGCATCCGTTCATACCAGGAACTGATACTCTTAAAAAGTCATGAATTCCTTAAGCTGACAGATATATGGTTGCCTCCTTCTTTTGGACATATAGCAGAAGCCTCTAGGCTGTCCCTGCTCACATTCCAAGAACTAAAAATTATCTACAGCTCAACAGTGCTTCCTAGTGGACATCTACAGAATATGTTTCATTACTTGTGCAATTTGTAACTGCTATTTCTGACTGAACATTAACACTTTTTATAGCCTACAAACCCACAGGATAATTCTGGACACTGTGAAGATCATCACTCTTTTTGATTGCCAATAATGGTTTGCCATAATTCATTAATCCTTGATTTAAACGTGAGTGCATGTCTTAGGAATGTCTTTTTCAGAAATGTTATTCAAATGAATGTTAAATTTATTCGTCGTCGTCGGCCTCCGTCGGTATATGATGACCATGGAAGAGAATCCTAAACGTCTACTCTGCTGGAACAGCACCGCCTGTGGCTGAACAGGCTGATGCGCGAATGACAGTCCCTGTCACACAGGTCACACTTGTGGGTGGTCTCCGTGCTGCTGGGTCTGTGGTGGTTTTTCCTGCGGGTCCTTTTATTAGTAATAGTATAAATGCATGGTCACTGAATATTAGCCTTGAGTCACTTAATTTAGTTAGATTTTATATTGAGTATACAATGAATTTCATAGGAACTGAATGAATGTTTCCTCAAACTCTGTTGTCCGTCTTCCCACTCGCGATAACCAGTCACCAGGCTGCCTCTTTGTTGGATAACGCCCTTGCATTTGATTGACTGTTCACAGACAAAGAAATGTTCCCTTATTGGACAAAAGCCCATTCAAACCCCTCTTTATGGAAGATAATTGGTCCGTCTTGCTGCCAGTCACACTTTTATGATATCAGAAGCGCGACCCTTTAAAAACAGAGGGAGCCGCCCTAGGCAGTTTTTGAGTCTTTTGAGTCTTTGAGTTTTTCTGTTGTCTTTGAGTTTCTCTGTTGTTTTTTGTTGTTTTCAGTGGTCTTTAAGTTGTTTGTCTAAGGTGTTCTGTAAGCTCGTGTTCTGTGTGTCCGAACCTTGTCAAGTCCTGTGCTAGCTTTCTTAAATCGTCTTTTGATAAGTTTTTGCCTGTTTCTTGGTAACTGAGGAGAAACTATTCTTTTCCTATGAACTCGCCTTTAAAGAGAGTTAAACTCTCAAATCTTTTTTTCCTTCACCTCAGATGCCGTTCTTATCCTACTTAAACGTTTTTCTTGGACTTTTTGACTTTCCCTGCCGTTAAAGTGGACTCTTAATTTCCCTGTTTTTAAAGTGAACTGATAGAGATTTTTGGACTTCCTTTCCCTGCCTCACCCATGTCTGACCACGATGAGAAACCTAGAGTTGGTGGATGAAACTGATTAAAACATTTTTCCTTCAGCCTTTCGGTTTGTCCTGCGGGCTGGGGACATACTAAATTTGGACTGGTTGCCAAAGGACGTCACGCCTGCTCTGGGGCCAGCCTTCACTGTGTCGCCGACTCCTCGCCACACACCCCATGGGAGCCCCAGCCGAGTCTATGCTTCTCACAGCTGTGAATGATTTGAAAGATGACCGGCAGTCGCTTTCCCCCTGTGTGCCACCTTACTGGCGCCGACCACCGCTGAATACCTGGAACCGGCTGTTCGTAAGTGAGACTCCCACTTTCCTATCTGCTGGGTTTAAACGAGATGTCCTAAATATCAATTATAATTGAACATAACCAATATTTCATGGTACAGTTAGTCCCTAAGCCGTAGGACAAAGCTATAAACTGAAGGAAAATTCTTATTAAATTTCAAGTAACCTCCTTTCATTTTTGTAGATTAATTCAGAAGTTCCTTTTTAGATAATCAGCTTATGTAATTTTTCACCATAAAATTGTGTTCTGATTTTTAGTTACCTCAGCCTTCCATTGCATTAGTTGAAACATAAAATCTGGTTTCCTCTTGGTTCCACAAAGGTTTAACTATAGATTTTATGCTCAGGAATCCATTAACAGTTGATGTGATACCTAACACCCGTTTATCATTTGAATCTGTTTACCCATCATTTGAATGCCATGTCATTTAACTTGAATGAGTTTCATTTAATACCAAAAGCCAGTTTAGAAAGCTTGGGATCAGTCCGCCAAGGTCTCCGCCTTTGACCGCCACCTAATCCACATAGCACCGGACCCCCATGATCCCTCCTGCAGGTGGTGAACCCACTGGAGGGCGGACCCATGTAACTCCTTCGGGCTGAGCCCGGCCGGGTCCCATGGGTGGAAACCCGGCCACCAGACGCTAGCCTTCGAGCCCCTCCCCCAGGCCTGGCTCCAGGGTGGGGCCCCGGTAACCCCATACCGGGCGGGGTACACTGAATCCTTCATATACAATTTATCATGAGAGTCTGTTGGATCCGGCCGCGGGTCCGGCCACGGGTCCGGCCGCGGGTCGAACCTCGGATTCAGGAGGAGCAATGTGGTTTTCATCCTGGCCGTGGCACATCGGACCAGCTCTTTACCCTCTCGAGAATTCTTGAGGGTTCGTGGGAGTTTGCCCAACCAGTTTACATGTGTTTTGTGGACTTGGAGAAGGCATTTGACCGCGTCCCTCGTGGATTTTTGTGGGGGGGTGCTTCGGGAGTATGGGGTATCGGGCTTGTTGTTACGAGCTATTTGGTCTCTGTACGACCGTTGTGAGAGTTTAGTTCGTATTGCCAACACTCGGTCGGAGTCATTCCCAGTGAGAGTTGGACTCCGCCAGGGCTGCCCTTTGTCACCGATCCTGTTCATAATTTTTATGGACAGGATTTCTAGGCGCAGCCAGGGAATGGAGGGTGTCATGCTTGGTGACCACAGGATCTCATCTCTGTTGTTTGCAGATGATGTTGTCCTGTTGGCTTCATCCAGCAATGACCTACAGCTCTTGTTGGGACGGTTTGCCGCTGAGTGTGAAGCGGCTGGGATGAGAATCAGCACCTCCAAGTCCGAGTCCATGGTCCTCAGCCGGAAAAAGGTGGATTGTCCTCTCCGGGTTGGGGACAGGCTCCTGCCCCAAGTGGAGGAGTTTAAGTATCTTGGGGCCTTGTTCACGAGTGAGGGGAAAATGGAGCGAGAGATCGACAGACGGATTGGAGCAGCATCTGCTGTGATGCGGACGTTGTACCGGTCTGTTGTGGTGAAGAGGGAGCTTAGTTCTAAGGCAAAGCTGTCAATTTACCAGTCAATCTACGTTCCTACTCTCACCTATGGTCACGAGCTTTGGGTAATGACCGAAAGAACAAGATCGCGGATACAAGCGGCTGAAATGAGCTTTCTCCGTAGGATTGCTGGACTCACCCTCAGAGATAGGGTGAGGAGCTCAGTCATCCGGGAGAGGCTCAGAGTAGAACCGCTGCTCCTCCACATTGAAAGGAGTCAGTTGAGGTGGTATGGGCATCTGATTAGGATGCCTCCTGGACGCCTCCCACTTGAGGTGTTTCAGGCACGTCCCACTGGGAGGAGACCCCGGGGCAGACCCAGGACTCGGTGGAGAGACTATGTCTCCCAGCTGGTCTGGGAACGTCTTGGTGTCCCCTCTGAAGAGCTGGAGCAGGTGGCTGGGGAGAGGGAAGTCTGGGCTTCTCTGCTTGAGCTGCTGCCTCCGCGACCCGGACCTCCGGAAAAGCGGTAGAAGATGGATGGATGGATGGGAGTTTCATTTAATAAACTTGTAAATGAGAGAAGTTGAAGCATTTTCCTTTGCATATATGCTTCCCTGGGTCACGGCAGTAAAAGAACTCACTAAATTTTGAGACTGAATTCATTAAGTAACTGAAGGTATGGAAATCAATTAATTGAAATTAATTAACAATTCATTCTTCTACTGAAAAGATTAAACTACTGGAAAGAAGATCTGCAAATTGAAATTTCAGAGGAACAATGGGAATTGGCTTGTACAGAAGCTCAAACCAAATCAATAAATGTACGCCTTAAACTGATACATTTCAAATGGCTAATGCGGATGTATGTTACACCGGAGGAGTTAAATAGATATAACAAAAATATACCAGATACATGCACAAAATGCATGGAAAGTAAAGGAACCCTATTTCATTGTTTATGGGAATGTAGATTAATAAGAATGTTTTGGGAAGAGGTGAGGGTAACAATTGAAAAAATAATCTCAAAACAAATCATATTGAATCCTAAACTGTTTTTGTTGGGTCTGTACCCAGAAAAGCATAATTTTAATAAAAGTGAAAGAACATTCATAGACCTCAGTTTGCTTAATGCCAAAAAATGTATTGCACTATTATGGAAAAAGACTCATAGACCAGATGTGACTCAGTGGTTAAGACAGATGTTAACAAACCTTCCATTAGAAAGAATAACATATATACTGAAATCAAAGGAAATTGTGTTTGAGAATATATGGAGACCTTTTATTGATTATGTAAAAAATTTAAACATAACTCTTGAAGAAGAAGGTGAATGATGTGTGTGGACCTTGTAAATTCCAAACTGGTGAACATAATATGTATACTTATGTATTGGATTGTCTAGACTAAACAGAGGAGCATTGTTGAAGACTTGATTTTGTTGGTGGTTGTTGGTGTTTTTAGTGCATTTTTTTTTTTTTTTGTAGTACTTTAGTGTTAGTGTTTGATTGTTTGTATTATGTTTGTTAAAAAAAAAAAAAGGTTCAATAAAGATATTGTGGAAAAAAAACAATTCATTCTTCTAGAACTGGTGCCCCCTTTTTACAAGTGCTTTTCTATTTTATTTAGTGAGTGTTGTGGTGACTGTTTAGCTCTGTCCCCTCGCACACCCACTATTAAATAAAATAAATAATTCCTGTACCCTATTACACTATATTTTATTAAATATCGCTACACCGTTTTCATAGGTCGCTTAAAGCAGTGCTCAGAGCTTCACTCACTGATGCAAATTGGGTCGACCGCCTGCACTGGGTTCTTTTCAGTTTGCACTCTGCACCTAAGGAGGATTTGGCAGCCTCCCTGGCAGAACTCATTTTTTCTCAGCCCCTGCAGATCCCCAGAGAGTTTTTACCGGAAAACCCTGCACCCAAGGCTGATCTGCCCATGCAGTTTTTGCACAGTACGGGGGCTTTTAACGTACCAGGCCACCATTGTTTTCCTCGCACCTTTGTCCCAAAAAGCTTGCTTTGTTTTTGTCAGGCACGATGTGCACCAGACCCCGCTGCGCCCACCGTATGACGGACCGTTCAGGGTGTTGGAACCTGGGGCAAAGCATTTTGTGTTAGACTTGGGGGGATGTAGGGAGACCATCTGCATCGACAGGCTGAAGCCCGCTTTTGTGTTGGCAGATGAGCAGGTGGTGTTGGCCCAAGCTCCCTGGTGCGGACGCCCACCGTTGGTTGCTCCGCAAGTTGATGATCCCTCAGCAGGGACGTGCACTCGCGAAGCTCATGTATTTCCTCCCCCTCCCTTTTTCCCTCCACAGACTGACGTGCCCTCTTGTACACCCCGCCAGCAGGGCGGTTTGACTGGATCGGCAACCCCTCACTACAGCCGCTATGGGTGCCGGCTCAAGCACAAAGGATGGGGGGGGGGGGTCCGTGCCCTTTCTGGGTGTTCAGGGGAGGGGGGACTGTGTGGGGGCATGGTGAGGGACTTCTCCACCCAGAGAAGAAGGCAGCTGGGGAAGGGGGAAACAATAGACTCTGCACCCTAACCCAGAAGCAAGGTGCACAATTCTGGTCAAAGCAATAAAAATCAGAATTACAGTATATTCATCTGATCTTATGTAAGTTGATCAGTTAGCAATCATCCAACCATTACTGTCATGCTGGACAAGAATAATGGAGTGTTCTTATGTTACAGGGGAAACAATGTTTAGAATCTTCTTGCATCTGATATAATTTGGATGTAGATTAAATGATAATGTTTTAATCATCCTTAATTATTTTTAATTATAACCTGAATCAAGGTATGAAATCTAGTTTATGTCACAACTCACCGTCCCCAGTCATCTGCCTCAGCTGCGCGCACACCTGCGCCTCATCAATCACAGACTATTTAACCCACTCGGCCCACATCTGCAAGTAAGCAACACTCGGTACATTAACCCCGCATGGTGAAGGTTAACTCATATTCCTGTCTCTGCTCTGTCCATAGGGTTGCCTGGCTGCACGGCGTGTCATTCTGCCCCCGGCGCTCCTCGTTCACCCACAGACCATTCACATTCCGCATACACGTACCCATACATCTCTTGTTGTTGAATAAAGCCTTTGAATCTCACCTGAGCCTGCGTGCATGTTCCCTGGGCCAGTTATTATGTCAGTACGGCTCCAGCAAGGCGGCCCAGCGGACAGCGGGCTCACATACCGTCTTTCCACCCTCGAGGCTTGGGTGGACTTGATCGCTCATCAACAAGTTATTCTCAATCAATTAACTACAATTACTCACCGGGGGGATCGCCTCGACCCCCAGCAGGCGTTCCCCCCGGCTCATCTTGGCGGGTCAGCTTCCGCGGCTCCCTTGGCTAGCCAGCCTAGCTCGGGAGCGCCAACCCGGCTCACTCCGATCCCCACACCCGTACACTTTAACGGGAGACTCGGTGAAGCGTGGGGGTTCATCCTGCAGTGTGAGTCGGTGTTTCAGCGTGTTCCCGGGGACTTTCCCTCAGACCACAGCCGGATTGGGTACGTGGCTAACTTCTTGGAGGGGCGAGCGTTAGCTTGGGCTTACGCCGTCATGGCAAAGCCCGGCCACGCGAACCTGTCCTATGCCCATTTCGTGCGAGATTTCTTTGAGGTTTTTGACCACTCGGATCGTGACAGCGTTCTAGCCGATCGGCTCCTTAACCTTTGCCAGGGTAGCCGGTCGGCGGCCGATTACGCTGTTGACTTCTGGGTGGCAGCGGAAGAGGTTGGCTGGGGCGAGGCATCTCTCTGCAGCATCTTCCTCCGCAGCCTCTGTTCTAGTCTGCGGGATGAGTTGGCTAGCCGGGATCTTCCAGGACGGTTATCTGAATTAATCTCCCTAACTATCAGTTTATATAACAGGCTGCGAGAGCGGGCCACCGAGCGGAAGTCTTACAACCCCTCGCACAGAACCCCCGCCTGTGCCTCTCAGTCTCGCCCCCTGGCGTTACCCGCTCCGAAGTCCACCGATGAGCCTGAGGTGATGTTGGTCGGGCAAACCAAGCTCCCCCTAGCAGAGAAACAGCGCCGCCGGGAGCTGGGCCTCTGCATGTATTGCGGGGGCAACCAGCACTCCGTGGAGCATTGTCCGATCAAGCCAAACGGGGGGGTCCGCGAGTCACTGTAGGGGGCCTCGCGGACGCCAACCAGCCAAATCCCCTCTCAAATTGTTCACTGCCCATTAGGTTCTGTCACAATTCCACCGGGCACCTCACTCACACACTGGTGGACTCGGGGGCAGAACAAAACTTTATTTCCAAGAGCCTGGCAACCCGCTTGGGCATCCCTTGTCAAGCATTACCAGCTCCCCTCAACCTCATCCCTCTCTCTTGTTCTCCCCTGGAAGTAGTGACGCATCGCACCAAGCCGGTGTCAGTCATTGTCTCTGGCAACCATCGAGAGGACCTCAGCCTGTTCGTCGTGTCCACCTCGGCTTCCCCCGTCATCTTGGGCTACCCGTGGCTGCACCTCCACAACCCCGTGCTCGATTGGCAGTCCGGCAGCATCCTCTCGTGGAGCTCGTTTTGCATGGGCACCTGCCTCCAGTCTGCGGCTTGTGCCCCATCCTCTCCTCTTCCTGCTCCTGACTCATCTCCCCCGGACCTCATCCTGGTGCCTCCGGAGTTCCACGATCTGGGGCTCGTCTTTAGCAAGCCCAAGGCGATGTCTCTTCCCCCCAACCACCCGTATGACTGCGCCATAAACCTCCGCCCGGGGGCGCCGTTACCATCCGGTTGCCTCTACAGCCTGTCTGCCCCGGAGCCGAAGGCCATGGACACATACATCGGGGAGTCGCTCAGCGCCAGCATCATCCGCCCCTCCTCGTCTCCACTCGAAGCTGGGTTTTTCTTCGTCTCCAAAAAGGATGGATCCCTGCGGCCGTGCATCGACTTCCGGGCCCTGAACGACATCACGGTGAAGGACAGATACACCCTTCCGCTCATGGACTCTGCCTTCCACTCCCTCCAGGGGGCCACCTGGTTCACCAAGCTGGACCTCTGCAGCGCATACCATCTCGTTCGGATCCGGGAGGGCGATGAGTGGAAGACGGCATTTCGGACGCCCAGCGGCCACTTCCAATACCTGGTCATGCCGTTTGGGCTCACCAATGCTCCTGCCGTCTTCCAACGGCTCATCAACGACGTCCTGTGAGACTTCCTGGGGGTCTTATTATTCGTATACTTAGATGACATCCTTATCTTCTCCAGGTCTCGGGAGGAGCACCAAGCCCACGTGAGGCGGGTTCTGCAGTGGCTTTTGGAAAACAGACTGTATGTTAAGGCAGAGAAATGCGAGTTCTTCGCCAAGACGACCTCTTTCCTGGGCTTTATCATCTCCCACGATCAGATCCTCCCCGACCCCGCCAAGGTCAAAGCGGTGGTCGAGTGGCCCACCCCTTCTTCCAGGAAACAGGTGCAACAGTTCATTGATTTTACTAATTTTTACCGCGGTTTTGTGCCTAACTACAGCTCCATCGTCACCCCCCTGACCCGCCTCACCTTCCCCAAGGTGCCCTTCCAGTGGACCGAGGAGGCAGCAGCAGCGTTTGAAACCTTGAAGACGGAATTCTCCTCCTCCCGGGTCCTGACCCAGGTTGACCCCGCGCTGCAGTGCTTGGTTGAAGTGGACGCGTCCGACACGGGGGTGGAGGCAGTTTTGTCCCAACGTTCTCCGGTGGATGGGGTGATGCGCCCCTGTGCCTTCTTCTCCCGGTGCCTGTCTGCAGCTGAGCGCAATTATGACGTCGGCGACAGGGAGCTTCTGGCAGTAAAGCTCGTGCTGCAGGACTGGCATCACTGGCTGGAGGGGGCAGCGCAGCTTTTTGTGGTCTGGATGGACCACAAGAACCTGGAGTACCTGAGGTCGGCCAAGCGCCTGAATACCCGCCAGGCACGCTGGTTTCTGTTTTTCGCACGCTTCAGGTTCACAATCACCTACCTTCCAGGCTCCAAGAATGGGAAACCCAACGCGCTGTCCAGGCAGTTTGCCCCTGAGACCCCGGAGGAACGGGATCACACCATCCTGCCCGACTCGTGTGTTGTGGGGGCGTTTCCTGGTCCATCAGGGACAAGATCCGGAGGGCGCAGGAGACTGAACCGGACCCTGGTGGCGGCCCGGCAGGGAGGCTCTTCATGCCATCGGCGGTTCAGGGGGATGTCATCCATTGGGCCCACACGTCCAAGCTCGCCTGTCATCCTGGCATGTCCCGGCTGGTGGACCTCCTTCAGCGCTCTTTCTGGTGGCCCGGACTTCGGAAGGACGTCGTCAATTATTTCCGGGCTTGCCCCCAGTGCGCTACGAGCAAGACCCCGAACTCACCTCCTGCAGGGCTGCTCCATCCCCTGCCGGTCCCGGGCAGACCCTGGTCACATATAGCCCTGGACTTCATTACTGGCCTCCCCGTTTTTAATTCATACGACACCGTTCTGACTATTGTGGACCGATTCTCCAAGGCCGCTCACTTTGTGCCCCTCCGTGGTCTCCCCACAGCACGGGAGATGGCCGATCTCCTAGTCCAACATGTGGTCAGACTGCACGGGATCCCAACGGACGTCGTATCTGATCGGGGGCCCCAGTTCGTGTCCCAAGTATGGAGGTGTCTTTGCAATGCCCTGGGGGCCACGGTGAGCCTCTCCTCCGGTCACCACCCCCAATCCAACGGGCAGTGTGAGCGCACTAACCAGGAGTTGGAAGCTGCCCTGCGCTGCGTCACCTCCTCCAACCCATCCTCCTGGAGCTCTTACCTGGCCTGGGTGGAATATGCCCACAATTCAACACTGTCTTCGGCTATTGGGATGTCCCCCTTCCGGGCGTCATTGGGCTATGATCCCCCTTTGTTCTCCGAGCAGGAGGGCAAGGTAGCAGTTCCATCCATCCAGGCACACCTGAGGCGCTGCCGGAGCCTGTGGACCAGGACGCACGAGGCGCTTTTACGCACGGCGGTGCGCAACAGCACTACGGCCAATCGCCACAGGAAGCCTGCTCCCGGTTACCAGGTGGGCCAACAGGTCTGGCTATCGGCCCGGGACGTCAATCTCAAGGCCGACAAGAGGAAGCTGGCGCCACGCTTTATCGGTCCCTTCACCATCTCTAAGGTAATCAACCCGGTGGCTGTGCGTTTGGCCCCCCGACCCTCCCTCCGTGTATGCCCCACGTTTCATGTTTCCAAGGTCAAACCCGTGATCTCTGACCCACTCTGTCCTCCTCCTAGGGCACCTCCCCCTCCTGTGATGATCGACGGCCACCCGGCATGGGGGGTCGCCTCCATCCTGGACTCCCAGCACCGAGGTCGTGGGCTGCAGTACCTGGTGGATTGGGAGGAGTATGGCCCGGAGTGGAGATCCTGGGTGTGCTCTTCCTATGTGATGGATAAGGGTCTTATCACGGAGTTCCACCGGGCGCACCCGGATAAACCAGCGCCAGGAGGCGCTGCTCGGGGGCGGGGAGTACTGTCACAACTCGCCGTCCCTAGCCATCTGCCTCAGCTGCGCGCACACCTGCGCCTCGTCAATCACAGACTATTTAACCCACTCGGCCCAGAACATCGGTCTGGAGCCGTCTGTTAATCAACGCTCTCAATCCCTCTGCAGGATCGTTCCTTCCCGACCTGCAGCATCTCCTACCAGCAAGTAAGCTGTATTTTCACTCACCTGTCTTCCAGTCTCTCCCCTGTGCACAGGTGGATTCCCTGGCGGCGGATTCCTCCTGTCCTCGCCACCTCCTCTTCCTCCTCATCCACTCCTCGTCGAGCGCGCAGCAGGACACTGTCTCCCAGGCAAGAGTTCCTTTGCCAACGTCAGCCACCGTAACATCTGCAAGTAAGCAACACTCGGTACATTAACCCCGCATGGTGAAGGTTAACTCATATTCCTGTCTCTGCTCTGTCCATAGGGTTGCCTGGCTGCACGGCGTGTCATTCTGCCCCCAGCGCTCCTCATTCACCCACAGACCATTCACATTCCGCATACACACACCCATACATCTCTTGTTGTTGAATAAAGCCTTTGAATCTCACCTGAGCCTGCGTGCGTGTTCCCTGGGCCAGTTATTATGTCAGTTTATAGGGATTAAGCTCTTAGACTTGATTCAGACAAATAAAATATTATAGGAGGGGGTTGTGCAGCATCTTAGACAGAGACAAGGAATAAACATGGGAGAACAATGCCCAGAGAGTTCCTGGAGATATAGCAGGAAGGAGTCAGAGGCATAGGGGTTGAATGCTGTGTGATGTAGATGTCATGCTGTGTGAGAGGAAAACTCCATGAAACATGTGAAGAGGATTTGAGGGGAGAGAGGAGAGCTTGTTGAATTCATTCATTCTGTTCTGTGCTTGTGAGATGTGAAGTGTGTAATAAACCGTCTGCCCATGGATCTGCCTCCTATTTGACACACTCCACAATATAGCTATTTAGAGAAAACTAAGCTTAGAATGTGATAACTCACTCTGGGCCATTATCAGCCACAGCTGCGCGCACACCGGCTCCTCATCAGGCCAGGACTATATAACCTCACTCTGCCTGCAGGCCTGCACGGAGCCATCTGTCTCCCTGGCTTCATGAAGCGCACCTCACGACTTCCTAGCCAACCTCATCACGATTATCCACCTTGCCACCTCGGCATCAACGCTTGGAGGAGATCCTCTCTGAACCAAGTAAGCCTACCCTTTACTCACCTGTTCTCCGCTACTCCCCTGTGCATAGGCGGTATCTCCCGGTGGCGGAATCATCCCTCTCGGCGGCAGTCTCCGCTCTCTCCTCTCCACCCTCTGCACAGCTGCAATGATGCTGGGACAGCGGGCGCTATCTACCTGGCCAACAGGTGCTCACCATCTGCCTGGAACAGTAAGCCACAATTATGCCTGAGTGTGTGTCCATCTTGCCCCTTGCTAATTGTGTGTCTTTGCTCCATCCATAGGGTTGCCAGGCTGCACGGCGCTCTGCTCCCTCCCAGCTGCTTGGAGTCTCCAGCCCGCACTCACATGCACAACACTACACATTCACGCATTCACACACAAAGCACTGGTTCAATAAAGATAATTGTATCCGAGGACTTCCGGTTATGGCGGCCACGTAGGAAGACGTGTTTCACACTGCTCTGCTCCTAAAAATAAAAAGTAGGCTAAAACTCTCTCAATTGGAACAAAAACCTATCCCAGCATTTAGGCGCGGATATGGTAAAGACTAAGGCTGGGAAATTAGGCGGAGGAAAAAGTGATTCGGCAAAACAATCCAAACTAACAGACTTCCACGCTCGTGACGAAGCAGAAAAATCTCCAAAGACAATGGCGGAGGGAGCTAGCAGCGGAGCGGTGACTGCTGAGGAGGGGACGAGTGCGGTACTTGCTGCCATCAGCTCCATGAGAGCAGATTTTTCGTCTAAATTTGATGGGATTATAGCAGCGATAGAAGGAATGAGAAAAGAAATAAGCGACTGTATGGAGCGAATATCGCAGGTGGAGCTCCGAATCTCAAGCGCTGAAGATGACGTCACCAGCCTACAATTAAAGGTGCAAACATTGGAATTTAAAAAAAAAACGTCTGGAAGATAATGTCCTGGACTTAGAATCCCGGTCGCGACGGAATAATTTGAGGCTGGTGGGCCTCCCGGAGGGAGCGGAGGGAGGGGATACATGTTCCTTTTTGGAAAAGTGGATTCCAGAAGCGCTGAACAACGCGGATCTGCAGTCATCGGTCATCTTAGAGAGCGCTCACCGAATCGGCCCACCGAGAGATAATAAGACACCACCGAGGACGCTGATTATGAAGTTCGTCAGCTACAGAGATAAGATGATGGTCACCAACGCAGCGCGAGCTAAAGGAGAAATTAAATACCAGGATCAACAGGTGCGGTTCTACCCAGATTTGGCCACAGGAATTCAACAATTAAGGAAACAGTTCGACCCCGCCTGTAAACAGCTGCGCAACCTCGGGATTCGTCACGGAGTGATTCATCCGGCAAGACTGCTGGTCACATATAAAGGGAGAACCCATATCTTCAAGACCCCTCAGGAGGCGCAGGAGCTCATTATGCAGATCCAAGAGGAGACTGGTGGGAGCTAAGCATGAAGCATGAACAAGATATAAAGGTAGAATATTTAAGCATTTGTACAGGCATCTGATTGATCTGAAACATATAACATGTCTACAAAATACAGATTGTATTATATATATAAAAAAAAAAGCTATGATGTACAAAGTTGCTATAAAATTTTGGAGTTATGTTGGAAAAACTACAGAAGAGAGTTAATGTCATGTCATTTAAAAGTAGTAGAGTCAGGGTGATTGAGAGGAGAAAGAGTGAGTGGTTTGACTGATCCTCACAGGTGTGGAACAGTCACTAGCTATAACGGGAGACGGAATTTTTTTTTTTTTTTTATTTTGGGGGGATTACCATGAATGTGGGGAAAGGGAATTTGTTTTTGTGTAGTTTGTAGGATGAATGTTCAACCATCCATGTTTTTGCTTCTCTGTATGAGCATGTTTATATTGCAAGGTAATCTCAAACTCCTTATTGATCATAGACCAAAGCGTTAATCTTAATTTAACTTCATGGAATTGCAGAGGTCTACAAAATCTAAAAAAACTTAAACAAGTTATGAATAAAATAAAAGACATAGGTTCAAAAATTGTGTTTTGGTTTTTTTTATTTAAGTTTTTGTAAAGGGTATACAGGTCATTACAGCATTGCATTGTTAACATTTTCATCGTACGTTCCCTTATATTTTGCTATTTGACAACATTGGTAGAATAGTTATTACAACACCCCCTTTTTTTTAAAGTGAAAGAAAAAGTGAAATTAAAGAGAATTAAATTTAAAAAAACAAACAAAAAAATGAATAAACAAACAAACAGAACAGTAAAAAACAAACAAACAGAAAATTAAGTAATTAAAAGTAAAAGAGCATCTGAGTAGCATTGGAACAAAGAGTGGGACCATCATTGAAATGGTATTTGTCAAAGATTAGATCTAATGGAAGACACATATGCGATCCAGGGTTGCCAAAAGTTCATGAACCCATCCATGTCCTGTCTCAGTGCGAATGTCAACTTTTCCATTGGGTAAATGTCTTGAATCACGTTAATCCAATCTTCAGGTGTAGGACAGTCCTTCAGCATCCATTTTTTAGTTAGGGCTTTTTTACTTGCCGATATTAAAACATTGAATAAGTATTTATCTCCTCGTCTTTCCAGTGAGTCCGGTAGTAAACCCAAATACAAAGTTATAAAAGAAAAGGGAACTGTTATTTTGAATATTTTCCCCAATATTGTCTGTACATTGGTCCAATATTGGTGGATAACTGGGCATGACCAAAACACATGAAAATGATTTGCAGTCTTTTCACCACACAAGCGCCAACAGTTCAACCCCTTATGGGTAAATTTGTTTTGTGCAGGTGTTCTGAAAAATCTTACCAAATTTTTCCATCCAAATTCTCTCCACTGCAGGGATGAGGTACTTTTCCATTGCTGTCTATTTAGCTTTTCCCATATTTCCAATTGTAAAGTGAAATTCCCCTCTTTTTCCCATCTCTCTTTTATATATGATGTGTTGTCTCCTTTTAAGTCTTGAAGACCTTGGTATATTTTAGAAATGTATCTGATCCCTGGGATCCCTTTATATGCCATTAAGAAGACCTTCAGAACACCTGACTGGGCCCTTTCCAAATCCTCCTTTTTAAGTATATTGTTTATGTGGTGTCTAAGCTGAAAGAACCTGTAAAGATCTTGATTTATTAGACCTTGTTTTTTCAAATCTTCAAAACTTCTTAAAGTTTGCCCCTTAAAGAAATCGTAATATTTTATCAGCCCTTTCTCTTTCCACTCTTTAAATCTAGTGTCTGTTTTATTGGGGGTAAAGTCTTGATCATAGGCAATCCATTGCAGAAGTCGATAGGGCTCTTTAGCTTGATTCTCTCTGACTATCTTAAACCAAATTTTTAGCGGGGTCTCTACCCACGGGTTAGTGTTATTCAAGAGTTTAGGTAAGGCATTGTTCCCTATTATTGCCTGTAGGGGGATGTCACTTGTTATTTGGCATTCCATCTCCTTCCATTGTGCAGTGTAGACTGGGTTACATATCTCTACTAAAGTTTTAATTTGTGCAGCTATAAAATAGTCCCTGATATTTGGCAGCGCGAGCCCACCGTTGTCTTTGTTTAGCTGTAGGGTTCTATATCTGATTCTAGGTCTCTTGCCCTGCCATATGAATCTTGAGATCCTTCTGTCTAGCTCCTGCCATGTTTTTTTGGGGGGTTCTACCGGTATTGTTTGGAAAAGGTATAGAAGACGTGGGAGTATATTCATTTTGACTGCTTCAATTCTTTGTGCAGTACCTAAGAATGGTATCATATTCCATCTTGCTAGGTCAGATTTTATTTTTGTCACCAGTGGATCATAGTTTAGTGTTATAATTTTGTTGAGTTGTTTCGGGATATTGACCCCCAGATATTTCATAGATTCCAGCTCCCAGTTAGTTTTGAGTTCACTTAGTGAATAATGATTTGGGTCATAGTTGAATGTTAAAACTTGGGTTTTATGCATGTTTAATTTGTACCCCGATAAATCTCCATAGTCTGAAAAAACTGAGATTAGTTCTGGTAAAGAAGTGTCTGGTTGCCCTAGGTATATTAAAATGTCATCAGCAAAGAGTGCTATTTTATGTTCCTTCTGACCAAGTGTAATACCTTGAATTTTTTGATTTTGTCTTATCCATTGGCTCAGAGGTTCTATGAAGATTGCAAAGAGCAGTGGAGACAGGGGGCAGCCTTGACGACATCCTCTTTCCAGCTCAAAAGATGATGATAAATTACCGTTAATCCTTATTTTAGCTGTTGGTTTTTTATATAATGCCTGTATAGTTCTAATGAAGTTGTTATGAAAATTGAAACTGGATAAGATTCTATATAGGAAAGACCAGTCAACCGAATCAAATGCTTTTTCAGCATCTAATCCCAATATGACTGCATTTAAGTTATATTTTTTTATATGATGAATTATGTGTAAAGTGCGTCGAATGTTGTCTTGTGTCTGTCTTTGTCTTATAAAACCTGTTTGGTCTAAGTGAATTAAGTCTGTCAGTATGTTTTCTAACCTTTTGGCAAAGATAATGGTAAAAAGCTTATAGTCCTGATTTAATACACTGATTGGTCTGTAGTTGGAGCATTCTAGTTTATCCTTTTCAGGTTTAGGTATAACTGCAATGACCCCTTCTCTCCAGGAGGGGGGGATTTCCCCTGTGTGGAGGACATAGTTAAATGTTTTCAAGAGGAGAGGAGATAGTTGCTGTTTAAAGGTTTTGTACCATTCTGCTGTATAGCCATCTGCTCCTGGGGATTTGTTTGCTTTAAGTTTCATAATTGCTTTTTCCAATTCTTTAGGTTGTATTTCTGACAGTAGTGTTTTATTTTGTGATTCCGTAAGTTGGGGAAGGTGTAATGTGTTTAGGAATGTCTCGGATGCGTTTTTATGTTTTTTGTGGGAGTATAAGTTCTTGTAGTAATTCTCGAAGCTTTTAAGAATATCCTGAATTCTGAATTTTATTTCCTTTGATGCTGGGTCTCTGATTTTGTAGATTGCTCTTTCTGTTTGTTGTTTCCTCAATTTATAGGCTAGTAATTTTGCCGATTTACTGCCTGCTTCATAGTGTTTTTGTTTCAGAAATGTAAGTTTCTTCTGGATTTCTATTGTGTAGATCTCATTTGTTTGATTTTTAATTTCTTTAATCTTGAGCGAGCCATTAGAATGAGTGTTGTCTTTGTGTTCTTTTTCTAGGTTCTTGAGTTTTGACTCTAGTGTGATTAGTTTTTCTTGTCTCAATTTCTTTTGGGTTGCCAGTTTTGCAATAATTTTTCCCCTTATTACAGCTTTGCACGCATCCCACAGTATTAAAGGGGATACTTCTCCATTATCGTTTTCTTCCAAATATTTGAAAATATCTGATTCCAATTCATCTTTCAGTGGTCCTTTCAGGACATTTGAATTCAACCTCCAGGAAAATGTATTATTTGTGTATTTATGGATGTTTAAGTCCATATAGATCGGACTGTGGTCAGAGAGATCCATCAGTCCTATTTTACATGTTTTTACTCTTCCAATGTCTCTATTAAACATAAAAAAGTAATCAATCCTTGAGTAAGATGAATGTGGCGTTGAATAAAAAGTATAATCTTTTACATTGGGGTTGAATTCCCTCCATACGTCACAGATTCCCATTTCTTTTAGTAGCATCCGAGTTTTCCTATTTTGAGTGTTATTTTGATGTGAAGAATTACCTGTTGCATCCCAGTATGGATTCAGTCTTAGATTGAAGTCTCCACCACATATCACTAAACCTTGGGCTTTAGTTATCATTAGGTCGAATACATTTTTATAAAATTTCCATTTAGCCCCTGGTGGTGCATATACATTCAGCAGGGTGATATCTTCTCCCTCTAGCCGCCCAATTACCAAACTGTACCTCCCTTCTTTATCTTTGTGTTCTGATTTTTTTTCAAATGTAATTTTGGTTGATATCAATGTCGCTACTCCCCTCCTCCTCCCTGACTTATATGAAGATGAAGAGATCATTTTAAACCCTTGTCTACTGAGTTTAGTGTGTTCCACGTCTGTTAGGTGGGTTTCTTGTAAAAGTATTATTTCTGCTTTGTCTTTTTTCATTTTGCGTAGAATCTTGGATCTTTTAACTGGATTCAGGATCCCTTTTACATTATATGAGGCTATTTTGGTTACACCCTGTTTCTCCATTGTATTTTCTTATTTAGTATAACAGTGTGGTGGACCTCTTTTTTGCTACTCAGAAACTGAAAGAACATTAAGAACATAAAAAACATTAAGAACATAGTGTATGAGACTTTAAAACAAAAAACTGTCAAAAAAACTTCCTGAGCTGGGGTCTCTTTAAAGACCCTGTAAGAGCCTTGATGGAGTGTAGGCTCTGAGGGAAATTCCTCAAACTCTGTTATGTGTTGAGGGCCCTCTCTTACCCCTGTAAGTTGTCCCATGTTTTTAACGTGAATTTCAGATCCCAATCCGAATTTGTAATGATTTTTTTTTTTTTTTATGCCTATACCCTATGAGATTGTGTGCACCCTCCCACCCCCATCACAGCAAACCTTCACTCTAATACAGTATTTGTTAGTGTGGGGAGAACATGTGGGTCATTGTTACATTTCTATTTTAACAAGATTTTTTTTTTTTCCTTTAAATTAAGAAGACATTTGTTTCTAATGCTACAACTGCTCCATGAAAGGTTTTACCACATGCTGATTCTGCATCTCCTTTAATGTTTGTTACCTTGTAGGAGGGGGGATGGAAGTGCAGAATGACTGAAAAGAGAGAAAAAAACAAAAAGGTCGCTATTTCTTCCTGGAACTGGAAAGCTTATCCTTGTAGCTCTGGGGCTGGGTTTCCCGCTGCTGGCCCGTGGATTTAGAAGGTCTCTGAGTGGACCACGTTTGAGCTCTGATTTTCTCGCTCAGATTCACTGCGGGTTTAAACACCGTTACCGGGAGTCCTCTTCTCGCCATGTCAGTTGTTGCTTCTTCCGCTGAATTGTAGAGACATGACTCTTCACCGTAAAAGACCCTTAACTTCGCCAGAAATGGCGTCTGAAAGCGTAGATTCTTTTCCCGTAGAACCTTTTTGGCGTCGTTATATTCCCGTCGCTTTTTAAGAACCTCAGGGGCGTAATCGTGCTCCACGAAGACTTTTCTTTTTTGATGCATAAATCCTTTTTTCTGCCAAGCCCGTCTTACAACCTCTTGTTTTATTTTGAAATCGGAGAATCTTACCAACACTGAACGTGGGTGTGCTTCTGCCGCTGGCTTTGCGGCTAATGTACGATGGGCCTTTTCTATTTTCAAATCGGTGGTTTGTGGAATATCCAACTTCTCTCTCAATAAGGATTCCACGCATTCCGCCACTGTGTTGAAACCATCTTCAGCTCCTTCTTTCAGACCGTGAATTCTGATGTTATTGCGTCTCTGTCTTCCTTCTTGGTCGGCTAGCTTAGCCTCCAGCCTTGACTGTTTTCTGTGTAAATCCAGCACAGAATCTTCAAGCACTTTTACTCTTTCTTCAGCTTCCAAGATTCGGTTTTCGGCCTGGTCCATTCTGCTGTTCGTCCTTATTAGTTCCTCTCTGAATTCGTGAAATTCGGCCCGAAATCGTCGTAATTCATCATATAGCGATTTCAGGCTAACCTTTTTGTTAGCTGGGCCCAGCTCTTCGTCTCCTGAATGGAGGTCCTCGGGATCAGATTCTGCGGCCGCTGCGCGTCCTGACCTGGGGAATGCCAGTTTCTTCTGTTTGTGGTTAGGCATGGTGTTTTTGTCTTTTGATTTTTATTCTTCCAAAAATCCGTTAAGTCTGATTTTGACGATGTTTTCCTTGGATTGGATCTGGGAGGTTCAGCGTTAAGTTGCTATCACCATGGCGTCCAGACCAGAAGTCCAAAAATTGTGTTTTTACAAGAAACTCATCTAATAGAGGAGGATGTAAAAAGAATTAGGAGAAGATGGCAGGGAAATGTGTTCACCTCATCATTTTCATCCCGAGCCAGGGGAGTTATGACTCTCATACATAAAACAGTCCCATTTCAAGTGAAAAATGTAATTGGAGACAAATTAGGAAGGTATCTAATCATCCAAGGATCTTTGTTATTAGAAAATATAAATCTGGTGAACTTATACGGTCCCAATATAGATGATCAAAACTTCTTTGTTAATTTATTTCTTACTTTATCATCACTTACAGGGCAACATATAATAGCAGGGGATTTTAATTGTACATTGAATCCCAGTATAGATAGATCAACAGGACTGGACTGTACGCACAATGGATGCAGGACGACCATTAATCATTTTATGAAAGAATTGAGATTGCTAGATATATGGAGAGAAATGAAACCACAAGTCAAAGCCTATTCTTGTTATTCTAATACCTACAAGACATTCTCACGTATTGACTATTTTTTGATCTCCACAGAATTAAGGTCCAAGATTCAAAACTGTTTCTCTGATAACATCGTGATATCTGATCATGCACCCTGCTGTCTAATATATGTAGATAAGAAATTGACAAAGGATCCAGGTAGGTGGCATTTTCAGCATAAATGGCTTCAGGATGAGGAATTTGTTAAGTACATAGAAAAACAGATAGATGAGTTCTTTGATATCAATACTACACAAACATCAGCATGTATAAAGTGGGAGGCTTTCAAAGCTTTTATTAGGGGGCATATTATTAGTTATACAGGTTCAAAATCTAAGAAGACTTGAGAGGAGAGAGTCCAATTAAGATAAGATAAGATAAGATAAGATAAGCCTTTATTAGTCCCACAAAGGGGAAATTCCAGGATTGCAACAGCACAGGGATAGCAACACTCAGAGCAACAATCAGAAGGCAAGAAAAAAAACAAGCAAGCAAGAGCAGCTAATATACATATGTACATATTACTATAAAATATATATATACACACACACACACACAGACACACAGTGCAGAGCATTGTAGCTGGATGGAATAAATATATGAATATATGAACACACAGTGCAGAGCATTGTAGCTAGATGGAATAAATATGTAAATATATAAACACCCACAGTACGGAGCATTGCAGCTAGGTGGAATAAATATGCAAGTATATAAACACACACAGTGCGGAGCAATGTAGCTAGATGGAATAATATGTAGATATATAAAAACACAGTGCGGAGCATTGTAGCTAGATGGAATAAATATATAGATATATAAATATAAACACACCCAGTGCTGAGCATTGTAGCTAGATGGAATAAATATATAGATATATAAATATAAACACACCCAGTGCAGAGCATTGTAGCTAGATGGAATAAATATGTAAATATATAAACACACACAGTGCAGAGCATTGTTGCTAGGTGGGATGAAACAGCATAACCGTCTATTTAGTTATCCTACATGGTATGATTATGTGCCCATACATATTCTCACCCTCCATAGCGACCGGTATGTTCCTAGTTGTATGCCGGAGAGGACCATTGTGTAAGTCTATTGCATCTTTTGCATTCAAAAAACTATTAGTTTGTTACGTCGTTTTGCTATCTCTGCGAGCAGCCCTGCTTAGGTTGTACAGTCTGACAGCCGTTGGTAGGAAGGACCTACGAAACCTCTCGGTTGTGCACCTGGGATGATGTAGTCTGCTGCTAAATGAGCTCCTCAGTGCATCCAGTATGTCCTGCATAGGGTGGAACTCGGACTCCAGCAGAGATGACAGTTTAGCCACCGTCCTTCTCTCTCCTATCTCCTCCATCGGATCAAGGCGTTGCCCCAGGACAGAGCTAGCTTTCTTAATCAGTTTGTTCAGTCTCTTCCTATCGGCTGCAGTAATGCCACTGCCCCAGCAGACCACTCCAAAAGTGATGGCTGATGCCACCACCGTGTCATAGAATGACTTCAGCAGCGCCCCTTGTACACCAAAAGACCTGAGTCTCCTCAGCAGGAACAGCCTGCGCTGTCCCTTCTTGTAGAGTGCGTCAGTATTGTGTGACCAGTCTAGTTTATTGTTCAGATGAATACCCAGGTACTTGTAGGATGTCACCATCTCGATGTCTGTTCCCTGTATATTTACTGGTGCTGTGAGGGGCTGCCCAATTGGAACGTAAAATAAAAATTCTTCAAGAAAAAGTGTATGCAGGAAGTAACCCAAAGTTAGAGAACGAATTACTGATTCTGAGAGCTGAATATGACAAAAAAATCAGCGAATAGAGCTGCCTCGAGTCTTCTAAGATTGAAGCAAACTTTTTATGAACAAGGTGAAAAATCAGGAAAATTATTGGCATGGCAGATTAAACAATTAGAATTTAAAACACCAATTACCAGTATTATAAGTAACGGACAGGCAGTTGCAGATCCTTTAGAAATTAATAGTGCCTTTAGAGATTATTATGAAAAACTATATGATACAAAAAATGAAACTGACTTAACAAAACTAAATGGGTTTTTGGATGGATTATCTATACCGTGTATTCCAAATGAAAACAGGGAGATACTGGAGTCTAAAATTAGTCAAGAAGAAGTTGGGCTAGCCATTGATAATATGAAATCATGAAAAAGTGCAGGACCAGATGGTCTTCCAGTTGACCTCTATAAAAAATTTAAGAATAAATTAATAAAACCACTTTTGGAAATGGTTTTAGAAGCATTTCAAAATAGTAATTTACCACCATACATGAATAATGCCTTAATTATACTGTTGCCAAAACCAGGTAAACCCTCTAATAAATGTGAAAACATGAGACCAATAAGCCTATTAAATGCTGACCTTAAGATAATCTGTAAAATTTTAGCAAGACGACTACAAGAAATATTACCAAATATTATTAACCGAGATCAGAATGGCTTTATAATGGGAAGACAAGGCTTCCATAATGTAAGAAGACTATTTTTTTTTTTCCACAATATCTTTATTGAACCTTTTTTTTTTTTTTTTTTTTAACAAACATGATACAAACAATCAAACACTAACACTAAAGTACTACAAAAAAAAAAAAATGCACTAAAAACACCAACAACCACCAACAAAATCAAATCTTCAACAATGCTCCTCTGTTTAGTCTAGACAATCCAATACATAAGTATACATATTATGTTCACCAGTTTGGAATTTACAAGGTCCACACACATCATTCACCTTCTTCTTCAAGAGTTATGTTTAAATTTTTTACATAATCAATAAAAGGTCTCCATATATTCTCAAACATAATTTCCTTTGATTTCAGTATATATGTTATTCTTTCTAATGGAAGGTTTGTTAACATCTGTCTTAACCACTGAGTCACATCTGGTCTATGAGTCTTTTTCCATAATAGTGCAATACATTTTTTGGCATTAAGCAAACTGAGGTCTATGAATGTTCTTTCACTTTTATTAAAATTATGCTTTTCTGGGTACAGACCCAACAAAAACAGTTTAGGATTCAATATGATTTGTTTTGAGATTATTTTTTCAATTGTTACCCTCACCTCTTCCCAAAACATTCTTATTAATCTACATTCCCATAAACAATGAAATAGGGTTCCTTTACTTTCCATGCATTTTGTGCATGTATCTGGTATATTTTTGTTGTATCTATTTAACTCCTCCGGTGTAACATACATCCGCATGAACCATTTGAAATGTATCAATTTAAGGCGTGCATTTATTGATTTGGTTTGAGCTTCTGTACAAGCCAATTCCCATTGTTCCTCTGAAATTTCAATTTGCAGATCTTCTTTCCAGTAGTTTAATCTTTTCAGTGAATTTTCACTTGAAGATAGTGTCAATGAGTTATAAAACTCTGAAATAATACCCTTTTTACTATCTTTCATCATCATTTTTTCCAAGGATGAATAAATAGGTCGAGTGAGAGCTTTATTTTGATTTGATCGAATAAAGTTTCTAAGTTGAAGATATTTAAAAAAATGTGTTCTATTGAGATTAAATTTGATCCTCAGCTCTTCAAAAGACATTATGTTGTCTGCACATGGCAAATATAAATCCTGAATCTTTTGTATCCCTTTTAAATTCCATACTTTAAATACAGCGTCCGCTCTCCCTGGTTTAAAATATTGATTACCCCATATTGGACTAAATTGTGACAATAACTGTGGTTCTTTTAAATAGTTTTTAGCTTCACACCATATTTTGATCATATGCTTTACAAATGGATTTTTAACTTGTTTTTGTAATTTTTTTGCCGAATCTGAGTATATGAATATGGGAAGAGGTAAAGGTAAATTGTATGATTCCATTTCAGTCCAGTGAGGGAGATCATTTGATGAAAAATAATATGTCATAGACCTCAGTTGTGCCGACCAATAATACAACATAAAATTTGGACATTTCAGACCTCCACGATCAAATGGTAAATATAATAAAGACAAACGTAATCTAGCCCTCCTGTTGTTCCATATAAATTCCACTAACTTTTTTTTTATTCTTGAGAATAGATCTAAAGGTGGTGATAAGGGAATGTATTGAAATAAATAAAGTATTTTAGGTAAAATATTACTTTTAAGTATATTGATTCTCCCGATCATCGACATTGGTAGTGACATCCATCTCTGAGTTAACTCATTGATATCTGACATTAAGGCTTCATAGTTGACACTGGCGACTGATTCTAGCTTAGGCATAATTTGGATTCCTAAATATTTAAACTGATTTACAACATTGAATTGATTTACCTCAGGGGCTGGGTAATTTCTCTGGGTCTCATTTAGCATTAATATTGAAGATTTAGTTTTATTTATTTTATATCCTGATATTTCCCCAAAATTCTTTATTAAATTCAACAAGGTTGGAATTGATTTTTTTAGATTCGACATAAACAAAATTATATCATCGGCGTACAGGGAGATTTTATGTTCTGTTGGTCCAACTTTAATTCCATATATTTGTGAATGTAAACGTATCGCTATCGCTAAAGGTTCAATTGCCATAGTAAACAGTAAAGGTGAAAGTGGACAGCCTTGTCGACATCCTCTATTGATTTTTATTGGTTTTGAAATATTGTTATTTGTTAGGATTTCTGCTGTAGCATTATTGTATATTATTTGAACCCATTTTATGAAATTATTTCCAAGTCCAAACCTTTGTAGGACTTCAAAAAGAAAGGGCCATTCAACTCTATCAAAGGCCTTTTCGGCGTCCAATGATAGGAGAGCTGTATCCGGTGCTTCTTTATTAAAATAAATAATATTAAATAGTCTTCTTACATTATGGAAGCCTTGTCTACCCTTTATAAAGCCATTCTGATCTCGATTAATAATATTTGGTAAAATTTCTTGTATTCGTCTTGCTAAAATTTTACAGATTATCTTAAGGTCGGCGTTTAATAGGCTTATTGGTCTCATATTTTCACATTTATTAGAGGGCTTACCTGGTTTTGGCAGCAGTATAATTAAGGCATTATTTATGTATGATGGTAAATTATTATTTTGAAATGCTTCTAAAACCATTTCCAAAAAAGGTTTTATTAATTTATTCTTAAATTTTTTATAAAGGTCAACTGGAAGACCATCTGGTCCTGCACTTTTTCCTGATTTCATATTATCAATGGCTAGCCCAACTTCTTCTTGACTAATTTTAGACTCCAATATCTCCCTGTTTTCATTTGGAATACACGGTATAGATAGTTTGTTCAAAAACCCATTTAGTTTTGTTAAATCAGGTTCATTTTTGGTATCATATAATTTTTCATAGTAATCTCTAAAGGCTCTATTAATTTCTAAAGGATCTATAACTACCTGTCCATTACTTATAATACTGGTTATTGGTGTTTTAATTTCCAATTGTTTAATCTGCCATGCTAATAATTTTCCTGATTTTTCACCTTGTTCATAAAAAGATTGTTTCAATCTTAGAAGACTTGAGGCAGCTCTATTCGCTGATTTTTTGTCGTATTCAGCTCTCAAAATCAGTAATTCATTCTCCAACCTTGGATCTCTTCCTGCATACACTTTTTCCTGAAGACTTTTTATTTTATGTTCCAATTTAGCTCTCTCCTCTCGAGTCTTCTTAGATTTTGATCCTGTATAACTAATAATATGTCCCCTAATAAAAGCTTTGAAAGCCTCCCACTTTACACATGCTGATGTTTGTGTAGTATTGATGTCAAAGAACTCGTCTATCTGTTTTTCTATATACTTGACAAATTCCTCATCCTGAAGCCATTTATGCTGAAATTGCCATCTGCCTGATTCCTTTGTCAATTTTTTATCTACATATATTAGACAACAGGGTGCATGATCAGAGATCACGATGTTATCATAAAAGCAGTTTTGAATCTTGGACCTTAATTCTGTGGAAATCAAAAAATAATCAATACGTGAGAATGTCTTGTAGGTACTGGAATAACAAGAATAGGCTTTAACTTGTGGTTTCATTTCTCTCCATATATCTAACAATCTCAGTTCTTTCATAAAATGATTAATAGTCATCCTACATCCAATGTGCGTACAATCCAGTCCTGTTGATCTATCCACACCTGGATTCAATGTACAATTAAAATCCCCTGCTATTATATGTTGCCCTGTAAGTGATGATAAGATGAGAAATAAATTAGCAAAGAACTTCTGATCATCTATATTGGGACCATATAAGTTCACAAGATTTATATTTTCTAATAGCAAAGAACCTTGAATGATTACATATCTTCCAAATTTGTCTCCAATTACATTTTTCACTTGAAAAGGAACTGATTTATGTATGAGAGTCATAACTCCCCTGGCTCGGGATGAAAATGAAGAGGTGAATACACTTCCCTGCCATCTACTCCTAATTCTTTTAACATCCTCCTCTATCAGATGAGTTTCTTGTAAAAACACAATTCTTGAACCCATGTCCTTTATTTTATTCATAACTTGTTTAAGTTTTTTTAAATTTTGTAGACCTCTGCAATTCCATGAAGTTAAATTAAGATTAACACTTTGGTTTATGATCAATAGAGAGTTTGGGATTACCTTGCAGTGTAAACATGCTCATACAGAGAAGCAAAAACATGAGTGGTTGAACATTCATCCTACAAACTACACACAAACAAATTTCCCCTTCCCACACTTGTGGCAAACCCCCCAAAATCAAAAGAAAAATTCTGTCTCCCGATATAGCCATCGACCGTTCCACACCCACGGGGAACAGCCTAAGCCACTCCTTCTTCATCCTCCCAATCACCCTAACTCTACTGCTTTTAATGACGTAACATTAACTCTCCTCTGTAGTTTTCCAACTTAACTCCAAAATTTTTAACAACTTTGTATATCATAGTTTTTTTGTTTGTTTGTTTTGTTTTTGTTTTGTTTTTTTAATATATAATACAATCTATATTTTGTAAACTTACTATTTACTTCAAGTCAGTCAGATGCCTGTGCAAATGCTTAATTATTCTACCTTATATTTTGTTCATGCTTAGCTCCCACCAGTCTCTTCTTCTTCTTTGATCTTCTTGATGAACTCCTGCGCCTCCTCTGGGGTCTTGAAGATGTGGGTTCTGCCCTCATACGTGGTCAGCAGTCTCGCAGGATAGATTACACCATGACGAATCCCAAGGTTGCGCAGCTCCTTACGTACGGGATCAAACTGCTTCCTCAATTGCTGGATTCCTGTGGCCAAATCTGGGTAGAACCGCACCTGCTGGTCCTGGTGTTTAATCTCTCCTTTAGCACGTGCAGCGTTGAAGATCTTCATCCTGTCTCTGTTGCTAAGAAACTTCATAATTAAGGTCCTCGGCGGTCCCTTATCTCTCCGTGGGCCAATACGATGTGCTTTTTCCAGAACCACTGCTGATTGCAACTCCTCGCTGCCCAGCACCTCCGGAATCCACTTTTCCAGAAAGGAACATACGTCCCGACCTTCTGATTCCTCTGGAAGACCCACCAGCCTCAAATTATTCTGTCTCGACCGAGATTCCAAATCCAAAATATTATCTTCCAGAGATTTATTTTTTTTTCCAAAGTGCGCACCTTTAATTGAAGACGGGTGACGTCATCTTCAGCACTAGCGAGACGGAGCTCCATCTGCGCCGTTCGTTCTACACAGTCACCCAATTCCTTTCTTATTCCTTCCAACGCTGTCATAATCCCATCAAATCTAGAGGAAAAGTCCGCTCTCATTGAACTCATGGCAGCCATCAGCGCATCTGCGCCTCCCCGCGCAGACATCGCACCGTTGCCAGCCTCCTCCGCCATATATGGAGTTTTGTTTGCTGCGTCACAGACCTGAAAGTCCGTTAATTTGGACTGTTTCGGCGGCTCGCTTTTTCCTTTTCCTGGTTTTCCAGCCTGAGGCTTCGCCGACATATCCTCGCCCAAATGCTGAGATACGTTCTGTCCCAAATGAGAGAGTTATTTGCCGATTTTTTTTCTCCAGCAGCAGAGCAGAGCGAGACACGTCCGTCCTACGTGGCAGCCATAACCGGAAGTGTAAGAGGACTATTTAATATTATTTATTCCAATAAAGAAGCACCGGATACAGCTCTCCTATCATTGGACGCCTAAAAGACCTTTGATAGGGTCGAATGGCCCTTTCTTTTTGAAGTCCTACAAAGGCTTGGACTTGGAAATAATTTCATAAAATGGGTTCAGATAATATACAATAATGCTACAGCAGAAATTCTAACAAACAGCAATATCTCAGAATCAATAAAAATCAATAGAGGATGTTGACAAGGCTGTCCACTTTCACCCTTATTGCTTACTATGGCAATTGAACCTTTAGCGATGGCAGTACGTTTACATCCACAAATATATGGAATTAAAGTAGGATCAACAGAACATAAAATCTCCCTGTATGCCGATGACATAATTCTGTTTATGTCGAATTTTAAAAAATCAATTCCCACCTTGTTAAATTTAATAAAGAACTTTGGGGAAATATCAGGATATAAAATAAATAAAACTAAATCTTCAATATTAATGCTAAATGAGACCCAGAGAAATCACCCAGCGCCTGAGGTAAATCAATTCAATGTTGTAAATCAGTTTAAATATTTAGGAATTCACATTGGCACTGGCGACTGATTCTAGCTTAGGCACAATTTTGAAGCCTTAATGACAGATATTAATGAGTTACTTCAGAGACAGATGTCACTACCAATGTCGATGATCGGGAGAATTAATATACTTAAAAGTAATATCTTACCCAAAATACTTTATTTATTTCAATACATTCCTTTACCACCACCTTCAGATCCATTCTCAAGAATTAAAAAAAAGTTAGTGGAATTTATATGGAACAATAGGAAGGCTAGATTACGTCTGTCCTTACTATATTTACCATTTGATCATGGAGGTCTGAAATGTCCAGACTTTGTGTTGTATTACTGGTCAGCACAACTGAGGTCTGTGACATATTATTTTTCATCAAATCATCTCCCTCACTGGACTGAAATGGAATCATACAATTTACCTTTACCTCTTCCCTTATTCATATACTCAGACTCGGCTAAAAAAATTACAGAAACAAGTTAAAAATCCAATTGTAAAGCATATGATCAAAATATGGTGTGAAACCAAAAATATTTAAAAGAACCACACTTATTGTCACAATTTAGCCCAATATGGGGTAATCAATATTTTACACCAGGGAGAGCGGATGCTGTATTTAAAGTATGGAATTTAAAAGGGATTCAAAAAATTCAAGACTTATATTTGTCACGTTCAGATAACATAATGTCTTTTGAAGAACTGAGGATCAAATTTAATCTTAATAGAACACATTTTTTTGGACTTCCAGTCTGGACACCATGGTGATAGCAGCTTAACGCTGAAGCTCCCAGACCCAATCCAGGAAAATACCTTGAAAATCAGATTTAACGGATTTTTGGAAGAGTGAAAATCAAAAGACAAAGTCATCATGCCTAAAGGAAAACAGAAGAAATCGACATTTACCAGGCCAGGACACGCATCGGCCGAAGAATCTGATCTGGAGGATTTCCATTCAGAAGACGAGGAGCTGAATGAAGCTAACAAAAAGGTTAGCTTGAAAATGGTACTTAAAGAATTAAGACGATTTCGCCGAGAGTGTTGGGCCGAATTTCGTAAAATCAAAGAAGAATTAAAAAGGACAAACAGCAGAGTGGACCAGGCCGAGGACCGAATCTTGGAAGCAGAGGAAAGAATAAAAGGGCTGGAAGATTCCGTGCTGGATCTACACAAAAGGCAGTCAAGACTGGAGGCTAAGCTAACCGACCAAGAAGGAAGACTGAGAAGAGACAACATAAGAATTCATGGTCTGAAAGAAGGAGTCGAGGATGGTTTCACCACAATGGCGGCATGCGTGGAATCCTTACTGAGAGAGAAGTTGGATATTCCCCAATCCACCGACTTGAAGATAGAAAGGACGCACCGTACATTAGCCCCTAGGCCGGCGGCGGAAGCGCCACCTCGATTGGTGGTGGTGAGGTTCTCCAACTCCAAAATAAAACAAGAGGTTGTAAGACTGGCTTGGCAGAAAAAAGGATTTATGCACCAAGAGAGAAAAGTTTTCGTGGAACACGATTACGCCCCGGAGGTCCTTAAAAAGCGTCGGGAATACAACGACGCTAAAAAGGTACTATGAGCGAAAAAACTGCGCTTCCAGACACCATTTCCGGCGAAGCTGCGCGTCTTCTACGGCGATGAGACTTGTCTCTACAATTCGGTGGAAGAAGCAACCGCGGATATGGCGAGAAGAGGGCTCCCGGTAACGGTGTTTAAACCCGCAGCAGACCCGAGCGAAAGAGTCAAAGCTCAAACGTGATCCACACAAAGACCCTCAAAATCCACGGGCCAGCACCGGGAAACCCAGCGTCAGAGCTACAAGGAAAAGCTGGCCGTTTACAGGAGGGAATAACGATTTTTTTAGTCAATCTGCACATCCAACCCCCCTCCTACAAGGTAACAAACATTAAAGGAGATGCAGACTCAGCATGTGGTAAAACATTTCATGGAACAGTCATAATATTAGAAACAAATTAGTCTTTAAAAAAAAAAAAAAAAAAAAAAACTTGTTAAAATAGAAATGTGACAGTGATCCACATGTTCTCCCCACACTAACAAATACTGTATTAGCGTGAACGTTTGCTGTGATGGTGGTGGGAGGGTGCACACAATTTCATAGGGTATAGGCATTAAAAAAAAAAAATCATTACAAGTTCGCATTGGGATCTGAAATTCACGTTAAAAACATGGGACAACTTACAGGGGTAAGAGAGGGCCCTCAACACGTAACAGAGTTTGAGGAATTTCCCTCCGAGCCTACACTCCATCAAGGCTCTTCCAGGGTCCCTAAAAAGACCTCAGCTCAGGAAGTTCTTTTGTCAGTTTTTTGTTTTAAAGTTTTATACACTATGTTCTTAATGTTTTTTATGTTCTTAATGTTCTTTCACCAAAATAATCTCATATAATGTAAAAGGGATCCTGAATCCAGTTAAAAGATCCAAGATTCTAGGCAAAATGAAAAAAGACAAAGCAGGAATAATATTTTTACAAGAAACCCACCTAACAAACGTGGAGCACACTAAACTCAATAGACAAGGGTTTAAAATGATCTCTTCATCTTCATATAAGTCAGGGAGGAGGAGGGGAGTAGCAACATTGATCTCAACCAAAATTACATTTGAAAAAAAATCAGAACACAAAGATAAAGAAGAGAGATACAGTATGGTACTTGGGCAGCTAGAGGGAGAAGATATCACCCTGCTGAATGTATATACACCTCCAGGGGCTAACTGGAAATTTTATAAAAATGTATTCGACCTAATGATAACTAAAGCCCAAGGTTTAGTGATATGTGGTGGAGACTTCAATCTAAGACTGAATCCATACTGGGATGCATCAGGTAATTCTCCACATCAAAATAACACTCAAAGTAGGAAAACTCGGATGCTACTAAAAGAAATGGGAATCTGTGATGTGTGGAGGGAATTCAACCCCAGTGTAAAAGATTATACATTTTACTCAGTGCCACATTCATCATACTCAAGGATTGACTATTTTTTTATGTTTAATAGAGACATTGGAAGAGTAAAAACATGTAAAATAGGACTGATGGATCTCTCTGACCACAGTCCGATCTATATGGACTTAAGTATCCAAAAATACACAAATAATACATTTTCTTGGAGGTTAAATTCAAATGTCCTGAAAGGACCACTGAAAGATGAATTGGAATCAGATATTCTCAGATATTTGGAAGAAAATGATAATGGAGAAGTATCCCCTTTAATACTGTGGGACGCATGCAAAGCTGTAATAAGGGGAAAGATTATTGCAAAACTGGCAATCCAAAAGAAACTGAGACAAGAAAAACTAACCACATTAGAGTCAGAACTTAAGAACCTAGAAAAAGAGCACAAAGACAACACTCATTCTAATGACTTGCTCAAAATTAAGGAAATTAAAAAACAAATAAATGAGATCTACACAATAGAAATCCAGAAGAAACTTACATTTCTGAAACAAAAATACTATGAAGCAGGCAGCAAATCGGCAAAATTACTAGCCTGTAAATTGAGGAAACAACAAACGGAGAGAGCAATCTACAAAATCAGAGACCCAGTATCAAAGGAAATAAAATTCAGAATTCAGGATATTCTTAAAAGCTTCGAGAACTATTATAAGAACTTGTACTCCCTCAAAAAACATAAAAACGCATCCGAAGCATTCCTAAACACATTTTGTGACTCAGTAAGTTGTGACTCAACTTACTGAGTCACAAAATAAAACACTACTGTCAGAAATACAACCTAAAGAATTAGAAAAAGCAATTATGAAACTTAAAGCTAACAAATCCCCAGGAGCAGATGGCTATACAGCAGAGAGGTACAAAACCTTTAAACAGCAACTATCTCCTCTCCTCCTGAAAACATTTAACTATGTCCTCCACACAGGGGAAATCCCCCCCTCCTGGAGAGAAGGGGTCATTGCAGTCATACCTAAACCTGAAAAGGATAAACTAGAACAGGGGTGTCCAACCATGTGCCATGGAGAGCCAAGACCCTGCAGGTTTTCTCTTCTACCCAGTCTCTTCAGCAGGTGTTTTCACTTATCAGCAATCAGTGGGAAGAAGTTCACAGAAATCTGCTGTTGAAGACACTGGTTGGAGGTAAAACCTGCAGGGTCTTGGCTCTCCATGGCACATGGTTGGACACCCCTGAACTAGAATGCTCCAACTACAGACCAATCAGTGTATTAAATCAGGACTACAGTGGTACCTCTACTTACGAAATTAATTCGTTCCGGAAGTATTCTCGTAACGTGAAAATTCCGTAAGTAGAGGCGCGTTTTACATGTAAATGCCGTAATCCGTTCCAAGCCCCCCAAAATTCGGGCATAAATTTTTTATAAATCATAAAAACGCATCAAAACATGTAACAAATACATGTTACAATTAGATTACTGCACAATAAACATAAAATGAGAGTTTAAAATGAGAGAAAGAATAATAAAAGAGAATAATAAAAGAGAAAGAATAATAAAAATTATGTTCATTTACTTTTTAACTGCTATCGTCGTCGACATCGTCACCTTTTGCCTTCTTTGGTTCATGTTCTGTCTCATCAGTGGTTTTTGCCTGACGTTTTGTGAAGAAACGATCCAAGGACGTTTGCTTTTGTCGGCTTGTAAGTGCTTCCTTTTGTTTTAATACCGTGCTGATCGTTGATGTATTACGGCCATATTCTTTGGCGAGATCAACCAAACGCATCCCCTTTTCATACCTTTCGATTATCTCCTTCTTTGTTTGTATGGACAAAAAAACTCTCTTCTTCTTTTCTCCTTTTCCACTTATCTCCGTCACTTTCTTGGGGCCCATAGCGAATAAATGTTAATTCTGTACTGTACACACACGTAAAACTTTCACCTTGTTCTTAATAAAGTTTTGGGAAAAAAAAAAACAAAAAAAACTTCGTGGCCAATGGGATACCAGGAAGATGCTAGGCGATAGCCAATGGCAGAGCAGCTACAGGTATGTTTACGTTCGGTAAACTACGGGAGCTGCGAGGAGCGCATACTTTTTTGCCTTTCGTATCCTGAAATTTCGTTCGTAACAAGAGGCAATATTTTCCCGTTGAGGCGTGTCGTAACCTGAAAATTCCGCATGTAGAGACGTTCGTAAGTAGAGGTACCACTGTATAAGCTTTTTACCACTATCCTTGCCAAAAGGTTAGAAAATATACTGACAGACTTAATTCATTTAGACCAAACAGGTTTTATAAGACAAAGACAGACACAAGACAACATTAGACGCACTTTACACATAATTCATCATATAAAAAAATATAACTTAAATGCAGTCGTATTGGGATTAGATGCTGAAAAAGCATTCGATTCGGTTGACTGGTCTTTCCTATATAGAATTTTATCCAGTTTCAATTTTCATAACAACTTCATTAGAACTATACAGGCATTATATAAAAAACCAATAGCTAAAATAAGGATTAACGGTAATTTATCATCATCTTTTGAACTGGAAAGAGGATGTCGTCAGGGCTGCCCCCTGTCTCCACTGCTCTTTGCAATCTTCATAGAACCTCTGAGCCAATGGATAAGACAAAATCAAAAAATTCAAGGTATTACACTTGGTCAGAAGGAACATAAAATAGCACTCTTTGCTGATGACATTTTAATATACCTAGGGCAACCAGACACTTCTTTACCAGAACTAATCTCAGTTTTTTTCAGACTATGGAGATTTATCGGGGTACAAATTAAACATTAACGGTAATTTATCATCATCTTTTGAGCTGGAAAGAGGATGTCGTCAGGGCTGCCCCTTGTCTCCACTGCTCTTTGCAATCTTCATAGAACCTCTGAGCCAATGGAATCAAAAAATTCAAGGTATTACACTTGGTCAGAAGGAACATAAAATAGCACTCTTTGCTGATGACATTTTAATATACCTGGGGCAGCTGGACACCTCTTTTCCAGAACTAATCTCAGTTTTTTCAGAGTATGGAGATTTATCGGGGTACGAACTAAACATGCATAAAACCCAAGTTTTAACATTCAACTATGACCCAAATCAATATTTACTAAGCAAACTCAAAACTAACTGGGAGATGGAATCTATAAAATATCTGGGGGTCAATATCCCAAAACAACTCAACAAAATTATAACACTAAACTATGATCCACTGGTGGCAAAAATAAAATCTGATCTAGCAAGATGGAATATGGTACCATTCTTGGGTACTGCACAGAGAATTGAAGCAGTCAAAATGAATATACTTCCACGTCTTCTATACTTTTTCCAAACAATACCGGTAGAACCTCCCCAAAAAACATGGCAAGACCTGGACAGAAGGATCTCAAGATTCATATGGCAGGGCAAGAGACCTAGAATCAGATATAGAGCCCTAGAGCTAAACAAAGACAAAGGTGGGCTCGCACTGCCAAATATCAGGGACTATTTTAAAGCCGCACAAATTAAAACTTTAGTAGAGATATGTAACCCAGTCTACACTGCACAATGGAAGGATATGGAATGCCAAATAACAAGTGACATCCCCCTACAGGTGATAATAGGGAACAATGCCTTACCTAAACTTTTGAATAACACTAACCCGTGGATAGAGACCCCACTAAAAATTTGGTTTAAGATAGTCAGAGAGAATCAAACTAAAGAGCCCTATCAATTTCTGCAATGGATTGCCTATGATCAAGACTTTACTCCTAATAAAACAGACACTAGATTTAAAAAGTGGAAAGAGAATGGACTGATAAAATATTACGATTTTTTTAAAGGGCAAATTTTAAGAAGTTTTGAAGATTTGAAAAAACAAGGTCTAATAAATCAAGACCTTTACAGGTTCTTTCAGCTTAGACACCACATAAACAGTATACTTAAAAAGGAGGATTTGGAAAGGGCCCAGTCAGGTGTTCTGAAGGTCTTCTTAATGGCATATAAAGGGATCCCAGGGATCAGATACATCTCTAAAATATACCAAGGTCTTCAAGATTTAAAAGGGGACAACACATCATATATAAAAGAGAGATGGAAAAAAGAGGGGAATTTCACTTTACAACTGGAAATATGGGAAAAGCTAAATAAACAGCAATGGAAAAGTACCTCATCCCTGCAGTGGAGAGAATTTGGATGGAAAAATTTGGTAAGATTTTTCAGAACACCTGCACAAAACAAATTTACTCATAAGGGGTTGAATTGTTGGCGCTTGTGTGGTGAAGAGACTGCAAATCATTTTCATGTGTTTTGGTCATGCCCAGTTATCCACCAATATTGGACCAATGTACAGACAATATTGGGGAATATATTCAAAATAACAGTCCCTTTTTCTTTTGTAACTTTGTATTTGGGTTTACTACCGGATTCACTGGAAAGACGAGGAGAAAAATACTTATTTGTGGCACACATATGTGAGTTGCTTAGGCTGCATATGTATATTACTCTTGCTTCACGTCTCAGAATGAACAATAGGTCTGGGTCTCCTGGGGATAACAGGAGGGTGCGAAATGTGATCTTTAGAGATGGCCTTGAGAGATTTCCTGACCACCAGTGGTTTTAGGTGGAGGGGAGAAGACCTGGAGGATGATGTATTGTGTCTTGGGATTTAAAGACAATGTGACTCTGTACTTTGATGTCCCGGGTATAAAAAGGACAGATGTGGGAGGATGTGTCTCTTTTTCTGTTTGGAGGATGTTGGAGACAAGTGAATAAATCTGATTTGAGAAATAAACTCAGCCTCATCTTTTCACGCTCTCCACACTGGTGACCTTAAGACGTTTCATGGACGAAAGGAATTCCCCCGAGCCGGACTCTCCAGGAACCAGCCAGGCGAACGCAGTCTCAGTCAAACTACCAGATTTCTGGCAGGACAACCCGGACTCCTGGTTCCTCTTGGCCAAAGCTCAGTTCGCTCTCCGGGGAATAACGGCAGATGACACGAAATTCTACCACGTTATCACCAAGCTCGACAACCGCACGGCTCGACATGTGCAGAGCCTGGTGCAGCGCCCACCGGCCGAAGACAAATACGGCGGGTTGAAGGCTGCGCTCATCCAGCGTTTCACTCCCTCAGTCCAGGAAATAGCGGAGAGACTCCTGGCCCTGAATGACTTGGGAGACAGCACACCCGTCGACCTGATGGAAGACATGCTGAGGCTGAGGAGCTCAGACGGCGACGACCTTCTCTTCACCCACATTTTCCTGAGAACCCTACCGTCGGCCACGAGAGTGACCCTGGCCGGCTCACCGTTGTTGGCCCAGCGGGACTTCCGCGCGCTGGCCCAGGAGGCACAGCGGATTCTCAACGCCAGCAGACAGCGCGCGGCCCCCGCAGCAGCGACAGGACTCGACGCAAGGGCCGGAGATGGCAGGGGGCCAGAGGCGGCGGCAGCAGACCCACCGGCAACGGCGGCGGTGAAGGCCAAACATCGCGGAGGAGATGACCTCTGTTTCTACCATAGTCGCTTTGCAGAGAGGGCACGCAAGTGTATACCACCGTGTCAGTTCAAGAGCTCGGGAAACACCAGAGCCAAGGGTCGGTAGCAGCCGTGGCCCTCGGTGACCAGAACAAGCTGCTCTACTTGACGGATGCGCGTTCGGGGAGGCAATTCCTCGTGGACACAGGCTCCCAAGTGAGTTTCATCATGCCAACCTATGCTGACCGGCTGGCAGGCCCCGGGAGTCACGGAGCATTGGCAGCGAACGGCTCGAGCATTAAGACCTTCGGTGAGAAGACTCTGCTTCTGTCCCTGCAAGGCCGTACATTTGAGTGGACTTTTATTATAGCTGCGGTGAGCTTCAACATGTTAGGGGCTGATTTTTTGTGCTCACATGGGTTGTTGGTTGATCTTCCCAATAGACGCTTGGTTAATGCACTCTCTTTTTACTCTATTCCCTGTGCAGCCCGAGTGACCCCGCCCACAGCACAAGCCAAGGTCGCTACGGCAAGCGGTAATTTCCACACACTCCTCACTCAGTTTCCAGCACTCACGGTTCCCACATTTTCAGCAGCCGTCGCTAAACACGGGGTGGAACATTTTATTACTACCGCCGGCCCCCCCATTTTTGCAAAAGCTCGGCGCTTGGATGCAGCTAAACTGGCCATAGCGCGCGAGAAGTTCGCCAACCTTGAAAAGTTGGGCATCATCCGGCGTTCGAACAGCCCATGGGCTTCCCCACTTCACATGGTCCCTAAAGCTGACGGCTCGTGGCGACCTTGCGGTGATTTCCGCAGGTTGAACAATGCTACAGCGCACGACCGCTACCCAATCCCGCATATCCAAGATTTTTCCGTTCATCTGGCGGGGGCGTGCATTTTTTCTAAAATAGACATGGTCCGTGGGTACCATCAAGTCCCAGTACGCGCTGAGGACATACCCAAAACAGTGGTAATAACTCGGTTTGGCCTTTTTGAGTTTTTGCGCATGCCGTTCGGGCTTAAAGGCGCTGCGCAGACGTTCCAACGCATGATGGACGCGGTGTTGCGCGATCTCCCCTTTGTGTTCGTCTACCTGGACGACATTTTGGTAGCCAGCGTGTCCAAAGAGGAACACGAAAAACACCTCACGGCAGTTTTCCGGAGGTTGGGAGAGCACGGGTTAATAATCAGCCCAGCGAAGTGTCAGTTCGGGGTGATGCAGATTGATTTTTTGGGGCACCGCATCTCTCCAGAAGGAGCAGTTCCGCTGCCAGACAAAGTACGCGCAGTAACAAATTTTCCCCAGCCACAAACGGTCAGAGCATTACAGGAGTTTTTGGGAATGGTGAATTTTTATAACCGTTTCCTCCCCCGCGCAGTGCAGCTTATGCAACCACTGTATGCCGCGCTTAAAAAACAAAAACCCGCAAATAAAATCGAATGGTCTCCGGAGCGGGAGCGCGCATTCTCGGAGGTTAAAACCGCCTTGGCAAACGCTGCGTTGTTAGCACACCCAGACCCAACGGCCCGCATAGCGCTTACTACTGACGCATCAGATGTGGCCATAGGGGCGGTTGTGGAGCAGTGGGTCGCCGGGGCTTGGCAGCCGCTCGCTTTTTTCAGCAGGACTTTGCGCAATACTGAGCGAAAATACAGCGCGTTCGACAGGGAGTTGTGAGCGCTCCACTTGGCCATTCGCCACTTCCGGTTCTGGCTGGAAGGACGCCGTTTCACTGCATTCGTCGACCACAAGCCGCTGACTTTCGCGATGGCCAAGGTTTCAGAGCCGTGGTCAGGCCGGCAGCAGAGGCAGCTGGCTGCAATCTCCGAGTTTACTACCGATATTCAACACGTAGCGGGTAAACTAAATGTAGTGGCAGATTGTCTCTCGTGCGCCGTAACTACTCCAGTCCGCGTAGGGGTAGATTATGCAGCTATGGCTGCGGAGCAGGCTAGCGGCGCGGAGGTGCGCGCGGCCCCAGTCCGCGTGGGGATAGATTATGCAGCCATGGCCGCAGATCAGGTTAGCGACGCGGACGTGTGCGCGCTCCAGTCTGGACCAACAGGGTTAAGGCTGGAGAGCAGGGTGCTGCAAGGTGGTATGCCCCCTTTAATCTGCGATGTCTCCACAGGACGACCATATCCCGTGGTGCCGGCCGCGTGGCGCCGCCGCGTTTTTGACTCGATTCATTCTCTGGCACACCTGGGGGTGCGCGCGTTGGTCAAAATGGTAGGAGAGAAATTTGTATGGCCAAGCCTGCGCAAGCACGTTAAGGAGTGGGCAAGAGCCTGCATGGCTTGCCAGCGAGCCAAAATACACAAACACACTAAAGCCCCCTTGGAGCCATTTCACATCCCGGCTAAGAGGTTCGATCATGTGCATGTCGACCTCGTAGGCCCCCTCCCGCCGTCACAAGGGTGCACACATCTTTTGACAATGGTGGACTGCACCACGCGTTGGCCTGAAGTGGTCTCACTGGCATCAACCACAGCCGAGGAGGTGGCGCGCGCGTTTTTAACGGCTTAGGTAGCGTGTTTTGGAGTTCCGTCGGATATTACATCCGACAGAGGTCCTCAATTTGTTTCCGAGCTGTGGTCAACAATGGCCCGCAGCCTGGGGGTAATGAACTACCACGTACAACCCCCAGGCTAATGGTTTATGCGAACGTTTCCATAGGTCATTGAAAGCAGCCCTCAGAGCGTCGCTTACGGATGCAAATTGGGTAAACAGGCTACCATGGGTTTTATTGGGGTTGCGTTCTGCACCTAAAGAGGACTTAAAAGCCTCCCCAGCTGAATTGGTTTTGGTGCAGCCACTCCGGCTGCCCGGGGAGTTTCTCCCAGATAATCCTGCACCAGAGTGCCCCCCTGCTCAGTGGTTACTGAGCGACACGGGAGCAAGCATGCTTCCTGGCCCCGTTCATCACAGCTTTCCGCGCGTTTTTGTTCCTAAGGCTTTAAAAAATGCGGAGTTTGTTTTTGTCAGACACGATGCTCATCGCCCAACCTTGCAACCGCCTTATGATGGCCCATTTAGAGTGCTGGAAACAGGTGATAAGCACTTTTTGCTAGTTTTGGGGGGCAGAAGGGAAATGATTAGCATAGACAGACTCAAACCCGCTTTTGTGATGGCTGACGAAGCTGTGCAGTTGGCGAGGGCTCCTCGACGCGGCAGACCTCCTAGGGAGCGTTCCCCAGAGCTCCCACAGGGATTGACTAACAGTTCTCATCCTCAGATAGCAGATCCACAGCAGGATGGCACCACGGGGGTGGTAAAGCCCGCTTACAGCAAGTTCGGAAGACGATTGAAGCCCAAACAGCACGTGGACTGATGTTTGTGATTTTATCATGATATGCAGACTGTGTTGTATTGTTTTATCTTAGACGTTTGGGGGGGTCATGTGGCACACATATGTGAGTTGCTTAGGCTGCATATGTATATTACTCTTGCTTCACGTCTCAGAATGAACAATAGGTCTGGGTCTCCTGGGGATAACAGGAGGGTGCGAAATGTGATCTTTAGAGATGGCCTTGAGAGATTTCCTGACCACCAGTGGTTTTAGGTGGAGGGGAGAAGACCTGGAGGATGATGTATTGTGTCTTGGGATTTAAAGACAATGTGATTCTGTACTTTGATGTCTCGGGTATAAAAAGGACAGATGTGGGAGGATGTGTCTCTTTTTCTGTTTGGAGGATGTTGGAGACAAGTGAATAAATCTGATTTGAGAAATAAACTCAGCCTCATCTTTTCACGCTCTCCACATATTCACTGTTTTAATATTGGCAAGTAAAAAAGCCCTAACTAAAAAAATGGATGACGAAGGACTGTCCTACACCTGAAGATTGGATTAACGTCATCCAAGACATTTACTCGATGGAAAAGTTGACATTCGCACTGAGACAGGACATGGATGGGTTCTTGAACTTTTGGCAACCCTGGATCGCATATGTGTCTTCCATTAGATCTAATCTTTGACAAATACCATTCCAATAATGGCACCGCTCTTTGTTCCAACGCTACTCAGATGCTCTTTTATTTTTATTGTTTTTGGTTTTTTGTTTTTTGCTCTTTTGTTTTGTTTGGGTTTTTTTTGTTTTGTTCTTTCTTTAATTTTACTTTTTCTTTCACTTAAAAAAAGGGGTGTTGTAATAATTATTCTTCCAATGTTGTCAAATAACAAAAAATAAGGGAACATGTGATGAAAATGTAAACAATGCAATGCTGTAATGACGTGTATACCCTTTACAAAAACTTAAATAAAAAAATAACAATAAAGTTACAAATAAACAAAATCAAACCATAAAAAAAATAGAACACATTTTTTAAAATATCTTCAGCTTAGGAATTTTATTCGATCAAATCAAAATAATGCTCTCACCCGACCTATTTATTCATCCTTGGAAAAAATTTTGACGAAAGATAGTAAGAGAAAGTGTATTATTTCAGAGTTTTATAACTTATTGACACTATCCTCAAGTGAAAACTCACAGAAAAGACTGAATTATCGGAAAGAAGACCTGCAAACTGAAATTTCAGAGGAACAATGGGAATTGGCTTGTACAGAAGCTCAAACCAAATCAATAAATGTACGTCTTAAATTGATACATTTTAAATGGTTAATGCGGATGTATGTTACACCAGTGGAGTTAAATAGATATAACAAAAACATACCAGATACATGCACAAAATGTATGGAAAGTAAAGGAACCCTATTTCATTGTTTATGGGAATGTAGAAAATTAGAATGTTTTGGGAAGAGGTGAGGGTAACAATTGAAAAAATAATTTCAAAACAATTCACATTGAACCCTAAACTGTTTTTGTTGGGTCTGTATCCAGAAAAGCATAACTTTAATAAGAGTGAAAGAGCATTCATAGACCTCAGTTTGCTTAATGCCAAAAAATGTATTGCACTACTGTGGAAAAAGACTCATAGACCAGATGTGACTCAGTGGTTAAGACAGATGTTAACAAACCTTCCACTAGAAAGAATAACATACATACTGAAATCAAAGGAAAATGTGTTTGAGAATATATGGAGACCTTTCATTGATTGTGTAAAGAAAGTAAACATAACTTCTGAAGAAGAAGGTGAATGATGTGTATGGACCTTGCAAATTCCAAATTGGTGAATGTATAATATGTATACTTATGTAATAGATTACCTAGACTAAACAGAGGAGCATTGTTGATGACTTGCCTTTGTTAGTGGTTGTTGGTGTTTGTAGTACATTTTTTTTCTTGTAGTTAGTGTTTTGTTTTTTGTTTTTTTAAATTACTTTGGTGTTGGTGTTTGATTGTTTGTGCCATGTTTGTGGAAAAAAGGTTCAATTGTGGGAATGTGCAATTGATGAGGCAGGTTGGTCTCAAGTCAGCTTTATTACACATTCACCATCATCTCAAAGTAGAAAGAGAACAACTCAGAAAAACTCGCTCCATATATACCCCAGTCCCCCACAGTTCACAAGTCACATTCATTTACATCACAAGTAACAATGCATTTCCTCTTAAATCCTTTAGCATCCTCCCTCACAGACTTTGGCCCCCAAAGGCTCTTCCAAGCAGTCTCTCAGCACACAAAGGATTACGCTTTCACAGCTTCCTGTTAACTCCAAGGGAACTCTGCACTCTGTTCAATCTAAGATGTGGAGTACACTGTAAGGCATTAAGTAAGACACATGTGTGGCTACCCTGTAAGGCATTAAGTAAGACACGTGTGGCTTGTGTGGCCACACAATAAAAAATATTGTGGAAAAAAAAAAAGATAATTGTATCCATTTCTGAGTCCGTGTCTGTTCCCTGGGTCAGCCATTATGGCAGTACAGCTCTGTCAGAACAATTCAGCGAACAGCGCGTTAGCGCAACAATTTAACAACTTAGAGGCTTGTGTGGATTAAATTGCTTACCAACAGCAGGTTATCTTGAATCACTTGACCCAAATTAACAGCCGGTTGGATCGCCTGGCAGGGCAGCAGACATTTCCACCGGCGCCAATTAGTGCTGCAGCTCCCGCTAGCTCCTCCACTAGCCAGGCTAATCAAGCTACCCCGACCCGACTCACTCCTGTTCCCATGCCCTCCCGCTTTAGCGGAAAGCTAAGGGAGGCTTGTGGGTTCCTCCTCCAGTGTGAGATAGTTTTCCAGCGGGTTCTGGGGGACTTCCCAACTGAGTATAGCTGGATAGGTTATGTTACCAACCTTTTGGAAGGGCGAGCGCTAGCTTGGGCATACGCTGTGATGGCTAGGGCAAGCTATGCTAGCTTAACCTATAGCCAGTTTGTTAACGAGTTCAACGAGATATTCGACCAGTCCGACCGGGACAATGTGCTCATCACCCGGTTGTTAAATCTTCGACAGGGGGGCAGGTCCGTGGCGGACTATGCTGTCGATTTCCGGGTGGTAGCAGCGGTGGTGGGGTGGGAGGATGCCTCGTTGTGTAGTATTTTCATCAGGAGCTTGAGCCCAAGCCTGCAGGATGAGTTAGCACACTTGGAGAAGCCAGAGAAACTCAAGGCGCTTATTTATCTTGCCATTAATTTAGATAATAGGCTGAGGGAGCGGGCATCCGAGTGGACAACGTCCGGTCACTCGGGTGTCCAGGCCTTGCGCTCCACCCAGACCCCGTTACTGGCCCTGCCTCCCCTAGAGTCAGCTGACACACAGGAGTCTATGATTATGGGGCAAACCAAGCTTTCTCAAACTGAGAGACAGCGTTGTAGGGAGCTAGGCTTGTGCATGTACTGTGGAAGTGAGGAGCACGAGTTAGAAGCCTGCCCCGTGCGGCCAAAAGAGGGGGTCCGTGCGTGACAGTAGGGGGACTCACGGACCAACCTCGGCCGAATCCCCTCTCCAAATGTACAATACCCATTAGATTCATACACAATAAGACTAAACTTTACACACACGCCTTGGTTGACTCGGAAGCGGAGCAGAGCTTCATCTCGGGGGAACTGGCAACCCGACTGGGGTTTCCCTGCTGTCCTTTGAAGACTGCCCTACAGCTCATTGCTCTGTCCAGAGCGCCATTAGCGATTGTGACTAAACAAACGGCCCCTGTCTCAGTTATTATCTCCGGTAATCATCAAGAGGATCTCAGCCTGTTCCTCCTGCCGGTTGCCTCCTCCCCGGTCATCTTGGGTTATCCCTGGCTCCGGCTCCACAATCCCTCTTTTGACTGGCGCGCAGGAAGCGTGGTGTCCTGGAGCTCCTTCTGCCTCAGCACTTGCCTCCAGTCCACCGCATGTGCTCCCTCCACGCCGTTGGTCACCCCCGTTTCTCCTCCTCCCGATCTGTCCAGGGTGCCCACTAAGTATCACAATCTAGGGACAATTTTCAGTAAGGCCAAGGCGTTGTTGCTTCCCCCCCCACCGGCCCTATGACTGTGCCATTAATCGCCGGGCTGGGGCCCCGCTGCCTTCGAGCCACCTCTACAGCCTGTCAGCGCAGGAGCGGGAAGCTATGGAGGCATATATTAAGGAGTCCCTCAGCTCGGGCATTATCCACCCGTCTTCCTCGGCGGTAGGGGCCGGGTTCTTTTTCATAGGGAAGAAAGATGGCTCCCTAAGGCCGTGTATAGACTTCTGTGCCCTCAACGAGATCACCATCAAAGACAAGTACACGCTGCCCCTGATGGACACGGCTTTTGATTCCCTCCAGGGGGCCTCGATCTTTACCAAGCTGGACCTCCGGAACGCATATCATCTGGTGCGCATCAGGGAGGGGGATGACTGGAAGACTAGTTTCCGAACCCCAAGCGGCCACTTCGAGTACCTGGTGATGCCGTTCGGGCTAACCAATGCTCCAGCCATCTTCCAGAGACTGATTAATGATGTTCTTCATGACTTCCTGGGATCATTCATCTTCGTCTACCTCAACGACATCTTGATCTTCTCCCGATCCCTGGATGAGCACCACGTTCATGTGAGATGGGTCTTGCAGCGCCTCCTGGAGAATAAGCTGTACGTTAAGGCTGAGAAGTGTGAGTTTCACACTTCCAAGACCTCATTTCTCAGCTTCACCATCGTTCATAATCAGATCATCACAGACCCCGACAAGGTGAAGGCCGTTGTGGACTGGCCTCCCCCCTCCTCTAGGAAGCAGCTGCAGCAATTCCTGGGTTTCGCCAACTTTTACCGGTGCTTTATCAATAACTACAGTATCATCGCTCTTCCCTTCACCCGCCTCACCTCCCCGAAGATGCCTTTCCAGTGGACGGAGGAGGCTGCAGCCACATTCACCGAGCTCAAGACCTGGTTTTCGTCCTCCCCCATCTTGACTCAGGTGGATCCCGCGCTACAGTGCTTGGTGGAAGTGGATGCCTCGGACTCCGGGGTGGGGGCCGTTTTGTCCCAGCGTTCTCCGGTGGATGGGGAGGTCCGGCTTTGTGCATTTTTCTCCTGCCGACTGTCCCCGGCGGAGAGGAATTACGACATCAGGGATAGGGAGCTCCTGGCGGTTAAGCTCACGCTGGAGGAGTGGCGTCACTGGTTGGCGGGGGCTGCCCAACCCTTCGTTGTTTGGACAGATCATAAGAACCTGGAGTGCCTAAGGACGGCCAAGCGTCTGAATGCCCACCAGGCCGGCTGATCCTTGTTCTTCGGCCGTTTCAACTTTACCATCACCTACAGTCCCGGGTCTAAGAACACTAAGCCTGATGCGCTCTCCAGGCAGTTCTCCCCTGACACAGCGGAGGCGCCCGTTCTCCCAATCCTCCCGTCTTCATGCATCGTGGGCGCCCTCTCGTGGGAGATCAAGGAGAGGGTCCTGAAGGCGCAGGAGGTGGAACCAGACCCGGGCGGGGGGCCAGCGGGCAAGTTGTTCATTCCATCCACAGTTCGGGGCGAGGTGATCCACTGGGCCCACTCCTCCGGGCTGGCATGCCATCCGGGGGGTTCTCGCACGGTCAGGATTCTCCAGAGGTTGTTTTGGTGGCCATCGCTCTGGAGGGAAGTCGCCGATTACATCCGCACCTGCCCTCAGTGCGCCACCGGCAAGACACCTTCTTCTCCTCCGGCGGGGCTGCTTCACCCCCTTCCTGTTCCTGGCAGACCTTGGTCACACATCGCCTTGGACTTCGTTACCGGCCTCCCTCCGTCCGATCAACACACCGTCGTCCTCACTATCGTGGATCGCTTCTCCAAGGCCACCCACTTCATTCCCCTACTGGGACTGCCCATGGCGAAGGAGATGGCAGATCTGCTGGTGCAGCACGTTGTCAGGCTTCATGGCATACCTGTGGATATTGTCTCTGATCGGGGGCCGCAATTCGTGTCACAGGTATGGAAGTCGTTCTGTAATGCTCTGGGGGCTACGGTGAGCTGGTCCTCCGGCTACCACCCTCAGATTAACGATCAATGTGAGAGAGCTAACCAGGAGCTGGAGGCTGCGCTGCGGTGCGTGGTCTCGTCTAATCCGGCCTCGTGGAGCGCCCAGCTTCCATGGGTCAAGTATGCCCATAACTCCACGGTGTCTTCAGCCATCGGCATGTCCCCTTTCGAGGCCTCCCTGGGCTACAACCCCCCGCTCTTTCCTGAAGAGGAGGGGGACATTGCCATGCCTTCTGTCCAGGCCCATCTGAGACGCTGTCGGCGGATATGGAGGACGGTCTGAACGGCGCTCCAATGCACAGCTGAACGTAACTCCAGAGTCGCTAATCACCGCAGGAGGCCGGCTCCAACCTACCAGGTTGGTCAGCAGGTTTGGCTCTCGACACAACATATTAACCTGAAGGGTGAGAGAAGGAAATTGTCGCAATGATTCATTGGCCCATTTCCCATTGCTCAGATTATTAATCCCGTAGCTGTGCGCCTGTCTCCCCCCCCCCCCCACATCTGTCCCACATTCCACATGTCCCAGATCAAGCTCTTCTTTTCCAGTCCTCTCTGTCCTCCTCCCAGGTCTCCACCTCCACCGGTCGTGATCGACGGTGACCCAGCGTGGAAGGTCACCTCCATCCTGGACATCCACCGCTGGGGTCATGGCATGCAGTACCTGGTGGACTGGGAGGGGTATGGCCCTGAGTGGCGCTCCTGGGTGCGTCCATCCTTCATTTTGGACAAACAGTTCATCAGGGACTTCCACCGGACGCACCCAGGTAGACTGGATCGGGTGCCAGGAGGCACCCCTTGGGGGAGGGGTACTGTGATGACTCACTCTAGGCCATTATCATCCACAGCTGTGTGCACACCGGCTCCTCATCAGGCCAGGACTATATAACCTCACTCTGCCTGCAGGCCTGCATGGAACCGTCTGTCTCCCTGGCTTCATGAAGCGCATCTCACAACTTCCTAGCCAACCTCATCACGATCATCCACCTCGCCACCTCGGCATCAACGCTTGGAGGAGATCCTCTCTGAACCAAGTAAGCCTACCCTTTAAATTAAATTAAATTAAATCACCCTTTATTGTCATTCAACAATACAACCAATCATGTACAGTAGAACGAAATTGTGTTTTTCCTATCTACAGTGTTAATCACACACACCCCATCTGTACAATCAGAGGGCCACTGCCATGCAAGGCCCCACCACAGATTTCCCTCCTGCATTCCATTATGCTGAGCATCAACCTGGATGGCAGGAAGTTCCGCTTTTTATATGGCCTTCGGCATGACCCGGCCGGGATTTGAACCCCTGCCTCCCGGGTGTGGGGCGGATGCTCTACCAACTGAGCCACCACTCCAGTAACTCCGGTTACTCACCTGTTCTCCGCTACTCCCCTGTGCACAGGCAGTATCTCCCGGCGGCGGAATTGTCCTTCTCTGCGGCGGTCTCTGCTCTCTTCTCTCCACCCTCTGCACAGCTGCAATGACGCTGGGACAGCGGGCGCTGTCTACCTGGCCAACGGGTGCTCACCATCTGCCTGGAACAGTAAGCCACAATTACACCTGAGTATGTGTCCATCTTGCCCCTTGCGAATAAGATAAGATAAGCCTTTATTAGTCCCACAATGGGGAAATTCCAGGATTGCAACAGCACAGGGATAGCAACACTCAGAGCAATAATTAAGAAGATAAGAAAATAAGAGCAGTCAATATATATATGTACACATAAATATATAAATATATAGGTATACACAGTGCAGAGCATTGTAGCTAGATGGAATTAACAGCATAACCATCTATTTAGTTACCCTACATGGTATGAATATGTACCCATACATATTGTCACCCTCTGTAGCGACTGATATTGTCCTAGTTGTATGCTGGAGGGGACCGTTTGTGTAAGTCTGTTGCATCTTTTGCATTCAATACTATTAGGTCGTCACGTTTTTTTTGCTATCTCTGCGAGCAGCCCTGCTTAGGTTATACAGTCTGACAGCCGTAGATAGGAAGGACCTGCGAAACCTCTCGGTCGCGCACCTAGGATGATGTAGTCTACTGCTAAATGAGCTCCTCAGTGCGTTCAGTATGTCCTGCATAGGGTGGGACTTGGACTCCAGCAGAGATGACAGCTTAGCCACCATCCTTCTCTCTCCTATCTCCTCCATCTTTGCTCCGTCCATAGGGTTGCCAGGCTGCACGGCGCTCTGCTCCCTCCCAGCTGCTCGGAGTCTCCAGCCCGCACTCACATACACAACACTACACATTCACACATTCATACACAAAGCACTGGTTCAATAAAGATAATTGTATCCATTTCTGAGTCCGTGTCTGTTCCCTGGGTCAGCCATTATGTCATAGAATAGCAGCAGGCTATTTACACAAAACTCTCAGCTGGTCTGAATCACTCGTAAATATTGTTTGACATTGTAATAAATTTCAAGATATTAACAGATTGGTGTTGGGAATCTAGGTATGAAAGGAAAATAAAAAATTACAGAAAAACCTGCACTTATTTATGTGAAGGCTGACCCATGGGAGCCTGAGGATCCCCATGAATCTGTCTAAGGAAGCCAGGAGGAGGGGGAGGACAGCAGTGGAGGAGGAGGGGCTGTGGCCGAGGAGGGAATGCACCCCCACAATGGAAACTGAGTGATGGCAAGACCAGCCACTGGGAGGGGGAGGAGCCCATGAGCCATATCCACTATGGACTGCATGATTAAGACTAAAATAGATAAGTAGACCCACTCCTACACATATACAGAAAATTGACATAGCAGACATCTTCTATTTACCTAACTTTGCTCTAATGTTAACAATATAGTGTTTCCCAAAAGTAATGTTGGAAGTTCAAGATACTTTGATTAAATTTGTGTGACACAGGTGCATGTAGATCAGTAATTTCAGGTAATGACATTTAGGGCTCTTCAAAGTCAGAAGGAAAAGTAACAGTTAAAATCTGCAAATGGTAAACTAACAGTAGAATACCTATCAAAATCTGTGAAAGTAAAGGATCCTACTACCAGTAACATTGTTGAAGGGTGGTTCATTTTGTCAGAAGCTACCCACATGCTGAGGAAATAAACATTGTTTATAAGACTTCCAAACTGAAATACTGATACTCACTCTACCTCGTCACAGCGGACCATGTTCAGTGATATCACAGCATTTTACATCCACAGTTCCTACTGATTGGCAATCTCCAAATCAATATCATTGTACCATGTACTATAAGCAATTGAACGGATCTGATCCAAATTATGAACATTTTTTTGCAAATCCATCCTCCAGATTGGTCATAAAAAACTTGTACTGGTCACCAAGGGATGTGTGGGAGCATCCGTTCTCTTATCTAATGAGGATAAGAGACATTTTAAACAATGGGGGGTTCCACACATCTCATTGGTCAGTCCCAAACACATGGACTGGAAAGATGTCATGAGCTGAGCACTGGAGGTTTTCACCATGCTCAGTCTCATGGCTTTTTCTCTACATTTATATATTTGTTGTATTTTGTGCTTTTTGGTTTCTGTAATTCTCGTAATGGTTCTTATTTTCCTGTTTATGTCATAGTTTTGTTACTCCCTTATTTTGTATTAGGTTGTATTTATTTCTTTGTCTGCATTTGTAGATATTTTATTCTTTACAGGTCTGTGGTGGACCACTCCCAGTTACATGGGGTGAGACTGGACATCCTGGCAAATAAGCACATCTGTCGCAAGGTCTGTGGTGGACTTTTGCCAGTAGGTGCATCGTGACATGCACTACAAAAACAGCAGAGATAAACAAACCTATCTATCATCTGATCAGTCACTGCAACAGATACTGGAGTCAATTTGTCTTGACCTGTCCTTGCCACTGATGATACCTCTATCTGCCAAGAATGTGCCGCTAGTCCAGCAAAAGCTAGCGGTAGTCAAATACTTTGCAAGCAGTTTCATGAAATGGTCAGTCAGAAAGCAACTCATACCGGCTCGGACGTCGCCCAGGTTAACAAGGTCAGCAGTTCCTGGCAGCGGAAGGCGAAGGACAGAGCTGGTTGTCGCCCCCGACAGACTGCTATGATGATGATGATGATATCTTTACTTTTGTGTTCTCCCTCTGGGTTGACAGCTGTCAGTGGTGTTTCCAGGTTTGTGCTCCATGTGGGCGTCGCCCCTGTCAGCAGTCAGCTGTCAGCTTTGCTCACTCCCCTCTCATTGCTCCCAGCTGGTCCAGTTATGAATCATCATTTCCTTCTGCCCACTCATGTGACCCACACCTGTAGTTACTTATGTGATTTGTTTTTGACCCTATTTAAGGGCAGTTATTTTCATTTCCTTTTGCCGCTGTCTTGAGCTTCTCCTGTCTTCGTCTCCACCAGAACCCAGCCCTTGCTCTGGTGCGTTTTATTCGTAAGTTTGCTCGTTGTTTAAATTTTGTGTTAGAGCACTGTTTGGGAATTTGTGTTTTGTTGTTTTTTCAATAAATCTCACAAACTCACAGTTCAGCACGTGGGTCTTTCTCTCTGCCCTGAGGGGCAATTCATGACAGAAGACAGTGGCCAGTAAGAGACCCAGCTGCTGTGAGTTGTGGGTTTTTTGTTTTCTTTTTTGTTTCACTCACCTGTTTCTCTGGAGCGAATCATGTCACCAGTCCATACAGACTCTGCAGGTGGGCACAGCTACCCGATGAGCCTGGGGTGGGAGTGCTGCAAAGCCCTGATGGAGATGGATGGGCTAATCCCCGCAGCGCGCATCATCCCTACCCTGAAAGACGCATTATGGTACCTGGGTTTCGCGGAGACAGCTGCTCACCGGTGCCCTCAGCTTTAGGAGCATGCTGAGGGGGTGGAGAGGATTTCTCTGGAGGCAGCGCTGCAACAGTGAGATGGTGAGAAATTAACCGAGGAAACCTGGGCCCACACCAAAGGGGAGGCATTCCCGGGACTCTGTAGTATCTGCTCCTCACCAGTCTCCAGCTCCCGTTCCCACTCCACCTGCTCCAGAATGCCGCTATCCAGGGAAATCCCACCAGAGGAACGCCTCCACCTCTCAGGCAGCAGTTATTCCTTCTCTGAGGCAGAAGACTCCCGCAGCAGTGCCTCCTCTCTGGCTGTTCCGCCAGCTTCCTCTATCTCCGCAGCTGCTGTTTCCTGCTCCTCCTCGGCGATTTTTCACGCTGCTGAGAGGTCAGCCATTTCCTTCCCAGCTCCGCCCGTCACCGTGTCTGCAGGGACGGCTCCTCCACGTTCCACTGAGGGGCCCATAACCGCTGAAGCCACGGAGAGGGCGGATTCTACACCTGCTGCAGCAGGAAACATCATGCCATGGGAACACAGACAAGTGTCTTTTCATTCCCTATTGCCAACATATAAATTATCTTTCCTGATTCCCGGTGGTGAGGCTCAGCCCCTGCAGTCCTGTGAGCTCTCACCGCCTGCTGCAGCTAAAGACTTTTCACATGCTCTCTCCGTGTCTCCTCCTTTCTCCCCTGAGTGTCCACTGGACCCAGAATTGAGCCGCCGGACGATGGAGGAGCCTGCGGCTCTGGAGGACCTGGTCCCAGTCCCGCAGCCAGAATCTGGACAGAGGAAAGGCGCTGTGACCGAGCTGAAGCCTGTGCCAACAATGGAGCGTCCCCTGGCCTCAGCAGAACAGGATCCAGTGCCAGCAGAAGATCGACCTCCTGAATCCACACCGGATGAGCCACCTGTGTGGATCACCTTGCTGGGGGGGTCCCAGGACTGCACCAACCACCATGCCTGCTGCTGGGGCCACTGCAGCAGAACTGGAGCTGGATCTCCAGAGGGCCGGGCCCGAGACATCGCCACCTGGATTGATGGAGTCCTGGACGGCGGTGGAGCTCGAGCTCAGGCAAGTGCTCTCCTTTGTTTTCATCATTTCAATTTTGGAGAGATTTTGTTGGGCTCTTGGTGGGGAGAGCCAAGTGCAGCCATCAGCTGCACCTGAGCTCACCTCGCCGGGCTCCACTGCTGCCAGTGACCCTGACCCTGTTTCTCTGCCTCTCTTGCCTGAGCTTTTCCCAGGGTCATTGAGGATCGTCCAGCTTCACTAGAGGTCTCCGTGGGTCGGGCCTCGCTGCCTGAGATCTCTGTGGGTCCAGCTCCCCCTACCGAGGTCATCGCGGGTGCTCCATTCCAGCCTGGGCCCTCCGAGGGTGCTGCTTCCCCATTGGCTGAGGTCGTCGCGGATGCTCAGTCCCAGCCTGGGACCACTGTGGGTGCTGCTCCCCCTCTGGATGACGTCTTCATGGGTGCTCCGTCCCAACCCAGGACCTCCGTGGGTGCAGCTCCTCCTCAGTCTGGGTCGCCGTGGGTGCTGTGTCCCAGTCGGGGAACATCATGGGTGCTGCACCCCAGCCTGAAACCAACTTGAGTGCTCCGCTCCAGTGTGAGCCCACTGTGGGCATTACGCTCCTGCCCAGGGGCCACCGTGGGTGCAGCTCTGGCCCAGTCCGGGTCCACCGAGGGTGCAGTTATGTCCCGGTCCAGGGCCACTGAGGATGCAGCTATGTCCCGGTCCATGGCCACCAAGGGTGCAGCTATGTCCCAGTCCGGGTCCACCACAGGTGCAGCTCCGCTTTAGCCTGGAGCCACCGCGGGTGCTGCGATGTCCCAGTCCAGGACCACCAAGGATGCTGCAGAGCAGTCCGAAACTGTTGTGGGTCCCCTCTCCTCTGCTAGACGCTGTCATGGTTCCCCCTCCTTTGCCAGATGCCGTCATGGTTCCCCCTCCTCTGCCAGACGCCGTCGTGGTTCCCCCTCCTCTGCCAGACGCCGTCGTGGTTCCCCTCATCTACCAGACGCTGTTGTCGTTCCCTCTCCTCTGCCAGAGGCTGTCGTGGTTCCCCCTCCTCTGCCTGAGGCCGTCGTGGTTCCCTCTCCTCTGTCCAAGGGCATTGCGGTTCCCTCTCCTCTGCCTGAGGCCATTGTGATTCCCTCTCCTCTGCCCAAGGCCGTCGTGGTTCCCTCTCCTCCTTCCGAGGTCATCATGGTTCCCTCTCCTCCACCTGACATCGTCATGGTTCCCCCGACTTCTCTATTGTGCCTGCCATTAGTTCTTCCCATTGGGCAGCTGCCTCCTGGACCACCCCTTCTGTTCAGGTGGCTAAAAAACTCTGGCAGACCACCCGACAGACTGTGCTGCAAGGTTGGGTGGCCCACATTCTCTGGTAGGCTACCCGACTCTTTCCATCATGCCATCTGCCGGCCTGGGACTTTGGCCGCCCACCTGAACTGTCCAGCTCGTTGGTCCAGGGGGCTTAGGTGGTTGGAGTTTTGCCTGGTGTGGGTCCTGAGCGGTGTTTGGTTTTTGTTCCCTCCTAGCCTGCTCCCCCCACCACCTACCCGAGGTGGGTTATTGTTGTGCTCCTATTGGGGGGGCGATGGGGGGGGGGTCTTTCTTTTTCTTTTGATGTTACCCTGGGGTGTCTGGTTTCCACCCCTTGAGAGGGGAGCTCTGTCATGAACTGAGCATTGGAGGTTTCCGCCATGCTCAGTTTCTGGTTTTTTCTCTACATTTATATATTTGTTGTATTTTGTGCTTTTTGGTTTCTGTAATTCTCGTAATGGTTCTTGTTTTGGCGGAGAACAAACCATGGTGGAGAACAAACCGCGATGGAAGCAGACGAAGGGAGAGAACCCACAGCAGCCTTGGGCACCAGTGCAGCATCCATAGTGGCCCCGGATTGCAGCACCCTCAGTGGCCCCGGATTGAGGCATTGCGGCACCCTCAGTGGCCCCGGAATGAGACGTAGCTGAACCCTCGGTGGCCCCGGAATGAGATGTAGCTGCACCCTTGGTGGCCGCCGGGCTGGAGCATAGCCCCCATGGAGGCCCAGGCTTGGACGGTGTCTCCACAACGTCTTTGGCTGGAAGAGCTGGACCCACAAAGACCTCAGGCGGCAGATCAGAACCCACGAAGACCTCCGGTGTAGCTGGGAGGTCATCGGTGACCCTGAGAGAAGACTCGACAGAAGGGAGGAGAGAAATGGGGTCAGGGTCACCGGCAGCAGTGGAACCCTGCGAGGCGAGCTCAGATGCTGCTAACAGCAGCACCCAGCTCTCCCCCCCAAGAGTCAGACAAGCCCTCTCCAACACAGAAACAATGAATACAAAGGAGAGTACTTGCCTGAGCTCAAGTTCCACTGCTGTCCAGGACTCTGTCGATCCGGATGGCGATCTTTCTGGCCCGGCCTCCTGGAGGTCCAACTCCAACTCTGCTGCAGCGGCTCCAACAGCAGGCATGATGGTCTCTGCAGTCTTAGGACTCCCTGATGTAGTAACCCACGCAGATGGCTCGCTTGGCATGGTGATGGGAGGTCCATTACCAGCTGGGATTAGACTCTGCGTAGGTGAAACCCGGGGACGCTTTGTCGTCAGCTCAAGTTCAAGGTAGCAGACGGCCCTCCTCCTCTGTCCATATCGTGGCTGCGGAGCTGGAACCAGGCTCTCCAGGCCCACAGGCTCCTCCTCTGTCCGGTGACTAGGTCCTGGAACTGGCAGACACTTGGGGAATAAAGGAGGAGACACAGAGGAAGCTAGTAAACTTTTTGTGGCTGCAGCAGGTGGTGAGGGCTCAGTAGACTGCATAGCCTGAGCCTCACCCCCAGGAATCAGACAAGGTAATTCATCAAATTGTACTATAGAATGAAAAAACACTTGCCTGTTTTCCTGGGGTACGATGGTGACTGCTGCAGCAGGCTCAGTTTTTCCCCTTCCTGTAGTAGCGGTGATGATGGGCCCCTCGGAAAAACAAGGAGGAGCCACTCCTGCAGGATCGTGATGGACACAGCCAGAAAAGAAACAACTGGGCTCGCAGCAGTTGGAGAAAGCACTGTAGAGGAGGGGGGAGCAGGCTGTCTGGGGTAGAGGAGCTGGCGAAACAGCTGAAAAAGACCTGGAGGCTGAAGCTGCTGTCATACCTCTCTGCAGTGGCAGAGAAAAAACAGCTAGCTGGGAAACGGAGGAATTTCTCTGGCGGCCTGTAGCTGGACCTGGTGGTTCTCCTCCCTCCGCTTCGGGACAGCCGTGTCACGGGGAGGAGAAGGGTTCTGTGCCGGGTGGCAGCATCTTCAGGCTGGAGATGAACCAGTCACCAAATCTAGAAAACGTTGCTGCTGTGCGGAGACAGTGGCCAGCAGCTCGGCAAACTCAGGGTAATTGTTCAGACTGGGATGTGCCTCCACAAACCTAACAGCTGTCACCACGCTCTTCAGAACTTTGTCCGAGTTGCAGGAAGAGAGAGCCTCAGCCATGCAGCCCCTGACAAATTCAGCTGCCCACCGTTCATCTTCGCTGGGAACCCGGGCTTCCCTCCTCCTACGGCGCACTGGGAAACGGCTTTCTGGCAATGGAGATACCTAAGCTGGAGCCGTAGCAGGAACCTGATAACAAACTGAGGCCTGGGAGTGATTCGCCATCGGTCCCGTCTTAGGCTTCCTGGAAGATTTCTTCTCCAACTCAGTTCTTCTGCTGAAACGCCGATAACTCAGGTATCCTCTCCCTGCCCTCAGCATGCTCAGTAAGGCGAGGATGACACTTCACAGCCACCTCCGCGAGATCCAGGTACCGTAACCCATCTTTAGGGGTGGAATATTGATGGGATAGGGCTAGGAGGTCATCTGTCTCCATAAGAGCCTGGCAGAGCTCAAAACCCAGGCTCATTGGAGACCACCTGCCAAGCGATGCCATAACTCCCAAAAAACGCTGGCACCCGAAAAGGGAAAAATTAGAGCCAAAAAACAAACTCACTGTGACTGGCACCAGCTTTGGCTGCAACCTACTGTTATGAATACCCCTTTCAGGGAAGAAATGAGACACCAATTGCCAGCAGTGAGTTTGCTTATTTATTAAAGAAAAGGAAAAAAAGGAACGTGCCACGATGGGCAGAATACAAACAACTATACACATGACCTCGCAGGGAGATAACGTGAGACATAAAAGAGAAAATACAAACACTCACATATAAATAGCGAGGGTGAAACCTCACGCTGAAAAGGGACTGGAGTCAGGGTTGGGGACTCCAGCCTAGGTAGGGCGAGGTCCCAGCAAGGAATAACCCTCGCTAGCGATCTTAAATAAGATAAGATAAGATAAGATAAGATAAGCCTTTATTAGTCCCACAACGGGGAAATTCCAGGATTGCAACAGCACAGGGATAGCAACACTCAGAGCAACAATCAGAAGGCAAGAAAAAACAAGCAAGCAAGAGCAGCTAATATACATATGTACATATTACTATAAAATATATATATACACACACACACACACAGACACACAGTGCAGAGCATTGTAGCTGGATGGAATAAATATATGAATATATGAACACACAGTGCAGAGCATTGTAGCTAGATGGAATAAATATGTAAATATATAAACACCCACAGTATGGAGCATTGCAGCTAGGTGGAATAAATATGCAAGTATATAAACACACACAGTGCGGAGCAATGTAGCTAGATGGAATAATATGTAAATATATAAAAACACAGTGCGGAGCATTGTAGCTAGATGGAATAAATATATAGATATATAAATATAAACACACCCAGTGCAGAGCATTGTAGCTAGATGGAATAAATATGTAAATATATAAACACACACAGTGCAGAGCATTGTGCACACAGAAAACTCAAACTACCAACAGGTGAGGAGAGACAGTAATTATTAAACACACACAGCTGTGACAGGTAGCAAGCAGGCTTGACAGCCAGAAGTCCTACCGTGGCGCTGTCAAAATAAGAGCACAAATAAACCCCAAAATAAACAAGACCAAATATACAAACTGAGAATGGGGAAAATAATAAGTGACTCGAGCACGGAACAGACCCGCGCTCGGGATCACTACAGATATGTCACTATAGACCATCTAAAAAAACCAATATCCTCTCAGTCTAAAAGCTAAAAAAAAAAAGGTGTTAAACAGGTCATAAATGAGCTTAAAAAAAGCAACAGATGTCATGGTGTCATGCTCAGCCTCCCCATTCCTGTGGGAAACATCCTGATGATGCAGGGCCTGCAGGAATTAACAGAGCTTGTTATGAACTTGGGTTTGGTGTTCCAAACCCAGTTCTGATACTGTATTTTGTCCCTTTGAGTATATTTTCCATCAGGCGCTGTCTGGGAGCCTCTGGGGTCCTTTACTCCATGACAGCTCAGCCACACCTCCTCCTCTTGTCAGTGGGATCAGCTGTTCCTCATTATTCCCTGTCTCTCTCTGTGCCACACACACACACATTCACATGCACTCTCCCGCATGCATACACACGCACATCCTCACTCACTTGCTCGGACATTTAATCATGCACACCGGGTTTCACTCAGTCCAGCCCATGGATTCATTCACTCTAGCACACCAGCCATCTCTCTCGTCATTAGTATCATCACCCGCAGCTCACGGGCTTCCACCTCAGCTGCGCGCACACCTGCTCCTCGTTAGTGCGCAGCTATTTACTCCATCCTGCCCTGAGCTGCAGCCTGGAGCCGTCTGTCTCCCAACATTGAAATCTCCCAGCAGCTTCCTCCTCATCAGGCCTACTGATCTACGCTAACGGACACGTAAGCTGTCATTATTGTCTGCTCATCTTCTTCTATCAGCCTCCCCTGTGCACAGGTGGATTACCTGGCGGCGGACTTACCTCCCATCGTCCCGCCGCTCCTCTGCCTCACCGCTTCGCCCGGACGCACAGCAGGACGTTGTCTCCCAGGCTTGGGACCCGCCAACGCCAGCCACTGCATCTCTGCAAGTAAGCACAGCTCTTGATCACGTTCCCGTGTGGTTGCCTAGCTAACCCCTTTTCTCCTCTCTCCCATAGGGTTGTCTGGCCGCACGACGTGCTGCTCTGTCCTGGCTTGCGTCCTCCACCCGCATCACACACTAATCTCTCATACACGCATCCATACACTCACCTTGTTGTTTAATAAAGCTTTCAAATCTACCTGAGCCTGCGTGCGTGTTTCCTGGGCCGACAATATGTCAATTAGTGGCAGTACTCTTAAGGCCAGGGTCTACGGGGAGAGGTTGCCGGATCATTGTTGATTGAACTCCACTACCTGCTTTGTATTTTCAGCCTGACTACATAGTCTTCTGCTTACGCTACCTAACATTTGTTTGTTACCTGGTGTAAGCGGCTGTCCGTGTTTCTCCTGCTCTCACCAGACAGCACGGACTGCCTTTGCCCACGCCAGCCCATAAGTTTATTTTTTGCCTTTCTCCTTATGCCGTTCAGCTTTCCTGTGGTACTAGGCATTCTCTTCCCTGGGCTGTTGAGCGTCTTAGAGGCGTCTCTGTTCTCCTGGTGTCCTCCATATTGTTAACTCATCCTTCTGTTGTTCATCGTACTGCTTGCCGGATTGACTCTTTATTTTTGTTCAATAAATTGCACGCATTATACTCTGCTTGTGGGTTTTAATTCCTCCCTCTGTGCGCTGCGTAATGGCGCACGAGGGATCATAACAAAGCTATAATTCTTTATGCTCATTGTGTACCATGATCACACACATTGTTGAATGAACTAGAACTCCAAATGCAACTTTTCACAGTAGTCATTCGCAATTAATTTTTGGCATACCAGTACACCCAGATCATCAATTCTGGTTTGCATTCATATCTAAAAACAAAAAGTACATATTCACCAGACGGCCACAGGGGTACTGTGAGTCTCCTACAGTTTTTTCTCAGGCAGTGTCAGCAAATCTTGCACATTTTATACCTCCTAATAGGAGTCAGTTGCTCCTATGACATATTGCTGGCACCTCCTGATGAAGAGATATACAAACAAAACACATCTCTGCGGGCTGGAGTCTATAAGTGATTAAATAAAGGTGCTGTTGTGGTAATGTGTGAATGACGAGACAGAGTTCTCTCTCAAGTCAGCTTTATTCACATCACCAACATCTCAAAGCAGAAAAGAGGAACATTACAGGGAACTCTCGTCCTTAAATACCAGGACTCTCACAGTTCACAAGTCATTGCATCACACATTCACATTGTATTATAATTGTCAGGAACAATGCATCTCCCCTCTCTGATATCAACCCCCACAGTCTACAATGCATCTACTCCTTAATCCTTTAATAACCCCCACAGTCTCAAGCCTTGCATACCAAAGCTAACATCCTTGCAGCTTCCTGTAATCTCTCGGAAGCTCTGCCTTTGTTCTGGTCTAAAATGTGAGTCACAAAGCAGGTCACATATGTGTGTCCACCACATAAAGCCCCCCCCAACATTTTAGAACAAACAAGAGACAAACAAGAGAATAACAACATGCATGCCGTGATAGTATCAATTCACATCAGTCCACATGCTGTCTAGGCTTCAGTCTCCTGCCGTATCTGCTGTAGCTGGGGCTCCACGTCCCTGCGTCGTCGTCACGCTGGGGGTTTGCCGTCTGGGGGTGGAAACCTTTTGTCAGTCCCTGCGAGTGTTCTGGGGAAACATTACTCTGTGAAGCCCCCCGCGGGGGTCTACCTCACCACGGGACCCTTGCCAACAGCACCTGCTCGTCTGCCACCACAAAAGCAGGTTTGAGTCTGTTTATGCCAACTTTCTCTTTCCTACCCCCCAAATCTAGCAAAAACTGCTTGTCCCCTGTTTCTAGCACTCTGAACGGTCCGTCATAAGGCGGTCGCAGCGGGGTTCGGTGCACATCGTGTCTGACAAAAACAAACTCTGCGTTCTTCAAAGTTTTAGGCACAAAAACGCGCGGAAAACTGTGGTGCGCGGGGCCGGGCAGCGTGCTTGATTCTTTACTCCGCCACAGCTGAGACGGGGAGGCATCTGGCTCAGGGTTATCTGGGAGAAACTCCCCAGGCAGCCGGAGTGGCTGCGCAAACACGAGCTCCGCTGGGGAGGCTTCTAAGTCCTCTTTAGGCGCAGAACGCAACCCCAATAACACCCACGGTAATTTGTCTACCCAATTTGCATCCGTCAGTGACACTCTAAGAGCTGCTTTCAATGACCTATGAAAACGTTCGCATAACCCATTAGCCTGCGGATTGTACGCGGTTGTGCGGTGAATTGTGACACCCAGGCTGCGGGCCATTGTCGACCAAAGCTCGGACACAAATTGAGGGCCTCTGTCAGACGTAATGTCCGACGGAACGCCGAAGCGCGCCACCCAAGCTGTTACAAACGCGCGCGCCACCTCCTCGGCCGTGGTTGATGCTAGCGGGACAACTTCAGGCCAGCGCGTGGTGCGGTCCACCATTGTCAGAAGGTGTGTGCACCCTTGTGACGGCGGGAGGGGGCCCACGAGGTCCACATGAACGTGATCGAACCTCTTGGCCGGAATGTGAAATGGCTCCAAGGGAGCCTTCGTGTGCCTGTGTACTTTGGCTCGTTGACACGCCGTGCAGGCTGCTGCCCACTCTTTAACCTGTTTGCGAAGGCTCGGCCACACAAATTTCTCTCCTACCATTTTGACCGACGCGCGCACTCCCGGGTGCGCCAAAGAATGAATCGAGTCAAAAACGCGGCGGCGCCACGCGGCCGGTACTACTGGACGCAGCCGTCCGGTGGAGACATTGCAGATTGGGGGGGCATACCGTCTTGCAGCACCCTGCTCTCCAGCCTTAACCCTGTTGGTCCAGACTGAAGCGCACGCACATCCGCGTCACTAACCTGCTCCGCGGCCATGGCTGCGTAATCTACCCCTACGCTGACTGGGGCCGCCACAGCGCGCGAGAGGCAATCTGCCACTACATTGAGTTTGCCCGCCACATGCTGAATATCAGTGGTAAACTCTGATATCGCGGCCAGCTGTCTCTGTTGCCGGCCTGACCACGGTTCGGAAACCTTGGCCATCGCGAATGTTAGCGGTTTGTGGTCAACAAACGCGGTGAAAGAGCGTCCTTCTAGCCAGAACTGAAAGTGGCGGATGGCCAAATGGAGAGCCAGCAGCTCCCTGTCGAACGCGCTGTATTTACATTCGCTATCGCGCAAGGTCCTGCTGAAAAAGGCGAGGGGCTGCCAAACCCCGGCTACATGTTGCTCCACGACCGCCCCTATGGCCACATCTGACGCGTCAGTGGTGAGCGCTATGCGGACCGTTGGGTCTGGGTTTGCCAACAACGCAGCCTTTGCCAAGGCTGCTTTCACCTCCGAGAACGCTTGGTCCCGCTCCGGGGACCACTCGACCTTATCCGCGGGTTTCTTTTTTTTGAGCGCGGCATACAGCGGCTGCATGAGTTGCGCCGCGCGGGGGAGAAAACGGTTATAAAAATTCACCATTCCCAAAAACTCCTGCAACGCCCTGACCGTCTGCGGCCGGGGAAAATCTGCCACCGCGTGCACTTTGTCAGGAAGCGGAACTGCTCCTTCGGGAGAGACGCGGTGTCCTAAAAAATCGATCTGCGCCACCCCGAACTGACACTTCACTGGGTTGATTATTAACCCGTGATCTCCCAACCTTCGGAAAACTGTGGCCAGGTGTTTTTCGTGTTCGTCTTTGGACACGCTGGCTACCAAAATATCGTCCAAGTAGACGAACACGAAAGGGAGATCGCGAAGCACCGCGTCCATCATGCGTTGGAACATCTGAGCAGCCCCTTTAAGTCCGAATGGCATGCGTAAAAACTCGAATAGGCCAAACGGAGTTATTACTGCTGTTTTGGGTATGTCCTCAGCGCGCACTGGGACTTGGTGGTAACTGCGGACCAAGTCTATTTTAGAAAAAACGTGCGCCACTGCCAAATGAACGGAAAAATCTTGGATATGCGGAATTGGGTAGCGGTCGTGCGCTGTAGCGTTGTTTAACCTGCAGAAATCCCCGCAAGGTCACCACGATCCGTCAGCTTTCGGGACCATGTGTAGCGGGGAAGCCCAAGGACTGTTTGAACGCCTGATAATGCCCAACCTCTCCAGGTTGGCAAACTCCTCGCGTGCTATGGCCAGTTTAACTGCGTCCAAGCGCCGAGCTTTTGCAAAAACGGACGGTCCGGTAGTGGTAATAAAATATTTCACCCCGTGTTTAGCGACTGTCACCGAAAATGTGGGGACCGTGAGTGCTGGGAACTGAGTGAGCAGTGTGTGGAACTTACCGCATGCAGCTGTGACGTTGGCTTGTGCTGTTGGCGGGGCCACTCGCGCTGTACAGGGGATAGAATCAAAAGAAAGTGCATTAACCAGGCACCTGTTAGCGTGATCAACCAACAAGCCATGTGAACACAAAAAATCAGCCCCCAACAAATTGAAATTCACTGCTGCTACAATAAAAGTCCACTCAAATGTACGGCCGTGTAGAGACAGAAGCAGAGTCTTCTTACCAAAGCTGTCATGACTCACCGCTCATCAGTGGCGCCAGCTGCGCGCACACCTGCTCCTCGTCAGCGGCGAGGTATTTAATCCACCCTGCCCTGGGCTTCGGCCTGAAGCCGTCTCTCAACTTCGGCATCGTTTGCTACTACGGTACTCAAGCCTTCTAGCAAGATTATCTGGGTAAGCTCCCCTTACCTCTTTCCTCCAGCCTTTTCCCCTGTGCACAGGTGGACTTCCCCAGCGGCGGACTTCCTCATCTCCCTGCTGTCTCTACGCTGCTGCCACAGGCACTGCAGGTCGCTGTCTCCCGGGCTCCGCCCTTGTCAACGCCAGCCACCTGTCGTAACCAAGTAAGCCAGCAAAACCATTATTATCCTCTGTGTTGGTGTGGTGCCCGTTACCCTTCTCCCTCTGCTTCCTCCCATAGGGTTGTCCAGCTGTACGGCCTCCTGCCCCCGTGCCTGACGCAGACGCCACCACCAATACATTCTTATTCCACAGACACGCAGCCACACATCCCTGTTTGTCAATAAAGCTGTTAAATCTACCCTGAGCCTGCGTGTGTGTCTCCTGAGCTGTGCATTATGTCAGTACGGCTTCAGCAGAGCGGCTCGGCAGACAGCGGGCTCGCACGCCGTCTTTCCACCCTCGAGGCTCGGGTGGATTTATTAGCCCACCAACAACAGGTGATATTAAACCAATTGACTACCATTACTAACCGATTAGACCGCTTGGACCCCCAGCAGCCGTTCCCCTCGGCTCGTCCGGGTGGCGCAGCTCCCGCTGCTCCGGCGGCTGTCCAGCTTGCTCCGGGTGCACCGGCACGGCTCACACCAATCCCCACTCCTGCTCGCTTTAGCGGTAAGCTTGGTGGAGCTCGGGGTTTTATCATGCAGTGTGAGTCCGTGTTCCTTCGCGTTCCCGGAGACTTCCCCTCAGACCACAGCAGGATTGGCTATATTGGTAATCTCCTGGAGGGTCGTGCGCTTACCTGGGCTTACGCCATCATGGCGAAGCCCAGCTACGCCACCCTCACCTATGGCCAATTCGTGCGACAATTTCTGGAAGTGTTCGATCATTTGCGTTTGGACAGTGTCCAGGTCGACCGCCTTCTCGGCCTCCAACAGGTGAGCCGATCGGCGGCCGAATACGCGATCGACTTCCGGGTTACCGCGGAGGAAGTTGGCTGGGAAGAGCGTGCGCTCTGCGGCATCTTCCTCCGCAGCCTAAATTCTGGTCTGAGAGATGAGCTGGCCGGCTGGGATATCCCGGAGACGCTAGCGGAGCTGATTTCCCTAGCCATCAGCTTGGATAACAGGCTGCATGAGCGCGCCTCAGAGCGGAAGCAGCCTTCTCGCTCGCGGGGCGCCTCTGCGCGCTTGTCCCAAGCTCGCCACCTGGCGTTGCCGCCGCCAGAGGTCTCGGAGGAGTCGGAGCCGATGGTGACGGGCCGGACAAAGCTCCCCCTGGCGGAGAAACAACGCCGCCGTGATCTGGGCCTTTGCATGTATTGCGGGGGTAGCCAGCACACGGTGGAGCATTGTCCGGAGAAGCCAAACGAGGAGGTCCGCGAGTCACTGTAGGGGGCCTCGCGGACGCTAATCGGTTAAATCCCCTCACACATTTGACGCTGCCCATCCGCTTCTGTCACAACCTCACAGGGCACCTCACACATGCACTGGTGGATTCTGGCGCGGAGGGTAGCTTTATTTCACAGAGCCTGGCAACCCGATTGGGCATCCGTTGTCACTCCCTTGACCCTCCTCTCGCCCTGGTTAATCTCTCCCGAGTCTCACTGGGAAAGGTGACCCACCGGACATCTCCCATTCCGGTGATCATCTCAGGAAACCACCGGGAGGATATCTTCTTCTACGTCCTGCCCACCTCGGTCACTCCTGTCATTCTCGGATACCCCTGGCTCCGCCTCCACAACCCCGCCTTGGACTGGAAGACTGGAAAAGTGTCAGCTTGGAGCACCTTCTGTATGGGCACCTGTCTCCAATCCGCTGCCTGCGCCCCGTCCTCGCCTCCCACAGCCAAGGACACCGCGCCTCCGGATCTCACCCTTGTGCCCTCAGAGTTCCACGATCTGGGTGCAGTCTTCAGCAAGTCCAAGGCGATGTCTCTGCCTCCTCACCGGCCCTACAACTGTGCCATCAACATCCGTCAGGGGGCGCCCCTACCCTCAGGACGCCTCTATAGCCTGTCAGCACCAGAGAAGGAGGCCATGAACACCTACTTGAAGGAGTCGCTCAGCGCTGGGATTATCCGACCATCTTCCTCACCAGTAGGCGCAGGGTTCTTCTTCGTGGGAAAGAAGGACGGCTCCCTTCGTCCTTGCATTGATTATCGAGCTCTCAATGACATCACGGAGAAGGACCGGTACACCCTGCCCCTCATGGATACCGCCTTCCACTCCCTCCAGGGGGCGACCTGGTTTACCAAGCTGGATCTCCGCAGCGCTTACCACCTCGTCCGGATCCGGGAGGGAGATGAGTGGAAGACAGCCTTCCGCACCCCTAACGGTCATTTTGAATATCTAGTGATGCCGTTTGGGTTGACCAATGCTCCAGCCGTCTTCCAGCGCCTCATTAATGACGTCCTCCGGGATTTCATCGGCCTGTTTGTGTTCGTCTACCTGGACGACATCCTCATCTTCTCCAGGTCCAGGGATGAGCACCGGGTCCACGTGAGGCGGCTCCTGCAGAGGCTGTTGGAGAATCGCCTATATGTCAAGGCGGAGAAGTGTGAATTCTACGCCAAGACAACTTCCTTCCTGGGGTTCGTAATCTCCCATGACCAGGTGCTCCCGGACCCAGCGAAGATTAAAGCGGTGGTGGATTGGCCCACACCTACCTCTAGGAAACAGGTTCAGCAGTTCGTCGGGTTCGCCAATTTCTACCGCTGCTTTGTCCCAAACTTTGGAGCCATCGTCGGGCCTCTGACCCGCCTCACCTCCCCTAAGACCCCGTTCCGGTGGACTGAAGAGGCCGCAACGGCCTTCCAGGCGCTGAAGACGGAGGTTTCCTCCTCCCGGGTCCTCAGCCAGGTCGATCCCGCGCTGCAGTGCATAGTGGAGGTGGACGCTTCGGACACGGGGGTGGGGGCGGTGCTGTCCCAGCGGTCTCCAGCCGACGGAGTCAAGCGACCCTGCGCCTTCTTCTCTCGACGCCTGTCCCCGGCGGAGCGTAATTATGACGTGGGGGACAGAGAGCTTCTGGCCATCAAGCTTGCGCTTCAGGAGTGGCGTCATTGGCTGGAGGGGGCCGCCTTGCCTTTCGTGGTCCTAACTGACCACAAGAACTTGGAATACCTAAGATCTACCAAGCGTCTGAACGCCCGCCAGGCGCGCTGGTCCCTGTTCTTCGCAAGGTTTAAATTTAACATCACCTACAGGCCTGGCTCCAAGAACGGCCTGCCCGACGCCCTCTCCAGGCAATTTGCCCCGGAGGCCACGGAGGACGCTGTTCACACCATCCTGCCCAGGTCGTGCGTCGTGGGGGCTGTTTCCTGGGACATAGAGGATAAGATCCGGAGGGCGCAGGAGTCGGAACCAGACCCTGGCGGCGGACCGGAGGGGAGGCTCTTTGTGCCATCTGCCATCTGGGGGGATGTTATTCACTGGCTCCACACCTCTAAGCTCACCTGCCATCCTGGAGCTTCACGGATGATCGACCTCCTCCAGCGATCCTTTTGGTGGCCAGGTCTGCGGAAGGATGCCGCCCGTTACGCCCGGGCCTGCCCCGTCTGCGCCACCAGTAAGTCAGGTAATGCTCCCCCTGTGGGCCTGCTCCAGCCCCTGCCCGTCCCTGGCAGGCCCTGGTCGCACATCGCCCTAGACTTCGTCACCGGGCTTCCTGTCTCCAACAACTTCGACACAGTTCTGACCATCGTTGACCGTTTTTCCAAGGCCGCCCACTTTGTGCCCCTACGTGGACTCCCCTCAGCCTTGGAGACGGCGGACCTCCTCATCCAACACGTGGTCAGACTGCACGGAATACCGGTCGACGTGGTCTCCGATCGTGGCCCCCAGTTCTCTTCGGACGTCTGGAGGTCTTTTTGCAACGCCCTGGGAGCTAAAGTAAGCCTCACCTCCGGCCATCACCCCCAGTCTAACGAGCAGTGTGAACGGACCAATCAGGAGCTGGAGGCTGCGCTCCACTGCGTTACCACGTCCAAGCCCACGTCCTGGAGCTCTCACCTCGCCTGGGTGGAGTACGCCCACAACACCTCTCGCTCGTCTGCCATCGGGATGTCTCCCTTTAAGGCATCCCCGGGTTATGATCCACCTCTATTCCCCGCGCAGGAGGGCGAGTTGGCTGTCCCCTCTGTCCAGGCGCACTTTAGGCGGTGCCGCTCCCTTTGGACTACGGCGCGCAATGCACTTTTACGCACGGCGGAGCGCAATAAATCCACGGCGGACCAGCACAGGAGACCTGCCCCTGCCTACCAGGTGGGACAACAAGTCTGGGTATCCACACAGGACGTTAACCTAAAGGGTGAGAGGAGGAAGCTGGCCCAACGATTCATCGGCCCATTTCCCATAACTAGGATTATCAACCCGGTGGCTGTGCGTGTGGCTATTCCCTCCTCCCTCCGCATCCATCCCACCTTCCACGTCTCCAAAGTCAAACCGGTGGTCTCTGACCCCCTCTGCCCTCCACCTGCAGCGCACCCCGCTCCCCGGATGATTGGTGGCCATCCGGCCTGGACTGTCTCTGAGATCTTGGACGCCCGGCGCCGGGGTCGCGGGTTGCAGTATTTGGTGGACTGGGAGAGCTATGGACCCGAGTGGAGACAATGGGTGCCTTCCTCGCTGGTGTTGGACCGGTCCCTCATCTCTGAGTTCCATCGAGCGCACCCGGAGAAACCATCGCCAGGAGGCGCTGCTAGAGGGGGGAGTACTGTCATGACTCGCCGCTCATCAGCGGCGCCAGCTGCGCGCACACCTGCTCCTCATCAGCGGCAAGGTATTTAATCCACTCTGCCCTGGGCTTCGGCCTGAAGCCGTCTCTCAACTTCGGCATCGTTTGCTACTACGGTACTCAAGCCTTCTAGCAAGATTATCTGGATAAGCTCCCCTTACCTCTTTCCTCCAGCCTTTTCCCCTGTGTACAGGTGGACTTCCCCGGCGGCGGACTTCCTCATCTCGCCGCTGTCTCTACGCTGCTGCCACAGGCACTGCAGGTCGCTGTCTCCTGGGCTCCGCCCTTGTCAACGCCAGCCACCTGTCGTAACCAAGTAAGCCAGCAAAACCATTATTATCCTCTGTGTTGGTGTGGTGCCCGTTACCCTTCTCCCTCTGCTTCCTCCCATAGGGTTGTCCGGCTGTACGGCCTCTTGCCCCCGTGCCTGACGCAGACGCCACCACCAATACATTCTTATTCAACAGACACGCAGCCACACATCCCTGTTTGTCAATAAAGCTGTTAAATCTACCCTGAGCCTGCGTGTGTGTCTCCTGAGCCGTGCATTATGTCAAAGCTAACATTCTTGCAGCTTCCTGTAATCTCTCGGAAGCTCTGCCTTTGTTCTGGTCTAAAATGTGAGTCACAAAGCAGGTCACATATGTGTGTCCACCACACTGTATTTAATAAGGTTCCCAAATTTATACCTGACCAAAGGGTAAACCCATCCTCCCACAAAAATTATTTCACTATGTTTCTACTTGAACACATAGACTTTGTTCAAGGGACGGATGGTGATATCGGTTATTAGTTATCACAGCCTATGGGTTTGAAAATTTTGCTACAAAATTTTGCCAATAATGTATAATTTGTGCACAAAATAATGTCCAGGGCAATGTCAAGACCAGAGAAGGGTAGTTTTCCATCATCAACATATCCATTTCAAAACATTTGCATGGACTTCATTGAGCTAACCAAATGTGAAGGGAAGAGCTATTGTTTAGTTATAGTGGATATGTTTACAGATTATTTCATATTTAGAGAAAGTGTCATGATTAAGCTGACAGCTCACGTGCACGATGCTGGCACAGGACGGAACCACACAAGGGGGGTACGTTCAACAGTTTATTAAATATAGAAAACAGCGCACAGTTAGATAAACAGCCACTCGCCAGAAGATCAATCCACCTGTGGAGAGAAAGCGAGAGCTGTCAGTGGAGAAGTGGAGTAGGGAATATGGAAGAGCCAAACTACCACTTACTCGGGACTCCGGGAGAGGACCAGCAGGACACCAGCGAGGAATAAACGAACCAGTAGGATAAGGGGGAATGAGCTAGTAGTGCCTGACCGGGTGAAGATCCGTTGCTGAGGATATGGTGAGGTTGCAAGAGAGTGCGCGCAGTCCTGAGACACACCCGCACGATGGCAGCAACCTGTAAGGAGAGAAAAAGGCGAAGGTTAGACAGCGTGCTTAATCTTTGCAAAATACGACCTGCTTGCCTGAATTTAGGGCAATATACCCAGTCAAGCCAGCGTTGACTGCGCAGAGTAAGCCTCCTTAAATATGCTGGTTGATGAGCGGACGCAGGTATGTCCTCTACCTCAGATGCAGTGATGAACTGATGAATGTGCGGCAGGAGGGGAGGGGCACGCTCTCTCTGCCCCCTTCTAGGAGCACCTCCTGGCGGTCCAGACGGCTTCTCCGGGTGAGTTTGGTGGAAGGCCCGGAGCATCTCCTTGTCCAGTACCCGTGACGAGGGGGTCGAAGATCGTTCCTCCGGGCCGTAGCCCTCCCAGTCCACCAGGTACTGCAACCCCCGGCCCCTACGGCGAACGTCCAGAATCCGGTGGACTGTGTAGGCGGGGTAGCCGTTGATGATTCAGGGAGGAGAAGGCAGCTTCGGGAGGGGGGGCAGAGAGGACTGACTGAGAGGGGTTTAATGTGGGAAACGTGGAAAGTGGGGTTCACCCATAGAGTAGATGGAAGTTTCAGCTGAACCGATGCATCGTTGACGATCCGGGAGATGGGAAATGGACCCAGAAAGCTGGGGGACAGCTTCTTGGATTTCTCCTTCAGCGCCGGAATCTGACTCGCCGCCAGCCAGACTTGCTGTCCCACAGCGTACTTAGGGGCTGGGACCCACTTCCTGTAAGTAGCAGCCCAGGTGCGTTCCATGGTGCATGCCAGGGCAGCCCGGGTAGACCTCCAGACGCGTCGGCAGCGACGGGCATGGGCCTCTACTGATGGAACCACCACCTCTCTCTCAGTCATGGGAAGAAGAGGCGGGGTGTAGCCCAGGGACGCCTCAAAGGGGGTGAGTCCGGTGGCTGTGGAAACGGCCCAGTTGAGGGAATAGTCCACCCAGGTCAGATGTGTGCTCTGTGAAGCCGGGTTTTCGGCTGGTATGCACCACAGGGTGGCCTCCAGGGACTGATTGGTGCACTCCACCTGCCCGCTGCTCTGAGGGTGGTTCCCGGAAGAGAGACTCACTGTCGTGCCCAGTGTCCGACAAAAGGCCCTCCAGACCTGGGATGTAAACTATGGACCCCGGTCAGACACAATGTCAATGGGGATGCTGTGGCCCTTGATCACGTGGTCAGTCAATAGGACCACCGTCTCCAAGGCAGAGGGGAGCTTCAGGAGGGCCACCAAATGCACCGCCTCAGTGAAGCGATCCACAATAGTAAGAATAACAGTCTTCCCACGGGAGGGGGGGGTCGGGTCACAAAGTCCACGGTGATATGAGACCAGGGACGACCCGGGGTGGGAAGGGGGTGGAGGAGTCTCGAGGGGGGAGGGGAGTCAGATTTCCCCCTGACGCAGGTCTGGCAAGCCCTGATGTAATCCCATGTGTCCCACCACACTGTGGGCCACCAGAATGCCTGCCGGACGAAGTCCACAGTGCAGGCGATGCCAGGATGGCAGGCGAAATGGCTGGTATGGGCCCACTGGAGAACATCACTGCGGAGGGTGGCCAGGATGTAGAGGCAATTCCGGGGGCACCCTACTGGCACTGGCTTCCGGGACTGGGCCTGCCGGACCCTCTGCTCGATGTCCCAAGAAAGGGCACCAAGGACGCACGAAGGCGGGATGATGGTTTGGGGGGGAAGGGGGGGGGGTCTACCTCCCTGGAATCAAACTGGCATGATAGCGTGTCTGGTTTGACATTCCGCGCACCAGGCCAGTAAGTGATAGTGAAATTAAACTGCTGGAAAAATAAAGACCAGCGAGCCTGCCTGGCATTTAATCGGCGGGCTGACCACAAGTATTCAAGATTCTTGTGGTCGGTCCACACGATGATGGGGTGAATGGCACCCTCCAACCAATGTCTCCACTCCTCCAGTACCAACTTAATGGCCAGCAGCTCTCTGTCCCCCACGTCATAATTCCTCTCGGCCAGCATAAGCCGACGAGAGAAAAATGCGCATGGGTGGAGCTTCTGAGCCGAGGATGTGCGCTGTGACAGCACAGCGCCAACCCCCATGTCAGATGCGTCCACCTCGAGGATGAAATGGAGCTGCGTGTCGACCTGTGCCAAGATGGGCGTGTCCGTGAACAGGCATTTTAATTTGTTAAATGCCTGTTCTGCTGCCTCGGTCCAGTGAAAGGGGACCTTAATGGAGGTCAGCTGAGTCAAAGGCAGTGCCACCCCACTATAGTTCCTTATGAACCGGCGATAAAAGTTTGCGAACCCAAGGAAGCGTTGGAGCTCCCTAAGGGAGTGGGGAGTTGACCAATCCAGCACTGCCTTCACCTTGACAGGGTCAGCATCTCAGTCTCCTTTCGGCTACTATGAAGCCCAAGAAGGTGGTGGATGGTGTTGAAAATTCACACTTCTCAGCTTTGACGTAGAGCCAGTTCTCCAGGAGCCGTTGTAGAACGGCCTTTACATGGGCTTCATGTTCTTCTGGCGAACGGAAGAAAATTAAAATGTCATCCAAATACACAAACACGAATTGATTTAGCATATCGCAGAGGACGTCGTTAATTAACCGCTGGAAGACAGCGGGGGCGTTGGTGGGCCCAAAGGGCATCACCAGATATTCAAACTGCCCCTGGTGTGTCTTAAATGCCGTCTTCCACTCATCGCCCTGGTGAATGCGGACCAAATGATATGTGTTCCCAAGATCCAATTTGGTGAACACCCATGAATGCTGAAGGAGCTCGAACGCTGAATTGATTAAGGGTAGAGGGTACTTGTCCTTAATGGTAATTGCGTTAAGCTCCCAGTAGTTGATGCACGGGCGCAGCGAGCCATCCTTCTTTTCAACGAAGAAGAACCTGGCTCCAAAAGGATCCAAAGATGGCCGAATTAGGCCAGCGTTCAGGGACTCCTTTATATACCTCTCCATCGCCTCCCTCTCCGGCCCAGAAATGCTGTACAGCCGGCTGGACGGCAGCCTTGCCCCGGGGATGAGGTCTATGGCACTGTCATAAGAGCAGTGAGGTGGCAGCGACAACACTCTAGACTTGCTAAAGACCTCTCCAAGATCGTGATAAGCCTGGGGAACGAGGCTGAGGTCTGGCGGCTCGACCGGGGAGAGGGAGACGGATAGAGAGGGGGAGCACTCTGCTGAGCGCATACAGTGGACCATGCAAAAGGGGCTCCAGGAGGAGATGGTGTTTTGGACCCAATTAATCATAGGGTTATGCCTCCAGAGCCATGGATACCTAAGGACCACCAGGGAAGAAGAAAAAGGGAGAATTAAGAAAGTTAGTTCCTCCCGGTGGCTCCTGGAAAGGAAGATTTAGACCGGCACCGTGCTATGTGTGACTACCGTGACCTCCCAGCCAGATATGGTTGTGATTCTCTGATCAAGGGGCAGTTTACGTGTGGGAATACCCACCTGCTTAACGAATTCAGAAGACACGAAATTACCCTCCGACCTCAAGTCAACCAGCGCCTTAACCCTCCTCTCGACCCCCGGCAGCTGCATGAGGGCTGAGATAGACAAACTACTGGGGGGAGTGTTTTTAGTCCTGCCCGCCAGACTCCCCATGGTTACTGATGGGCTGCGTCTTTTTGGCCGCTGGCGGCATTCATCCCGGCCATGGTTCAGTGAAACACAGCGTGGGCACGCGCCGGCCCTTCGCCTTTGCTGACGCTTATCATCGGTGAGGTGCCGAGACAGCTCCATCGGCTCGGGCGAAGAGACGGCGCTGCCAGTGTCAGCAGTCATGGCGGATCCACGCGTGACACGTGGGCGAGAGGAGGCCTCGTGCTCCCTCGTGCACTCACGGTGCCAGTTGTCCAAACTAACAACTTGAGCTATCAAATCATCGAGAGTCTTTGGGACAGGATGAACCACCAGTTCGTTCCGTAGTTGTTCATTCAACCCGTGGAGCAACACACTGCACATGGCAATTTCGTTCCACCCCGAGTCTGCAGCAACAACTCGGAACTCCACCGGGTACTCGGCCGCTGACTGGGTACCCTGGAGGAACATCAGAAGGCGGCTCATTACATTGCCCTCGCTCTCGGACCGATCGAACGTGCAAGTGAAGGCGTCAACAAATTGGCTGAACATATAACGCTGCCCCTCGAGGTTGTCTAGCGTGGAACGTGCCCAGTCGAGGGCTCGGTCCTTCAGTAACAGTATGAAAAACTGAAAACTCTTACATCTCCCCACCTCCCCCTCGTACGGGGTAGGTGTGAGAATGGAAGTGGTCCGCCGCACCGTAGTGCGGGGAGCAGGCTGAAGAGGCGGAGCCAGGGAAGATGACTGAGACCAAAGCTGAATAAGGTTTGACACCTGCTGCGTCAGCACAACGAGCTGATGCTTGGTCCCTGACAAGCATTCCAGAGCTGACAGCTCCTGTGACGAGGCACCGGCTGAGCTATTGTCCAGGCTGGCTCGTTCTGTCATGATTAAGCTGACAGCTCACGTGCACAATGCTAGCACAGGACGTAACCACACAAGGGGGGTACGTTCAACAGTTTATTAAATATAGAAAACAGCGCACAGTTAGATAAACAGCCACTCGCCAGAAGATCAATCCACCTGTGGAGAGAAAGCGAGAGCTGTCAGCGGAGAAGTGGAGTAGGGAATATGGAAGAACCAAACTACCACTTACTCGAGACTTCGGGAGAGGACCAGCAGGACTCCAGCGAGGAATAGACGAACCAGTACGGTGAGGGGGAATGAGCTAGTAGTGCCTCATCGGGTGAAGATCCGTTGCTGAGGATATGGTGAGGTTGCAGGAGAGCGCGCGCAGTCCTGAGACACACCTGCACAATGGCAGCAACCTGTAAGGAGAGAAAAAGGCGAAGGTTAGACAGCGTGCCTAATCTTTGCAAAATACGACCTGCTTGCCTGAATTTAGGGCAGTATACCCAGTCGAGCCAGCACTGACTGCACGGAGTAAGCCCCCTTACATACGCTGGCTGATGAGCGGACGCAGGTGTGTCCTCTGCCTCAGGTGCAGTGATGAACTGATGAAGGTGCGGCAGGAGGGGAGGGGCGAGCTCTCACTGCCCATGACAGAAAGTGTTGAATAGTGATTTGAAACACCATGCAGCATATCACCCACAGTTTACAGGAATTGTGGAACGACATAACTGGACTATTATAGAAAGATTAAGAAAACAATGACAGAAACAGGACAGAATTGGATTTATTGTTTACCTTGATGCTAAGAATAGTGCCTACAAAAGAAGGTTTATTTTCATTTAAAGAAAGCTACATCTAGCTACAATGCTCCGCACTGTGTGTTTATATACTCATATATTTATTCCATCCAGCTACAATGTTCTGCACTGTGTGTCTGTGTGTATATATATATATTTATAGTAATATGTACATATGTATATTAGCTGCTCTTGCTTTTTTTTCTTGCCTTCTGATTGTTGCTCTGAGTGTTGCTATCCCTGTGCTGTTGCAATCCTGGAATTTCCCCGTTGTGGGACTAATAAAGGCTTATCTTATCTTAAAGTTTACATGAAAAGTCTTAATTAGTATTCCCCCTTAGACCATTCAACCCAAAAGAAGAAGAGATTTGGTTTAGCAGATTATATGTTAAAATGTTGACTCAAAAAGATTCTGTTCATGCTATTCTTCCTAGGAAGGAACACACAGGAGGAATCATCACCGTAAAACCCGGAAACCCAGTACTTACAAAGAGTGTAAAAAGAAGACCTGGTCAGAAGCCCCCTGGCAGGGGCCATGTAAGATAATATTATCAATTCCAACAGCTGTAAAAGCACAAGGCAGAGACACTCGGGTACACCTTACACACTGTAAATTATTATCAAAACAAACCACAGAAGCTATAGGAGAAAAAAGCCACACACAGTGTTGCTGTTGTGGAGAAAGTCTGGGGCTACAAAGGGAGTCAGGTATTTTAGTTGACCTGATTGTCTCAAACCTTAGTGAATAAATTAAGAGTCTACAGCAGGTACAATACAGTCAAAATGGCAAACAATGAAAGACCCCTCAGACATTACTGATGTAGATTCCAGTTTTTTGAATGGCTCACATGTGTGTTCCTCGTGTTGTCCTTGTCGTAGTCCTCCTGATACGGTTGTTGTGCAGCTCAGTAGCTATTTTAAAAGGTAATTGACAAAACAATAAACATTGATATTAAGGATAAAGGGACACCACCCACCATAATGTGCACTAAAGATAAAGCTTGTGTAGTCCAGTTTAACTATTGTGATATATATAATTGTGACCACTCCATGCACTATGAATCTGAGTCTGTGATGTATGAAAAAAGTCATAAGTACATGTGCACTCTTCCATGTAACTGGGCTGATGTGTTCAGTCACACAAGACCTGATGACTCTTAATCTGGACAATATTATGCTGGAGTAAATGTACTTGGAAAAGACCCCTTAGAGAGCGTAGGCATAGTCTACTATTAATCCTAATCCTAATTGTGAAACAATAATACCATATTCAAACACACACCAAGATATGTAGAACAGGTATTCACAACTAACTATTGGTGGGGATATGCAGAGTTCCTTGCTAGTAGGACAAATAAAACATTTCTCCTGCTCAGGACTTAAGAACATTTCAAACAGTTCCTCCAAACCATCTTCTGCAGTCGTAGTCCCAGCGTCAACGGCGCCAGGACAGAACAACACCTTTGAACTAATGGAGGATGGTGGCTCTGTGGGTATAGGGTCTACTCACACTTGCCCTCTAACTGGGAGGTGTCTGCGCCCCTGTATGACTGACTGACCACACTATCATGGTGTATCTGGTTTAAGTCAGACAGTCAGGGCATTGAAAGAGGGACCTGGAGTACAGACCACATGATGCAGTCTGAGCAACAAATACACCAGTTGAATTTAAACATTGGAGAATTGGCCGAAAGGTCACACTTGCACTATTTCCATGGACAGGAGCTGGAAAGAATATTCTTAGGACTGAGTTTTGGCCAAGATACTAGATATGAACCTGATGTCTTCACTGCCTGGCTGCAATCCTTCTTTGGACGGTGGGCAGGAGTGATAAAAAAACAACATAATATTATCCTTTATGATTGGAATTGCCATCCTTATGTGTGTAAGATGTTGCTGCATTCCCTGTTGTAGAAGCCTTACTGAAAATACAGTACATGCTGCTGTTGCATGCCAGTATCTCATATTAGCTTAGCAGGAGGAGAGTGACAAGGATTCAAGTGACGAGGACAGTCAGGTTTAATATGTCTACCAGTGTCTCTGCAAGAAAAAATGTTGGTATTGACAATTTGCCTATAATGACTAAAGCATGATGTAACAGCTGAAAATTGTGTAAATACATTTATTGGAAGGTTTTTTTTTAATTTAAGTTTTTGTAAAGGGTATACATGTCATTACAGCATTGCATTGTTTACATTTTCATCACATATTCCCCTTTTTTGACAACATTGGAAAAAAATTATTACAACACCCTTTTTTTAAGTGAAAGAAAAGAAAAATTAAAACAAACAAACAAACAAAAGAGCAGAAAAATAAAAGACCCTCTGAGTAGTGTTGGTACAAAGAGAGGTGTAGAAGAGCTGGAAATAACGAGGCGGTTTTGTATCATAAAAGCAGCGTCTTTAATGAATAACTCTTCTATCTTGTCTCATCTGGTGCAGAGCTTGGCAGAAGGCAAAGAGGAAGAATTCTGCCCAGCTCGCTGGTTAAATACAGGCACACATCCAAGACATGCAAAACACAAGCTGAAATCCCCCGTTATCTAAATCCCCCATTAGTCCTGTTAACTCCTCCCTTCATCTTGGGAGGTGATGGGAAAACCTCTCCTCGCCTTAGGGGGTGAAGGTGTGAAGTCTGTTACTGCCACGTCCTGTGAAGCGTGCTGAGGAAAATAAACTGGAAAAGGAAATTGTCGTTGTCCTCCTCCTTAAGCTGCAGCAAATCCTCCATGAGGGCCTTCGGATTGCCCCCTTTGTGGTCGTAGATCGCCAGGATCCTCTCGGCTCTTTCCTCCGCTGGTGGGACATAGTTTGCCACGATGGTCGCCTTGAGCGTCTCATACTTGTCCCGGGCCGGTGGTCGCCGGATCAAGCTCCGCACACACCTCGAAGTGGCGGAGTCGAGCTTGGAGACGATATGGTAGAATTTTGTATCGTCTGCTGTGATGCCCGCCAGTATGAACTGGGCTTCAGCCTGTAGAAACCAAGAGGCGGGGTCTTCTCGCCAGAAGTCTGGCAGCTGGACAGCGACGGCGTTCGTGCACACCATCACTGTTGTGCCCGCCGGGTGAGAGTGCCTTGCCTCGGCTCTCACGGCGGTGCTGGAGCTCGGTTGAGCTCTCTCGGTACCCTCTGCCGGGGGGAACAGCTGTCTGCTTGTTCCCTCATCTGCGTTGTCGCTGGCGTAAGTCAGATTCGCCACGGATGAGTCGCTTGAAGAACGCCTCATGTCCATACTCGCGTCAAGGTCACCAGTGTAGAAGAGCTGGAAATAACGAGGCGGTTTTGTATCATAAAAGCAGCGTCTTTAATGAATAACTCTTCTATCTTGTCTCATCTGGTGCAGAGCTTGGCAGAAGGCAAAGAGGAAGAATTCTGCCCAGCTCGCTGGTTAAATACAGGCACACATCCAAGACATGCAAAACACAAGCTGAAATCCCCCGTTATCTAAATCCCCCATTAGTCCTGTTAACTCCTCCCTTCATCTTGGGAGGTGATGGGAAAACCTCTCCTCGCCTTAGGGGGTGAAGGTGTGAAGTCTGTTACCGCCATGTCCTGTGACGTCGTTGGTCTTCACACGGCGGTGAGATTCCTTTGTCCCTTTCAGAGGTGTGAAGTTCCTTTGTATATTCTGTCCCAAACATTTCCACATGCTCTAACAAATGTAGGTATGGAATATATGAGTAATATATACCACAAGAGGTGCCATTATTGAAATGGTGTTTGTGCAAGATTAGATCTGATGGAAGACACATATGCGTTCCAGGGTTGCCAAAAGTTCAAGAATCCATCCATGTCCTGTCTCAGTGCAAATGTCAACTTTTCCATCAAATAAATGTCCTGAATCACATTAATCCAATCTTCAGGTGTAGGACAGTCCTTCAACATCCATTTTTTTGTTAGAGCTTTTTTACTTGCCAATATTAAAACACTGAATAAATATTTTTCTCCTCGTCTTTCCAGTGATTCCGGTAATAAACCCAAATACAAAGTTACAAAAGAAAAGGGAACTGTTACTTTGAATATTTTCCCCAATATTGTCTGTACATTGGTCCAATATTGGTGGATAACTTGGCATGACCAAAACACATGAAAATGATTTGCAGTCTTTTCACCACACAAGCGCCAGCAATTCAACCCTTTACGAGTAAATTTGTTTTGTGCAGGTGTTCTGAAAAATCTTACCAAATTTTTCCATCCAAATTCTCTCCACTGCAGGGATGAAGCACTTTTCCATTGTTGTTTATTTAGCTTTTCCCATATTTCCAGTTGTAAAGTGAAATTCCCCTCTTTTTCCCATCTCTCTTTTATATATGATGTGTTGTCTCCTTTTAAATCTTGAAGACCATGGTATATTTTAGAAATGTATCTGATTATTGGAAGTTTTTAAGTTTTTATTTTTGATATTGAAATTGTAATACTGAATGTCTGTAAATGATGAGGAGAAATAAAGTCAGTGTCTTCAGCTTGTGGTCTCATCTGATTACTTCCTCCACAGCATGATCCATAATCCAGTGTTGGAAAAATTCTCTTTAACCAGTAGTCAAAGAATCAGGCGGGATCAAAGTTTCAGTAAATTTAATTTGCACCGATCAGTGGAGAACAATAAGTGGTACACTCAGAGGTGCCGATGGAAATTGTTCTGAATCACATACACAACTTTCAGTCATTAAGCATCCTGTTATCTCAGAACTGTCCATGAGAGAATATCTGGTTCAGTCTAGTTCTTCCAAGCTGTCTCCTTTCTCAGACATTACAGAACATGCGTATGTAAACAAAGATAAAATGTCATGCTGTCACGACCTTGTACATTTCACACAGACTCTGAGGTACCAAAAGATAAAGAATATAGTGTGGAGAAAGGAAACAGGCGAGACAATGAGCTGGACGACACATGAACTTTATTCTTTCTCCAACATGTTGTATAGTAAAAGAGCTCCCAGTTCTCTGTGCATTCCTCTTTACCTCCGCCAAAGGGGTAGGTTATGTGATCATCGGCGTTGGTTTGTCTGTCTGTCTGTCTGTCTGCTTGTTTGTCTGTTTGTTTGTTTGTTTGTTTGTTAGCAAGATAACTCAAAAAGTTATGGACGGATTTTCATGAAATTTTCACAGATTGTCAGAAATGGAGTATCCCACAGATGATTAGATTTTGGTGGTGATCCGGATCACCGTCCACAAGAAAACCGCCATTACGCAAAATGCCATTTTCGTGAATAACTACTAAACCACTAATCCAATCATTGTCAATCCAATTGCTTGTCATATGTTTTCATGGTCAAGGAATCTGAAGACTGTATGGGGGGAACTGTGGCGCTAAACCACCATTACGGAAAATGCCATTTTCGTCAATAACTACTGAACCACTAATCCTATCATTGTGAATCCAATTGCTAGTCATATCTTTTCATGGTCAAGGAATCGGAAAATGTACACACAAACACTGTATGGGGGGAACTGTGGCGCTAAACCGCCATTACGGAAAATGCCATTTTCGTCAATAACTACTGAACCACTAATCCTATCATTGTGAATCCAATTGCTAGTCATATGTTTTCATGGTCAAGGAATCTGAAAACGTACTTACCTCCGCCAAAGGGGGAGGTTATGTGATCATCGGCGTTGGTTTGTCTGTCTGTCTGTCTGTCTGTCTGTTTGTTTGTCTGTTTGTTTGTTTGTTAGCAAGATAACTCAAAAAGTTATGGATGGATTTTCATGAAATTTTCACAGATTGTCAGAAATGGGGTATCCTACAGATGATTAGATTTTGGTGGTGATCCGGATCACCGTCCACAAGAAAACCGCCATTACGCAAAATGCCATTTTCGTGAATAACTACTAAACCACTAATCCTATCATTGTCAATCCAATTGCTTGTCATATGTTTTCATGGTCAAGGAATCTGAAGACTGTATCGGGGAAACTGTGGCGCTAAACCGCCATTACGGAAAATGCCATTTTCGTCAATAACTACTGAACCACTAATCCTATCATTGTGAATCCAATTGCTAGTCATATGTTTTCATGGTCAAGGAATCTGAAAATGTACACACAAACACTGCATGGGGGAACTGTGGCACTTGGCAGAGGTCTGCGCTCTCTGAGTGCTTTTCTAGTTTATATCTTTAATACCATGCAGTGAGACCCAGAACTTCCGACCATAATACATTGTTGTTTAGAACAAAGCCTGTGTGGCACATTAACATGACATAACGCCGGCGCTGCTCTTACACCCTTCTTCTTCCAGCGGCTCCGGCAGTTACTCCTCTCCCCGGGGGGGCACATAGGCCTTACTGTCCCATCTGATACCCCCCCAGTGACACCTCCTCTTTCGGTCCATTGTCCCCCCCCCCCCTTCCCCACCTGCCTTCTCTGGATGGAGAAGTCCCACACCATGCCCCCACACAGTCCCCCTCGAAACACCCAGAAAGGGAAACTAGCCCCCCCGTCCTTTGGGCTTGAGCCGGCGCCCATAGCGGCTGTAGCAGGGGTCGCCAATCCAGTCGAACTGCCTTGCTGGTGGGGTGTACACGAGGGCACGTCAGTCTGTGGAAGGAAAAAGAGAGGGGGAGAAAACACATCAGCTTCACAAGTGCAGGTCCCTGCTGAGGGATCACCAACTTGCTGAGCCACCAACAGTGGGTGTTCGCGCTGGGGAGCTTGGGCCAACACCACCTGCTCGTCTGCCAACACAAAAGCGGGATTCAGCCTGTCAATGCAGACGGTCTCCCTACGTCCCCCCAAGTCTAACACAAAATGCTTCGCCCCAGGTTCCAACACCCTAAACAGTCCGTCGCACGGTGGGCGCATCGGGGTCTGGTGTGTATCGTGCCTGACAAAAACAAAACTGGTGTTCTGCAAGCTTTTTGGGACGAAGGTGCGAGGAAAACAATGGTGGGCCGGGACCGGTACATTAAAAGCCTCCGTACTGTGTAAAAGTTGCACGGGCGGAACAGCCTTGGGTGCAGGGTGTTACGACCTGAGCACCGGTCCTGTCCACACTCGGGCCATGCATAGCTCGCTGCCGGCCTTGACAGCTGTGGGTTGTATTCTGGCCTCACCGGGCTCTTATTGTGAAGGCGCTCGGTGGGGCTTCCGCCTGTCAAGGGCCGTCAGCTGGCTGTCATTACTGCTCGTCAGCGTTCGCCTTTATAAGGCGGGCGCTGACGACAGTCCAATTGCAGGAGTATCGTCAAACCTCGTCAAGTTTGGTCGTCGTATGTTCATCAGACCTTCATGTCAGGTTCGTTTTATCCTCGTCATGTCATAGTCTAGCTCGTAGTGGCTGGGGTTAGCCCTACGAGCCCCTGTATCTCATAGTGTGTGTGTTTTTGCCCTAGCGGCTCACAGTTTTGTGTTACGTCCTGTTTTGTTAATAAATACCATCATTGCAAACTCATCAGTGGACTCTTGGCGTCTTATGGTGATCCGCGAGGATCACCGCATGACAGTATACTCCTGCCACGGACGTCTAAACGGAGACGCCACACCGAGACGCCTTTCTTCCGTGAGTTTTGCTATTGTGTGGAGTTTTTTTTCTCCTGTAGTTGGACTTGGGAGGGAGATGCCCGACAGCGAGTGTGACTATTGCCCAGAGTGGCTGGAGGAGATTGACGGCTATCTGACGGAAGCCGCCCATCTCATGCCCTCTAAAGCGGCTGATTATCCCTTATACCTCGCCCAGCGGGCTGTGCACCGTTACCATCTTACCTATATTCCAGAAGAAGAAAAGAGGTTATCATGGATTTTTGCACAACACACAATGAGGGAGAAGGCGCTCCTGGGAACCCCTCCACCTCCCGTGAGGACAGCGTCCCTGGTGAGAGTGGAGATTCGGTGGCTGGAGGGAAAGCCCGGCAGGGGACCTGTGGATCGGAATCCAGTGCCTGCCGCCCGCCCAGTCCCAGCATCATGTGTTCCCGGGCCCTTCGCCACTCCATCAGCCAGTAGGCCCCATGGCCGTGCTCCTACCAAGCCCCAATGAGAATCCCGTCTGGATCCAGCTCCGGGTCGTCGGAGGGACCCAGCCTCCCTGTTGGCCGCATCATTCACGTCATGACAGAAGGGAATCCCCGCAGCCGCCGCCCACGGGTCATCTGTTCCAGCTGCGCTGTCAGCTCCTCATGCCTGCGTCGCCCCGACTGTCATGTCCTCCTCTGTAACGTCACCCCCCGCGGCTGGGAATGCTGTGAGTCGTGCTTCGGCGAGGCCTGTCAGCAATCCATCTCGAGCAGCTCCTCCTCGTGGCCCCGAGGAGCCTGCCGTTTTCTCCCGGAAGGATAAAAGGAGAACTCCACCTGATGCAGCAGGCATCATCTTCTCTCCAGGAGACAGGCAAGTGCAAATTGTTTCTTCCCATCATTATTATGATCTGCCTTGTCTGACTCCTGGGGCCGGAGTTCGGGGTTCGCAGCCTCCCGAGCTTCCACCACCTGCTGTAACTGTTATTCCTAAACCTGCTGCCTCTGTGTCTTCCCCTGCCGAGTGGTCCGCGACGCCAGGCCTACGTCGCGGGAGGAGGAGGGGGCCTGTGCGGCTGGAAAGCCTGGATCCAGCCCAGCAGCCACGTCGTGGACAGAGGAGGAGAGCAGACTGCGGCCCGGAACCTGTGCCGACGGAGAAGCGTCCCCGGGTTTCCTCGCCAGAATGGTCTGAATCAGCGGGTCGAGGGCCCCCTGCCCCCACGCCATACGGGTCATCGGCGTGGACATCAGCGCGGGAGGAACCTCAGGCTGCAGACGTCATCTTGCCAGCTGCGGAGCCCGACACAGCTGAATTGGAGCCTGTGGACGAGAGTCGCCGCCCTGAACCTGGATCGACGAAGTCCTGGGTGGCAACAGAACCCGAGTGCAGGCAAGTGCTCCCTCTTGTGTCTCTGTCCTCTGTTTCAGAGCATTTGTGCTTGCCTCTTGGGGAGGCGAGTGAGGAGCAGCCGCCTGCTGCGCCCAAGCTCGTCTCGTGGGGTTCTGTTGCTACCGGTGATACTGATCCCGGTTCTCTTGCTGTGTGTGAGTTTCATTCCAGTGTCGCCGGCATGGAGCGAGTCGGGGTCACTGATTTGGAGGTTCCAGGTTCGGGGGTGGAGATCGTCAGCGGAGCTGCACCGACCCAGTCGGGGTCCGTTGTGGAGGCTGCGGTGGCCCAATCGGGGTCCGACGGGGGGGCACCCGAGACCCAATCGGGGCCCATCGCGGGAGTGGCCTTGGCCCAATCAGGGTCCGACGTGGGTGCCCCAGAGGCCCAATCAGGGTCCACTGCAGGCACAGTTCTGGCCCAATCGGGGCCGGATGGGAGTGCGCCCGAGGCCCAATCGGGGTCCATCGCAGGAGCTGCTTTGGCCCAATCGGGGTCCGACGTGGGTGCAGCCGGGACTCAATCGGGGCCCAGCGGAGGTGCAGTGCTGGTGTGGTCCGCGGACTGTGGAGGAGCTGCAGACCCTTCGCCGTCGGACGGAGTTCGGGCTCATCTTTGCCTTCTAGTCCCTCTACTGAGTCATCGCCCCTGCGCATCATCGCCAGGGGCCGTGGGGGTCCCTTCTCGCTCGCCCCGGCTCTCCCGAGCTTTGTCTCCGCCGGGGAGGCCGCCACGGGCCATTTTCTCCCGGTACTGGTGGCTGAGGGTCGGCCGCCTGAGGAACTGCGTCGCCAGTTCGGCGCTTCGGGTCGGCCACCCGACGTGTTATGTGTTTTGCTGGGCGACCTGGTTCGGCCACCAGAGGAGTGGACGTGCTGGGCTTTGGACTGTGATGAGCCGCCTGGTCATGTCCCGCCCTCCATGACCGCCCGTCGGCCGTTGGACGTGGGGAGACCACCTGAACTGTTCCTGTGGCGCCTGGTCTCCGCCGATCGGCATGAACTGTTGGGGGGGGTAGAGGTCACTTTTTGGTGGAGGTTGATCCAGTAATTGTTCTGTTTTTTTTTCTTATTATTATCCTGTGTTTTTGTAATGGTTATTTGGGTATCTGTGGGTATTTGTGGTTTGCCCTGCAGTTGCCTTATTTTGTTTTGTGTGCAGTTAGGATTGACACAGTAATTGTCTTGTTGTTTTTTTTCCTTGTTATTCTGTGTGTTTTCTGTACATGGTTATTTTTGAAAGTTCACTTGAGCATTCACACAGGTGAGAAGCCACTTTCTTGTGAAATATGTGGGTAAAGATTTAATTTTTTTTTTTCTTGCTGTTCCGTGCTGGTTCTTTAATTGTTATTCGGGCATTTAATCTGTTCTGTGTATTTGGTATTTCTTGCCTGGTCCTGTTTTTGTTATTGCACTGATTCTGGGTTTGGTCTCTCTCCCTCCGGACCTACCCTCAGCCGCCCACCCTGGAGGGGGGGGCGCAGGGTGGTCCATGGGCGTTCTGGAAGCCCGCCTTGGAGGGAGGGTACTGTTACGACCCGAGCGCCGGTCCTGTCCGCGCTCGGGCCACGCATAGCTCGCTGCCGGCCTTGACAGCTGTGGGTTGTATTCCCTGCCTCACCGGGCTCTTATTGTGAAGGCACTCGGTGGGGCTTCCGTCTGTCAAGGGCCGTCAGCTGGCTGTCATTACTGCTCGTTAGCGTTCGCCTTTATAAGGCGGGCTCTGATGACAGTCCAATTGCAGGAGTATCGTCAAACCTCGTTGAGTTTGGTCATCGTATGTTCGTCAGACCTTCATGTCAGGTTCGTTTTATCCTCGTCATGTCATAGTCTAGCTCGTAGTGGCTGGGGTTAGCCCTACGAGCCCCTGTATCTCATAGTGTATGTGTTTTTGCCCTAGTGGCTCACAGTTTTGTGTTATGTCCTGTATTGTTAATAAATACCATCATTGCAAGCTCATCGGTGGACTCTTGGCGTCTTATGGTGATCCGTGAGGATCACCGCATGACACAGGGTTTTTCGGTAAAAACTCTCTGGGGATCCGCAGTGGCTGAGAAAAAATGAGTTTTACCGGGAAGGCTGCCAAATCCTCCTTAGGTGCAGAGCGCAACCCGAAAAGGACACAGGGCAGGTGGTCGACCCAATTTGTATCCATGAGCAAAGGTCTGAGAGCTTCTTTAAGCAACCTATGAAAACGCTCGCTTAACCCGTTAACCTGGGGGTTGTATGTGGTAGTGAGGTGAATTTTGACCCCCAGGTTTTGGGCTATCGCGGACCAGAGTTCCAAAATGAATTGTGGACCCCTGTCAGAAGTGATGTCCAACAGCGATCCGAATTGTGCAACCCAAGCCAACAAAAAAAGCACGAGCCACTTCTGCAGATGTGGTAGAAGTAAGCTGGACAACTTCAGGCCAGCGCGTGGTGCGGTCCACGAGTGTTAAAAGGTGCGTGAAACCTTGCGACAGCGGGAGGGGTCCCACCAAATCCACGTGGATGTGGTCAAACCTCCTGGCCGGGATTTGGAACAGCTCGAGGGGGGATCCAGTTGAAGAGGATGATAAAATAAAGGCAGTGTTGGATTTTTAAGTAGCTTTATTATCACCCGCCTTCATCAGAACTCGGCTCCAGCCCATAGTATGAGCAGGCTGAAGCCGAATTCCTCAGGCTCTCAAAGAGGAGACAGTGTGTGTGTCTCGCAGCAGATGCAGAACCAGAATGAGAGAATGGGAGAGTTTGCGTTACAGAGTTGCAGCATAAATACTCGACCACAACAATACATTAAAAGGGCGTACCCCAGCGGTTGGTATGATCAAAGAGATAACAGAACAGGCATAAGACATTTGCATTTGAGAGACATATTGATCTCAGTCCCTAGGTCACCGTGAGGACAGGACGCATGAGCACAATGCATGAAAGGCAACATTAACATCACAGAAGTGAGCCAGACGAAACGAGTCTGCCTGTAGACATTAATACACATTTCACTGTTCTGTTATTTGCTCTAGCCGAGCGCTGTGTTTGACCAGTCTGTTTGTGGGGGTTACACCAAAGCACATCTACATATTGATCTCAGCCTCTAGGTCACAGTAAGGACAGGACACATGAACACTATACATGAATGGTGCATTACATCACAACACATGCATGGCACATTGCATCACAATACATGCGTGGCACATTGCATCACAGTACATGAATGGCACATTACATCTCAGTAGTGCAGCGGGAAAAACCGAGTCCGAGTGTCCTGTGTGTTGTGGGGGGGTTGAATCAACCCGCCACACGCTCCCCCCCAGAGGGCACGGCAGGGGGCCGAGACCTCGATAATCCATCTATGGGAGCGAGCTGTGGGAGAAGCTCGCTGCAGGCGGAGGGGGAGGGAGGGGAGGGGTAGTAAGTGCCGGCAGGGGCGGTGAATCGTCCGAGCCGCGCAAAAATTGCTTGCTGCTCCGCGACATTGAGGGCCTGTCCCGTTGCGCGTGCGGAGATCACAAGAAGAAAAATTTGTCTCTGACTCCTCCCATGGCCATGAAGAAAAGCAGGAGCGGCTGTAAGAAAAAAAAAAGAAACAAAAGCAGAGGGACTGGCGTGTTGGCTTTAGGTGCAGAAGCAACCCCAAAGCCCCCCGGGAACAGCTGACGGCTGAAATCCCTTTGTGCCGTGGCTGAGACCATTAGAAAATCCAGTGGCGAGCTGCGTGCTTGCTTCAGGTGAACGGGCAGCCCTGAAGGTTCCGAGGGTGGCGATCGGCCGTATTTCTCGGGCATCTGCAGCGGCGGAGGACGATGGCGGTCTCTGTAGCCTTTATTGCCCCGTGCGTGGTGTGCCGTCCTCGGAACTCCCCGGTGCGCGCGCGGGGGTTCCGTGCTTGGGTGGGCCGCTGGAGTGGCGAGTCAGGGTGCAGAATCTTGGCGGAGATCGGCGCAGACGGAGCCGATAAAATCCAGGTTTGGGCTGTGGCTGCAGCTTGGCCATGGTGCGTTGGAGCGGTGAGAGGAAACAGACGATCTTTTGTCCCTCAGGCTCGTGCAGATGCGTTGGAGCGGTGGGAGGGAATAGACGATCTTTGGCACCGCTCGGCCGATTCAGCGTGGATGTCCAAACCAGAAGGCTGCGTTTGCACAAAACGTGTGCATTCCGGGGTCACCAGTGAAGAGGATGATAAAATAATAAGCGGTGACCTGGTAGTTTTAAGGAGAGTTTAATTATATCATACCGCCGTCACGGGCTCCGCTCCCGGCGCCGTGCATGCGCACTGGGAGCGAGCCCAGAGTGCTCTCAGCAGAGAGACACAATGTGTCTGCAGCGGCAGCTGAAGAATGAGAGAATGAGAGAGTTTGCGTTACAGAGTTGCAGCATAAATACTCGACCACAACAATACATCAAAAGGGCATACCCCAGCGGTTGGTATGATCAAAGAGATAACAGAACAGGCATAAGACATTTGCATTTGAGAGACATATTGATCTCAGTCCCTAGGTCACCGTGAGGACAGGACGCATGAGCACAATACATGAAAGGCAACATTAACATCACAGAAGTGAGCCAGACGAAACGAGTCTGCCTGTAGACATTAATACACATTTCACTGTTCTGTTATTTGCTCTAGCCGAGCGCTGTGTTTGACCAGTCTGTTTGTGGGGGTTACACCAAAGCACATCTACATATTGATCTCAGCCTCTAGGTCACAGTAAGGACAGGACGCATGAACACTATACATGAATGGCGCATTACATCACAACACATGCATGGCACATTGCATCACAATACATGCGTGGCACATTGCATCACAATACATGAATGGCACATTACATCTTAGTAGTGCAGCGGGAAAAACTGAGAGAGAGAGAGCTGAGTGTCCTGTGTGTTGTGGGGGGGTTGAATCAACCCGCCACACAGTGTGCTTGTGTACACTGGCCCACTGGAACGTGACACAAGCCGCAGCCCACTTTCATGTCCTTGCGCAAGCGCGGCCGGACGAATTTCACCTCTACTAGCTTCACCAAAGCGTGCACTCCCGGATGGGAAAGGGAGTGGACCGACTCAAAAACGTGACAGCGCCAAGAGCTCGGAACCACCGGGCGCGGGCGACCGGTGGAGACATCGCAGAGCAAGGGAGGGCACCCCTCTTGCACCACCCTGCTCTCCAGCCTTAACGCAGTAGGCGCAGACTGGAGCATGCAAATGTCTGCGTCCCCAACTTGCTCCATGGCCATTGCAGGGAAATCTATTCCCATGTAGACTAACACACGCAACAGACAATAGACCACAACGTTGAGCTTACCTGCAACGTGTTGAATGTTGGTAGTAAACTCCGAAATCACAGCCAAATGCAGTTGCTGCCAGGCCAACCACGGTTCCGCGACCTTGGCCATCACGTACATCAACGGCTTATGGTCCATGAACGCGGTGAACTCGCGCCCCTCTAGCCAAAACTGGAAATGGCGCGTTGCCAGGTGGAGAGCCAGCAATTCTCTATCAAACGTGCTGTATTTGTGTTTGTTGTTGTGCAAAGTTCGGCTGAAAAATGCAAGCAGCTGCCATGAACCTGAGACATACTGCTCCACCACTGCCCCTATGGCAACATCAGACGCGTCCGTAGTGAGCACTATACGTGCAGACAGATCCGGGTGGGCTAGCAACGCAGCATCTGCAAGCGCTGTTTTGGCATTTGTAAAAGCCTGGATTCGTTCGGGAGTCCAGTCAATGGTTTCCGGGGGCTTTTTTTTTTTAAGCGCGGCATACAATGGCTGCATCAGCTGGGCTGCCCGGGGGTTATAAAAATTAACCATTCCGACTTCCGGTCTGGACGCCATGGTGATAGCAACCTAACGGTGAAACTCCCAGACTCAATCCAAGGAAAACCTCCTCAAAATCAGACCTAACGGATTTTTGGAAGATTAAAATTCAAAAGACAATAACACCATGCCTAACCAAAAGCAGAGGAAACTGACATTCCCCAGATCAGGACGCACAGCGGCCGCGGAATCGGAACCAGAGGACCTCCGTTCAGAAGACGAGTGCCTGGGCCTAGCTAACAAAAGGATTAGCTTGAAATCGCTATTTGACGAATTACGACGATTTCGGGCTGAATTTCTTGAATTCAGAGAGGATCTAAAAAGGGCGAACAGCAGAATGGACCAGGCCGAAAACCGAATCTTGGAAGCTGAAGACAGAATAAAAGTGCTTGAAGATTCTGTACTGGATTTACACAGAAAACAGTCAAGGCTGGAGGCTAAGCTAGCCGACCAAGAAGGAAGACAGAGACGAGACAACATCAGAATTCACGGTCTGAAAGAAGGAGCTGAAGATGGTTTCAACACAGTGGCAGAATGCGTGGAATCTTTATTGAGAGAGAAGTTGGATATTCCACAATCCACCGATTTGAAGACAGAAAAGGCACATCACACATTAGCCGCAAAGCCAGCCCCGGAAGCGCCCCCATGTTCAGTGTTGGTAAGATTCTCCGACTTCAAAATAAAACAAGAAGTTGTAAGACGGGCTTGGCAGAAGAAAGGATTTATGCATCAAGAAAGAAAAGTCTTCGTGGAACACGATTATGCCCCTGAAGTTCTTAAAAAGCGACGGGAATATAACGACGCCAAAAAGGTTTTATGGGAAAAGAATCTACGCTTTCAGACGCCATGTGAAGAGGAGGTGCGCCGGGTCTTTCAGAGACAAAAGATCAAGAAGGCTGCAGGACCTGACGGTGTGTCTCCGTCCTGCCTGAGAGTCTGCTCCAACGAGTTGGCCCCCATCTTCACCCGGATCTTTAACAGATCACTGGAGCTGCGTGAAGTGCCTTCCTGCTTCAAACGCTCCATCATCATTCCAGTTCCCAAGAAACCCTCTGTTACAGGATTAAACGACTACAGACCTGTTGCCCTGACCTCTGTGGTCATGAAATCCTTGGAGAGATTGGTGCTGAACCACCTGAAGGTCGTCACAGGCCCCCTGATGGACCCACTGCAGTTTGCCTACCGGTCAAACAGGTCAGTGGATGATGCAGTGAATATGGGACTACATTACATCCTGCAACACCTCGACTCCCCAGGGACGTACGCCAGGATCCTGTTTGTCGACTTCAGCTCAGCGTTCAACACCATCATCCCAGGCATTCTTCATCAGAAACTCCTCCAGCTCAAGGTGCCCCCCTCCACCTGCCAGTGGATCTCCAGCTTTCTGACTGACAGGTGGCAACAGGTGAAGCTAGGGAGATTTACATCCAGCTCCCGAAAAATTAGTACTGGCGCCCCCCAAGGATGTGTCCTATCCCCACTGCTCTTCTCCCTCTACTCCAATGACTGCACCTCAGAGGACCCTTCGGTGAAGCTCCTGAAGTTTGCGGACGACACCACAGTCATCGGTTTGATCCGGGATGATGATGAGTCTGCATACAGGCGGGAGGTGGAGCAGCTGATCCTCTGGTGCAGCCAGAACCATCTTGAACTTAACCCAGCCAAAACGGTGGAGATGACTGTGGATTTCAGGCGACACCCCCCTTCATTCCCCCCACTCACCATCCTCAACAGCACAGTGTCCACTGTGGACTCCTTCAAGTTTCTGGGAACCACAATCTCCCGGAACCTGAAGTGGTCCTCCCATATAGACACTGTCCGGAAAAAGGCCCAGCAGAGGTTGTTTTTTCTGCGTCAGCTCAAGAAGTTTGATTTGCCTCAGGAGCTGCTGGTTGTCTTCTACACCGCCATCATCCAATCTGTCCTCTGCTTTTCCATCACTGTCTGGTTTGGATCTGCCACTAAACAGGACAAGACCAGACTGCAGCGGATCATTAAGTCTGCGGAGAGGATCATTGGTACTGACCTACCCTCCATTGAGAACTTATATCGGTCCATAACCAGGAAATGGGCGGGAAACATCTGTGCTGACCCATCACACCCCGGCCACAAACTGTTTGAACTTCTATCTTCTGGTCGTCGTTACAGATCACTGAAGGTCAAAACCACCCGTCACAGGAACAGTTTCTTTCCTCAAGCCATCACTCTGATGAACTCCTAACATTCACCTAGTCCTACCTGTTGCTGTACTCATGACTTTTCATCCATTATTACATTGCACATAACTCTCACACTGCTTTTTACTTCATTCACATTATATCACTGAATCTGAGTTCACATTGAAATACTGTGTGACTGTATATTTTTTCATATATTTCTGCAAAGTGTGGTTAGTCTGAGTAAATAACTGCATATATTCCTGTATATATTTGCATCCTTTTATAGAAACGTGGACAGACTGTAATTTACTGTACATACTCTGTTGTCATTGAATCCTTATTTAAATCCTCCACCTGAACAATGAGAGCAAGTTTTTAGCCAAAGTCAAATTCCTTGTATGTGTTGTGCATACTTGGCCAATAAAGCTGATTCTGATTCTGATTCTGATTCTGATTTCCGGCGAAGCTAAGGGTCTTTTACGGGGAAGAGTCATGTCTCTACAATTCAGCGGAAGAAGCAACAACTGACATGGCAAGAAGAGGACTCCTGGTAACGGTGTTTAAACCCGCAGTGGATCTGAGCGAGAAAATCAGAGCTCAAACGTGGTCCACTCAGAGACCTTCAAAATCCACGGGCCAGCAGCGGGAACACCCAGCCCCAGAGCTACAAAGATAAGCTTTCCAGTTCCAGAAAGGAATAGCGACCTTTTTGGTTTTTTTTTTTTTTTTTTCTTTCTCTCTTCAGTCACTCTGCACTTCCATCCCCCCTCCTACAAGGTAACAAACATTAAAGAAGATGCAGAATCAGCATGTGGTAAAACCTTTCATGGAGCAGTTTTAGCATTAGAAACAAATGTCTTCTTAATTTAAAGGGGAAAAAAAAAAATCATGTTAAAATAGAAATGTAACAATGACCCACATGTTCTCCCCACACTAACAAATACTGTATTAGAGTGAATGTTTGCTGTGATGGGGGTGGGAGGGTGCACACAAGCTCATAGGGTATAGGCAAAAAAAAAAAAAAAAAAAAAAATCATTACAAATTCGGATTGGGATCTGAAATTCACGTTAAAAACATGGGACAACTTACAGGGGTAAGAGAGGGCCCTCAACACGTAACAGAGTTTGAGGAATTTCCCTCAGAGCCCACACTCCATCAGGGCTCTTACAGGGTCTTTAAAGAGACCCCAGCTCAGGAAGTTTTTTTGACAGTTTTTTGTTTTAAAGTTTCGTACATTATGTACTTAATGTTTTTTATGTTCTTAATGTTCTTTCAGTTTCTGAGTAGCAAAAAAGAGGGCCACCACACTGTTATACTAAATAAGAAAATACAATGGAGAAACAGGGTGTAACCAAAATAGCCTCATATAATGTAAAAGGGATCCTGAATCCAGTTAAAAGATCCAAGATTCTACGCAAAATGAAAAAAGACAAAGCAGAAATAGTATTTTTACAAGAAACCCACCTAACAGACGTGGAACACACTAAACTCAGTAGACAAGGGTTTAAAATGATCTCTTCATCTTCATATAAATCAGGGAGGAGGAGGGGAGTAGCGACATTGATATCAACCAAAATTACATTTGAAAAAAAATCAGAACACAAAGATAAAGAAGGGAGGTACAGTTTGGTAACTGGGCGGCTAGAGGGAGAAGATATCACCCTGCTGAATGTATATGCACCACCAGGGGCTAAATGGAAATTTTATAAAAATGTATTCGACCTAATGATAACTAAAGCCCAAGGTTTAGTGATATGTGGTGGAGACTTCAATCTAAGACTGAATCCATACTGGGATGCAACAGGTAATTCTTCACATCAAAATAACACCCAAAATAGGAATACTCGGATGCTACTAAAAGAAATGGGAATCTGTGACGTATGGAGGGAATTCAACCCCAATGTAAAAGATTATACTTTTTATTCAACGCCACATTCATCTTACTCAAGGATTGATTACTTTTTTATGTTTAATAGAGACATTGGAAGAGTAAAAACATGTAAAATAGGACTGATGGATCTCTCCGACCACAGTCCGATCTATATGGATTTAAACATCCAAAAATACCCAAATAATACATTTTCCTGGAGGTTGAATTCAAGTGTCCTGAAAGGGCCACTGAAAGATGAATTGGAATCAGATATTCTCAGATATTTGGAAGAAAACGATAATGGAGAAGTATCCCCTTTAATACTGTGGGATGCGTGCAAAGCTGTAATAAGGGGAAAAATTATTGCAAAACTGGCAACCCAAAAGAAACTGAGACAAGAAAAACTAATCACACTAGAGTCAGAGCTCAAGAACCTAGAAAAAGAACACAAAGATAACACTCATTCTAAAGGCTCGCTCAAGATCAAAGAAATTAAAAATCAAATAAATGAGATTTACACAATAGAAATCCAGAAGAAACTTACATTTCTGAAACAAAAACACTATGAAGCAGGCAGTAAATCGGCAAAATTACTAGCCTATAAATTGAGGAAACAACAAACGGAAAGAGCAATCTACAAAATCAGAGACCCAGTATCAAAGGAAATAAAATTCAGAATTCAGGATATTCTTAAAAGCTTCGAGAATTACTACAAGAACTTATACTCCCACAAAAAACATAAAAACGCATCCGAGACATTCCTAAACACATTAAACCTTCCCCAACTTACGGAATCACAAAATAAAACCCTACTGTCAGAAATACAACCTAAAGAATTGGAAAAAGCAATTATGAAACTTAAAGCTAACAAATCCCCAGGAGCAGATGGCTATACAGCAGAATGGTACAAAACCTTTAAACAGCAACTATCTCCTCTCCTCCTGAAAACATTTAACTACGTCCTCCACACAGGGGAAACCCCCCCCTCCTGGAGAGAAGGGGTCATTGCAGTTATACCTAAACCTGAAAAGGATAAACTAGAATGCTCCAACTACAGACCAATCAGTGTATTAAATCAGGACTATAAGCTTTTTACCACTATCCTTGCCAAAAGGTTAGAAAACATACTGACAGACTTAATTCACTTAGACCAAACAGGTTTTATAAGACAAAGACAGACACAAGACAACATTCGACGCACTTTACACATAATTCATCATATAAAAAAATATAACTTAAATGCAGTCATATTGGGATTAGATGCTGAAAAAGCATTCGATTCGGTTGACTGGTCTTTCCTCTATAAAATCTTATCCAGTTTCAATTTTCAAAACAACTTCATTAGAACTATACAGGCATTATATAAAAAACCAACAGCTAAAATAAAGATTAACGGTAATTTATCATCATCTTTTGAGCTGGAAAGAGGATGTCGTCAAGGCTGCCCCCTGTCTCCACTGCTCTTTGCAATCTTCATAGAACCTCTGAGCCAATGGATAAGACAAAATCAAGAAATTCAAGGTATTACACTTGGTCAGAAAGAACATAAAATAGCACTCTTTGCTGATGACATTTTAATATACCTAGGGCAACCAGACACTTCTCTACCAGAACTAATCTCAGTTTTTTCAGACTATGGAGATTTATCAGGGTACAAATTAAACATGCATAAAACCCAAGTTTTAACATTCAACTATGACCCAAATCATTTTTCACTAAATGAACTCAAAACTAACTGGGAGTTGGAATCTATGAAATATCTGGGGGTCAATATCCCGAAACAACTCGACAAAATTATAACACTAAACTATGATCCACTGGTGACAAAAATAAAATCTGACCTAGCAAGATGGAATATGATACCATTCTTAGGTACCGCACAAAGAATTGAAGCAGTCAAAATGAATATACTTCCACGTCTTCTATACCTTTTCCAAACAATACCGGTAGAACCTCCCAAAAAAACATGGCAGGAACTGGACAGAAGGATCTCAAGATTCATATGGCAGGGTAAGAGACCTAGAATCAGATATAGAACCCTACAGCTAAACAAAGACAAAGGTGGGCTCGCACTGCCAAACATCAGGGACTATTTTATAGCTGCACAAATTAAAACTTTAGTAGAGATATGTAACCCAGTCTACACTGCACAATGGAAGGAGATGGAATGCCAAATAACAAGTGACATCCCCCTACAGGCGATAATAGGGAACAATGCCTTAACTAAACTCCTGAATAACACTAACCCGTGGATAGAGACCCCGCTAAAAATTTGGTTTAAGATAGTCAGAGAGAATCAAGCTAAAGAGCCCTATCGACTTCTGCAATGGATTGCCTATGATCAAGACTTTACCCCCAATAAAACAGACACTAGATTTAAAGAGTGGAAAGAGAAAGGGCTGATAAAATATTACGATTTTTTTAAGGGGCAAACTTTAAGAAGTTTTGAAGATTTGAAAAAACAAGGTCTAATAAATCAAGATCTTTACAGGTTCTTTCAGCTTAGACACCACATAAACAATATACTTAAAAAGGAGGATTTGGAAAGGGCCCAGTCAGGTGTTCTGAAGGTCTTCTTAATGGCATATAAAGGGATCCCAGGGATCAGATACATTTCTAAAATATACCAAGGTCTTCAAGACTTAAAAGGAGACAACACATCGTATATAAAAGAGAGATGGGAAAAAGAGGGGAATTTCACTTTACAATTGGAAATATGGGAAAAGCTAAATAAACAGCAATGGAAAAGTACCTCATCCCTGCAGTGGAGAGAATTTGGATGGAAAAACTTGGTAAGATTTTTCAGAACACCTGCACAAAACAAATTTACCCATAAGGGATTGAACTGTTGGTGCTTGTGTGGTGAAAAGACTGCAAATCATTTTCATGTGTTTTGGTCATGCCCAGTTATCCACCAATATTGGTCCAACGTACAGACAATATTGGGGAAAATATTCAAAATAACAGTTCCCTTTTCTTTTGTAACTTTGTATTTGGGTTTATTACCGGACTCACTGGAAAGACGAGGAGATAAATACTTATTCAATGTTTTAATATTGGCAAGTAAAAAAGCCCTAACTAAAAAATGGATGCTGAAGGACTGTCCTACACCTGAAGATTGGATTAATGTGATCCAAGACATTTACTCGATGGAAAAGTTGACATTCGCACTGAGACAGGACATGGATGGGTTCATAAACTTTTGGCAACCCTGGATCGCATATGTGTCTTCCATTAGAACTAATCTTTGACAAATACCATTTCAATAATGGTCCCGCTCTTTGTTCCAACGCTACTCAGTTGCTCTTTTACTTTTAATTACTTAATTTTCTGTTTGTTTGTTTTTTTGCTGTTCTGTTTGTTTGTTTATTCGTTTGTTTGTTTGGTTTTTATTTAATTCTCCTTAACTTCACTTTTTCTTTCACTTTAAAAAAAAAAGGGGGGGTTGTTGTAATAACTATCCTACCAATGTTGTCAAATAGCAAAAAATAAGGGAACATGTGATGAAAATGTAAACAATGCAATGCTGTAATGACCTATATACCCTTTACAAAAACTTAAATAAAAAAAAAAAAAATTAACCATTCCCCAAAACTCCTGCAATGCTCTAACAGTCTGTGGACGCGGAAAGTCCGACACAACGCCCACTTTATCCGGTAACGGAATTTTTTTTTTTTTTTTTTTTTTTTTTTTTTTTTTTTTTTTTTTGTTACTTATTTGTACCCGTAGGTAGACTTGGTTTGCAGTCTGGTGACAAGCCACCGGCTGCTGGTCGCTGCGTGCGCGAGCGCCCTAAACCTACATGTTTTTGGTATGCGGGAGGAAACCGGAGAAATCCCGGAGTAAACCCGCGCAACACGGGGAGAACATGCAAACTCCACACAGCTCACTGTTGGTCGGGGGCTGGGATCGAACCCACGATCTCATGATCCCCGCGATCCCCCGGCCGAGGGTAAAACTGTGCTGCCACAGTGCTAAACCACTGCGCCACCGTGCAGCCACCCTCCAGCAAAATGCGGTGGCCCAAAAAATCAATCACTGTCACGCCGAACTGACATTTCACCGGGTTTACTGGTCACACCCTGGTCACGTACTGTTTGCCCCCCTCCCCTCAGGTGGAAGACTTCGGTCCATTCAGACTAAAACCTCCCGGCACATGAACAGCTTTTTCCCCTCTGCCATCAGACTGCTGAACATTAAGTGACTTATTGACTCTCGTGCACTATGTACAGCAGCTCAACCAGATTCATGTCATTCATCACTGTTTTTCTGTTGCATTATCAACTGCACTGTGGTACCCCATATTATCTGCTACTTGCTAATTTATTTAAAACTGCCTTGACTAGTATTACTCATTATTACTATTATTATTATTATTATTATTACTTATTATTCTACACTTATTGCATGTTTTTAGTCCTTTAGTTTTTTAGTTTATCTCTTTATCTCATCATATTTTTAATGTTGCAGCATGGCACCGAGACAAATTCCTAGTTTGTGTACTACATGAACAATGGCAATAAATCTGATTCTGATTCTGATTCTAACTATCAGCCCGTGCGCCTCCAACCTCTGGAAAACTGTCTTGAGATGGGAGATGTACTCCTCCTCGGACACGCTAGCTACCAGAATGTCGTCTAAGTAGACAAAAATGAAGGACAGGTCACGAAGCACTGCGTCCATGATCCTCTGGAAAGCCTGCAGCCTGCACTGTGCTTTTTAATCCAAACGACATGTGTAAAAACTCAAAAAGGCCAAAAGGAGTTATTACCACTGTTTTGGGAACGTCTTCCACGCGCACCGGGACCTGATGGTATCCGCGGACCAGATCCACTTTTGAAAAAAAAAAACCCCAGAGAAACAACCTTCGTATTAGCAGACGAGCAGGTGGTGTTGGCCCAAGCTCCTTGGCGCGGACGACCCCCACTGAGAACTCCCCAGGTAAATGACTCGTCAGCTCAGTCACAATGGCATGGTGAAGATGTGTCCACCCCCCCAGTGTCCCCCCACAGATGGACGTGCCCCCGGAAGAGCCCCACCAGCACAACAGCGCCTTGGAGCCGGCGACCCCCCGTTACAGCCGATATGGACGTAGGCTGAAGCCCAAAGGACATGAGGGTTAAGGCTCAGTCTGAGTTTTCGGGGGGGAGGTGTAGGGGACCTAGAAAATGTAATTTTCCACTTAGACTGAATAGCACAGGAGGAGATGCTTTAAAGCTGTTAATTAGATATGCAAAACAGCCTGTGGTTTTCTCCATAAGAATGCATGATAATATGTGTTCTCCTCCGGGTTGCATAATAATACACCAACAGGTTGGGTGACAAAGGGAATTGTTATTGTAAGTCTATGTGTTGTAATGTGAACCTCCCAGGTCATGAGGCAAGTGTGTATGGTATAAAAGAGAGATGCCAACGACCTGGATTTATTCTTCTTGTTAACTGATGTTAGAGAGAGAGCTTAATTAAGTCTGCTCTGCCCACGGCCTCGCCTGCTTATTCCTTTCTCTACAGTGTAGGGAACCCAAGCTGGGATAATCATCTCAGACTGGAAGCAGAGGGTAGGGGAATATTCCCTCTGCTGGTAGAGAGTGGGGGATTAAATGGAGGACAGTACGTATTGTAATGTGTAAATGTATTGTGATGCAAGATTTCAGGTAACGGGGGAAGGAATGGAGTGAGATAAAAGGAGAGACCCTGGTGTATTGAGGAGAGTCTTTTTCTGTGTATGAATGCAGTGAGAGAGAGAAATAAAGTCGTCTGTTGTGCAAGTCTGGTTTCTTACTTGCACTCCCCACAACAGTGTCATTTAAGCCTTGCATGGCTTCGACAAGGTGGAACTGCCATGGTTACTGAGGTTACTCAAGCAGACCTGAGTAACCTGAGAGATCAGTAAGTCCTTCACTGTCACCAGGCTCCACACAGGTCCACTGACTTTGGATTAGTGGCTTTGGCAGATTGCACATTTGGTTATGTAGCCTCCAAAGAAATCAGATGAAGTAATAAACGTAGTGTTACTATGATTTTTTTTTTTTTGTCTCCTCCACCATTCATTTGTAAAGGACATTTCAAGGTAAGGCAGCTGTCGTTCATATTAAACTATTTTCCTTCTTGCAATACTCTTAACTTTAGTGCTATGTGTTTTAAACTTGCTCGTTTGCAATAACTCGCTGCCATCCGTTTCAAAGTGAAATGCTGGTAACTGAGTACAAAGTGTAAATACACACATCAAACATCTGGCTACTAGCTGTAAAGGAATGTAGGTCAGACTAAACAGCATCATCCTCCTGGTTACTGCTGCCGGTTGTTGCTGATTTCCACCCACAGAGAGAAAAAAACGCCCCCTAAGCGCGGTAAAGGTGACGTCATATAGTTAATGAGCCAGAATGTACAAGAAATAAATGATCACACCTCCATAATAAAACCTTTCATTTGTAACATCATCAAAATGCATTATGGAAAGTTTTTTTTCTTAAATACATAGAGAGGAGAGAGTTGGTATGACAGAAGAGGATGCAGATGATCCGATGTGGACAGTCCTAAATGGAGCAGCTAGAAGAAGACGTTCTTCTTCTAAATTTTTAAGCGATTTTATTTTGAAAGTCTAACCGGAAGCCCCACCGTGAACGTATTCGCGGATTCAACCGTTGGGCCGACTTCCAAGGTACTGGTAGCGCGCGTGGAACACGTTGTTTTTGAGGTGTTGTTCAACTTACGGGCAAAGCATTGAATCAGACTAATTTTTATTCATTTTTTTCCTGTCTATTTATACGGGATTAACTCAGGCGTTTGGTAGATTGTTCTCTCCGGTCTAATTATTTTTTACATTTTTTTTTTCCCAGATCCATTCTCATCTCCTGCTTCCTCGCGCGGCATTGGCTCACGTGGAGACAGACGCATCCGCTCCCGGTACCGGCATTTTAAACCTTAGCTGACCAACCATGGTGGCAAAGATGGCAGCCCTGGTTCTGGAGGACGGAACGACGTTCAGGGGACGCCTTTTTGGTGCGGAGGTATCGGTATCAGGAGAAGTTGGTGAGTCTTTTTTTAATTACTGCGATCTTTTAAAGAGATTTTAAAACTTGAGTCACTCGTGTGAAAGGAGCTGATATTTTATATACTCTTAAGTTGTTGGGTGTTTTGTGCCAGCTTTACTGTTTTGGCACGTTGGTTAGGCGTCATAGTTTAAAAGCGCCAAGCCTTAACGCCAGGTATGGAAAGCCAACGGTGTGCAAAAACGCAGTTTGTTTTCCTTGGTTAAAGTAATGATGGCTTTCCATAACGCACCGGAATCATTTGGCATGCACATGTCCTTGTTTTTGCTATCCAATTTAATTGTGTGTTTTGGTAGCTAACATTAGTTGTATATCGAAAACCAACAGCAGGCCAGTTTCTAACTTTATGTGGGCCCTATGCAAGATTGTGTTGGGGGTGCTCTTTTGTAATGGGAAGGAGTTCAAATTCTTTAAAATAGTGTGTGGGGGGGAATCTGGCTTCCCAGCAAAATCACTGAATAAGAAACTTGGGTCATTGGAAATGAATTATTGAATGATTGGAATGAATGGGAAAAATATTAAATGGACTAACAATGTACAGACGTGGACAAATTTGTTGGCACCCCTCTGTTGATGAAAGAAAAACCCACAATGGTCACAGAAATAACTTGAATCTGACACAAGTGGTAATAAATACAAATTCTATGAAAATTAACCAATGAAAATCAGACAATGCTTTTGAATTGTGGTTCAACAGAATTATTTTAACAAACAAACTCGTGAAACAGGCCTGGACAAAAATGATGGTACCCTTAACTTAATATTTTGTTGCACAACCTTTTGAGGCAATCACTGCAATCAGACGATTTCTGTAACTGTCAATGAGACTTCTGCACCTCTCAGCAGGTATTTTGGCCCACTCCTCATGAGCAAACTGCTCCAGTTGTCTCAGGTTTGAAGGGTGCCTTCTCCAGACAGCATGTTTCAGCTCCTTCCACAGATGTTCAATAGGATTTAGATCAGGGCTCATAGAAGGCCACTTTAGAATAGTCCAATGTTTCGCTCTTAGCCATTCTTGGGTGTTTTTAGCTGTGTGTTTTGGGTCATTATCAATTCAATTCAATTCAACTTTATTTATATAGCACCATTTCACAACAACAGTCATCTCATAGCACTTTCAACTGTAGGGGGAACCCCTACAGACCATTGTAGTGTAGTGACTACATTGTCACTACATTGTAGTGACCAGTGTAGTGATGTGAAAATGACGAGGCAGAGTTCTCTCTCAAAGTCAGTTTAGGCACTTTTCCACTTGGAACCCAAAGGCCTCGTTTGGCCTTGGACCGAACAGTCCTGTTCCGGCACTGGTGGTTTTCCACAGCACAAGGCTCACTGTAGTATGGGTGGGAGAAGGAGGGAGTTGGAGGCTGTGCTACACTCCCCTTGAGGCTGCGCCATTTTCCCTGGACCAATTAGTAGTCCAAGAGCTATTTAATATCATTTTGGTGGTGAGGCTGCTGTGTATTATTATGCATTACTCATCTCATGTAACCTTGTGCCATTGCAATGACGCAGTTTTTTCGTATATTTAATGTGGACGTGTGGATCTTTAATATCACAGTTACAAGTACTGGGACAGCCATCTAATAAAAAATATCTTACAAAATTACAAGTCCACATTTTCTTTAAAGTGTACTTGTTAATGCTGAGTACAGAATTGGGTGAGGCGCACCAAAACAGTTGTTGCTGTACACCCCACACTCACCCGTCCTTACAATGGCTAAGTTGAATATTTTGTGCAGATAAAACCATTACCTGGGTTGGCAATATGAACATTTCCAAATACAGAACTTAAAATATTAGGTGTCTCTGTTGTTGCTCATGGATATAAAGCTTGGTCAGTAGTGGCTGGCTTTTAATATATGTGTCGGCAGTTATTGGACTCCATATCCGCGGAGAGAGAGCTTAGACTTTCTGCTGCACATTCACCAGCCATAATGCTCTGCACTGTGTGTCTATATATATACACATTTATAGTAATATGGATATATGTTTACTAGATGTTGTTTTTTTCTTGCCTTCTGATTGTTGCTCTGAGTGTTGCTGTCCCTATGCTGTTGCAATCCTGGAATTTCCCCATTGTGGGACTAATAAAGGCTTATCTTATCTTATCTTATAACACACTGCAATGACAAATTTTTCCCAACCTTTTTAAGGGTTTTAAGACAGTGCAAAACTTAGTAGTAACAGACAACACATGATGTCAACAGTCACGGGTTTATTCAACGTTATTAACACTGGTCATTGATTAATGTACAGTATATACATAATAATGGTTGGGAAAACGGGTCACACACGCCGTGCGAGGGTTTCAAAGACTGCCATGAGAGTGTTATTGAGGGCAGCATTCTGCGCAATTTCCTCCCTTCGTACAGCAACTTTGGCTTCCCTGGACTGACGGACCTCATCCACAAGCAGTGAATTGAGTTCCAACTGTTGCCGCTGGAGCTCCCTCTGCTCACGTTGATGTTCCCGCTGAAGCTCCGTTCACGGTGCTGTTCCCTTTCTGCTTCTTGCATCGATGCAAAAATAGTTGAAAGGTTTTGTGTTGCTCCGCTTCCTCTTACCTACAAGACAGAAATGTGAACTGGTGTCAGTAAAATCAACCTCAAAACATGTAGCAGTACATCCCCAAAAATTAATACAAAAGTTAAATATTTTTGGACACATGTCAGAAAGTGAGACCCATATATTATACAGAATCATTAATCAGACAGTGAAGTATTGTTACATTTTAATCATTTATTGGCTCACAGCGCATGAATATCCAAAATTACTTTTCTCGAAAAATCGATGGTTATGTTAAAAATAGATATAAAAAAAGAGGAGTGTTCTCAAAAGTATGAGGATTTATAGAGAAACGGATTTAATTTTCCAGCTGGAGTGACCATCGCCCCACAGTGCCTAAACAATCAAAACCTGGTGTAATGGACAAGGCATCACTGTGTTTGATTTGGCCAGGAAACTCTCCTGACATAAAACCCATATGGATTGTCAAGATTATGACAGATACCATCTTATATGACTTTCACTGTCTTTTGTGAGTCACAAAAAACACACTGTACCATGACATTGCAGTTATTTTGAGATGTACCTGTACACGGGACACACACTGGTGAAAGGCAAGTGCTGGGTTTGAACTTTTATTACTACTTTTTTTATGAGTATCACAACTGTGTATTTGTACAATACATTTAGTAAAAGCTGGGTTTATGTTTCAAATGCCTAGCTTTTTATGGTGGTCAAAAAATTCTAGAGGTGACCCAAATTCTATGGTGGAGAGACCCAGCTGGTCTATCATCTCTGAAGAGCTGGAGCAGGTGGCTGGGGAGAGGGAAGTCTGGGCTTCTCTGCTTGAACTGCTGCCTCCGTGACGCAGAGAAGCGGTAGAAGATGGATGGATGGAAAAAATTCTGAATGCATTTATACAGTAGGCTCAACTGAATCATGAAAATGAAGCACGCTGACTTTCAAATAATGAGTTTTGTGCTACAACAGCTCATTAGCTTTTCCATGCCTGTGATTAAATATGCAATTGCATTGCTGGACTTTTTTGATGTGCTTTACATGAAACAATAAACTGTACCGTGAGTATTACATTATTACAATATAATATAATTATATTATTTGACTATTGGGCTTTACCTGTGCGTGAAAGTGTTGACGGAGCTGTGCCAAACTGTGAGCGAGCTGGACTTGGTTCTGGTGCCGGATGATCTAGATCCGTAGCAGGAGAAGCCGGGGTGCTCGTATCGCGGGAGGTGGGCTCCGTCGGTGTGGAAGCATAATCTAAAAAAAAAAATAAAAGCACTTGTAATAGATAACACGACAGTGCAACATGTACGCCAAGTTTTTTTTTTTGTTTTTTTTTTAAACCGTGATGGCGAGTTAGCTAGCGCGGCGACAGCTACGATCCACTCGTGAGCCATGATAACGGCGTGGGACTTGTTATTTATTTGTTGTTATACATAATTATAGTTAGCATGAAATAGGCTGGATAAGGTAAAAATATTAATGTCAAGAAAAAAACACTCACCGTCTGTGGTTAACGTAATTGTTGCCGAGGGGTCCACTCCCAGCTCACGTCCATTGCTCGCTGGCCGGTTTCCATCAATTTGGTCCATGAGATCGAACCACTTCCAATGCTTGCGGTTCGCCCCGCTGCTACTGTTATGATCCTTTATGGATCGGTACAAAAGTGCAACATGTAAAAAAAAAAAATAATAAAAAACTTTTAACCAGGATTACAATTAACTATTTCATCAGATATTGTCAACACAAAAAACAACATACAAGGACGGACATAGCATTAAGCTAGGTCATCGTTTAAACACGATTAAGTTTTCGTCTGTCCTAAGTGAACTTTCCACTGTTGGAAAAAATAACATAAAGCATGAATATCAGATCACTTACCGTCCTGTATATCACAATATCACGGCTTCAACTGCTGAAGTTGGGTGCGTCGCGGCTGCACATTCAGTTCAATTCGGGTGGCTGGGTCTAATTCCCGGTGCGTCTCCGTGTAATTTCTGGTGCATCTGTTTGTGCGCACCACTGCAAGCTCAGTCTGCTTCCCTCTGCATTCTCTCATCAGCCGAAACGCACAGGAAACTCTGCTGGACTGCGGTGTTAGATTTCTGCTGATTTCTGTTAAGCCATTCTATCACAATATCACGGCTTCAACTGCTGAAGTTGGGTGCGTCGCGGCTGCACATTCAATTAATTTCTGGTGCGTCTGTTTGTGCGCACCACTGCAAGCTCAGTCTGCTTCCCTCTGCATTCTCTCATCAGCCGAAACGCACAGGAAACTCTGCTGGACTGCGGTGTTGGATTTCTGCTGATTTCTGTGAAGCCATTCTCTCGTTGTGGTTTATAATATCACTTGTTTCGCGGGCTCACTGACGAAAAATTGCAAATGGCGACCAGCAAGCGATTCTGGAAAGTCAGTGTAACGCCCACGTAACGCCCACTCTCATGACACTACGCACAGACCAATGAATGGCCAGCAGTGGCGTGACGAAACGGGGCCGGTACCCTTCGGACCTGCTTTTTACGGTGCCGAAAAAAGTGTTGGTTAAACTGGAACTGTTCCGAAAAAGGGAACTGTGAGGCCTTTGGGTTCCGAGTGGGAAACCGGACAATGGAGGCCAAACGGGGCCTTTGGGTTCCAAGTGGAAAAGCGCCTTTTTATTCACAGCACCATCATCTCAAATCAGAGAAAAAGAATCACAGTAAACTCTCGTCCTTAAATATCAGGAACTTCACACTTCACAGATCACATGTCACACAGACCACCTTGCATTATAAAGACAGTCACAATGCATTTCTCTCCATGATATCACTTCCACTGTCTCCAATGCATCCTTTCCTTAATCCTTTAATTGAACCCCCCACAGTCTCAAGCCTTGCATACCAAGGCTAAGATTCCTGCAGCTTCCTGCCTTTGTTCTGACCTAAAATGTGAGCCACAAAACAGGTCACATGTGTGTGTCCACCACACAAAGCCCCCCCAACATTTTAGACAAACAGAACAACAAGAGAATAACCACATGCATGCCGTGATAGTATCAATACACATCAGTCCACATGCTGTATAGGCTTCAGCCTCCTGCCGTATCTGCTGTAGCTGGGATTCAACGTCTCTGCGGGCCTGTTCTGGGGGTTTGCCGTCTGGGTGTGGAAACCTTTAGTCAGCACGGGGTCTACCTTGCCGCGGAGTCTTCGCCAACAGCACCTGCTCATCTGCCACCACAAAAGCGGGTTTGAGTCTGTTTATGCCAATTCTCTCTTTCCTACCCCCCAAATCTATCAAAAACTGCTTGTCCCCTGCTTCTAGCACTCTGAATGGTCCGTACAGTTGCAACCCCCACAGTTGCAGAAAGACCCCAGCAATCAGGCGATCCCTGCTGTGAGCGACAGTGGAGAGGAAAAACTCCCTTTTAACAGGAAGAAACCTCCAGCAGAACCAGGCTCAGGGAGGGGCAGTCATCTGCTTCGACTGCCTGGGGGGTGAGGGGATAGAGAAGATGAAAAGAACAGACATGTAGAGAGCAAACAGCACGATGGGGACTCAATCTATGGGAGAGAACATACAGATGTTAATGACCAGCAAAAAAAAAAAAAAAAAAAAAAATTTCATTGAGAGTGAAGAAAGGAGTGAGGCCCAGTGCATTATTGGAGGTCCCTCGGCTGACTAAACCTATTAGCAGCATAACTAAGGGAGGGTTCAGAAACACATGATCCCTCCCTAATTGTAGGCTATATCAAAAAGGAAGGTTTTAACCCTATTCTTAAAAACAGAGATCGAGTGTGACTCCCGAATCCAGATTGACAGCTGGTTCCACAGGAGAGGAGCTTGATAACTGAAGGCTCTGCCTCCCATTGTACTTTTGGAGATTCTAGGTATTACAAGTAATCCTGCATTTTGGGAGCGTAGTGCTGTGTTAGGATAATAAGTTAGTATCAGATCTTTTAAATAAAAAGGGGCCTGATTGTTTAGAGCTTTGTAAGTAAGAGGAAGGATTTTAAACTTAATTCTAAATTCTATGGGAAGCCAATGAAGGGAGGCCAGAACCGGAGAGATATGATCTCTCTTTCTAGTACCTGTTAAAACTCTTGCTGCAGCATTTTGGATCAACTGAAGACTTTTTAAAGATGTTTTAGGATAACCTGATAATAAAGAATTACAATAATCTAATCTAGAGCTAACAAAAGCATGGATCAGTTTCTCAGCATCACTCTGAGACAAGATGCTCCTAATCTTGGCAATATTACGCAAATGATAGAAGGCAGTCTTAGAAACAAATTTAATATGTGAATCGAAAGGCAGATCTTGATCAAAAATAATTCCAAGGTTCCTCACAGAGCTATTAAGAGAAAGAGTAACCGCATCCAAACTGAAAGTTTGGTTTGGAAAGGTATTTCTAAGGTTTTTTGGACCAACAAGAATGACTCCCTTAATTTAATAGCAGGAAATTACAAGTCATCCAAGCTTTGATTTCCTTAAGACAGGCTTCCAACTTGGCTAATTGATTACTATCATCTGGCTTCATTGACAGGTATAATTGTGTGTCATCTGCATAACAATGAAAATGTATAAAGTGCTTTCTAATAATGTTGCCTAATGGAAGCATATATAAACTAAAAAGAGTAGGACCTAGCACAGATCCCTGTGGAACTCCATAACTGAGCTTTGAGTTGAAAGAAAACTCATTGGTGACATGAACAAACTGGAACCTATCAGATAAATAAGATCTAAACCACTGCAACGAAGTTCCATTAAGTCCAACATAGTGTTCTAATCTATCAAGTAGAATATTATGATCGATAGTATCAAAAGCTGCACTAAGGTCTAAAAGGACAAGTACAGAAACAAGTCCATTATCAGATACGATGAGGAGGTCGTTAGTGACCTTGGCTAAGGCTGTTTCAGTACTATGATGGATTCTAAACCCAGATTGAAACTCTTCAAGTAAACCCCTGCAGGTGGTCAAATAATTGTGTAGCAACAACTCTTTCTAAGATTTTTGAAATGAAAGGGAGATTAGAGATTGGTCTATAGTTAGCTAAAGCTCCTGGATCTAGCGTTGGCTTTTTGAGTAAGGGTTTAATTACAGCCGTTTTAAAAACCTGCGGTACGTGGCCTACAGTTAATGAAGAATTGATTATATGAAGAATAAAGCTACCAATAAGTGGGAAGACTTCTTTAAATAACCTGGTAGGAATAGGGTCTAAAAGACAAGTTGAAGGCTTGGATGAGGAAACTATTTTGTCTAACTCTAAAAGGTCAATTGGAGTAAACTCATCAAGACAGATATCAGTTGAAGGAGTTGTAGTAGTTATTGTATATAACGGTGGGAAGAATCTGATTGATTTTATCTCCGATGGATGAAATTTTATTATTGAAAAAGTTCATAAAGTCCTGACTAGTAAGCTCTAAGGGAATGCTAGGATTGACAGAGTTCTGACTCTTTGTCAACCTGGCTACAGTACTGAAAAGAAACCTGGGATTATTCTTGTTCTCTTCTATTAATGCAGAATAATATCTCGTTCTAGCTTTTCTAAGAGATTTTTTATAAATTAAAAGATGATTTCTCCTTAAGATAATCTGTAAAATTTTAGCAAGACGACTACAAGAAATATTACCAAATATTATTAACCGAGATCAGAATGGCTTTATAATGGGAAGACAAGGCTTCCATAATGTAAGAAGACTATTTAATATTATTTATTCCAATAAAGAAGCACCGGATACAGCTCTCCTATCATTGGATGCCGAAAAGGCCTTTGATAGGGAATGGCCCTATCTTTTTGAAGTCCTACAAAGGTTTGGACTTGGAAATAATTTCATAAAATGGGTTCAGATAATATACAATAATGCTACAGCAGAAATCCTAACAAACAGCAATATCTCAAAATCAATAAAAATCAGTAGAGGATGTCGACAAGGCTGTCCACTTTCACCCTTATTATTTACTATGGCAATTGAACCTTTAGCGATGGCAGTACGTTTACATCCACAAATGTATGGAATTAAAGTAGGACCAACAGAACATAAAATCTCCCTGTATGCCGATGACATAATTTTGTTTATGTCGAATTTTAAAAAATCAATTCCGACCTTGTTAAATTTAATAAAGAACTTTGGGGAAATATCAGGATATAAAATAAATAAAACTAAATCTTCAATATTAATGCTAAATGAGACCCAGAGAAATCACCCAGCGCCTGAGGTAAATCAATTCAATGTTGTAAATCAGTTTAAATATTTAGGAATTCAAATTGTGCCTAAGCTAGAATCAGTCGCCAGTGCCAACTATGAAGCCTTAATGACAGATATTAATGAGTTACTTCAGAGATGGATGTCACTACCTATGTCGATGATCGGGAGAATTAATATACTTAAAGCGTACCTCTGGTGGTCGTGAAGACGCATTTAACTTGAAAACATTATGAAAAAGTATTTCTTATTTTGGTAAATAATTCTTGCCAGCCATATACCACCAGACATATATTCAAATAGGACCTTGGCCATGGGCAGCCAATGAAAACTGTGGGCGCAGCCATGACACTTGCGGATGTGACGTCACTTCGTGGATACGAATAGACAATAATCAGCGTTTCCCCGCGATTACGGTGCTGTTGTCTGTTGTTTTTGTTCTATTATGGCCGAATTTTCTGACTTTGCGGAAGAATTCGGGCAACATGGCTACATGTTTGAGCCAGAAAGGTCTTCTGAGGGTTAAAGTGACGAAGTGGTCCTCACACACAACGCAATTTCGTCTGAAATTATTCGTCTGTGCCCTGTTTCCGCTCCGATCTTCTGACAAGGTGAGCTGGGTTTGGGTACACAAAAAAAGTGTTTCTTTGTTTTTTTCGCTTATTATTCAGACATCCAAAGGCTTTACATTCCGCCATGTTGCGATATCCATATCGCATTGTATGTTTTTGTTTTTACAAGAGCACCGAGTGTCTGCTGCTCTGTATATATTTTTAGAATCATCTTCCATGTTGCGGCAGTTAGGAGCTCAGATCAGATGATACAAGCCGCTGAATTTAAGCATTTATTTATTTATTTATCTACTCGTTTCAGTTCTGCATTTAATATGAACCCTGAGTTTGAAATAAACGTTTGAATTTGAATATCCCCGAAGCCGCTGCACATCCGGGTACTCAGATCGCATATTTTTAGAATCATCGGCCTTTACGAGCTCAGATCACAAAAGACGGCCCGCTGAATTTAAGCATTTATTTATTAATTTTCTACTCGTTTTAGTTCTTCATTTAATATGAACCCTGAGTTTGAAATAAACGTTTGAATTTGAATTTGAATATCCCCGAAGCCGCTGCACATCCGGGTACTCAGATCGCATATTTTTAGAATCATCGGCCTTTACGAGCTCAGATCAGAAAAGTCGGCCTGCTGAATTTAAGCATTTATTTATTTATTTTCTACTCGTTTCAGTTCTGCATTTAATATGAACCCTGAGTTTGAAATAAACGTTTGAGTTTGAATATCCCCGAAGCCGCTGCACATCCGGGTGCTCAGATCGCATATTTTTAGAATCATCGGCCTTTACGAGCTCAGATCACAAAAGACGGCCCGCTGAATTTAAGCATTTATTTATTTATTTTCTACTCGTTTTAGTTCTGCATTTAATATGAACCCTGAGTTTGAAATAAACGTTTGAATTTGAATTTGAATATCCCCGAAGCCGCTGCACATCCGGGTACTCGAGGCTCAGCCAATACTGATCCAGATCGCGGTAGCCACGAAATTACGTCACAGGAAGCGTCCTGGAAGTCCATGTAGCCGCTAGTATGGCTGTACCCATGTTTTGCTGACATAGCTGAACCAGCACATCAGCAATGGATTTATATCAAATTGCTTTGAACGTGAATTTCAACTTAAACTTGAACTAGAACGTGAGACAGGGGCTCAATATAATATCTTTTTTTTCACGACCACCATAGGTACGCTTTAAAAGTAATATCTTACCCAAAATACTTTATTTATAGGGATGAGAATCTTCCTCGGATCCGAGGAATTCCTTGGATTTGATCATGTCTAGGGTCATTGTCGTGAATCGTCTAAATTCGAGGAGAAAATTTTAGGGGTGGGGGGGTCTGGCGGCGAGTTGTATTTTCGATCGGCTGTGAAAATCCACCGCGCAAAACGCGCTACCCAGCGAGATCAGTAATATAATGTAACAAGGCCACTGATAGGCTGATACTTATTGAAGCAACCAATCGGCGATTTGGTTAGATTTCTTTTGTCATATCCGGATAACACGCGGAGCGAAATGCAAGTGGCGGACAGTTCAATCAACTGCGTTTTCCCAATTTCGTCAAAATGGTTAACCTAAAACTCACGAAAGAGAACAAAGCAAGAATTTTAGAAATCGACAAAGGGATAAAGAACAAGTTTCGTTGGGAATGGCTTGAAAAAACCGTGTCAATGACGGTAAAGATCGGTAAAAATACTGAAGTTGTGGTTGAAAAAATGGCCGACTTCATAGCGAAATGCGAAGTACCAGGGAAAGCCCAGTGTGTTTATTGCAACGATTTCTTGAGTTATGGATCTCGTGGTTATGTTGCCTTTGTTGAGCACTGTTCAAAACAGAAACATCTCAAAATTGTGGCTACAAGGAGATCGAACTACTCACTCGGTGCTGCGTTCAAAATGATCGATGGACACGGTTAAACTCAGATGCCAGTCAGTCAAAGTTCATCACAGCCGGCCCAGATTACAGCAATTAGTGATCGGAAGACACATTCCGAGGTAAGATTTTTTTTTTTCTTGTTTAAGTAATGTACTTGAGAATTTTCGCGTAATGAATTTGTTATGAAATAGCATGTGTAAGTTGTGATGGCATGCCATCACAACTTACTGCATCACAGCATTACACAACGCTGTTCTTCAACCCTTTGCAGCATCTTCATGGGGTTGGTCTCATTTAAAAGAAAATACTCTGAATTTTTTGGCAAAACAGTCATAATCTCTCTAAGTGCTCCTGCCACTGAGTAACAGGAAAGTTCACCTGGGTGTTTTTTAGATACAGATGCTTGCAAATAACATACAGCTGTCAGATACTGGCTGGAAAACAACAGAAATGTAGAACCAAGTGTTTTCAAGCTCAGGTCAAAATGTTGTAAAAATACCACAAAAAATGAATATATATTACACAGCTTTTTTCTGAGGTTGTAACAAGGCTGTGTCTGTACTGGAAGACCGGAAATACAGCTTTTTTTTTTCAGTGCGCACTGAGATGCAGAGACATGACCGCCCGCTGAATTCACAAGAGTTCAAGGGGTTAAAATATACTGATATGCAACTTTTTTATATTCCTAGTAACACTAACAAATGCACACATTAATAAATCAAAATGTTTGCAGAATGTCAGTATATTTTAATAAATGGGTGATACCCTTGGTGATGGAATTTTGTTATATAATTTATTTTACTTGGTTAAATTATTTTGTCTGTTCAAGAACTATGTAAATGTAATTCTTTGTCAGTTCTAAACATATTAGATAGTAGTAAAATATAATTTAGTATTATTACATCAACATACTATTCAGATATCATAAACTTAATACATATGTACTGTGTTTCACTTTATTTTGTGGTTGAAAAAATGGCCGACTTCATAGCAAAATGCAAAGTACCAGGGAAAGTGACACTGAATCAAAACAGTATTGAACATGATTACACATGTGATGCAGCAGCAGATTAAAAAGATAAACTATAAATGCATTTGTACTTACTTCTAACTTTAAATATAAGACCACATTTGAGCATTCTAAAACACCAGATTTTGTTAGCTTCTGGGGGGCAACGCCCCCCAGACCCCCCACCAAGGCTCCGCCTTGGGATCCGGCTTGGAGGCCTGCATCCCCCAAGACCCCCAGCTAAGTTTCCTCTTTTTTTCCAAAACCCCATTATCATCCCTGTATTTATTTCAATACATTCCTTTACCACTATGGCGGATGATAAAATAAAGGCAGATAAGTGAGGTTTTAAGCAGGTTTATTAAATCACACTGCCATCATAGGAACTCCACCCCAGCCCTTGTGCGGGCGGGCTGTTGTGTGTCCTCAGGCTCTCCAGCAAAGAGACACAGGCTGTGTGTGTCAGCAGCAGCAGTCAAAGAGAGAATGAGTTACAGAACATGTGCAGTATTTATACCCAGTTACAGACAATACATGAAAGGCATGGGACATTTGCATCACAGCAAGAGCAGGAAACCTGAATGTTTGCATTTGATTCATACAAAACAGCATGATACCAGCGGAAGGAGCTAGACACAGGAAGGCTGCCTATTGTTCTGTTAATTGCTCCAGATGCGCGCTCTGCATGTCCCAGTCTGTTGTGGGGGTTACGCCACAACCACCACCTTCAGATCTATTCTTAAGAATTAAAAAAAAGTGTAATAAAAAACAATAGGAAGGCTAGATTACGTCTGTCCTTACTATATTTACCATTTGATCGTGGAGGTCTGAAATGTCCAAACTTTATGTTGTATTACTGGTCAGCACAACTGAGGTCTATGACATATTATTTTTCATCAAATGATCTCCCTTACTGGACTGAAATGGAATCATACAATTTACCTTTACCTCTTCCCTTATTCATATACTCAGACTCGGCTAAAAAATTACAGAAACAAGTTAAAAATCCTATTGTAAAGCATATGATCAAAATATGGTGTGAAACCAAAAAATATTTAAAAGAACCACACTTATTGTCACAATTTGGCCCAATATGGGGTAATCAATATTTTACACCAGGGAGAGCGGATGCTGTATTTAAAGTATGGAATTTAAAAGGGATTCAAAAGATTCAAGACTTATATTTGTCATGTTCAGATAACATAATGTCTTTTGAAGAACTGAGGATCAAATTTAATCTTAATAGAACACATTTTTTTAAAATATCTTCAACTTAGGAATTTTATTCGATCAAATCAAAATAATGCTCTCACCCGACCTACTTATTCATCCTTGGAAAAAATTTTGACGAAAGATAGTAAGAGAAAGGGTATTATTTCAGAGTTTTATAACTCATTGACACTATCCTCAATAGAAAACTCACAGAAAAGACTGAATTATTGGAAAGAAGACCTGCAAATTGAAATTTCAGAGGAACATTGGGAACTGGCTTGTACAGAAGCTCAAACCAAATCAATCAATGTATGTCTTAAATTGATACATTTTAAATGGTTAATGTGGATGTATGTTACACCAGTGGAGTTAAATAGATATAACAAAAACATACCAGATACATGCACAAAATGTATGGAAAGTAAAGTGTTACACCCAAGAGGGGCGAAGGGGAGGAAGGATGATTGAGCCAAGCTGTTTAGACTTTGCAGCGACCGTTTATTCACTTTACCAGCTCACACGGCACGGCCCACAATTACACAGCACATAGTTAGACACCATCTTGTCTCATAACACTCTCGAACATTCCTCTGGAACACACACTACTCTCCTTCTACTGTGCTCTAACACTGAGCAGCATCTTGTCATTACTGAGCGCCACCTCTGGCGTAGAAACGCTACTGCTTTCTCTAACAGTGCATATTCATTCCTTTAATACATTCCCTATAAATGCTCCCATTTACTATTAATCATTAAATTAAAGTCTCTTAGGTACATTTATTAAGAATATTTATATTTGCCATTAGCATCTAATCCACACTGTTTCTGAGGGTTTACTAGAGGTTGTCCAAAATTAACATTTTCCTACAAAAGGAACCCTATTTCACTGTTTATGGGAATGTAGAAAAATTAGAATGTTTTGGGAAGAGGTGAGGGTAACAATTGAAAAAATAATTTCAAAACAATTCACATTGAACCCTAAACTGTTTTTGTTGGGTCTGTATCCAGAAAAGCATAACTTTAATAAGAGTGAAAGAGCATTCATAGACCTCAGTTTGCTTAATGCCAAAAAATGTATTGCACTACTGTGGAAAAAGACTCATAGACCAGATGTGACTCAGTGGTTAAGACAGATGTTAACAAACCTTCCACTAGAAAGAATAACATACATACTGAAATCAAAGGAAAATGTGTTTGAGAATATATGGAGACCTTTCATTGATTATGTAAAGAAATTAAACATAACTTCTGAAGAAGAAGGTGAATGATGTGTGTGGACCTTGCAAATTCCAAATTGGTGAATGTATAATATGTATACTTGTGTAATAGATTACCTAGACTAAACAGAGGAGCATTGTTGATGACTTGCCTTTATTAGTGGTTGTTGGTGGGGGTTTTTTGTAGTTAGTGGTTTTTTTTTTAATTACTTTAGTGTTAGTGTTTGACTGTTTGTGCCATGTTTGTAAAAAAAAAGGTTTAATAAAAAAATATTGTGGGGAAAAAAAAGATGATTTCTCCAAGCTAAATAGATTTCATCTAAATTAGTGGCGCCCCATTTTTCTTTCTAATTGACAAGTCTTCTGTTTTAAGCTACGAGTTTCTGTGTTGAACCAAGGAGTTCAAGGAGGATAGTAAAATCAAAGGTTAACAGACAATGGTCTGACAGTACAGGGTTATGAGGAGACACTACCAGATTTTCTATTTCTATGCCATATGTCAGAACAAGGTCCAACGTATGGTGGAGATAATGAGTAGAATTTCCTACTTTCTGAGAAAACCCAATCGAGTCTAATATTGAATTAAATGCCACATTAAGACAGTCACTATCTACAGCTACATGTATATTAAAGTCCCCTACTATAATTATTACCTCCGCAGGCCGCAGGAGGTTATGTTTTTGCCAGCGTTTGTCTGTTTGTCTGTCTGTTGGTTAGCAAGATAACTCAAAAAGTTTTGGACGAATTTCGATGAAACTTTCAGGCGTTGTTGGAAATGGTACAAGGAAGAACTGATTAAATTTTGGGGATGATCCGGATCACCGTCTGGATACAGGAATTTTTTAAAGGATTCTTTAACATTGTGAGATACGGCCATTTTCAACATGTGTGCAGGCGCAATGGAGGGCGCTGGTCGTCGTGTCTGACGAACACGAACTCCGCGTTCTTCAAAGTGTAGCTAAACATCTGACAGAGAGTGCACACCAGAGGAGAAGGGGAAGGAGAGCTAGTAACCATAGCTAGTGGCTAACCCGACGCTAACAAAAACACTGATGATAGGTGAACAGAAGGCTGAAGAGGGTGATTAGGTGACACTGAGTGCGCACACAGGTGCAAGAGGCTTGATAAGCAGAAATGAGAACTAACGGTAGATGGAAAAAAGTGGTTAAAATACAATTAAAAGCAAAATCCTCAGGAGAGTGAGGAGAGCTAACCACACAGACAGACAGCAATACAGGAAGTGACGATACATTACCACAAGTGACGTTCACCAATCAACACCTGTTGTGAATATCCTGTTGTAAGACCCATGACCTGTGACTGAGACCAAGTATCTAACACTGGGCAGCACATTTCTCTCTAGAATACCTTGATAGTCTTGAGATTTCATTGTACCCTGCACAGATTCATGACACCCTGTGCCAGATGCAGCAAAGCAGCCCCAGAACATAACAGAACCTCCTCCATGTTTCACAGTAGGGACAGTGTTCTTTTCTTGGTATGCTTCATTTTTGCATCTGTGAACATACAGAATCAGAATCAGATTTATTGCCATTGTTCATGTAGTACACAAACTAGGAATTTGTCTCGGTGCAATGCTGCAACATTAAAGGCCAAATGTCACGTATTTTTTTTTTCTAAATGACAACGAATTTTGATAAAATACACATAGCTTAAACCAAATATTCATACCGGAGACCATATCACCCACCCGTATTTACATAATTGCACAAAATACACCAGGCGAAGGCCCCGCCTTGCTCGCTGGCTTGTGACAGCCAATCCAGACCGCGGCCATGATTTTGACGTCACAAATTTCACCCTGGCTGCCCTGCCTATCCACATTCACACTTATCAACATTGGACAATCATGACGGAAAGTGACAGCGATTGTGAACAAATTAGTTTAGTTTTGTCTTTTTTTTTTGTCTTTTCTTTTTGTCTTTTTTTGTCAGTGGTTCAGACAGTGACAGAGGCATAGAACCTTACAGGTTCGAGCTGTCCAAGACGGAATCAGATGCTTTGTCTGATGACAACAGTTCTGACGATGAGAGCAGAACCAGTGGAAAATGTCATTGAATTGGACATTAATCGCCTCCAGAATTGGGAAGCCGAAGGGGGTCTGTCGAGGGCGCCCCATAAATATTGATTTTTCGGAAGCCATTATTATTACAGTGGAGGAGAGCCGCTGCTGTCAAGAAATTTACCAGATCAGAATGAGAATGGAGGCGCATACCTGTCAAGAGAGACGTTTTCGCCGTATTTTAATACGGGGAAAATGCAATTTTAGCAAATACGGGCGTATTGCCATTTCTGTACGCCCAAAAGAAAAATATACGGGAAAAAAAATTATTGAGTGTGTTGAGGAACACGTCGTGTGTGTGAGACCCCCACAGCTAGGGTGCTGGCAGATCGCTCAGCCTGAGCTATTCTCACTACTGTTAGAAGTGTGGACTCAATCATTAGGCTGATGGCCGCCCCGGGCAGATCGCTCAGCGGGAGCTATTCTCACTACTGTTAGAAGTCATTAGGCATTAGGCCTCACACTTTCAACTGTCCTGCGGCTGCAGAACAGAAAGGAATCGCCTTCCAAATCCAGAATTCTGCTTTTTTTATTTTGAGCGAGACGCTGAGTTGTGTTGTTATTGTCAAATATCCATGAATCCTTAAATATTTGACAATAACAACACGAATTACATTTAAAACATTTCCCAGAAAAGTGTCCCTTATTACCCCGCCGTCCCTTATAGCCGCGTTTTACGGTATTAAAATACGGCGAAAACGTATCACTTGACAGGTATGAAAACATTTCCCAGAAAAGTGTCCCTTATTACCCAGCTGTCCCTTATAGCCCCGTTTTAAGGTATGGGTGAAATATCCAATTTTTTCTTTCTTGTTGCTCACTTCAATCTTCCAGTCTCCATATAAACAATCAATCGGGATACCCCAAGCATCAAACTAAGGTACAATCTATTTCGTCACTTCCGCCTTCTTCCCCAGGCGATTCCGGGGGCCGTGAGTAGGAATGTCAGGCCAAGCGCGGCAGTTTTAAATTAACGAATATTCCGGCGTTACTGAAGCATATGCACCAAGACCCGAACGGATCGGTTCCCTTTTATATCTAGTTTCAAGACATTTTAAGGACCCTGTTCCGTGACATTTGGCCTTTAAACATGATAAGATAAAGGAAATAAAAAACTATACATGCAATAAGTGTAGAATAAGAATGAGTAATATTAGTCAAGGCAGTTTTTTTTTTTTTTTTTTTTTTTTTATTTAAGTTTTTGTAAAGGGTATACAGGTCGTTACAGCAATGCAGTGTTTACATTTTCATCACATGTTCCCTTATTTTCTGATATCTGACAACATTGGAAGATTAATTCTTACAACACCCCTTATTTTTTTTTTTTTTAAAGTGAAAGAAAAAGTGAAATTAAAGAGAAAAAAAAAACAAAACAAAAAACAAAAAAAAAACCAAACAAACCAGTAAAAAACAAACAAAAAGAAAAAGTAAGTAAATAAAGATAAAAGAGCATCTGAGTAGCATTGGAACAAAGAGCGGAACCATTATTGAAATGGTATTTGTCAAAGATTAGATCTAATGGAAGACACATATGCGGTCCAGGGTTGCCAAAAGTTCATGAACCCATCCATGTCCTGTCTCAGTGCGAATGTCAACTTTTCCATCGAGTAAATGTCTTGGATCACGTTAGTCCAATCTTCAGGTGTAGGACAGTCCTTCAACATCCATTTTTTAGTTAGAGCTTTTTTGCTTGCCAATATTAAAACATTGAATAAGTATTTTTCTCCTCGTCTTTCCAGTGAGTCCGGTAGTAAACCCAAATACAAAGTTACAAAAGAAAAGGGAACTGTAATTTTGAATATTTTCCCCAATATTGTCTGTACATTGGTCCAATATTGGTGGATAACTGGGCATGACCAAAACACATGAAAATGATTTGCAGTCTTTTCACCACACAAGCGCCAACAGTTCAATCCCTTATGGGTAAATTTGATTTGTGCAGGTGTTCTGAAAAATCTTGCCAAGTTTTTCCATCCAAATTCTCTCCACTGCAGGGATGAGGTACTTTTCCATTGCTGTTTATTTAGCTTTTCCCATATTTCCAGATGTAAAGTGAAATTCCCCTCTTTTTCCCATCTCTCTTTTATATAAGATGTGTTGTCTCCTTTTAAGTCTTGAAGACCTTGGTATATTTTAGAAATGTATCTGATCCCTGGGATCCCTTTATATGCCATTAAGAAGACCTTCAGAACACCTGACTGGGCCCTTTCCAAAACCTCCTTTTTAAGTATATTGTTTATGTGGTGTCTAAGCTGGAAGAACCTGTAAAGGTCTTGATTTATTAGGCCTTGTTTTTTCAAATCTTCAAAACTTCTTAAGATTTGCCCTTTAAAAAAATCGTAATATTTTATCAGCCCCTTCTCCTTCCACTTTTTAAATCTGGTGTCTGTTTTATTAGGAGTAAAGTCCTGATCATAGGCGATCCATTGCAGAAGTCGATAGGGCTCTTTAGTTTGATTCTCTCTGACTATCTTAAACCAAATTTTTAGCGGGGTCTCTATCCACGGGTTAGTGTTATTCAAAAGCTTAGGTAAGACATTGTTCCCTATTATCGCCTGTAGGGGGATGTCACTTGTTATTTGGCATTCGATCTCCTTCCATTGTGCAGAGTAGACTGGGTTACATATCTCTACTAAAGTTTTAATTTGTGCGGCTTTAAAGTAGTCCCTGATATTTGGCAGCGCGAGCCCACCTTTGTCTTTGTTTAGCTGTAGGGTTCTATATCTGATTCTAGGTCTCTTGCCCTGCCATATGAATCTTGAGATCCTTCTGTCCAGCTCCTGCCATGTTTTTTTGGGAGGTTCTACCGGTATTGTTTGGAAAAGGTATAGAAGACGTGGAAGTATATTCATTTTGACTGCTTCAATTCTTTGTGCAATACCCAAGAATGGTATCATATTCCATCTTGCTAGGTCAGATTTTATTTTTGTCACCAGTGGATCATAGTTTAGTGATATAATTTTGTTGAGTTGTTTCGGGATATTGACCCCCAGATATTTCATAGATTCCGACTCCCAGTTAGTTTTGAGTTTGCTTAGTGAATAATGATTTGGGTCATAGTTGAATGTTAAAACTTGGGTTTTATGCATATTTAATTTGTACCCCGATAAATCTCCATACTCTGAAAAAACTGAGGTTAGTTCTGGTAAAGAAGTGTCCGGCTGCCCTAGGTATATTAAAATGTCATCAGCAAAGAGTGCTATTTTATGTTCCTTCTGACCAAGTGTAATACCTTGAATTTTTTGGTTTTGTCTTATCCATTGGCTCAGAGGTTCTATGAAGATTGCAAAGAGCAGTGGAGACAGGGGGCAGCCCTGACGACATCCTCTTTCCAGTTCAAAAGATGATGATAAATTACCGTTAATCCTTATTTTAGCTGTTGGTTTTTTATATAATGCCTGTATAGTTCTAATGAAGTTGTTATGAAAATTGAAACTGGATAAGATTCTGTATAGAAAAGACCAGTCAACCGAATCGAATGCTTTTTCAGCATCTAATCCTAATATGACTGCATTTAAGTTATATTTTTTTATATGATGAATTATGTGTAAAGTGCGTCGAATGTTGTCTTGTGTCTGTCTTTGTCTTATAAAACCTGTTTGGTCTAAATGAATTAGGTCTGTCAGTATATTCTCTAACCTTTTGGCAAGGATAATGGTAAAAAGCTTATAGTCCTGATTTAGTACACTGATTGGTCTGTAGTTGGAGCACTCTAGTTTATCCTTTTCAGGTTTAGGTATAACTGCAATGACCCCTTCTCTCCAGGAGGGGGGGATTTCCCCTGTGTGGAGGACATAATTAAATGTTTTCAGGAGGAGAGGAGATAGTTGCTGTTTAAAGGTTTTGTACCACTCTGCTGTATAGCCATCAGCTCCTGGGGATTTGTTAGCTTTAAGTTTCATAATTGCTTTTTCCAATTCTTTAGAATGTATTTCTGACAGTAGTGTTTTATTTTGTGACTCCGTAAGTTGGGGAAGGTTTAATGTGTTTAGGAATGCCTCGGATGCGTTTTTATGTTTTTTTTGGGAGTATAAGTTCTTATAGTAATTCTCGAAGTTTTTAAGAATATCCTGAATTCTGAATTTTATTTCCTTTGATACTGGGTCTCTGATTTTGTAGATTGCTCTTTCTGTTTGATGTTTCCTCAATTTATAGGCTAGCAATTTTGCCGATTTACTGCCTGCTTCATAGTATTTTTGTTTCAGAAATGTAAGTTTCTTCTGGATTTCTATTGTGTAGATCTCATTTATTTGGTTTTTAATTTCCTTAATCTTGAGCGAGTCAGTAGAATGAGTGTTGCCTTTGTGTTCTTTTTCTAGGTTCCTAAGTTCTGACTCTAATGTGGATAGTTTTTCTTGTCTTAGTTTCTTTTGGGTTGCCAGTTTTGCAATAATCTTTCCTCTTATTACAGCTTTACATGCATCCCACAGTATTAAAGGGGATACTTCTCCATTATCGTTATCTTCCAAATATCTGAGAATATCTGACTCCAATTCATCTTTCAATGGTCCTTTCAGGACATTTGAATTTAACCTCCAAGAAAATGTATTATTTATGTATTTTTGGATATTTAAGTCCATGTAGATCGGACTGTGGTCGGAGAGATCCATCAGTCCTATTTTACATGTTTTTACTCTACCAATGTCTCTATTAAACATAAAAAAATAGTCAATCCTTGAGTAAGATGAATGTGGAGTTGAGTAAAATGTATAGTCTTTTACACTGGGGTTGAGTTCCCTCCACACATCACAGATTCCCATTTCTTTTAGTAGCATCCGAGTCTTCCTGTTTTGGGTGTTATTTTGATGTGGGGAATTACCAGAAGCATCCCAGTATGGATTCAGTCTAAGATTAAAGTCCCCACCACATATCACTAAACCTTGAGCTTTAGTTATCATTAGGTCGAATACATTTTTATAAAATTTCCAGTTAGCCCCTGGGGGAGCATACACATTCAGCAGGGTGATATCTTCTCCCTCTAGCCGCCCAGTTACCAAACTGTATCTCCCTTCTTTATCTTTGTGTTCTGATTTTTTTTCAAATGTAATTTTGGTTGATATCAATGTCGCTACTCCCCTCCTCCTCCCTGATTTATATGAAGATGAAGAGATCATTTTAAACCCTTGTCTACTGAGTTTATTGTGTTCCACGTCTGTTAGGTGGGTTTCTTGTAAAAGTATTATTCCTGCTTTGTCTTTTTTCATTTTGCCTAGAATCTTGGATCTTTTAACTGGATTCAGGATCCCTTTTACATTATATGAAATTATTTTGGTTACACCCTGTTTCTCCATTGTGTTGTTTTGTTTAGTATAACTGTGTGGTGGCCCTCTTTTGTGCTACTCAGAAACTGAAAGAACATTAAAAACAAGAAAAACATTAAGAACATAGTGTAAAAAACTTTAAAACAAAAAACTGTCAAAAGAACTTCCTGAGCTGAGGTCTTTTTAAAGACCCTGTAAGAGCCTTGATGGAGTGAAGGCTCTGAGGGGAATTCCTCAAACTCTGTTACGTGTTGAGGGCCCTCTCGTACCACTGAAAGTAGTCCCATGCTTTTAACGTGAGTTTCAGAACCCAATCCAAACTTGTAATGATTTTTTTTTTTTTTTTCCTTTTATGCCTAAACCCTGTGAAATTGTGTGCACCCTCCCACCCCCATCACATCAAACATTCACGCAAAAACAGTATTTGTTAGTATGAGCAGAACATGTGGATTATTGTCACATTTCTATTTTAACAAGTTTTTTTTTTTTTTTTTTTTATTACAAAGACTTATTTGTTTCAAATAATATGATTGTTCCATGAAATGTTTTACCACATGCTGAATATGCATCTCTTTTAATGTTTGTTACCTTGTATGAGGGGGGTTGGATGTGCGGATTGATTCAAGAGAAAGGAAAAAAAAAAAAAAAAAAAAAAAAGGTCGCTATTCCAACCTGAAAACGGATAGTTTATCCGCGACGCTCTGGTGCTGGGTTTCCCGCTGCTGGTCCGTGGATTTTGAGGGTCTTTGTGTTGTCCAGTGTTTGCGCTTTGATCTTCTCACTCGGGTCTGCTGCGGGTTTAAACACCGTTACCGGGAGCCCTCTCCTCGCCATGTCAGCTGTTGCTTCTTCCGCCGAATTATAGAGACACGTTTCATCGCCGTAGAAGACCCTTAACTTCGCAGGAAATGGTGTCTGAAAGCGCAATTTCTTCTCTCTTAACACCTTTTTCGCGTCATTGTATTCCCTGCGCTTTTTAAGGACCTCCGGGGCGTAATCGTGTTCCACGTAGACTTTTCTCTCCTGGTGCATAAATCCTTTTTTCTGCCAGGCCAGTCTTACAACCTCTTGTTTTATTTTGAAATTGGAAAATCTTACCAACACCGAACGTGGGGGCGCTTCCGCCGCCGGCCTAGCGGCTAATGAACGATGTGCCTTTTCTATCTTCAAGTCGGTGGTTTGTGGAATATCCAATTTCTCTCTTAGTAAGGATTCCACGCATTCTGCCATTGAGTTAAAACCATTTTCGGTTCCTTCTATCAGACCATGAATTCTTATGTTGTCTCTTCTTTGTTTTCCTTCTTGGTCGGTTAGCTTAGCCTCTATAGCTGCTTGTCTTTTGCGTAGGTCCAGCACAGAATCTTCGAGCACTTTTATTCGATCCTCTGTTTCCAAGATTCGGTTCTCGGCCTGGTCCACTCTGCTGTTTGTCCTTTTCAATTCTTCTCTGAATTCCCGAAATTCGGCCGTAACATCTCGGCGAAATCGTCGTAGTTCCTCAAATAGTGATTTCAGGCTAACCCTTTTGTTAGCTATCACCAGCTCCTCGTCTTCTGAACGGGGATCTTCCATTTCAGATTCTCCGGCCGATACGTGTCCTAGCCTGGAGAATTTCAGTTTCTTCTGTTTTCCTTTAGACATGATGATTTTGTCTTTTGATTTTCACTCCTCCAAAAATCCGTTGAGTTTGATTTTCAAGGTGTTATCCTGGATTGAGTCTGAGAGCTTCAGTGTTAAGCTGCAGTCGCCATGGCGTCCAGACCGGAAGTCCAGAAGGCAGTTTTTAAATATATTAGCGAGCAGCAGATATTGTGGAGTACCACATAGTGCAGTCGGTAATGCAACAGAACAGTGATGATTGACATGAGTCTGGTTGAGCTGCTGTACATAGTGCACGAGAGTCAGTAAGTCACTTAGTGTTCAGCAGTCTGATGGCAGAGGGGAAGAAGCTGTTCATGTGCCGGGAGGTTTTAGTCTGAATGGACCGAAGTCTTCTACCTGAGGGGAGGGGGGCAAACAGTACATGACCAGGGTGTGAAGGATCGGCTATGATCCGGCCTGCACGCCTCCGGGTCCTGGAGATGTACAGGTCCTGGAGAGATGGGAGCTTGCAGCCGATCACCTTCTCAGCAGTGCGCACGACGCGCTGCAGCCTTAGTCTGTCCCTGGCAGTGGCTCCTGCGTACCACACGGTTATGGAGGTGGTGAGGGTGGACTCAATGATGGCTGTGTAGAACTGCACTAACATCTTGGTGGGTAGCTTGAGCTTCCTCAGCTGCCGCAGGAAGAACATCCTCTGCTGGGCCTTGTTGATGAGGGAGCTGATGGTCGGCTCCCATTTGAGGTCCCGGGTGATGGTGGTGCCCAAGAAGTGGAAGGAATCTGCAGTGGTGATGGGAGAGCCTGTGAGGGTGAGGGGGGGCAGAGGGGCTGTGACTTTCCTGAAGTCCACGGTCATCTCCACTGTCTTCAGAGCGTTCAGCTGCAGGTTGTTGTGGCTGCACCAGGACGCCAGCTGGGCCACCTCTCTCCTGTAGACGGACTCGTCGCCGTTGGAGATGAGCCCGATGAGGGTGGTGTCGTCCGCAAACTTGATCAGCTTAACAGACTGGTGGCTGGAGGTGCAGGAGTTGGTATAAAGGGAGAAGAGTAGGGGGGAAAGTACACAGCCCTAGGGTGATCCGGTGCTGATGCTGACAGAGTCAGAGGCAGTCTTTCCCAGCCGCAAATGCTGCCTCCGGTCCGTCAGGAAGTCGGTGATCCACCTGCAGAGGGAGTCGGGCACGCCGAGCCGGGACAGTTTGTCCTGGAGCAGAGCGGGGCAGATGGTGTTGAATGCAGAGCTGAAGTCCACAAACAGGATCCTGGCGTAGGTTCCCGGGGAGTCCAGGTGCTGCAGGATGGAGTGGAGGGCCAGGTTGACTGCGTCGTCCACAGACCTGTTGGCTCGGTAGGCAAACTGCAGCGGGTCCAGGAGGGGAGTGGTGATGGACTTGAGGTGGGGCAGGACCAGGCGCTCAAAGGACTTCATGACTACAGAGGTGAGCGCTACAGGTCTGTAGTCGTTAAGTCCAGTGATCCGTGGCTTCTTGGGGACAAGGATGATGGTGGAGGATTTGAGGCAGGTCGGCACGTGGCATAGCTTAAGGGAGGTGTTAAAAATGTCTGAAGACAGGAGCCAGCTCTTTCGCACAGTGTCTCAGGGTGGAGGGAGACACGCCGTCCGGACCGGGGGCCTTGCGCGGGTTCAGTCTGGAGAACTGTCTGTGCACGTCCTGCTCACTGATGACAAGGGCAGGGGGGGAGGAGGGGGGGACCGCTTTTGATGAAGTAGGGACCGAGGAGGCAGTGGAGCCGGGGGGAGGGGGGGAGTTGGACACAGCTGACGAGGAGTCAAAACGGGCATAATGTTGGGACAGTCTTTGACAAAGGGCTTTGTCATCCTGACCTTTAGAAGCCTGAGGCCGATAGTTGGTGATTTGCCTCAGTCCTCTCCACACAGAAGCCGAGTCGTTAGCAGTGAGTCTCTCAGAATACACAGATTTAGCTCTCTTCAGCTCTCTGTTAAACCGATATTTGACCTCCCTGTAGCAGTCCCTGTCTCCACTTTTCAACGCTGCTTCCTTCTCCTTCCTGATCTGTCTGAGCTTAGCAGTGAACCAGGGCTTATCATTAGAGTACCTCACCCTGGTGCGCGATGGAAGAATGCTCTCCTCACAAAAGTGGATATATGAGTTCACAGTGTCCGTGTACTCATTCAGATCATGCGTGGCTCCTTTAAACATGCCCCAGTCAGTTATTTCCATGCACGTGCTCAGCTTCTCCCCAGCTTCACCGGTCAATTTCTTCGTAGTGGCCACAACAGGTTTAGTGAGCTTCAGTCTCTGCCTGTATGTGGGAATGAGGTGGACCATCACGTGATCAGATAGTCCGAGCGCAGCGCAGGGAACAGCGCAATACGCGTCCTTCACTGTAGTGTAACAATGATCCAGTGTGTTCTCTCCTGTGGTTGGGCATTTAATAAACTGTTTGTATCGGGGGAGATCGTGGCTCAGATTGCTCTGGTTAAAGTCGCCAACCACAATAACCAGAGAGTCCGGAAAAGTCCGCTCCGTATGTTGAATGTGATCCGCGAGCGCGCGCTGACCCTTGCGCGTGTCCGCGTCGGGCGGGACGTACACAGCGGCGAGGATGAATGAGGCGAACTCCCGCGGGGAATAAAATGGCTTGCAGTTAATGAAGAGATATTCAAGGTCGGGAGAACAGTGTTGGGAAATCACCGTTACATCAGAGCACCAGCTGCTGTTGATGTAAAAGCAGACTCCTCCTCCTGTAGACTTACCGGAGAGCTCTGTGTCACGATCAGAACGAAACAGCTGAAATCCCTCTAGGTGAAGCGCGCTGTCCGGTATATTCCCCCTGAGCCAGGTCTCAGAGAAGCAGAGAGCAGACGAGGAAGCGAGGTCCTTAAATCGCATCAGCAGTCTCAATTCGTCTACCTTGTTAGAGAGAGAGTTGGCATTGGTTAGAAATATGCCAGGCAAGGGCATGCGCGTGCCTCTCCTGCGGAGCCGAACGAGAGCGCCCGCTCGCCTTCCTCTCCTTCGCCGCCTCACCTTCCGAGCCAAACAGTGAATCAGATCGGCGACAGGAGCCAAAAAAACCGGGAGCAGGTCCGTAGGAGTGAAAGTCCTGATATTTAACAGCTCCTCACGGGTGTAAGAGCAGGCAGACACACAATTGGCAGACAAAATCACACAAAGAAGGGCGCAGCAAAGCACCATGGCGACCACTGTGGGCGCCATCTTGTATTATCATCCAGATCATCTCACATCTGGATCAGATGTGCTTTGCCAAAAAGTTCGTTTTGTCTCGTCTGTCCATAGGACATTCTCCCAGAAGCTTTGTGGCTTGTCAACATGCAGTTTGGCAAATTCCAGTCTGGCTTTTTTCTGATTTGTTTTCAACAGTGGTGTCCTCCTTGGTCATCTCCCATGAAGTCCACTTTGGCTCAAACAATGACGGATGGTGCGATCTGACACTGATGTACCTTGACCTTGGAGTTCACCATGAATGTGTTTAGAGGTTGTTCTGGGCTCTTTTATTACTATTCGTATTATCCGTCTCCTCCTGCGGCCACGTCCAGGGAGGTTGGCTACAGTCCTGTGGATCTTTTTTTTTGTAACTTAGATTTTTATTCAATTTTCATCATATATATTGCATTCAGATCACAGTCTACATTTAAAAACACAGGGGCTAGAGTAAGAAAGAAAAAAAAGGGAAAAAAAAGGGGGGGGTACAAATGTTGGAGCATCAAGTTTTTAGTTTCCATCTCTTAATTCTTCTGGTTTTTCCAGTGTCTTTGGTTATTCTTTCAATTTCTGTCTCATTGTTGCACTTTGTAGTGTGTCCATTTCCGCCATTTTTTTTATATAGTCCTTCTTGCATTCTTTGTTGATATGTTAGTTTTTCCACCATACGTATGTCCTCAACAATGTCAGTCCATTGCTCTTGGTCAGGAAGAACTTCTGATCGCCATTTTTTTGTGATTGTTTTTTTACATGCAATCAACAAGATTTTAACTAGATATCTGTCCTCAGCCTGTATTACATTGTCTCTTTTAAGATCACATAAGTACATCAGGTTACAGTTCATTGGTATATTATATCCTAATATCCTCTGTATTGTCACATGTATAGATTTCCAGAATGATGAGATTTTGCTGCATTTCCAAAACATATGTGAGTGGTCTGCATTTTGAGCCCCACATCCCCTCCAGCATAAAGATTGGGTATTTGTATATTTTCCTTGAATCTGTGGTGTAATGAAAAAGTGAATCAGGTTTTTCCATCCAAATTCCCTCCATGTCCTTGAATTTGTTGATGTGTGTTGTGTTTTCCATATTTCCTGCCAGCTTTCTTCTGTTATGTTTAAATTTAGCTCTTTCTCCCATTTCTCCTTTATATAGTTACTTGAATGTTTGTTTGCCATAAGTTTCTGATATAGCTTTGAAATAATTCTTATTTTATTTCCTGCATATGAGCTTAAAATGAATTGTATAATCTCGCTCACATCTGTTTGGAGGTTATGCCTAATCTTCTTCATATAATAGTCTCTCATCTGCAGATATCTGAAGAATTCCAATCTTTCTAGTTTAAATTTTCTTCTGATGTTTACAAAGCTCCCGAGATCTTTTTTTCCGATATTGCCCCATGTTGTGATTCCCTTGTTCACCAGATTTTTGTATCCCCTATCTTGCTTTGCCGGTTCAAACTGACTGTCAAATGCTACCCATTTCAATAGTTTTATGTCTTCCTTTATATTATACTTTTGTACTATTTTATACCACAGTTCCAAAGTAAATTTAGTGATTGGGTCTATTTGTTTAATTTGCTTATATGCATCTTTATCTCCTATTATGCTTTGTACTGGGAGTCCCTCAATTTCCTTTTCCATTTCTTTCCATTTTGCCTCATATCCTTCGTCGCACCAACATATGATATATCTTATTTGTGCTGAGTAGTAATATTCCTTTAGACTCGGTAGGCCCATGCCTCCTTTCTCTTTTGGTAACTGGAGAGTTTTATATTTCACTCTTGGCTTTTTACCTTCCCAAACAAATCTCGATATCATCCTGTCCCACTTTGAGAACTGGGCACCTGGAATCTCTGTTGGTAGAGCCTGGAAGAGGTAAAGTAATCTAGGTTGTATGCTGATTTTGACTGTCTCAATTTTTGAATTCAGATCCATATTTAGGATTGGCCATCTATCAATATCTTTTTTTATTTCTTGTTCCAACCTATCATAGTTTGCTTTATAGATTTTGCTTAGATCTTTAGATATGTTCACTCCAAGGTATTTTATTTCTTTTTGTTTCCAGTTTAGTTTGATCTTATCAGTTATCTGGTTTAGAGGGTTATAGTGGAATGTCAGTATTTGTGTTTTTATGTTTATTTTGTATCCTGATAATTTTCCAAAATTTTCTATCAAGGTCATCATTTCCATTATTGATTCATCTGGTTGTTCAAGGTAAACTATAATATCGTCTGCAAATAGCCCAATCTTGTGTTCCGCTCCCTTTATTGTTACACCTTTTAATTTCTTATTTTGTCGTATCGCTTGAGCCAGTGGCTCTATGAACAGAGCAAACAAGGTGGGCGATAAGCAGCATCCCTGCCTGGTTGATCTTTGTATATTTACTTTGTTAAGCTACCGTTTATCTTGATTCTTGCCACAGGTTCTTGATACAGCGTCCTTATGCATTGTACTGATTTTTTGTTAAATCCAAAGCGTTCCAGCACACTATATAGGAATTTCCAGTTAACCCTGTCAAATGCTTTTTCTGTGTCTAAACTCATTATTACTGCGCTTTTCTTTTCTTTATGTATTTGATTAATTATATGTATTGTTCTCCTGATATTGTCATGTGTTTGGCGTCCCTCTATAAAACCAGTTTGATCATCTTCTATCAATTCCATCAAGAATGTCTTTATTCGTTTACATATAATTGTTGTATATATTTTATAATCCACATTTAATAAAGAGATTGGTCTATAGTTTCCGCATTGTTCTCTATCTTTCCCTGGCTTTAAAATAACTGAAATAATGGCTTTGTTCCATGATGGAGGTATTTTGTTGTTGTTCAACGTCCAATTAAATGACTTGAGGAGCTGTGGAGTGAGTTCTTCTATAAACAGTTTATAAAACTCAGATGGGTACCCATCACTACCTGGTGATTTACCGTTTTTAAGTGACTTAATCACATCTCTAATCTCTTGTGTTGTTATTTCTGCTGTTAGCTTTTCATTTTGTTGATTTCCTATTGATGGCAAGTCCAATGTGCATAGAAATTTTTTAATATCCTTAGTATTTGTTTCTTCAGGTTGCGAGTATAGTTCTTGATAGAAATTATGGAATATTTCTTCGATGTTTTCTGGGTTAACTGGTTTTATTTGTGATGGGGTCTTTAATCTTATATACATTATTCACTGTTTGTTGTTTTCTTAACCGTTTTGCCAGCAGTTTTGTGGCTTTTGGCCCCGTTTCATAATATTTTTGCTTTAGATATCTATTTTTTTCTTTCAGTTTCATCTATTTGTGTTTCTTTTATCTTTATTTTTCTTCTTTAATTTCTTGGTATATTTTTGGGTCATTTGTGCTTTGATGTTTACGTTCTAATTCCCTCAGTCTCTCACATCTTTGTTCATATGTTTCCAGTTTAGACTTATTTGCTTTTCCTGATTCAACAATTAATTTACCTCTTAACACGGCTTTTAGTGCATCCGATAGTATTGTTGGGTCCACTTCTTCATTGTCATTCTCTTGGATATACTCGTTTATGTTTACTTTTATTCTTTCTTTCATTTTCTCATCATTTAACAGTCCTACATTAAGTTTTCATGTTGTTTGTCGTTTTCTATTGTTTAAATATATTTCCATGTATATAGGATTATGATCTGATATTTCTGCCCCTCCAATCCGACAATTTCTCACCCTGTGTCTGTCACCTTCATTCATAAGGAAGTAATCTATTCTAGAGTGTACTTTATGGACTGCTGAATAATGTGTATAGTCTTTTTCGAGTGGGTGCAGGTCCCTCCATATGTCTACCATACTCATTTCTGCCAGTGAGGTTCTTATGAACTTTGTTACATGTTTTTTTGTCTTCTTAACACTTGTTGTGTCAACTTCATGATCCATGACAGCATTTAAGTCTCCTCCACAAATTAGGACTCCTTCACTGTGTGTTGCTATGAGATCAAACAGTTGTTGAAAAAAACCCTTGTCACTTTCTGGTGGGGCATAGATGTTTACTAATGTGATCTGCATACCATCTATTCTTCCCTTTATTATTACATACCTGCCTTCTTTATCCTGGATTTCTTGTTCACATTCAAATTGTATTTTATTTGAAATTAGTATCATAACCCCCCTTTTAGTTCCTCCCTTAAATGAACTGTAGTAGGAGTTCTTATAGCCAAATCTCTTTAGTTTCACATGTTCTGTCTTGCTCAAATGTGTCTCTTGCATAAATATAATTTCGGCTTTTTCCTTCTTGAATTTTCTTATTATTCTTTCCCTTTTAACAGGTGAGTTCAGACCATTCACGGTTAGTGTCATTATCTTAACCACTTGCGCTCCGTTGTTCCGCTGGCGGGCAAGTCTCTGCGTCATAGGACGCACGAGGGCGCACTCCTGCGCCCTCGTGCGCACTCGGACGCATAGTCCAGATTGTGGTGATGTAGGTGGTGATGGTGATGTAGTGGCGTTCAAGCGCCACTAAAAAAAAAAAACTGCAGACACAGCCGCGAACAGATTAGTTCATCTGATTGACCTCTCATTCGACTAATAAGAGCCTTGAATTGGGTTTCCGAAACCTTGAAGAGCCAATGAATGAAAACCTAGGAAGGAGGACCCGCCTACTGTGAATGCAGGAGCCAATTGAAGCACAGAAATTCAGGCTGGGTGAAGAGAGATTTACTGCTGCAGCAGATGAAAACAAAGGACGCTGGACGAATCTGCTACAGACCCAGGCTCACCCAGCAGCATGGAGAACACCCACAAGTGGGACCTGCACTCATTCCAGCAGAATAGACGTTTAGGATTCTCTTCCGTCATCATAGACCAACAGAGGCCGACGACAAAGGTCGTAAATCATTCACCAAAACCGCAATATTGGAATTATGTTTTGATTGGGATCCACGAGCGGAGCAGTGTCGCGTTCGTCTGACAATGGGGAAGAGAAGTTCGCCACGACTCTGCTGCTGTGAAGAGGTAAGGTGTTATAAGCTAAATTATTGTTTCTCCCTGAAAACTGTAATCCAAAAATGACTTTTGACCGATCGGTAAATTACAACTGTACTGCGCACGAAGTACGAAGTGCGTGCGCCGCGATAAACGGTTCATTTGCCGTGTTTGGACCGTGAATGCCCCCCCCCCCCCACCCCCGCTGCAGAAGAGGAGCAGGGGGTAGGGGCGGTCACGGTCCGAACGCCCCCCGGTCCGCGGGGGGAAGCATACGAGTCTATTCCTTCATGTAGCGATGGCCGTCTTCTGTAGCGAGGCCCACACACACAGTAGCGAGGGGGGGGGGGGGCGCTGTAAAAACATGCAAGGAGTGTAATCCATCATGTAGCGAGGGCCGAACTCCCGTCTTTTGTAGCGGGGGGGTCCCCCCCCCACACACACATACACAGACACAGCCCTGAGTGTGACCTTTCATTAGAGCCCAAAATGAAGATTCTACATTGAATTATTCAAAAGTTACAGATGTTTTTCCAAACTGTGCCATTTGGCACAATTTGACACAGTTCCAAAACGCCTGGGAACTACCTGAGAACAAAGCTGTGTAAAATATTCATTTTTTGTGGTATTGTTACCAAATTTGGATCTCAGCTTGATAACACTTGGTTCTACATTTCTGTTGCATTTTCCAGCCGGATCGGACAGCTGTGTGTTATTTGCAAGCATTTGTATCCCAAAAAACAGTGTTCAAATTTATTTTCTTCAAGTTCAGTATGTTTAGATGACTGTAACTCAGTGGCCGGAGCACGTAGAGAGATTATGTTTTTTTTGCCAAAAAATTCAAAGTGTTTTCTTTTAAATGAGACCAACCCCATGAAGATGCTGCAAAGGGTTGAATAACAGCTTTCGATTTACTTTGGGCACGTTATTTTTTTGGCATTTTTAGGAAAATTGCCCGGAGTGCAAGGGGTTAAGATTTTTACCCATATTTATGTTTTTCCGTTTTTTTAACTTGTGCTCCTAGCCCCTTTAACACCAAAAATAACACATATTTATATAAAAACACATTAACAAATCTCGACCTCCGTACTTTGGGCCTTTCTTCTGCCCACTGGTCCCTGTTGGAGGGTGGAGGGAATGTCCTCACCGAGTGAGGGGCCCTCCCTAGACCTGTATTTACTATCCAAGTAATAGTCATTAGTCTAGAAATGTCCAACAAAAATCACTTAAACCTCTCCTAGCCGTTTGTTTCTCTTTTACCTCGTCTTCTTGGCCTTCATTTCTTCTGTGCCTTTCTTAATCTTTGTTATGATCTAGGCTTTCAGCTGAAAGCCTTGCAGCTTTTCCTGGGCCTGCTGCTCCACGTCTCTCCCCCTTCTTGTGCCGCTCACTTGTCTCCACTCCGGCTGTCGTGATGCGTTCAGTACCACCGCTGCTCCAGCTCCTTCCTCTGGTACGCTCACCACAAAGCCCCACTCCGTCATGTCCCGCGCTGCCTCTCTGGCCGTGTTGTAGGTTTTTACGCCGTCCTCCCAATGAATCCTCATCTTCGTTAGCGGCGTTTGGAATCTAATTTTTTTCTCTTTCAGCGTTTTTTTAATGTTGGCATATTTCTTCCGCTGTTGCACAATTTCTGTCGGGTAGTCATGATCAAAGAATATCTGTTTGTCGCCGATTCGTATCTTTTTTTTCCACGCTTGTGTCAGGATTCTTTCCTTTATGTCATATTTCAGAAAGTTTACCACAACTGACCTGGGTGGAGAGTTTGGCTTCGGGTTCTGTGCCGAGGCTCTGTGCGCTCGTTGAATCTGCAGATCCGCTTCACCGGGCAGCTCCAGCTCTTTTTTTAAGAACTGATCCATGAATTTCGTCATCGAGTTGCCTTCAATGCCCTCCGGGATCCCGAAGATGCGTATATTGCTCCGTCTGGACCTGCTCTCCAGGTCGGTTATTTTTTCCTGCATCCTCTGTGTTTGCACCGTCAGGGTCTGCAGCCGCTCGCTTGCCTCGGTCTTCCAGTCTTCCAACTCCGATATTCGGGCCTGTGCTTCTGTCATACACGCCCGTTGAGAGCGCAGCTCCTCCATGTTTTCTGCTAGCTTGCGCTCCATTTCTCTTCGGAGGCCCATAATTTCCTCTTTCATCTCTTTTTTCAGCTCCTCCTTAAGAGCCCCTAAATCCTGTTGGAGTTGCCGCTTAAAGTCTTTTAACTCTTTACCTAAATTGGCGAAGCCAGTGTTCATGGTATCGAGTTTGGCGTCCTCCATTTTCCCTGCTGCAGTCACCTCGTTTTTTTGGGCCTCGTGTTCAGCGATTTCTCCTGCGTTGTTGAAGAGGAATTCTTTAATTTTACCCTGCTTTTGTCCGTGTGCCCGGCTCCTTCGTGTTTTCATCCCTTGGTTTATTGATCCGTTTATGTCGAGTTGGCCATTTACCAATGATTTTTAATCCGACTAGGGAGAGCTCTCTGTTTAAGCGTTATGTCTCTCCGCCATCATCCTGGAAGTCCCAGTCCTGTGGATCTTAAATTTCTGAATAATATGTGCAACTGTAGTCACAGGAACATCAAGCTGCTTGGATATGGTCTTATAGCCTTTACCTTAAACATGCTTGTCTATAATTTTCTTTCTAATCTCCTGAGACAACTCTCTCCTTTGCTTCCTCTGGTCCATGTTTAATGTGGTACACACCATGTCAACAAACAGCACAGTGACTACTTGTCACCCTTTGAATAGGCCGACTAACTGATTACAAGTTTGTAGACACCTGTGATGTTAAGAGGACACATCTTGGTTGAACATGTCCCTATGGTCACATTATTTTCAGTCTTTTCTAGGGGTACCATCATTTTTGTCCAGGCCTGTTTCATGAGTTTGTTTTTTAAAATAATTCTGTTGAACCACAATTCAAAAGCATTGTCTGATTTTCATTGGTTAATTTTCATAGAATTTTTATATATTTCCACTTTTGTCAGATTCAAGTTATTTCTGTGACCGTTGTGGGTTTTTCTTTAATTAACAGAGGGGTACCAACAATTTTGTCCATGTCTGTAACAAGAATCCATATGAATGCTGCAAATGTATGACAAAGAAGTGGAAGATTTACAATATAAAAGGCCAAAATTCATGAGAAAAAAATGGAGATTTATGAGACAAAAGTTGCAACTTTATGAGAAGTTTCAAATTTAATGGAAAAATTCAAATTTACCCAAAATAGTAGCAAATTTCTGAGAGGAAAGCAGTTGTAAATTGATGAGAAAAAATTGAAAGTAATTTTAATTTTCCCCTGAAAAATGTTGAGGGTGAACTTTTTCCTTGGGGTTGTCCAGTGACTGAGGGGGTCATTGCATTTGCGTATTCTGCATTATAGCCAGAAAGGGCTCTTACCAACAGGGTAAAAAAAAAAAAAGCGGTCACAACTTTTGTTTGCACCTAAAGCCATTTTGGCTTTCCATAAGTGGCATCACCATTTGGCACAACCTTTAATCAGATGTAATTTCTCTATTTCCCAATACACTTCCCACGGATTTGGCAGGCAGCTTTAACTGTGGCCGGTGGACTTGTAACCATGTTGTAATACACAAGCCCCAGAAAGTGCTGACGTGCTGAATTATAAATGTGACATCATTGATTTTTCTTTTTTTACCATCACTATAACCATTGCTCCCTGAGGCATGTACCTTTACAGAGCTGTAAGATTTGTGAAGTGATGTCATTTTAAGCTCAGTTTAGAAAAGATTGTGTATTTGCTGGTTGTTTGATAGATCATTTCATGCCTGGATGCTGTAGCACATGCAAATATTTACAAATAATGACTTTTTACACCTTCTATCTATCAATCTTCTTTTACATCTTCTATCAACATTGTTGGTCTCTTTCATGCAATGTCATAGCCCATCTTTTCTGATCCACAGTCACAACAGTTGCTGCCTCGTTGATTGTGTTGTTTGAAGTGATGGTCATGCAGAGCTCACTAAGAAAAAAAACCCCATCAAATTTTGAAAAGACCACTCAGAAAGAAAACCTGCAGTGTCTTGGAGCACCATGGCGCATGTTGTCCCTCCCTGGTGTAGGCACTCCAGCTTTAGCTTGCCAGAGTTTGTTTTCCTGGTGCTTTTACAGCTTGGCTAATTAGGAAATTCTGATGTGTTTGTATTGATCCTGTTTGACAAGTCTGTGCGATGTCCTGAGGACTCTACAAACCCCAATTACAATGAAGTTGGGATGTTGTGTAAAATGTAAATAAAAAAAGAATACAATGATTTGCAAATCCTTTTCAACCTATAATACACAACAAAGACAAGATATTTAATATACTTTTTTTTTTTTGCAAATATTCACTTATTTTGAATTTGATGCCTGCAACACATTCCAAAAAAGCTGGGACGGGGGCATGTTTACCTCTGTGTTACATCACCTTTCCTTTTAACAACACTCAATACGTGTTTAGGAACTCAGGAAACTAATTGTTGAAGATGGGCGGAAATTTTTCTAATTCTTGTTTGATATATGACTTCAGTTGCTCAGCAGTCTGGGGTCTCCGTTGTCATATTTTGCGCTTCATAATGAGCCACACATTTTCAATGAGAGACAGGTCTGGATTGTAGGCAGGCCAGTCTAGTACTCGTACTCTTACTATGAAACCACACTGTTGTAACACGTGCAGAATGTGGTTTGGTATTGTCTTGCTGAAATAAGCAGGGACGTCCCTGAAAAAGATGTTTGGCTGGCAGCATATGCAGGGATGAGAATCCTCCGCGGATCCGCGGAATTCCTCGGATTTGATCATGTCTAGGGTCATTCTCGTGAATCGTCTAAATTCGAGGAGAAAATTTTTTTTGGGGGTGGGGGGTGATATGTTATGAGCGGCGAGTCGTATTTTCGATCGGCTGCTAAAATCCACCATGCAGAACGTGCTACCCAGCAAGATCAGTAATGTAATGTAACAAGGCCACTGATTGGCTGATATTTATTGAAGCAACCAATCGGCGATTTTGTTAGATTTCCTTTGTCATTTCCAACATGCGGAGCGAAATGCAAATGGCGGACAGTTCAATCAGTTCAATCAACCGAGTTTTCCCGATTTCGTGAAAATGGTGAACCTAAAACTCACGAAAGACAACAAAGCAAGAATTTTAGAAATCGACAAAGGGATAAAGAACAAGTTTCGTTGGGAATGGCTCGAAAAAACTGTGTCAATGACTGTAAAGATCGGTAAAAATACCGAAGTTGTGGTTGAAAAAATGGCCGACTTCATAGCGAAATGCGAAGTACCAGGGAAAGCCCAGTGTGTTTATTGCAACGATTTCTTGAGTTATGGATCTTGTGGTTGTGTTGCCTTAGTTGAACACTGTTCAAAACAGAAACATCTCAAAATTGTGGCTACAAGGAGATCGAACTACTCGCTCGTGCTGCATTCAAAACGATCGATGGACACGGTCAAACTCAGATGCCAGTCAATCAAAGTTCATCACAATCGGCCCCGATTACAGCAATTAGTGATCGGAAGACACATTCCGAGGTAAGATTTTTTTCTTGTTATAAGTAATGTACTTGAGAATTTTCGCGTAATGAATTTGTTATGAAATAGCATATGTAAGTTGTGATGTCATGCCTGTTTTGAAACACTAATTGCATTTGAATGCTGATTATTGATTGTTAATAGATAAATGTTATTACATATTTTCCTCACAATTTGAAATGCAATCTAAGAATTTTGAATATAATTTATCATTTTTTGTTTCACTAGGAGGAGTTACATAATGTATGTGCAAGTTTTTTTGTCATGGGTGGTGATGGGTTGCCTTTCCTAAGATATCTTTGCTTTTATTAGTAAACATAATTTCTTTATGGCCATTGCATAAAAATATTAAACATCTTTTAGGTTTTACTTACTTTCTTAGATTATCTTTCAAATATTAAAATATACTAATATACAACTTTTTTTATATTCCTAGTAACACTAACAAATGCACACATTAATAAATCAAAATGTTTGCAGAATGTCAGTATATTTTAATAAATGGGTGATGGACTTGGTGATGGAATTTTGTTAATATTTATAATTTATTTTACTTGGTTAAATTATTTTGTCTGTTCTAGAACTATGTAAATGTAATTCTGTGTAAGTTCTAAACATATTAAATAGTAGTAAAATATAATTTAATATTCCATCCATCCATCCATCTTCTACCGCTTTTCCGGAGGTCCGGGTCGCGGAGGCAGCAGTTCAAGCAGAGAAGCCCAGACTTCCCTCTCCCCAGCCACCTGCTCCAGCTCTTCAGAGGGGATACCAAGGCGTTCCCAGACTAGCTGGGAGACATAGTCTCTCCACCGAGTCCTGGGTCTGCCCCGGGGTCTCCTCCCAGTGGGACGTGCCTGAAACACCTCAAGTGGGAGACGTCCATTATAATAATAATAATAATTTAATATTATTACATCAAATACCATTCAGATATCATAAATTTAGACATGTGATGCAGCAGCAGATTAAAAAGGTAAACTATAAATGCATTTGTACTTACTTCTAACTTTAAATATAAGACCACATTTGAGCATTCTAAAACACCAGATTTCGTTAGCTTCTGGGGGGCATTGTCCCCCAGACCTCCCACCAAGGCTCCACCTTAGATCCAGCTTGGGGGCCTGCGTCCCCCAAGACCCCCGGCTTAGTTTCCTCATTTTTTCCCGAACCCCATTCTCATCCCTGCATATGTTGCTCCAAAATCTGTATGCACCATTCAGCATTAAAGGTGCCTTCACAGATGTGCAAGTTACCCATGCCATGGGCACTAACACACCCCCATGCCGTCACAGATACTGGCTTTTGAACTCTGCGCTGATAACAATCTGGATGGTTCTTTTCCTCTTTAGCCTGGAGGACACGTTTATTTTTTCAAAAAATAATGTGAAATGTGGGCTCATCAGACCACAGCATACTTTGCGTCAGTCCATATCTGATGAACTCGGGCCCAGAACAACTGGTGGTGTTGATATATGTAGGGATGTGAGTTTTCCGCTAATTCGCGGAATTCCGCTTTTTTTTTTTTTATCTTCCAGGAAGATAAAGTACGTTAAGTACGTTAGCGGCTTGTGGTCCACAAACGCAGTGAAGGTGCGCCCTTTCAGGCAGAACTGGAAGTGGCGTATGGCCAGGTGGAGAGCCATTAACTCTGTGTCGAACACGCTGTGTTTCTGCTCACTGTTGTGCAAAGACCTGCTAAAAAAGGTGAGCTGCTGCCAAGAACTGGCAACGCATTGCTCCACGACGGCCGCTATGCCCATGTCCGAGGCGTCGGTAGTGAGCGCTATCCGAGCCGCTGGGTCTGGGTGCGCCAGTAGTGCAGCGTTCGCCAGAGCTGTTTTAACCTCAGAACGCCTGCTCCCACTCAGGAGTCCAGTCAACTCTGTCCGCCGGTTTCCGTTTCTAGAGTGCGGCGTACAACGGCTGTATGAGCTGGGCTGCGCGGGGGAGGAAACGGTTATAAAAGTTAACCATCCCCCAAAACTCCTGCAGTGCCCTGACATTGATGTTGAGGAGAAAAAAATAGCAAAACAATTTAGTTACATTACTTTTATGATTCCAAACAGTTTGAAATTGACAGTGCACAGTGGACATTGACTCATAACTTTTGAATATTTCTAAGACTTAGCTACATCAGTGATTGAGCAAAATGAACTGCTCAAGACTCAGTGGAGATTGAAACTGGTGATCTGAAATGAATGCTGAAATTATAAAAAGTAATGGTATGAATGAATTTTATTTCTATTATGGAATAGATAAAATTAACTGATTTTGATTTGATCAGGTGTTAAAGCATGTGATGGATAATGCTTGGAATATTGTAGGAATGCTATCTTCTTGGAACATAAGTCAATATTATACAGTAATAGGTGGCATTCAGCTGTTTGTTTTATGTCATTTAAGCATAGTTCTGGTACTTAAAAATCATAAAAACCCAGGAGCTTTGGGAGGCTTCGCCCCCCTTGCCCCCCCACTGGGGCTCTGCCCCGGACCCCGCTGGGGGACTGCATCCCCCAGACCTCCTGCTAAATTTTCAGATAATTTCCCCAACCCCAAATCACATCCCTATATATGGCTTTGATTTTTCATGGTAGAGTTTTAACTTGCACTTGTAGATGTAGCAAAAAAAACTGTGTTAACTGACAATGGTTTTTCTAAGTGTTCCTGAGCCCACGTGGTAATATCCTGTATAGAATGAAGTCAGTTTTTACTGCATTGCCGCCTGAGGGATCGAAGGTCACGGGCATTCAGTTTTATTTTTTGGAATTGTTGCTTACATGTAGAAATTTCTCCAGATTCTCTGAATCTTGATATTATATACTGGAGATGATGAAATCCCTCAATTCCTTGCAGTGTTTTCCCTGGGTTTATAGCCGGGGAGGGGGGTGCAACTCAATGATTATTTTTGTAGCCGACTAATCTAACGACTATTTTTTCGATTAGTCAACTAATTGCAGTTATTTCTGTCATGCCCACCATCTCTGTTTCCTGTTGGCACGGCTGCAGGTCATGTCTAACTTCACCTGTTTAAGCTTGCACACCTGTGAAAATCATTTTGTTGTTGGTCTCTGTCTTAATCAGTTTCTCCAGGATTTCGGGGGATTTTTGTTTTGATTGTTGCGGGGCTCTCCTGGGGGATTTGCCTGAATTGCGTGTTGGCCCATGTCCAGAACGGAGATTCACAGCTTTAAAACTCATTGACAAGATATAGTAGTGACTTTTACCTCTAAAGATGTATAAAATATTCCAACACGAGCTGTAGTATTAGATTTGCTCATTTGTTTGTGGTTTTACGGCATCTCTTGTCACGCACGCTCCCGAGATGGGGGTGCTTTCAGGCAGGCGGATGTTTTTCAACACAAACCCAGCACTTCATACACACAACCATTACGGAGACTCGAGGGGATGTTCACAGGTGGGCTGGGGGAGATGGAGGAAAGAACGATGTGGGAAAACTTGCAGGTGAGTTTTTTTTTTTTTTTTTTTTTTTTTTTAAATCACACGCTCTGTTTTTTGCTGATGTGTTCTGGTATATACAGTGGGGCAAAAAAGTATTTAGTCAGCCACCAATTGTGCACGTTCTCCCACTTAAAAGATGAGAGAGGTCTCCAATTTTCATCATAGGTATACCTCAACTAAGAGACAAAATGAGAAAAAAAAATCCAGAAAATCACATGGAAGGATTTTTAATGAATTAATTGGTAAATTCCTCAGTAAAATAAGTATTTGGTCACCTACAAACAAGCAAGATTTCTGGCTCTCACAGACCTGTAAGGCTCCTCTGTCCTCCACTCGTTACCTGTATTAATGGCACCTGTTTGAACTCGTTATCAGTATAAAAGACACCTGTCCACAACCTCAAACAGTCAGACTCCAAACTCCACTATGGCCAAGACCAAAGAGCTGTCAAAGGACACCAGAAACAAAATCGTAGACCTGCATCAGGCTGGGAAGACTGAATCTGCAATTGGTAAGCAGCTTGGTGTGAAGAAATCAACTGTGGGAGCAATTATTAGAAAATGGAAGACATACAAGACCACTGATAAGCTCCCTCGATCTGGGGCTCCATGCAAGATCTCATCCCGTGGGGTCAAAATTATCACGAGAACGGTGAGCAAAAATCCCAGAACCACATGGGGGGACCTAGTGAATGACCTGCAGAGAGCTGGGACCAAAGTAACAAAGTCTACATCAGAAACACACTACGCCGCCAGGGACTCAAATCCTGCAGTGCCAGACGTGTTCCCCTGCTTAAGCCAGTACATGTCCAGGCCCGTCTGAAGTTTGCTCGAGAGCATTTGGATGATCCAGAAGAGGATTGGGAGAATGTCATATGGTCAGGTGAAACCAAAATAGAACTTTTTGGTAAAAACTCAACTTGTCGTGTTTGGAGGAGAAAGAACACCATACCTACTGTGAAGCATGGGGGTGGAAACGTCATACTTTGGGGCTGTTTTTCTGCAAAGGGACCAGGACGACTGAGCCGTGTAAAGGAAAGAATGAATGGGGCCATGTATCGTGAGATTTTGAGTGAAAACCTCCTTCCATCAGCAAGGGCATTGAAGATGAAACGTGGCTGGGTCTTTCAGCATGACAATGATCCCAAACACATCACCCGGGCAACGAAGGAGTGGCTTCGTAAGAAGCATTTCAAGGTCCTGGAGTGGCCTAGCCAGTCTCCAGATCTCAACCCCATAGAAAATCTTTGGAGGGAGATGAAAGTCTGTGTTGCCCAGGGCAGCCCCAAAACATCACTGCTCTAGAGGAGATCTGCATGGAGGAATGGGCCAAAATACCAGCAACAATGTGTGAAAACCTTGTGAAAACTTACAGGAAACGTTTGATCTCTGTCATTGCCAACAAAGGGTATATAACAAAGTATTGAGATGAACTTTTGTTATTGACCAAATACTTATTTTACCGAGGAATTTACCAATTAATTCGTTAAAACCGTGGGCCACGTTAAAAACGTGGGCCACTGCGCCACCGTGGGCTGCACGGTGGCGCAGTGGTTAGCACTGCGGCAGCACAGTTTACCCTTGGCCGGGGGATTGTGGGGATCGTGGGATCGTGGGTTCGATCCCAGCCCCCGACCAACAGTGATCTGTGTGGAGTTTGCATGTTCTCCCCGTGTTGCGTGGGTTTACTCCGGGATTTCTCCGGTTTCCTCCCACATGCCAAAAACATGCATGTTAGGTTAATTGGCTGTTCTAAATTGTCCCTAGATATCTGTTTCCTATAGGCCCTTAGAATAGAGGGTTAGTATTAATGAAAGCGCTTTGAGTGGTCTTTGTGACTAGAAAAGCGCTATATAAGTGCAGGTTAGTTAGTTAGTAGTTAGTAAAAATATACTTTTTTACCCCACTGTACTAACTGTAAACACTGAAGTGAGCACAGTGTAGTGCCGCATTTGATTGGTCAGACTGATGATGTACGCTTTTGCGTGCTACTCGGACAAATTTGATTGGCGAAATTGGTGGAAGTTGACAACAACTGGGCAAAATTGCGGGAAAGTTGCAGTGCCATCCATCCATCCATCCATCCATCTTCTACCGCTTTTCCGGAGGTCCGGGTCACGGAGGCAGCAGTTCAAGCAGAGAAGCCCAGACTTCACTCTCCCCAGCCACCTGCTCCAGCTCTTCAGAGGGGATACCAAGGCGTTCCCAGACCAGCTGGGAGACATAGTCTCTCCACCGAGTCCTGGGTCTGCCCCGGGGTCTCCTCCCAGTGGGACGTGCCTTAAACACCTCAAGTGGGAGGCGTCCAGGAGGCATCCTAATCAGATGCCCATACCACCTCAACTGACTCCTTTCAATGTGGAGGAGCAGTGGTTCTACTCTGAGCCTCTCCCGGATGACTGAGCTCCTCACCCCATCTCTGAGGGTGAGTCCAGCAATTTCAGCCGCTTGTATCCGCAATCTCGTTCTTTCGGTCATTACCCAAAGCTCGTGACCATAGGAGAGAGTAGGAACGTAGATTGACTGGTAAATCGACAGCTTTGCCTTAGAACCAAGCTCCCTCTTCACCACAACAGACCGGTACAATGTCTGCATCACTGCAGATGCTGCTCCAATCCGTCTGTCGATCTCTCACTCCATTTTCCCCTTACTCGTGAACAAGACCCCAAGATATTTAAACTCCTCCACTTGGGGCAGGAGCCTGTCCCCAACCCGGAGAGGACAATCCACCTTTTTCCGGCTGAGGACCATGGACTCGGACTTGGAGGTGCTGATTCTCATCCCAGCCGCTTCACACTCAGCGGCAAACCGTCCCAGCAAGAGCTGTAGGTCATTGCTGGATGAAGCCAACAGGACAACATCATCTGCAAACAACAGAGATGAGATCCTGTGGTCACCAAGCATGACACCCTCCATTCCCTGGCTGCGCCTAGAAATCCTGTCCATAAAAATTATGAACAGGATCGGTGATAAAGGGCAGCCCTGGCGGAGTCCAACTCTCACTGGGAATGACTCCGACCGAGTGTTGGCAATATGAACCAAACTCTCACAACGGTCGTACAGAGACTGAATACCTCGTAACAACAAGCCCGATACTCCATACTCCCAAAGCACCCCCCACAAAAATCCACGAGGGACGCGGTCAAATGCCTTCTCCAAGTCCACAAAACACATGTAAACTGGTTGGGCAAACTCCCACGAACCCTCAAGAATTCTCGAGAGGGTAAAGAGCTGATCCGATGTGCCACGGCCAGGACGAAAACCACATTGCTCCTCCTGAATCCGAGGTTTGACCAACCTTGGCATAGACCTTCCCAGGGAGGCTGAGGAGTGTGATCCCTCTTAAGTTGGAGCACACCCTCCGGTCCCCTTTTTTGAAGAGAGGAACCACCACCCCGGTTTGCCATGCCAAAGGCACTGCCCCCGACCTCCATGCAATGTTGCAGAGACGTGTCAACCATGACAACCCAACAACATCCAGGGCCTTGAGGTACTCAGGGCAAATCTCGTCCACCCCCGGGGCCCGGCCACCAAGAAGAATTTTAACCACCTTGGCGACCTCAGCCCCTGTGATAGGCGAGTCATCCCCCTCGTCCCCAAACCCTGCTTCCTCTGTGGAAGGCATATCAGTGGGATTGAGGAGATCCTCGAAGTATTCCTTCCGCCGCCCGACGATATCCCCAGTCGAAGTCAACAGTGTCCCATCCGCACCATACACAGTGTGGTCGGGGAGCTGCTTTCCCCTCCTGAGCCGCCGGACAGTTTGCCAGAATCTCTTTGAGGCCGACCGAAAGTCTTGTTCCATGGCCTCACCGAACTCCTCCCATACCCGGGTTTTTGCTTCAGCAGCCACCCGAGCTGCACTCCGCTTGGCCTGCCGGTACACCTCAGCTGCTTCAGGAGTCCCACAAGCCAACCAAGCTTGATAGGACTCCTTCTTCAGATTAATGGCTCCCCTCACCACTTTAAGAGGCTTTCCCCTCAGTGATTGGACAAAATTCAAATTATGCAGGACCTGCTGAATTTGTGGGAATTGGTAGAATTGCAACATTGCATAATGCTGGAGAAACTGATATTTAAACCATTTTAATTTATTTTTGATGATTATGGTTACAGTTTTTGTAAATTAGATTACAAATCATGGTATTGTAATTTACTGAGATGCACTAATATTCAGAATGAGGGCTGATATTGCCATGACAAAAAGAGGAAAGATAAGAGAGTAAGCCACTCTTGTAATTCACTAATTAAGTGCACTTAACACATTAGCCAGCAGAACTGAAACAGCTCAGCCATCAGCAGCCATCATCGAAGAGAGGTTTTTGTCCCACAGCTAAACTAACATAAGCAGCACATGCTAATAGTTTAATCAGTTTTCTAAAGCTGAGACAGTCACTCACTGAAAATACGAAGCGCTAAATTTACTCGCTAACCTTAGCAGTGCGGTGTTTATAAGTGGCCCAACTTCATTCATCACCTGGCTGGAGCACAGCAGAGACCTGCTGACAGGCGGCCGAGCTGACAGACAGAGCAGAGGGAGGAGGGGGAGGAGGATGGATGTGTTGCTGTGCTGCTGTGATAATGACAACTCTGCTTTGTGGAGTTTGCATTTAACTTGTTTCTTTCGTTTATTTTTGGTAAAATGCTCCCATACTTTGGAAAGTTATAGCCTCTTCTTCTCCGTGATTTACTCTTTTCTGTGTCGCCATGATGTGCTTCTCTTCTTCTTCGCTGAAACAGTTAAATTGAACATTTCCGCGGCATGCATATAAACTTTAAAATTAAATGATTTGTCGACAATAAAAATTTGCGTTGACAAATTTTTATGATCGACGTCGTCTGTGTTTACATGCAGTGGTGTTCCGCCTCGCTGCATGACACCAGAGTGCAGAGAAGAGACAGAAATGAGCTGCTGTTGTGTAAATAAGATGCACAACATGAGGATATTTAGTTTATTTAATAGAAGGACAAGGTAAAGACTTGTTCTGTTGTGAATGCATGTTAAAATGACTTCTGTTGTGACCTGGCGCTATACAGAAAAATTAAATTAACTTATATTAACTACCAATATAACGGTAGGGGAAACTGCCTTGCAATTGTACATTGAGCAAGGTTGTTCTTAAACCACTGGACTATTTGCCCACGCAGTTGTTCACAAAGTGGTGAACCTTACCTCATCCTTGCTTGGGAACAACTGAGCCTTTTGGGGATGCTCCTTTTATACCCAAACATGACACTCGCCTGTTTCCAATTAATCTGTTCACCTGTAGAACGTTCCAAAAAGGTGTTTTTTGAGCATTCCTCAACTTTTCCAGTCTTTTCTTACCCTTGTCCTGGCTTTTTTGGAACATGTTTCCAAAAATTCAAAGAGTGAATATTTGCAAAAAAACAAGGTGTGTTCAATTGAATATAGGTTGATAAGGATTTGCAAATCATGTATTCTGGACCGTGTGAAGCTGGATTTGTGTACAGTTGTACTGAGCTGATAAACATTGGACTTCAACAAAAGTCTGCTGTTACAGCAGTTTTTGAGAACACACAAAACATACCGGAGGCTATCTGTAGACCAGCGGGATCACCATGGATTGTTGTCGGTCCTGGGAAGCGACGCAGACGGAGGAGGGAGAGAAAGAAAAAGCAGGGATGCCGGTCGGGCCTGCTAGCGAGGCTAAAGAGACAGCCGCATAGACCTCCGCTACCCAGCATTTTTCTCTCCCGCGCCAGAAGCATAGTCCACAAGATGGATGATCTAGAGCTACAGCTGGCAACTAGTAAAACTGTGACAGACTGCTGTGTGCTGTTGTTAACGGAAAGCTGGCTCCACCCGCTGATCACCGATGTTGCAGTGCAGCTGCCAGGGCGCACACTTCACCGAATGGATTGAACAGCAGAATCCGGTAAAAAAAGAGGAGGCGGTCTCTGCATTTTTCTTCACAACACTTGGACTAATCACAGCCGTATTATTAATCCTTACTGTTCTCCTGATCTAGAGACAATGTCAGTCTTATGTCGGCCTTTTTATCTTCCAAGAGAGCTGACAGTCGTTATAATAACAGCAGTCTATATTTCTCCTGATGCAAATACTAAAGCGGCCCTTAGTCATTTGTACAGTGTAATAAATAAGCAGCAGCAGGCCTATCCCTAGGGTGTTCGCATCATAGCTGGTGATTTTAAATCAAGCATGCTTGAGAACTGTGCTGCCTAATTTCACACAGTATGTGAAATGTGCCACTAGGGGAAAGAATTGTCTTGGTCGGGTGTATTCGAACCTGAAGCATGCTTACAGAGCTGTGCCGTGTCCACATCTTGGCCTGTCAGACCATCCATCATTGCTCCTCATCCCAGCATACACCCCCCTCAGGAGAACTGCTAGACCTACTATAAAGAACATCACAACATGGCCTGAGGGAGCTCTTTTTCAGCTGCAGGACTGTTTTTCAAACACTCTATGGGATTTATTCAAGAATGAGGATCTGGAAATGTACACACAGACTGTATTACACTACATCACCTACTGTATCAATCAGGTGACTGTGGAAAAACGCATCAGGGTTTTTCCTAACCAGAAGCCTTGGATGACTAAAGAAGTCTGGGCACTCCTCAGAGCTCGTGATACAGCCTTCAGGTCAGGGGATACAGATCTGTATAGCACCGCCCGGGCTAATCTGAAGAAAGGCATTAAGGAGGCTAAACAGACCTATAAGAAGAAAGTCAAGGACCATTTTTCTGATAATGATTCGAGACGAGTATGGCAAGGCTTTAACCATATCACAAACTATAAGGGCAGCATCATCATTTCCAGTGACATCAGCGCCTCACTGGCAGAAGAACTGAACTGCTTTTTCGCACGGTTTGAGGCAAATGCACCTCGCCCGGACCCACAGATGTTATTGAATGCCAGCTCTGATGTGCTTATCCTGCAGGATCATGAGGTGAGAGACACTGAGAGCAGTTCACCCGAGAAAGGCTACTGGTCCCGATGGAGTGCCAGGAAAGGTGCTCAGAGCATGTGCAGATCAGCTATGCTCTGTTTGGCTGACATTTTTAACTTGTCTCTCAAGGCAGCCGTTGTTCCACAGTGTTTAAAATCTGCAGTCATTATTCCTGTACCTAAAAAAACATACTATTAGCAGTCTGAATGACTATCAACCAGTAGCATTAACACCCATTGTTATGAAGTGCTTTGAGAAAATGGTATTGAAACATCTTTTGCCTAGTCTCCCCCCAGACTTTGATCAGTACCAGTTTGCCTACAGGCGGAGCAGATCCACTGAAGATGCTATTGCTATAGCTCTCCACTCGGCATTCAGCCATTTAGAAGACAAGGGGAGCTATGTAAGAATGTTGTTTGTTGACTATAGCTTGGCATTTAATACAATTATTCTCAACATTCTCATCACCAAATTGCTTCAGCTTGGTCTGCCTACTCACACTTGCAGCTGGTTTAACCCCTTGCACTCTGGTCAATTTCCCTAAAAACGCCTAAAAATAACATACCAAAAGTAAATCAAAAGCTGTTCTTCAACCCTTTGCAGCATCTTCATGGGGTTGGTCTCATTTAAAAGAAAACACTGGATTTTTTGGCAAAACAGTCATAATCTCTCTAAGTGCTCCTGCCACTGAGTAACAGTCATCTAAACATACTGAATCTAAAGAAAATAAAGTTCGCGTGGGTGTTTTTTTTAGATACAAATGCTTGCAAATAACACAGCTGTCAGATACTGGCTGGAAAATGCAACAGAAATGTAGAACCAAGTGTTATCAAGCTGAGGTCAAAATTCTGTAACAATACCACAAAAAATGAATATATTACACAGCTTTTTTCTCAGGTTGTTCCCAGGCGTTTTTGAACTGTGCCAAATTGTGCCAAATGGCACAGTTTGGAAAAACGTTTAACTTTTGAATGCTGAAACATAGAAGCTTCATCTTGGGCTCTAATGAAAGGTGACACTCAGGGCTGTGTGTGTGTGTGTGGGGGGGGTTTGTTTGTTCATTCATGAATGAATGAACAAACAAGCCCCCCCACACACAAAGAAGCATGCCACGTAAAAAATGTGTGGCCTTTTTTACAAGAAAAAATAACCTACAGTGCAATAAAAATTATACTAAAATATCTGCAATGTAGAGGATAACAACCCCCCCCCCCCCCACCCCGCTACAGAGGAGCTCAGCGCACAAAAAACGGTCCGTCAACGGTCAGTCATGTGGCCATGACGCACCGTTGTAATTACCGATCGGTCAAAAGTCATTTTTTATTACTATTTTCATTGATAAAGAATAATTTAGCTTATAACACTTACCTGTCCACAACAGCAGTGTCGTTGGCGAACATCTGTTCCTCATTGTCAGACGAACATGAAGCTGGTCCGCTTGTTACGGACTCATGGTTCTGGTCACCCGACCCGGTCAAACCATGATTCCATTATTGCGGTTTTGCGCTTCCATGATTGCGGTTTTGGCGAACGATTTTTCAAAACAAATAAGAACAGGAGTAATAAAATAGACTGGCTAACGCTACCGTTACACACAGGTCTCAACGTGTGTCACCCAGCGGCTTAGACAAAACAGATTTTACGCACGGGATGCACGTGTTTCAATTGTTGAACTTCTCTGCTTCAAATGGCTCGTTGTATTCGCGGTCGTTGGTAGGCAGGTCCTTCTTGCTAGGTTTTCAGTCATTGGTTCTTCAAGGTTTCAGAAACCCAATTCAAGGCTCTTATTAGTCGAATGAGAGGTCAATCAAATCTAAACCAATTACAACACTCCTTTGGCTTTCTGTTCGCGGCTGTGTCTGTACTGGAAGAACGGAAATGCAGCTTTTTTTTTTTTTTTCAGTGCGCACTGAGACGCACTAGGACGCAGAGACGTGACCGCCCGTGGTATCCCGGAGTGCAACAGGTTAAGGACTTCCTAACAAACAGAACACAGACTGTTAGACTCGGTCCCCATTCCTCCTCTACAGTCATGCTTAACACAGGCTCGCCACAGGGCTGTGTGTTGAGCCCCACTTTGTATTCATTGTACACATATGACTGCATACCTGTTCATCCCACAAACATTATAGTGAAGTTTGCAGATGACACAACAGTAGTGGGGCTCATATCAGGAGGAGATGAGTCTGCATACAGAGATGAGGTCCAGAAACTGGTGAGATGGTGCTCAGATAATAATCTGCTATTGAATACAAAAAAACAAAAGAACTCATTATTGATTTTAGGAAGCATAGCAGTGAGCCGCCTCCTCTATATATAGGCAAGGAGCGTGTGGAGAGGGTGGAGGCTTTTAAGTTTCTGGGTGTTCATATTTCTCACAACCTTACCTGGGCAGTTAACACCATAGCTACGATAAAAAAGGCTCAACAACGTCTACACTTTCTGAGGTTCCTCAAGAAGAATGGCCTGAATGCACAGTTGCTGGTTTTATTTTATCGCTCTGCTATTGAGAGCATTTTGTCATATGGCATCACGGTTTGGTATGAGGGCTGTTCAGCCGCAGACCGCAAAACCTTCCAGAGAGTGATCGAGACTGTGCAAAAAATCACTGGCTGTTCTCTCCCTTCTCTGGAAGAGATTTCCAGGTCTTCGTACCTCAACAGAGCTACTGCCATCATCAAAGACTGTGCTCATCCAGGCCATGATTTCTTTCACTTGCTCCCCTCGGGAAAGCGGTACAGATCCCATAAAACCCGGACTACCAGGTTTAATCATAGTTTTTTCCCCAGCAGCAGTACGTATTTTGAACGGATTTATGTAACACGCACAGACTGCTGATATTATTTTGTTATTTTAGGTTATTTTGTGGCAATAACCCTGTGTGTATAAGCTGGTTTCATTATTGCTACGTACATATTGTATTCAACTTTTAGGTAATATTGTTTCAGGCATTATTTATTGTTGTAATTATAAGAATGTTAAATGCATGAGTGAACTATGAGTGTGATAGTTTGTTTTTAGGGAGCAGCATCTCAATTTCATTGCATTGTTTATTAACAATGGAATGACAATAAAGGCACTTTGACTTTGACTTTGATTCTGTTTGTATTTACATTTTACACAACATCCCAACTTCATGGAAACTGGGGTTTGTACTTCTACGCAGTTTTCCGGATTTTCATCAAACTGTGCTTGAGTTAAGTCAGAAGTTACAAGATATGCTTGCATCATTTCAACTGTCAGTAGCTACAGTATGTTTACATAGACACAAGTAACCGGATTAAAAGCCTGATCGGAATAAAAATGCTTCATGTAAACACGCCAATCTGAATATTCTAACCCGATCACACTCATTCGGATCAAAATTTCATTCCGATTGAGAGGGGTGGGTTATGCAGATTGTTAGTCCAAATGGTGCGCATGAAAACACTTATTCCAAACGTAGGGCAGAAAATATGTTAACTGCGCATGTCTGTACACCAGCCGCACATCGACGTGACATATTTCCGCCTTAGCAGCAACTAGCGGAAAACATAGCAGGAGTAAAACACAACTGGTCTGTATCGTCCTGCTGTCTCCCTCTGTTCGTCATATGCAGTAGTATGTACTTGTAGCTTCATTATGGAGACCAGCAGAAACAAAAGTACAGTCTGAATAACACAATACAGGTCAATTTCAACTAGGGATGGGCATTCGGTGAAATTTTCTTCACCGATCGTCGGGAGAATTAATGATTAATAATCGGTTAATCATTAACATTTTTAGGTACGTAACAAGGCAGGTAGACTACATTAGAACATCAGGTATCAGCACGGAGAGCCGCACAACTCAAATCCACCTCTCTCTCTCAAATCCCTCTCTCTGTTCGCTGTTCTCGTGTTGGCTCGGCTCAGGAATCTCGCAAGCTGATTGGCCGAGACGTTTCACCCCGCAAGCTGATTGGCCGAGACGTTTTACCCAGCTTCTGTCCCTGCCGAGCGGCCACCCAACAAACGAAGACCGCATTCATTGCTCTATCGCTCGTGTTACTTAGTCTAGCCGCGCAGAACTTTTTGCTGTTCTCTTGTGCCATTTTGTGCGAAATAGTCTTCCCGTCGAGCCACTACGCCGCCTCCTGCAGCTTCCCTCGACGATCCTGCGCCTCTAGCACCTGAGGAGCAGTAAAGCTCTCATTAACCTGTGCAGTAAATCATTTTCATCTTGAGTTACGTATCTTGTTATAAGAATAAAAGAGTTCTAAAAACATATTTATGTACACTTTATTTACATCTACGTATGTATGTACACTTACACACACACACGTGTGTGTGTGTCTTCTACCGAATCTTCATGACCTTCTCAATAAAGTTTCTGAAAAAAAAAAAAAAAAAGAATCTTCACGACCGCCATTACTCAGCGCGCAACCACTGTTGGCGGTTTCTTTTCAGTGTATTGCTGTGCTATTTTCATTTATTCTCTATCAAAAATGGCTTCGCGTAATAAGGGTGTTCCATGGACCCTGTCGATGAGGTATATTTGTATGCTGCATTGCAGTGATTGCAGTACACCTGGTAATTTTTTAAATTGAAATGGTCTCACGCAACACTTCGCCGTAACCGCTTCATGATTTGGCGATTGCCCTACGGAAGCTCGCATGTATCAACTGAGGCACGCCAGGGTACGGCGATGGTGTAATGTTGCCCCCTGGTGCCCAAATTTTGCCATTGCATTGTTTGAGGACGGCCGTGCACTAGGCCTAATAACCTCGGATTGTTTAAAAAAAAAAAAACACGGTTTGTCGACGAAAATGAACTTCCTCGGTGAAATTCTTAATGATCAATTATCGGTTAATCGGTAAATTATGCCCATCCCTAATTTCAACACAAAGTGGGGCTTGCAAACACCGGAAGTTGCTTCTTCTACTATTTTCGGAATGTCAAAATGTCGACGTGCGCATGTAAAAATGATTTATTCCATTCAAATGTGTGACACATGGAAACGCACATCCTAATTGGATCAGCTTTTTCAGGATCCATGTAAACAGTAAAATTCTGATCTGAATTGTAATCAGATTGAAGAAGTTTTGCCCATGTAACCGTGGCGAGTGGGCCTAGAGGGAGAAGTGAAGGTTGTTTGTGACTTCACGTTGTGCTCATCAGGCTGGAATAAGATACTTTGTCATTAAGGTCCTGAATGAACAAAGTTATCATGCAGTCATGAGGTGATGGATGGTTTTTGTATCCAGTGTTTCAGACGGGCATGGTGGGCTACCCTGAGGCCCTAACTGACCCATCCTATCACTGCCAGCTGCTGACGCTCACTTACCCTCTGATTGGTAACTATGGTGTCCCGAAGGACGAAGAGGGAGAATTCGGGTTAAGCAAGGTGAGCAGATATTCAAGTCAAAATTGAAATGTGGCATGAAAAAGACACCTCCCAGTTTTGCCCAGTGTAGTGACTGGTGATCCTGCTGCTGTCTTTTTTTTTTTTTTTTTTTCTCTCAGTGGTTTGAGTCTTTCAAAATCCATGCTGCCGCTCTGATTATTGGAGAGCTGTCAGACAGTCCAAGCCACTGGAGTTCAGTCAAGTCACTAGACCAGTGGCTCAAGGAGCAGAGAGTTCCTGGATTACAGGGTGAGAAATTCTAATGAAAATTAACTGATGTATGAAATGATGAAATGCAAACATTGGAGCCTAAACATTACGAGTTGTTTTCTTGCTTCCCAGGCATTGACACTCGCTGTTTGACCAAAAAGATCAGAGAGAAGGGAACAATGTTGGGCAAGCTGGTTGTGGACGGGACTTCAGAGGACAGCATTCCCTTTGACAACCCAGACAAGAGAAACCTGGTCCAGGAGGTCTCCATGAAGGTAAACGACCAGGACTTTTGTTACTGTCTCACAGCAGCTCAGTTCCCTATAATAAGTGCTTATTTAGAATAAAAAAAAAACAACTTAAGTTTGGAACTCTTATTTGTAATCTTCCACTCATTGCCTGTTTTGTGTCTCTCCAGAAGTCAAAAGTGTTCAACCCCAACGGTAGTTTGCGAATCACAGTGGTTGACTGTGGTATAAAGTACAACCAGATCCGCTGCCTGTCTCAGAGAGGAGCCAGAGTTACTGTGGTACCCTGGGACCACCCACTGGATCCCTCTGGTCAGTAACGTCCACTCTTGTACTCCCTGTATTTGACGTTATGCCAACAGTATTTTTGCTGTGTTCTTCAGACTTTGACGGTTTGTTCATCAGTAACGGCCCCGGGGATCCTCAGCTCTGTCAGGCCACCATCAACAACGTGAGAAAGGTTATCTGCGTGGATCAGCCGAAGCCGGTTTTTGGCATTTGTCTTGGACATCAGCTGCTCTCGTTGGTGATTGGAGCAAAGACCTACAAGATGAAGTCAGTAACACCAATGGAACTACTGCATTACACCAAAAGAAAACATGATTGGGGAGCATTGGCAGAAGAGTCATTTAAATTTAAGGTTTTCTATAAGATTACCACGACAATGAGCCCATTTATTTTTCTATATACTGTAGAGAGGAATGAGCAGGCGAGGCCGTGGGCAGAGCAGACTTTATTAATCTCTCTAACATCAGTTAATAAGAAGGATAAATCCAGGTCGTTGGCATCTCTCTTTTATACCATACAACTTGCCTCACGATCTGGGAGGTTCACATTACAACACAGACTTACAATAACAATTCCTTTGTCACCCAGCCTGTCGGCGCATTATTATGCAACGCGGAGGAGAACGCATATTATCATGCATTCTTATGGAGAAAACCACAGACTGTCTTGCATATCTAATTAACAGCTTTAAAGCGTCTCCTCCTGTGCTGTTCAGTCTGAGTGGAGAATTACATAATCTAGGTCCCCTACAATACTGTGATTTTATCTAATGCCTCTTCTTGTGGTTTAATATCAGCCTTCTTCGCTGACAAACATTAAACCTAAGATTGGCTTTAAAGGAGATGAAATTTTATTGCATTTAATGTGCAGTGGTGGCCTTTTGGAGCCAGATACCTCAGTAACCCGAGCTTGGGAAGTCCTGTAAAAACCTTCAGAGAATTACATAATCTAGCCCCCCCCCGCCCGAAAACTCAGACTGAGCGTTAACCCTCATGTCCTTTGGGCTTCAGCCTACGTCCATATTGTGGCTGTAACGGGGGGGTTGCCTGCTCCAAGGCGCTGCTGTGCCGGTGGGGTGCTTCTGGAGGCTCGTCCATCTGTGGGGTGACATTGGCGGGGGGGGGGGGGGGGACATCTTCACCATGCCATTGTGACTGAGCTGACAAGTCATTTACCTGGGGAGTTCTCAGTGGGGGTCGTCCACGCCAAGGAGCTCGGGCCAACACCACCTGCTCGTCTGCTAATACGAAGGCGGGCTTAAGCCTGTCTATACAGATTGTTTCTCTGCGTCCCCCCAAGTCTTAACACAAAATGTTTATCCCCAGGTTCCAACACTCCGAACGGGCCATCGTAGGGCAGGCGCAACGGGGTCCGGTGGGCATCGTGCCTGACAAACACGAACGACGCGTCCTTCAAGGTCCTTGGCACGAAAGTGTGGGGAAAACAGTGGTGGGCCGGGCTGGGTACCGTCCCTGCCTCTGTGCTATATAGTGAAGGTGGGGATGGATCGGTGTTTGGCGTGGGGTTGTCAGGCAAAAATTCTCTGGGGAGTCGCAGTGGCTGGGAAAAAACAAGCTCTGCTGGGGAGGCAGCCAAATCCTCCTTCGGTGCTAAACGCAACCCTAATAGAACCCACGGCAACCAGTCCACCCAATTTGCATCCGTAAGCAAAACCCTGAGCGCTGCTTTAAGCAACCTATGGAAACGCTCGCATAACCCATTAGCCTGGGGGTTGTATGCGGTTGTGCGATGAATTGTGACGCCCAGGCTCCGGTCCATCGTGGACCAGAGGTCGGAAATGAACTGTGGGCCCTGGTCGGACGTGACATCCGAAGGGTCGCCGAAGCATGCCACCCATGTCATCAAAAAAGCGCGTGCAACTTCTGCAGACGTGGTGGAAGCTCGCGGCACCGCCTCAGGCCAGCTCGTGGTGTGGTCCACCACTGTCAGGAGGTGCGTGAACCCCTGCGATGGTGGGAGGGGGCCCACGAGGTCCACGTGAACATGGTCGAACCTCTTAGCCCGGATATGGAACGGCTCCAAGGGGGCCTTTGTGTGCCTGTGCACCTTGGCTTGTTGGCACGCTACGCAGGCTGCAGCCCACTCTTTCACTTGTTTGCGCAGACTCGGCCAGACAAACTTTGCTCCCACCATTTTGACTGACGCGCACACTCCTGGGTGCGCCAGGGAGTGAACCAACTCAAAAACGCGACGGCGCCAAACGCGTGGGACCACTGGGCACGGGCGGCCTGTGGAGACGTCACAGATTGGGGGGGGGGGGGGGGCGTCTTGCAGTACTCTGCTCTCCAGCCTTAACCCTGTTGGTCCAGACTGGAGCGCACAAACATCCGCATCGCCGATCTGCTTGGCGGCCATGGCCGTATAATCTATCCCTACGTAGACTGGGGCCGCTACTGCGCGTGAGAGGCAGTCTGTCACCACGTTGAGTTTACCGGCCACATGCTGAATGTCGGTCGTAAACTCCGAGATCGCAGCCTGCGGTCTCTGCTGCCGAGCCGACCATGGTTCCGAAACCTTGGCCATAGCGTACGTTAGCGGCTTGTGGTCCACAAACGCAGTGAAGCTGCACCCTTCCAGCCTGAACTGGAAGTGGCGTATGGCCAGGTAGAGAGCCAGTAACTCCCTGTTGAACGCGCTGTATTTACACTCATTGTCGCGCAAAGACCTACTAAAAAAGGTGAGCGGCTGCCAAGAACCGGTGATGCGCTGCTCCACGACAGCCCCTATGGCCACATCCGAGGCGTCGGTAGTGAGCGCTGTCTGAGCCGCCGGGTCCGGGTGCGCCAGTAGTGCGGCATTCGCTAGAGCTGTTTTGGCCTTGGAAAATGCCTGCTCTCGCTCAGGAGTCCAGTCGACTCTGTCCGCCGGTTTCCATTTTTTTAAGCGCGGCGTACAACGGCTGCATAAGCTGGGCTGCATGGGGGAGAAAACGGTTGTAAAAGTTTAACCATCCCCAAAAACTCTTGCAGCACTCTGACCGTCTAAGGCCGGAGAAAATCTGCCACTGCACGCACTTTGTCTGGTAAGGGTATCGCGCCCTCCGGTGAGATGCGGTGGCCCAAAAAAATCGATTACCGTAACCCCAAACTGGCACGTCGCCAGGTTGATTATTAACCCGTTTCTCTTCCAACCTCTGGAAAACCGTTCTGAGGTGGGCTACGTGTTGGTCCTTGGACGCGCTGGCCACCAGGATGTCGTCCAGGTAGACAAACGCAAATGGCCGATCGCGCAGCACCGCATCCATCATGCGTTGGAATGTCTGCGCCGCGCCTTTTAACCCAAAAGGCATACGAAGGAACTCAAAAAGACCAAACGGGGTTATTACTGCCATTTTGGGTATGTCTTCCGCGCGCACCTGGACCTGGTGGTATCTGCGGACCAGGTCCACCTTGGAAAAAATGCGTGCCCCGGTGAGGTGGATGGAAAAATCCTGAATATGGGGGATTGGGTAGCGATCATGCACTGTAGTGTTGTTTAATCTGCGGACGTGAGTGCGGAACCGTGAGTGCTGGGAACTGGGTGAGTAGTGTGTGGAACTTGCCCCCTGGAGCTGTGACGTTGGTTAGTGTTGTGGACCCGGCTCCTCTAGCTGTAGAGGGCAGAGACTCAAAAGGCATTGCATTAATCAGGTGTCTGTTAGCCACATCGACTAATAGTCCGTGTGCACACAAAAAATCTGCACCCAAAAGGGGGAAGTTACATGCCGCTATGACGAATGTCCATTGGTATGTACGGCCGTGCAAGGATATAGTCAGTGTTCTCTCACCAAAAGTCTTAATGTCCAAGCCATTTGCGGCCACCAGCTCGGGGCTGCTACTTCCCGCTAGCTGGTCTGCGTAGGATGACAGGATGAGGCTCTTTTGGGATCCAGAGTCCATGAGGAACTGTCTTCCTGAGCGTGAGTCCGTCACATAGAGCAGCTTGTTTGTATCACCAGCGGTCGCAGCTACTACGGACTGCCAGCCCTGGCGTTTCCCGAGCGCTTGAACTGGCACGGTGGCACGTATTGGCGTGCGTCTTCTCTGGTGATAGAAGCAGAGCGTGTCCCTCCAGTGTTTCTTAGCCTCTGCTGCGGCCACCGTCGCTGGCTCCTCGCCCCCGCTGGCCGTCTCGCTGGGTTCCGATGCGTTCACAGCGAAGGTTCTGGTTGCCAGGATAATCTGATCTGCCTCTTGTGCCAGCGCCCGGTATTTGTGCGTGGCCAGCAGCGGCGAATTGACAAGGACCGCTGTGGCCACTGTCGGGAGATTCCGGAGGAAAAGGTGGGCAAAGAGGAAATGCCCGTCTTCCGTGCCCATTAACGCCAACATCTTCTCCATTAATTCAACCGCCGACCCGTCTCACAACTCGGGGCGCGTCAGGAGCCTTTCCGCTCTCTCTGTCCGAGAGCATGTAGCGCCAGGTCAGTGCGGTCTTGAGAGCATCATATTTGTCGTGGGCTGGGGGCTGTTGGAGCAGGCTCGCCACCTGCTGTGTTGTGCGTGCGTCCAGCGCTGCAACCCCGTGGTAGTATTTGGCGTCATCCGCCGTCACTCCACGGAGCGTGAACTGTGCCTCAGTGTGGAGGAACCAAGACTTCAGATCATGTAGCCAAAAGTCTGGGAGCTTGACTGAAATGGCGCATGTGGTGCTGGCGCCTGCAGACCGGGTCGTCTCCGGGGTGTTTGCGTGGAGTTCCATTATGCGTCAAGGGTCACCAGTGTGGAGAGAGGAATGAGCAGGCGAGGCCGTGGGCAGAGCAGACTTTATTAATCTCTCTCTCTCTAACATCAGTTAACAAGAAGGATAAATCCAGGTCGTTGGCATCTCTTTTATACCATACAACTTGCCTCATGACCTGGGAGGTTCACATTACAACACATAGACTTACAATAACAATTCCTTTGTCACCCAGCTTGTCAGCGCATTATTATGCAACCTGGAGGAGAACACATGTTATCATGCATTCTTATGGAGAAAACCACAGACTGTCTTGCATATCTAATTAACAGCTTTAAAGCGTCTCCTCCTGTTCTGTTCAGTCTGAGTGGAGAATTACATAATCTAGGTCCCCTACAATACTGTGATTTTATCTAATGGCTCTTCTTGTGGTTTAATATCAGCCGCCTTTGCTGACAAACATTAAACCTAAGATTGGCTTTAAAGGAGATGAAATTTTATTGCATTTAATGTGCAATGGTGGCCTTTTGGAGCCAGTCAGATACCTCAGTAACCCAAGCTTGGGAAGCCCTGTAAAAACCTTCTGTATCTCTTGAAACAAAAACTTTTAACAGTCCCACACTTTTTTTGGGAGACTTATGATGTGAAATGCTGATATTTTTTTTTTTTTGCTGCTCTCAGCAGCTTCCTTGTCCGATTGACCGGTCTTGTTATGAGAAAGGCCGAATAAACACATCTGCACCTTGTGGCTGTGGAGTTCGGCTACATCTGTGGTGGTGAAGAAGCGACTTCATCGATGGCAGCTTTATCAGGGTCTGACGTGAAGGACGGAGTGGGGAATGAATGTTCCCACTGCCCTGCTGGAATGCTTTAGGCTCTGGAATAGATATGGTTTGTAGGTTGTTGGGGTTTTTGTTTTTACAACAAACTGGAGCTTTTTTCCTCTTTAGCTGGAGTGGATGTTTAATCCAGGGATGCACTGATACAGCTGTTTAAGTTGATACTCTTTCTTTGGATTTAGGAAACTGCTGATGATGAGTATCTCTGTCACAAAACTAGAGTTAAATAAAAGGGCTGCATTTGTCACTGTGAGGAAGCTGCATGGCAGCCTCAGGGAAAATATAGAATGTTTTTCTTGCTTTATAGGCTTGTGTGAAATACATGTACAGAAACCATGTACATTTACTAGTATTTACCTGTAAACATTAGTAAAGTAATTTACCATGACTCTCTGAATGGAAATAATGAATAATGTCTGTGTTTCTGACCATTTTGGATGACACTCCACTATTTGCTCTCATTTATGGTCACGCTCGCTTATCGTTTTTCTACTCTTAAGCTCCGTTCAGTCTACCTGGGCAACCTATTCAAACCCAGTAAGAATCGGCTTGCCACTATTGTCTGAACAGGGTTATCTGCAGCAGCTGATGTGGGCTAAGTGACCCTGCAAACAAGATGGGTCGTTGCGCACCTCACCTCAGTTCGGCGGGCATTTGAATAGGAAACGCGGATAAACGCACATTGAAGTAGGTTTCACTGTCACCATGTCACAGCACAGAGACAGGGAGTGGAAATGAGTCAGAGGGCTGCCTGTCATTATTCTGACATTATATTAATTTCAAAGCTGCAGCAGACAACTGTGTGTTGCCACTATTACACAAATGTCACAGTGGCTGAGAAAGCATTTTTTTATTATGAGCAAATGCTGTCGTTTTTACTAATCTTCTCTGAAAGAAATGGTGATTTTTTTTTTGTTTGTTGGTTTTCTCCAATGATTGTAAATAAGAGAAATGTTATATACTGATGCTTTTATTATTATGAGCATTTTTTTATTATGAGCATTTTTTCTGTCACTCCCTCGGAGCCTGCAGCAGCTCTGATCCCTGGCTGCTGTGGAAAAGAGACCAGCCTGTCCTGGTTCAGCGAGGGGCAATCTATGTGTCCCGGTTCACCTTAAATTAACTTATCCTCTGCTCCTTTTTTTTTGTGACAGCCCCTTCCAAAATAAAACATATCCCACTTTGCGTGGTGCTAAACACGACACACAAACAAAAGTGCAATCTGCGCACACAAACACGATGTCTTTTGTAAATATGAAAGCTGTTCACTGCTGATGTGGGGGAAAAAAAAAACAAAACGTCGGCTGCATTTTGCAATCTTCTCCGTTGTAATGGAGGACAAAGAGCAGTAGCCAGTGAACTATATGGAGCGGTCATCGATTCCTGTATCCACCACTGATCTGCACAGAGTTTGATACGGGGTAACAAAATTAAAAGACTCGTAAAAATGCCAGTGATGCTCAATAGCGGCCGGCATCACCAACTTCCCGGTTGACCAGTGCGTTCGAGTGACCTCAACCGTGTGAGGAGTTGAACCTTGATATCCGGGAGAAATGTGCTGCTGTCTGTTGGAGATGAGACTCGCTTAAAGTCTGAATAGGCTGTGGAGGGTTGTTAAGGTGTGAATTTATGCTAATGGACTTGTATCCCACTTTGTGTGGTGCTGGACACAAAATGCGACTCAGAAACGCACAGTGTCTCTTACTATAAATATGAAAGCCATTCAGTGCCAATATGAAAAATTATGGTATGAAAAATGTTTGTTGCATTTTGCAACCCTGTCTATTGAAGGACAGGGTTGCAAAATGCAAGGACAGAGAGCAGCATCTATTTAACAATATACAGTAGATCGGTGTATTCCAATCAACTACTGATCTGTGATGAGTTTGATAAAGGGCGACAAAATTAAAAGACCTGTAAAAATGCTTGTGACTTAGTAGAGGTCGGCATCACCAGCTTCCAGGCTCACATCGTCTTTGTGCGACATCAGCAACGTGAGGACATGAAACTTGATACACTGAAGAAATGCGCTGTTATCTGTGGGGGATCAGATTCGTGTCTCCTTAAAGATTGAAAAAGCCATGGAGGCTTCTTGAGGTGTTAATTTCTGTTAATGGCACCCAGTTGTAGTTTGAAAGTGGCATTAGACGATTTCACACGGCACCCTAAGGTGCTGCAGCACTCCGGCTGAAAAACACTAGTGTAGATAATAAAGTTAATTGGGTTGACAAGAACTGGGTATATTAGCCCAAGTTCATGAAAGTTTCTCAAAAAGTTTTAAACCAAACATAACAAGTGTGAGTGAAATAAGCTTACTTAAACAAACTGTATCACTCTGTGCAATGTTGGTGCTTTCCTATTTTTGCTGTGGGCTACCATCAGTTGATCTCACAGACTTCCTGTCAGAGTTTTTATCATCCCAAAAGAAGCGACCTTGAAACGAAGATGAATGTCCCAGAAAGCTAGCTTCTACCTAGCTCTAGGACTAGCTAGCAGTTGCAGAAAACTAACATGCAAAGCCAATCTGAGCAACGTTTTTCCAAAAATCTTGAGGAAGAAATGAGATGCCATTCTGGTTTAATTGAGTGCCACTTTCTTCTAGGTACGGTAACCGTGGCCACAACCAACCGTGCATCCATAATGGTACTGATCGCTGCTTCATCACGAGTCAAAACCACGGATTTGCTGTTGACCCAGACACCCTCCCAAAAGACTGGGAGGTGCTCTTCACCAACGCCAACGACCACACCAACGAGGGCATCGTGCACCACACAAAACCCATGTTCAGGTGATCATCTGAGACGTGAAGTAATATTTACACGAGAAGTGCCTGTATTGTTTCATAAGTTTGTGAATTGTTTCATTCAGTGTTCAGTTCCACCCAGAGCACATGGCCGGCCCCACAGATCTGGTCAGCCTGTTTGATGTTTTCCTCGAAACTGTGAAGGATCATAAAGAGAGCAAACCAGGAAAATCTGGTAAGAACAATGAGTTTGTTTTTTTTTTATATATTCTCTTGCATCACCCTGTATGTAAAGCCCACAGTAGTCTTGCAGTTTTGTAACTTGGATTTTTATTCATTTTTCATCACACATATCACATTCAGTCCATATTTTTTTTAAAAAAAGGAGCTAGAGTAAGAAAGAAAAAAAAAAGAAAAAAAAGGGGGGGGGGCAAATGCTGGAGCACCAAGCCTCCAGTTTCCATCTCTCAACTCCTCCGGCCTTCCCAGTGTCCTTGGTCACTCCCCCAATCTCCGTCTCGTTGTCGCACTCCGCAGCGTGTCCACCTCCGCCACCCCTTTTCATATTGTCCTTCCTGCATTCCCCGTCGACATGTCAGCCCTTCCATCAAACGTACATCCTCAACAATGTCAGTCCATTGCTCCCGGCCAGGAAGAACCCCCGATCGCCACCTTCCCGTGACTGTTTCTTTACATGCAATCAACAAGATTTCAACTAGATATCTGTCCTCAGCCCGCACCACATTGTCCCCTTCAAGATCACACAAACACATCAAGCTACAGTTCACTGGTATATCACATCCTAATATCCTCTGCATTGTCACATGCATAGACCTCCAGAACGATGAGATCCCGCAGTACCTCCAAAACATATGAGTGGTCCGCACCCAGAGCCTCACAGCCCCCCCAGCACACAGACTGGGCATTTGTATACCTTCCTTGAATCTGTGGTGCAATGAAACAGCGAATCAGGTCCCTCCATCCAAACTCCCTCCATGTCCCCGAACCCGCTGATGTGCGCTGTGTCCTCCACACTTCCCGCCAGCCCTCCTCTGCCATGTTTAAATTTAGCTCTTTCTCCCATCTCTCCTCCATATAGTCACCCGAATGCCCGTTTGCCATAAGTTTCCGATATAGCTCTGAAACAATTCTTATTTCATTTCCTGCACATGAGCTCAAAATGAATTGTATAATCTCACTCACATCTGTGCGGAGGCCATGTCCAGTCCTCCTCATACAATAATCTCCCATCTGCAGACATCCGAAGAATTCCGATTCCTCTAGTTTAAATTTTCCTCTGATGCCTACAAAGCTCCCGAAATCCTTTTCTCCGACACTGCCCCATGCCGTGACCCCCCCGCCCACCAGACCCCTGCATCCCCCATCCTGCTCCGCCGGCCCACACCGACCGTCAAATGCTACCCTTCTCAACAGTTCCATGCCCTCCCCCATATTATACCCTTGCACCACTTTACACCACAGCTCCAAAGCAAATTTAGCGATTGGGTCTACCTGCTTGACCCGCCCATATGCATCCCCATCTCCTATCACGCTCTGCACTGGGAGTCCCCCAACCTCCCCCTCCATCTCCCTCCACCCTGCCTCACATCCTCCGCCGCACCAACACATGATACATCCCACTTGTGCTGAGCAGCAACATTCCTCCAGACTCGGCAGACCCATGCCCCCCCTCTCTCCCGGCAACTGGAGAGCCCTATATTTCACTCCTGGCCCCCCACCTCCCCAAACAAATCTCGACACCATCCTGTCCCACCCCGAGAACTGGGCACCAGGAACCCCCGCCGGCAGAGCCCAGAAGAGGCAAAGCAGTCCAGGCTGCACGCCGACCCCGATTGTCTCAACCCCTGAACCCAGATCCATACCCAAGGTCGACCACCCATCAATATCTTTTTTTATTTCTTGTTCCAACCTATCATAGTTTGCTTTATAGATTTTGCTTAGATCTTTAGGTATGCTCACTCCAAGGTATTTTATTTCTTTTCTTCTTCTTCTTCGTCGATCACTAGATGGTCACACCAGCTACCCTGACGAATGCTGCCGTCCTGCGGAGGTCCCCGTGCAGCTTTTGGTTCAGCGATGTGGGGTCAGGCCACGTAGCTCGTCTGAGTGCAGCGTGGTCTGGGCAGTCTTGGAGGAGGTGTTCGCTGGTCATTTGGGCAGTACCACATGGGCATCTGTCCGATTGTCCAACTTTAAGTTTCTGGTGCATGTGAGCATGCATTCTGTTATGTCCAGTTCGGAGTCTGAACAGAACAACTTGGTCAGCCCTGCTCAGACTATAGTAGTTGTCATCCTTGCAGAAGTTTGGGTGTTGCTGCTGCCACTTCTTGTGAGACAGGGCCTTAATAATGGTTTTCTCCTCACTGTAAGAGACCTGCCTGTCTTTCTGGTCTTGCTGCCCACCCTCCTTAGCAAGTCTGTCAGCCGTCTCATTTCCATAGATTCACAGTGGGCAGGAATCCATTGGAGTGATACGTTCACCTGTGTTGCTAGTTGAGACAGAGTGAGGGCGAGTTCATTCAGTTCTTTGCGTCGGGGGTCCCGAAGTGCATCCAAGACAGAGAGGGCATCAGTGAAGATGACGACCCGCTTGTGTGCCTTGTCTTGATGTTCCCTGACGTGGGCCGCTGCTGTTCTCAGGGCCTCTGCCTCAGCCCTGAAATTGGTGGCGTACTTTTCAGTCGCAATGGGAATATGGGTCTCCTCGTCAGCGTACCTGATGTACACGCCGCCTCCGCCATTCCTGGTTGCTTCCATGGCAGAGCCGTCTGTGTAGACGTGAGTCCACTGCTCTTTAGGGTAGGCAGACTGAATGAACTCCAGGGCCAGCGACTTCCTCTCTTGGTCTGACTGTGTTCCTTTCTTCCCAATGCCCGATATGACTGTGCGTATGGCTGGGAAGTTCTGTCAGTTCCAGGAGGGAACAGATGCTATGGGTGGTATTGGTGTGGGTATGTGGTCCATCAGTTCTGGGTCTCTCCTTTCAAGTGTCCTGCTCTGGTGGATGAAGCTCGATCTCTTAAGTCTCCCTTTTGTTGGCTTGTTCAGTCTGTCCTTCATGGGATGGTTTTCCAGTCTTTTGAATTTTGCGGCCTGGGTCAGTACCTTGACATTTCTTCTGTCTTCCAGTGGTGCAAGGCCTGTTGTTGTCTCCAGCGCTTTGATAGGTGTACTGCGCATGGCTCCTGTCATCATTCGCATGGCTTGGTTTTGGAGTCTGTCCAGCTTCTCAGTGTTGCTTTTGGCAGCTGTTGAGGTTGCTGCCATGCCATACTCCAGAACAGGCCGACTCCTCCCCACATAGAGCTTCTTCAGGACACCCTGGTCTGCACTCCAGTCTGTTCCTGACAGTTTCTTCATTAGGGCCATCCTGATCTTTGCTCTTGCCTGGTTCTTGTGCAGCTGGTTCTTCCAAGTCAGTCTGCGATCCATGGTGATCCCGAGGTATGTGGGTGCATATTCAGCCTGGAGCTCATGGGAGTTGATCTGCAGTTTCACCTTCTGGGGTTGGGTGGACAGGGTGAAGACAGTGTATGTAGTCTTCCTCTCATTTAAGCTTACAAGCCATGACTTGGTCCATGCCTCGATCAGCCGGAGAACTTGCTGCACTCTGTAGTTTGCAGTCACGATGCTTTCCTCACTGCACCAGAGGGCTAGGTCATCGGCATAGATGGCACCTTGTACGTTCCTTGGCAAACTCTGGATGATGTCCTTAATGAATACAAGGAAGAGTGTTGGGGAGAGCACTCCTCCTTGTGGGACTCCTTCCCTCAACACCTTCTTCTTGCTGGAGTACTGTCTGACCTGGACTCTGGCTCTTCTGTTGTGCAGGTATTGGGCAATCCACTTGTACATGCGCCCAGCGATACCGCACTGGCGCAGTTTCAGCTTGAGGCCATCTTTCCATACCCTGTCAAACGCCTTTTCTAGATCAATCCATACAGCGAGGGTGTGCTTTTTTTCTTGAAAGGCATCTTCTATGGCTTGAGAGATGTATGTTATTTGGTCCTCTGTAGACCGGTTCTGCCTGAAGGCTGCTTGCTCTGGGCCGATGTGTTGTTTTCCTTCCAAGTGCCATATGAGTCTGGTGTTGATGAGACGCTCTAGCAGCTTTCCTATGCAGCTTGTAAGGCTTATGGGGCGATAGCTTTCAGCCTTCAACTTATCTTTGCCTTTTTTGTGCACTGGAATCATCGTGGCTTCTCTCCAGATCTGAGGCACAGTCCCTGATCTCCAACTGTCATTGAAAAGCTGCAGAAGTTTCTTCTTAGTTTTGGGGCCAAGGTTCAACAATATTTCATTTGTGATCTTGTCAGACCCAGGGGCTTTTTTCAGCTTCAGTGTTGTCATTGCATCCTCCAGCTCCTTGAGAATGAATGGCGAGTTCATCACTGGTTCAATCTGTGCGTTCTGATGAATTCGCTGGGCTCCTCTGACAACCTTTCTTCTTTCTGGTGGAATCTGAAGATGGCTCGTCTTCACATACTGGTTGATGAAATGGTCTGCTGCTTTCTTGCCAGTCAGCAGTTCTTGATCTGCCTGTACTGTGATCGGCGAGCTTTTGCTGTTCTCGTCGTTGAGGGCTTGAGCCAGTTTCCAAAGCTTGTTGCCGTCCTTGTCCAAGTTGAGCTGCTCTGTCTTTTCTTGCCATCTCTTACGAGCTTCCTGTATAAATGTCTGCTTGTGTTTTGCAGTGGCCGCCTTCAGGGCAATGTTGTTTTCTACTGTAGGATCTGCTTCTACTTTTTTCCTTGCCTCTGCCACACTGTCTTCAAGCTGCTGGAGCTCTTCTGTCCAGTAAGGCCTATAGTTCTTTCTGGCTCCCCGAGGTATAGATTCATTTGCAGCCTTTAGAATAGCATGGTTCAGCACCCTGACTTTCTTGTTGAGGTTCTGCTGCTTGTGACAGATCTCCGCAGAGTACCGGTCCACCAGTGTTGAGAAGCGCACCCAGTTGGCCTTCTTATAATTCCACCTGGGGAATGTCTTAGCTTCTTGTGGTTTGTAGCTGATGTCCAGTCTGATCTTCACAGGTTTATGGTCACTTCCCCCGAGCTGGCCAAGTACTGTTCTTGTTGCCAGCCTGGCCATGTTGTTGGTGGCAAACGCAAGATCGGGCGTGGTGTTACTCAGCCATACCCTGGAGAAGAACGTTGGTGGATCATCAGGATCATTCATTAGCAGAAGACTGTTTCGACTTGCCAATCTTCCACCTCCTCTCCTCTTCTATCTGCTTCACCGTATCCCCATGCCTCTGAGTGACTGTTGAAGTCAACGATGACTAAGCATCGGTGGTCTGGGAGTTCCATTTGGTCAAGTGAGAGCTCTCGCTCTGGGGGGCAGTACACATTGAAGATCGTGATGCTTTCATTGTGAACCATAATTCGAACTCCATGGATTTCTGCCTGGTTGTTGGTACTGACGTCTAACTCTTGTGCTGATATGGCGTTTCTGACAAGAATCGCCACTCCTCCTTTTGTTCTTCCTTTCCTGTCTTTCCTGAAGACCTGGTATCCCCGAACACTGAAGCGTTGGTTTTCCTTCAGGTGTGTCTCCTGTAGGCAGGCTACATCAATGTCTTCTGAGTGGAGTCTTTCGGCAAGGGATATTTTTTTGTTATAGACTCCTTCTGCGTTCCACTGGAGGATGTTGACGTTCCTCTCCTTTGGCGTCTCTTTTCGGCCAGTAGCATTCCTCGTTCCCCGTCCCCTGGTCGTGCAGGACGAGGTGAGGTGACCTCCGGTAGCTGAGGGTGGGCTCCTTTGAGGCTGAGGGCCCGGCACTCTTCCTCCCCGGCGGATCCCCAGAGGACGAGCACCATCACGTGCAACATCAGTGTGACTCATCATAAAGCGAATATGCGTGATGCAGAGGTTTGTGGCACCACAGGGGTCCTGCATCTCCGTCTTCAGCCATGGACGTTTTTTTATTTCTTTTTGTTTCCAGTTTAGTTTGATCTTATCAGTTATCTGGTTTAGAGGGTTATAGTGGAATGTCAGTATTTGTGTTTTTGTTATGTTTATCTTGTATCCTGATAATTTTCCAAAATTTTCTATCAAGTTCATCATTTCCATTATTGATTCATCTGGTTGTTCAAGGTAAACCTTAATATCGTCTGCAAATAGCCCAATCTTGTGTTCCGCTCCCTTTATCGTTACACCTTTTAATTTCATACTTTGTCGCATCGCTTGAGCCAGTGGCTCTATGAACAGAGCAAACAAGGTGAGCGATAGGCAGCATCCCTGCCTGGTTGATCTTTGTATATTTACTTTGTCTGTTAAGCTACCGTTTATCTTGATTCTTGCCACAGGTTTTTGATACAGTGTCTTTATGCATTGTACTGATTTTTCGTTAAATCCAAAGCGTTCCAGCACATTATATAGGAACTTCCAATTTATTTATTTATTTATTTATTTATTTATTTAGCGAATGCAAAGTCCTTAAGCCAAGCAGTTGCCTCCTGGTTTGCTGTATGGAGGGTGTGTAATCCTCCTTCCAGTCTTTGGAGCGGGCAAGCCTCTATGATGTGTTCCATAGTTTGCTCCTCTCCACATGCGCACAGTGGGCTAGGGCTACTGCCCCATCTGTGAAGGCTGGCCAAGCAGGGGCCATGTCCAGTCCTGAAGCGATTGAGTGTAGACCACTGTCTCCTTGGGAGGTTGGTGCCCGGGACCTGTTGGTTGGGGTTTATCACCAGCTGTTTGTTTGGGACCTCCTTGGTTTCCCATTCCTCTTGCCAAGCTGTCTGGATGGTAAAGTCAGCTGGGGGAGGGTTTTTCCCAAATCGGCCGTCTGGATGAAAGTCGGGCAGTGGGTGGGGTGTAGATATCTGCATGGATTGGTAAGTGAGGAAAATCTTTAACTTTTTGGAGCATCCTTTGAGTTAATGCTGCTCGCCGGATGTGTGGAGGGGCTATGTTTGACAAATAAATAAATAAATAAATAAATAAATAAAATAAATAAATAAATTATGTGTAATGTTCTCCTGATATTGTCATGTGTTTGGTGTCCCTCTATGAAACCAGTTTGATCATCCTCTATCAATTCCGTCAAGAATGTCTTTATTCGTTTACATATAATTGTTGTATATATTTTATAATCCACATTTAATAGAGATTGGCCTATAGTTTCCGCATTGTTCCCTATCTTTCCCTGGCTTTAAAATAACTGAAATAATGGCTTTGTTCCATGATGGAGGTATTTTGTTGTTGTTTAATGTCCAATTAAATGACTTTAGGAGCTGTGGCGTGAGTTCTTCTATAAACAGTTTATAAAACTCAGATGGGTATCCATCACTACCTGGTGATTTACCATTTTTAAGTGACTTAATCACATCTTTAATCTCTTGTGTTGTTATTTCTGCTGTTAGCTTTTCATTTTGTTGATTTCCTATTGATGGCAAGTCCAGTGTGCATAGAAATTTTTTAATATCGTTAGCATTTGTTTCTTCAGGTTGCGAGTATAGTTCTTGATAGAAATTATGGAATATTTCTTCGATGTTTTCTGGGTTAACTGTGCTTTTATTTGTGATGGGGTCCTTAATCTTATATACATTATTCACTGTTTGTTGTTTTCTTAACCGTTTTGCCAGCAGTTTTGTGGCTTTTGGCCCCGTTTCACAATATTTTTGCTTTAAATATCTATTTTTCCTTTCAATTTCATGTATTTGTATTTCTTTTATCTTTATTTTTTCTTCCTTAATTTCTTGGTATATTTTTGGGTCATTTGTGCTTTGATGTTTACGTTCTAATCCCCTCAGTCTCTCACATCTTTGTTCATATGTTTCCAGTTTAGACTTACTTGCTTTTCCTGTTTCAACAATTAATTTACCTCTTAACACGGCTTTTAGTGCATCCCATAGTATTGTTGGGTCCACTTCTTCATTATCATTCTCTTCGATATACTTGTTTATGTTTACTTTTATTCTTTCTTTCATTTTCTCATCATTTAACAGTCCTACATTAAGTTTCCATGTTGTTTGTCGTTTTCTATTGTTTAAATACAGTATATTTCCATGTATATAGGATTATGATCTGATATTTCTGCCCCTCCAATCCGACAGTTTCTCACCCTGTGTCTGTCACCTTCATTCATAAGGAAGTAATCTATTCTAGAGTGTACTTTATGGACTGCTGAATAATGTGTATAGTCTTTTTCGAGTGGGTGCAGGTCCCTCCATATGTCTACCATACCCATTTCTGCCAGTGAGGTTCTTATGAACTTTGTTACATGTTTTTTTGTCTTCTTAACACTTGTTGTGTCAACTTCATGATTCATGACAGCATTTAAGTCTTCTCCACAAATTAGGACTCCTTCACTGTGTGTTGCTATGAGATCAAACAGATGTTGAAAAAAACCCTTGTCACTTTCTGGTGGGGCATAGATGTTCACTAATGTGATCTGCATACCATCTATTCTTCCCTTTATTATTACATACCTGCCTTCTTTATCCTGGATTTCTTGTTCACATTCAAATTGTATTTTATTTGAAATTAGTATCATAACCCCCCTTTTAGTTCCTCCCTTAAATGAACTGTAGTAGGAGTGCTTATAGCCAAATCTCTTTAGTTTCTCATGTTCTGTCTTGCTCAAATGTGTCTCTTGCATAAATATAATTTTGGCTTTTTCCTTCTTGAATTTTCTTATTATTCTTTCCCTTTTAACAGGTGAGTTCAGACCATTCACGTTTAATGTCATTATCTTAAGATTTTTACCCATATTCATGTTTTTCCATTTTTTTAACTTGTGCTCCTAACCCCTTTAACAACAAAACTAACACATATTTATACAAAAACACATTAACGAATCTCGACCTCCGTACTTTGGGCCTTTCTTCTGCCCACTGGTCCCTGTTGGTGGGTGGAGGGAATGACCTCACAGAGTGAAGGGCCCTCCCTAGACCTGTAGTTACTATCCAAGTAATAGTCATTAGTCTAGAAATGTCCAACAAAAATCACTTAAACCTCTCCTAGCCGTTTGTTTCTCTTTTACCTTGTCTTCTTGGCCTTCATTTCTTCTGCGTCCTTCTTAATCTTTGTTATAATCTAGGCTTTCCGTTGAAAGCCTTGCAGTTTTTCCTGGGCCCGGTGTGCCACGTCCGTCTCCCGTCTTCTGCCGCTCACTCGTCTCCACTCCGGCTGTCGTGATGCGTTCAGTGCCGCCGCTGCTCCAGCCGCTTCCTCCGGTACACTCACCACAAAGCCTTGCTCCGTCATGTCCCGCGCTGCCTCTCTGCCTGTGTTGTATGTCTTCACACCGTCCTCCCAATGAATCCTCATCTTCGTTAGCGGCGTTTGGAATCTAATTTTTTTCCTCTTTCAGTGTTTTTTTAATGTTGGCATATTTCTTTCGCTGCTGCACAATTTCTGTCAGGTAGTCATGGTCAAAGAATATCTGTTTGTCGCCGATTCGTATCTTTTTTTTCCACGCTTGTGTCAGGATTCTTTCCTTTATGTCGTATTTCAGAAAGTTTACCACAACTGACCTGGGTGTAGAGTTTGGATTCGGGTTCTGTGCAGAGGCTCTGTGCGCTCGTTGGATCTGCAGGTCCGCTTCACCGGGCAGCTAAAGCTCTTTTTAAGAAATGATCCATGAATTTCGTCATCGAGTTGCCTTCAATGCCCTCCGGAATCCCAAAGAAGATGCGTATATTGCTCCGTCTGGACCTGCTCTCCAGGTCGATTATTTTTTCCTGCATCCTCTGTGTTTGCGCCGTCAGGGTCTGCAGCCGCTCGCTTGCCTCGGTCTTCCAGTCTTCCAACTCCGATATTCGAGCCTGTGCTTCTGTCATACCTGCCCGTTGAGTGTGCAGTTCCTCCATGTTTTCTGCTAGCTTGCGCTCCATTTCTCTTCGGAGACCCATAATTTCCTCCTTCATCTCTTTTTTCAGCTCTTTCTTAAGAGCCGCTAAATCCTGTTGGAGTTGTCGCTTGAAGTCTTTTAACTCTTTACCTATATTGGCGATGCCAGTGTTCATGGTATCGAGTTTGGCGTCCTCCATTTTCTCTGCTGTAATCACCTCGTTTTTTTGGGCCTCGTGTTCAGCGATTTCTCCTGCGTTGTTGAAGAGGGATTCTTTAATTTTACCCTGCTTTTGTCCGTGTGCCCGGCTTCTACGTGTTTTCATCCCTTGGTTTATTGATCCATTTATGTCGAGTTGGCCATTTACCAATGATTTTTAATCCGACTAGGGAGAGCTCTCTGTTTAAGCGTTATGTCTCTCCGCCATCTTCCCGGAAGTCCGTCTTGCAGTTTTAATAGCACCATTACTAAGGTTAAAATGGACTTCTAAGAAGGCCATGTACATTTGATGTTGGTTGTTGTGCTGTGATTACAGTGGGCATTGTGTTGTTGTTTTGTTACTGATTCAGATATTTTATGGGTCAAAATATCAGTGTTTCTATGAAGCTACAAATTATAAAAAAAAAAATGGCTTTGTTTTATTTCCAGTGAAGCAGCGCTTAATGGACCACCTTACCTTCCCTGCTTCCCCAAAGCCAGAAGAGGCCATCAGACCCAGGAAAGTCCTCATCCTTGGCTCTGGAGGACTCTCCATCGGGCAGGCTGGAGAGTTTGACTACTCAGGATCACAGGTTTGTCCAGAAAGACCTCTTTGGTTCTGACCTGTTCTAAAATACTCAAATGTCACATATCACCCCTACACTTGTCTCCACCTGCTCTACCCTGCTTGAACTCTCTAATTCACTGTCCATTGCTTTGGATGATAAACCCCACCAGTGTTTCCTCTGGTTTAAAGACCTTGGCGCAGTGGCAACCTTTTTTTTTGGGGGGGGGGGGGAACGCATGACACGATTGTAACCAGAATATGTTAATTTTATACTATTTATTTCTTTTTTAAAATATTGCACAGTAACTTTGCATATTGAACTTATCATTTGAAGTATTGTTCAACCGAAGCTTGAATGTTGGAATATTGGGCCAGTTGGGGTCCCACCCAGACGTCCTGTGTTTGGACTTTTTACTGGTGTCATCCTTCTCTCCTTCCTCTGCTCTCACCTCTCCTGGACCCTCTGCCTGAACACTTTCCTCTCCTTGGCTCCTCTCTTCTGTCTCATCTTTCCCTCTCTGAGCTCTGTCTAATTCAGCTTCTCTCGCTGTCTATGGTGGTATACAAACAGGTTAGAAAATATCAAGTGTCATGTAAATTAAAAGTAGACAACCAAAAATTTCTAGTACACCCACTTAAAAACTTGTGTAATGACTTCAGTCTTGAAGGTTTGAGGTTTTTCTCCAAAATTTGTAACAATTTTCTTATCGTCTTCTACTTTTTTCTGTAAATGTATTTAAATTTGAAATCATTTTCCTCAAATTTGTAATTTCTTCTTGTAAAATTGACTTTTCTTGTACATTTGAGACTTTATTATAAATTTGTGGATTATTTTATGACTAATTTTTGTCTATTTTTTAAAATAAAATTACTGGGTTTTTTTTAAATAAATTTGAAACAGACTGTGGTAATTTTTTTTTAAACTTTTTCCTTGTAACAGTTTACATTTTTGACCATAATTTTGCAGAGCCAGAACATAATAATTTTAACTCTGATTTCAAAGGAAAAAATAATAAAATTGTATTTAATGAAATAAATTAACTTAAATGACCAAAGATGCAGTTATTTCTGTTATAATATTTCTATATATTTATAGTTTTTTTTTTTTTTTTTTTTTTTTTTTTTTTTTTTTTTAGAAATCTCGTCACCGCCTAGACAGCAGGAAAAACCTCCCTTATTTTGAAATCCAGATGTTGGCACGTTTAGTTTGCCTGAAGGCTGCTGACGGATTAAAGTCACTGACTTCGTGAATTTCGGTCATCTTAAGTTGTCAGGTACATAATAATGAACATAAATTAGTTAATTAATATTAACTAAGGTAAAGGTAAAAAATCTCCTTTTTATTCTTGTCTGAAAATAAGAAAAACAAAAAATTAACCACACGTGTTAGCCAAGCGACTCTTCCATTATTGCTCCCGTTACCAGTGGGTTAAAACCACAATAAATGCATCCACTGCTTAGATATCTCTTCTGATTTTTTTTCTGCGTTTAAAGTACTTTAATAAGCTTGCGTTTCTCTCAGACAGTGACGCTCGTGGCAAGACACTCTCCTGACTGGAACACACGGGCAGGGTGCTTCTGAACTCCACGCGGATGACGGTCATGCGTGTTGTTCGTGTGCACACTTGCGGACTGTCATTGCTTCATATATTTTTCTTAAAGGGCCTATATCATGCAAAATCGACTTGGAGCTTTTAAGCATGTTATAATGTTAATTCCTCACCAAAAACACCCCCAAAGTGGTATTTTGCTCCGTTCACGCATCTCTGAGTATTCCTCCTCAACCCTGCTCTCTGAGCTGCTGCTCCACCCTGTCCCTGATAATGACTGGGTCCCCACGTTCATACGTATGAACGTGGTTGAGCCGCCCACTCCAGGAAGTGCCTGTGCTGCCAGCACCGCCCCCAGGCTAACGCACACACCCACTTTCTCCACGCAGCTAACGGAGCGGTGATCGGCAAAACTCTTTCACTTTAGCATTGACGCTGTGAAGAAGTAGTTCCTCTCGCACCTAATCTGCTCAGTGACAATAACTGTTTGCTTTTTTTACGTAAGACAATGTCTTTTAAGTTTTCGTGGGCGGAACCCAGCGACACGCTGCAGCAGCCGGCTCAGGGGTTACGTCATGAAATGGGCGGCAGCCACAAGAAGGAGAGGCGGAGCCTCAGAGATCGAGGCATCTTACTTCTGGGTTGGAAAAGTAGCTCGCAAAAATAATTCATATTTCATAAGAAATTCATTCTCCAGTGTACCAAAGGTAATATACTATCACATACATGCATATAGTTTACTCTGAAAGGCTTAAAATTGCATGATATAGGCCCTTTAAATTTATATATCCTCATAGAGTGGTGGAAATTTTTCAGGGGTGGCAGGCCACCACCCAGAAATGTTACCAGAGGAAACCCTGAACCCCAGGTATTTAAACTCATTTACCATCACTGCCTCTACTCCTTACAGTTTCACGGTTACACACACCTCCCTCTCATTAATACACACGTATTCTGTCACGCTTCTACTGACTTTCATTCCTCTTCTCTTCAGAGCATACCTCCACCTCTTGGTTCTTTTCCACATGGTCCCTACTCTCACTGCAGATCACAATGTCATCTGTAAACATCACAGTCCATACAGATCCACTCCAGCCCCATCGTTGTAAATTAACCATCCCCCCAACCTGGGAAAAAACAGAGCATTGCTGCCTCCGCCCATCCCATTCATCATAAACTTTTTTTTTTTTTTTTAATATATAGCCTGTTACATAACAGAATAAAATGCACCTGGAGCACCAGTTTTGAATCTGCAACTTTTTTCTTGTAAATTTGCAACTTTTTTCTCATAAACTTGTGGCTTTTTTCCCTTTAATTCCACAACCTTTTTCTTTTAAATTTGCAACATTTTTCTTCTCATACATTTAAACTTCTCATAAATCTGCAGAATTTTTTTGTAAATCTGATACTTTTTTCCTCAGATTAACTTTTCATAAATTCACTCCTTTTTGTCATAAGTCTGCAACTTTTTTTAAATTCTAAATTTGACATTCATATGGATATTGGTTTAATGTTCATTCTGTGTAATTGATTACATTTTCTTTGTTCATCTAGACAATGGCTCGTTATAATGTTGTTTTGAAGGGTTTCGACTCTTTATTACAAATATAGGAGCACCTAAACACAATCTTGCATAGGGCTTCGACTATCCCCCCTCAATGTTTACGTTTGAGAAAACTTTCCGTTTGTCCCCCTCCCAACAGTGAAACACTGAGGGTAGGCCCCGTGTCCCCTACCCCCACCTCCATTTGTCACTCCTGCAGGACACCTCACCACCGTCTTGCTGTCCTCATACACGTCCTGCACCAGTGTCACATACTTCTCTGCCATGCTGTGCATGTGTTAAAATGTTTTCTAATGCATAGACTGCCAAAGTCTTCGTTTAGTGTGGCATGAAAGTTAAATTGGAGGTTTCAAAAATAAAACTGTGACCTCAGCAGCACTGTCTGGGATACTGTAATAATAGTTTAAAAGTTTAAATATTTTAATGTTTTAACTCTTCAGGTGATTTTGTTTCTCCTTTTGTCTCCCAGGCTATTAAGGCTCTGAAGGAGGAGAATATCCAGACTGTCCTGATCAACCCTAACATAGCCACTGTCCAAACCTCCAAAGGTCTGGCTGACAAAGTCTACTTTCTGCCAATTACGGCGGAGTATGTCACTCAGGTATGGATTCTCACCGTTGAACCAGATAAAACAAAACAAAAAAAATGTGTGAATGTCTTTAAGAGCTCTTTGTGACATCAGTAGTTCTTCTCATAAGTCAATACTGACCCCAGATTTTGTTTGACAAAGTTGAATGTATTGGTAACAGACAATAACAGACATTTAGATATATGCATATATTGTAAATTGTTCCATGTGGTGTACTGTAAATCCTTCATGTTGTCCCACCTTGCTGTACAGGTGATCAAAAATGAGCGCCCAGATGGAGTCCTGCTGACTTTCGGAGGTCAGACGGCTCTGAATTGTGGTGTGGAGCTTACCAAGCTGGGTGTCCTGGAGAAGTACAGCGTGAAGGTTCTGGGAACACCGGTCTCCTCCATTGAGATGACCGAAGACAGGAAGATCTTTGTGGAAAAAATGGAGGAAATCAATGAGCACGTTGCACCTAGTGAGGCTGCTCTGTCAGTGGAGCAGGTGAACAGACATGTTCCCCACAAACACAGCTTCTTAAAATTTTCTTCCTCATACAGTATTTGGGTGTGTGAATGTCTCTGTTTCACCTCACTGTAGGCGGTGGCTGCTGCTGAGCGTTTGGGTTACCCCGTGTTGGTCCGTTCAGCATTCGCCCTCGGCGGTCTGGGCTCTGGCTTCGCCAACAACAGAGACGAACTTACCTCTCTGGTAACGTCCGCCTTTACCCACACCTCTCAAGTTTTGGTGGACAAATCACTGAAAGGCTGGAAGGAGATAGAGTACGAGGTGGTCCGGGATGCCTACGACAACTGTGTCACTGTGAGTAAGAAGTAAGAGCAGTACTATCAGTAAGAAGTGGAACAGGGAGATCTAGTGGAACACAATAATAAAAATTTTATAGATTAACACAAGAAAGGGAGTGTTGAAGATTGACATTGCCCAAAGATGGAGGTTCTTTTTGTTTTTGTTTGTTTTAACTCTTCAGCTTCATGTTGATGGCCTTCATATCTTGTCTTTGAGGTGAGGTTAAGGTAAGATTTAAATGTAAAATTTAGTAGATGCCACCTCTTGTTGAAGGGGCCACACCTTCACAGGTGGATATTTAATTTCACTTGGGGGGGGGGGGGGTCAACAGCATTTTCTCAAGAGTAAATATTGAGGGGAACATGATACGGAGTGGGGCTGAAAAATTCATAGCAGTCAAATTTGACCAAATGTTTGTTTTTCAATGTAGTCTCCCCTTTGGTCCACACACTTCTTCCATCAGTGTTGCAGTGCTTGGATCCCTGCAGTTGAAAAATAAACCACAGTTTGTCAAATTTGACCACTATGAATTTTTCAAACCCCCCCACCCCACCCCACCACCACCACCGTATAGTGTTCCCCTCAACATTTAGTCTTGAGAAAATGCTCTGTTTATCCTCCCTCCCCCCAAGTGAAACGAAATGAAATATCCACCTGTGAAGGTGTGGCCCCTTCAACAAGCGGTAGCACTGCTACCTCCCGTACAGCTCTGGAAAAAATAGGCACTACTGCAAAATTAGGGCTGCAACTAAAGATTATTTTAGTAGTTGGCTAATCTAACGACTGTTTTTTTCAACTAGTCGACTAATTGCGTTTATTTTTGTCATGTTATGCCATGTCTCTGCTTCTTGTTGGGGCTCTAGTGTAGTGCATATTTTACCTCACCCGCTGTTTAATACCTCTTAACGTTCTGGCTCCCATGGGCGGGAGGCATTTAAATGCCATTTTGTCTTAGCTGGACACAGTGTAACTAATATTCAGAATGAAGGCTAATATTAACAAAGATGAAAAAGTGATAGCGACTCCTGTAATTCAGTCATTTACTGCATTCAACACATTAGCCATGACAGCTCAGCCATCAGCAACCAGAGAGCTTATTGTCAAACAGGTAAGATAACATAACCAGCACGTACTAAAAGTATTGTCATTTTTCTAAAGCTTGAAAAAGTTGGCCATTGAAAATAAGTGGCGCTAACTTTTTTTACTCGCTAAAACTTACCAAGCAGACAAGAATGTGGCTCCTGGGTGCCGTTGTTTCAGATGCTCATGCATCACTGTAGTGCTGCCGTGGTAAGAGAGGTCTGCCTTGCAAAGTCTGCATTTTAATTGTTTTTTGTATTCTGTAAAATGTTCACAAACAACAGAAAGTTTGGAAAAGTTTGGGTCTGCCCTTTTTTTTTTTTTTTTTTTTTTTTTTTTTAAATCCACTGCAACTGGCTTATCTTTTCTCTTCGCTATGCTGTGCTCCTCTTCTTCACTGGAAATTGTTCACGCATGCTGGACAGAGGCGCTACTGCCCTCAGCAGTTCCAGTTGTGCATTGCAGTTGCAACTAAACATTACCGCAGCATGCATATAAACTTTATAATTAAACGATTTGTCGACAATAAAAATATTTGCCGTCAGATTTTTATTGTCGATGTTATCGACAACGTTGACTATTCGTTTCCGCCCTATGCAAAATTGTTTAACTCAAATGCATCAAAGAAAACAAGTTCATATTAATTCATAAACACTACAAAATAAATGTTATAACTTAGAAACTGCTCATAACTCAGTGTTTAGTGGAATATCCCTGATTTTTTTTTTTTTTTTTTTAAATTTAAAGGTTTGATGTGTCTTGGCAGTCAGTACGTCATTAAGAAGATTTAGGCATGCTTGCGTTTGAATTCAGCAATTGCAACAGTCACAACTCAAGACTCTGACAAAACAGTGGTATGGCTGGAAGGGACAGACAGACCATGAGGGAAAACTCATTATAGATCTCTGTAGTGCAATACATTTAGTGGCATTTTGGGGTCGGCTATAATTTACTCTGTTGATGCATGTCAAACAATAAGTATTTTAAGACAGAACCCTATAGGAATTTACCCACTTTTGGAGCCAGCCTCAAGTGGTCGTCTGAGGAACTGCACCACTTAATATTTCTTTTAATAATGGTCATTCTTGTTTAGGTGTGTAACATGGAGAATATCGACCCCCTGGGTATCCACACTGGGGAATCCATCGTAGTGGCACCGAGCCAGACTCTGAACGACCGCGAGTACAACATGCTGAGGAACACGGCAATTAAAGTCATCAGACACCTTGGCATCGTGGGAGAGTGTAACATCCAGTACGCTCTAAACCCTGAATCTGAGCAGGTATGCAAACATCTTAAAATGGTTCTTAACAGCACATACTGTATGTATATAATGGACTGCTTGACCAGTAGTCCTTGAAACCTTAAACCACACAGCCTGTAGTAACGTTTGTTTATTTTTAACATTTTGCAGTACTACATTATCGAGGTGAACGCCCGCCTGTCGAGGAGTTCTGCTCTGGCCAGTAAAGCAACTGGTTATCCTCTGGCCTACGTAGCAGCTAAACTTGGACTGGGGATCCCACTGCCACTGCTCAAGTATGCATTCAAAACAGTAGACATAGAAGTACATCCTCCAAGATGATAAACAAGCTTTGAACCTGAATAATTGACTGTTCTTACATAGGATTTGGAAAAGTTGATTTTGAAAACAGTTTAGGGTATTTTTATTTTGTATTTTACATTAATGCTAAATCGTTTAACAATAATAAGGCCTTTATTAATACAAGTAGTTGTGTCTGAGATGATTTGAACAGGACTGTAATTATATCAAAAACTTGAAAGTATTTTAAGGGTGTGCAGACTTATGCAACCAGCTTAATGTACTCTGTTTTATATTTTACTACTAAAATATTTTTTCAGTGTATACACTTTATATTTCCACTGTAGTCCTAAAAATATTAACACGTTTATCTGTTTTTTTCCAGAAACTCCGTCACCAACTCAACCACAGCGAACTTTGAGCCCAGCTTGGACTACTGTGTGGTGAAGGTTCCCCGCTGGGATCTGAGCAAGTTCCTCAGGGTTTCCACTAAGATCGGCAGTTCCATGAAGAGTGTCGGTAAGCACTGAACACACATGAGATGAAGAGATGAAAAACAAAAAGATTTTAATCAGTACTCTGAGACAGAGTGTGTGAGAATGAGTCATTGTTTGAGAACTTTACCAGAGGTGATGATTTTGTTATGTTTTTTTTTTTTCTCTCCACAGGGGAGGTGATGGCTATTGGCCGAAGCTTCGAGGAGGCCTTCCAGAAGGCTCTGAGGATGGTGGATGAGAACTGTGTTGGCTTTGATCACACCATCAAACCTGTCTCTGAAAAGGTAAAAAAAAAAAAAAAATCTTCTAAAGTTTTGTCTTTGTTTGCTTTCTTAAACTTGACTGCAAAATAATGTTCCAACCTATTTTAGCATTATTCTCCGCTTATCTACCAATTTCAAGTTTTCAAAAACACCCTTTATATCAATTCCAGCATGAGTTAAGTTGTTTGTCTCACATTCCGAAGGCATTCCAGCATCATAAATGGTTGTATCTCGCTATCTCTCAGCATGTCTTTGTCTTTTCCCCTCTGCTCATCAGGAGCTACAGACTCCTACGGATAAGCGCATCTTCGTGTTGGCAGCTGCGTTCAAGGCTGGTTACACGGTTGACCAGCTCTACGAACTCACCAAGATCGACCGCTGGTTCCTGCACAAGATGAAGAACATCTCTGATCACGAGAGACTTCTGGAAAATTACAATCAGGTGAAGCTGGTTTTTATGGAACGTAGAAAAACCCAAGACGTTTTAAAATTGGTACAAATGGATTGTCTACATTTTTTTTTTTTTTTCTATTCAGGATGAGAGCACCATGCCTCCAGAGGTGATGCTCAAAGCCAAACAGCTGGGCTTTTCAGACAAGCAGATTGCTCTGGCTATACAGAGGTGGGTGGGCGTGGCTTAGACTCACTGGTTCATATATAAATACAGCAGCTATTTTTGTAATAGGGAAGAGTTCAAACCCTTTAAAACAAAAACGTTATAGAAACAGACTTGAGACATTGTCTTGATGACGAGAGAACATTTAAGGCATTATATGGAATAAATACTTAACCAGCATTTGTATGAATATTGCAAATTTAAAATTAAAAAAGTCACAAATTTACAACAAAAAAAGTTGCAGGTTTTCAGTGAAAAAAGCAAATTCATGAGGAAAAAAGTTGCAAATTTACAAGAAAAAAGTTGCAGATTTTTTTTTTTTTTTAAAAAAAAGGTTACAAATTTATGAGAAAAAGGTTCTAGATTTAAAAGAAAAAACTGCAAATTTACAAGAAATGTTCCAAATTTGCAAGCTTTTTTGTTCATTTAGCATTGGTTCTTCAATGTCTTATGTAACATGATATTAAAGGTTTACGATGTTGAACTGTTTTCTTTTACATTTGCAACTTTTTTCTCTTTTTTTTCTTGTGAATTTGCTACTATTGCAAATATGCAGTTTTTTTGTCCTAAATTTGAAACTTTTTGCAACAGTTTTTTTTTCTTGCATGGGGTACCCCAAAAAACAGCCCTGTTCAAAAGTACATCTTGGTTTTCACTAAACTAGTACTTAATTTTAATTTTTTTTTTTCCTCACAGCACAGAGCTGGCGGTAAGAAAGCTGCGTCATGATTGGTCCATCCTGCCGGTGGTGAAGCAGATCGACACAGTGGCGGCCGAGTGGCCCGCCCACACCAACTACTTGTACCTGACCTACCACGGCACAGAGGACGACCTGAGCTTCGACGAGCAGCACGTCATGGTGATCGGCTCGGGCGTGTACCGCATCGGCAGCAGCGTGGAGTTCGACTGGTGCGCTGTCGGATGCATCACGGAGCTCAGGAAGGTAAGGGTTAACCTGAGATGGTTCATCGGGTGACTGCACATTTGCCTTGTACTAGTTGTCACTAATTAGTGTTATATCCAGGAGGCAATTAACAGTTAACACCCCCTTTTTAACAAGGGGGTTGGGGGTATTCACCAATTTAGGATGAGGTACAAATGTATGAATGTAAATTAGGTACAAATTTGCAAGAATAAAGGTCTGAAGCTTTGATAGAAGATGCCAATTTAAAAAAATAAAAAGTCACAAATTACAATTTAATTACACAGAATAAGCATTTAACCAGCATCCAGTTGAGCGCTGCAAATTTACAAGAAAAAGTTGGAAATAAAATGTAAATTTTTGAGAAAAAAGTTGCAATTTTATGAGGAAAAATTTAGCAAATTTACAAGAAAAAAGTTGCAACTATATGATTAAAAAGTTGAAAAATATCCCAGATTTTTGAGGATAAAATTGCAAAGTTATGAGGGAAAAAGATTCACAATTTTTTTTTAGAAAAAGTTGCAAATCTGAGATAAAAGTTGAAAATTTACGGGGGGAAAAAAGCTAATTTACAAGAAAGAAAACTGCAAATTTATGAGAAAAAAGTTGCAAATTTCTTGCAAAAAAGTTGCAACTTTTTCAGAAAAAGGTCATAAATTTGAGGAAAAAAGTTGCATATTTGCAGGAAAAGGTTATAGATTAATTTATGAGGGGAAAAATGCAAATTTACAAGAAAAAAAATGCATATTTACAAGAAAAAAGTTGCAGATTTTTGAGGAAAAAGGTCAAATTTGAGAAAAGTTGAAAATTTACAAAAAATTGCATATTTATTAGAAAAACATCACAATTTGTAAAAAAAAAAAAAAAGGGTTTCAAATTTATGACAGAAAAATCAGATTCTTCAGAAAAAAGTTGTATATCTATGAGGAAAAAGTTGATTTTTTTTTTTCTTCTCAGAATCTGTTGTTCAAAGTCATGTCAATCCGTTATGTAAAATAATATAAAAAGGTTTGTAATGATATTGGCCAGGTGGGAGGGGCAGTGTCCCCCTTGTCCCCCCCCGTGATTTACACCTGTGAATGGGGATGGGGGGGTGGCAGGTTAACAAGGGGGATGATTTGGGGTCATTTTGATAACAAGGGGGACAGCATCCCCCCTCATCCCCCTTCATATCACCCACTGGTTATATGTCATTTTCAGATGGGTTATAAGACCATTATGGTGAACTACAACCCAGAAACGGTCAGTACGGACTACGACATGTGTGACCGCCTCTTCTTTGATGAGATCTCCTTTGAGGTAAGTGTTCCCACCACACATCGTTTCATTTATGATCTGAGACTTAAAGAACCAGTTTTTCAACTCTTAAATTCTACTTTATTCTGGTGCTACAATGACCTTTCATAGATTTAACTAGCATAAAAACTTTATATGGATAAGAGTTTACTCATGGAGAGCTTAAGGTATCTGTCTACAGCCTATGGCTCAATTGACAATTTAAAAAAAAAATGTGGCAACTTGACAGTAATAATGGAAGAAAATGTGAGGCTTTTGCAAACAAATCATTTGTGTTTGTGTGTCTTTGGCAGGTGGTGATGGACATCTACGAGAGGGAGAACCCTGAGGGAGTGATCCTGTCCATGGGCGGCCAGCTCCCCAACAACATCGCCATGTCGCTGCACCGTCAGCAATGCCGCATCCTGGGAACCTCGCCCGAGTTCATCGACAGCGCCGAGAACAGGTTCAAGTTCTCCAGAATGCTGGACACCATCGGCATCAGCCAGCCACAGTGGAAGGAGCTGTCTGACACCAAAGTATGGCAGAACAGCGACGAGAGAAGATTGTATATAACCTTTAGATTTTTGCCACCTTCATTCTCGCATCTTTTTCTTACAGTCCGCTGTAAAGTTTTGTGAGACGGTTGGTTATCCCTGCCTGGTCCGTCCCTCCTACGTTCTGAGCGGCGCCGCCATGAATGTGGCCTACAGCGACAGCGACTTGGAGAAATACCTCAGTAACGCTGTGGCCGTCTCCAAGGAACACCCGGTGGTCATCTCTAAATTCATCCAGGAGGCCAAGGTCAGAAATACAACAAAAGTGGGAAATGTTGGTGTAAACTGAATGTTAGCATAGTTTTAAGTGTATGTAACAAGAATTCCTTTGCTCAGAAATTTAACGTCATCTTTATTCATTCATTCATTCATCTTCTTCTGCTTAATCCTTTTCGGGTCGCGGGGGGGGCTGGAGCCTATCCCAGCATCTTTGGGCAAGAGGCAGGGTACACCCTGGACAGATCGCCAGTCCATTGCAGGGCCAACACAGAGAGACAGACAACCATTCACTCTCACAGTCATACCTAAGGACAATTTAGAATTCCCAGTTTGATGCCAATTAACCTAACTTGCATGTTTTTGGCATGTGGGAGGAAACCAGAGAAATCCCGGAGTAAACCCACGCAGACACGGGGAGAACATGCAAACTCCACACAGATCACTGTTGGTCGGGGTCTGGGATCCAACCCAGGATCCCCTGGCCAAGGGTGAGTTGCTGTGCTGCCGCAGTGCTAACCACTCCGCCACCGTGCCGCCCGTCATCTTTACTGTATGAGTAAATTAAAAAAAACTCTAGAGGGGCATTTGTGAGCACAGACCTCCACCAAGGCTGTTTGTGCATCGATTAAAATGAGCATCATCAGTTGTCTGTGCCTATGTATTTTCAGACTGAGTAACCCATTTTTTATAATGCAAAAAATATTAAGGCTAAAATGAATCAGTTTTGTTACATTTAATCCACCGACTAATCATTTGGAAATTTGCTTTTCCCCCTCACAAATGAATATTTTTTTGTTTTAATTCCCTTTGTGACATTTTTCTTAACATGTTTTCACTTTTTGATTGTAAATTTGCAACTTTTTTCCTTGGAAATTGATTTTTTTTTTCTCTTATAAGTTTGTAACAGTTTTCTTAAATTTGCAGTATTTTTATGAGAAATTTCTGGGGGGGGGGGGGGGGGGGTTCTGTTGGAAATTTTTCATGGTAAATGGCATTCACTTATATAGCGCTTTTATTCTCATCTCTTGATGACCAAAGCGCTTTACAGATCCTGCTATCCACCCATTCACGCACACATTCACACACTGATGGTGGCATGCTGCCTAACATGGCGCTTCCAGACCCACCAGGAGCAATTGGGGTGAAGTGTCTTGCCCAGGGACACAACGGCAGCATATCTGGGGAGAACGGGATTTGAACCGCCAACCATGTGGTTATTGGACGACCTGCACTACCTCCTGAGCCACTGCTTTTTCATGTAACGTGTAACTTTTTCTTGTAAATTTACCAATCTTTTAAAAGGAATTTGTTACATTCTCTTCAAAATTTGCGGCTGTCTTCCCAAGCCATTGTTTTTCCGTCAGAAGTTTGAGGTCCTTTTTTTTTTTTTTTTTTTTTTTTTTTAATTCCCCTGGTGAGTTTGTGGCACATTTATAAAAGGAATTAAAAAGAAAAAAAAATCACAAATTTCTGAGGAAAAACAATCACAGATATCCAAATAATTAGTTGACTAATAGAAAAAATAATCAGCAGATTAAGCTATAACAAAAATAGTTGTTAGTTGAAGCCCTAATCATCATGCAAAGACTGTGAAGTATTAAAGCAACTCTGTAAGATTTTCACCTTAAAATAATGTTTGCAAACTTATTTTGATGGTATGTTAACATTTGACTGGGTACATGTCACTTCCTCCGTAGCCTGAGTGGGCCCATATTGCCTGCAACAGCTCTGTTTAGGGTAGCAACAATGAAAGGACTTAGCTAGGCTGTTGGGACTCAGGTCATAGTCACCATAGCTGTAGTCTTTTCAGTATTCCTGCCCACAACAATAAAGTTACTTAGTGCTCCTTTAAAGTATCTGTGTAAAGCGTGATGATCGCTAAATTAAGTTGATTGATTTTATTGTCCCTACTCTATACAGGAGATCGACGTAGACGCAGTAGCATGTGATGGCATAGTGATGGCCATTGCGATTTCAGAACATGTTGAGAATGCCGGTGTGCACTCTGGTGACGCCACCCTGGTGACACCGCCTCAGGACCTAAATCAGAAGACCATAGACAGGATCATGATGATCGTTCATTCCATTGGCCAGGAGCTGCAGGTCACTGGGCCCTTCAACCTGCAGCTCATAGCTAAGGTGAAAATTCCTGTTAGTGTTGATATTATGGGTTTGTACTGCTGTCTGGTTAAAAAAAATCTAAAACAATCTTGGTCTTTAAGTGGTGCATATGCTCACAAAAAGAGAAATTTAGTTCAGAATAAGCCTTGTTTATCTCATGTTTGCCTCAATGCACCCCTTCATTTAAAGCTGCAGTAGGCAGAAATATGAGAAGCCAGAAAAACTACATGAAATTTTTGGGGGAAAAAAACAAACAAAAAACTGCCTACATCCTCCTAATCCTCTTCTATTCTCTCTTTTTAAACCTCTCCAACCAGAAGTGCACATATATGATGCATGTTAGCTGTTGAAAAGCGGCCAATAGCAAACCCCACTGGCTGACGAGACCTGTGATTGGTCAAAGAAACCGTCACAGGTGTGAAACTTTGTACAGGCTGAACAGAACCCAGAGGGGAGTAGAGTGTAGCTGTTCTATCAGACTATTTGAGTTACACATTGTAATAGGATGATAGATTTATTTTAAATGTTAAACTAAATGATTTTGCCTACTGCAGCTTTAAATTTCTGTTGTCTAAAACCAGATGTAAACCAATTAATAATCACTTGTTGATCTTTTTCTTGCAGGACGACCAGCTGAAAGTGATCGAGTGCAACGTCCGAGTTTCCCGCTCCTTCCCTTTTGTGTCCAAGACGCTGGGCGTGGACCTCGTTGCCCTGGCGACAGAGGCCATTATGGGGAATGAAGTGGAGCCTGTGGGCCTGATGAGAGGCAAGGGGATTGTTGGCGTCAAGGTCGGTGTGGCTTTTTAAAGGAAAATCTTGATTCTTCTCACTTTGCCCTCTTTGACCCACAATTTCTTCTCCAGGTCCCTCAGTTCTCCTTCTCTCGGCTGGCCAGAGCCGACGTGGTTCTCGGGGTGGAGATGACCAGTACCGGGGAGGTCGCCTGTTTTGGGGAGAACCGGTACGAGGCGTACCTCAAAGCCATGCTCTCCACGGGTTTCAAGATCCCAAAGAGGAACATCCTGCTGTCCATCGGCAGCTATAAGGTACGCACAAGATTTTATCAACATCAGAATAAAGTAAACACTCTTAAAACACAATCGGCTGCTGATTCTGAACTTGAGTTTGTCTATTCGGTGAGTTCTGGGTTGTGTTGATGGGGATTAGATGTTCCCAGAAGGTGTCCAGACACATTTGTTTGTATCACATTATGTAACATGTCGTATGTATTGCTTTTTCTCTTCTATGCAGAAAAATCATAGTTTGCAACCTTGTCATTTTCTATTTCTCTCTCTCTGTTGTCCATTTTGGGGGAATGTGCATAACATTTCACCAAAACATGCAAACCAAACAATTCTAAACAACACTTTAGCCCTCAGGAACCTTTGAATGCATTTTATGTGGTTTTCATTCTTCATTTTTTGATAATTTTGGCTGTGTTCATGCATATGGCATGAATTTTGGAAAGATTGTGTATTTTTATTTGATCTTGCTATTTCCCACTTAGTTCCTACAGTAAGTCTAAAGTACACTGTGTACAAGCAAGTGTTACACTCATACTGTTAAGCGCAAAAAAATGTGCCATATAAAGCCATTCAAACTGCAATTCTTGATCTCACTGCCATTAAAATCTTTAAACATTAGTGAATATTTGATAATAATTAGGTCAAATGTAGGTGAAAATGATTAGATCAGTGAAAGTAGAATATAATATTAATGTGTAATTTTTTATAACTACCTTATAAAAAGCACTTTTTTTGTGGTTAGCAGTATGAGTGTGACTAATATTTGACCTCACAGTAAGTGAAACTGCGTTTTCCTTATTTTTCCCATAAGTTTTTTGTCTTAAAATGACCAATTAGGTATATCTTTTGTTGTACTGCATTCTTGAAATGTACACACGTGGACAAAATTGTTGGTACCCCTCTGTTAATGAAAGAAGACCCACAGTGGTCACAGAAATAACTTGAATCTGACAAAAGTGGTAATAAATAAAAATTCTATGAAAAATAACCAATGAAAATCAGACAATGCTTTTGAATTGTGGTTCAACAGAATTATTTAAAAAAAAAAAAAATAAACTCATGAAACAGGCCTGGACAAAAATGATGGTACCCTTAACTTAATATTTTGTTGCACTGTGGAGTGTGTAAATGAAGAGGCAGATTCATTTCAGACAATTTATTACACACTCACATTTCACAAGCAAATAACAGACTGAACATTTCAGCAGGCACTCTCCTCTTAAGTTTCATGGCATTTCTCCACACACAAGATGACATTTGCATCACACTGCATTCAACCCCCTACGTCCTTGACTCCTTCCTGCTATCTCGCCAGGAACCTCCTGAGTATTCTTCTCCCATGTTTATCCACTGTCTCTTGTCTGAGATGCTAAATAATCTGGCTCCCCCAAGGTGCTAAACCCCCCCCCCCACACCAGCATCTTAGATAGAACAATAGATTAACAGTCCACATGCTGTGATAGAACAATAGAATATCAGTCCACATGCTGCTTGGGCTTCCGTCTCCTCCCGTATCTGCTGTAACTGGGGTTTACCGCCTCCGTGGCGCTGCTGTGCCGGTGGGGGGCTGCTGGGAGTGTGTCTGACTGCGGGTGGGCTGTGACTGGGGGGGGCACTTCGGTTTGTCCGTGTGGCTGCTCTGGTGAATCGTTTCCCTGGGGAGCTCTCCGTGGGGGTCTTCCACGCCGAGGGGCCCTAGCCAACGGCACTTGCTCGTCCGCCACAGCGAAAGCGGGTTTGAGTCAGTGTATGCCAATTTTTTCCCTCCTACCCCACAAGTCTAGCAAAAAATGCTTATCCCCCGTTTCCAACACTCTGAACGGTCCATCATAGCGTGGGCGCAATGGAGGGCGGTGGGCGTCGTGTCTGACAAACACGAACTCCGCGCTCTTCAAAGTTTTAGGCACGAAAACACGCGGAAAACTGTGGTGGGCAGGGCCCGGCAGCGTGCCTGTGTTTGCGCTACGCTGCAAAAGCTGAGACGGGCAGCTGCCCGGCGCGGGATTATCTGGCAGAAATTCCCCGGGCAGCCGTAGTGGCTGCGCAAAAACGAGCTCTGCCGGGGAAGCTTCCAGATCCTCTTTCGGCGCGGAGCGCAACCCCAATAAAACCCACGGCAGCCTGTCTACCCAATTTGTATCCGTCAATGAAGCCCTGAGTATTGCTTTCAGTGATCTATGAAAACGCTCGCATAACCCATTGGCCTGTGGGTTGTACGCGGTTGTGCGGTGAATTGTAACACCCAGGCTGCGGGCCATCGCGGACCAGAGTTCGGAAACAAATTGAGGGCCCCTGTCAGACGTAATGTCCGACGAGACTCCAAAACGCGCCACCCATGCTGTTAAAAAAGCGCATGCTACGTCTGCGGACGTGGTTGCCGCCAGCGGGACCGCTTCTGGCCAACACATGGTGCAGTCCACCACTGTCAGGAGGTGCGTGCACCCCTGTGATGGCGGGAGGGAGCCCACGAGGTCCACGTGAACATGGTCGAACCTCTTAGCCGGAATACGAAATGGCTCCAAGGGAGCATTCGTGTGTCTGTGTACCTTGGCTCGTTGGCATGCCACACAGGATGCAGCACACTCTCACTTGTTTGCGTAGGCTCGACCACACAAACTTCTCTCCCACCATTTTGACCGACACGCACACTCCTGGGTGCGCCAGAGTGTGAACCGACTCAAACACATGACGGCGCCACGTGACCGGGACCACCGGACGCGGGCGACCCGTGGAGACATCGCAGATTGGGGGGGGGGGGGGGCGCATCTTGCAGCACCCTGCTCTCCAGCCTTAACCCTGTTGGTCCAGACTGGAGCACGTGCACGTCTGCGTCACTAATCTGCTCCGCGGCCATGGCTGCGTAATCTATCCCCACGCAGACTGGGGCCACCACAGCGCACGAGAGGCAGTCCACCACCACATTCAGTTTACCCGCCACACGTTGAATATCGGTAGTAAACTGTGAGATCGCGGCCAGCTGTCTCTGCTGCCGGCCCGACCACGGTTCTGAAACCTTGACCATCGCGAATGTTAGCGGCTTGTGGTCCACGAACGCGGTGAAGCTGCGCCCTTCCAGCCAGAACTGGAAGTGGCGTATGGCCAGGTGGAGAGCCAGCAACTCTCTGTCGAACGCGCTGTATTTACGTTCGCTGTCGCGCAAAGTTCTGCTGAAAAAGGCGAGCGGCTGCCAAGCCCCGGCGACGCGCTGCTCCACGACAGCCCCTATGGCCACGTCTGAAGCGTCGGTGGTGAGCGCTATGTGGGCCGCCGGGTCTGGATGCGCCAGCAGTGCGGCGTTTGTCAGGGCTGCTTTAACTTCCGAGAACGCCCGCTCTCGCTCAGAGGTCCATTCGACCCTCTCCGCGGGTTTCTGTTTCTTGAGCGCGGCGTACAATGGTTGCATGAGCTGCGCCGCGTGGGGAAGGAAACGGTTATAAAAATTCACCATCTCCAAAAATTCCTGCAGCGCCCTGACCATCTGAGGCCGGGGAAAATCAGACACGGCGTGCACCTTGTCAGGCAGCGGGATCGCTCCTTCTGGAGAGACGCGGTGCCCCCCCCCAAAAAAATCAATCTCCGTCACACCAAACTGGCACTTCACCGGGTTGATTATTAACCCGTGCTCCTCCAACCTCTGGAAAACCGTCGTGAGGTGGGTTTCGTGTTAGTCTTCGGATGCACTGGCTACCAGGATATCGTCCAGGTAGACGAACACGAATGGGAGATCGCGCAGCACTGCATCCATCATGCGCTGGAACGTCTGTGCCGCTCCTTTTAACCCGAATGGCATGCGCAGGAACTCGAATAGACCGAACGAAGTTATTACCGCTGTTTTGGGTATGTCCTCAGCGGGCACTGGGACTTGGTGGTAACCGCGGACCAGGTCTATTTTGGAAAAAATGCGTGCTCTGGCAAGGTGAACGGAAAAATCCTGTATGTGGGGAAATGGGTAGCGGTCGTGCGCTGTGGCGTTGTTCAACCTGCGGAAATCCCCGCACGGTCGCCACGATCCCTCATCCTTAGGGACCATGTGTAGCGGGGATGCCCATGGGCTGTTCGAGCGCCTGATGATGCCCAACCTTTCCAGGTTGGCGAACTCCTCGCGCGCTATGGCCAGTTTAGCTGCGTCCAAGCGCCGAGGTCTTGCAAAAACGGGCGGCCCGGTGGTGGTGATAAAGTGCTCCACTCTGTGTTTAGCGATGGCCGCGGAAAACGTCGGGACCGTGAGTGCTGGGAACTGAGTGAGCAGTGTGTGGAACTTACCGCCTGTAGCTGTGACGTTGGCTTGTGCTGTTGCCTGGGTCACTCGAGCTATACAGGGGAGAGAGTCAAAGGACAGTGCATTAACTAGGCGCCTGTTAGCAACATCAACCAGTAAACCATGTGCACACAGAAAATCAGCCCCCAGGATATGGTAATTCAGTGCTGCTACGACAAAAGTCCACTCATATGTACGGCCGTGTAGAGATAAGAGCAGAGTCCTCTCACCAAAGGTCTTACTATCCGAGCAGTTTGCTGCCAACATCTCGGGGCCACTAGGTCCTGCCAGCCGGTCAGCGTAGGTCGGTAGGATGAAACTCTTCTGGGCTCCGGTGTCCACGAGGAAACGCCTCCCTGAGACGTGCGTCCGTCAAGTAGAGCAGCTTGTTCTCTTCACTGAGGGTCACAGCTGCTACCGACCCCCGGCCTTGGCGTTTCCTGAGCGCTTGAATTGGCACGGTGGCGCACATCTGCATGCCTTCTCTCCGAAGCGGCGGTAGTAGAAACAGAGCGTGTCTCTCTGGCGCTCCTTGGCCCCCGCTGCTGCTACCGTTGGTGGCTCCTCGCCTCCTCTGGTCGTCTCACTGGGCTCCGCCGCTGCCGCGTTGACTGTGATCGCCCTGGTGGTGAGGATGATCCGGTCTGCCTCCTGGGCTAGCGCACGGTAGTCGCGCGCGGCCAGCAACGGCGAATTGGCCAGAACCGCTCTCGCCTCTGTCGGAAGGTTCCGGAGGAAGAGGTGGGCAAACAGAAAGTGCCCGTCGTCTGTGCCCATTAACGCCAGCATTTTCTCCATCAGGTCTATGGCCGAACCATCTCCTAACTCGGTCCGCGTCAGGAGCCTCTCCGCTCTCTCACAGTCTGAGAGCGTGTAGCGCTGGATGAGCGCAGCCTTGAGCGCCTCATATTTGCTGCTGGCTGGTGGCTGATCGAGCAGGCTCGCTACCTGCTGAGCTGTGCGGGCGTCCAGCGGTGCGACCACATGGTAGAATCTGGTGTCGTCTGTTGTTACTCCCCGGAGGGCGAACTGGGCCTCGGTGAGGTGGAACCAAGAGCGCGGGTTGTGCTGCCAGAAATCCGGTAGCTTGACTGAAACCGCACACGCGTGGCTGGAGGTTCCAGTCCAGGCTGTCTGTGGGATGGCTGCCGCCTCGCTGTAGCTTCCTGACCGGGCCGGCTCCGGGGATCTTGCCTCGTGTTCCATAATACATCTTGGGTCACCAGTGTGGAGTGTGTAAATGAAGAGGCAGATTCATTTCAGACGATTTATTACACACTCACATCTCACAAGCAAAGAACAGACTGAACATTTCAGCAGGCACTCTCCTCTTAAGTTTCATGTCATTTCTCCACACACAAGATGACATTTGCATCACACTGCATTCAACCCCCTACGTCCTTGACTCCTTCCTGCTATCTCGCCAGGAACCTCCTGAGTATTCTTCTCCCATGTTTATCCACTGTCTCTTGTCTGAGATGCTAAATAATCTGGCTCCCCCAAGGTGCTAATGCACAACCTTTTGAGGCAATCACTGCGATCACACGATTTCTGTAACTGTTAGTGAGACTTCTGCACCTCTCAGCAGGTATTTTGGCCCACTCCTCATGAGCAAACTGCTCCAGTTGTCTCAGGTTTGAAGGGTGCCTTCTCCAGACGGCCCACAGATGTTCAATAGGATTTAGATCAGGGCTCATAGAAGACCACGTTAGAATAGTCCAATGTTTTGCTCTTAGCCATTCTTGGGTGTTTTTAGCTGTGTGTTTTGGGTCATTATCCTGTTGCAAGACCCATGACCTGTGACTGAGACCAAGCTGTCTGACACTGGGCAGCACATTTCTCTCTAGAATACCTTGATAGTCTTGAGATTTCATTGTACCCTGCACAAATTCAAGACACCCTGTGCCAGATGCAGCAAAGCAGCCCCAGAACATAACAGAACCTCCTCCATGTTTCACTGTAGGGACAGTGTTCTTTTCTTGGTATGCTTCATTTTTGCGTCTGTGAACATAGAGCTGATGTGCCTTGCCAAAAAGTTCCAGTTTTGTCTGGTCTGTCCATAGGACATTCTCCCAGAAGCTTTGTGGCTTGTTAACATGCAGTTTGGCAAATTCCAGTCTGGCTTTTTTATGATTTGTTTTCAACAGTGGTGTCCTCCTTGGTCGTCTCCCATGAAGTCCACTTTGGCTCAAACAACGACGGATGGTGCGATCTGACACTGATGTACCTTGACCTTGGAGTTCACCATGAATGTGTTTAGAGGTTGTTCTGGGCTCTTTTGTTACCATTCGTATTATCCGTCTTCTCCTGCGGCCACGTCCAGGGAGGTTGGCTACAGTCCCGTGGATCTTAAATTTCTGAATAATATGTGCAACTGTAGTCACAGGAACATCAAGCTGCTTGGAGATGGTCTTATAGCCTTTACCTTTAACATGCTTGTCTATAATTGTCTCTCTAATCTACTGAGACAACTCTCTCCTTTGCTTCCTCTGGTCCATGTTTAATGTGGTACACGCCATGTCAACAAACAGCACAGTGGCTACTTGTCACCCTTTAAATAGGCCGACTGACTGATTACAAGTTTGTAGACACCTGTGATGTTAAGAGGACACATCTTGGTTGAACATGTCCCTATGGTCACATTATTTTCAATCTTTTCTAGGGGTACCATCATTTTTGTCCAGGCCTGTTTCATGAGTTTGTTTTTTAAAGTAGTTCTGTTGAACCACAACTCAAAAGCATTGTCTGATGTTCATTGGTTAATTTTCATAGAATTTTTATTTATTACCACTTTTGTCAGATTCAAGTTATTTCTGTGACCATTGTGGGTTTTTCTTTCACTAACAGAGGGGTACCAACAATTTTGTCCACGTGTGGGACAAAGCTCAACTTCCATGGCTCTGTCAAGTTAGAAAAATACAGTATGAGCAGTTTGTGTTGCATTTATTGAGACCATTAGTGACTGGGAAAAAGCAGTATTTATTAAAGTAAGATATTTAATTTTAATTGCTGCACTCCATTTAGAGTCTCTGAACTTGTGATTTTATGTGTGAATATCAACATTTGTCAGTCTTTTTTTTTTTTTTTTTTTTTTTTTTTTAAATCTGAACTGCTTAAATATCCTGATTTTGTTTGTGTGTTTGTAGAATAAGAGCGAGCTGCTGCCCACCGTCCAGGCTCTGGAGTCTCTGGGATACGATCTGTACGCCAGCCTGGGAACGGCCGATTTTTACACAGAACACGGAGTTAAGGTAAGTTTCTAAAGTGTTCCTCTTATTTGGACCTCAGAAGAGGAACAGCGACTGCCTTTAGTTTGCCTGAACTTGTACGTTCAACTATAAAACCATTTATATCTCCAGTAATAAAGTGTGATTCCTGTCCAGGTGACTGCCGTGGACTGGCCATTTGAGGAGGAAGACAGCGAGTGCCCTACCAAAGAGAAGCAGCGCAGCATCATGAACTACCTGGAGGAGAACCACTTCGATTTGGTCATCAACCTCTCCATGAGAAACAGCGGTGGTCGGCGGCTCTCCTCCTTCGTCACCAAGGGCTACCGGACCAGACGCATGGCCGTCGACTACTCCGTCCCCCTCATTATCGACATTAAATGCACCAAGCTCTTCGTTCAGGTTTCTGCTTGTTTCTTTTTTCTTTGTTTTTTTTACTAGCAAAAACCTGCTCTAAAAGGATAGAAAATAACACCAAAAATCTTGTTTACCATTGCACTGGACCTTTACTGATCTGAAGTGCTTCATCTGCAGGCTCTAAATCAGATTGGCCGGTCCCCACCAGTGAAAACTCACATCGACAGCATGACGTCCCAGACGCTCGTCCGTCTGCCAGGTAAGTCACTGTAGCCAGCAGAAGAAAGTTTGATTGATTAGTTGTTCATTTGCCTATCATTATTATGGTGGAGTTTTTTTTTTTAAGGTGCAGCTAAAGCTTTGATCTTTAAAGCAGTGCTATGTAACTTTCCTGTTCCTGGTAGAAACATTGAAAAGACAACTGGCACAATCCCATTAGCCAGTCACAGGATGCTTCATTATTCGATGGCTAAAGTTGTGGCCTATGGTTGGCTAATGGGACTCGGGCTGTAAAACATGTTGTTGCAGTTTTTTCAGTGTTGCTACCAAGAACTGAAAAGTTACATATTAGGGATGTCCCATTCAAGACTTTTTGTCCCCGATACCGATCTGAGCCATTTAAATTTGAGGATACTGATAGTGATACTTGATACAATTTGATACCTAGATTTCCAACAACACAAACTACACACCATTAAGTACATTAATGTTTAAAAAAAAAAAAAATCAATGGCTTGTATTTATTTGACACTTAAAGGTGCGTTCAGACAAAACATGAAGTGAATTTTTTACGTGGCGCAATTGCATATACAGTCAATATAAAATGTGAATACACGCAAATTTACATCTGAGTGAGTCAGTTACGATAGCTAATCAGCCTTGAGATTCTGCTGTCAGCAGAGTAAAAGTATCAACACGGTAAACTGGTTTAAAAATGAGACTGCCACTCACCTGCAGACAGATGGACCGGAGCTCTGCAGCTGAAACGGGAGTATCTGTAGTTTCTGTCCTGCTACTGTTGTGCTAACGAGGGCTAGCAGCTAGCACTGTAAACAGCCGTCATCCAGGTGCAGTTTCTGGAGGAGGCAGTGACATTTTCCCAGCTGTGTGCCCCGCCTGCAGAAGTTATGAAGGCAACCCCTCTCGCTTGGATGCAGATTTGTGTGTTTATATTGCCTTTATATGTAATCACGCTGCATGAACAATTTGCACCTTGAGAGTATGCAAATCAAAGTAAGTTTTTTCTTGTTCTAATTCCAGGTCTGATTGACGTCCACGTTCACCTACGGGAGCCTGGGGCCACCCATAAGGAGGACTTCTCCTCTGGGACTGCGGCCGCTCTGGCTGGCGGCGTCACCATGGTTTGTGCGATGCCCAACACTTCCCCCGCCATCACTGATCCCAGTACTCTGGCTCTGGTACAGAAGGTAAACACATTTTCTATCACCTGGTGGCTGATGGTTTTTGGATCCAGCTGAAACATTTTGTGTTAAGTTTAGAAATAACAAAAAATAACCCTTATGTTTTGTGGCATCAGCTGGCTAAGGCTGGCTGCCGCTGCGACTACGCCCTCTACGTTGGCGCAGCTTCCGACAACGCCGCCGTCCTGCCACCCATCGCCAGCCAGGCAGCCGGCCTGAAGATGTATCTGAATGACACATACTCCACCCTGAAGATGGACAACGTATCTCTGTGGATGGAGGTACTGCAGGCTGAATCCAAATTAACATCATTCATGATTAAAATCTCCCCCCGATCAAACTTGTCTTCTTCTCTTCAAAGCACTTTGAGAAGTGGCCCAAACAGATGCCCATCATGGCCCACGCTGAGAAGCAGACAGTCGCCGCCATTCTGATGGTGGCGCAGCTGTACCAACGACCCGTCCACATCTGCCATGTGGCCAAAAAAGAGGAGGTTAGTAACCAGTGTGGAGCATTTTAGGGATGAAATAAAAACAATTTGGATGGTCTTTGCCAGTGTCCTGATGTCTCTCAATTCTCTGCTACGGTTTTGTTTGACTTTCAGATCCTCATAATTCGAGCGGCAAAGCAGAAGGGCATCCAGGTCACGTGCGAGGTGGCTCCTCATCACCTCTTCCTCTGTGAGGACAACGTGGCAGCAATCGGAGAAGGGCGAGCGCAGGTCCGACCCATGCTGGGCACGCGCGAGGACATGGAGGCTCTGTGGGAAAACCTGGACATTATCGACTGCTTTGCCACAGACCACGGTGAGGGGACTCATGTTTTCAGTCCAGCATCGTAGGAACAGCAGTAGCTTACGTAGGTGTAAATCCTGTAAAAAAAAAAAAAAAAAAAGAATTAAACTAAACTAAGATGGCCATAAAGCTGAATTCCACTCTGAACTGTCTAAATCTGCCTCGTTAGCTCCTCACTCTGTAGAGGAGAAGAACGGTGAGCGCCCTCCCCCTGGCTACCCTGGCCTGGAAACCATGCTGCCGCTGTTGCTGACCGCCGTCAGTGATGGACGTCTGACTCTGGATGACATCGTCACACGTTTGTACAACAATCCACGCAAGATCTTCAACCTGCCCGTTCAGGAAAACACCTATGTGGAGGTACACATACCATGATAGGGTGTTACCATGAACTTTCAGGGGGCCATCTCTTTTTTTTTTTTTTTTTTTAAATTACATTTATAATTGTCTGTCGTTCAGGTGGACCTGGAGCAGGAGTGGGTTATTCCTCAGGCCATGCAGTTCACCAAGTCCAAATGGACTCCGTTTGAAGGTTTAAAGGTGAAGGGGAAAGTCCGCAGGGTGGTTCTACGAGGAGAGGTGGCCTACATTGACGGACAGGTCAGCGCTCAATTTTTATTGGAGACTGTTGCTGATAACAACAAAGCATCAAGTTAATTTATCTTTACTGTTTGTTGATGATACGAGCACTCAAAACTCAATCCCCCTGGCAGATCATTTTCAAAATTTACAAACTTTAAGCTGTTTCAAGTAAATGAAATAACACCCATTTAAATGTTTTAACAGTTGAACTATTGCAGTGTCTGTTACCATCCACACTCATTGAAGATTAATGTGGTCCAGAGATGAGACTTTTTAGGAATCCCACTTGACTGGTCAGGAAGACGAGTTTGAGGAAACAAGAAAGAAAGATCAGGAAATTCATGTTCGGGGGCTTGTAGTACTGAACATTTGAGTATTCTAGGGTTTTACTTACAGCAGTTTGATAATATAACTGTTTTATATATACAGCAAATACATAATTGAATGTTTTTTATTAGGGCTGGGCAATTTGACCTAAAATCAGCATCACGGTTAATTGACCCTTTCACACCGGTTTCTTTTTTCCCCTCTCTTTTCCTCCCTTCTTCTCCCTTATAGTTCACTGACAACTCATAATTAAGCAATATTAAACCAGAGTGTAGTATCATACAGTGGGGCAAAAAAGTATTTAGTCAGCCACCAATTGTGCAAGTTCTCCCACTTAAAAGATGAGAAAGGTCTCCAATTTTCATCACAGGTATACTTTAACTATGAGAGACAAAATGAGGAAAAAAAAAATCCAGAAAATCACATTGAAGGATTTTTAATGAATTAATTAGTAAATTCCTCAGTAAAGTAAGTATTTGGTCACCTACAAACAAGCAAGATTTCTGACTCTCAGACCTGTAACTTCTTCTTTAAGAGGCTCCTCTGTCCTCCACTCGTTACCTGTATTAATGGCACCTGTTTGAACTCGTTATCAGTATAAAAGACACCTGTCCACAACCTCAAACAGCCAGACTCCAATCTCCACTATGGCCAAGACCAAAGAGCTGTCAAAGGATACCAGAAACAAAATTGTAGACCTGCACCAGGCTGGGAAGACTGAATCTGCAATAGGTAAGCAGCTTGGTGTGAAGAAATCAACTGTGGGAGCAATTATTAGAAAATGGAAGACATACAAGACCACTGATAATCTCCCTCGATCTGGGGCTCCACGCAAGATCTCACCCCGTGGGGTCAAAATGATCACGAGAATGGTGAGCAAAAATCCCAGAACCACACGGGGGGACCTAGTGAATGACCTGCAGAGAGCTGGGACCAAAGTAACAAAGGCTACCATCAGTAACACACTATGCCGCCAGGGACTCAAATCCTGCAGTGCCAGACGTGTCCCCCTGCTTAAGCCAGTACATGTCCAGGCCCGTCTGAAGTTTGCTAGAGAGCATTTGGATGATCCAGAAGAGGATTGGGAGAATGTCATATGGTCAGATGAAACCAAAATAGAACTTTTTGGTAAAAACTCAACTTGTCGTGTTTGGAGGAGAAAGAATGCTGAGTTGCATCCAAAGAACACCATACCTACTGTGAAGCATGGGGGTGGAAACATCATGCTTTGGGGCTGTTTTTCTGCAAAGGGACCAGGACGACTGATCCGTGTAAAGGAAAGAATGAACGGGGCCATGTATCGTGAGATTTTGAGTGAAAACCTCCTTCCATCAGCAAGGGCATTGAAGATGAAACGTGGCTGGGTCTTTCAGCATGACAATGATCCCAAACACACCGCCCGGGCAACGAAGGAGTGGCTTCGTAAGAAGCATTTCAAGGTCCTGGAGTGGCCTAGCCAGTCTCCAGATCTCAACCCCATAGAAAATCTTTGGAGGGAGTTGAAAGTCCGTGTTGCCCAGCGACAGCCCCAAAACATCACTGCTCTAGAAGAGATCTGCATGGAGGAATGGGCCAAAATACCAGCAACAATGTGTGAAAACCTTGTGAAGACTTACAGAAAACATTTGACCTCTGTCATTGCCAACAAAGGGTATATAACAAAGTATTGAGATGAACTTGTTATTGACCAAATACTTATTTCCACCATAATTTGCAAATAAATTCTTTAAAAATCAGACAATGTGATTTTCTGGATTTTTTTTGTTCTCATTTTGTCTCTCATAGTTGAGGTATACCTATGATGAAAATTGGAGACCTCTCTCATCTTTTAAGTGGGAGAACGTGCACAAATGGTGGCTGACTAAATACTTTTTTGCCCCACTGTATCACTGCGGTGTGGTAGTAAATGTGCAAATTATAATAAAGAGTTGGCCTGTTGTCATTTCACACACAAATTAAAAATTGTCCAGTGCAGAAGTCAGTGTTCATTTACATACCTCTTGAGGGTTTGTGGGTCATGTGACTTGTGATGGAAGCCAATTAGCTTGTTAGCTGCATTGGTGGAGTCCTTCTGTGCAGCCATGATTGTGTTACTACCACATAGTGATTATGAGTCTCTTATCAAGTTCTTAAATTGCAGCCTTAGTTTGTACATTTTGCCGTTCATTTTCCACCGTAAAACGGTTCAGCTGACGTGGATAGCTGTTAGCGGCTAACAGCGACTTAGCTTCAGGCATCTACATGTTAGTTTCCACACACTTTGTTCACTTTTTCTTGGTGGCATCTTCAGATGAAATAAAGCGTAAATCATCGCATACTATGTGGATGGAGACCACATCTCTTTTCTTTACAAGTTGTTTTATTTTTTCTGTAGTGTTCTGCTGCTTCCAAATAGCACCAACTGCGCTGCTTCCAGGGTGTGGAGTTACGTGTCCATACACAACTCCGTGGGTATGTCTTAACGAGGCTATATGAAAAGGTGTCTATACACACACACACACACAGCAGGGAGAGGGAAAAAACCAGCATAAGCAAGATTATGTCAGTTTTACACCCCAAACGTTGATTTCGGTTTTATTTCAGTTACTCGCCCAGCCCTATATTGTATAGTGTATCTAAAGTTCAAGGAAGATCTCTCTGCCTTTGAACATTTTCTATCCCTGCTGACCTGTGTGACCGGACTGTCTGGTGGATAATCTGTCCTCTCCTTCAGGTTCTGGTACCTCCTGGTTATGGTGAAGATGTGAAGACATGGACCAGCGCTCCCATCCATTCTCCTGAACCTGTTAAAGAAACTCCAATGGTAATAAAAGTGAATATGCAGAGATTACTCTGCTAGTTTGTATGCATCAACCAGCTGGTCCTCTTTATAAATCCTGTCAGACTCCTGAACACCGGCGGCCGACTCCTCCCCGCGATGGAATCCGAACCCGAGGGGTGAGCCCTCGCCGTGGCGCTGGAGAGGCCCGATACCTGCTGCCTCCACGTGTCCACCGCTCCTCTGATCCTGGGCTGCCACCAGGTGCTACAAATCCCACAATGCTTTAGCACTTAGGGTTTTTATATATCAGGTCTTACTGTCTGCACAGAGTCCCCCACCTACTGTATGTGTCTGTTTATAGCTAGTTAATTCCCCAGTGGAGTAAACATGTTTTGCCGGTTTCGTTTGTAGAGTTGGTGATGCTCCCAGTGGCCGGTGCCAGTGAAGGTTACAGCCATCCACCCCCTCTGTCCAGGCTGCTCTCCCCTCAGTCGGGGCCAGGACAGATTCCCCCTGGGCAGGCGCCGCACTTCCAGACGTCTCCTCTACTGCACCCGATGGTGGGTCAGCACATCCTGTCTGTCCAACAGTTCAGCAAAGAGCAGGTACATGAACGGATGCACGACACCACAACATGATACTGATGGATGCAGAGAAATGGTCGCAGTTCCTCTTTTTACAGCGCCAGGTTTGTGTTTCAGATCTCTCACCTCTTTAATGTCGCCCACACGTTACGGCTGCTGGTTCAGAAAGAACGGAGCCTGGAAATCCTAAAGGTATCATCAAAAATCTTTACTCCCTTCATGCATTATTTATTTAAGTTAAAAAGCTGCCAGAGTTGTTGTATCCAGACTTGAAGTGTGGAAAATTTTGGAGCAACTTTAAATTGAAATCTCGTCATTCTTGTTTCACTACAAACTCTTCTCTTCACCATCTCCTGTCCAGGGTAAGGTGATGGCCTCCATGTTCTATGAGGTCAGCACCCGTACCAGCAGCTCCTTTGCAGCGGCCATGCAGCGCCTGGGCGGCTCCGTGGTCCACTTCAGCGAGTCCACCTCGTCCTCTCAGAAGGGAGAATCACTGGCCGACTCAGTGCAGACCATGAGCTGCTACACCGACGTCCTGGTGCTCCGTCATCCCACTCCTGGAGCTGTGGAGGTAGGTGTCGGGACTGAGTGGAGTGGTCAGTTGTGAAGTGTGAATGTACAATGCTGGAAAAAGTGACAAATTTATGAGGTGAATTGCACATTTATAAAACGGCACAAAAAGTCGCTCAGTCTCACAAATTTTCAAGATGGGAAAAAGTCACAATTTTGTGAAACTGAGGGGAAAAGTCACAAATTTTTGAGGGTGGGAAAAGTTGCAAATTCACAAAAATTTGCGGGAAAAAGTTGCAGATTTACAAAATTGAGGATGAAAGTCACAAATTACAAAACTAGAGGGAAAAAACTGGAATTTTGTGAAACGGGGGGGGGGGGGGGGTGTTGCAAATTTTTGAGGGTGGGAAAAATTGCAAATTCTTGGAGCTGTGGAGGAAAGTTTCAAATTTCACAACTGGAGGAGGAAAAGCTGCAAATTTATAGGATGGAAAAAAAGACAAGTTTATAAAATTGGGGGGGGTCACAAATTTATGAAATGGTGGGGGGGAGTCACAATTGTACAAAACTTGGGGGAATGTTGCAAATTTATGAGGATGGGAAAAAAAATTGAAATTCACAAAACTGGAGGGAAAAAGTTATAAATGTGCAAAGGGAGAAGTCAGAAATTCATGAATTGGGGGATAATTTTATGAGCCTGGAGACATTATTTTGGAGGTGTGTGTGTGTGTGTGGGGGGGGTGTTAAGTATACTGGAAGTCCATATCTGGCCCCTAGGCCTGGACCTCTGTGTTACAGACATTTCCATACTAAGATGCTCTTCCGTCTGTACAGCGCGCTTCTTGTCATTGCCGTAAACCGGTGATCAATGCTGGCGACGGCGTGGGGGAACATCCGACCCAGGCCCTGCTGGACGTCTTCACCATCAGGGAGGAGCTGGGGACGGTCAATGGCATGACGGTAAAGGAGAATTAACTAATGGTCAACTGAGAGTAAAGCTACAGCGTATGTAAAACTAAACCATTGTAACTCTACACGTTTTCTACCAGATAACGATGGTTGGAGATCTGAAACATGGCCGCACGGTCCATTCTCTTGCCAAACTGTTGTGTCAGTACCGCATCACTCTGCGGTATGTATCTCCCAAAAACCTCCACATGCCAGCAGAGATCGTCAGCTATGTGGCTTCTAGGGGCATCAAACAGGTGGGCACTAAAATCATCCAAGCAGCAAGCAAGCGACTCAAGTTTTCACTTTATATGAATGTATGTGAGTTTTGTGATCCTTTTAATAAATGAAAAACATACAAAAAATTACTACCTTTTTTTTTTTGCAGGAGGAGTTTGACAGCATAGAGGAGGCTCTTCCTGAGACTGATGTCCTCTACATGACCAGGATCCAGAAGGAGAGGTTTGCGTCTGAAGAGGAGTACAAGGCTGTAAGTATTATTTTATTTAAAAAAAAAAAATAGATATAAAATTCCCCATCATCAATCATTAGATTTTCCACAGAACCTTTTTTAGTGGCACGTTGTAGTCATCCTCAGAAATGGTTTATAAAGCTGCAGTTCACTCAGTGACCTTGGGTGGATATTTCATGTCACTATTGGGGCGGACTATAAACAGAACATTTTTTTTCCATAGTCAAGATTGAGGGGGACACTATAGGTCAGGGGTGTTCAATCATGTGCCATGGAGGGCCAAGACCCTGCAGGTTTTCTCTTCTACCCAGGCTCTTCAGCAGGTGTTTTCACTTATCAGCAATCAGTGGGAAGACATTCAGTGGAATCTGCTGCTGAAGACACTGGTTGGAGGTGAAGCCTGCAGGGTCTTGGCCCTCCATGGCACATGATTGGACACCCCTGCTATAGGTAGTCGGGGCCCGATGCAAGATTGTGTTTAGAGGCCCTTATTTTTATAAATGGGGAAGAGTTCACACCCTTTTAAATAAAAACAAACTTGAGCCATTGTCTAGATGAATGAAAAATGAAAATTTAAGGCATTAGGTCGACTAAAAACTTAACCAGCATTCATATGAATGTTGTACATTTAAAAGAAAAAAGTCACAAATTTAGAACAAAAAAGTTGCAGATTTATGATGAGAAAATGAATGCATTTACAAGAAAAAAATAAATTCATGTGAAAAAGTTGCAACTTTACAAAAGTAGCAAATTTATGAGAAAACACTTGCAAATTTAAAAGAAAAAAGTAAATTTACAAGAAGTCACAATTTGATTTAAAAAAAAATGCAACTTTACAACAAAAAAGTGCAAATTTAAAAGAAAAAATTGACAGTTTGAGAAAACAGTGGCAAATTTAAATGGAAAAAGTTGCAAATTTACAAGAAAAAAGTTGCAAATGTATGAGGGGAAAAAATAATCAAATTTATGAGGAAAAAAGTTGCAAATTTATGAGAAAAAAGTTGCAAATTTACAAGAATTGTTCCAAACTTGCAAGGTTTTTTGCATTTAGCATGGGTGCTCCAAAGTCTTCTGTAACTTGATATTAAAGGTTTGTGATGATATTGGGGAGGGGGTGGGGACAATTCTGTTTTTTCTGCGTTGGAGGGGACATCCCCCCATGTCACTAAAACCAGTGTTTTCAGTAGTTTCATGCAGTACCTTTAAAGGTCCCATTAAATGCAAAATTGGATTTTTTGTGAGTTTTTTATCTGCTAAAATGCATCCGCATGTTTGATTTGGCAAAGGTTTTACGTCGGATACCCTTCCTGACACAGATGACATATATGTAGAGGTATGAAGATGTTTAGGAGAGATGGCAGTGGACTTTTTACCCAGAGCTGCGTTCCGATCACTCAATAGTGTACCCCGAAGTGGACTGCACAGGGTATCTGCCATATTAACTGAGACTCCAAATCAAAGGAAGTGAACGATCTTCACTTCAAAGGGAACTGACAACTGTGCAGGGAAGAAGTGAACAACGGTACATCACTTCACCGGAAGTTCACAAGAAAATTACCCATAAGCCATTGCGCCTCAAATACGAGTAAAACAAACTATTGTTGCTAACATTATTAACAAGCTAAACTGATGTTGGTTATTGTTTATATCAACTGATTGTAATAAAAATATATTTATATTAATATTTCATTTAGGAAATATAAATTATCCACCATAGTATCAGTACGTGTCTATGGTTACCATGGTAACGTAAGGAGGAGGGATCTGACGATTACAGGGTGTTTAAAATGGAGAAATTTTTTGAAGGGAAGTTAACTTCACTCATATTCCCTGAGAACGGAGTAGGGAATACAGTTAAAGTACACTGTGGATCGGAATGTAGCTCAAATTGTTTAACACAATCTTGGAGAGTGAGAGGATGCCTGAGGAGTGGAAAAGAAGTGTTTTGGTACCAATTTTCAAGAACAAAGGTGATGCTCAGAGCTGTAGTAACTACAGAGGCATCAAGTTGATCAGCCACACTGTGAAGATATGGGAAAGAGTTGTTGAAGCCAGGTTAAGGGGAGAGGTGACAGTCATTGAACAGCAGTATGGTTTCATGCCAAGAAAGCGTACTACAGATGCAATGTTTGCTTTAAGAGTGTTGATGGTGAAGTATAGAGAAGGTCAGAAGGAGCTGCACTGTGTCTTTGTGCATCTAGAGAAAGCATAAGATAGGGTGCCAAGAGAGGAAGTGTGGAACTGTATGAGAAAGTCAGGAGTGGCAGAAAAGTATGTGAGGATGGTGCAGGACATGTATGAGGACAGCGAGACGGTGGTGAGGTGCGCTGTAGGAGTGACGGATGGATTCAAGGTGGGGGTGGGATTACATCTGGGATCGGCTCTGAGCTCCTTCTTGTTTGCCATGGTGATGGACAGGCTGACACACGAGGTCAGGCAGGAGTCTCCGTGGACCATGATGTTTGCAGATGACATTGTGATCTGTAGTGAGACTAGGGAGCAGGTGGAAGAGAACCTGGAGAGGTGGAGTTATGCTCTGGAGGGAAGAAGAATGAAAGTCAGTACAAGCAAAACGGAATACATGAGTGTGAATGAGAGAAAGGCAGGTGCAACGGTGAAGGTGGAAGGAGTAGAGGTAGTGAAGGTAAATGAGTTTAAATACCTGGGGTCAACCATCCAAAGCAATGGAAAATGCACAAGAGAGGTGAAGAATAGAGTGCAGGCAGGGTGGACTGGGTGGAGACGAGTGTCGGGTGATTTGTGACAGAAGGGTAGCAGCGAGAGTGAAAGGGAAGATTTACAAGTGAGACTTGCTATGATTTATGGTTTGGAGACGGTGGCGCTGACAAAAAGACAGGAGGTGGAGCTGGAGGTGGCAGAGTTGAAGATGCTAAGATTTTCATTGGGAGTGACTAGGAGGGACAAGATTAGAAATGAATATATCAGAGGGACAGCTGAGGTTGAGCAGTTTGGAGACAAAGTAAGAGAGGCAAGACTGAGATGGTTTGGACATGTGCAGAGGAGTGATAGTGGATATATTGGATAAAGGATGTTGAAGGTGGAGCTGCCAGGCAGGAGGAAATGAGGAAGACCACAGAGAAGACTCATGGATGTAGTGAAGGAGGACATGGAGAGGGTTTGTGTTTGAGAGGAAGATGCAAGGGATAGGGTGAGATGGAGGCAGATGATCCGCTGTGGAGACCCCTAAAGGGAGCAGCCGAAAGAAGAAGAATAATCTGCTAAAATGCATCCATGGGTCACATGTATACTGTTAACTTTGGCCGTTTGACTAACCCCCCCCCCCCCCCCCCCCCCTCTCTGTCAGTGTTTTGGTCAGTTTGTCCTCACTCCTCACATCATGACTGGAGCCAAAAGGAAGATGGTGGTTATGCATCCTCTGCCCCGGGTCAATGAAATCAGGTAAAGGACACGTATTTTAATTATTTTACCACATGACCACTGTTTGGGTCTTCTAAAATAAAGTTATCACTGGAATCTGTATGAAGATAAAAGGATGAGGAGTTGTTTATGTGAGTGTATTTAGCATATTAACTTTTTAGTCATTTTTTTCCCTCTTTCTCAGTGTGGAGGTGGACACAGACCCGAGGGCGGCATATTTCCGTCAGGCTGAGAATGGCATGTACATCCGAATGGCACTGCTGGCCACTGTACTGGGCCGATAACATTCCACGCTCCTCAGACACAGGACCAACGTCTTTTCTCCTGAGTATAGGCGTAATTTATGGGGGATGGGGGGGTTCCAACCTCCACCCCCCCCCCCCCAAAAAAAAAAAAAAAAAAAAAAAAATCAAATCCATCCAATATAACCCCACCCCCAATAACCATATAATTTTGATTAATAAAAAAAATCTGCAAGCGAGTATGAAGAAGTTGTCATTTTTTTCATTTGCAAGCAACGAAAAGTATTATTTCTAATAATCAAACAATGGCCCCCATTCCCTGCAGACTTGGTATTGCCCAACCGGTCCATGTGCCTTCTGTGGTCAACACTCATTTGTAGGGGCGGCAGGTGAGGATGCTCGTCTCTGTCTAGAATACATTCAGCTCACAAGTGAGACAGAATGAAAAGAGCTCCATGAAGGGCAACAAACCATTTTAAATTGTTGGTTGTCAAATAAAAGTACAAACCCCTTTGTCCAAAAGGAGATAAATATATTGTTGTGTTAGCTGGTGAATTGTTGTCTGAAGTTAGCTGGTTGCTAGTTTGCTAATGTGAGTTAAAGCTATGGGAGTACACCACAGAATAAATGCTGCCTGGTCGGATTTAGCTGGTCTGAGAAATGATTAGCTCTTCTCATGCAAATTTGGGCTTTACATTGTATTAATCATTCATGAAATGTGAGCAGAATGAATTTGTTTGTCAACTGTTAGAATGAAATTTACACGTTTCAGTACTCAGAACGTTAGCAGCTCTGAACATTTATCAAGTACAAGCAAAATCTCTGTACCACTGGTCCTTAAATATAAATGCATTTAAATATTGCTTATCATCCCCACAAAATTCAAGTTAACCCGAAACTGCATTTTTAAAATGTCATCATTGTGATAATTATTCAATTAGAAAGCAAGTTTTACCACTTTCAATTACAGACTAAGTCACTCTGAAGGCTAATCTTAAATATGCACGTTAAAAGAAATTGATTATTTTCCCTGCAGATCATTTTCAGATCTTCTGTCTTCTGTTAAAATACCACAGCTGCACAAGAGTATCTAAGTGAATATACAGTATAAGAAATAAACACCAAATAGATGAATGAAAGAACAGATGCATTTCATCAACCTAAACTTTTTAAAATACTATCTCATTAAGGAAAATACAGCACTGTAAATTTTATCCACATGCATAATGGGTTAAAATGAGTTCAAAAGCGCTGCAATACAGAATCACTGTTTACATACCTGCCAACTACTCCGGTTTTGCCGTAATGGTTCCGGTTTTCAAGACCCCATTCCGGGTTACGGCTTTATTAATCAAAATTACGGTTTTTCACTAAAAATTCAGTCAAAAATTTTAAATCGTAAAAAAAACACGAAAGCAATTCCAAACACGAGATCGCTAGGAATCGTATCTAAATTTAGAACATAGTAGCGTCAGTAGCGTTTCTTTTCGTGGTTCGCTGCTACGCTTTACCTGAAGCGTTTGCTAAGCTAACGCTATCGCTATTGAGGGTATTGAGGTTTCTATTCTCGCGAGAAATCCCGGAGAGGCGTGCGTACATGGCGAGATGTAAACACGATGTAAACTGCTGCAGACGTTCACACGACTGCACTTCAGCCCTGGCAAATGGACCATGGATTCGAAATCTAAAGGGAGAATACATTTTATATAATGCCTAAGATTCTGAAGAACATGTGCTGTGTAACTGCAAGCCTTGTCATGCTTAGTGTATCATGTAAACACATAAAATATCAGAGCGATTTTGCCGTCTTTTACGCGCGTGTCTGTTAAACAGTGCTGATATTTCTAGTCTTCTAGTTACCTCCGCCAAGGAGGTTATGTGATCATCAGCGTTGGTTTGTCTGTTTCTTTGTTAGCAAGATAACTCAAAAAGTTATGGACGGATTTTCATGAAGTTTTCACAGATTGTCAGAAATGGGGTATCCTACAGATGATTAGATTTTGGTGGTGATCCGGATCACCGTCTGGATCCAGGAATTTTTTAAAAGATTCTTTTTTTTTTTTAATTTAACATTGCGAGATAGGGCCATTTTCAATATTTTATTTATGATGTTAAACACTGTATGGGGGGAACTGTGGCGCTTGGCGGAGGTCTGTGCTCTCAGAGTGCTTTTCTAGTATTCATAATACATCTGGCCTATTTGAAGTTCTATGCAGTGTTAAAATAGTCTTTTGAATGCAAATTTAATGAATGAATGAATCTTTATTTCGGATAGATTAAAAGTAAAGATTAAAAACAAAAATCCAACAAGGTCAAATTAAACAATAACTCCTCTGATTATACAGTTCAACATAAGTTATCTGAAATGGGTGATGGCTGAAGCCGCAGCTTATATTGCCCACCCATATTCCATCCAAGAATTCAAAAGAAAAACAAAACAAGAGCGATTACAATTCAGAACAAAGCTAAGACAAAATGTGACAAAAAAAAACTAACACCACAACACAGACTGGATATGACAATCCTTATGTGATTTTACATGTCATCTTGTATATATGTTTGGAGTATTTCTTCCTTTAGTTTTTGTTTAAATTGTCTAAGCGTTGTACATGATTTTAATTCAGATCCAAAATCGTTCCATCATCTGACTCCTTGCACTGAAACAGTGTTGCTTGGTGGTAGTTCTCACTGAAGGTTTTTGAAATATACATGTTCCTCTGAAATGATATCGTTTCTCCCTTATTTGGAACAACTTTTGGATATTTGCGGGCAGTGATAGATTCTTCACTTTAAACATTATTACTGCAGTTTTAAAGTCAACCAGATCTTTCACCTTGAGAGCTTTTAATTTAAGAAAAAGTGGGTTTGTTGGTTCCCTGTAAGCTGCTTTGTTTATTATTCTAATAGCTCTCTTCTGAAGCATAAAGACTGGATATATGTTTGTTTTATATGTATTTCCCCATACTTCAGTACAATATGTCATGTATGGGAGTATTAATGAATGATACAAAGTATATAATGTGGGTTGTTGATTCAGCAAGTATTTCGCTCTGTGTAGTATTGCAATTGATTTAGATATTTTACCTTTAATATATTTAATATGTGACTTCTATGTCAAATGCTTATATTTGTTTGTCACTGTGGCCCCTGGACCCCGGCTAGCTACTAGGCTTTTCATGTTTGAAAGTTGAAGAAATATGAGGTTGTTAGCTACATTCTAACTTGATTTAATGCTAATATTTGTTTGGCGTCGGGGGGGCTTTGCCCCCCTGAACCCCCCACCAGGACTTTGTCCTGGACCTACCGGGGCCTACGGCCCCTGGACCCCAGCTAGCTACTAGGCTTTTCAGGTTTGAAAGTTGAAGAAATATGAGGTTGTTAGCTACATTTAACTAGATTTAATGCTAATATTTGTTTGGCAAATACTAGCATTATTATTATTAGCATTAGCATTATTAGCATTAGCATCGCCCCCTGGACCCCGGCTAGCTACTAGGCTTTTCAGGTTTGAAAAGTTGGCAGGTATGTGATTAATCTGGAATTTAATTATTGAGCTTAAAGTTACATTTCTAGTTTTCCATTCCCATTTTATTTAATCACAAGATAGCATCACTATAAATTCAAGAAATCTCTGTGTCTGTCTGTCTGTGTCAGATCATAGGCCGCCTATGATGTTCCTATGATGTCTGCCTGATATCCAATGATGTTCCTATGATGTCACCGATCATAGCACTGTCTACATGTTGTCTGTATGACGTCAGATAAATCGTAAGGCTGATGTTCCTATGATCTCTGAAGGATGTCTATGATGTCATCCTTCTATGATGCAGGACTCGCTAAAAGACATACGGTATATACATATAGACACAGGTAAGCAACATAACACAGAACAGTAACAAGCAGGAGAAGAAGTAACAAGCAGGGGCAAACAGAGATGGCAGGGCATGGTTACAGAAAATGTGATGGGCGGGGCTGCACAGATAATCACACACAGGGGACCAGAGGGGAGAGGAGACCAAGGCAATGATGATGATAATAATAATGATGATATGTTGATTAACTTAAACTAAGGGGAAGACCAATGAAGAAATAAATATGCAAGACAGAATAACAATAATAGCAACCCAGGATAATAACAATAAGGTGAAATACAGAGAATCCAAACTTAAAGTGAGGATGTGGGCTGGGACCCATGCCCTGGAGAAAAGGAATATCACTCTATATATAATTCAAGAAATCTCTGTCTGGCATGATGTCATGATGTTACGATCATAGGACTCGCAAAAATTAATAATAGGACTTGCAATGAGATCAAAGGCTGGCTTCACTCACGATCATAGGACTCACTATGACATCATCAAAAATCAAAGGCAGGCATTACTCATGATCAGAGCACTTGCTATGACATTATCAAAGATCAAAGGCAGGCATCAAGGAACGAGTGGTGACGTCATAGATCCAAGGCAGGTTTCACCATGGTTGCTGTTGCCATGGTAACAGTAACTTTCTACGGGCATGCAGAAATGTTTGCTTACACTTGCTTTCTATGGGCATGCACGGGTATGCACTAGTTACACAAATTAGGCAGTGATCAAACACTGAGATATTGATGCTTATTATCATCACTTCACTAAGGTGAAGGTACGAAACAACCTGCTCTGCAAGCTCGCTGGTGCAAAATGGGGGGCGGCAGTCTCCACCCTGCGCACCTCAGCACTGGCCCTTTCATACTCTGTAGCAGAATATTGTGCCCCTGTCTGGTCCAGGTCATCTTACACACACCATGTAGACACCCAGCTCAACTCAACCATGAGAACTATAACTGGAACAATCCGCTCAACACCACTCCCCTGGCTCTCTGTACTGTCAAACATAGCCCCTCCACACATCCGGCGAGCAGCATTAACTCAAAGGATGCTCCAAAAAGTTAAAGATTCTCCTCACTTACCAATCCATGCAGATATCTACACTCCACCCACTGCCCGACTTTCATCCAGACGGCCGATTTGGAAAAACCCTCCCCCAGCTGACTTTACCATCCAGACAGCTTGGCAAGAGGAATGGGAGACCAAGGAGGTCCCAAACAAACAGCTGGTGATAAACCCCAACCAACAGGTCCCGGGCACCAACCTCCCAAGGAGACAGTGGTCTACACTCAATCGCTTCAGGACTGGACATGGCCCCTGCTTGGCCAGCCTTTACAGATGGGGCAGTAGCCCTAGCCCACTGTGCGCATGTGGAGAGGAGCAAACAATGGAACACATCATAGAGGCTTGCCCGCTCCAAAGACTGGAAGGAGGATTACACACCCTCCATACAGCAAACCAGGAGGCAACTGCTTGGCTTAAGGACTTTGCATTCGCTAAATAAATAAATAATCATCACTGTATAGTGATTTAGCACCTAGTATAACTACATTCATCACCTTAACAATAAAGGAAGCGCTAAAACTAAATAAATTGATAAAAAGTTGCAATGCTTCTTCCAGCATTTTTTTCTCGCAAGATTTGTCATGTCCTTAAGCCTGTTGCTTTTTCTGTATGGTCACTTCAGTATTGTATATATATATATATATATCTCAATTAAAAGCATATTATAAACCCATTTAAAGTTAGAGCTGTCCTCACTTCCAACTTTTGGGGCTCCAAATATTCTGTCCAATCTTTTTTCTCCCTTAGTAAACATCCATCAGTGTTTTATGTAGCACTGTGACATTTCTAATGTCACTTGTTTGTGTGTGCAACTTTGTCATATTTTTACAGCTTTTCTTGTAAATCGGAGACATTTTTTCTTGTAAATTTGCCTACTTTTTGTATAAAAATGCAGGATTTCCCCCATGTTGTTTTCCACCTAAATTCACAGTTTCTCATGAAAATGTAGCATTTTTCTCAAGTTTGCATTTTTTTTTTGTCATGGAAAATAAGCCTTTTTCCTTACATATTTGCAAAATCATTTAAATTTCTGATTTTTTTTGACTATCATCAAGTTGCTACTTTCTTGTGAAATTATACTATTTCCTCCTAAATTTGCATGTTTTTTTTCTGGTATATTTATTTACCTTTTTTGGGGGGGGGGTTTGACTGTCATTGTAAAAAATTGAATGTCTAAATAATGAATCCACAGTAAGTTTTTATTACCAGGATTATTTAGTCGCAAATCTATTCACAAATTTACTGTGAGTAAATCTCAGCACACCACACCTCGTCTCTGTAGGCAGGATAACTTACTTTTGGCATAGTCTAGCTGACTAAATCACAGTAGTTGTCCTTAATTCATCTGCTTGGTAAGAAACAGCCACATGGTGGCAAGTGGTGACATCATAAATTAATGAAAACACATTTAGTCATGTCAGAATAAATATGTTAATCACTGTTATGTCTGTATATGGAGCCAAGGATAAGGCCAGGTGTCGAACTGAACACACACGTTTATTATAGAGGCATTGTACAGCATTGGCGCAGCAGAAGAGGTGGCAAAGAGACCGCCCCTCCTGCCTGCTGCCCTCTTATAGCTGTAGGTGGTGGCAGAACTGGAAGGTGGAGCCACCACCAGTACCACACAAATAAAACTTCAAACTCTAACATAACATTCTCCCCCCTTCACAAAAGCCAAAACACACACACAAGTCAGACCCACCCTAATTTGGAACCCGAATCATGCACTAAAAGTAATGATGCAACACAAATGGCCTAACGCAGTCATTCCAAAATAACTAAAACTAAGGGGAGATGGGTAGACTGCCACCAAGCCCCACACAGTGAAACGGGTTATTCTACCGCTTGTACTTTAAATAAGTCCACTTAACACAAAATACCACCGTGTCTTACTTTAAACATATCAAATTAATCCCCATGAACATCAAAATATACACATGTACAACAGCTAAACCAGAAACCAACAATCAGCTTATGACACACACAGAACTGATTTAAACACACATACAACAGGTAACCTATAAACAAACGGCTGGAGAACCCAAGTCCATGGGCTCCTGGACCGCCCAGTCATCAGTCCGCAAATGGAGACAGCCAGCCTCCCAGGCCGCAGCAAGTCTCTTCAGCACCGGTGCGCCTCCTCTTCATCACCACCGGCCAGTGCGCTTGTTTAGGCCCACGTCCCACAGTTGCCTCCTGGGCATGCTGCAGCTTGTTCAGGTGCCCCCACGAACCATCTAGCAGATGAGCATCCTTCCGTTTGGCCATGATGCATGACCATCCCTGGTGCTCCTCCGACCACAGACTAGCCTGTACCTGCCATGGTTGCCTCTCCTCCTGAATCCAGTCCTTGACCCCCAGAGGGGTTTTGCTCGGCTTGCAGGGTCTCTGCTTGGCACATTGTTCTACCGTGCCTCACGGTCCGGCCCCAACCTCTTAATTCCGCCACCGCCATTGTGACCCCTTGTTCACTGGTACCTTTCAGCCAAACTCCGGGAACAGATGGAGCCAGCCTCTCGATGTTGCCCGTCATCACAGGCGTACCACTGTGCCGCCCAGTGCCCTCGTCCAGGGTGACTTGAACTCTGGCACAGGGACCCTCCTGTGATGACCCTGAGTAATATTGGTCTTGCTCACTCTCCAGGGTGCCAGGCAGTTCCTCATCCCACACTGTGCCATCTACCACTCCCAGGATCGGACAGCCCCACGTCTTGGCTGATTTGCGCCGAGCCGTCAGTTCCAATGCTCCCACCGTGGCCAGCCATCCTCCTCCACAACCACAAAGTGGCGCCGGGTCCTTCTCAATTCTGACGTGCGGGGAAAAACATCTCATGGTCGTCCAATCTGGCATGGAGCCCACCACTCCCGCATCAATCCACAACAACACTTCCATCCCGTCCAACTGCATCATACAGTATGCGTGACCATTGGTGTTCGGAGGGAGACACAGCATGAACAACCGTGAGGGCGCAAGAGTCCTCTTTGTGCCACGGACCTCCTCACTCAGCTCTGTGGCATGCCCTGGTGACATGAAGCAAGTGGCCACACGAGCACTCCGCTCTTGCCGAACAATCTTCGTCTCTGAAACGGTGCTCTGTGGACCCACAGCCCTCACCTTTGGGCTTTCCTGGGGTGGACGTCACATTCACAGTGGTAGTGTAATCCTCCACACTTCCCACACTGACCGGATCCACTGCATGTACAGTCGGCCGTGATCCCAGATGTCGGTGCGACAAGCACTCACCTCCAGTGACAGTTTATCTGTAGCTTCCAACTGTTGAGCTAACCCGATGACTGTGGGTAGCATCAATTCGCCCGAAAACACAAGCAGCTTTGACCCTATCGCAGCGCCATTGGTATACTCCGCCAACTGGTCGCGAATCACCTCCTCTCCCAGTAATCCAAGCTGGCACTCGCTGACCACCAGCTCCAAGTCTGCCACAAACAGGTGAATAGACTCGCCCACCAGTTGGCAGCACTGTTGAAACCGAATCTCGCAAACCATGGCGTTTTCCAGGGTGTGAAAATAGCACGCCATTAGCTCAACCACTGCAGCAAAGCTATCACAGTCACTCAGAGTGCTCAGAACATGCTGTTCCTCCATCTCAGGATTGTGCACCAACAACTCAAGTGCCCACAACTCCTCCAGCTTCCCGAGTTCCAGTGCCACCACGTACGTCCGGAAAGCGGCACACCCCCTCGGCCAGTGGACCGGTGGCTCATGAAGCTGACTATAAACACGGTAAAAATACTCAAGACTCCACCAATCAGGACATAAGACAAAGATATAAGAGAAAAAATAAAGAGATAAGAGAAAAGGGTCATATTAAAAAAGTTAAACTAAGTCAAAGAGATTAAAAACTCAAAAGTCTAAAACCCAATAAAAGATTTGGAACCCAAATAAAAACTACAAAAATAAATAAATATAAAATGAAAACTGATAAATAGATAACTAAATTATGTGCAGTGTATTGCTACATCTTGTTCAACTCTTTGACAGCAGCAGGAACAAAGCTGTTTTTGTAGTGCTAGGTTTTACATTTTGGGACAACAAACCTCCGTCTGGAGGGAAGAAGCTGAAAGTGGCAGTGCAAAGGGTGGGAGTCATTTAAAATGGAGGTAGCGATCCTCTGTACCTGTCTGGTGTACAGGGATGTCGGGCTCAGCTGTGACTCACCAAGCAAACGACTAGACCAGGGGTCACCAACGCGGTGCCCACAGGCACCAAGTCGCCCACGGGCACCAAGTCGCCCACAAGGACCACATGAGTCGCCCGCAGGCCTGTTCTAAAAATAGCACAACTCGCAAGTGAGCTGCGTCTAAGATGTAATTTTTTCTGCCGCTATTTTTTAAAATCACACTTGCATTTATATAGATTTTAAAATGACAAGGTCTTAAAAATTAAAAAAAAATGAAAATATGTTTATTATACGTAAAGTTAAGGTGAACTCTGACCTAGTTCAAAGGTCAGTAATGTGCGCATGACAAAACCTTAGCGCTTGGAGTGTAAGCTAGCGGCCAGTGAAGATGGTGAGCGGAGTGCAGTTTCCTAGCCCAAAAACATGGCAAAAAAAATTCAAAGTGAGCGGGAGGAAGAGTTCTTTTTTTACTACCGTGAAAGGAAGCTGCATGTGTTTCATTTGCGGGGCGACTGTTGCGACGGCGTTGCGGCACTATGTGGAGCGACACTTCACTCCGCGTCATGAAACTGCTGCCCACTCTCAGTGCTTGCTTAACTTCTTCTCATGAAAGGACAGTGCTGGTTATTACTCAAGCATGATTCTTGGCAAGAACTGTATGGATATAATTCCAGTGAAGAAGAACACACAAAAGTGTGTTTATTAAATGTAACAGATTTTGAGCAGAATTGCAGCAGATTTGTTCAGTTAAAAATGTGATAAGATTTATTTAATATGAAAGTTGATTTTTCTTAAATGTTGCATAACTTTTTCAAACATGGTTCAACATAGTTCATGAATTAAAAGGGTTTAGTTTTTTATGGTTAAAAGGGACTGGTGAAAACTGGACATTTTTTTAATGAAATGTAGAAGTGATTATCTGAACAATTGCTGAGATTAATAAAAATAAAGTGTTGAATATTGATCTTGTCTGTTACCCACTCTAAGTTATTGATAATTATTTATGTGTGTGTGTGTGTGTGTGTGTGTATGTATATAGGAGTATGTCTCATATATATATATATATATATATATATATATATATATATATATATACATACACACACACACACAGTATATATATATATATATATATATATATATATATTGGGGTCACCCAGACAATTATTTTGTGTTTTCCATGAAAAGTCACACTTATTTACCACCATGAGTTATAAAATGAATAGAAAATATAGTCAAGACATTGACAAGGTTAGAAATAATGATTTGTATTTGAAATAATTTTTTCCTTCAAACTTTGCTTTCGTCAAAGAATCCTCCATTTGCAGCAATTACAGCATTGCAGACCTAACATGATTGCACAAGGGTTTTCTAATCATCCATTAGCCTTCTGACGCAATGAGCAAACACATTGTACCATTAGAACACTGGAGTGATAGTTGTTGGAAAAGGGCCTCTATACACCTATGCAGATATTGCACCAAAAACCAGACATTTGCAGCTATAATAGTCATTTACCACATTAGCAATGTATAGAGTGTGTTTCTGATTAGTTTAAAGTTATCTTCATTGAAAAAAAGTGCTTTTCTTTCAAAAATAAGGAAATTTCTAAGTGACCCCAAACTTTTGAACGGTAGTGTATATATATGTAGACACATATATATGTCTCCTATATATATATATATAGATAGATATAGGAGTGTGTCAAGCTGGTGCCCTTCACATGACTCGATACCCATGAAGTAGCTCTTGGTTTCAAAAAGGTTGGTGACCCCTGGACTAGACCATCTAACTACCTGGTCTAAGGATTTCCTCTTTCAGTTTTATCTGACCAAACCATGACACTAAAGAAAAGGATAAAACAGATTCAATAAAAGCCCGATAAAACATTGACATTATGGTTTGGTCAATTTGGAAGTGTGCGAGTTTCCTTAAACAATGCAAATGTTGCTGACCCTTTTTGCACACCCTTTCACAGTTCTCTTCAAAGTTTAAATTACTATCAATCGTCCCAAGATATTTGTAAGATTGCACACATTCAATGGTCTGGCCTTTTAGTACAGTGACTTTGTGCCTGGGAGTTTTCCTCCTAAAGTCAATAATCATATCTTTAGTTTTTGTCGTATTCAGCTGCAGGTAGGAATCCTCACACCAGTGAAGAAAACCATCAACTACTGGGCCGTGGCTACTCTCACCATCCTGAAGGAGACTGACAATAACTGAATCATCAGCATACTTTATAATGTGTTTGTTGTCATGTCTGCTCTGACACATGTTTGTGTACAGGATGAAGAGTAGTGGTGACAACACGCACCCCTGAGGAGAGCCAGTAGAGAAACACTTTTGGTCAGACAATGTACCATTGACCCTTACTCTCTGTGTCCTGTTGGTTAAAAAAATCCAGAATCCAACCCACCAGATTATTACTCAAATCAAATTGTTGCAGGAGCCTTTCAACTAAAATATGAGGTTGGATTGTATTAAAAGCAGAAGAAAAGTCCACAAATAAAAGCCTGGCATGTGTCCCATTAAAATCCAGATGTTATAAAAGCATGTTAAGCAGAATGACAGTGGCATCCTCTGTGAGGCCTATAGGCAAACTGCAAAGGATCCAATGCATGCTCAGTCTGCTTTAGGACCTCAAATCTGACCAGTTTTTCCAAAAATTTTCATTAAAATTGAAATCAAGGCAACTGGTCTAAAATCATTTACCATTTTAGGAAAGCTGGATTTTGGAACCGGGACAACCACAGTATCTTCCCAGACCTTAGGTACATGTTGTGTCTTTAAGGACTTAATTAAAAAAAAAAAAATGATTGGACACAGGGGTGTCCAATCATGTGCCATGGAGGGCCAAGACCCTGCAGGTTTTCTCTTCTACCCAGTCTCTTCAGCAGGTGTTTTCACTTATCAGCAATTAGTGGGAAGAAATTCAGTGGAATCTGCAGTTGAAGACACTGGTTGGAGGTAAAGCCTGCAGGGTCTTGGCCTTTCATGGCACATGATTGGACACCCCTGTTATAGAGGCACTGTACAACACTGGCGCAGCCGTCAGGCAGAAGAGGTGGCAAAAAGACCGCCCCTCCTGCCCGCTGCCCTCTTATAGTCGCAGGTGGTGGCGGAACCAGAAGGTGGAGCTGCCACCCGTGCCACACAAATAAAAGGTCAAGCTCTAACACAACAATCACCACAACTGATAAATAACAAAATAAAATGAGTTAAGAATAATTGTGATTAAGCCTCATTCAGTGGCTAGATTAACCTCAGTTAATACTGATTGCATTGTTAAGATGGGTACTGCACTGTTAAGAAGGGGTAAAGAATATTTTACATCTTTCCCAGTTTTTGGCATTGAAAAATCTAGCATGAATTACATCCTCCAAAATTGTCCATGAAGTACCTCTTTTAAACCATTTGAACATTAACTGAGCTTTTTTATATCAGGAGCAAGAATGTGGCAGCAGCAGGGTGAACCAAGAAGGAGAGGAAAGAGAAGGTAAAGGCAACCAGAGAATCAGCGCAGGTGTCCAGAGGGAGAGAGAGAGAAACAGGACTGATGACTATCCATCCATCCATCTTCTTCCGCTTAATCCTTTTTGGGTCACGGGGGGGCTGGAGCCTATCCCAGCATCTTTGGGCGAGAGGCAGGGTACACTCTGGACAGATCGCCAGTCCATCGCAGGGCCAACACAGAGAGACAGACAACCATTCACTCTCACAGTCATACCTAAGGACAATTTAGAATCCCCAGTTTGATGCCAATTAACCTAACTAGTGTTAAAAAAAATTTGGGACAGTTAGCAGAATCTTTTCAGTTAACCAACCAATAATCACAGAAGAAATACTGTTTCTCAGCTTAACTTTTATTGAACCACACAGGAAGTCAGTGAACACGGCCATGGATCCTTTCCAGCTCCCTCTCGTGGAAAAGACCCAGAACAAGGAACAGCACAGCTATAAAAAGGCTTCCAGTTAGTGGGCGTTTCCCAGTAACTTTCCAACAATATGCTGGTCATTGTCCACACTAGTTAGAACCGATCCTTTCAGTGTCCAAATGGCTTCAGATGTCATCTCAGCTCTTTTATGACTTCCATCCTGTTGGTTCTCCAGATGTCTCCTCTTTCCTCATGCCCATATATGGAAACAGGAACAGAGACTTTCCTGTGGAGCTTATATATATATATATATATATATATATATATATATATATATATATATATATATATATATATATATATATATGTGTGTGTGTGTGTGTGTGTGTGTGGGGGGGGGGGGGGGTTTAAAAGATATGTGCATACCTGCCAACTACTCCGGTTTTGCCGTAATGGTTACGGTTTTCAAGACCTCATTCCGGGTTACGGCTTTGTTAATCAAAATTACGGTTTTTCACTAAAAATTCAGTCAAAAATTTTAAATTGTAAAAAAAAAAACCAAAAAAAAAAACCACGAAAGCAATTCCAAACACGAGATCGCTAGGAATCGTATCTAAATTTACAACAAAGGCAATCGGCACTGCTTCCTGTAGGTGTATTGCGCATGTGCGAGAGGTCTGAGCCATTGTCTCCATTTGGAATCGCGAAGGAATTAGGTCAGCATTGTATACGTTTTCATCATGGAATCTGCTGGAGAAAAATCACAAATGAGCGTAAACCCCAAACAAAAATTACAGTCTTTTCGTGAGGAATACTCCAAAGCTGGGCTGCACGGTGGCGCAGTGGTTTAGCACTGTGGCAGCACAGTTTTACCCTCGATCGCGGGGATCATGAGATCGTGGGTTCGATCCCAGCCCCCGACCAACAGTGAGCTGTGTGGAGTTTGCATGTTCTCCCCGTGTTGCGTGGGTTTACTCCGGGATTTCTCCGGTTTCCTCCCGCACACCAAAAACATGTAGGTTTAGGGCGCTCGCGCACGCAGCGACCAGCAGCCGGTGGCTTGTCACCAGACTGCAAACCAAGTCTACCTACGGGTATAAATAAGTAACAAAAAAAAAAAAAAAAAGCATTTCCAGGAATTATTATTGCGGACTGTGAGCGCATATTCAGCCATGTGAACAAGAACAAAACTTGAGTTCAGGTCCAGTCTGTCAACTAAAGTTCTGGCAACCTCATGACCAGGAAAACAGGGATGAGAATTTTCCACGGAATTCCGCGGATTTGATCATGTCTAGGGTCATTCTCGTGAATCATCTAAATTTGAGGAGAAAATTTTAGGGGGTGGGTGGGTGAGGTATGTTATGACCGGCGAGTCGTATTTTCGATTGGCTGCTAAAATCCACCACGCAGAACGCGCTACCCAGCAAGATCAGTAATATAATGTAACAAGGCCACTGATTGGCTGATACTTATTGAAGCAACCAATCGGCGATTTTGTTAGATTTCCTTTGTCATATCCAGCAAGTGCCTACAGGCATGAAAAGGAAGAAAAAAGGAAAGAGAAGGAAATGAAACAGAACTCAATCTTCAACATGATTCTGTGGCAAGCAAGGCAGCCATGAAAAAGAACAGAGAAGCTGCAGCTAAGCAGGCACTGCTTGCCCACAGAAAATCAGAGAAGAGGAAGGCTACAGAATGGCTCCAGGCTTTGGTAGCCAAGAAGAAGAAATTGCACAATTAGATGTGAAGAATACATTGACTTGTACATAAGTTCATAGAGTAGTAGCACAGGCATGTAAATATGGAAGTGACATTTTCTATTTCTCAATCAAGTGTGACACTGAATCAAAACAGTATTGAACATGATTACACATGTGATGCAGCAGCAGATTAAAAAGGTAAACTATAAATGCATTTGTACTTACTTCTAACTTTAAATATAAGACCACATTTGAGCATTCTAAAACACCAGATTTCATTAGCTTCTGGGGGGCGTTGCCCCCCTAGACCCCCCACCAAGGCTCCGCCTTGGATCTGGCTTGGGGGCCTGCGACCCCCAAGACCCCCGGCTTAGTTTCCTCTTTTTTTCCCCCAAACCCCATTCTCATCCCTGGGAAAATGATGATGACAGCTTCAGGTAACAAGTGCCACAGTGTGTCCCATTCAAAAGACCAACTGAAGAAAGCTAATAAGAGGTACACCATGGGAAACAACAAATGCTTGAGAGTTACCATAGAGTTTGTCCTTGATCTTTTCCATCAGCATATCTGCATTGACAATTTAAGGAAAATAGAAACATGATTGTTGAAGAAATATGAGGTTGTTAGCCACATTTTAACTTGATTTAATGCCAAATAAAATATTTGTTTTTGGCTAGCTGGCTAGCCAGCTCCAACTGCCACCCGGTGCTAACGGAGAAGCTCGACATGCCGAGGAACTGTGGCGAAAATGACGCGGGTGCCGGGCTGGTGTCTAGGCGGCGTGCAAGAAATATAAGACAGAATAATAAAGAGCGATGGCAAGAACCAAGCAGACCGCCCGTAAATCTACTGGAGGAAAAAGCCCCCCAGGAAGCAGCTAGCCACCAAGGCTGCTCGAAAAAAGCGCTCCGGCCACCGGCGGAGTGAAGAAGCCTCACCGTTACAGGCCCGGTACCGTGGCTCTGAGAGAGATCCGTCGCTACCAGAAATCCACGGAGCTGCTCATCCGTAGGCTGCCCTTCCAGCGCCTGGTGAGGGAGATCGCTCAGGACTTCAAGACCGACCTGCGCTTCCAGAGCTCCGCCGTCATGGCTCTGCAGGAGGCCAGCGAAGCCTACCTGGTGGGTCTCTTTGTGGACACCAACCTGTGCGGCATCCACGCCAAGAAGGTCACCACCATCATGCCCAAAGATATCCAGCTGGCCCGCCACACCCGTGGAGGGAGAGAGAGCTTAGACTTTCTGCTGCACATCCACCAACCACAATGCTCCGCACTGTGTGTCTATATATATACTGTATATATATATATATATATTTATAGTAATATGTACATATGTATACTAGCTGTTCTTGTTTTTTTCTTGCCTTCTGATTGTTGCTCTGAGTGTTGCTATCCCTGTGCTGTTGCAATCCTGGAATTTCCCCATTGTGGGACTAATAAAGGCTTATCTTATCTTATAACACTAGAGAGAGAGCGAGGAGGCACACATGACCAGGTAACAAAAGTCAAAACTTGATTTCTGCCAGTGTTGAAATATTTAACACTTAATAGATATTAAGTGGGCCTGCTGCTTCACAGTGGCATAGACTATTACAAGGCTGAATATAAATTTAATAAATTGGGGAAGTATTTTTTACAACTGCTACTAATATGGGAATGCCAAAATAAAGGGGTAAATTAGCCTTGTCCTTTTAGCAAAGTTAATTTTGTGCTCTTCCTCTTTGTGGTCTTGTATGTCTTCCATTTTCTAATAATTACTCCCACAGTTGATTTCTTCACACCAAGCTGCTTACCTATTGCAGATTCAGTCTTCCCAGCTTGGTGCAGGTCTAGTTTTGTTTCTGGTGTCCTTTGACAGCTCTTTGGTATTGGCCACAGTGGAGTTTGGAGTCTGTTTGAGGTTGTGGACAGGTGTCTTTTATACTGATAACGAGTTCAAACAGGTGCCATTAATACAGGTAACGAGTGAAGGCCAGAGGAGCCTCTTCAAGAAGAAGTTACAGGTCTGTGAGAGCCAGAAATCTTGCTTGTTTGTAGGTGACCAAATACTTATTTTACTGAGGAATTTACCGATTAATTCATTAAAAATCCTTCAATGTGATTTTCTGGATTTTTTTTTCATTTTGTCTCTCATAGTTGAGGTATACCTATGATGAAAATTGGAGACCTCTCTCATCTTTTAAGTGGGAGAACTTGCACAATTGGTGGCTGACTAAATACTTTTTTGCCCCACTGTATACTGTCATTTTTTTGCTTAAAAAAAATCCTTTTCCTGTTAAAAACGAAAAACAAGACATTGGAGACAACTGCCAGTACTGGTGACCTGACAGTCCTATAATATATTTTTTTAAATCCTTATACAGGCAGAGATCTCAACCTCCCAATGTTTGAAACAAAGTTACGCCCTGGCTCCTGAGAGCACTTAAACCACCCATTCAAAGCTCAGTGACCGGGTAGCAGATTTAAACACAGATTCAGAGCCCAGCCACAATCTATGAAATGCTGCTGTAACATAATCATTCCTTTTTTCCCCAGTGATACAGATGTTTATTTATTTCCAGCTACAGCTAGAGCTGCTTCTGGCTATAAAGCAGTGTATGCAAATGCTATACCCCCCCCCCAAAAAAAAACCCACAAAAAATTAAAGGATTTGAACATTATAAAAAAAAAAATTATAAAAATAGGGCCCCCCAACACAATCTCAGCTAGAAGCAGCCCTGAAAATTTCCTGCATTTTTTATACACAGTTAACACATGCAGAGCTCCTTTTAATTAGCTTGATATTTTTCCTGAATAGATGGAAGTACTTCAGCAGACGGTTAAATGGTATTTGTGAATTGATGAGCATGAGTTCCCTTTTTCTTCATGAAAGAAAAAAGGAACTTGTGATATTTTGTCATAATTAAGAGACCAGTATGAATAAAAGGGTTACTGCTATTACTACTTCTTAATAATAATAATGCATCAGATTTATATAGCGCTTTATCATAGACACTCAAAGACACTTTACAAGTAGATACACTATTCATTCACTCCAGACAGACAATGGCAGTGGTAAGCTACTACTGTAGCCACAGCTGCCCTGGGGCAGGCTGATGGAAACGTGGCTGCCAATCCGCGCCAACGGCCTCTCTGGCCACCACCGAACATTTATACACATCATACCCAGTGTTATGGGCACTGGAGGCAATGCGGGTGAAGTGTCTTGCCCAGGGACACAACGGCAGGATATCTGGGGAGAGCGGGATTTGAACTGCCAACCATTGGGTTATTAGACAACCTGCTGTACCTCCTGAGCCACTGCTGCCCCGGTGCCTTGTCTGTCATCTTGTATAACATTCCTCTTCTTTAATGTATGGTGGCCCAGAGAGCTGGCCAAAGAGCAAAAACCACAACACAAATACAAAAACATACTAACAACAGTGTCAATGCTAATGCTAGCATTAGCATCAATGCATAGATGTATAGCTGTATATATACGTACTGTATATAGTGTGGTGTCAGTGGTAATTTTAGCATACTAATAGCATCACTGCTAACATTAGCATGCTAACATTATTATGCAGCTGTTTTCATAAGTTAGCATGCTACTGTTAGTGCTAACATTGGCAAAATATTACCAATGACGCTAACATTAGCATGCTTTTGGTATTTGCAATTTGGTGAGCTCTCTGGGCCACCGTATTGATGTGTAGCATTGGGGGGAGGGGGGAGCACAAGCATTCTCAAATGGAATACAAGTGTAGAAACCGTCAGTGATTTCTTATACTGTTGTAGTTTGATGCAGACTTTTTTTCTATCAAAATGGTAACTGATGTTGATCAAATGTTGGTGAAAGACTTCTGTGTCGCCTGAATAAATAAATAACTTAAAAAAAATGTACATACTCTAGCAGATGACGTCATTTAACACCTACACACAAATAAAGCAAATAATTGGGGAGGGTGTATTCCCATAATAACAACACAAGGCACAGACATGACGTCATGATGCCTGCCTATAATAAGGGACTGTTGGCGGCAGCCCACTCTCTCTGGCACCCTGCTTGTAGTAACACACCAGCCTCTACCCAGTTATATAGTTAGCTTGCTAGCTTGTTTGTATGTAACATGCTACCAGCTGTTTTTTAATAAAACTACATTCAGTACCGCCTCCGCTGTCCCTCATTTCCAGACATACCATTTGGCATCAAGGTAAACTTGGTCTTCTGGAGGAAAATAGGACATTTTCCTGAAGATGGAAGCGTATAGGGAAGCGGATCTGGAAGCGTGTCTGGCACTCCTGCCGGAGAGTGTGACAGCCAGATGACTCAAGTTTTGCCAGCGCCGACTGCGAGTGAGAGAGTTGGTCCAGCGGTTCATCGCCACCCTCCACTGTCTGGCAAGTACATGCAGGTCTGCACACTTGAAAGAGGAGATGGTACGTGACAAGCTAACAGAACATGCTAGGAGCGAGACGCTGCGGGAGAAGTTAATGACGATGCCAGGCGGCCTGACACTGACCAAAGCACTGGAGATAGCATCCCAGCTAGAACTAGAAGAGGCTGCCCAGTTAGCATTGCAGCTAACGGGCCCCGGCCCACGCTCCTCGCTGTCAGCTCAGCCGGTGCAGACCACGGTTGCCCCGGCTGCTTAGCCTGTCGACCCCACGCCTTCCCAGGAAGGCCCCAAGGTAAACACCAAGGGGACAGCAGGTCACCACAGCGCGCCGATCCAGTGATAAACTCAGTTTGGCCGACAATGGCTCGAGTCCACTGTACTTGGACGTGGATGCAGCCACTCCCAGCTCTGCACAGCACACTGAGCAGAACTCAGTAGAACTGGAGCCGCCACAGGAGCTTTAGACTGCACCCCCATGGGACCTGGAGCTGGTCCTCACGCAGGAGATCTGGTCCACAGTCAAACAGAATGCGGAGAGAGAGCATAATCCGGACTCAACTCAGATCCTTGCCTGGCATAAGCCTCGTGGAGCTGCTGTACAGCTGCGGGAGATGGAGTCCATGGCCAAGCAGGACCCTGGTGAACAATGACAACCCAGAGCGTGTCCTGTTGCAGGCAAGGATGACATGCCACCGCAGCCATAACCAGCATCAGAGGAGAGAGGGCATAAACCGAACTGGTCTCTGATCCTCGCCCGGCATAAGCCTCCGGGAGCTGCCGCAGTGCTGCAGGAGAGAGAGTTCATGGCCAAGCAGGATCCCGGTAAATGAGAACAACCTGGTGCGCATCCTGTCGCTGGCGAGAGCAACACACCACCGCGACCACAAACTGCACCAGGAGGGAGGGCATAAATCGGTCTCATCTCACATCCTTGCCCAGCATAAGCCTCAGGGAGCTGCCGCAGTGCTGCAGAAGACCAAGCAGGACCCAGCAGAACAACACCAATCCAGAGCACGTCCTGCCACCGGCGTGAATGGCACCCCGCCACAACAGCAACCAACATCGGGCACGACAGAGCAGCAGTGCTGAGTGCAGCCGAGCAGATTGACACTCGCAGTATTTGAGTGGGTTTGAGTACGCCGATCCAAATGGTCCTGCAGACGCTTCAGTCACCACCGATGATGATCACCATGCAGCTGGGGCCAACCACCTTCCACATGGCTGATGGTTCGAGATGACACACCAGCCATCTGCGGAGACTAAGATCAGCAGCTTCCCCAGATCAAGACAAGACACTGGAGCCAACCCAACTAGTGTGGGACCCGAGATGGGACTTTGCTGACGAGCGAGTCATGATTCCAGCGAGATGGCACCCAGGTCCGCTATGGCCGGCACTTTCAGGGCCGCGCCAACCGTGGGCTCACCTGATTCCCCTGAATTTGGACAATAAGAAAATGACTCTGTTTTGCAATATTTAGACTGAGCACGGTTGACTACAGTGGCAGAATAAGCCACACAGCTGTGCGCAGGGTTTACTGGTAGTCCACCCGGTCGCCCAGATTCAGGCTCGTCTGATGGGAGGTCACGTACCTGCCATAATGTTCATAATGGTTTTGTTTTTTCCCAGGGGGGAAGTGAATGTTATGTATTCCCATAATAACAACACGCAGCACGGACGTGATGGCGTAGGCACGGGTGACGTCATCACGCCGTGCCTATAATAAGGGACAGTTAGTGGCAGCCCGCTCTCTGTGGCGCTCTGCCTCTAGTAACACACCAGCCTGTACCCAGTTATAGTTAGCTTGCTAGCTTGTTCATATGCAACACGTGCTACCAGCTGTCTTTTAATAAAGCTACCATTCAGCACAGTCACTGCCTCCGCTGTCCCTCATTTCCAGACATAACAGGGAGGCAGAAGACCCACAACATAAGGTTGCAAATTAAAGTGAAAATAATTTAATTTAAAGGGGAAAAACATTCAAATACAAAGATGCAAATTTCTGAGTAAAGTTACACATTTTTGTGAAAAATTGCTAATTTGCAAGAAAGGTAATTTACAAGAAACAAGTCGCTAATTTAATAAATGAAATTTCAAAATTGAAGAGATTGAAGTTGTCGATCTTTGAGATTTACTTGGAAAAAAGTTACAAATTGTACAAGTAAAAAGCAACAAAATTTAGACGAAAGGTCACAAATTTACAAGAGAAAAAAGTCAAATATCTGAAAGGTAAAGCACATGTATAGTTGACCCCAGGTATTTAAACTCCTCTAACTTCACCTCTACTTGCATCTGCACAATTACACATACCTCCCCCTCATTCACACGTCTTGCTTCTACTGACTTTCATCCCTCTTCTCTCCAGTGCATACTAACAGTACTTCCACCTCTCCAGGTTCTCTTCCACCTGCTTCCCACTCTCACTACAGATCATGACATTGTCTGTGAACATCTTGGTCCATGGAGCATCCTGCCTGACCTCATCTGTTGACCTGCCCATCACCACATTAAACAAGAAGGGGCTCAAAGCCCTACTCCCCGATGTAACCCCACCCCCACCTTGAAAGACACACTCACTGTTTTTACACATGTCCTGCATCACCCTCACATAGTTCTCTGCCATTCCTGACACCTTAATATCTTGGCACCCTGTCATATACTTTCTTTAGACCCCTTCTGATCCTTATATTTCTTCATCAACATTAATTACGCCAAACACTGCTACTCTTTCTTCAGATGAAACCGTACTGCTGCTTGTTGATCGTCATCTCTCTTCTTAAAATGGATTCCACAACTTTTTCCCATATCTTTGTAGTGTGGCTGATCAACTTTATGCCTCTATATATTTATTCCATCTAGCTACAATGCTCCGCACTGTGTGTGTTTATATACTTACATATTTATTCCACCTAGCTGCAATGCTCCGTACTGTGGGTGTTTATATATTTACATATTTATTCCATCTAGCTACAATGCTCTGCACTGTGTGTTTATACAGTATATTCATATATTTATTCCATCCAGCTACAATGCTCTGCACTGTGTGTCTGTGTGTGTGTATATACAGTATACTGTATATTTTATAGTAATATGTACATATGTATATTAGCTGCTCTTGCTTGCTTGTTTTTTTTTTTCTTGCCTTCTGATTGTTGCTCTGAGTGTTGCTATCCCTGTGCTGTTGCAATCCTGGAATTTCCCCGTTGTGGGACTAATAAAGGCTTATCTTAGTTAACAAGAGGAAAGGACAATTTGGCAAATTTTCCCTTATTTTTTCTGTTTTTAATTATTTTTCCTCCCTTGCTTTAATAATACTGAGCTGCAGCACGCCATATTGGTGATAACTAGCCTGTGAACTAAGTTAACACTAAATCACAATAATATGCAGTACCTTTGTTTCTTTGCTTGTGAAGCGGATGTTGGTCCAAACCTTGAAAGCAGTAGCCGCCTCCTCAGTCCTCCATCTCTCCTTTTCCTGGAAGGAGGAGCCACGAACGGAGCAGCTAGCCTATCCCTATCCCGGCTTCAGGCGGCTAACAACCGCTCCCAGTTACCGGGGCTAGAGCAGTCACCCGAGAGTTGTAAGACGTTCAACCGGATGCCTCTATGGTCCAGCTAACCTCACGGTGGAATACTTGGTGTTCACTAAACGCGAGGTAAGACGGCTTTTCAATTTTTTAAACCGTGCCAAATTGGCTAGCAGAAGGTTAGCGTAACCGTTGCTGCGCCGAACTCCATGTAAAAATCGGCAAATTTAGGTTAAACTTTAAATTACTCGGTAGTATTTCACTTAATGATTGTACAGCTATTTTTAATATTTTTAAAAATGTACGCCTGGTTCAAACGGTATGTGCAGTTCATTTATTCAACCGTTATTTTGGAAAAAATAAGTGAATGATTTGAGCTAACACTTGAAAACGAGTAAAAGTTTTGGCGATTTGCGCTCGAATTTAAATAACTGATTCCCTAATACGTATTTTATTTGTTAGCCGAATTGATGTGTGGCATTGAAGGGAAATGTGATGGAAAATTTCAAAGGTCTGTATTTGACGTAATAAATTTAAATACAGAGTATTCCCCCAACCGCTGCATACAGCTGAGTCAATGCTAAAATAGCTATACACGAGTATTATTTTTTTTTCTACATTTCTATTACGTCTCGACTTGGATAAAAGCGGCCGTTTGATTTAGACCTGGAAGTTGAGTCAGCTAACAGCCAGAGATCTGTCAACTCAGCAGGCACTGTTTTCCGTGATTTATTAACCAAAGAGACATGAAGTACTGGTAAATAAAGAGGTGGGGAGGCGTCTTTTAGCGAAGCTTTTAAATTATTATTGGAGGGACACGTATTTATGAATGGTGGGGTGTAAAATAGAAAGTAGTTCTCCATGTGCTGGGAGAGATTAGCAAAGGATTAGAGCTCCACAAGGACACGCAGACCACAATTATGCTGGATTCCTTCCTTCATTACACTCGCATCTTTATCCCAAAAGCAGAAGCCATGCTGTCCCCCAGGTCCGTAAAATTCAGCCCGTCATCTCTCTGTGCAGCTGTTCTTTTATTCGGTTAACATCACTGTAAGGGAACGTCATTTGTAGAACCACAGCAAATAACACCCGAGTCTAAAATCTGCCGTACCAAAACTAGACGCCTCTATTGCATTTGATGTGTATTCATTCATGCCTGATCTAATGACCTATTTAAGGAAATAAAGAGGGAATCTGCCCTGGGATTAACCTCAAGGAAAGCTCTTGTTCCCAGTTCTCGTCTGTCGTGATAATTAAGGCTGCCCCAAACACAAATTAAATAAATTGCCACAAATGTTGAAAGTTTCTTCTTTGTCTAAGCTTTGAATGGGAGCGATGTTGGGGTTACTGGTTGGTCCTGGTTATTACTATCAGTGTTTCCAGAATCAGTCAAATTCTGATTCACAAGGTCCTGGTTGGATTCAATAAGTTGATTCCTTCAGTTGTATTGTCATTATAATAACTATTCTCCTTCATGAAATATTTCTCAGAGGTGTAATGTTCTAAATTGTACTAGGAGAACCCTCTAACTTGGTGAATGAATGTATGGATGTTAGTAACATGGCTGCCATATTGGAGCCGACGAAAGCAAACCCCTAGCAACCATTCAGACACACTGTGAGTGAGAGGGGAGATCAACTGAAATTAATGTTTTTGCTGTGGAATATGCCACAAAATTGCATCTACAGTCTGAACAAAGACAAACCAGGGTCATTTTTTTTTTTTTTTTTTTGAGCTGCCAAAAAGACATTTAGAGCCTGAATGAAGAGGTGAGGGGCTGAGTGCTGTTCATAGAGAGAATGAGGATGGGACGCTGTTTAGCCTTCCAAATAGCAGGACTGTATGTTTGGAATTGGATTGTTTTGTAATGCGTAAATTTAGTGTAATTTTACTAAAAAAATATATATATATATATCTGATTAAAGGGAATACATTTTAATTTGTGCACTCAGCCACTTATCCCAATATCAGCAATAATGGTGGTTGTTTTCACGGCCCCTTTTTGCTAAGTGACCAGAACAGTGAAAGTCCCGGATGTCCACAATCAAGAATAGGAATGGGACAGTTCAGGAACATGAGAGACCGCTTGTAAACTTGTGCGTCAGTATTCGATCATTCAGATAAAATGAATTCATTATCAATTATTAGATATTTTAAACCCACCCCAATCACAGTTAAGATGAAAAAATAAGAAATTGCAAAGATCCACAAGCTTTTTTCCCTCATTTTGCAGCAGTTGTGTTTGTAAAGAAGCTGTTTGTAATTTTTTCCAAATAATTTTGGCTATCTATACTAAGTGGCAGCACTGTGTCATGGAGAGCCTGGGCAGATCACTCCAGATGCTGCTGAGGCCTGTGAAGCCTTGTTTATGCTCCACCTCCACTCGGCGCATCTATGATGTACTACCCCTTAGACAAGGATAGTGCCCATGTGGCTGTGTATATGCTTCTTTTTTTTTTTTTTTTCCATCTATTCGGCTAAGCCTTTGGTGCATGCACATAACCATCATTTGTATTTTCACCCCTGCCCTATAGGTAGCGCAAATGTTCTGACAGGCCAGTTTGTTCAGAGTAGAAAAATGAGCCATGTGCAGTTTAGCAACAACAATAACAACTGCACAAAGGAGAGAAAAGAAACTCCCATGTTTACTACTTTTACCTCTAATCATCTTTTTCTTTCTCTAGTCTTGTATTATTGTTTCTTTTTAATCCTGCTTCATCTTTGTATGCAGAGTCAGCAGCGCCACCTCTTGAATGCGAGGTTGGATCTTGTGCCTATTTGGTCAACATGCCCAGGCAATGCAGTCCCAAAATTTGAGCTGCACGTGCTCAGCTGCAGAGGGGCCCCACGGAGCCTAGTGGGCTGATGATGGAGTAATTTACATCACACAAGCCTTGTGCTTGAGTAGATGTCCAGAGCAGAGGTGGAGCATAAGCCCAGCTTGACAGTCACAACTCACCCTGCAGGTGAAACGGTGGTATGACAGGACGTCTGGACCACCCATAAGCCTGAATTCATGGTAGCCGCACAAACAAAACTGATGCAGGCTGTGGACTGTGATTGGGTACACGGCACTGTTCAAAGTAGTTTTTGAGCACTGGAGCTTGCACAGTGGCATTTCACGAGCATTCGTGACTATAATCTACAGTGCATACAGTGGTGTGAAAAAGTGTTTGCCCCCTTCCTGATATCTCATTTTTTGTATGTTTGTCACACTTAAATGTTTCAGCTTATCAAACAAATTTAAATATTAGACAAAGATAACACAAGTAAACACAAAATGCAGTTTTTAAATGAAGGTGTTTATTATTAAGGATAAAAGAAAATCCAACCCTACATGGCCCTGTGTGAAAAAGTGACCCCTCCCCCCCGGTTAAAACATAACTTAGGCTGCGCGTCCACCAAACACGTTTTTTGTTGCCCGACCGCCCTGAGCATTTTTTTTTTATTTTTTTTTTTTCAGCGTTTGTACGCTGCGCTCTGGGGGAAAAAAAAAGTCTGTGCCCTGTATCCCTGCAACAGCTTGTCACTCTCAGCTCATCACTCCCGCTTTTCCTATTGTCAGACTTTCTACAGATTTTTTTTAATAGCAGTCTCTAAATAACAATGGACAGGAAACGTCTTCTAGCAGCTCTGGATGTAAAATATGATGACACGGAAAGCAGGAGTCCTGAGTACAGACTAGTACTGGTGTCCTATGTCCCACCCATGCAGCAGTTCTGAATGGCAGCTTAAGGTCTGACATTGACAAGCTCAGCTGCAGTCTCTGAAAAGTTGAACTTTTTTCAACTCTGAGCGCCGCGACAAAAAACAGCCACCGCCAAGAGCATTTCAGTGCCATGGGCGCTCAGCGCTGTAAATGCTGGACTACATAGAGAATGAATGGAAAATAGCTGCCCAGAGCTGAAAAAAACACGTTTGGTGGACATGCAGCCTTAAATGTGATTTATCACATCTTCAATCTGGAAAAGGTTATAAAGCCATTTCTAAAGCTTTGGGACTCCAACGAACCACAGTGAGAACCATTATCCACAAATGGCAAAAACATGGAACAGTGGTGAACCTTCCCAGGAGTGGCCGGCCAACCAAAATTACCCCAAGAACGCAGCGACAACTCATCCAAGAGGTGACAAAAGACCCCACAACAACAGCCAAAGAACTGCTGGCCTCACTTGCCTCAGTTAAGTTCAGTGTTCATGACTCCACCATAAGAAAGAGACTGGGCAAAAACAGCCTGTATGGCAGAGTTCCAAAATGAAAACCACTGCTTAGCATAAAGAACATAAAGGCTCGTCTCAGTTTTGCCAGAAAACATCTTGATGATCCCCAAGATTTTTGGGAAAATACTCTGTGGACTAACGAGACAATGTTGAACTTTTTGGAAGGTGTGTGTCCCATTACATCTGGTGTAAAAGTAACACAGCATTTCAGAAAAGGAACATCGTACCAACAGTAAAACATGGTGGTGGTAGTGTTTTGATCTGGGGCCGTTTTGCTGCTTCAGGACCTGGAAGACTTGCTGTGATAAATGGAACCATGAATTCTGCTGCCTACCAAAAAATCCTGAAGGAGAATGTCTGGCCATCTGTTCGTGACTTCAAGCCGAGCGCACTTGGGTTCTGCAGAAGGACAATGATCCAAAACACACCAGCAAGTCCACCTCTGAATGGCTTAAGTAAAACACAATGAAGACTTTGGAGTGGCCTAGTCAAAGTCCTGACCTGAATCTGATTGAGATGCTGTGGCATGACCTTAAAAAGGTGTTTCATGCTTGAAAACCCTCCAGTGTGGCTGAATTACAACAATTCTGCAAAGATGAGTGGGCCAAAATTCCTCCACAACGCTGTAAAAGACTCACTGCCAGTTATTGCAACCGCTTGATTGCAGTCGTTGCTGCTAAGGGTGGCCCAACCAGGTATTGGGTTAAGGAAGCAATGACTTTTTCACATAGGGCCATGTAGGTTTGGATTTTTTTTCCCCCTTAATAATAAGCGCCTTCATTTAAAAACTGCATTTTGTGTTATCTTTGTCTAATATTTAAAGTTGCTTGGTGATCTGAAACATTTAAGCGTGACAAGCCTACAAAAAAATGAGAAATCAGGAAGGGGCAAACACTTTTTCACACCACTGTATGTCCCCATAGTAGATGAGAGTGATGCCCTAGCAAATGGATTTGAACACCCAGAATTAAATAAAATGAGGAGAAAAAACAAGCTAGTTTCAATGGTGGAGGTTCAGTGCGGACTCACCCTCTGTGAAATGGAAGATGGCGAAATTTGCATCACATGCAGTATGCACTTGTGTGAACACCAACACAGTTGTGCTACCATGACTTGAGCTTAACAGTAAATTCAGTTCATACTGTATGATGTAATGCAAATAATTTCACATCTTCTCTATAACTGTTGTTTCTAAACAATATAATTATAGGTAAAAAAAAAAACCCAAACTGTTGGGTGCAGCCTCAGTATTCATCAGCTAATTATTTCAGGTATTACTTTATTTTGAGGGATTTTTTTTGTTACTGTCTTTGCCAAGGTTTTCACTTCCAGAGGGATTTCTTGGATACATTAACATAGAGATCATTGATTGGGGGGGGAAAAAATCCCCAATTGGTAGCTGTTCACATCAAAAATAAATTTGAAGGCAGCACATATGATCTTTTCCCCTATTTTTGTTGACCATAATGCTGACCCACATGGACTTTTTTCAGCAAGAAAATCAGTTTTTACCCTGAGAAATCTTGTTTCCCACAGAATGAGACTATATCTGCACTGTAAATATGTCATACAGTGATGTTAAGTGGTTGTACGTAAACAGTCACTCTCCCTGATGTGACCTGCATTAAAGCTGGAAGCTTGAATGTATGCACTTGACCATACAGAAATGCACTTAATGCAGGGTTGCAGCTAGAACTGTGGTATGGTGTTTGAGGCTGGATTACCAAACCAGCAAATGCCCAGGGGTCCTCAAGGCCTACTGACCTATTTGATTTATTGCACTGCTTAAGTGCAGTATCAACTGCAATAGGTCCTTAATCCTGCATCTTTTAACCCCAGTCTCGGTTTCTTTTTCTTCCTTTTGGTTAAATTTGTATTTTGCTTTGGTGCTACCAAAGTGAAGAAAAACTAGGGAAAAGGCTTCATCAGGCAATGCTTGTGCATGAGCTCTGTGACTGACTAGTTGTCATTTCAGCTTCTTTCTAGGCCTGTGAGATATGAGCAATATTTCATATTATGATATAAGTAATCTTTGACGATAACAATATTTATATTGGGGAAGGGGGTGGGGTGGGGTGAAAAATTCATCGTGGTCAGATTTGGCCAAATGTGGTTTAGTTTTCAGTCGCAGGGATCCAAGCACTGCAACATTGATAGAAGAAGTGTGTGGACTGAAGGGGAGACGATGTTGAAAAATAAACCACATTTGGTCAAAGTTGACCACTATGAACTTTTTAGCCCCCACCCCCATATCTCACAATACACTTTTTCTGTAAATTCTATAGTTTAGCTATAGTAATCACATAAAAAGGACCACCTCTTTTTTTACATTTTAAATTACATACTTAAAAAAAAATCAGTTGTACAAATTCATCTGTCATTAATTTTATGCACATTTTCCCCCTCTTAATTTTGCAGTGTTGTTATAAAATTGTATTTTTAATGTGCATTTAAGATGACTTCAACTTGATTCATTATTGCTACTTGACTAATTAAAAATGTTTAGAAATCAAGTAAGTTACATTAAGAGCCAGTTTTCTCCGCCAACACATTTTAATTAATTAATTTTTTATTTAGAGTGTATGCAGCCGCTGTCATGTACTTTTGCAGCTTTAGTAATATTTTTTCAGACAAAATTAAGAAACTCACCAGTAATTTAAATCAAAAGAAACGATGGTCTGATGCACTGTTTCTTATTAACGACAAGTTAGCATAGCATCGTCATTTAGCATTTGCTGAGAGAGATGGTGTTAACATTACTTACTTCCAATTGAAATGAGGTTGAAGGACTATGGCATTCACTTAAATGGCGTCCACTTATATAGTGCTTTTTTTCTCATCTCTGGATGACCAAAGCGCTTTACACATCCTGCTATACACCCATTCACACACTGATGGCGGCGGAGCTGCCATACACAGGCGCTGGCCTGACCCACCAGAAGCAACTGGGGATTCAGTGTCTTGCTCAAGGACACTTCGACACGCACACTGCAGACAGACTCAAACCACTGACCCTCCAATCAGTAGTCGGCCACACTACACCTGCGCCACAGCCGCCACAGACTATTCCCTCTGACGCAGCACGGTGGAAAACAGTCCCACATCCCTGGCAATCTGAAGTAGTGGCTATTTGGCCAAACCGTTTGCTTGGATTTAGCTGCTGTGCCAGCCACTGGAACCCACACACCTGGCGCACTGTGGGGGAGAGGTGAGGCGGTGACAAGTAGAAATGGGGTATGTGTGTCTTTTTACACCGCGTTCCAAATTATTGTGCAAATAGAATTTTAGTGTCATAAACATTCAATTTTTTGTTTTTCAATTAAACTCATGGATGGTATTGTGTCTCAGGGCTCTTTGGATCACTGATGTCAGTCTGACACCTTTTCTTGTATATTTGAGACTTTATTATAAACTTGTGGGTTATTTTATACCTAATTTTTGTCTTTTTTTTAAAAATAAAATTACCTTTTTTTTAAAAAAAAAAAAAAAATTGAAACAGATTGTGGTAAAGTTTTGACTTTTTTTCCTTATACAAGTTACACTTTTGGCCATAATTTTGCAGAGCCAGAACAGAACAATATAACTCTGATTTCAAAGAAAAAATGTTAATTTATTTCATTAAATATAATTTTATTAACTGAAATTATAAAGATACAGTTATGGTATTTCTGTTATAATATTTCTATGTATTTATAGTTTTTTTTTTTTTTTTTTTAAGAACTCTCCTCACCAACCAGACAGCAGGAAAAACCTCCCTTATTTAGAAATCCAAATGTTGGCACGTTTAGGTTGTCTGAAGGCTGTTGACTGATTAAAGGCATTGACTTTGTGAATTTCAGTCATCTTAACTTGCCAGGTACATAATAATGAACATAAATTAGTTAATATTGTAGTGGCTGGTGAAGTCACTTCTCAGCGATTCACTCACCCTTGCCTTTCCCTGTATATTAAGCCTAACCACGCCTGTTTGCTAAGCAACTCTTCATTATTGTTCCCATGACCAGTGGATTAAAACCACCATAAATGCCTCCACTGCTTACATACAGTGGCTATAAAAAAAGTCTACACACCCCTGTTCAAATGCCAGGTTTTTGTGATGTTAAAAAAATGAAACCGAGATAAATCATTTCAAAACTTTTTCCACCATTAATATGACCTATAACCTGTACAACCCATTTGAAAAACAAACTGAAATCTTTTAAGGAGAAAAATGACAAAAAAACTTATAATAACCTGTTTGCATAAATATGCACACCCTCCTATAACTGGGGATGCGGCTCTGTTCAGAATTAACCAATCACATTCAAACTCATGTTAAATGGGAGTCAGCACACACCTGCCACCATTTAAAGTGCCTCTGATTAACCCCAAATAAAGTTCAGCTGTTCAAGTAGGCTTTTCTGGACATTTTGGTAGTCACATCTTACAGCACAAGCCATGGTCCACAGAAAGCTTCCAAAGCATCAGAGGGATCTCACTGTTCAAAGGTATCAGTCAGGAGAAGGGTACAAAAGAATTTCCAAGGCATTAAATATACCGTGGAACACAGTGAAGACAGTCATCAGCAAGTGGAGAAAATATGGCACAACAGTGACATTACAGAGGACTGGACATACCTCCAAAATTGATGAAAAGATGAGAAGAAAGCTGGTTAGGGAGGCTGCCAAGAGGCTGACGGCAACGTTGAAGGAGCTGCAGGAATTTCTGGCAAGTACTGGCTGTTTAGTACGTGTGACAACAGTCTCCCGTCTAGGGTGGAAAGACGGAAGCCTTATCTTACAAAGAAAAACATCCAAGCCTGGCTACTTTTTGCAAAAACACATTTGAAATCTCACAAACGCATGGGGGGAAAAATGTGTTATGGTCTGGCGAAACCAAGGTTGAACTTTTTGGCCATAATTCCAAAAGGTATATTTGGCACAAACACAACACTTCTCATCACCAGAAGAACACCATACCTACAGTAAAACATGGTGGTGGCACGGTCATGCTTTGGGGCTGTTTTCTTCTGCTGGAACTGGGGCTTTAGTCAAGGTGGAGGGAATTATGAACAGTTCCAAATACCAGTCAGTGTTGGCACAAAACCTTCAGGCTTCTGCTAGAAAGCTGAAGATGAAGAGGAACTTTATCTTTCAGCACGACAATGACCCAAAGCACATCCAAATCAACAAAAGGATGGCTTCAGCAGAAGAAGATTAAGGTTTTGGAATGGCCCAGCCAGAGTTCAGACCTGAATTCCGTTGAACATCTGTGGGGTGATCTGAAGAGGGCTGTGGACAGGAGATGCCCTCGCAATCTGACAGATTTGGAGCACTTTTACAAAGAAGAGTGGGCAGATATTGGCGCATCAAGATGTACCACGGTGATGGACTCCTACCCAAAAGACTGAGTGCTGCAATAAAAGTCAAAGGCGTGGCAACGTTGTATTAGTTTAAGGGTGTGCATATTTATGCAACCAGGTTATTGTAAGTTTTTTATTTTTCCCCTTAAAAATTTCAGTTTGTTTTTTCAATTGGGTTGTATAGGTTATAGGTCACATTAATGGTGGAAAAAGTTTTGAAATGATTTATCTTGGTCTCATTTCTTTTTTTTACATCACAAAAAACTGGCACTTGAACAGGGGTGTGTAGACTTTTTTTATATCCACTGTACCTCTTCTGCTTTTTTTCCACATTTAAAGTACTTTAATAGGCTTATGCTTCTCTCGGATAGTGACACTAGATAGACATTCTGTCTTTCGCCTGGAATGGTCACATGGGCAGGGCGCTTCTGAACTCCGACGCGCAAGTGACTGTTATGTGCATTGTTCGTGTGCACGCTTGCAGAGCGTCATTCATTTATTTTTATTAAAAGTATATTTCTTTTGCGTGGTGGCATAGTTTTAGGGGTGGTGGCCCGCCATGCGGAAATGTTACCAACAGAAACCCTGAAGAGGTTTAGTCACTCACCTTTTGGTAATCCTTAACCTTTTCCCTCTTTTATTGTTTTTAGAGGCAAACTGTCGCTGTAATGTTAAGCACATGTAAAAGAAATTAATCTGTAATCTATGTGTAAAGTGAAACTGAAAGTCAAATGCAACACAAAAATATGTGCATACAGAGGTTCCTTTGAAGTGCAGGAACTGAATGATGACTGTATGCTTGCGTATTATTTGGAAAACTTGTTGGAAATTCATTATGCTGGCTGGTACAAATGTACTCGGCTGGAAATTCCAGGTTTACTTCCTCTACTTGGTGTGATGTTTTGTCCTTTAATGGTTACTGTGTTGTTTTTGAATTGGTTTACCTCAGAATTCGGTGTCTGGGAAAAGTTTGGCTCCTACAGTCTTTTCTCCTGATCTCAGAGTCCTGGAGATGAACAGGTCCTGTAGCAGCTGCAGATTGCAGTCAGTCGTCTGAACAGCCAAATATGATATGCAGTAGTCTGCCCTTGTCCTTGGCAGTGGCAACAGAGTACCAGATGGTGATAAAGGAGGTGGTGATGGTGTGGAGGTGGACCATTGCTGACTTTGGCAGGTCAGATGTCTGCAGCCACTGCTGGAATTACATGTCCCCCACTTGATTTATGCCTGTGGTGATCATGGGTAGGTAACATCGTCTGTGTCACGGTATTGTTTTCTGCTCTGTAAATAGTCCTTTACTTCTTTGTTGTTGTACAAAAAAAAAGCACATGTAAAAGCAGTATTATGGTGTTCATTCTGTCAGAATGAGTATCAAACTGGTAGTGTGGCTCTGCTCAGTCTCAGCTGTCGTTGCATATTTGACATTTCAAACAGCTTCACTTATTTTTAACAACAAAGACACTATTTTAAGATTAAAGTGCTGCTCTCCTCACTGAATGAGTTTGTTTTGCTTACATGATTTTTATTAGCATTTTTTGACAAGCACAGATTTTTTTTTTAGCTTAAGTAAGTAAAGAAGTAAAATTTATTTATTAAAGTGCATTTCACAGACATGGGGGGGGGGGGTGCTGAAAAGCTCATAGTGGTCAAATTTGACCAAATGTTATTTATTTTTCAACATTCGGTCCAAATGAGCTTAAATACAGCTCTGGAAAAAATTAAGAGACCAAAGAGACCACTGTAAAATTATCACTTTATCTGGTTTTACTATTTATACATATGTGAGTAGAATGAACAGTTTTGTTTTATTCTCCAACAGGGCTGAGAATCATCACTAATTTGCAGAATCAATTTGATTTTGATTCTTGAGGTTCTGATTTGATCTTATCCCGATTTAATCAGGAAAATTACCGTTTTTTTTTTTTTTTGTAACTTAAGATCTCCATCCATTTTTCACCATATATATTGCACTCAGATCACAGTCTACATTTAAAAAAACAAAAAAAACAAAGGGGCTAGAGTAAAAAAGAAAAAGGAAAAAAAAAAAAAAAAAAAGGGGGGGGGGACAAATGTTGGAGCATCAAGTTTTTAGTTTCCATCTCTTAATTCTTCTGGTTTTTCCAGCGTCGTTGGTTATTCTTTCAATATCTGTCTCGTTGTTGCACTTTGTAGTGTGTCCATTTCCGCCATTTTTTTCCCATAGTCCTTCTTGCATTCTTTGTCGATATGTTAGTTTTTCCATCCTTCGTATGTCCTCAATAATGTCAGTCCATTGCTCTTGGTCAGGAAGAACTTCTGATCGCCATTTTTTTGTGATTGTTTTTTTACATGCAATCAACAAGATTTTAACTAGATATCTGTCCTCCGCCTGTATAACATTGTCTCTTTTAAGATCACATAGGTACATCAGGTTACAGTTCATTGGTATATTATATCCTAATATCCTCTGTATTGTCACATGTATAGATTTCCAGAATGATGAGATTTTGCAGCATTTCCAAAACATATGCGAGTGGTCTGCATTTTGAGCCCCACATCCCCTCCAGCATAAAGATTGGGTATTTGTATACTTTCCTTGAATCTGTGGTGTAATGAAAAAGCGAATCAGGTTTTTCCATCCAAATTCCCTCCATGTTCTTGAATTTGTTGATGTGTGTTGTGTTTTCCATATTTCCTGCCAGCTTTCTTCTGTTATGTTTAAATTGAGCTCTTTCTCCCATTTCTCCTTTATATAGTTACTTGAATGATTGTTTGCCATAAGTTTCTGATATAGCTTTGAAATAATTCTTGTTTTATTTCCTGTATATGAGCTTAAAATGAATTGTATAATCTCGCTCACATCTGTTTGGAGGTTATGCCTAATCTTCTTCACATAATAGTCTCTCATCTGCAGATATCTGAAGAATTCCGATCTTTCTAGTTTAAATTTTCTCCTGATGTTTACAAAGCTCCCGAGATCTTTTTTTCCGATATTGCCCCATGCTGTGATTCCCTTGTTCACCAGATTTTTGTATCCCCTATCTTGTTTTGCCGGTTCAAACTGACTGTCAAATGCTACCCATTTCAATAGTTTTATGTCTTCCTTTATATTATACTTTTGTACTATTTTATACCACAGTTCTAAAGTAAATTTAGTGATTGGGTCTATTTGTTTGATTTGCTTATATGCATCTTTATCTCCTATTATGCTTTGTACTGGGAGTCCCTCAATTTCCTTTTCCATTTCTTTCCATTTTGCCTCATATCCCTCGTCGCACCAACATATGATATATCTTATTTGTGCTGAGTAGTAATATTCCTTTAGACTCGGTAGGCCCATGCCTCCTTTCTCTTTTGGTAATTGGAGAGTTTTATATTTCACTCTTGGTTTTTTACCTCCCCAAACAAATCTCGATATCATCCTGTCCCACTTTGAGAATTGGGCATCTGGAATCTCTGTTGGTAGAGCCTGGAAGAGGTAAAGTAATCTAGGTTGTATGCTGATTTTGACTGTCTCAATTTTTGAATTCAGATCCATATTTAAGATTGACCATCTATCAATATCTTTTTTTATTTCTTGTTCCAACCTATTATAGTTTGCTTTATAGATTTTGCTTAGATCTTTAGGTATGTTCACTCCAAGGTATTTTATTTCTTTTTGTTTCCAGTTTAGTTTGATCTTATCAGTTATCTGGTTTAGAGGGTTATAGTGGAATGTCAGTATTTGTGTTTTTGTTATGTTTATCTTGTATCCTGATAATTTTCCAAAATTTTCTATCAAGTTCATCATTTCCATTATTGATTCATCTGGTTGTTCAAGGTAAACTATAATATCGTCTGCAAATAGCCCAATCTTGTGTTCTGCCCCCTTTATTGTTACACCTTTTAATTTCTTATTTTGTCGTATCGCTTGAGCCAGTGGCTCTATGAACAGAGCAAACAAGGTGGGCGATAAGCAGCATCCCTGCCTAGTTGATCTTTGTATATTTACTTTGTCTGTTAAGCTACCGTTTATCTTGATTCTTGCCACAGGTTCCCGATACAGCGTCCTTATGCATTGTACTGATTTTTCGTTAAATCCAAAGCGTTCCAGCACACTATATAGGAATTTCCAGTTAACCCTGTCAAATGCTTTTTCTGCGTCTAAACTCATTATTACTGCGCTTTTCTTTTCTTTATGTATTTGATTAATTATATGTATTGTTCTCCTGATATTGTCATGTGTTTGGCGTCCCTCTATGAAACCAGTTTGATCATCTTCTATCAATTCCGTCAAGAATGTCTTTATTCGTTTACATATAATTGTTGTATATATTTTATAATCTACATTTAATAAAGAGATTGGTCTATAGTTTCCGCATTGTTCTTTATCTTTCCCTGGTTTTAAAATAACTGAAATGATTGCTTCGTTCCATGATGGAGGTATTTTGTTGTTGTTCAGCGTCCAATTAAATGACTTTAGGAGTTGTGGCGTGAGTTCTTCTATAAACAGTTTATAAAACTCAGATGGGTATCCATCACTACCTGGTGATTTACCGTTTTTAAGTGACTTAATCACATCTCTAATCTCTTGTGTTGTTATTTCTGCTGTTAGCTTTCCATTTTGTTGATTTCCTATTGATGGCAAGTCCAATGTGTATAGAAATTTTTTAATATCTTTAGTATTTGTTTCTTCAGGTTGCGAGTATAGTTCTTGGTAGAAATTATGGAATATTTCTTCGATGTTTTCTGGGTTAACTGTGGTTTTATTTGTGGTGGGGTCTTTAATCTTATATACATTATTCATTGTTTGTTGTTTTCTTAACTGTTTTGCCAGCAGTTTTGTGGCTTTTGGTCCCGTTTCATAATATTTTTGCTTTAGATATCTATTTTTCCTTTCAATTTCATCCATTTGTGTTTCTTTTATCTTTATTTTTTCTTCTTTAATTTCTTGATATATTTTTGGGTCATTTGTGCTTTGATGTTTATGTTCTAATTCCCTCAGTCTCTCACATCTTTGTTCATATGCTTCCAGTTTAGTCTTATTTGCTTTTCCTGTTTCAACAATTAATTTACCTCTTAACACGGCTTTTAGTGCATCCCATAGTATTGTTGGGTCTACTTCTTCATTGTCATTCTCTTGGATATATTCATTTATGTTTACTTTTATTCTTTCTTTCATTTTATCATCATTTAACAGTCCTACATTAAGTTTCCATGTTGTTTGTCGTTTTCTATTGTTTAAATTTATTTCCATGTATATAGGATTATGATCTGATATTTCTGCCCCTCCAATCCAACAATTTCTCACCCTGTGTCTGTCACCTTCATTCATAAGGAAGTAATCTATTCTAGAGTGTACTTTATGGACTGCTGAATAATGTGTATAGTCTTTTTCGAGTGGGTGCAGGTCCCTCCAAATGTCTACCATACCCATTTCTGCCAGTGAGGTTCTTATGAATTTTGTTACATGTTTTTTTGTCTTCTTAACACTTGTTGTGTCAACTTCATGATCCATGACAGCATTTAAGTCTCCTCCACAAATCAGGACTCCTTCACTGTGTGTTGCTATGAGATCAAACAGATGTTGAAAAAAACCCTTGTCACTTTCTGGTGGGGCATAGATGTTCACTAACGTGATCTGCATTCCATCTATGCTACCCTTTATTATTACATACCTGCCTTCTTTATCCTGGATTTCCTGTTCACATTCAAATTGTATTTTATTTGAGATTAGTATCATGACCCCCCTTTTAGTTCCTCCCTTAAATGAACTGTAGTAGGAGTTCTTATAGCCAAATCTCTTTAGTTTCACATGTTCTGTCTTGCTCAAATGTGTCTCTTGCATAAATATAATTTCGGCTTTTTCTTTCTTGAATTTTCTTATTATTTTTTCCCTTTTAACAGGTGAGTTCAGACCATTCACGTTTAGTGTTATTATCTTAAGATTTTTACCCATAATCATGTTTTTCCATTTTTTTAACCTGTGCTCCTAGCCCCTTTAACAACAAAAATAACACATATTTATATAAAAACACATTAAAAAATCTCGACCTCCGTACTTTGGGCCTTTCTTCTGCCCACTGGTCCCTGTTGGTGGGTGGAGGGATTGTCCTCACCGAGTGTAGGGCCCTCCCTAGACCTGTATTTACTATCCAAGAAATAGTCATTAGTCTAGAAATGTCCAACAAATATCACTTAAACCTCTCCTAGCCGTCTGTTTCTCTTTTACCTTGTCTTCTTGGCCTTCATTTCTTCTGTGTCTTTCTTAATCTTTGTTATAATCTAGGCTTTCAGTTGAAAGCCTTGTAGTCTTTCCTGGGCCCGCTGCGCCACGTCTCCCCCCGTCTTTTGCCGTTCACTCGCCTCCACTCCGGCTGTCGTGATGCGTTCAGGGCCTCCGCTGCTCCTACCGTTTCCTCCGGCACGTACACCTCAAGGCCCCGCTCCATCATGTCCTGCGCTGCCTCTCTGGCTGTGTTGTAGGTTCTTACGCCGTTCTCCCAATGAATCCTCATCTTCGTTAGCGGCGTTTGGAATCTAATTTTTTTTTCTTTCAGCGTTTTTTTAATGTTGGCATATTTCTTCCGCTGCTGCACAATTTCTGCCGGGTAGTCATGATCAAAGAATATCTGCTTGTCGCCGATTCGTATCTTTTTTTTCCACGCTCGTGTCAGGATTCTTTCCTTTACATCATATTTCATAAAGTTTACCACAACTGACCTGGGTGTAGAGCGTGGGTTCGGGTTCTGTGCCGAGGCTCTGTGCGCTCGTTGAATCTGCAGATCCGCTTCGCTGGGCAGTTCCAGCTCTTTTTTTAAGAACTGATCCATGAATTTCGTCATCGAGTTGCCTTCAATGCCCTCCGGGATCCCGAAGATGCGTATATTGCCCCGTCTGGACCTGCTCTCCAAGTCGGTTACTTTCTCCTGCATCCTCTGCATTTGTGCCGTCAGGGTCTGCAGCTGTTCACTTGCCTCGCTATTCCAATCTTCCAGCTCTGATATTCGGGCCTGCGCTTCTGTCATACACGCCCGCTGGGAGCGCAGCTCCTCCATGTTTTCTGCTAGCTTGCGCTCCATTTCTCTTCGGAGGCCCATAATTTCCTCCTTAATCTCTTTTTTCAGCTCCTCCTTAAGAGCCGCTAAATCCTGTTGTAGCTGCCGTTTGAAGTCTCTCAACTCTTTACCCAAACTGGCGATGCCAGTGTTCATGGTATCGAGTGTGTCCTCCATTTTCTCTGCTGCGGTCACCTCGTTTTTTTGAGCCCCGTGTTCAGCGGTTTCTCCTGCGTTGTTGAAGAGGAATTCTTTAATTTTACTCTGCTTTTGTCCTTGTGCCCGGCTCCTTCGTGTTTTCATCCCTTAGTTTATTGATCCGCTTATGTCGAGTTGGCCATTTACCGATGATTTTTAATCCGGCTAGGGAGAGCTCTCTGTTTAAGCGTTATGCCTCTCCGCCATCTTCCCGGAAGTCAGGAAAATTACCGTTTTAACAGCTATTTTACTTGCCAGAGGAAAAAAATCTAAAGGCCTAATGCTGCAGATTGTACCAGGAATACGCTGACTTTAATACATAATTATCACATCAAGAACTGACCCAAAGTCAGTTACAATAATGCACTTTTTATTTAACCCCTTGCACTCTGGTCAATTTCCCTAAAAACGCCTAAAAATAACGTACCCAAAGTAAATCAAAAGCTGTTCTTCAACCCTTTGCAGCATCTTCATGGGGTTGGTCTCATTTAAAAGAAAACACTTTGAATTTTTTGGCAAAACAGTCATAATCTCTCTAAGTGCTCCGGCCACTGAGTAACAGTCATCTAAACATACTGAACTTGAAGAAAATAAATTTCGCCTGGGTGTTTTTTTTGATACAAATGCTTGCAAATAACACACAGCTGTCAGATCTGGGCTGGAAAATGCAACAGAAATGTAGAACCAAGTGTTATCCAGCTGAGGTCAAAATTTTGTAACAATACCACAAAAATTGAATATATTACACAGCTTTCTTCTCGGGTTGTTCCCAGGCGTTTTTGAACTGTGCCAAATTGTGCCAAATGGCACAGTTTGGAAAAACGTCTGTAACTTTTGAATGATTCAATATAGAAGCTTCATCTTGGGCTCTAAATGAAAGGTGACACTCAGGGCTGTGTGTGTGTGTGTGTGTGGGGGGGTGTTGTTTATTCATTCATGAATGAATGAATGAACAAACAAGCCCCCACACACAAAGAAGCATGCTACATAAAAAATGTGTGGCTTTTTTTTAACAAGAAAAAATAACCTACAGTGCACTAAAAATTATACTAAAATATCTGTAATGTAGAAGATAACAACTCCCACCCCCACCCCCCCCCGCTACAGAGGACGGACATCGCCCATCGCTACATGACGGACAGCGGTGACGGTGCGCCGCTGTCTACTACGCACATTTGTACTAAAATATCTGCAATCTGCTACAGAAGAGTAGCGGGGGGGGGGGGGGGGGCGTTCACGGTCCGGACGCGGCGCACGGACTGGTCCGTCAACGGTCCGTCATGTGGCGATGACGCACAGTTGTAATTTACCGATCGGTCAAAAGTCATTTTGATTACAATTTTCAGGGATGAAGAATAATTTAGCTTATAACACTTACCTGTCCACAACAGCAGTGCCACTGGCGAACTTCTCTTCCTCATTGTCAGATGAACATGACGCTGGTCCGCTTGTTACGACTGGTGGTTCTGGTCACGCGACCCGATCAAACCATGATTCCATTATTGCGGTTTTGCGCTTCCATGATTGCGGTTTTGGCGAACGATTTTTCAAAACAAATAAGAACAGTAGTAAGAAAAAAAGACTGGCGAACGCGTGTGTGTCACCCAGCGGCTTATACAAAACAGATTTTACGCACGGGACGTACGCTTTCAATTGTCGAACTTCTCTGCTTCAGTTGGCTCGCTGCATTCGCAGCCGTTGGTAGGCGGGTCCTTCTTGCTAGGTTTTCAGTCATTGGTTCTTCAAGGTTTCAGAAACCCAATTCAAGGCTCTTATTAGTTGAATGAGAGGTCAATCAAATCTAAACCAATCAAAGCACTCCTTTGGCTTTCTGTTCGCGGCTGTGTTTGTAGTGGAAGAACGGAAATGCAGCTTTTTTTTTTTTTTTTTTTCAGTGCGCCCTAGGACGCAGAGACGTGACCGCCCGCGGTATCCCGGAGTGCAAGAGGTTAACTTATGATTTCACAAAGTGCTAACAAGTGCTAACTTTAGTGCAAAGGGTGTGTAGTGTCAAATTAACAACCCAGACTAAGTAAACAAATTCAATGCATGAAGCATGTATACATAATCTCACTGTATTTCAGTCCCTCCATGATTTCACTGGCTATTTTTGTGATTGTTGTGGCCGAAAAAGCCTGATTTTTGTGGGAGCTTTTCCAAAAAGTTGCAATAAAAGTTGCAACATTTTTGAGGATTTTTGCACTGAAAGTTGTGAGGAAGTACAGATTTTAAAATAGCTGCTTTTTCCATAGTTTATAGATTAGATTAGATTCAACTTTATTGTCATTACACATATATGAATACAAGGTAACGAAACACAGTTTAGCATCCAATCAGAAGTGCAAAGGACAGCAGTGCAGTATATACGGTAATTAACAGTATGTGCAATTTAAGCAAATATATGCAAATATATGCAGCAGTGCAGAAAGTTAAAAGTACTGTTATGTGCAAATAATGTGCAATAAGTTAGATGTAGTTATGTAGTTATGCAGTTATGTACAGGTGAGGATGGTAAAAGATGATTGTAAGAGAGTCAGCGGGGAACTAAGTTCAATAACGTGACAGCTGTTGGAAAGAAACTGTTCCTAAACCTGCTGGTTCTAGTCCGAAGGCTTCTGAAACGTCTTCTGGAGGGGAGAAGCTGGAACAGTCCATGAGCAGGATGGTTGGAGTCCCTAAGAATGCTGCGTGCCCGGCGCAGACATCTTTTCCTGTAGACGTCCTCTATAGCTGGAAGTGGAGTCCCTGTGATGCGTTGGGCGGTTTTCACCACCCGCTGCAGCGCCTTGCGGTCAGCTAGAGAGCAGCTCCCATACCAGAGTGTGATACAGTTGGTCAGGGTGCTCTCTATCATGCAGCGGTAGAAGTTGCCCAGGATGTCAGTTGACAGATGGTTCTTCTTCAATGTCCTCAAGAAGAAGAGGCGCTGATGGGCCTTCTTGATCAGGCTGGTGGTGTTAACTGACCAGGACAGGTCCTCCGAGATGTGGGTCCCCAGGAATTTGAAGCTGGGGACACGTTCAACAGCTATGCCATTGATATGGATGGGGTCATGTGTCTCTTCCCTCTCCTTCCTGTAGTCCATTATGAGCTCCTTGGTTTTGCTGGTGTTAAGGAGCAGGTTATTGTCAGCGCACCAAGTAGCCAAGTGCTCAACCTCTGCCCTGTAATCTGACTCGTCGTTGTCCCTGATGAGTCCAATCACCGTGGTGTCATCTGCGAACTTTATGATGGAATTGGATCCATACATAGGCCTGCAGTCATGGGTGTAGAGGGAGTAGAGGAATGGGCTGAGCACACAGCCCTGTGGTACACCAGTGTTGAGTGTGATGACGGAAGAACGGTTGGGGCCTGACCTAACATGCTGGGGTCTGTTGGTCAGAAAATCCATGATCCAGTTGCAGGTGGAGGTACTGATTCCCAGGTCCCCAAGTTTGGTGAGCAACTTGGAGGGGATAACTGTGTTGAATGCTGAGCTGAAGTCAATAAACAGCATTCTTGCGTAGGTGTTCTTGTCATCCAGGTGTGAGAGTACTTAGTGCAGCGCTGTAGAAACCACATCCTCTGTACTCCTGTTGCTCCAGTAGGCGAACTGATGAGGGTCCAGTGTAGGGGGCAGGCCTTTTTTGAGCTGTGCCAAGACCAGTCGCTCAAAGCACTTCATGACTATGGGCGTCAGTGCCACAGGGCGATAGTCATTTAGGCACGATGGTGTTGAATGTTTCGGCACTGGTACTATTGAAGTGGTCTTGAAGCACGCTGGTACCACGGCCTGGACCAGGGACAGATTGAAGATGTCTGTGAAGACCCCTGCCAGCTGCTCAGCGCACGCCCTCAGCACACGCCCAGGAATGCCATCAGGGCCAGCAGCCTTATGTACGTTGACATGACTCAGTGCATTACGGACGTCGGTGTGGGTGAGTGTGAGGTGGTGGAGGTCATCAGAGGGTGGGAAATTGATGTTCTTTTCATTGTTGTCCTTGTCAAAACGAGCATAGAAGTTATTTAGCTCATTGAGAAAGGGCACAGTCATGGCTATAGGTATGGAGTTGCTGGGCTTATAATCAGAGATAGCTTGAATGCCCTGCCACATACGTCGGGGGTCAGAGTCCCCAAAATGTTCCTCCACCTTCAGCTTGTAGCTGTGCTTGGCCTTCTTGATGCCCCTCTTCAGATCTGCCCTGGATGAACTGTAGGCCTGTGCATCACCAGATCTAAAGGCATTGTTACGTGCTTTTAGCAGAAGTCGCACTTCTCTGTTCATCCACGGCTTCTGATTTGGGTACGTGGTGATCTGTCTTTCCGTGGTGACACTGTCAATAGTGGTGTTGATATGGTCCAGGACTGAGTGGGTGTAAGAGTTGATGTTTATGTGGGAGCCACAGGTAGCCTGAGAAGTGAACATACTCCAGTCTGTGTTCCTAAACTTCTCCTGGAGTACAGAGTCAACCCCCTCTGGCCACACTTTGATGGTCCTCACTGATGGCTTCACCCGGTTGATGAGCGGTACATACTTGGGGGTAAGGAACAAGGATAAATGATCAGACTGACCTAGGTGGGGGAGGGGAGTTGCTGTGTAGGCTCCCACAATATTGGTGTAAACATGGTCCAATGTTTTGTCCCCTCTTGTGTGACAGGAGACATGCTGGTAGAATTTAGGAAGCACTGTCTTGAGGTTAGAGTGGTTAAAATCACCTGCCACAATAAATGCTGCCTCTGGGTGTGCAGTTTGTTGTTTGCTAATAGCTGCATGCAGTTCTTTCATAGCAAGCTTAGCATTAGCATCCAGAGAAATGTAAGCGGCTGTTATGATGGTACAAGTGAACTCGCGTGGCAGATAGAAAGGTCTACATTTAACCATGAGAAACTCCAGGTTGGCTGAGCAGTGTCTCTCAACAGTGACAGAGTTCGTGCACCAAGCCTTGTTAATATAAATGCACAATCCCCCCCCTCTTGTCTTTCCGGAGTCAACTGCTGCTCTGTCTGCCCGGAGCGTGTGTAGGCCGGCTAGCTCGATAGCATTGTCGGGTATTCCACTGTGAAGCCATGTTTCCGTAAAAATCATGATATTGCAGTTCATAAGTTTCTTATTGTTGGTGATCCGAAGCCGTAGTTCACTCATTTTGCTCGCCAGAGACCGTACATTAGCAAGGAAAATACTGGGTAGCGATAGCCGGTGCGGTGTTAGCTTTAGCTTAGCTCTGAGCCCACCGCGTTTACCCCTCCTTTGTTTACGGTCCTTACGCCGCCTGCGAGCACTTCCGGTCGGCCGGGAAGCCTGCCGAGCGTCGGGAGTTCTCCAGAGCTCCGGGATGAGACGTAGATTCAGACGTAGGTTGCTGATAAAAAGGTCGTTATCGTTGTTTTGTAAACCAATATTCAAAAGCTCATCTCGGGTGTAAGATGTAAAAGCAGAGCTGTTCTGAACAAACATACCCGAAATGAGCAGAAATAACACTGCTAGTCCCCAGAATCTGGTAGGACGCTGAGCCTCGCGTTGTGCACGCGCCGCCATCTTGCGTATTTTATAGTGATGCTATTCTATGTAACACCACAAGAAAAGCACAGGATTGCCAAAAATTTCCTGTTAAATAGTGATTTATTTAGAATTAAATGCTCAGTAAAATTGTCAAAAAATGACCAACATTGTATTCTTGCTGAGAACTTAAATAAAAAAAGATAAATAAAAGAATGAAATCACCAAGGTGCTGATGCCTCCGTGCCTATGGCATGGCATGGGGGCCTGTAAAAAAGTCACAATGCCACTTGTAGTGGCCTGGCATAGTCATTACAGTACCTTTTTCACAGCTGCATTGGTAGTAAAGGTGAGTTAAATTTGTGTTAATTTTTTTTTTTTCCCACAATATTTTTATTGAACCTTTTTTTTACAAACATAACACAAACAATCAAACACTAACACTAAAGTAATAAAAAAAATACTAAAAAAACACCAACAACCACTAACAAGAACAGGTCTTCAACAATGCTCCTCTGTTTAGTCTAGGCAATCCATTACATAAGTATACATATTATACATTCACCAGTTTGGAATTTACAAGGTCCACACACATCATTCACCTTCTTCTTCAAAAGTTATGTTTAAATTCTTTACATAATCAATGAAAGGTCTCCATATATTCTCAAACACAATTTCCTTTGATTTCAGTATATATGTTATTCTTTCTAGTGGAAGGTTTGTTAACATCTGTTTTAACCACTGAGTCACAACTGGTCTATGAGTCTTTTTCCACAGTAGTGCAATACATTTTTTGGCATTAAGCAAACTGAGGTCTATGAATGCTCTTTCACTTTTATTAAAATTATGCTTTTCTGGATACAGACCCAACAAAAACAATTTAGGATTCAATATGATTTGTTTTGAAATTATTTTTTCAATTGTTACCCTCACCTCTTCCCAAAACATTCTAATTTTCCTACATTCTCACACACAATGAAATAAGGTTCCTTTACTTTCCATACATTTTGTGCACGTATCTGGTATGTTTTTGTTATATCTATTTAATTCCACCGGTGTAACATACATCCGCATTAACCATTTAAAATGTATCAATTTAAGACGTACATTGATTTGGTTTGAGCTTCTGTACAAGCCAATTCCCATTGTTCCTCTGAAATTTCAATTTGCAGGTCTTCTTTCCAATAATTCAATCTTTTCTGTGAGTTTTCACTTGAAGATAGTGTCAATGAATTATAAAACTCTGAAATAATACCCTTTCTCTTACTATCTTTCGTCAAAATTTTTTCCAAGGATGAATAAATAGGTCGAGTGAGAGCATTGTTTTGATTTGATCGAATAAAGTTCCTAAGCTGAAGATATTTAAAAAAATGTGTTCTATTGAGATTAAATTTGATCCTCAGCTCTTCAAAAGACATTGTTATCTGAACATGACAGATATAAATCTTGAATCTTTTGAATCTCTTTTAAATTCCATACTTTAAATACAGCATCCTCTCTCCCTGGTTTAAAATATTGATTACCCCATATTGGGCTAAATTGTGACAGTAAATGTGGTTCTTTTAAATATTTTTTAGTTTCACACCATATTTTGATCATATGCTTTACAAATGGATTTTTAACTTGTTTCTGTAATTTTTTTGCCGAATCTGAGTATATGAATGTGGGAAGAGGTAAAGGTAAATTGTATGATTCCATTTCAGTCCAGTGAGGGAGATCATTTGATGAAAAATAATGTCATAGACCTCAGTTGTGCTGACCAGTAATACAACATAAAGTTTGGACATTTCAGACCTCCACGATCAAATGGTAAGTATAGTAAGGACAGACGTAACCTAGCCTTCCTGTTGTTCCATATAAATTCCACTAACTTTTTTTTTAATTCTTGAGAATAGATCTGAAGGTGGTGGTAAAGGAATGTATTGAAATAAATAAAGTATTTTAGGTAAGATATTACTTTTAAGTATATTGATTCTCCCTATCATCGACATTGGTAGTGACATCCATCTCTGAATTAACTCATTAATGTCTGTCATTAAGGCTTCATAGTTGGCACTGGCGACTAATTCTAGCTTAGGCACAATTTGAATTCCTAAATATTTAAACTGATTTACAACATTGAATTGATTTACCTCAGGAGCTGGGTGATTTCTCTGGGTCTCATTTAGCATTAATATTGAAGATTTAGTTTTATTTATTTTATATCCTGATATTTCTCCAAAATTCTTTATTAAATTCAACAAGGTCGGAATTGATTTTTTTAAGATTCGACATAAACAAAATTATGTCATCGGCATACAGGGAGATTTTATGTTCTGTTGGTCCAACTTTAATTCCATATATTTGTGGATGTAAACGTACTGCCATCGCTAAAGGTTCAATTGCCATAGTAAACAATAAAGGTGAAAGTGGACAGCCTTGTCGACATCCTCTATTGATCTTTATTGATTTTGAGATATTGCTGTTTGTTAGGATTTCTGCTGTAGCATTATTATATATTATCTGAACCCATTTTATGAAATTATTTCCAAGTCCAAACCTTTGTAAGACTTCAAAAAGAAAGGGCCATTCGACCCTATCAAAGGCCTTTTCGGCATCCAATGATAGGAGAGCTGTACCCGGTGCTTCTTTATTAGAATAAATAATATTAAATAGTCTTCTTGCATTACGGAAGCCTTGTCTTCCCTTTATAAAGCCATTCTGATCTCAGTTAATAATATTTGGTAATATTTCTTGTATTCGTCTTGCTAAAATTTGACAGATTATCTTAAGGTCAGCATTTAATAGACTTATTGGTCTCATATTTTCACATTTATTAGAGGGTTTACCTGGTTTTGGCAACAGTATAATTAAGGCATTATTCATGTATGGTGGTAAATTACTATTTTGAAATGCTTCTAAAACCATTTCCAAAAAAGGTTTTATTAATTTATTCTTAAATTTTTTATAAAGGTCAACTGGAAGACCATCTGGTCCTGCACTTTTTCCTGATTTCATATTATCAATGGCTAGCCCAACTTCTTCTTGACTAATTTTAGACTCCAGTATCTCCCTGTTTTCATTTGGAATACACGGTATAGATAGTCCATCCAAAAACCCATTTAGTTTTGTTAAGTCGGTTTCATTTTTTGTATCATATAATTTTTCATAGTAATCTCTAAAGGCTCTATTAATTTCTAAAGGATCTACAGCTACCTGTCCGTTACTTATAATACTGGTAATTGGTGTTTTAAATTCTAATTGTTTAATCTGCCATGCCAATAATTTTCCTGATTTTTCACCTTGTTCATAAAAAGATTGCTTCAATCTTAGAAGACTCGAGGCAGCTCTATTCGCTGATTTTTTTTGACATATTCAGCTCTCAGAATCAGTAATTCGTTCTCTAACTTTGGGTCACTTCCTGCATACACTTTTTCTTGAAGAATTTTTAGTTTATGTTCCAATTGGACTCTCTAATTTGTGTTAATTTTGAAAACAAAACCTTATCTGGTAATTGTGGTGATACAATAATACAAGCCTTTAGTTTCAGTTGATTTTGAGCAGGTGAGTTGAAAAGCTGGTAACAGACAGATACACACAGACACATAGAAGGATTACTGTATGTCTACGTTGCCTTTGGGCTGAGGCATGAAAATATAGAAGCACAAGAATAAAATTTGGAGCACAAAAGAAAATGCTGGAGTAACAGGTTTTATTAATTGAATGCATGTATAGTTACACCAGAGGTGTCCAATCATGTGCCATGGAGGGCCAAGACTCTGCAGGTTTTCTCTTCTGCCCAGTCTCTTCAGCAGGTGTTTTCACTTATCAGCAATCAGTGGGAAAAAATTCAGTGGAATCTGCTGTTGAACACACTGGTTGGAGGTAAAGCCTGCAGAGTCTTGGTCCTCCATGGCACATGATTGGACACCCCTGATTTACACGATGCTGTGCAACAGCAGGTAAACATATCAAAATTTCCAGAACTAAAAGTATAATTATGAATATTAAATCAGAACAATTTGGAATGTTTCACACTTCTGTGTCATGAATATTGAGAGTTTCTTCAATAATCTTGCAAAAAAAAGTTTTCCAAACATTAATTTATTGAAATACAGTTGCAGTTTCTTGTATAAACAGTAAACATGCAGTATTCTTATTTAGCTTCCAGCCTGTTATCTTCACAGCTGCTGTGACTGCTGATCCTCAGGTTCACCACCGTGGACCTCGGAGAGACAAAGAGGAAAGAAAACGGTATTAAGACTTAAAAAAATCATCTGAACTTTAGAGAAAAGTATTTAACAGGTTAAATTAATGTAACCAAGCAGTCCCCATACGGGAGAAAAAAATCTGACATTGGGAAAAAATGTGACCTAACAGAAGCTTTAAGAATCAAATAGTAGTTGTAGGAGTTATTGGTATTTTAATATTGAAATTGCTGCATAATTTAAGCAAAAAACTTATTCCGCGCAGGCATCTGCTGCAGTGGCCTGCTGTGGTCTGCCATGTTTTTGAGGTGAGGAATGTTGGGACTTGTAGTTTTAGCAATGAGCTGAAAACTCCAGGAAGAAAATACCCTCCTTCCTCTGCAAAACTAAACAGCAAAGTCAGTGTGAAAACAGTCAACATGATGAATAAATGGTGTAGTTGCTGAATATGTGTTTGTTTTTTCAGTAACCACTGTTTTATAACAGTTCAGCTAGAGAACAACTGTGACGGGAAGTCATCCATGTGTTGTAAAAAAAAAAAAAAAAGCCGCACTGCCGCCTCTACTAGCCCAGCATAGTTATTACAATACCGTGTTTCCTAGCTCCATTGATGGTAAAGGTGAGTTAAGTTTGTGTTTATTTTGAAAACAAAGCCTTATCTTGAAATTCTGGCAAATTAAAAGTTGAGAAAATATGGCCATACAATGATACAAGCCTTTAGTTGCATTTAATTTTGACCGGGCAAGCTATGATTTTATTGTGATTATTATTATCTTCAAATCTTTCACTCAGGTGCTAGAAGTCCAAAATGTGTCATTCAATACAAACGTTACATGAAGGCAGCTGCCTCTTTCATGAAGCCCTAAAGTCCTGACTAAAAACGCATCCAACATTTTCATTATATTCTTATAAACTATACCTTTATTCTGCATCCATTTATTTACAGTTGTTAACCAACAGCTAACTGCTCTATCCCTAGTTTGTAAAAGAAAACACCACCATGCTGGCTGAATTATTAATTTACAACAGAAATGTTAAAGAGGAAAATAAAGGATATTTTACTACATTCTCAGCAGCTCCAACAGTCTCCCTCTGTCTAGTCTGTTGTCCACAAGCCAGTATCCGTGTTGTTTTCTGTTTGAAAAGTGTTTATCAGTCGTGGACTTTTGTTTACATTCCAACACAGCACGGCACGTAGTAAAAAAAACCATCCTCGCTTTATGAAAAATATTCGGAAACTGTTGAGCACAGTCTTTAGTGGTGACTTTTGTTGATAAATTAAGAGACTCTCGACAAAGAGATTCTCGCACGATTGTTCAATCATGTGAGCGTTCAGCCGGCCCAAACACCGCTTCCATTTTGTTTTTCACAGACAGAAAAGCATTATATTAAAAGATTGATCTGCAGATTTTGTGGATCGATATTGGCTCAGTCAAATGTGAATCGAATCGGAGAATCGATCTTTTGAACCCACCCCTATTCTCTATCCTACTGAGAGCAACTCATCCATATTCCAAATCAAAATGTCAACATTTAGAGCATTTACTTGCAGAAAATGACAACTGGCCAAAACGACAAAAAAGATTTTGCTTTTAGATGTGTTTTTAGATCAAATAATGCAAAGAAAACAAGTTCATGTTCATTCTAAACACTACAGTACTCAAATTTTACCTTAGAAAGAACTTGGAAATCTGTATTTCTGGAATAACTGATTTTTATTCACAACTTACATGCATCTTACCATGCTTAGAAGATCACCTAATCAGTCCCTTCTTAAGTAGATTGAGATGTCCTTGTGTTAGAATTCAATAGACATTCAAATTGAATGGCTGCCATAGATGTAGAGATGCTAATTTAGGAAAGATTTTGCAGTGGTCATTTTTTCCAGAGCTGCATATACACAATAAATTGACTTGCATGTAACGACTTTAAAAAGGTTCTTAATCTGGATTTGATTGTCTGTGTTTTAATCATCTTTTTTATTGAAATGGTTGTGGAACAGTGAAGATTTATTTCAGCAAATGTAGATATAATTTTTTTAAAAATTTTTTTATTTGAGATATTGGGTTTTGAGTAGTTTTTAAAGCCCTTGATATCAACAACACAAAGATAAATTCTGCTTTTGAATAAACACATTATATAAAAGAAGCAAGTTGGTGAAGATGATGAGGCAGACTAGGAATTCAATTCAACTTTATTTATATGGGCTGCACGGTGGCGCAGTGGTTAGCACTGCGGCAGCACAGTTTACCCTTGGCCGGGGGATTGTGGGGATCGTGGGTTCGATCCCAGCCCCCGACCAACAGTGATCTGTGTGGAGTTTGCATGTTCTCCCCGTGTTGCGTGGGTTTACTCTGGGATTTCTCCGGTTTCCTCCCACATGCCAAAAACATGCATGTTAGGTTAATTGGCTGTTCTAAATTGTCCCTAGATATCTGTTTCCTATAGGCCCTTAGAATATAGGGTTAGTATTAATGAAAGCGCTTTGAGTGGTCTTTGTGACTAGAAAAACGCTATATAAGTGCAGGTTAGTTAGTTAGTTAGTTAGTTGTATTGCACCATTTCACAACAACAGTCATCTCATAGCACTTTCAACTGTAGGGGAAACCCCCACAATTGCAGAAAGACCCCAGCAATCAGGTGATCCCCTGTGAGCAAGCACTTGGCGACGGTGAAGAGGAAAAACTCCCTTTTAGCAGGAAGAAACCTCCAGCAGAACCAGGCTCAGGGAGGGGCAGTCACCTGCTGCGACTGGCTGGGGGGTGAGAGGCTAGAGAAGAAGAAGAAAAGAACAGACATGTAGAGAGCAAACAGCACGATGGGGACTCAGTCTATGGGAGAGAACAAACGGATGTTAATGACCAGCAAAAATACTTCGTTGAGAGTGAAGAAAGGAGTGAAGCCCAGTGCATTGTTGGAGGTCCCCCGGCTGCCTAAACCTATTAGCAGCATAACTAAGGGAGGGTTCAGGGGCACCTGATCCCACCCTAACTATAGGCTATATCAAAAAGGAAAGTCTTAACCGAATTCTTAAAAACAGAGATCGAGTGTGACTCCCGAATCCAGATTGGCAGCTGGTTCCAAAGGAGAGGAGCTTGATAACTGAAGGCTCTGCGTGTCATTGTACTTTTGGAGATTCTAGGTATTAGAAGTAATCCTGCATTTTGGGAGCGTAGTGCTCTGTTAGGATGATGAGGTAGTATCAGATTTTTTTAAATAAAAAGGGGCCTGATTATTTAGACCTTTGTAAGTGAGAAGAAGGATTTTAAACTTAATTCTAAATTCTATGGGAAACCAATGAACGGAGGCCAGAACTGGAGAGATGCGATCTCTTTTTCTAGTACCTGTTAAAACTCTCACTGCAGCATTTTGGATCAACTGAAGACTTCTTAAAGATGTTTTAGGACAGCCCGATAATAAAGAGTTACAATAATCTAATCTAGAGCTAACAAAAGCATGGATTAGTTTCACAGCATGACTGAGACAAAATGCTCCTAATCTTGGCAATATTACGCAAATGACAGAAGGCAGTCTTAGAAACAAGTTTAATATGTGAATTAAAGAACAGATCTTGATCAAAATTAACTCCAAGGTTCCTCACAGAACTATTAATGAATAAGATTTATGAATGAATAAGATTTATTGTCAATACTACCATACGTAATACATACAGGAGAACTGAAATTTGACTTGACATTGGGTGCGCTCAGTAAGCGCATCCCATAGCCGGGGCAGCCCGAAGGCGCCAGTCGAACAGTGGGGGGGTAAGGGGGGGGAGGGGGGAAAGGAGAGGAAAACACAATAGGAGAGAGAAAAAAGCATTGTTGATCAAAATAAAGCTCATTTTTATGACCAATATTGTGATTACAAGAAAAAAACTCTCAAATGCACAATTAGCAGACAATAGAATTCACATGATGACAAAACAGTTGAGAGAGTCAGTGTATGTTTTTATATATATCAGTGTATGTATCAGTCCTGTAATGAATGTTGTATGCAGTGTAATGTAGGTGTGTCAATCGCTAGTGAACAGCAGAGGGCGCCTCCTGGCAGTGGATGGATGTTAGTCATGTGATCTATGGCAAGTCCAGAGTCTCTCTCTCTTGCTTGCAGGTGGCAATTGAAGACACATGGTATCAGAATCAGAATCAGAATAAACTTTATTGCCAAGCATGTAAAAAACACACGAGGAACTTGACTTGACATTGGTGCGCATGCGCGCGACACAACGACACGGCAGCCATAATAGGCGCCTCATCAAACAGAGATAGATAAGAAAGGGAGGGGAAGGGAGGGAACGACACAAGGGGGGAGGAGAAAAAAAAAACTTCGTTATCAAAATACAGCTTATTTTTAAGCAGATTATGATTACAATGAAAAAAAAGTCTCTCAATAGCACAGAGCAACAACTCAGAATTTCACAAGACACAAGAGAGCAGTGTACAGTATATCTTTAATCAGATCATGAATCAATGTGTGTGCGGTGTTGAGCAGTGTTGATGATAATAAGAGAGACCCAAGGACCCTTGGCAGAAGATGTTTTGTCTGTCTGGCGCCCAGTCTTATCTGGCGCTGCAGCTGGCTGTCCAAGGCCTTGTGCTCATGATTTTGAAAAAACACAGTCTGCAGACAGCCAGGAGGAATTTTCATGGGGAATAATAATGCCAAATAGGACTGATCACAGAGGAGACTTGTATTTCTTCTGTAGATTCAGTACATTAATCCTTCATTGCGCAGCTTTGAATTCGTCGTGGAAAGACCTGAGCGAACCCATGATGTAATCCACCTTACGAGACAGTTCTCCAGTAGTCGCTATCAGGGTCTTCTCCAGTTTCTCAATTTGTTGGATGCACCTCGCCTGGCCAGCATTTTGATAGGTTGAATCCATCTTCAGCAATTTACGGTAAACCAAGACAATTCCCGTCCCAATCAGAATTATCCCAATCACCAAGATTACGAAGATAAACAAATCTTCAATATCTTCGATAGAGAGATTAGAGATTAGAGAGACACAGCATTTTCCAATTACCTGTGTCACATAGATAGCCCACTGGAGCCGTTCCAGCGGGGCAGACAGCTTCCCCCGGAGCACTTTTCCTTGTTGTTGTCCTTGGGAGTCCAGTCTGCTGGAACAACAGCGATTATGTCGATTGTTTGGGTTAGCAGAGCCGATCCTTCCGCTTATCTCCATCGAGGAGGAATGTAAATATAAACAGGGCGCTAAAGACGAGGTCAAATCTGCACAGTGCACTCAGAGAATAGAATTTCCCTCACCCGTGCAATTCTGTGCTTCAAAATTTCCATGTACAGGCTTAAACTTTAACATTTCTCTGGAGAGCACTGGCGACTTCAAGATGTATTCCACTATCTGAATCACCATTCAGTTCACCATGCCACCTCGTGCACTCCCCAACTGGTCGAAATTGGTGAAGGAGCTTGCCTGGATCCGCATTTGAACAGCTCTCCACCTTCCTCAATTTCTGAAACACCAGGAAAACTCCAGAGCCAAAAATAGAAATCCTGTGTCATAGCCAATAGATGTCTTCTGCATCTCCAGTCAAATCATACACCCAGCAGGTCCAATTCTTGGGCTCCCCCTTGGCCCGGTTCTTGTTGAAAAGTGGTGACAATAGCACATTTAAACTGCTTCCAAATCCATAATTTCCGTTTAGATTAAGATTCAGCAGAAGAAGAGCGACTAAACACAGACACGAACGCAACATTGCAAGCTGGGAATAGATCAGGAAGGCAAGAGGAGGGAGGAGGAGGAAATGCGACTGCTCTCTCTGAGGGCTGAAGAAGGAAGACAGAGTAACTGCATCCAGACTATGCAATCTTGAAACCAATCTTAAAAATCTAAACAAAGGCTTCCAGTATCTGGTCATACAGTCTGATTTCAGTGTTATATTAATATTAGTGCATACCCGTGCATGCCCGTAGAAACCAAGTATAAGCAAGCATTTCTGCATGCCCGTAGAAAGTTACTGTTACCTTGGCAACGGTAACCGTGGCAATGCCTGCCTTTGAACTTTGACTTGGTTACCATGGCAACAGTAACCATGGTGAAACCTGCCTTTGATCTTTGACGTCACCACTCGTTCATTGATGCCTGCCTTTGAACTTTGATGTGTCTGCCTGGCAACAGTAACCATGGCAGCATATGTGCATCTATGGTGTCATAGCTATGAACGCCCATAGCTCCCCTATGGACGGTCATTAAAGATTTTCCCTCCTAAACTTCCCCATATCTGAGGAGGCTGAAATTCGAGGATGCACACCCTCGTAACTTCAGCACAGCACGTATAAAATCTGAGGCCAGTCTGATGAACAGTTCGGGAGATATGCATGGAACACACACACAGACAGAGATTCCTTGCATTATAATATGATGATACGCTGGTGTACATCAAATCAGTTATGGCTAAATTTTGTCTAAGTTAAGAGCACGCTGAAGCATCCTGGTATATGGTGCAGTTCGCCGAGCTTCTCCGAAAATTTTCAGCAGAAAAAACCTAATGTCAGACACAGTGTTGTTTGAGCTCTGAACGATTGAGGAGGACAGAACTTCTTCACCTTGATGCAGCGCAGCAAAATAAAATGTTAAAATCATTAACTATTATTGTGATAGTTATAATTATTGTGCATGATTATACACATGCACAATAATTATACATTATAATTATAACTATTATTGTGATAGTTATAATTATTGTGCATGATTATGCACAAAAATAAAGGAGACCAGCTTCATTCCTCTACAGGCCAGATGACCGCTGTGATCAGCTCTGCTTTAACAGAACTGATTGATTAAACAACGCTCTTGAAAATGAGACCCTGTGTCTCAATAGGATTACCTATATAAATAAGGTTAATAATAAATAATCCTAGCGATTACAATAGGGCTCTCGCCCACTGATGTTGTCAGTGGCTTGGGCCCTAATACACAGCATGGCTAGAACCAGCAGGACCGGTACTACACAGGAAGGAAAAGCCACCATAGACTCCCCTCTCCTGAACTGTGGGTCCTCTGGCCATTCTGCTTAGGGATGGGCGATACCAGCATTTTTCCTTTTGATACGATAGCATTAATTTATGAGACTTTTTCTTCAATACTGAGACCGATACTTTTTGTCCAAAATCACGTGATTGCAGTTTCATTAACAACTTTATTGCAAGGGCAATATGAAATATGAATAAAACTCATGAACATAAACAGTTGAAAGAAATGCTTGAAAAATAATAATAAAATGGCTTTTTTTCTATTATAATAAAAATAATTAAGACTTAAACAGTGTTTCCTCTGGCTTAAAGACCTTGGCGCGATGGCAACACATCCCCCCCGGGGGGCAGTAAACATACCGGAATATGTTAATTTTATACTATTTATTTCTTTGTAAAATTTTGCACAGTAACGTTGCATATGAAACTTACCATTTTAAGTATTGTACAACCGAGGCTTGAATATTGTGCCAGTTGGGGTCCCACCCAGACATCCTGTGTTTAGACTTTTTAGAGGTGTTATCCTTGTCTCCTTCTTCTGCCTGAACACTTTACTCTCCTTGGCTCCTCTCTTCTGTCTCATCTTGCCCTCTTTGAGCTCTGTCTAATTCAGGTTCTCTCTCTGTCTATGGTGGTATACAAACAGGTTAGAAAATATCAAGTGCCATGTTTTGTCCAGTGGGATTTTTTTTTGCCATGGTTTACATAAATGACAAAAATGTGTATTTTTTGTATTTTTATTCTAGTGTTTCTTTTTTCCATTGAGAGAGTAGGGAAGGGAAAGAAACATTCATAACTGTAATGTACTCATGCATACTTAAATTATATGATCAGGTGTGTATAATAACCAGAAATTCTACTCATGTAAAAGCAGTGCTTTGAAATTAATAATTAAAAGTAGTCAACCAAAAATTTCTACTTGAGTTAAGGGTACAAAGATCACCCACTTAAAAACTTGAGTAATGACTTCGGTCTTGAAGGTCTGAGGTTTTCCTCAAAAATTTATAACAATTTTCTTATAGTTTTCTACTTTTCTCTGTAAATCTATCTAAAGTTGAAACCATGTTCCTCAAATTTGTAATTTCCTCTTGTAAAATTGACTTTTCTTGTACATTTGAAACGTTATTATAAATTTGTGGATTATTTTGACTAATTTTTGTCTGTTTTTTAAAATAAAATTACTGTTTTTTTAGATAAATTTGAAACAGACTGTGGTAATTTTTTTTTAACTTTTTCCTTAAACAATTTACATTTTTGACCATAATTTTGCAGTCAGAACAGAACAATAATTTAACTCTGATTACAAAGAAAAAATATTAATAAAATTGTATTTAATTAAATAAATTAACTTAAATGACCAAGGATGCCGTTATTTCTGTTATATTTCTTTATATATATTTATATACTATATATATATATATATATATATATATATATATAATATAGTTGGGTTTTTTTTTGTTTTTTTTTAGAAATCTCCTTACCACCCAGACATCAGGAAAAACCTCCCTTATTTTGAAATCAAATGTTGACACATTTAGTTTGTCTGAAGGCTGCTGATGGATTAAAGTCATTGACTTTGTGAATTTCGGTCATCTTAACCTGCCAGGTACATAATAGGGAACTGTAGCGGACTCTAAAGACATAATTCACCACAGTATGTGTTCATGTACAGAATGATCTGCTTAGGCAGTTATAGTTGTGCTCTCAGACTTTCATCAGGCACCTCTCTAGGCAGCTGCTGAAGGACCTCAGTTTAGCGTGAAAAGAGAGCTAGTGTTTTTAGCTGTTGCTTTTTGCCACTGCCGCTGGAGAATTAAAACGGCACGCCTGCTCATGCGAGAAGAGAGAAAAATTGCCGGTCTCTTCATTCCTGCAATTCCTACAGAACATAACTTAATATTGTAGTGGCTGGTGAAATATATCCTCAGCAATTCATCAGTCCCCCTTGCCTTTCCCATCATATGAAGCTGGCTACATACAGTATGAATTCTAAACAAATTGCATATTTTGCATTAAATTAATGGTATCGATACTTGGGTATCGATGCGCCCATCCCTAATTCCGCTCCAGTCACGTCGGTATTAACTTTACATTTTAGATATTACAGCGGTCAGGACTCACGGTGTGCTGTTTAAAGGGAAAAAGAATTTGCAGCATCCAGTAAATGTGCCGTTACTGTGCCCCCCCCCCCCCCCCGAAATTTTTAAGTTGTTGTGCAGTAGGAGCCCACAAAATTACAATCCAGGGATAAAGGGAATAATTGAACAGGATTGTAACTTGGAGCTAGCCTATTATGGCATATTTGCAGAGAGAGCGAGAGAGAGAGACTTTGAAAAAAGCCTTTATTGCACACTTCAAAAAAATGTAAGCACACCAACATCATTCCTCCAAGTGTGTCACATTGGAAAAAGTGCAAACTGAAATGTTCCCCCCGCACACAACACAGAGCAGTCCCTGCAGTCCACCTATTCAAAGATCCAGTTCTGTGACAGTCAATTACAGTCAATTAAATGTCATATACCAGTCTGTTCAAACAATATCCCAAAAATGGGTAAAACAGGCAGAGGAACGACCGCCATTCATTCCTCCTGTCGGGCGCGCTTGACCGGCGTTCCCCCTGCTGCTTTACGCAGGGCTGTCAGGTGTTTCTTGAGGCGATAACGCTTCCTTTCATCCAGGAGGTCAAGACCAACCTGTCTTCTTAGCACATCCACAGACTTAATGAGAGAGAGAGAGGGAGAGAGAGAGAGAGAGAGAGAGGGAGGTGATAGTGGTGGCTAAACTTCTATTGATAAAAATGACATATTTTGACTTGGCGACTCCACATTTGGGGATGCACACCCTGGTAACCCCAGGAAACCACGTTTAAAATCTGAGGCCAGTCTGACAAATGGTCCAAGAGATATGCGTGGAACAAACACACAGATGTGCTGAATTTATAGATACTGTATTTGAATTTTAAGTAGTTGACAGAAAATTGGTATCGATGTGTGGTAATCGTAGGTATTTTATATAATTTTTTTAAGTAAATATGCAGTGTGCGCTTTCCCATAGACATATCGGTCAAGCAGAAGTGGAGGTCATGTGGTTTGTAAAGCTCCACATCTCCATGGGTCCACAGACAGAACCTTCTTATTTAAGCAATGTTACAGGACAGGGAGTGCGTTATCAACGAATGTAGTAACTGCGATGATTTGTTGTAGGCCCGACGCGAAGCGAAGGGCCGAAGCCATCACTGCAGTGACATACTCATGATATTATATGACCTCAAGTGTAATAGAGTAGAATCAGCTTTATTGTCATTGTACAGTTGTACAGCACAACGAAATTGTGGGTGCTCCACCAGGCTACTGCACAATAAAGTAAGAGAGAAAGATTAAATAAAACATACAATTAAACACATGACTGAAATAAAAATAGCCCAGGATTATGGAAATATACACAGGTATGGTAGTGGCTTCACAGATGAAACAATGTACATAAAAGTGTGGAGTGCAGAACACACAATTGAACACACGATTGAATAAAATGGCCCAAGGAAGACACTTTTATTCAACAATTCTGCAAGTACAGTTTATTAAATGACAGTAATACAGGACAGAATATTGTGATTTGTTTGTTTAACAAGTTGTTTTGCTCAGCCAAGAAAAATAGTCTCTTCTAAATTTACCTAAATAACTGCTGCTGTGCTCCTCAGTGAGCATAATTATAGAAAAGAATATGCCTATTGTCATTTCACATACATGTAAGCAAATTAAATATTGTTCAGTGCAGAAGTTGGTGTTTGTAACCCATACCATCCCAAAGGTAGCCAAGACGGTGTGGTGCATGGTGTCCCACAGTACTTCCCACTTCTCTGTGGTAGAGTCTCTGGGCTGTGAGGTTTGCATTTCCTTCTCGATGGTCTCTGCAAACTTTTCCACGAGGTCTGGTTGAGACATCTTGCTGACATCAATGCGGGGGTTACCTTGTTTGTTTGAGCGGTGGATCCTCTTTGGCTGTAGCCTGATCTTGCAGCAGACCAGGGAGTGATCTGTGTCACAGTCCGCACTGTGGTAAGAGCGTGTGCGGAGGATGTTCTTGATGGCGGCATGCCTGACCAGGATAAGATCTAGCTGATGCCAGTTGAGCATGGGTGTCTACTTGCTGAGGATGCTTGCGACGATGGATGTGAGCTTCTCGTAGAACTCATCCTTTGCGTCCGGTGTGGGAGATGGTGTTGGGGTGTACACGCTAACAAGGGTGACTGGGCCTTCGGTGGTTTTGAGGCGAAGAGTGAGGAGACGCTCTGTACCATTGCTGCCTGGCTCTACCATATTCAGCAGGTTATTCCTCACTGCAAAGCTGACTCCATGCTCCCTTGGCTCGTCAGAGCCTTTCCCCTGCCAGTAGAATGTGTAGTCCTTCTCCTTCAGCGTGCCTGAGTCAGCAAGGCGTGTTTCCTGAAGGGTGGCAATGTTCACATGCAGCCTTCTGAGCTCATCATTTATGACAGCTGTTTTCCTGGAGTCACTAATGTCCTGAAGGTTTTCAGAAAGACTGGCCATCATTGTCCAAATGTTCCAACATCCCAGTTTCAAAGCTGGTTTCTTTCATTGTTTTGTTTCCTGGTGTGACGATTGCAGTCTGCTGTTTGGATGTTTCCTAATCCCCATGCACCCAACGAGGATGGCAGACTGTGGCGGGACAACACCTTACTGGCTGGGGGCTGCCCAGCTTGAGGTGGGCGGTAGTTGTACAGTGAGATCCAAGGATCCCTCCCACCGTTGGGAACAACCCCTTGCACCAAGCTCTATGCCAATTGAGCAATGACTTTTAACTGGTAACTGTTGTTCCCCATGTTGTGGCAATGCTGCAAGTGAAGCTGGAGTGACCTCTTCAGGATCGAGGGTGTGAGTTTGTGTTGGTGAGTGTTGCTGGATGCTAGCCTGGGCAATGGGATAAGGAGGACAGGCTGTTGCCCATGTAGCATGTCCCCCCTCTCCACGTCGCTGATGGATCCAAAGGAACAGCAAGGCTGTTACAGTTTGTCACCAGTGCCGTCACAGGAGCTGCCAGAACGAAGTTTAAATCAACGACTGTCTGCCTTAGGGGCTCCGACTGCGGATTTTACCTCCAGGTTGACTTCCGAAGCCTTTCCCGTGGCCGGGTATGCCGCAAGGCAGCAGAGGTTTGAAATCAGGGTTTTCCTTCCCCTAGATGGACTACCCTCCCAGGTTGTCGAGCCCCATCTACCCGAAGCATCTGGTTTGAAGGTGCCAGAGACTCGCATTCGCCCCTTCTCCTGTCAGTAGAAGCAGTTCCGCCAGGCTTAGAAGCTAAGCCACGTGAGCAGGCCAGGAGTTGGACTTGGTTGTCAGAGGCTATTTGAGACACACGCCATAAGGAGCATTTTTTGAGCACTGGGAGCTTATCCCCAGCACCACTTCTGGCTATGACAACCTTGGAATCAATTTAGATACATGTACTTTATTGATCCCAAACTGGGAAATTACAGTGTAACAGTAGCATGACACAGTAGACGACCAAAACGACAGAAACACACACAGCATAATAGAAAAGGAATTACTCGGGGAATACAAAACTGCATAGATAGCTTTATATACATTGCAGACCACCACTAAGATGAATAGATGATGACCCGTATAGATACATGGATCATACTAGCTGTTCAATGCAGGACTATCGGGCACAGGGTGAAATGTGAGGTACCAATTAGACTGTAAGGTGCAGTGTGGCAGCATTGTTATGACCAAGATTCAACATCAGAGTGAGTTATTGTACAGTGAAATGGCATGTGGCAGGAAAGATTTCCTGTACCCGACTGTTCGGCAGCGGAGCTGTAGCAGTCTCAGCATTATGGCCATAGGTGTAAACCCCCCCCCCATAGCGCAAGACTTTGAAACACCATTGCTAAATGCAAAACAAAAAGCTTGCAAAAGTGCAACCTTTTTCTTCATGAATGTGCCACTTTTTTCCTTGTGAATTAGCTATTTTCTTTTAAATTCACATTTTTTTTTTCATGATAAATCTGGAGCTTTTTTGTTGTAAATTTGTGACTTTTTTAAAATTTGCATCACTCATATGAGTGCTGGTCAAGTTTTTATGCCTCGGTGAAAACAGGCATACGGTAATTACTCTGTGTGTGTGTGTGTGTGTGTGTGTGTGTGTGTGTGTGTGTGTGTGTGTGTGTGTGTGTGTGTGTGTGTGTGTGTGTGTGTGTGTGTGTCCCCCCGCCTGTTTCAATTCGCTCGGTCAGAATTAAGTGCAATTAAAGGCTTGTATCATTGTTTCGCCATATTTTCTTGACTATCAATTTGCCTGTCTGGTTTCTTTCTCTGCCACTAAACAGCAAAAGCTCCTGTTTGTCTTGATTGTCATTGTATTCACATACCTCCAGCACCTCCGCCATTTAAAATGTCTGCCACCGTGCTCTTCTTTGTGTTTGGATTGCAGCTGTTCAAATCAGTTTGGTGGCTCTTAGATGCTGCCGACAGTACGGGCATGTGAACTGCAGATTATTTTCACTGCGTATGCGTGTATTCCAAAACTAGTGGATGAATTTGGATGAAATTTTTACTAGAGGTGGTCCTTGGGGTAGAGAGGAACCCATAACATTTTGGTGATGATCCAAGAATGCATACTGGTGCATTCCAAATAACCGTACATGTACGGGTATTTATTTCGCCCAAAAATGCAGCCCTATACGGTCTTATTTGGGTCTATACGCTTATTGGGATATGCCCTATGTCACCCTATACGGTTTTATTTGGGTCTATACGCTTATCAGATCGCGTGGACCTGAACGTAGGTCCCAGTCGTGGGTGTTCTCCGGAGAGTTTCGCCTGGAAACTCTGCGTCGTAAGTCTCCCTGAAGCGGAAGGGAGAGCAGATCAGTCAGGCTGCTGCGTTCGCTTGTCGTCGGAGAATCACCGCCGGGTGCTGCGTTCGTTGCCATCAGGACACCAGCGTGGCTGTCCAAACCAGAAGGTTGCGTTGCACAAAGCGTGTGCATTTTCGGGGTCCGCGCCAGCTTTGACATGAAGGACATTTTTTCGAGATTTATTCAAAGCTTTACCGATTGAAGTGTGGCACTCGTATGTATATATTTTTTCAAGTGTGTGTGTACTATGCAGCAGGCCCGCAGCCACTAAATCACTCCTCTTAATTGGCTGAAAAAGCTGTCGGAGGCACTTCCTTTATTTCCGTATTATCTCGGCTGTGTTCGGCTGTGTTCGGGATACACGTGCCGGTTGTTTACAAAACAGTCTACATGTCGTCATGCCATGTGCCCGGGGCCATGCGCGGAGCAGCAGACGATGGCTTCTGAAGTGTCTGACCCGGTGTCTGACGGTTTTGATTTAAAGTTGAAGAAATACTCTATGAAACAGAAAGAGGAGTTGGAAAAGCAGGTTTGTAAGCTGATTTGCAATATTATGAATATACTGGTACATTTGTTGTATTTTTTTTTTTTTCAAATGTTTAAACTTCACCATTAAATTTGGTAAATTTTAAATTGCTATTAATGTTCCTCTGATAAATTGTTCATACAATATTTTAAAAAGAAATAAAACCAATTCAGAAGGTGGTTTCTTTTAATTTTGTAGATATTTCAATATCTCAGGCATAATTATGAACATTATTTAACTTTGTATGTATTGTGCGTCCCTATACTATTATTGCGCACCTATACTTTTATTGAAATTTTAACAAATTTCCAGCCTATACTATTATTACGCCCTATACTCTTATTAAAATTTTCAGTTTTTTCCACCCTATACTATTATTCCTACCTATACTCTTATTTGGAATGCACCAGTAAACCTCCGCCAAGGCTCTGGCACCAAGGCATCAGCACCTTGGTGCTTTCATTATTCTGTATAATGCCTTAAATTTTCTCTTTTCATCCAGACAATAACTTGTTTGTTTTGATAAAGTTTTTGTTTGAAAGGATTTGAACTCTTTCCTATTGCAAAAATGGGTGCTCCTAAGCACAATCTTGCATATTATACCCCTTAATCTTTACTCTGGAAAAAATGTTCTTTTTATTATCCCCCACATCAGTGACATGAAATATCTACCCATGATTATGGCCTGCTGTTTGAACTTAGTTTTTGGGATCTTAGTATGTTCATCAGGCTGGAACATTATTAATTTATGGTCTAGTTTTGCTGGTGTAACTGAAGAAAGCTCAAAATGTATCTGCCGGTAGTCTTTTAAAGGGTTTTCCCTCTCTTATAAAATTTATCCACATTCTGGCATTTGTTTATGTTAATTTCAGACTTTGCTCTCAGCCGAGTTCCCTTTTATCTAAAATTATTAACCAGGGTTTAAATTTTGATAACAGTGTACACAAAAGGTTCAGTGTGTGTAATGTTTAGCAGCTTTTTTTTTCTGCCTCCAGTTTTCAGCACGGGGCGGGACTTTTCATTTTCATACTATCATTGTAGATGAGAGGAATTTGCATGGGTGCTAGACCAGTCTCCACAATAATACCTGCACTGCAGTTGGGTAATTAACCTAATAGATCCTTCTCGATGATACCTGATGGATCTGCAGAGCCACAGTTTGATGGGTGCCCACATCTCCTCTGATCAGCTCAGGGCCACAAAGGTTTTTGTCAGGAGAAATATTGAAGGTTTGATTTCTATCATGTCCTGCTGAAATGCTTTCTGTGCCCCCTGATTTGTGCAGCATGTTTGGAGAAGTATTTACATGAGCTTATTTGGCTCCAGCAGAAAAAACACCATCTGGGCCTGCAGTGCTTCCGTCGTTGGGGGGGGGGGGGGGGGGGGAAGGATGTCCTCTGAACTCCACTTTGTAGGGTTCATTTCAGTCATGACTCCAACTGGATTTTGGTTTGTTTTTGTATACTCTCTGGGGTGCCCAGCTGCTTATGCTACACAGCTGGCCGAAATAACATTTGTCACAACACTGTAAATAATGGTTGTTATCAAAGCATGATAAGTCCGATACTGTAAAGCAGGCGTGTCAATTTTAAAGTTACTGAGGGGCAACGAGAGGGCATTGAATAAAGCCAGGGGCCAGGCATTAATTTGAATTATACATTTTTTTTTTTTTTTAAGATGGAGAAAAAGTGACCATAATTAATAAAAAAAAAAAAAATATATACATTTTACATGCATCCAAAAAGTGTTGGAAGTTGGGAGAAGGGTTTAAAAAAATGCAGCAAATTTGCAAAACTTCTGGGGAAAAGTAAATAAATTCCATGACTGGGCAAAAAAGTTGCAGATGAGACTGGGAGAAGAAGTTGCAAATATTTGTGACTGGGGGAAAAAACAAGCAAATTTACAAGACTGTTGGGGGGTGGGGTTTCATAAGTTTATGAGATGAGACTGGGAAAAAAATATTAGCTAACAAAATTGAATCGGTGAATTCCAAAAGGGCCCAAGTCCACACTTTTTCAAAACCCAGATATTACATGTTTAATGAACTTTAAGAGACAAGCTATCTGATTATGTGCAAAAACGTCCCAAGTCAACTTTAATGCATTGACTATTCACAGCATTGTTTATGCATTGAGTGCAAGAGAGACCCAAGTCCAGGACTTGGGCCCTTCCTGCATGGATTAAACTTAAAGTCATAGGTGGCAGCACAAATTTCAGAAATGATATAGAATTTTCCGAAAATATGTCTGTTCAGGTCACATCCAGATTCCACCTTCTAAAGCCATCGTGCAGGGTTGTTGCATACCCATCTTGAACCAAGATGGCGCCCACAGCGGTCGACATGGTGCTTCGCTGCGCTCTTTGTTTGTTTTTGTTTGTCAATTGTGTGTCTGCTTGCACTTATACCCGTGAAGAACTTCTAAATATCAGGACTTTCACCCCCACGGACCTCCTCCCAGTTTTTCTAGCCCCTGCCGCCGATCTGGTTTACTGTTTGGCTCGGAAAGTGAGACGGCGAAAGAGAGGTAGACGAGCGGGCGCTCTCGTGCGGCTTCGCAGGAGAGGCTCGCGAACGGCGCTGCCTGGCATATTTCTGTCCAATACCAACTCTCTCTCTAACAAGGTAGATGAACTGAGACTGCTGATGCGTTTTAAGGACCTCGCCTCCTCAGCTGTCCTCTGCTTTACTGAGACCTGGCTCCGGGAAAATATACCGGACAGCGCGCTGCGCCTCGACGGCTTTCAGCTCTTCCGTGCTGATCGTGACACAGAGCTTTCCGGCAAGACCACAGGAGGCGGAGTCTGCTTCTACATCAACTGCAGCTGGTGCTCTGATGTAACGGTAATTTCCAAACACTGTTCTCCTGCCTTGGAATTTCTTGTTATCAATTGCAAGCCTTTCTATTCCCCGCGGGAGTTTGCTTCTTTTATAATGATCGCTGTGTACGCCCCTCCCGACGCAGACACGCGCGAAGCTCAGCGCGTGCTCGCGGATCACATTCAACACACAGAGCGGATTTTTCCAGACTCGCTGATTATTGTGGCTGGCGACTTTAATCAGTGCAATCTGAGCCACGATCTCCCCCGCTACAAACAGTTTATTAAATGCCCCACCAGAGGATTAAACACACTGGATCACTGTTACACCACAGTGAAAGACGCATATCGCGCTGTTCCTCGAGCTGCGCTGGGATTATCTGATCACGTGATGGTTCACCTCATTCCCACATACAGACAGAGATTGAAGCTCACTAAACCTGTTGTGAGCACTACGAAGATACGGACCAGTGAAGCTGAGGAGAAGCTGGAAACGTGCATGGAAATATCTGACTGGGGCATGTTTAAAGGAGCCACGCATGATCTGGATGAGTACACGGACACTGTGAACTCATATATCCACTTTTGTGAAGAGAACATTCTTCCATCACGCACCAGGGTGAGTTACTCTAATGACAAACCCTGGTTCACAGCTAAGCTCAGACAGATCAGGAAGGAGAAGGAAGCAGCGCTGAAAAGTGGAGACAGGGACTGCTACAGGGAGGTTAAATACCGGTTTAACAGAGAGCTGAAGAGGGCTAAATCTCTATACTCAGAGAGACTCCAGCAGCAGTTCACTGCTAATGATTCAGCTTCCGTGTGGAGAGGACTGAGGCAAATCACCAACTATTGACCTAAGGCTCCTAAAGGTCAGGATGACAAAGCCCTTTGTCAAAGACTGTCCCAACACTATGCCCGTTTTGACACCTCGTCATCTGTGTCCAACTCCCCCCCTCCCTCCAGCTCCACAGCCTCCACATTCCCTACTTCATTTAAGGCACCCCCCCCTCCTCCCCCCTCCCCTTATCATCAGTGAGCAGGATGTGCTCAAACAGTTCTCCAGACTGAACCCGCGCAAGGCCCCCGGCCCAGACGGCGTGTCTCCCTCCACCCCGAGACTCTGTGCGAAACAGCTGGCTCCTGTCTTCACAGACATTTTTAACACCTCCCTTAAGTTATGCCACGTGCCGTCCTGCCTCAAATCCTCCACCATCATCCCTGTCCCCAAGAAGCCACGGATCACTGGACTTAATGACTACAGACCTGTAGCGCTCACCTCTGTAGTCATGAAGTCCTTTGAGCGCCTGGTCCTGTCCCACCTCAAGTCCATCACCACCCCTCTCCTGGACCCGCTGCAGTTTGCCTACCGAGCCAACAGGTCTGTAGACGACGCAGTCAACCTGGCCCTCCACTCCATCCTGCAGCACCTGGACTCCCCGGGAACCTACGCCAGGATCCTGTTTGTGGACTTCAGCTCCGCATTCAACACCATCCGCCCCGCTCTGCTCCGGGACAAGCTGTCCCTGCTCAACGTGCCTGACTCCCTCTGCAGGTGGATCATCGACTTCCTGACGGACCGGAGGCAGCATGTGCGGCTGGGAAAGACTGTCTCAGACTATACTAGCATCAGCACCGGATCACCCCAGGGCTGTGTACTTTCCCCCCTACTCTTCTCCCTTTACACCAACTCCTGCACCTCCAGCCACCAGTCTGTCAAGTTGATCAAGTTTGCGGACGACACCACCCTCATCGGGCTCATCTCCAACGGCGACGAGTCCGCCTACAGGAGAGAGGTGGCCCAGCTGGCGTCCTGGTGCAGCAATAACAACCTGCAGCTGAACGCTCTGAAGACAGTGGAGATGATTGTAGACTTCAGGAAAGTCACTACTCCTCTGCCCCCCCCTCACCCTCTCAGGCTCTCCCATCACCACTGCTGATTCCTTCCGCTTCCTAGGCACTACCATCACCAGGGACCTCAAATGGGAGCCGACCATCAGCTCACTCATCAAAAAAGCCCAGCAGAGGATGTTCTTCCTGCGGCAGCTGAGGAAGCTCAAGCTACCCACCAAGATGTTAGTGCAGTTCTACACAGCCATCATCGAGTCCACCCTCACCACCTCCATAACCGTGTGGTACGCAGGAGCCACTGCCAGGGACAGACTAAGGCTGCAGCGCGTCGTGCGCACTGCTGAGAAGGTGATCGGCTGCAAGCTCCCATCTCTCCTGGATCTGTACATCTCCAGGACCCGGAGGCGTGCTGGCCGGATCATAGCCGATCCCTCACACCCTGGTCACGTACTGTTTGCCCCCCTCCCCTCTGGTAGAAGACTTCGGTCCATCCAGACTAAAACCTCCCGTCACATGAACAGCTTCTTCCCCTCTGCCATCAGACTGCTGAACACTAAGTGACTTATTGACTCTCGTGCACTATGTACAGCAGCTCAACCAGACTCATGTCAATCATCACTGTTTTCTTCCTGCATTACCGACTGCACTATATAGTTCTCCACAGTATCTGCTGCTGGCTAATATATTTTAACTGTTGACCAGTATCACTTAATCTTATCCTACACTTTATTACATGTATAGTTTATTTCTTTTATCTTATCATGTTTAATGTTGCAGCATTGTACCGAGACAAATTCCTAGTTTGTGTACTACATGAACAATGGCAATAAACCTGATTCTGATTCTGATTCTGATTCAGAGGAGCCACTCTACAGCGAGCAACTTGGTGTAAAGGCAGCTAAAGTAAAGGATGTTCAGAAATTGGCGAAATATCTTTCACCAGAGGCTTAGCAGTTCCTCAGTAATTTAACAGTTTGTGATGCTAGGCGTGAAGATGAGTCTGACTTTGACGATTAGTTACCAGTAGATGGACCTCTGTTAATCTGCCCACTTTTAGATGAAAATCTCATTTGCTGGCAGTTATCAAAACAATAGTTTGAATATCAAGTGATCATAAAAGGTGTTCAAAACATGGCATAATTAAAAAAAAAAACATTTTCAACATGTGAGAAATAGATGTTATGCGCTTCTTTTCATATGTTCTTATTGTTTAATTCAAGAAGGGCCCAAGTCCAGGGACTTTAGTTTGCCAATCCTCTGAAATTAAAAAAGTGAAATGCTTCATATTATAGCATTTCTAAGCTATGGCCTTGTGCTATATCTGAGTAAAGTATGAACCATCTGGCATAGACTACCTTTGAGATATGCAATTTATTTGATTTCCTGCAAAAACATATTTCTTGGACTTGGGCCCCTTTTGAATTCACCGATTCAATTTTATAAGGGGTTTAATAAAAAATAAAATGTAAAAAATAAAAACTTGTCGACTATGATACAGCAGGAAAATAAGCATTGAACATGTCAACATTTTTCTCATTAAACATATTTCTGATGGAGCCATTGACCTGAGATTTTCACCAGATATCGGTAACAACCTAAGTAATCCATACATACAAAGAAATCAAGGCAACTGTGTTCATAAAACAAGTTATATTTAATAAAGTGGAATGACACAGGGAATAAGTATTGAAGACGGGAAGAAAAAAAGAGGTCCAAAAAGGCATAGAAAGCCAAGAAACCAGCTGAAATCCATCACAATTTAGGAAGCCATCCTATCCCCATCATTGCAAATTAATTTCAGCTGGTTAAGTCCTGACTGACAGTCCCTCCAGGATTTCACGATGTTGCCATCGTGTCAGTTCACGCGAAATCAGCCAGTCAGCGCAACGATTGCACAACCTTGCAACTTGGTCCAATCACCGTAACTTTTGTTGTACTCACTTTTGTTGCCAGCAGTTTAGACATTAATGGCTGTGTGTTACTATTTTGAGGGGACGGCAAATTCACATGAAATTCACAAATTCACACCCCCTCATGGATCGTCACCTTATCGTGGTGGGGGGGTTTGCGTGCCCCAGTGATCCCAGGAGCTATGTTGTCCGGGGCAATTTGCCTCTGATAGGGTCTCCCAAGACAAACTGGTCCTGGGTGAAGGGCCAGACTAAGAACGATCCAACAGACTCTCATGATAAATTGTATATCAAGGATTCAGTGTACCCCGCCCGGTATGGGGTTACCGGGGCCCCACCCTGGAGCCAGGCCTGGGGGAGGGGCTCGAAGGCTAGCGTCTGGTGGCCAGGTTTCCACCCATGGGACCCGGCCGGGCTCAGCCCGAAGGAGTTACATGGGTCCGCCCTCCAGTAGGTTCACCACCTGCAGGAGGGATCATGGAAGTCCGGTGCTATGTGGATTAGGTAGCAGTCAAAGGCGGAGACCTTGGCGGACTGATCCCAAGCTTTCTAAACTGGCTTTTGGTACGTGGAATGTCACCTCTCTGGTGGGGAAGGAGCCTGAGCTGGTGTACGAGATTGAGCGATACCGGCTAGATATAGTGGGCCTCACCTCAACACACAGCTCCGGTTCCGGAACCAGTCTCCTGGAGAGGGGCTGGAGCTTGGCCTTTTCTGGAGTTGCCCCGGGCGAGAGGCGACGAGCAGGGGTAGGTATTCTTGTATCGCCCCACCTTGCTGCCTCTATATTGGAGTTTTCCCCGGTGGACGAAAGGGTTGCTTCCCTGCGCCTTCGGGTTGGGAAACGGGTCCTGACCATCATTTGTGCCTATGCACCAAATGATGTTTCAGAGTACCCACCCTTTTTGGAGTCTGTGACTGGGGTGCTGGAGGGTGCTCCTCCTGGAGACTCCATTGTCCTACTGGGGGACTTCAATGCGCACGTGGGCAACGACAGTGAAACCTGGAGGGGGGTGATTGGGAGGAACGGCCTGCCCGATCTGAACCCGAGTGGTGTTCAGTTATTGGACTTCTGTGCTAACCACAGTCTGTCCATAACGAACACCATGTTCAAGCATAAGGGTGTCCATATGTGCACCTGGCACCAGGACACCCTAGGCCGCAGGTCGATGATCGATTTTGTTATCGTATCATCAGACCTGCGACCGTATGTCTTGGACACCCGAGTAAAGAGAGGTGCAGAGCTGTCAACTGATCACCACCTGGTGGTGAGTTGGATCCGATGGCAGGGGAGGAAGCCATTCAGACCTGGTAGACCCAAACGTATAGTGAGGGTGTGCTGGGAGCGTCTGGCTGAGGCCCCTGTCCGGGAGGTCTTCAACTCCCACCTCCGGAAGAACTTCAACCACATTCCGAGGGAGTCTGGAGACATGGAGTCTGAATGGGCCATGTTCTCCACCTCTGTTGTTGAAGCGGCGGCCCAGAGCTGCGGCCGCAAGGTGGTCGGTGCATCTCGTGGTGGCAACCCCCGAACCAAGTGGTGGACACCAGTGGTGAGGGGGGCCATTAAGCTGAAGAAGGAGTCCTATCAAGCTTGGTTGGCTTGTGGGACTCCCGAAGCAGCTGAGGTGAACCGGCAGGCCAAGCGGAGTGCAGCTCGGGTGGTTGCTGAAGCAAAAACCCGGGTATGGGAGGAGTTCGGTGAGGCCATGGAACAAGACTTTCGGTCGGCTTCAAAGAGATTCTGGCAAACTGTTCGGCGGCTCAGGAGGGGAAAGCAGCTCCCCGTCCACACTGTGTATGGTGCGGATGGGACACTGTTGACTTCAACTGGGGATATCGTCGGGCGGTGGAAGGAATACTTCGAGGATCTCCTCAATCCCACTGATACGCCTTCCACAGAGGAAGCAGGGTTTGGGGACAAGGGGGATGACTCGCCTATCACAGGGGCTGAGGTCGCCAAGGTGGTTAAAAATCTCCTTGGTGGCCGGGCCCCGGGGGTGGACGAGATTCGCCCCGAGTACCTCAAGGCCCTGGATGTTGTTGGGCTGTCATGGTTGACACGCCTCTGCAACATTGCGTGGAGGTCGGGGGCAGTGCCTTTGGCATGGCAAACCGGGGTGGTGGTTCCTCTCTTCAAAAAAGGGGACCGGAGGGTGTGCTCCAACTTTAGAGGGATCACACTCCTCAGCCTCCCTGGGAAGGTCTATGCCAAGGTACTGGAGAGGAGAGTCCGGCCGTTGGTCGAACCTCGGATTCAGGAGGAGCAATGTGGTTTTCGTCCTGGCCGTGGCACATCGGACCAGCTCTTTACCCTCTCGAGAATTCTTGAGGGTTCGTGGGAGTTTGCCCAACCAGTTTACATGTGTTTTGTGGACTTGGAGAAGGCATTTGACCGCGTCCCTCGTGGATTTTTGTGGGGGGTGCTTCGGGAGTATGGGGTATCGGGCTTGTTGTTACGAGCTATTCGGTCTCTGTACGACCGTTGTGAGAGTTTAGTTCGTATTGCCAACACTCGGTCGGAGTCATTCCCAGTGAGAGTTGGACTCCGCCAGGGCTGCCCTTTGTCACCGGTCCTGTTCATAATTTTTATGGACAGGATTTCTAGGCGCAGCCAGGGAATGGAGGGTGTCATACTTGGTGACCACAGGATCTCATCTCTGTTGTTTGCAGATGATGTTGTCCTGTTGGCTTCATCCAGCAATGACCTACAGCTCTTGCTGGGACGGTTTGCCGCTGAGTGTGAAGCGGCTGGGATGAGAATCAGCACCTCCAAGTCCGAGTCCATGGTCCTCAGCCGGAAAAAGGTGGATTGTCCTCTCCGGGTTGGGGACAGGCTCCTGCCCCAAGTGGAGGAGTTTAAGTATCTTGGGGTCTTGTTCACGAGTGAGGGGAAAATGGAGCGAGAGATCGACAGACGGATTGGAGCAGCATCTGCAGTGATGCGGACGTTGTACCGGTCTGTTGTGGTGAAGAGGGAGCTTAGTTCTAAGGCAAAGCTGTCGATTTACCAGTCAATCTACGTTCCTACTCTCACCTATGGTCACGAGCTTTGGGTAATGACCGAAAGAACGAGATCGCGGATACAAGCGGCTGAAATGAGCTTTCTCCGTAGGATTGCTGGACTCACCCTCAGAGATAGGGTGAGGAGCTCAGTCATCCGGGAGAGGCTCAGAGTAGAACCGCTGCTCCTCCACATTGAAAGGAGTCAGTTGAGGTGGTATGGGCATCTGATTAGGATGCCTCCTGGACGTCTCCCACTTGAGGTGTTTCAGGCACGTCCCACTGGGAGGAGACCCCGGGGCAGACCCAGGACTCGGTGGAGAGACTATGTCTCCCAGCTAGTCTGGGAACGCCTTGGTATCCCCTCTGAAGAGCTGGAGCAGGTGGCTGGGGAGAGGGAAGTCTGGGCTTCTCTGCTTGAACTGCTGCCTCCGCGACCCGGACCTCCGGAAAAGCGGTAGAAGATGGATGGATGGATGGCAAATTCACACTTATAAAAGCTGTACACTAACTACTTTACATTGTATCAAAGTGTCATATCTTCATTGTTGTCACATGAAAAGATATAATAAAATATTTACAAAAATGTGAGGGGTGTACTCACTTTTGTAAGATACTGTATGCATTCTCAGATCATCACCAAAATGTAATTGGTTCATCTGTAGCCCAAGAACCACCTCTGTTGAAAATTTCATCCAAATCCAGCCAGTGATTTTTTTTTTTTTTTTTAGTATTGTTGCCAACACTCTGAGAAGATAAGAGCCTTGGTGGAGGTGTGCATTCTCAAATCATCACCAAAATGTGATGGGTTTCACTGTAGGCCAAGAACCACCTCTGGTGAAAATTTCATCCAAATCCGTTCAGCAGTTTTGGAGTACTGTTGCTAACACTGTGAGAGAAGATGAGAGGCTTGGTGGAGGTACTGTATGCATTCTCAGATCCTCACCAAATGTAACTGCTTTCTCTCTAGCCCATGAACCACCTCTGGTGAAAATTTCATCCAAATCCATCCTGTAGTTTTTGTGTAATCCTGCTGCACAAATACAAACAAAGCCCTTTGTGGAGGTGTGCACTCTCAGATCATCACCAAAATCTAATCATCTGTTCCCCATGCCACGACATATCTTTCCTGAAAATTTCATAACTTTTTTAGTTATGTTGGTAACCGACAAACCAACCAACACTACCGAAAACATTACCTCCTCCTTTGGCGGAAATAATTATGAAAACTGCAACATCACGGACACCGGAGGTCAGTGTTCTCCACTGCACTGCCAAATGGACGTGGCTCATGACGCGGCTCTAGACTTTTATTTGCAAATGTATCAGGCAGCATTGCAGCTGTTAATTCGACAATAGAGCTGTCTATACATCTGGGTACTTGGTGGACGTGCTCCTGTGGCAAAGACGTGCAGAGGTGCTAAAATCTGGCACTTTACCATTGAAGCAATGTTAGATCAATATTATGAGATTGAGATTGAGATTCAACTTTATTGTCATTACACATGTATGAATACAAGGTAACGAAACGTGACTTGGCATTTGGGCACGCTCTGCAGAGCGCATCCAAGGCCGGGGCAGCCGCTAGGCGCCAGTCATAAAGAAGAAAGGAAAAGAAAAGAAAATGGATATGACACAGTAGGCGAGAGAAAAAAACACATGTTTTATCAGAATGACGCTCGGCAAGTGAGCGAAATTTTGATTGCAGGCAAAAAAAAAACCCTCAATGCACATTTAGCAGACATTTAGCAGGAGATCACACACAAAAGTTGAGAGGCAGTATATTGTATGCATGTAGTGTTGTATGCATTGTGTAGTGTAAATGTAACAGTTGTTAGTGAGCAGCAGAGGGCGCCTCCTGGCAGTGGATAGATGTTATAATCGTGTGACTTATAAACAAGTCCAGAGTCTATCTCTCTTGCTCTCTCTCTTGCTTGCAGAAGGCACATGGGCATTGTCCTTGAGGGTCCAATCCGCTGATGACAAACAACTGATTGTTGATTGTTTGAGTAGACATAAGAGCCGGTCCTTCTGCTTATCTCAATCAGGAGGAATGTAAACACGGGGCAAACAAGGTCAAATCAAATCAAATCAGCACAGTGCACTCAGAGAATAGAATTTGTCCTCACCCGTGTAATTCTGTGCTTCCATTATATGTGCAGGCTTAAACTGTTTTTCCATAGAGAGCACAGGGCTTCAGATGTATTCCTTCATTGAATCACTGTCATTCAGTTCACCGTTTGCCGCTACTCGTGCCCTCCCCAACTGGTCGAATTTGATGAAGGAGCTTGCCGGGTCCGCTTTGATCAGCTCTCTCACTTTCCTTCGATTTCTGATGCATCAGGGAACTCCACAGCCAAAAATAGAAGTCCTGAGATCATAACCATATTTATATATGATCATAATAATATCTTATTATGATATTATAATGAGCTTTCACCGCAAAATATGATCAGATATGATCAAAAACTTTAAATTTGATTTTGAAAAAGTGTCCCTACTGTTTACCAGCCAGTATCAGAAAAAATTGCTTAAAAATTTACAAAAAAGTTACAAAGTTCTGAGAAGAAATACTCAAATTTACAAATTTGAGAAAATTTGCAAGAAATGTCACAGATGTCCAGAACAAAAGTTGTAAGTTTACCTGAAAAAACATGTTGAAAATTTTTGAAGAAAAAAACTTCCAAATTTATTAGAAGAAAGACACAAATTTACACTGATTTCCTACTTTTAAGATAAGATAAGATAAGCCTTTATTAGTCCCACAATGGGGAAATTCCAGGATTGCAACAGCACAGGGATAGCAACACTCAGAGCAACAATCAGAAGGCAAGAAAAAACAAAAATATCTAGTAAACATATGTACATATTACTATAAATGCATATATATAGACACACAGTGCGGAGCATTATGGTTGGTTGGTGAATGTGCAGCAGAAAGTCCAAGCTCTCTCTCCGCGGATGCGGCGGGCCAGCTGGAAGTCCCCGGGCATGATGGTGACCCTCCTGGCGAAGAAGAGACCCACCAGGCGGGCCCCGCTGGTCTCCCGCAGAGCCATGACGGCGAAGCTCAGGAAGCGCAGGACGGTTTTATGAGTAAAACAAGTAGCACATATTATGAGAAGCAGCACACTTATAACTGTGTCAGGTCAGGCATTGGTTTGCTTGCTATCGAATAACCATGACCTGTGTCATGGGTCGGGCCGTCGGCAACTCAACCGTCAACCCCACCTTTCCGAGGGCGTGGAGGGTGAAACTGGGCATCCTGGCAGAACTAAAAACAATATCTGTCACAGGTCTGTGGTGGACCACTCCCAGTTGCACGGTGTGAGCTTGGACATCCTGGCAGATAAGCACATCTGTCGCAAGGTCTGTGGTGGACTTTTGCCAGTCGGTGCATCGTGACATGCACTACACAAAGAGCAGAGATAAACAAACCTATCATCTGGTCAGTCACTGCAACAGATACTGGAGTCAGTTTGTCTTGGCTTGGCCTTGCCACAGATAATACCTCTATCTGCCAAGAATGTGCCACTAGTCCAGCAAAAGCTAGCGGTACTCAAATGCTTTGCAAGCAGTTTCATGAAATGGTCAGTCAGAGAGCAACTCACACCGGCTCGGACGTCGCCCGGGTTAACAAGGTCAGGAGTTCCTGGCAGCGGAAGGCGAATTACAGAGCTGCGTGGAGGAATCTGATCAGACCTAAATGAAACAGTCATTGTTGCCCCCAGCAAACTGCTATGATGATGATGATGATGTGGAAGAATGATCCAGCAGAGTGGCTAAAAACATTTATTGATATTTGTAACTACCAGATAGATTTGCTGCGCATTGGTGGGACACTAATAATAGAAAATAAATTGTCCCTGCTGTGGAAATCCCCTAACAGCCGTCATGTTTAGATTTGCAAAATTCATCCAGTGGAGCGCACAGCTGGGAAAATATTACTTGCCTCCACAAAGACAGGAGACTGCTGTTCATTTACACTTGTAGCCGTCGTCAATCCATAGCAAGAGTATATGGGTGGATACCTCCCAGCACAATTCGTTTCAGCTCTCCAGAGCTCCGGCCAGTCCATCTGTCTGCAGGTGAGCAGTAGTCTCATTTTTAAATTAGTGTAATTGCTGTGTTGATACTTTCTCTGAGGCTGGTTAGCTATAAACTCCCTCGGATGCAAATTTGCATGTTTTCCGCATTTTCACATTAACTTTACACTAGTGCATGCCCATAGAATGCAAGTATTCTTGTCTGAAAACAGGTAGCCCATTTAGGCTGTACAGGCCCAAATGTAGGCTGTGTTTGAAAGTGGAATACAAAGAGGTGTTGCGCATATGTAGGCAATCCCATATGTTAGACTTTGACATATATGAAAGGGACTGAACACTAAGATTTATTTGATTGGGTGAATATTAATTGCAGAATTACTGAAAATGAATGGGACATCCAATATTAGTGACTGTCTAAGAACCCTTGTTTATTTGTTTGTCAGACTTATTTGTGTGATCTTTTAGGAGTTATATTCATAAGTGTTGTACAGTATCTTGCACTTTGGGGAATGGGAGTTGTTCAGTCACTGATGGAAAAATTCTATGTTACATGGAGTTAAATGAATTTTTATGAATGATTTTTTGGAAAAATTCTGTGTTACACTGAGTTAAATGAATTTTTATGAATATGATTTTTTTCTTCTATAAAGCTTAATGTGTATACCTAGGAAATCCTGTTACCATATTTGGAGTTGAGTCCTGGAAAAAACAGATTAAAGGATGCTGATGTGTCTGTGAATGTACAGTTCTATCACTGACTGTTCAGCTTATTACTAGTGTTTTCTGCATGGACTCGGCAAATGCAATCTTAGTCATGAATGAAATAATCAAGAGGCTCAGCAACCCTTATCACACTGAGTCATGAATGAACTCATTAAGAAGAGACCCCACCCCGATGGTCACTTGGATATACAGTTAGGCCCAAAAATATTTGGACAGTGACACAATCTTCATGATTTGGGCTCTGCATGCCACCACATTGGATTTGAAATGAAACAACTACAACGGAATTGAAGTGCAGACTTTAAGGTTTAATTCAAGGGGTTGAACAAAAATATATGATTAAACGTGTAGGAATTGTAGCTATTTTTATACAAACGCTCCTCATTTCAGGGGCTCAAAAGTAATTGGACAAATGAACATAACCCTAAGTAAAATGTTACTTTTCAATATTTTGTTGAGAATCCTTTGCAGGCAATGACTGCCTGAAGTCTGGAACCCATGGACATCACCAAACGCTGGGTTTCCTCCTTTGTGATGCTTTGCCAGGCCTTTACTGCAGCTGTCTTCAGTTGTTGCTTGTTTGTGGGTCTTTCTGCCTTAAGTTTTGTCTTGAGCAAGTGAAATGCATGCGCGATTGGGTTGAGATCTGGTGATTGACTTGGCCATTGCAGAATATTCCACTTCTTTGCTTTAAAAAAACTCCTGGGTTGCTTTTGCAGTATGTTTTGGATCATTGTCCATCTGTACTGTGAAGCGCCGTCCAGTCAACTTTGCTGCATTTGGCTGAATCTGAGCAGAAAGATATCCCTATACACTTCAGAATTCATCCGGCTGCTTCTGTCTTTTGTCACATCATCAATAAACACAAGTGACCCAGTGCCATTGGAAGCATTCATGCCCATGCCATCACACTGCCTCCACCATGTTTTACAGAAGATGTGGTGTGCTTTGGATCATGAGCTGTTCCAATTCTTCTCCAAACTTTCTTCTTCCCATCATTCTGGTACAGGTTGATCTTAGTCTCATCTGTCCAAAGTAGGGATGGGCATTCGGTGAAATTTTCTTCACCGATCGTCGGGAGAATTAATGATTAATAATCGGTTAATCATTAACATTTTTAGGTACGTAACAAGGCAGGTAGACTACATTAGAACATCAGGTGCACGGAGAGCCGCACAACTCAAATCCACCTCTCTCTCTCAAATCTCTCTCTCTCTGTTCGCTGTTCTCGTGTTGGCTCGCTCGGGAATCTCGCAAGCTGATTGGCCGAGACGTTTTACCCAGCTTCTGTGCCGCTCGCCACCCAACAAACGAAGACCGCATTCATTGCTCTATCACTCGTGTTACTTAGTCTAGCCGCGCTAACTTTTTGCTGTTCTCTTGTGCCATTTTGTGCGAAATAGTCTTCCCGTCGAGCCACTACGCCGCCTCCTGCTGCTTCTCTCGACGATTCTGCGCCTCTAGCACCTGAGGAGCAGTAAAGCTCTCATTAACCTGTGCAGTAAGTCATTTTCATCTTGAGTTACGTATCTTGTTATAAGAATAAAAGAGTTCTAAAAACATATTTATGTACACTTTATTTACATCTACGTATGTATGTACACTTACACACACACACACACACACACACACACACACACACACACGTGTGTGTGTGTGTCTTCTACCGAATCTTCATGACCTTCTCAATAAAGTTTCTGGAAAAAAAAAAAAAGAATCTTCACGACCGCCATTACTCAGCGCGCAACCACTGTTGGCGGTTTCTTCGCGTAATAAGGGTGTTCCATGGACCCTGTCGATGAGGTATATTTGTATGCTGCATTGCAGTGATTGCAGTACACCTGGTCATTTTTTAAACTGAAATGGTCCCACGCAACACTTCGCCGTAACCACTTCATGATTTGGCGATTGCCCTACGGAAGCGCGCATGTATCAACTGAGGCACGCCAGGGTATGGCGATGGTGTAATGTTGCCCCCTGGTGCCCAAATTTTGCCATTGCATTGTTTGAGGACGGCCGTGCACTAGGCCTAATAACCTCGGATTGTTTTAAAAAAAAAAAAAAAAAAACGGTTTGTCGACGAAAATGAACTTCCTCGGTGAAATTCTTAATGATCAATTATCGGTTAATCGGTAAATTATGCCCATCCCTAGTCCAAAGAATGCTGTTCCAGAACTGGGCTGGCTTCTTCAGGTGTCTTTTGGCAAAGTCAATTCTGGCCTTTCTATTTTTGAGGCTGATTAATGGTTTGCACCTTGTGCTGAATCCTTTGTATTTACTCTCATGAAGTCTTCTCTTTATGGTAGACTTAGATACTGATACAACTACTTCCTGGAGAGTGTTCTTCACTTGAGTGGATGTTGTGAAGGGGTTGTTCTTGACCATGGAAAGGATTCTGCGATTATCCACCACTGTTGTCTTCCGTGGATGTCCAGGCCTTTTTGAGTTCCCAAGTTCACCAGTGCACTCTTTTTTTTTTTTTTTTTTTCTCAGAATGTACCAAACTGTTGATTTGGCCACTCCTAACATTTCTGCTATCTCTCTGATGGATTTCTTCTTTATTTTCAGCCCCAGGATGGTCTGTTTCACCTCCATTGAGAGCTCCTTTGACCGCATGTTGTATGTTCGTAGCAACAGCTTCCAAATGCAAACGCCACACCTGGAATCAACTCCAGACCTTTTAACTGCTTAATTGATGGCAGGTTAACGAGGGAAGAGCCCATGCAGTCTTGTTATTTTTTTTTTTTTTTTTTGCAGACTTCTGAGTCAATTGTCCAATTACTTTTGGTCCCTTGGAAAAGAGGCGGCTACGTATTAAAGAGCTGTAATTCCTAAACCCTTGCTCCAATTTGGATGTGAATACGCTCAAATTACAGCTGAGAGTCTGCACTTTAAGCCCATATTGATTATGAATATGTTTTTGTAGACAGCTTAAATAACAAAACTTGTGTCACTGTCCAAATATTTTTGGGCCTAACTGTATATTAGCCAGAAACACTCTGTTAGTTAAGCCAATGCACTGCGGCAGTCTGTGAAAGCTGTACTCTGTATTGTCTTCCGCTGATCAGTGCATATTAAATTTGCTGAAACTTTGATCCTGCCTGATTTTTGATAAGGAATTTTTTCCAACAGTCACCATTATAATTCTTTTAGTTTCTATGTGTAGTTTATAGTCTATCATCAGTAAACTCATGCAGTACTATAACAGGACACATTTACAAATATTTGAGGCCCATTGTAGTGCATCTGTTTGTATTTTAGCAATATTATAAGTACAAAACACGTAGGGCTGTTATGGTCGAGGAATTTCCCCTGCGGTGACGGTGGATAGCTCAACACCATGATATGCGGTATTATTACAAATGTTTTTAGGACCCTGTGGTCTGGTAATTTAAACAGGGTTCATAACTTATGTGGCAAAAAATGGAAGCTATGAGAAACTCACTGTAGCTCTGCTCTCAACTTTGTGTGTGTGTGACAATTGTGTGGCGCTCCGGTCTTTCTACATGCATGAACTGCTGATTCTGTTAAAAACAAACACCCCCCCCCCCCCGATCATTTTCATAAAGCTGTGGCGGTAACTACGGGGTGTGTGAACTGGAGACTGCAGCGACATTCAGCTTATTTAAACAAGAAAGCCTCCGTACAGGACCCTGCGTGGCTCTCGTCTCCATGATTTTTGGATTTTTGCCACTGTCCAAAAAATCAGATTTAAGCAAGCAGTGCCCTGTGCAGTAGTTGTTTCGCTCTCAGAGCCCACTTGTCAGGATCATACGCACTCTGCTCAGAAGGAAATAACATGCTTTGTGCCCTTTCAGTGCTCACTGTCACGGCTATATTTAGCAATTCATCCAAACACTTCTGCCACTGACTGCCTGCTGGCGTCCGTCTGGAGAGAGTGCCCGCACACGGTGCTGCCACTGTCAGCACCTGGCGGTGGCAGCATCACGTGCTGTGGAAGCTTCCACAGTTACAGGTGCAAACATGCTGTTAGCAATAAAAATACACTTAACATGTAACAATTTATGTAATACTCAATAGGGGCACATAAATGAACAAGATATAGCCACACACAGAAAAAAAGTGAATGTTGCGGTTGCCCGTTTTCCGCTGCGGTAGGCTTATCCATAGCTGGTACTACATAATTGCTGTTATCGCGACAGCCCTAAAAACACCGAGCATTATTATACACAGTAGAATGACCCATTTGGCTGCAGCTGTTGCATCAGTGTTGCCCATTTGTCAGTAAACTCCCGTTAACCGGGCAGGCTGGGCTTGGCTCCCTGCGAAGGACTGTGGTAAACCAGTCCAACTGCTGCCTCCACCAGCGCACCTCGTGTTCTCCATATATGCCAAATTATCCTTTTAGAGCTACGCAATCACGGCAACATTATAGTAGAATTTTTTTTTTTTTTTTAATTATAGTATAATTTTTTTAAGCATTAAATCTTTTTCTGGTCAAATTAGTCGCTTTTCACTTCCTTATTTTGTTTACATCGTGCTCTGGTTGTGATGCCTCGTATTATCCAATCAGTATGGAGTCGATCCAAAACCCCGCCCACACTTCTAGATGCCAGAGCTTGAGGAAACAGAGCAGTGACTAAACTTTAATTGATTAAAAATGACATTTTCACTGAACAACACCATACTTGGGGATACATATCCTTGTAATCTCAGCAAAGCACTTATAAAATCTGAGGCCAGTCTGACGAACGGTTTGCGAGAGATCTGAGGAACACAGACAGACAGACACACACACACACAGGTTGATAAGATAAGATGAGCCTTTATTAGTCCCACAATGGGGAAATTACAGGATTGCAACGGCACAGGGATAGCAACACTCAGAGCAACACTCAGAAGGCAAGAAAAAACAAGAACAGCTAGTATACATATGTACATATTACTATATACAGTATATATATATATATATATATATATATATATATATATATATATATATAGACACACAGTGCGGAGCATTGTGGTTGGTGAATGTGCAGCAGAAAGTCTAAGCTCTCTCTCCGTGGATGCTGCAGGCCAGCTGGATGTCTTTGGGCATGATGGTGACCCTCTTGGCGTGGATGGCGCACAGGTTGGTGTCCACGAAGAGACCCACAAGGTAGGCCTCGCTGGCCTCCTGCAGAGCCATGACAGCGGAGCTCTGGAAGCGCAGGTCGGTCTTGAAGTCCTGAGCGATCTCCCTCACCAGGCACTGGAAGGGCAGCTTACGGATGAGCAGCTCCGTGGATTTCTGGTAGCGACGGTTCTCTCTCAGAGCCACGGTACCGGGCCTGTAACGGTGAGGCTTCTTCACTCCGCCGGTGGCCGGAGCGCTTTTTCCAAGCAGCCTTGGTGGCTAGCTGCTCCCTGGGGGGCTTTTTCCTCCAGTAGATTTACGGGCGGTCTGCTTGGTTCTTGCCATCGCTCTTTATTATTCTGTCTTATATTTCTTGCACGCCGCCTAAACTCCAGCCCGGCACCCGCGTCGTTTTCGCTACAGTTCCTCGGTATGTCGAGTTTCTCCGTTGGCACCGGGTGGCGGTTGAGTGCTAGCTAGCTCTTCCCTGCTGTATCGTCTCCTGCTGTAAACAGAGGCTCCGTCCGCCGACTCGGGAGACCTTTGGGGCGATCTGTGTGTCCGTGATATATATATATATAGAGAGTGAAAGGTGTAGAAAGAAGAAGGAAGATTTAAAAAAAGGCAGTTGCAAAAGGCAGCCAACTTGTGTGGCGCCGCCGGTCCGGCGGAACCGGAACCGGGGGGGGAAAAAAAATGATAAAAATGACATATTTTGACTGAGCAGCTCCATACTCAAGGATGCAAACTCTCGTAACCTCAGCAAAACACTTATAAAATCTGAGGCCAGTCGAACAGTTTGGGAGTTATCTGAGGAACACACGCACAGAGATTTGGTGCATTTAAAGATAAGACTCGTGCATGCCCGTAGAAAGTAAGTATTCTTGTGTGAAAACAGGTAGCCTAATTAGGCTTTACAGGCCCAAATGTAGGCTGTGTTTGAAAGTGGAATACAAAGAACTATAGCCTATATGTAGGCAATCACACATGTTATACTTTGACAAATATAAGAGGGAGTAAATAGTACTAAGAAACGGAGATAGGCGCCGCCCCATACACCAATTGGTGTTTCACATGCTGTGGAAGGGAATTAATTAACTAACTAAATAGCACTAAGGGTGCATTCACACGGCCCCTATTTGGTCCGGACTAAAGGACCAAAATGTGTATTCCGTGGATAGTTTGGTTCGTTTTGTGCCGTTTGAGCACATGTTGGAACTCTGGTGCGCACCAAACAAGCAAAGTCTGGTCCCCCTGAAAACGGGGGGTCTCGGTTCGCTTGCAAACGAAGTCTGGTGCGCTTCACTTGCCGTGTGAATGCAAACGGAGTATCCAGTGGACCAAAGGGCGGACGTGCCCCTTGGCATATGTGTAACCACAGCAACACACAGTGAGAAGAGAAAGTGGCATTTACTGTAAAGGTGCCTTCACATCAAACGCCAATGGGTGAATTTTTCGCGCAGCACAATTACATTATAACTCAATATAAATACATGAAAAGACATTAATTCACTGTCTGGTGAGATGTAGACGGGCGAAGTTGCCACTCACCTGAAAAAGTTATCCCTCTTGAAAACTTGATGTGTGTTTCTGTGGCAGCACGTCCGTGGCAGGAATCCGTGGGTAAATAAATAAATCAGTGTTTCCTCTGGCTTAAAAACCTTGGCACGGTGGCAACATATTTTTCCGGGTGGGGTGGGGCAGAAAATACATGACACTATTGTAACCGGAATATGTTAATTTTATACTGTGGAAATGTGAAAATGACGAGGTAGAGTTTATCTCATGAGTCAGGTTTATTCACATCTTCCAACATCAGCAAAAACAGAGAGGAAAAAACTCAGACATTCGTCCTTTAAATATCCAGGACCTTCAAAGCTCACAGTCACATTGCATTTGATCACAAGTAACAATACATCTTTCCTTCAATCCTGTAACATCCTCCTCATAATCTCTGGGAGACCAGGAAATCCTCCAAGGTTGTCTCTGCATACCAAAGACCAAATTTTCACATCCTCCTGTTATCTCACAGGAGGCCCAGTTCTTTGTTCTCTCTGAGATGTGAAGCTTATAGTGATACACATGTGGTCCCACATGACCCCCCCCCAAGCATCTAAGATGGAACAACAGAATACAGTCTGCATGTCATGATAAAATCATTACACATTAACCCACATGCTGCTTGGGCCTCAGTCTCCTCCCGTATCTACTGTAAGCGGGCCTCGCCACTTCTGCGGCGCCATCCCGCTGGGGCGCTGCTGTCTTGGGGCGAGAACCGTTTGTCACTCTCTGTGGGTGTTCTGGGTAATGTCCCCGGGGGGGTCTGCCGCGCCGAGGAGCCCTGGCCAACAGCACATCCTCGTCCGCCACCACAAAGGCGGGTTTGAGCCTGTTTATGCCAATCTTTTCCTTCCTGCCCCCCAAATCTAGCAAAAAATGTTTGTCCCCTGTTTCCAGCACTCTAAATGGTCCATCATAAGGTGGTCGCAGCGGTGGGCGATGGGCATCGTGTCTGACAAAAACAAATTCCGTGCTTTTCAAAGCCTTGGGCACAAAAACACATGGAAAACTGTGGTGAATGGGGCCAGGCAGCGTGCCCGATTCTGTGCCACGCTGCAACCGCTGAGACGGGGAGCTATCTGGCGCAGGATTATCTTGGAGAAACTCCCCGGGCAGCCGAAGTGGTTGCGCAAAAACTAGCTCAGCCGGGGAGGCTTCTAAGTCCTCTTTAGGTGCAGAACGCAACCCCAATAAAACCCACGGTAGCCTGTCCACCCAATTTGCATCCGTCAGCGACTCTCTGAGAGCCGCTTTCAATGACCTACGAAAACGTTCGCATAACCCATTAGCCTGCGGATTGTACGCGGTTCTGCGGTGGATCGTTACCCCCAGGCTGCGGGCCATTGCTGACCAAAGTTCGGAAACAAATTGAGGACCTCTGTCGGACGTAATGTCCGACGGGACTCCAAAGCGTGCTACCCATGCTGTTAAAAACGCGCGCGCCACCTCCTCAGCTGTGGTTGATGCCAGTGGGACCACTTCCGGCCAGCGCGTGGTGCGGTCCACCATTGTCAGAAGGTGTGTGCACCCCTGTGAGGGCGGGAGGGGGCCTACGAGGTCCACGTGAACGTGATCGAACCTCTTAGCCGGGATGTGAAACTGCTCCAAGGGAGCTCTCGTGTGTTTGTGTACTTTGGCTCGTTGACAGGCCATGCAGGCTGCTGCCCACTCCTTAACTTGTTTGCGCAGGTTCGGCCATACAAATTTCTCTCCTACCATTTTGACCGACTCGCGCACTCACGGGTGCGCCAGAGAATGAATCTAATCAAAAACGTGGTGGCGCCACGCGGCCGGTACCACAGGACACGGTCGCCCAGTGGAGACATCGCAGATTAGGGGGGGCATACCGTCTTGCAGCACCCTGTTCTCCAGCCTTAACCCTGTTGGTCCAGACTGGAGCGCACGCACGTCCGCGTCGCTAACCTGATCTGCTGCCATGGCTGCATAATTTATCCCTACGCGGACTGGGGCCGCCACAGCGCACGAGAGACAGTCTGCCACTACATTCAGTTTACCCGCCACATGCTGAATATCAGTAGTAAACACAGCCCCTCTGCCCCCCCTTACCCTCACAGACTCTTCCATCACCACTGTGGATTCCTTCCGCTTCCTGGGCACCACCATCACCCGGGACCTCAAGTGGGAGCCGACCATCAGCTTTCTCATCAAAAAGGCCCAGCAGAGGATGTTCTTCCTGCGGTAGCTGAGGAAGCTCAAGCTACCCACCAAGATGCTGGTGCAGTTCTACACGGCCATCATCGAGTCCATCCTCACCACCTCCATCACCATGTGGTATGCAGGAGCCACCGCCAGGGACAGACTAAGACTGCAGCGCGCTGTGCGCGCTGCTGAGAAGGTGATCGGCTGCAAGCTCCCATCCCTCCAGGACCTGTACATCTCCAGGACCCGGAGGTATGCAGGTCGGATCATAGCCGACCCTTCACACCCTGGACACGCACTGTTTGCCCCCCTCCCCTCAGGCAGAAGACTTCGGTCCATTCAGACTAAAACCTCCCGCTACATGAACAGCTTCTTCCCCTCTGCCATCAGACTGCTGAACACTAAGTGACTTATTAGACTCTCGTGCACTACGTACAGCAGTTCAACCGGACTCATGACAATTATCACTGTTTTCTTTTTGCACTACCGACTGCACTATGTGGAACTCCACAATATCTGCTGCTTGTTAATATATTTAAAAATTGCATAGATTAGTATTACTTATTCATATTCTACCTTTTATTGCATGCGTAGTTTTTTATTTTTATCTTTAGTGCTACTCCATGTTTAATGTTGCAGCATTGCACCGAGACAAATTCCTAGTTTGTGTACTACATGAACAATGGCAATAAATCTCATTCTGATTCTGAAACGGCGTCCCTCCAGCCAGAACTGGAAGTGGCGAATGGCCAAGTGGAGAGCTAACAACTCCCTGTCGAATGCGCTGTATTTTCGTTCACTATCGCGCAAAGTCCTTCTGAAAAAGGCGAGCGGCTGCCAAGCCCTAGCTACATGCTGCTCCACGACCGCCCCTATGGCCACATCTGACGCGTCAGTAGTGAGCGCTATGCGGGCCGTTGGGTCTGGATGTGCTAACAGCGTAGCGTTTGCCAGGGCTGTTTTGACCTCCGAAAATGCTCGTTCTCGCTCTGGAGACCATTTGATCTTATTTGTGGGTTTTTGCTTTTTGAGTGCGGCATACAATGGTTGCATGAGCTGCGCTGCGCAGGGGAGGAAACAGTTATAAAAATTCACCATTCCCAAAAATTCCTGTAACGCCTTGACCATTTGTGGCTGGGGAAAATTTGCTACCGCGCGCACTTTGTCAGGAAGCAGAACCGCCCCTTCTGGAGAGACGCGATGCCCCAAAAAAATCAATCTGCGTCACTCCGAACTGACACTTCGCTGGGTTGATTATTAAACCGTGCTCTCCCAACCTCCGGAAAACTGCCGTGAGGTGGTTTTCGTGTTCGTCTTCGGACGCGCTGGCGACTAAGATGTCGTCCAGGTAGACGAATACGAAGGGGAGATTGCGCAACACCACGTCCATCATGCGTTGGAACATCTGCGCAGCGCCTTTAAGCCCAAATGGCATGCGCAAAAACTCGAATAGACCGAACGGAGTTACTACCGCTGTTTTGGGTATGTCCTCAGCACGCACTGGGACTTGGTGGTAACCGCGGACCAAGTCTATCTTAGAAAAAACGCGCGCCCCCGCCAAATGAACGGAAAAATCTTGGATATGCGGGATTGGGTAGCGGTCGTGTGCTGTGGCGTTGTTCAACCTGCGGAAATCTCCGCAAGGTCGCCACGAGCCGTCAGCTTTCGGGACCATGTGCAGTGGGGAAGCCCATGGGCTGTTCGAACGCCTGATGATGCCCAACCTTTCCAGGTTGGCGAACTCCTCGCGCGCTATGATCAGTTTAGCTGAATCCAAGCGCCGAGCTTTTGCAAAAACGGTCGGTCCAGTGGTAGTAATAAAATGTTCCACTCCGTGTTTAGCGACGGCTGCTGAAAATGTGGGAACTGTGAGTGCTGGGAACTGAGTGAGCAGTGTGTGGAACTTACCGCTTGCCGTTGTGACGTTGGCTTGTGCTGTGGGCGGGGTCACTCGGGCTGTACAGGGAATAGAATAAAAAGACAGTGCATTAACCAGGCGCCTGTTAGCAAGATCAACCAGCAAACCATGTGCGCACAGAAAATCAGCCCCCAACATATTGAAATTCACTGCAGCTATGACAAAAGTCCACTCAAATGTACGGCCGTGTAGGGACAGAAGCAGAGCCCTCTCACCAAAGGTCTTAATCTCCGAGCCATTTGCTGCTGATGCCCCGTGACCTCTGGGAACCGCCAGCCGGTCAGCGGAGGAAGGCGTGATGAAACTCACTTGGGAGCCTGTGTCCACGAGGAATTGCCTCCCCGAGCGCGCATCCTTCAAGTAGAGCAGCTTGTTCTCCTCCCTGAGGGCCGCAGCTGCTACCGACCCCCGGTCTTGGCGTTTCCCGAGCGCTTGAACTGGCACGGTGGTATACATTTGCGTGCTTTCTCTGCAAAGCGGCGATGGTAGAAACAGAGGGTGTCTCCTCCGTGATCCTTGGCCCCTGCCGCCGCCGTCATCGGTGGGTCTGCTACCGCCGTCTCTGGCCCCCCGCCATCTCCGGCCGTTGCACCGAACTCCATCGCTGCCGCGGTGGCCGCGCGCTGTTTGCTGGCGTTGAGAATCCGGTGCGCCTCCTGGGCCAGCGCGCGGAAGTCCTGCTGGTCCAACAACGGCGAACTGGCCAGGGCCGCTCTCGTGGCCGACGGAAGGGTCCTGAGGAAAATGTGGGTGAAGAGGAAATCGTCGCCGTCTGAGCCTCTCAACCTCAGCATGTTCTCCATCAGGTCAATTGGCGTGCCATCTCCCAAGTCGTTCAGAGCCAGGAGCCTCTCCGTTCTCTCCTCAACTGAGAGAGTGAAACGCTGGATAAGTGCAGCCTTCAACCCGCCGTATTTGTCGTTGGCCGGTGGCCTCTCCAATAGGCTCTGCACATGCCGAGCCGTGCGGTTGTCGAGCTTTGCGATCACATGGTAGAATTTCGTGTCATCTACCGTTATCCCCCGGAGGGCGAACTGTGCTTCGACCAAGTGGAACCAGGAGCACGGGTTGTCCTGCCAAAAGTCCGGTAGCTGGACGGTAGTGGCATACGCTTGGCTGGGAGCTCCTGACTCGGCTGGCCCGGGGGAATTTCTTTCATCCATGATACGTCTTAGGGTCACCAGTGTGGAAATGTGAAAATGACGAGGCAGAGTTTATCTCATGAGTCAGGTTTATTTACATCTTCCAACATCAGCAAAAACAGAAAGAGGAAAAAACTCAGACATTCGTCCTTTAAATATCCAGGACCTTCAAAGCTCACAGTCACATTGCATTTGATCACAAGTAACAATACATCTTTCCTTCAATCCTATAACATCCTCCTCATAATCTCTGGGAGACCAGGAAATCCTCCAAGGTCGTCTCTGCATACCAAAGACCAAATTTTCACATCCTCCTGTTATCTCACAGGAGGCCCAGTTCTTTGTTCTCTCTGAGATGTGAAGCTTATAGTGATACACATGTGGTCCCACAATACTATTTATTTCCTTTTTTTTTTTTTATTTTGCACAGTAACTTTACAGATGGAACTTACCATTTGAAGTATTGTACAGCCGAGGCTTGAATGTTGGAATATTGGGCCAATTGGGGTCCCACCCAGATGTCCTAGGTTTGGACTTTTTACTGGTGTCATCCTTCTCTCCTTCCTCTGCTCTCACCTCTCCTGGACCCTCTGCCTGAACACTTTCCTCTCCTTGGCTCCTCTCTTCTGTCTCATCTTTCCCTCTCTGATCCCTGTCTAATTCAGCTTCTCTCTCTGTCTATGGTGGTATATAAACAGGTTAGAAAATATCAAGTGTCATGTAAATTAAAAGTAGACAACCAAAAATTTCTAGTTCAGGGTACAAAGAGCACCCACTTAAAAACTTGAGTAATGACTTCAGTCTCGAAGGTTTGAGGTTTTTCTCCAAAATTTATAACAATTTTCTTATAGTTTTCTACTTTTCTCTGTAAATTTATCTAAATTTGAAACCATGTTCCTCAAATTTGTAATTTCCTTTTGTAAAATTGACTTTTCTTGTACATTTGAGACTTTATTATAAATTTGTGGATTATTTTATAGCTATTTTTTTGTCTATTTTTCAAAATAAAATTAGTTTTTTAATAAATTTGAAACAGACTGTGGTATTTTTTTTTTTTTACTTTTTCCTTGTAACAGTTTACATTTTCAACCATAATTTTGCAGAGCCAGAACAGGATAATAATTTAACTCTGATTTCAAAGAAAAAAAATAAAATTGTATTTAATGAAATAAATTAACTTAAATGACCAAAGATGCAGTTATTTCTGTTAAAATATTTCTATATATTTATAGTTTTGTTTTTTTGTTTTTTTTAAATAAGGATAAGGACCTAAACTTATATAGCACTTTTTAAATCTGACCAACCAGACAGCAGGAAAAACCTCCCTTATTTTGAAATCCAACTGTTGGCACATTTAGTTTGTCTGAAGGCTGCTGACGGATTAAAGTCATTGACTTATTGAATTTCGGTCATTTTAACTTGCCAGGTACATAATAATGAACATAAATTAGTTAATTATTAACTCAGGTAAAGGTAAAAACATCTCCTTTTTATTCTTGTCTGAAATAAGAAAAACAAAAAAACTACACATGTTAGCTAAGCCAAGGGTTTCCAATCTTTTCAGCTCGCGACCCCCAGAATAATGGTGACAGAGACTGGTGACCCCCACTATCTCCGGAGGTGACTGATGCATAAGAAAACGTGCACACAGTTTGATACATCTGTAGATTCAGCTAACTGCAAAGCATATTTCCCTTTCTTCACTCTGTCAATCAGCTGACACTTTGTCCTGGGCCATGTCTGTGATGCGCCAGGATATGGTCCTGTCAGACAGCGGCACTGCCTCCAGCTGCTGCACCTGTTTATCCCCATGCATTGTCCGACTCATAGCGATAGCAGCAGGTTATATTAGGGTTTCTCTGATTGTGTGTGGCATTTTTGCCTGTGCAATTAAATATGCCACCTTTGAACTTTGGTAGTGGTTGTTGTTTGATAGTTTTGACTTTCTTTTGGCCTTGCAATTTTCTCTCCTTTTGGCGGAAAAAATCCGCTGGTTTAGCGGCAAGAGATGGGTGCTTAGTTTTCAAGTGTTTGAGCATTTGTATGGGCTTCAAACTCATGTGCAAGCACCTCAGTACACACTACACATTGAGGATGTTGTACTTCACTGATGACGATGCATGAATCCATACTGAATATATTCCTCTCGATACTTGCGACACTTGGTGACTGTTTATGGAGCCCTGTACGGTGCTGTCCTCCTCCTCCTCCCCCACACCAGGAGTCGATGGGGTTCCTTATGCATTTCTCCGCTCCCTGCTGCTGTCTCCGCTGGCCTCTCTGCATTGTGTTTGGTCGGTATTAACGTTTCATTTTTTAAAATAATATCCGAGGCTTAAAGCGTAGTGTGTTGATTTGAGCTGTTCAGACGAAATCTACTGGTGCACACTGACCTGTGTGTGGCCTGTGACATTTACTGTGGCACAGATAAAGTGACATATTACCTGCGTAATCACCTCAGGAAGATTGTGAAAATCATCTCACCCCCCCCCCCCCCATCCCAGTGTCTCGGAACTCCCTGGGGGGTCGGGACCCCCACTTTGGGAATCTCTGAGCTAAACAACTCTTCCATTATTGCTCCTGGTACCAGCGGGTTAAAACCATGATAAATGCTTTCAGTGCTCACATACCTCTTCTGATTTTTTTTTTCCGCGTTTAAAGCTCTATATATAAGCTCATGCTTCTCTCGGACAGTGACATTCATAGCGAGACACTCTACCTCTTGACTGGAACGTGGGGCGCTTCTGAACTCAGCGCAGATGACGGTCACGCGCGTTGTTCGTGTGCGCGCTTGCGGACCATCATTCCTTCATATTTTTTCTTAAATTTATATTTCCTGATAGAATGGCGGGAATTTTTCAGGCGTGGTGGGCCGCCACCCAGAAATGTTAGCAGAGAAAAGCCCGTAAACCCAACACCCCAATTGAGCTGAAGAGCTCCCGGTTCTTCAGCTTCCATTTTGGGTAGAAAATAACAATAAAGTCAACCGCGCAGATCCAAGAAATACTTTTAGGGATGAGAATCCTCCGCGGATCCAAGGAATTCCTCGGATTTGATCATGTCTAGGGTCATTCTCGTGAATCGTCTAAATTCGAGGAGAATTTTTTTTTTTTTTTTTTTTTTGGGGGGGGGGGGGGCGGTGGGTCTGTTATGAGCGGCTGCTCAAATCCACCGCGCAGAACGCGCTACCCAGCGAGATCAGTAATGTAATGTAACAAGGCCACTGATTGGCTGATACTTATTGAAGCAACCAATCGACGATTTTGTTATTCCTTTGTCATATCCCACACGCAGAGCGAAATGCAAATGGCGGACAATTCAACCGAGTTTTCCCGATTTTGTGAAAATGGTGAACCTAAAACTCACGAAAGACAACAAAGCAAGAAAACAAAGGGATAAGGAACAAGTTTTGTTGGGAATGGCTCCAAAAAACTGTCAATGACTGTAAAGATCAGTAAAAATACCGAAGTTGTGGTTGAGAAAATGGCTGACTTCATAGCGAAATGCGAAGTACCAGGGAAAGCCCAGTGTGTTTATTGTAACGATTTCTTGAGTTATGGATCTCGTGGTTGTGTTGCCTTAGTTGAACACTGTTCAAAACAGAAACATCTCAAAATTGTGGCTACAAGGAGATCGAACTACTCGCTCGTGCTGTGTTCAAAACGATCGATGGGCACAGTTAAATTCAGATGCCAGTCAATCAAAGTTCATCACATTCGGCCCCGATTACAGCAATTAGTGATCGGAAGACACATTCCGAGGTAAGATTTTTTTTCTCGTTATAAGTAATGTACTTGAGAATTTTCACGTAATGAATTTGTTATGAAATAGCATGTGTAAGTTGTGACGTCATGCCTGTTTTGAAACAATAATTGATAATTTGAAACACTAATTAAACATCTTTTAGGTTTTACTTATTTTCTTAGATTATCTTTCAAATATTAAAATATACTAATATGCAACTTTTTTATATTCCTAGTAACACTAACAAATGCACACATTAATAAATCAAAATGCTTGCAGAATGTCAGTATATTTTAATAAATGGATGATGGACTTGGTGATGGAATTTTGTTAATATTTATAATTTATTTTACTTGGTTAAATTATTTTGTCTGTTCTAGAACTATGTAAATGTAATTCTGTGTCAGTTCTAGGGGCGGCAGTTTAGGGGGCAGCTGTGGCGCAGGTGTAGTGTGTCCGACTACTGATCGGAGGGTCATGGGTTCGATTCCCACTCTGTCCGAAGTCTGCATGTCAAAGTGTCCTTGAGCAAGACACTGAACCCCCAGTTGCTCCTGGTGGCCAGGCTAGCGCCTGTGTGTATGGCAGCTCTGCCGCCATCAGTGTGTGAATGTGTGCGTGAATGGGTGGATAGCAGGATCTGTAAAGCACTTTGGTCATCCAGAGATGAGAAAAAGCGCTATACAAGTGAACGCCATTTACCATTCTAAACACATTAAATAGTAGTAAAATATAATTTAGTATTATTACATCAACATACAATTCAGATATCATAAATTTACACATGTGATGCAGCAGCAGATTAAAAAGGTAAACTATAAATGCATTTGTACTTACTTCTAACTTTAAATATAAGCCCACATTTGAGCATTCTAAAACACCAGATTTTGTTAGCTTCTGGGGGGCGTTGCCCACCAGATCCCCCTCACCAAGGCTCTGCCTTGGATCCGGCTTGGGGGACGCAGGCCTAACTAAGACCCCCGGCTTAGTTTCCTCTTTTTTTCCCAAACCCCATTCTCATCCCTGTACTTTTACCGGAGAAAAGTTTAAAAAAATTGTCTCTTGGACTTGGAGGAGTGAGGAAATGCAGGCTTTGATAGATATTTGGTCTGTGAACCAGATTTCTCAGCTGCTTGTGGCTACACACAAGAATACCGATGTTTTTAAAACATTTAGCAACGTGATGGCAACACGGGGGTGTATACAGACAGTGGAGCTTGTTATTTTTATTAGTTTGTGGTGGATAAACACCTCGGCTGAAGGGAACGGTGTTATGCTGAGAATTGCTTGCTTGCTGAGAATGACATCCCATCGTTGAATCAACATAATTTAAAGATAATTTACAAGAGGTAATAACAATTTTTACTTCGAAAAATGTGTAATGGGTACTTCTAAAAATGCACACATTGTTACAAGCCTGGCTGTAGTGTTATATTTTATAGTTTTGGTGAATGGGATGCAATTCTTGGCTAGCAAGCAATTCTCGGCATAACACCAAATTTCCCTTTTTGGTCCTGGCCAATCGATGAGCCGGATTTCTCTTCTTGGCCAAGATTTTTTCTTCCTAGTCAGTGGTGGCTTCGGCTATGGTGCCACAAACGAACAGCTGGTGTAACTGCGTGACGTTGTCCAAGCAGTTTGGTCCGCTTGAGTGAAGTGCTGTGTGAATGCAAACCAAACGAAGGTGTGAAAATTCTCGCCATTCCCCGCCAAGTCAAACTGAGACTCCTGGACTATCCTGGTGTGAATGCAGCCTAAGATTTATTTAATTGTGTGAATAGTAATTACAGAATACCTAATTATTGAAAATGAATGGCACATCCAATATTAGCAACGGTTTCAGATCCCTTGTTTATTTGTTTGTCAGGTCATATTTGTGTGATCTTTTGTCACTTGCACTACTCACAAAAAGTTAGGGATATTTGGCTTTCAGGTGAAATTTATGGAAAATGTAAAAAGTTCATGCTACAGTGATATTATATCGTGAAAGTAGAGCATTTAAGTAGAGGCGTGCAATGGTGATTTCCTCATTTCATTAAACTTCCGGCACCACACGAGTAGGCTGCCTTTTTGCAACAGCGGATCAATTTCTTCCTATTTCTATTTACTATCTGGCTCTCTTGCTAATCTTTCTAATCCAGCAACACCTTACCCATCACAGACACGCAGAACGTCCAAATGTCTCCTGAGCCAGCGGACGGAGCCACTATTTATTGCAGGAGGCAGTACAATGGAGACCAGCTGTTAGCACTTAACCAGCCCACGATGCTAACGCAAAAAACTCGACATACCGGGAGAAATAAGACGGAAACGGCGTGGATGTCGAGCTGGAGTAAGACGCCGGGCGAGGAATATAAGGTACAGACCCGTCCTCCCATCCGTTATTATGGGGAATGTACGATCGCTACTCAATAAGACTGACGAGCTAGCGGCTATCTCCCGCTACGAGAGCATCTTCAGAGAGATTAGCTTGATGTTGTTTACTGAGATGTGGCTAACAGAACTAGCAACAGATGCTAACATCGAACTGGAGGGTTTCCATGCAATACGGGCAGACCGGACACCAGACAGTGGGAAGGCAAGAGGCGGGGGATTGATAATGTATGTCAATAACAACTGGTGCAGACCGGGACATGTCACGGTTAAACAACAACACTGCAACAGGGACATTGAGTTGCTGGCTGTTGGCATGCGGCGTGCCTGTCTCCTGAGGGAGTACTCGCACGTGATCTGCATTGTTGTTTGTGCAAATCTGACGGCGAACGCGGGGACAGCACGTGACATCATCCACTCAGTAACTGGCAGGCTGCTGACAGAACACCCAGATGCTCTTCTCCTCATCTCGGGTGATTTCAACCATGTTTCACTGTCCCCCATTCTGCCCACGTTCACCCAGTGTGTCACATGCCACACTAGAGACAATAAAACACTGGACTTATTCTATGCAAACACTAAGGAGGCGTACACCTCATCACCACTCCCCCCACTCGGGAGATCGGATCACAACTTGGTTCATCTCCCGCCGGTGTACAAACCCCTAGTACACAGACAACTTCCGGTCATGCGCACGGTGAAGTTATGGTCTGAGGAGGCAATGGACGCTCTAAAGGACTGTTTTGAAACCACTGCCTGGGAGCAGCTCTGCGATCCACATGGTGAGGACATTGATGGCCTCACTCACACCATCACGGACTACATCAACTTCTGTGTGGACAACACCGTACCCACCAAGACCATACGGTGTTGCTCAAACAACAAACCCTGGATCAACCCTGAGATAAAAACACTCTCTGAGAGAGAAGAAGAGGATCTTCAGGTCGGAGAACAGGGAGATGCTGAAGTCCGTACAGAGGGAGCTGAGGAGGAAGATCAGAGAAGGCAAGGACAGCTTCAGGAAGAAGATGGAGGACAAGCTGCAGCAGAGCGACATCGGCGGGGTCTAGGAGAAACCTTAAAACCATCTCTGGGCTCCAGAATACCTCCTCCCAGGCCACAGGGGGCAGGGAGTGGGCGAACAATCTGAACCTGTTTTTCAATAGGTTTGACCAACCGCCCTCCCCCCTGACTGCACAACAACCACTACTTCCTCTAAAGTCATCGAGACCTGCTGTCCACACCCCACTCCACCAACACCCCCCCACTCCCAGCACACAGCCCCCCAACCTGACCCTCACTAAGACCCAGGTGAGGACGGAGCTGAGGAAGATCAAGGCGAGGAAGGCCTCGGGACCGGATGGCATCAGCGCGAAGCTCCTCAAGTCCTGCGCAAACCAGCTGTGTGGGATTGTGGAGCACATCTTCAACCTGAGCCTGAAGCTGGGGAGGGTACCACAGCTGTGGAAAACATCTTGTGTGGTACCTGTACCAAAGACTTCCCACCCCAAAGACCTGAACAGCTACAGACCAGTGGCCCTGACGTCTCACATGATGAAGACCCTGGAGAGACTGCTCCTTGCTCACCTCCGCCCTCGGGTGGGACCAGCGATGGATCCACTCTAGTTCGCCTACCAGCATGGCATTGGGGTGGATGATGCAGTGATCTTCCTCCTTCACAGTTCCCTGTCCCACCTGGAGAAGCCCGGGAACGCGGTGAGGATCATGTTCTTTGACTTCTCCAGTGCTTTCAACACCATCCAACCGATGATCCTGAAGGACAAGCTGCTGTGCGCAGGGGTGGACCAGCACCTGTCGTTATGGATCCTGGACTACCTCACTAACCGGCCACAGTTTGTGAGAACCCGGGATTGTGTGTCCGACACGATCATCGGTAGCACGGAGGCCCCCCAGGGAACGGTTTTGGCTCCCTTCCTGTTCACCCTTTATACTGCGGACTTCTCACACAACACAATACACTGCCATCTACAGAAGTTCTCTGATGACTCTGCGATCGTCGGCCTCATCTCCAACGGAGATGAAGCTGAGTACAGAGGACTTATCCAGGACTTTGTGGACTGGTTCCATCGAAACTACCTCCAGATCAACGTGAGGAAAACTGAGGAGCTGGTGGTGGACTGCTGCAGGCAAAGACAACCCCTCACAGCACCAGTAAGCATACAGGGAACAGACATTGAGATGGTGACATCCTACAAGTACCTGGGTGTTCATCTGAACAATAAACTAGACTGGTCACACAATACCGACACACTCTACAAGAAGGGACAGCGCAGGCTGTTCCTACTGAGGAGGCTCAGGTCTTTTGGTGTACAAGGGGCGCTGCTGAAGACATTCTACGACACGGTGGTGACATCAGCCATCACTTTTGGAGTGGTCTGCTGGGGCAGTGGCATTACAGCAGCAGATAGGAAGAGACTGAACAAACTAATCAAGAAAGCTAGCTCTGTCCTGGGGCAACACCTTGACCCAGTGGAGGAGATGGGAGAGAGAAGGATGGTGGCTAAGCTGTCATCTCTGCTGGAGTCCGAGTCCCACCCTATGCAGGACATACTGAACACACTGAGGAGCTCATTTAGCAGCAGACTACATCATCCTAGGTGCGCGACCGAGAGGTTTCGCAGGTCCTTCCTATCTACGGCTGTCAGACTGTATAACCTAAGCAGGGCTGCTCGCAGAGATAGCAAAAAAACGTGACGACCTAATAGTACTGAATGCAAAAGACGCAACAGACTTACACAGATGGTCCCCTCCAGCATACAACTAGGACAATATCAGTCGCTACGGAGGGTGACAATATGTATGGGTACATATTCATACCATGTAGGATAACTAAATAGACGGTTATGCTGTTTATTCCATCTAGCTACAATGCTCTGCACTGTGTATATCCATCCATCCATCCATCCATCTTCTACCGCTTTTCCGGAGGTCCGGGTCGCGGAGGCAGCTGTTCAAGCAGAGAAGCCCAGACTTCCCTCTCCCCAGCCACCTGCTCCAGCTCTTCAGAGAGGATACCAAGGCGTTCCCAGACCAACTGGGAGACATAAGGCCCTTTTCCACTAGCCTCACTTGGCCCTACACCGCACCACTCAGCCCGCTTTAGGCGCTTTTCTACTAGCCCCAGTACCGGTTAGCAGGTACTTTTTTCGTACCTGATCCAGGGCAGGGTCTAACCGGGCTGAGTAGGGCTGTGATATGACTTTAAGAGACTGGTCGCCGCTGATTGTTCAGGTTGTAACGTCATGAAAGCGACTTTTTCTGCTGAATTTACTCTACGACCGTCATTTGTAATTGTTCAGCAGTGAACACAGTGCGCCCCTTTAATACGGTATATTATATTAATATACTGTATAATATACTTATATAATAATATACTCCTAATATTATATATTAGGAGGTGCGCAATTTTCTTTCTATATTAGGCGACGATCGCATCCAGCGCGAGTTGGACGGATCTACTTGAAATGCAGGTGTCCGAGCAGATGGGTTCCCAAGGGCACATCCATACTGCCAAACAGTGTCGGGAGAAGCTGAAAAAGCTGAAAAGCGATTACCGAGCAGTGAAGGACCACAATGCTCCAAGTTCAGCGGATGGAAGGAGTGGAAGTGGTTCGCTGAGAGACATTGGGCTCGACACGTCACTGTCACGGCCACCGTCACGGTCACGGCCTTGGAAACAGTGGATGGTGAGTGTTTATTTGATATTGCGCGTCTGTTCGCCACTTGATCCTTTCTGTGCCAAGCTCACTGTTTTTAAGAAATAGGAAGGTTGTTAGATTGTGGGTAATGGTTGTTACTGAGGCTTGCCTATTGTTTTGCAGCCAACTGCAGATTCACGCTTGCTTTGTGTTAAGTATTAGCGCGAACAAAACGCTGAATTACGCTTACTGTATTCCGGTTAAAAACTTGAGTGTGTTGTGTACATGTTGCACTTTGGTGTTAAGTTTTAAATTGCGTGCATTTTCTTTCTAGAATCGCATTTCATATCACAGGGGTCCACCTCAGTGGAGATGACTGACACAGCGGACTCTCCTGGCGCTGTGTCTGTGTGTGCATCTGGCTGAGTGCCAGCTGGATCAGCTCCACATCATCAGCTCCATCTGGATCACGTTCAAGTGCCGGTAAGGCACAATAACCACGATTTTTTTTTTTTGGTTGAAACAGGTCCAGCAGCGGAAACCAGGGTCGAAAATCCATCCATCCATCCATCTTCTACCACTTAATCCTTTACAGGTCGCGGGGGGGCTGGAGCCTAACAAGTTATGTACCAAATTGATTAATGCAATTTCCTGTAGCTGCATATTAATTAATTGAAAATGTCTTTTTAAATGTACAAAAAGGTTATTCTTTGGTCTTCACTTATCGGTGTTCCACAACCATTTTTAGGTGTGGTGATTGGTGCTGTTGTAACTCCTGTTTTATAAAAACAAAGTGCATGAACTGCCGTTGAAATCAACATGCTTCATTGAAATGCTTTGCGTCAGCTGACTGTATTAACCCATTCAGATTTCTGCGGCCACACTACAAGCAACTAGTTTAAACATTACCCATCCATCCATCCATATTCTTAATCTTAATCCTTTTTAGTTTTGCAGGGGGGCTGCAGCCGAAGACAGCACCCTGCGTGTTGCAAAATCTGCTCTACTGAGGGGCAGCAACATGACAGTTCAGCTTATATACAGCAATGAAGCATAATATAATAGTGACATTCCACCACAGACTTTCACCTGTGTAATTCCATAATATATGTAGTGATCCAGCTTTAACGACCATGCCTTTCTGTCTTTCCATCTAGGCAAGACGAAAACAGACAACTCCCATCGCTGACCTTACATTTAGCGATGGTCAACATGCATGACGAAGAGATGCGGCTCTTGGAACGGCAACATGACCAGCGGCAAGAATCAGGAGTACATGCAGCATTTGCAACAGGTGGCCGCAGATGTTCGGGCAGATGCGCATGAAGCCCTGGAACAGGACGCTGCGTTACGAAGGGAAGAGCTCGCAGAGATGTCATCGCCCAGTCTGTTTTTTTGTTTGTAAATTTTGCTTCGGGAATAAAATTGTATTGTTTGCATCAAAAGTCTGGTTTATCTGTTATGACACCGTATGAGAAAAGCCAATAATTACATACACATTCCATTCTCTGTTCACTCCACATGCTGCTGTTCATCAGGTCAGGTGTATAGCCTTCTAATGGTAATTTAATTTTTAACAACACAACGAAACGTAATGTCTTGGTAGGTTTTTTTTTTTATTTTAAACAAATTTGCAATGCTGAATCCATTTCTCTTGAACGGGTACATTTTTTAGGTTATAAGCAGTTGTACAGGTGTGCTTGAACTTGTAGACGCTGATAAAGGTAAGTACGTGGAAGTTGAATGTTGCATCACCAGTCAAAATTTAATAAATTAAGAAGGAATCTAGCAAAAATTTGGCACTAATAACAGTAGACAAATCGGACAAGGATACACAACTGTGTTTTTGTTGCACACAACTGTTGTCACCAACAAGTGCAAAATTTATATTCCATTTTCCCAAAAATTAAAAATCAATTTGTAAGTAAAAGTGGGAGACCTTTACATCGGAAAATATGACATGTATCAGCACATGATTTATAGTTCAATTTGCATTTCCACCTAAGCAAAAGTGGCTTGTCGAGCTGGATTTTTGTGAAGCTGGCCTGTGCGGTGTTTCTGCATGTAATTACATACCTGTCAAGTGATACGGTTTCGCTGTATTTTAATACGGGGAAAATGCAATTTTAGCAAATACGGGCGTATTGCCATTTCTGTACGCCAAAGAGAAAAATATATGGGAAAAAAATTTGAGAGTGTGGGGAGGAACACGTCGTGTGTGACCCCCCACAGCGTACGGGGCTGTCAGAGCGCTCAGCGTGAGCAATTATCACAACAGAAGTGTGGACTCATCATTAGGCTGATGGCTTCGCACCTTCTTAACAGATAAGCGTTATGAACAAGAGGACAGGTAGATGGACCATGCACAACATTTTATTTACAAAAAACATTTTTGAAATATGTATGCACATAAATGTGGATGAAATAGACAAGTATTGCATCACAGCATCTCGTATTATATTGTAACGTGCAGCTTGACATGGCGACGTCCCACCAGGAGGTTTGAATTCACGCCTCCCGCTCTGGAGTCCCGCACTCTACCTGTGTCGCCAATAGGGTCAACCCACTTGGCAAGCCAAGTAGGGTGCTTATATTGAGTTCGCTACAATATCACCACCCTGCTCCTCTGCTCTCTGTGCCGCTGCCACCACTGGTTCATCTACTGCATCATCCAATGTAGTGTCAAACGTCTCTCCATGACTCTCACACAGATTGTGCAGAGCACAACAAGTCAGCACCATAGATTTAACCAGTTTCATGTCACAGTCATTCCTCTCTCCTTCTCTCCTCGTCATCAGCCATTCAGTCGCGTGTGTTTCACGTCACGAGGGTGTGGCGCCGCCTGCTGTTCAACAAATCCCACCCACAGCAGGTGTGCTAGCAGGTGTGCCAGCAGTAGTTGAAAAGCAACTGAGGCTGAACCGAACCGAAGTGAGTAGAGCCGGGTTTTCAAATCGGGGCTGAGTGGGGCTAGTGGAAAAGGGCCTATAGTCTCTCCACCGAGTCCTGGGTCTGCCCCGGGGTCTCCTCCCAGTGGGACGTGCCCAAAACACCTCAAGTGGGAGGCGTCCAGGAGGCATCCTAATCAGATTCCCATACCACCTCAACTGACTACTTTCAATGTGGAGGAGCAGCGGTTCTAGTCTGAGCCTCTCCCGGACGACTGAGCTCCTCACCCTACCTCTGAGGGTGAGTCCAACAACCCTATGGAGAAAGCTCATTTCAGCCGCTTGTATTCGCGATCTCGTTCTTTCGGTCATTACCCAAAGCTCGTGACCATAGGTGAGAGTAGGAACGTAGATTGACTGGTAAATCGACAGCTTTGCCTTAGAACTAAGCTCCCTCTTCACCACAACAGACTGGTACAACATCCGCATCACTGCAGATGCTGCTCCGATCCATCTGTCAATCTCTCGCTCCATTCTCCCCTCACTCGTGAATAAGACCCATAGATACTTAAATTCCTCCACTTGGGGCAGGAGCCTGTCCCCAACCCAGAGAGGACAATCCACCTTTTTCCGGCTGAGGACCATGGACTCGGACTTGGAGGTGCTTATTCTCATCCCAGCCACTTCACATTCAGCGGCAAATCGTCCCAGCAAGAGCTGTAGGTCATTGCTGGATGAAGCCAACAGGACAACGTCATCTGCAAACAGAGATGAGATCCTGTGGTCACCAAGCATGACACCCTCAATTCCCTGGCTGTGCCTAGAAATCCTATCCATAAAAATTATGAACAGGATCGGTGACAAAGGGCAGCCCTGGCGGAGTCCAACTCTCACTGGGAATGAGTCCGACTGAGTGTTGGCAATACGAACCAAACTCTCAGAACGGTCGTACAGAGACCGAATAGCTCGTAACAACAAACCCGATACCCCATACTCCTGAAGCACCCCCCACAAAAAACCACGAGGGACGCGGTCAAATGCTTTCTCCAAGTCCACAAAACACATGTAAACTGGTTGGGAAAACTCCCACGAACCCTCGAGAATTCTCGAGAGGGTAAAGAGCTGGTCCGGTGTGCCACGGCCAGGATGAAAACCACATTGCTCTTCCTGAATCCAAGGTTCGATCAATGGCCGGACTCTCCTCTCCAGTACCTTGGCATAGACCTTCCCAGAGAGGCTGAGGAGTGCGATCCCTCTAAAGTTGGAGCACACCCTCCGGTCCCCTTTTTTTGAAGAGAGGAACCACCACCCCGGTTTGCCATGCCAAAGGCACTGCCCCCGACCTCCACGCAATGTTGCAGAGGCGTGTCAACCATGACAGCCCAACAACATCCAGGGCCTTGAGGTACTGAGGCCAAATCTCGTCCACCCCAGGGGCCCGGCCACCAAGGAGATTTTTAACCACCTTGGCGACCTCAGCCCCTGTGATAGGCGAGTCATCCCCCTCGTCCACAAACCCTGCTTCCTCTGTGGAAGGCGTATCAGTGGGATTGAGGAGATTCTCAAAGTATTCCTTCCACCGCCCAACGATATCCCCAGTCGAAGTCAACAGCGCCCCATCCGCACCATACACAGTGTGGACAGGGAGCTGTTTTCCCCTCCTGAGCCGCCGGACAGTTTGCCAGAATCTCTTCGAGGCCGACCGAAAGTCTTGTTCCATGGCCTCACCGAACTCCTCCCATACCCGGGTTTTTGCTTCAGCAACCACCCGAGCTGCACTCAGCTTGGCCTGCCGGAAAACCTCAGCTGCTTCAGGAGTCCCACAAGCCAACCAAGCTTGATAGGACTCCTTCTTCAGCTTAATGGCCCCCCTCGCCACTGGTGTCCACCACTTGGTTCGGGGGTTGCCACCATGAGATGCACCGACCACCTTGCGGCCGCAGCTCTGGGCTGCCGCTTCAACAACAGAGGTGGAGAACATGGCCCATTCAGACTTCATGTCTCCAGACTCCCTCAGAATGTGGTTGAGTTCTTCCGGAGGTGGGAGTTGAAGACCTCCCGGACAGGGGCCTCAGCCAGACGTTCCCAGCACACCCTCACTATATGTTTGGGTCTACCAGGTCTGAATGGCTTCCTCCCCTGCCATCGGATCCAACTCACCACCAGGTGGTGATCAGTTGACAGCTCTGCACCTCTCTTTACCCGAGTGTCCAAGACATACGGTCGCAGGTCTGATGACATGATAACAAAATCGATCATCGACCTGCGACCTAGGGTGTCCTGGTGCCAGGTGCACATATGGACACCCTTATGCTTGAACATGGTGTTCGTTATGGACAAACTGTGGTTAGCACAGAAGTCCAATAACTGAACACCATTCGGGTTCAGATTGGGCAGGCCGTTCCTCCCAATCACTCCCCTCCAGGTTTCACTGTCGTTGCCCACGTGCGCACTGAAGTCCCCCAGTAGGACAATGGAGTCTCCAAGAGGACCACCCTCCAGCACCCCAGTCACAGACTCCAAAAAGGGTGGGTACTCTGAAACATCATTTGGTGCATAGGCACAAATGATGGTCAGGACCCGTTTCCCAACCCGAAGGTGCAGGGAAACAACCCTTCCATCCACCGAGGAAAACTCCAATATAGAGGCAGCAAGGTGGGGAAGAATACCCACCCCTGCTCGTCGCCTCTCGCCCGGGGCAACTCCAGAAAAGGCCAAGCTCCAGCCCCTCTCCAGGAGACTGGTTCTGGAACCGGAGCTGTGTGTTGAGGTGAGGCCGACTATATCTAGCCCTATGTCTCAACCTCGTACACCAGCTCAGGCTCCTTCCCCACCAGAGAGGTGACATTCCATGTACCAAAAGCCAGTTTAGAAAGCTTGGGATCAGTCCGCCAAGGTCTCCGCCTTTGACCGCCACCTAATCCACATAGCACCGGACCCCATGATCCCTCCTGCAGGTGGTGAGCCCACTGGAGGGCGGACCCATGTAACTTCTTCGGGCTGAGCCCGGCCGGGTCCCATGGGTGGAAACCCGGCCACCAGACGCTAGCCATCGAGCCCCTCCCCCAGGCCTGGCTCCAGGGCAGGTCCCCGGTAACCACATACCGGGTGGGGTACACTGAATCCTTGTTCTCGTATTCATTATGAGAGTCTGTTGGATCGTTCTTAGTCTGGCCCTTCACCCAGGACCAGTTTGTCTTGGGTGACCCTATCAGAGGCAAATTGCCCCGGACAACATAGCTCCTGGGATCACTGGGGCACACAAACCCCCCACCACGATAAGGTGATGATCCATGAGGGGGCACTGTGTATATATATTTATATATTTATGTGTACATATGGTCTGGGGTTTCCACCCATGGGACCCGGCCGGGCTCAGCCCGAAGAAGTTACATGGGTCCGCCCTCCAGTGGGCTCACCACCTGCAGGAGGGATCATGGGGGTCCGGTGCTATGTGGATTAGGTGGCGGTCAAAGGCGGAGACCTTGGCTGGTCTGGGAACGCCTTGGTATCCCCTCTGAAGAGCTGGAGCAGGTGGCTGGGGAGAGGGAAGTCTGGGCTTCTCTGCTTGAACTGCTGCCTCCGCGACCCGGACCTCCGGAAAAGCGGTAGAAGATGGATGGATGGATGGATGGTGTACATATGTATATTCACTGCTCTTATTTTCTTATCTTCTTAATTATTGCTCTGAGTGTTGCTATCCCTGTGCTGTTGCAATCCTGGAATTTCCCCATTGTGGGACTAATAAAGGCTCATCTTATCTCTTATCTTTTTTTCAAACAATTTATTGAAACAATAGCTAACAATAGTGGTGGGTATACCACAACAAAAAATGTCAATGTCTCAGTAACTTGTAAGATGCCCTTGAGCATCAATTACCGCTTGACAACGACATCTCATGCTGTTCACAAGTCGACTTATTGTCTGCTGAGGCATGGCATTCCACTCTTCTTGAAGGGTGGCCCTCAGGTCATTGAGTTTGTGGGGTGCAGGGTTATGAGCCACTATATGGCGACTCAGCTGATCCCATAAGTTTTCTATGGGATTCAGGTCTGGAGAAAGTGCAGGCCACTCCATTTGAGGTACCCCAGCCTCCAGCAGCCATTCAAAACAGTTTTGAATTGTCTGACGTGTCACTTGGTTGCCTCTCACCTCCCTTAAATGTGCCTGGAGTTGAGTGACATTCATCATTCGGTTCCGCAGGGCACTGTTCACAATGAAGCGGTCATCAGTGTGGGATGTAGCCAAAGAACGTTCACTTCTCTGCCTTTCTATGACTCTTCCAGTCTCTCTGTGGCAACCTGCTGATGACACTGTGACAATCTAAGCTGAATGGCCACTTTCCTCTGAGAACATCCTGTTTCAGCCCTCCACATCTCATTGCTAAAACACATTCTCCTTTGGCAGGCATTAGCCCACAACATCCTCCTTCGGTAATCTTTGGTGGCCAGTGGGATCTTAAAAACTTTATTTCTGCTTGCCATTATCATCTATCATAAGATGGTGATGGCTGCATGAACGAATTGCCCACCATTTCCACATATTCCTGGTTTAAAAATGGCAAACATTTGCATTGAAATACATTGAGTTCTGGGTTTGTTTATACCGCCCTCTGCTGCCAAGGCCAAAATTTATGGGATTGGTGATATAAGCGTAGACGGCTGTATGCTGCGGTATGGAAGTATTTTTATGAACCTTGGTCCAGACCTTGTTGTGGACTTTCAGATATGAAAATGCCCAAAATTGAACATGAATATAAATTAATAAAATTCCAAGTATATAAGAAAAAGACTTGATATGACAAAACTAGTAAATTTATGAGAGCAAAATTATAAATTTACAAAAAATCTGCAAATTTAGGGGGAAAAACAAATTTAAAAGGGGGAAAAAAACATTTATTCAAAATTTTTTGTAAATTTACAAGAAAAAAGGGAAAAAGCTAATCTTATGACAAAAGTTGCAAATTTACATTACAAAGTTTATAAGGTTTCAGGAGGAGCAATGTGGTTTTCGTCCTGGCCGTGGGACATCGGACCAGCTCTTTACCCTCTCGAGAATTCTTGAGGGTTCGTGGGAGTTTGCCCAACCAGTTTACATGTGTTTTGTGGACTTGGAGAAGGCATTTGACCGCGTCCCTCGTGGATTTTTGTGGGGGGTGCTTCGGGAGTATGGGGTATCGGGCTTGTTGTTACGAGCTATTCGGTCTCTGTACGACCGTTCTGAGAGTTTGGTTCGTATTGCCAACACTCGGTCGGAGTCATTCCCAGTGAGAGTTGGACTCCGCCAGGGCTGCCCTTTGTCACCGATCCTGTTCATAATTTTTATGGACAGGATTTCTAGGCGCAGCCAGGGAATGGAGGGTGTCATGCTTGGTGACCACAGGATCTCATCTCTGTTGTTTGCAGATGATGTTGTCCTGTTGGCTTCATCCAGCAATGACCTACAGCTCTTGCTGGGACGGTTTGCCGCTGAGTGTGAAGCGGCTGGGATGAGAATCAGCACCTCCAAGTCCGAGTCCATGGTCCTCAGCCGGAAAAAGGTGGATTGTCCTCTCCGGGTTGGGGACAGGCTCCTGCCCCAAGTGGAGGAGTTTAAGTATCTTGGGGTCTTGTTCACGAGTGAGGGGAAAATGGAGCGAGAGATCGACAGATGGATTGGAGCAGCATCTGCAGTGATGCGGACGTTGTACCAGTCTGTTGTGGTGAAGAGGGAGCTTAGTTCTAAGGCAAAGCTGTCGATTTACCAGTCAATCTACGTTCCTACTCTCACCTATGGTCACGAGCTTTGGGTAATGACCGAAAGAACGAGATCGCGGATACAAGCGGCTGAAATGAGCTTTCTCTGTAGGATTGCTGGACTCACCCTCAGAGATAGGGTGAGGAGCTCAGTCATCCGGGAGAGGCTCAGAGTAGAACCGCTGCTCCTCCACATTGAAAGGAGTCAGTTGAGGTGGTATGGGCATCTGATTAGGATGCCTCCTGGACGCCTCCCACTTGAGGTGTTTCAGGCACGTCCCACTGGGAGGAGACCCCGGGGCAGACCCAGGACTCGGTGGAGAGACTATGTCTCCCAGCTGGTCTGGGAACGCCTTGGTATCCCCTCTGAAGAGCTGGAGCAGGTGGCTGGGGAGAGGGAAGTCTGGGCTTCTCTGCTTGAACTGCTGCCTCCGCGACCCGGACCTCCGGAAAAGCGGTAGAAGATGGATGGATGGATGGAAAGTTTATAAGAAAAGTCACATTTCTGCAAAACATTGATGCTGTCACAGTCCATGTTCAGAGTCCCAAAACTGGTATGATGTGATTTATGAATGAAAACACTTTTTTTTTAATGAAGCAGTGATGCAGCATATTATGTAATGTGCAATATTCCTAGAGCAAAGCAGTCTGGCAGCAAATATGTTACTTTTCATATATGTGCTCTCTTTAATACTCGTTTTAATTAGCTTAGAAAAGATTAGTTCACTGTACATGTGCTCACAGAATATTCTGTATTTTATTGTTTATGCTGATATTCAGATTTTGTTTGCCTTTAATTGTATAATTTTGAATCCTGAAAAAGTTGCTCTTGATACAGTTTAGTCCAAATTTCCAGAGTATTTTGACTATTTTGGTCAGACTGGGAGTTTCAAATGTTAATTCTGTTTGAAGAGTTTTCTGTAACAACTCTGAACTGACCTAAATCTTTGAGTGACCGTAATGAGAATGAAACAATGCAAACTTGGAGCACCATCTGCTACATTTGCAAACGGATGTAAGCAGTGTTCAGCTTATCTTGTTTTCTCAACATTATAAAGCTTATCTAACTGGATAAAGAAAAGTGGGAGTAAAGCTGCCTTTGTTTTCCCCCCTGCGCTAGTGCATTCAGGGTGTTCAGTTGTTAACCGCAAAAATGACCTTAAACAAAAGTGTGATTGTAAAGGAAGCGTGTTTGTTGACTGGCGGGGCAAAATTCACAGTAGGCTCTGTGAAGGAAGCCCTAGAGATGGTGGTCGGTCTGTTTTTAGAAACCATTATCTGCCTGAACACGGCACATGTGGAAGTAGCTGCTGACATCTGAGCAACTAAACAACACAGCTGACTGTGAGGTAGAAGTGTTAGAATTAAATTAACGGTCAAGGGCTTGGTTCAACCCTTTCTAATCACTTAGTGCTGGATGATTATGGGTAAGAAATTATACCTCAATATAATTATTCCATATCTTCATACATAATATACATCTGTTTTTTTTTGTTTTTTTTTTTGTTTTTTTTTTGGTAAGTTATCTGAATGATGAGGTGTCACCTTTCAACACTTTTATTTGTAAAACTAAACAAATTATGATTTTTTTTAGGGTTTATTTCAACTTATGAAGTAGTTAATGAAAAACTAATGGGTCACCTCAGACACGGCTATGTTACAGGGGTTGTCAAAGTTACGGCCCACAGGTCAAAACCAGCTTACCAGAGAGTCCAAACCAGCCCGTGGGATGAATTTGCAAAGTGTGAAAATTAAATAATAGAATATACAAGCAGCAATTTTTTTCATTAAAGTAACTGCTACTCTCAATTTGTCCAAAAGTGATCCCTGATTTCCACTGACTCCACTTGCAGTCTGTCATCCATTCTCCACCATAACAGATCGCTAAAAATATGCAACAGGTCTTTTTTTATGGATGCCGGATCCAGCACATGCTGAAATGTCACGATATTTACTATATTTAATAACTGTTCTTTAGAAATACTTTTGCTCCCATGTCTTGCAGTGCAGCAGGTACTGGGCGGTGTTCACGACCACGCCGGCAGTTGGTGGTTCATTGGGGGGGTTGCACAAGAGTTTCTTGCCATTTGCTGCATGTTTTTATGGTTGGAACCAGTTTTTCTTGTCACAACATTTTTTTGAACATGTTCAAAACAGTAGAAGCTGCCGGCTGATGACAGCGAGCTGTCAGGGCACTGGTGGTCGGGTCGTTTGTGGGCACTTGGCGTTCTATGAGATACGGGGGTTAGAATAGAATAGGCTTTATTGTACAAGGATTGCACATATTTTTCAGAGGTCTACTCCTCCACCACTGTGTCAAAGAAGATAAAAACTTTGACATAATAAGCAAACTCTTCAGAGAATTAAAGACGCACTCCGGCGGCTCCAAAACCACCTCAAAAACAAATGTACATTGCCCAAAATGATATATTGTGGCTTTTTTACCTACAAAAAACTTTGATTGCCTTAGAATTGCTTGGGAAGGACTTATACATCTTTCACCTACTTAAGTATGTGCGGATCTATGAATATTCTAATTAGCTCCACCCATACCCCTGCCCACCAGTAGCAGATGCTGCAAGGCCAGTGTTGTGCTGAGAAATGCATGTCTGCCATGGAAAGCATCCCCTTTCTCCCCCCTCCCCCTTTTTTTAAACTTGTAAAATTGTATAAAGGGTTACGACACTGGCGTTTGTGTGTGGTTTTTGTTGGAAAAATTCCTTTTAAAATTCACTCAAAGAATCAGGTAGGACCACACATTACCAGCATAAACATGGTCATCGTAGCCTGGTCCTTCTAGCCCAGGGGTGGGCAATCATGTGCCATGGAGGGCCATTCCACTGCAGGTTTTCTGTTCCACCCAGTCTCTTCAGCAGGTGTTTTCAGTGATTAGCAGTCCTGAAAGCTGATCAGAGCAAACACCTGCTGAAGAGACTGGGTGGAACAGAAAACCTGCAGTGGAATGGCCCTCACTGCCCACCCCTGTTCTAGCCAGTCATGATGCGTATGAGTAACATACCTAGCCCTACGATAAATAGGTGATGATGCTCCTAAGAATAACCAAACCAAAAGAGTTATCACAATGATGATGATGAAAAAAGAGGTGTACCATTCACATCCTTCTCCTGCCAACCTTCTCTCTCTTGCATTTTGTCTCTCCATGATAAACAACAGTTGTTTCGCTACATAAGCCATTGCTGGGGCAAACCATTAGCCGACACTTGTACAGAGAAACAGTTAAACAGTCTCTTGCTGAGGGTTCTGAGTGGGGTAAAGTTTGCAGTGTGTTAAATGCACCCAAGAATCACGTCCTTCGACTTTCACAGCTGTTGGTGTCGCCAGGATGACCTTGTGTGGTCCTTGCCAGGGAGTATTGGCCCAGTTTTTCTTTTTGATGGCCTTGATGAGGACCAGATCCCCTGGTTTGGCTATGATGGACGCATCCCCGTGAGCCTTCCTGGGAAGAGTAGCTTGAACAACATCTCTCAGTCACCATTCTTCGCATGTAATCAGCTAAACACACTTCCTCATCACTTGAATTGAATGGCCTTAATGGTGGGAGTAGGTAAGGTTTGCTATACATTATTTCAAATGGAGACAGCCCCCCTTTTGAGGGCATTACTCTCATGTAAAATAAGACTAGATAGATGTACTTTATTGATCCCAAACTGGGAAATTACAGTGTAACAGCAGCATGACAGTAGACAACCAAACAACAGAAACACACACATGACAAAGGGATTACCCATGGAAAGTAAAACTAACACGACTATAAAAAAACACCTATATACATCATAGCTTAATATATGATGACCCGTATTAACACATGAATCATCCCATTGCACAAGGACTATCAGGAGCAGAGTGAAAATGTGAGGTACCAGTTAGTCTGTAAGGTGCAGTGTGGCAGCATAGCTATGTCAAGAATACAACATCATAGTGAGTTATTGTACAGTGAAATTGCATGTGGCAGGAAAGATTTCCAGTACCTGGCTGTTCGACAGCGAAGCTGTAGTAGTCTACTGGAGAAAGTGCTTCGCTGTCTATCTAGTGTGTGGTGGAGGGGGTGATCAGGATTGTCTATGATGGATGGCAGTTTATTTAGTGTTCTCCTCTCCACCACTGTCTCAAAGGTCTCCAGTCTGATACCAATTACAGAGCCAACCCTCTTGATAATTTTGTCAAGTCTGTTGGTATCTCTGGATGTAATACTTCTACCCCAACAGACAGCAGCAAAGAAGATGGTGCTGGTGACAACAGTCTGGAAGAAAAGCTCCAGCATCCTGCTGCACATGTTGAAGGATCTCAGCTTTCTCAGGAAGTATAGTCTGCTCATCCCCTTCTTGTGCGCAGCATCGGTGTTGAATCTCCAGTCCAACCCGCTGCTGATCCTGACACCCAGATATTTGTAGTCCTCAACCACTCCCACATCCTCCCCCCTAATCTGCAGTGGCTGAGAAGGTGTCTTCCTCTTCCTGAAGTCAATCACCATCTTTCTGGTCTTGCTGACATTCAACCTCAGGTGATTCTGCTCCGTCCACTCCACAAGTCTGTCTACCAGTGCCCTGTACTCCCCCTCCTCTCCTCCTCTTATACACCCCACAACAGCTGAGTCATCAGAGAATTTCTGCAGGTGGCATGACTCAGTGTTGTACTGAAAGTCAGTGGTGTATAAGGTAAAAAGAAAAGGAGAGTGCACAGTCCCCTGTGGAGCTCCCGTATCACTAGCCACCACTCCAGACAAGACATTGCCCAGCCGGACAAACTGTGGCCTGCCTGTCAGGTAGTCAGTGATCCAGGAGATCGCAGCTGTCAACCCCCATCACCCGCAGCTTCTCACCCAGCAGCAGTGGCTGGATGGTGTTAAAGGCACTGGAGAAATCAAAAAAAGTGATTCTCACAGTATCTCCTCCACCATCCAGGTGCAGATGGGCTCGTTGCAGCAGGTAGATGACAGCGTCTTCAACTCCTAAATGGGGCTGATATGCAAACTGCAGAGGGTCCAGCCACGTCTTCACCTGCGGCCTCAGGTGGGCTAAGACCAGTCTCTCCAGGACCTTCATCACATGAGATGTGAGGGCAACTGGTCGGTAGTAATTCAAATCCGATGGAGATGACTTCTTGGTGACAGAAACCAGGCAAGATGTCTTCCACAGCACCGGTACTCTCTCCAGACTCAGGCTCAGGTTGTACAGGTGTTTCAGTACCGGAGCTAGTTGGTTGGCATAGGTCCTCAGGGTCCTTGTGGAGATGACATCAGGGCCCGAAGCTTTCCGCTGACGGAGTCTCTCCAGCTGTTTCTCCACCTGATCTGTAGTCACCATGAAGTGAGGGAGGGTCCTGGTGCCCCCTGAGGAGGAGGAGGGGGGAGATGGAGAGAGGTTCTGCACGGGAGGGTGGGTGGAGAGGGGTGCATGGGGGTCTGGTTGTGTTGCTCGGGTGACAGACTGTGAGATGAACCTATTAAAAAAACAGATTCAGTTCCTCAGCTCTCTCCTGGCTCCCAGATGGCTGCCTGACTCTTCCCTTACACCCAGTTATTTGTTTCATTCCCTCCCACACATCTTTAGTGTTGTTTTGCCTGAGTTTCTCTTCCAACTTCCCCCTATAATTGTCCTTGCACCTCCTCAGCATCTCTCTCAGCTCATGCTGCACTCCCCTCAGCTTCTCCTTGTCTCCAGCCCTAAAAGCTCTCTTTTTGTTCAGAAGTGCTTTCAGGTCACTGGTGACCCATGGTCTGTTGTTGGAGAAGTAGTGTACAGTCTGAGCTGGCATGGTCATGTCTTCACAGAATCTAATGTATTCTTTGATGCAGTCAGTCGTATTGTCTATGTCCACCCCATGTGGTTCACACAATATGCTCCAGTCTGTTGTCTCGAAGCAGTCCTGTAGTGCATCAGCAGCCTCCTGTGTCCACCTCCTCACAGTCCGTGTATAAGCAGGCTGCCTTTGCACAAGGGGGACATACTTGGGTGTTAACATGACCATGCAGTGATCTGATTTGCCAATGGGGGGTAGAGCTGTGGCACTGTATGCATCACTGACATTGGCATACAGTAAATCCAGTGTTTTGTTCTCTCTGGTGGGACAGTCAACAAACTGGTGAAAGTTTGGTAGTGTTTTTCCCACTGAGACATGGTTAAAATCACCTGTGATGGCCATGAATGCATTCGGGTGCTTCTCCAGTAATGTGGCCGCAGTGGAGCTGATGACATCACAGGCCACCGCTGCGTCAGCTGACGGAGGGACGTAGACGATAACAATTAAAGCGCACTTCATTTCTCGCAGCATATAATAAAGTCTCATACTAACAGCCAGCAGTTCAATGTCCAGGCTGCAGCACTTTTCCTTCACATAAATGTGTCTGGGATGACACCATCGTTCATTAACAAGAAGTGCCACTCCTTCTTCTCTCTTTTTTCCTGCTGCTTTTCATGTCTGTGTCCCCCTGTATAGTCTTGAAGCCAGGTATCGGTACGTTTACATCCGGGATCTGTGAGTGTAACCACGTCTCTATAAAACACATGATACTACACTCATGATACTCCTTTTGCGTCATGACCAGCGCCGTCAGCTCATCTGTTTTATTTCCCAGCAATCGCACGTTCCCGGTGATTACAATCGGTACAGCCAGCTTATGCTTCCTCCTCCTCCTCCTCCTCACCTTCACTCCCGCCCTTCACCCGCGGTGTCTCCTCTTCAGCTCATCCGGGATGAGGGGCTTCACTGCCGGCCGCAGTGCTCCAGGCGCCAGCCTCCTCAGTGCAATCAGCTGTTCGCGTGTGTAAACAATGCATCTGCCCCCACCTCTGTTGATCTCCATTGTCCAAGGAAGAGAAAAGAAAACTAGAGAAGACCGGCTAAAATAGAGAAAAAAGTTGGCCAGTCTTAGTCTGAGTATTCCTACAGAGCCCTGGTTAATAAGAGACGCACTATATACAGAAATAAACACAGACACGAGAGAGTTGCTGCTGGTACGGCCGCCCTGCCTCCGGCGCCATTAAAGGAGACTAGGAGTAGGCATTAGTAATTAATAATTAAATTTACTCACTTCAGTCCTCCTTCAGCTCTACCACCTTCTAGTCTGCTCCCAGCGTCTCTGGACCTTGCCTCACTTCCGCAAAGCCAATCCTCTGGAATTGGTGGGGTAGGTCTTCTCAGCAGCCGTGCACAGCTGTCTCGGTCCAAAAATGCCGGAACCAGGAGGAGAGGGATATCTGGAGTACCTGTTCGGTTGCGCCAAGTATGTTGGAAAAATTCATTTTAACCTTCACTCGAAGAATCAGGCAGGATCAAAGTTTCAGCAAATTTAATTACACTGGCCAGTGGAGGACAATACAATAACAGTCTCAGAGCCTATTTGTGCATCATTCTGATTCAAACACACATCGCTCAGTCCTGTAACAGCTCTCTGTTATCCAAGAGGTGGAGGAGACAATGTCCATGATGATTGGTTCAGGACACCTGGTCAAAACTTGGTGTACAGATCATCTCTTTCTCAGCAACAGTCAAGACTTTCTCAGCACCAGTACAGTACATGCATACTAAAACAAGGCGATAACACATTCAGCTGCATCAGCGTCTTTAGCCCTTTCACACAGACTCTGAGACAAAGCACATTACCAAATATGAAATTTTTCAATCATTTTTCCCCCTTTGATGCCATGCAAGGCATCATAAAAGAACAATTTATGGCATCTAAAACCTCATCTGGCAGGATATGTGTTATTGCAGCTGGTATAGGAACATAACATAAAGGAACAAAACAAAAATAATAAGATATTAAAACAGAAATAAGAATAACATAAAAACAAAATAAGAAGTAAAAATTGGTTTTACAGAATCACTCCTCTGAAATGTACTCCTGACACACTCAGGGCACAACACTGGTGAGAGAAGCATGTCTGCTGCAGAAAGCATCCCTCTCCCTGATCCCCCCTTTTTTTTAATTTCTAAAACCATATAAAGGGTTACAACAACTGGCTGCAGTGTTATATTTCTCTTTTGTGTGTGTTTTTTACAGCTCCGCTCATCAGATGCGCGCTCTGGCGGAGGGGGATGTTTTCCGCGGCACACTTGCATTTCTCAGCGCAACACCGGTGTCCCTTCTGGCTGGCTTTCCATCCGAGTCTCTCCCACGTGGGAGTGAAGAAGGTGAGCCGGTGGGCGTGGCGCCCTGTCCACTGCCAAAGCAAGCTGGCTCTTGGTGGTCCCAGCTGGGGGCTAACTGGTGCCCACTGGTGGTCTGGTGAGTCCACCCGCCGCTGTGGAACCACGACCTCAGCACGCACTTCAGCTACTGCTGGCTTTCCTGAATCCTGCTTGCTCCTCCCTCTTCCCCCAAGGTAGTGAATTCAGCTCTGTAGCCATGCCCAGTGCTTAGCCTGATTGGTTAATGTAATAACCAATCAGGCTAAGCAGGAATTCTTGTGTAGAAAGAAACACTGTGTCCAAACTTGCAATTTTTTTTTTTTTTTTTTTTTTGGTAGGGGGTGCTTAATTGGACATTCACAGCAGAAAAAACAGACTTGGGACTGAGTTTGCGCTTGATATGTCTTGTAAGTCACAAAAAACATGTTATAGACATGTTAACAACAGAAAAAACTTGATTTTTGGCAGAGTGTCACTTTAACACTAAAAGGCTAGTTATGCCAGCACGGCTTGCTTCCTTGTTATCGTGATCACAGTCTCTCTCGGGCTGTCTTGGTCTCTCTTGAGCTCTTGCATTATTTTATGTAATTGTTGTGTGATCTTGTCATGTGCTGACTGTGCCACATCAATGACTATGTTTGCTTGTACACGAATAAACTGGTTTTTACTGGATTTTTGGAGTTATGTAATTATTTAAGTGGCCATGTGAAAAGAATAATCTGATAAAGGCCATGTAACCGGGGTCATTAACTCAAGTGGTTTACCTTCCAATAATACATTTATTCAGTGCATGTAAACACGAGAAAACTGATTATTGGCATTATCAGATTATTCCCAGTTATAATTTTACTGTGATCATGTATTTCAGATAGCAGGGGGAAGATTTTTCGATTCTAAAATTTGCTTCTCCATTGATGCACAATGTTAACCAAGCATCATGGTATATTAATGTTGTGTTTTTGTTTTTTATATCCCCCCAGCTGTGATGAAGTCACTTCTCTCCTCCGTGGGAGTGTGTTTTAGTTGGGTTTGCTAAAATTAGATTTGTACAATCAGAAGTGAAACTTAATGAGTAACATTTTTTTAAACAGGCAGTTATTCAGAGTAGAACCTAAAGAAAGTCCCTTCCCCAAGTAATTAGAATTTTTGTTTAAAAAAATTGCAAAAACTTCTGAATATGTACGGGTACCCGCAGCCAGGCAATTAAGTCATCTCTTTAAAAAGAAGGTGAGGCTTTAAGAAAAGAGTTTGGAACATTTCATTAGTTTATCCAGAAATGATAACAGTATGACTACAAATGCATGGTTTGATCTATGAAATTAAAGTATAAAAACATCATGTTGGATACACACATTATCGGAATAGCCAGTTCTCGCCTATAAAATCAGTGTCTGAGTTAATGAAGATCATGTAACTTTCACAGGCTTAATTAAGACCCTGATCTTCTCAATTTAGCATTATCAGCTGGTGTTCTGATTACATTTTTACCTGTGAGTTTATCATTTTGTAAATCTGTAATATTAAGGGAAATATGAAACATATCCCAAAGAAATTGCCTGTCATATCAGTTTCAAATATGTACCCAGTAATTCTGCATTTGTTTACTTCAGTGGAACTCTAATTTTCAAAAGCTCTTCAGGATTCACAGTCGCTGTAGTTTGCTCTTCCTTCACCCCAGTATGCTGTTGTCGAGGTTGGGTACAATGTTTAGTGTGTCATTGCGGTGTGTGTGTGTGTGTGTGTGCGTGCGTGCGTGCGTGCGTGCATGAAGCGGTCTGGTAGAACGTTGGCCCTGTCTGACTTGGACTGGTAATCTGTGTGATCAGCAAAATGTAATCTCCTTTAGTCACTGACCTGGGTGGCATTATTAAAAGTGGCTGTGTACCGTATGTGTGGACTGTACTGTGGTCATAGTTTAGCAAAAATCCCTTTTGCATTGTGTAATTGTGAGCCGCTAATTCTCTGCTGCAGGTTATTTCTATTGTAATATATTACACTGTGAAGGAGGAGCCTCACCCTCTCTTATAAATTTAGCCCCTTGGGAACTGATGTAGTGAAAAGACCCAAAGGTGATGGCACATTCAATGAGGTGGACATTTTGCCTAGTTGTGACACTTAAATGATGGAGTTAGGAAAGATTTAATTCAAAACCCATCCAACAAGAAAACTCCACAGAGGCATTAACTAAAACATAACAAAGCAAAACTTCCTGTGTCCTTGGCACTAGATGACTAAAATCCCCAAACTGGGTTGCTCCTTTGATCAACAATGGTATAGAGTTATTCCAGTGCAATATTTACTTTATCTGGGCTCTTGCAGTGTGCCAACAAGTTGAAATGTGACACATCATTGTCAGATTGTCTTCTTGCAGAGGTGAGCCATGGCTGAACCGAGCTCCTCCCGTCCCCAAAGGAAGATGTCCACTTCCGGGGAGAGCGTCTACAGGGTGCTTGGACTAGAAAAGGGAGCGTCAGCAGAGGACATCAAGAAAGCATACAGGTGGACTGGCTGAACTTTCACTGAATGTTTCCCCCAGTTTAGTAAGCTTTCTCAACTGTCTCTTCATGAGGGATTATCTCGAACAGAGCATGTGTCGTTTCCTTTAGGTTAGTGTCTCTTTAGAACATGGCCATAGACGGTAGCTCCCTGAGGTATTGAGAAAAAAACTCATACATTTACAGGAAAAGGAGCAATAAATTTACTAGAAAAATGGTTGCACATTAATGAGAAAAATATCCTAAAAAGCAGAAAATGAGAGAACCTGAAAATCTATGCAAAAAAACCCTCACAAATTTAGGGAAAATTTTGCAATTTTCTGAGGAAAACATGTCCAGCTAGAAAAGCAGTCGGAGAGCGCAGACCTCCGCCAAGCGCCACAGTTTCCCCCCATACAGTCTTTGTGTGTACGTTTTCAGATTCCTTGACCATGAAAACATATGACTAGCAATTGGATTCACAATGATAGGATTAGTGGTTCAGTAGTTATTGACGAAAATGGCATTTTCCGTAATGGCGGTTTTCTTCTGGACGGTGATCCGGATCACCACCAAAATGTAATCATCTGTAGGATACCCCATTTCTGACAATCTGTGAAAATTTCATGAAAATCCGTCCATAACTTTTTGAGTTATCTTGCTAACAAACAAACAGACAGACAAACCAACGCCGATGATCACATAACCTCCTTGGCGGAGGTAATAAATTTGCAGTAGAAAAGTTGCAGAATTTCTAGAAATCATAAATTTACTGGAAAAAGTTGGAGTTTTGAGGAGAAATTTAATAGCAATTTATGTAAGAAATGCCACAGTTTTACCCATGAAAAGTAATAAATTTACAAAGAAAAATATAATACATTTATGAGAATAGCTGAAAATTAATGCTAAAAAAAACCTTCAAAACTTGGGGAAAATGTTGCCATTTTGTGAGGGGGGAAAACCACAAATTGACAAGGAAAAATTAACAACTTTACCAGGAAAAGCTACAATTTTATTCAAAAATGTTTGCAGATTTATATGAAAAAGGCAATTTTTACCTTAGAAAAGGGTAACAATCAGATAACAGTATTATGAGAAAAACAGATTGCACCAAAAAATATCAAATTTATGAAAAGCTTATAGCTTTATTGGAGAAAAATGTCAAACTTACATGGAAAACATCTTCGATTTACTTGAAAAAGGTATTGCATATCCAAAGAAAAATATGCCAAATATAGGAAAAAAAAAAAAAAAAAAGCAAAACCACAATAATGCCAAAAATATAACAAATTTTGAAAAACAAACCATTGCAGTTTAGTTGGGGGGGCACACAATTTTGCAAGAAAAAAAAGATATAAACTTTTTGCAAATAATCAAAAAATTACTAGAAAAAGTAGCAACTTTGTGAGAAAAAGGTAACAAATTTACTATTTAAAAAAAAATCTGCAAATTTATAAGAAAAAAAATGTCATTGTAATTTGCGGTTTTGTCTTAGCTTTTAGACCCAGATAATTTTGTGGCTCCATGCAGATTTTACACAAAAATTACTCACAGTGGCTCTTTGTGTAGCACAAGTTGCCATCCCCTCTCCTGGGCCGTTGACCTTGATCCTAAGCACCTCCTAGATGGGTCTGCATTTAGGTTGTGGTTAAGGTCAGTGGTCAGGAGATCAGAGCACTCTTGGGGTGATTCTGTAAGGCCGAAATGAGCTACGTCATCATTGATGGTCTAGTTGACTTTTTTCCCCCTATTGTCCCTTCTCTCATCAGAAAACTGGCTCTTAAATATCACCCGGACAAGAACCCAGACAACCCGGAGGCAGCGGAGAAGTTTAAGGAGATCAACAACGCCAACTCTATTCTGAACGATGAGAACAAGAGGAAGATTTATGACGAGTACGGCTCTATGGGCCTTTATGTGTCCGAGCAGTTCGGAGAAGAGAGCGTTAAATACTACTTCCTCATGTCCAAATGGTGGTTTAAGGTTGGTGGTTTCATTTGCTTTTTCATTGGTGTGAATTTTTCCAGGAGCCTAAAGGTTTTTTTTTTTTTTTATTGTGAATTATATTGATTATTTTGACAGTTTGAGCCTTTGTAGACTAAAAGCAGTTCCCTGCCTTATTACATGATGCTCTACTAAGACAATAGGACTGTGCAACAGAGAGAAAAACATGTTTTGAGTTGTGACGTGTACAGTATATCTCAGTATTTTCTATAAATGTGCTAAAATTTATGTGGAATTGCAACATAAGCAGGTGGTATGCTGCTACAATATATTATACAGTAATGACCGAGCACTGTTAAACTATTCTTAAGCCATCGTGGAGATGTATAGAAACATGTTTAGCTTTTATTCTAGTTACTTTTACTCAAGTACATTTGAAAACTGTTACAGATGCATTAGATTATACAGTATAGGAATCACTTGTTCATAATACATGACTGCATCTTTAGTCTTTTCGGTCAAGTTCTAATTTAAATTCATTAAAATTCAAAGTTAAATTGTTGATCTGATTCAGTGAGAGAGCGGGAGAGTTTTTGCAAATTAGAGGAAAATCACAAATTTAGGAATAACGTTACAGATTCACAAGGAAAAAGATTTTTAAAACAAGATATAAATTTGTAAGAAAAGTGTCCCTCATCGAATTTGAAAAACTTAAAAATGAAGTGTCAAATCTACAAAGAAAAAAGTTGCATATTTGCAAGAAAAAGGGAGATTTATGAGGAGAAAAAGGTGCAAATTTATGAATAAAAGGTTTCAAATTTACATGAATGAGGATAAAAATTTAAGAGGAAAAGCACCAACTAAAGTGTGTTAAAAGTTGTTGCTACTTAAGTAACTTAAAAAAAACCCTGATACTTTCTTACTCTTAAGGAACCTTTTTGGTAGCTACTTATTAATTACTCAAGTATATCATAAAGCTTTTTTTTCCTTGAGTACAAATTCTGTCTATTCACTTCTGCTTTTATATATTTTTTTTAAGCTTATTCTGGCAAAGCCAAAAGGAGCTAATGGGATAATGCATCATCTTCCAAATAAAACAGATGTCCAGTCATGCTCCCTTCACAAAGCTGTTTTTGACACTTACTGATGAACGCATCGATTATTACTTGAAGCCAGAATCAGATTACTATATTGACCAAACAGACTCCCAGTTTCTTTTTTCTTTCATCTTGTCCAGCTCCCACAGATTCATAAAGCTTAAATATGTCAGTGCCACTGACTGTCTGAAATGACATCCCTAATCTGCTTAAAATGGATTGGATAAAATCCTCACAGTTGTTGTCAATAATTTGGAGATAAAGATTAAAATTGTTGTGTCCCTTCTGTTTGATTGTCTTTCTTCTTTTTTTTTTTTTTTCTCCTCCCTTTTTTTTTGTGTGTGTGTGTTGACCATTAATCCCCGTAGAGTCTGGTGCTGTGCTGTACTCTGTTCACCTGCTGCTGCTGTTGCTGCTGCTGCTGTTTCTGCTGTGGGAAGTGCAAACCGCCCGACGATGACGAAAACTACCAGTATGTCGACCCTGAGGACCTGGAGGCTCAGATCAAGGCAGAGCAGGACGGAGGTGAGGAATAAAATATGTATGTATATGTTAGTCTCTCTCTCTCTCTCTCTCTCTCTCTCTCTCTCTCTCTCTCTCTCTCTCTCTCTCTCTCTCTCTCTCTCTCTCTCTCTCTCTCTCTCTCTCTCTCTCTCTCTTCCCCCCCCCCCCTTTGGAAATAATGTTTAAAGTTAATAATTCTCTTAAACTTTTTGTGTAAATATACTGAAAGCAGAATGAGTGACTTAACCCTCAAGGACCCTTCAAACATTAGTCACACTTGCACCGCTAAGCACAAAAAATGTGCTTTTCATAAGACGACTATAAAAACTGGTCCATGAATATTATATAGTACTTTCATTGAGCTAATTATTTTCACCTACATCTGACCTAGTTACTGATATCAAATATTGATGATTTTTTTTTAAAGATTTTAACCCTGTAAATGCCAGGTTTTTGTCATGATGCCACCATATTTTTAGAGAAAAACAAATGGAAAAAATTAATTATTTTCAATATACTACATGAAAGGTAAATTTTCTCAGTGAATTATTACAGCCTGATGTGTCAGTGGTTAGCAGCATCATTGATTTTTATGCATTATTTTTTGTGCAGTGTCAAATACTCGCACCCATACCGCTAAGCACAAAAATGTGCTTTTCAGAAGGTAACTACAAAAAATTATGGTCTACTTTTGAGCTTTGTTTTTTCCATCTACATCTGACCTAATTATTGATATAATATATTCGCTAATTTTTAAAGATTGAATGCCAGGTTTTTGTCATGATGCCACCATGTTTTTAGATGGGGAAAAAACAGGAAAAATTAATTATTTTCAATCTATTACATGGCAAGTAATTTTTTGTGTGTGTTGAATTATTGCAGCCTGATGCGTCAATGGTTAGTATCAAGGGGGGTTGTGACAGTGCCATCTAGTGGAAATAACATGTTTTTTTCCCTCCATATACCAAATATGGTCAAAAAATGGCCCCATCTGTCTCCATCTCACCCTATTCTTTGCATCTTCCTCTGTAACACCAGCCCGCTCCATGTCCTCCTTCACTACGTCCATGAATCTTCTCTGTGGTCATCCTCTTTTCCTCCTGCCTGGCAGCTCCATCTTCAACATCCTTTGTCCAATATATCCACTATCCTTCCTCTGCACATGTGCAGACCATCTCAGCCTTGCCTCTCTTACATTGTCTCCAAACAGCTCAACCTGAACTGTCCCTCTGATATACTCATTTCTAATCTTGTCCTTCCTAGTCACTCCCAATGAAAATCTTAGCATCTTCACCTCTGCCACCTCCAGGTCCATTTCCTGTCTTTTGGTCAGCGCCACCATCTCCAAACCATACATCATAGCAGGTCTCAGTACCGTCTTGTAAATCTTCCCTTTCACTCTTGCTGCTACGCTTCTGTCACAAATCACCCCTGACATTGGTCTCCACCCTGCCTGCACACTCTTCTTCACCTCTTGTGCATTTTCCATTGCTTTGGATGGTTGACTTTCACTACCTCGACTCCTTCTATCTTCACCATTACACCTTTGATTCACACTCATGTATTCTGTCTTACTTCTGACTTTCATTCCTCTTCTCTCCAGAGCATACCTCCACATCTCCAGGTTCTCTTCCACCTGCTCTTTACTCTCACTACAGATCACAATGTCGTCTGCAAACATCATGGTCCACGGAGACTCCTGCCTGACCTCATCTGTCAGCTTGTCCATCATCATGGCAAACAAGAAGGGGCTCAGAGCTGATCCCTGATGTAACCCCACCCCCACCTTGAACCCATCTGTCACTACCACAGCACACCTCACCACCATCTCACTGTCCTCATACATGTCCTACACCACCCTCACATACCTCTCTAGCACTCCTGACTTTCTCATACAGTACCACACTTCCTCTCTTGGCACCCTGTCATATGCTTTCTCTAGATTCACAAAGACACAGTGCATCTCCTTCTGACCTTCTCGATACTTCTCCATCAGCACTCTTAGAGCAAACAATGCATCTGTTTCTTGGCATGAAACCGCACTGCTGCTCACTGATTGTCACCTCTCCTCTTAACCTGGCTTCAACAGCTCTTTCCCATATCTTCATAGTGTGGCTAATCAAGTTTATGCCTCTGTAGTTACTACAGTTCTGAGCATCACCTTTGTTCTTGAAAATTGGTACCAAAACACTTCTTCTCCACTCCTCGGGCATCCTCTCACTCTCCAAGATTGTGTTAAACAATCTGGTTAGAAAGTCCACTGCCATATCTCCTAAACATCTCCATACCTCCACAGGTATGTCATCTGGACCAACTGCCTTTCCATTCTTCATCCTCTTCAAAGCTGCCCTCACTTCTGCCTTGCTAATCCGCAGAACTTGTTCACCGTCTTTCCTTCATCCATCCTCCTCTCTCGCTCTCATTTTCTTTATTCATCAACTAGTCAATGTACTCCTTCCACCTTCTCAACACACTCGTCATTTGTTAGTACATTACCATTTCTGTCAATCAGCCTAACCTGCTGTACATCTTTTACAGCTCGATCTCTCGGTCTAGCCAATTGATACAACTCCTTTTCTCCTTCTTTCGTGTTTAGCCTCTCATACAACTCACTATATGCCTTTGCCTTTACCATCTCTCTCTTTGCCATCCGCCTAGATTCCAAATACTCCTGTCTACTTTCTTCACCTCCCTGACTGTCCCCCTTTTTGTTTGCTAACCTTTTCCTTTGAATACTTTCCTGTACCACCTCATTCCACCAGCAAGTTTCCTTGTCTTCCTTCATTTGTCCACTGGATACACCACATACCCTTCTACCTGTTTCCCTCAATACTTTTGCTGCACTTTCCCAGTCCACCTGGTAATTCTTCCCTACCACCCAGAGCCTGTATCAAATCCTTGAACTCTGTGCGACCTTCTTCCTTCTGTAACTTCTCCCACTTAATCTTTGGCTCTGCCTTCACTGTTTTCCTCTTCTTGCTTTCCAAAGTCAATTACCATCCGATGCTGTCTAGCTACATTCTCCCCTGCCGCCACCACCACCTTGCAGTCTCCAGTCTCTTTCAGATTTCTCCTTCTGCATAAAATGTAGTCCACTTGTGTGCACTTTTCTCCACTTTTGTAAGTCACCCTATGTTCCTCTCTCTTCTTAAAGTATGTGTTCACCACAGCCATTTCCATCCTTTTAGCAAAATCCACAACCATCTGTCCTTCCACATTTCTCTCCTTAAGACCATACCTACCCAGAATCTCCTCATCACCTCTGTTCCCTTCACCTACATGCCCATTAAAGTCTGCTCCAATCACCACTCTCTTCCCCCCTGGGAATACTCTCTACCACTTCATCCAACTTACTTCAGAATTCCTTTCTCTTCTACTTGACATCCAACTTGTGGGGCATACCCACTGACAACATTCAACATCACACCTTTGAGTTCTAGCTTCAAACTCATGAATGTTAATCTTTTCTGCAGCACCGGGGATGTAACATTCAGGGTAGAGATCAGTGATAAACAGGCTGTTTATAAGTGTGGATTTACCCAAACCAGACTCGCCTACAACCATTAGGGTGAATTCAAACCCCTTTTTAACAGATTTTCAGTGCACTTGATTTGGGAGGTTGGCAAAGCCTACATAGCCTGTTGCATCTGGGAACTTCCCTTTTTCTCCAGACTGAGACATGGCTTCTGTTCACTAGAAGGCTGTAATTTGTAATTTAGCTGTTCTTTATCTCCTGAACACTCTTCACATACCCTTCCTTCAAGATTACACCTACTCCATTTCTCTTCTTATCTACACCATGGTAGAACAGTTTAAATTCCCCCTCCAATGCTCCTAGCCTTGCTTCTCTTCCATCTGGTTTCTTGAACACACAGTATATCTGCCTTTCTTCTCTCCATCTTCTCAGCCAGGTCTCTGCCTTTACCGGCCAATAGTCCCAACATTTAACATCCCTTCTCTCACCTCCACGCTTCCACCTTTACTTTTCTCTCTCTCCCTCCTAACACGCCTTCCTCCTCTCCTTCTCCTCGATCTTTGACCAACAGTAGACCTATTTCCACCGGCACCCTGTCGGTTCACAGCACTGGTGGCGGTCGTTGATAACTCGGGTCTCGACCAATCTGGTATGAAAGTCTCATTCGTCATGATCCACATGTTTGATTTGGCAAAGGTTTTACATCGGATGCTCTTCTTGACACAACTCTCCCCATTTACCTGGGCTTGGGACCGGCACTAGGAGTACACTGGCTTGTGCACCGCATGGCTGAGTAATCTGGTAGAGAGTAGAAAAAATGAACAATTCCAAGGCAAAAGCTCAGATTGACACCCAGATATAATAAAATGTATGTCTTGGCGGCGCGGTGGCGAAGTGGTTAGCACTGCGGCAGCACAGCAACTCACCCTTGGCCGGGGGATCCTGGGTTTGATCCTAGCCCCCGACCAACAGTGATCTGTGTGGAGTTTGTATGTTCTCCCCGTGTCTGCGTGGGTTTACTCCGGGATTTCTCCGGTTTCCTCCCACATGCTAAAAACATGCAAGTTAGGTTAATTGGCATCAAACTGGGGATTCTAAATTGTCCTTAGGTATGACTGTGAGAGTGAATGGTTGTCTGTCTCTCTGTGTTGGCCCTGCGATGGACTGGCGATCTGTCCAGGATGTGCCCTGCCTCTCACACGCTGGGATAGGCTCCAGCCCCCCCACAACCCGAAAAGGATTAAGCGGAAGAAGATGAATGAATGAATATCTTGTGCTTTAATGGCAGTGAGATTAGAAACTGCAGTTTGAATGGGTTTCAGTGGCACATTTTTTTGTACTTAACAGTATGTGAATAACACTTGCTTGTACACTTGTACACTGTGTATTTTAGACTTAATGTAAAGTACCAAGATCAAATTAAAAAGCCACAAGATCAAATTAAAAAATGCATAATCTTCCCAAGATTCATGCAATACGCATGAACACAGCCAAAATGATCAAAAAATGAAGAATGAAAAGCACATAAAATGCGCTCAAAGGTTTCTGAGGGTTAAAGGAACTGTAGAGATGTGGGAGGATGCTGGGTTTTCTACTTGGGTATTCATAGTTTACTACATAGTTTTACTACCAAAAAAAACCATGTAGGTTTAGGGCGCTCACGCACGCAGCGACCAGCAGCCAGTGGCTTGTCACCAGACTGCAAACCAAGTCTACCTACGGGTACAAATAAGTAACAAAAAAAAAAAAAAAAAAAAAGCCTCATAATTAAATTGTGTAACTTTAGCTGCATATGTAAACAGTGGCTGTAAAAGAGAAATTTTGATTTGTTGGTGGCTCATGGTGTCCCAAAATTCTTAATTTAAAGAAAAGACAAACCTGGTATAACCATCAAATGTACCAAAGGCGTTTTGGTGCTTCACTGGTGAATCTAACCCACTCTGACACTGCAGGACTCGTGTTTGCTCCGATCCAACAGGTAACACAGTAATCATAGGCCAGCCCACATCTAATCTGGGCCCAGAGAGCCCAGAAGGACCGAGCGTGCCCATCCCCCTGCCCATGCCTCCACCTGAGCCCCGATCGCCAACCTCAGTCAATCCGACGGTGGAGGAGAACCCCGGGGAGACCTTACCAGAGTCGAAATGACTCGTAAGAGCCACACGTCTCATTTGTGTCCCACTGTCATCCAGCCACTATGTCTTGCTTCGAGGAAGCCACATTCACTCGTCTTCACCCATATTCTTCACCCTCGGTGTTGTATGTCCATTTCCTGTCTGGCTGCACATGGCTTCTGTTTCTCCGCTCATCTGTAACAAACAAGCACCGCCTGCTGTCTCATTACCACTGTCACGCACGTTTACTGCAACAATCATCATCACGTGGTTTACGTTTGTTTTGCACCTCCATGTCTCATCATTCTGTCCCTATGCTCCATAATTGTATTGTTTTAATTTGTTTGCTTGGAATGCTTTTATTGCATAATCATGGCTGTTCTCCATTAGTGTTAAAACATAAGGCTTCTTTACTTATTTAGATTAAATTTTCTGTTATTCATGTACAGGTGAAAATTAACAATTTGCATTGCTTGCATGTCCTTACTTTACAATGTTTTTAGTAATTTTCTGCTTTTCATAAAACGGTAGCATGTTATTAAGGCAGTAAAGGTCTCATCAGAGGTTGTGCTAGACTTTTTTTTTGTCATTTTGACAGACAAGGTTTAAAAATTCTGGCATAATCTGTTATTACCTGTCATTGTAATTTAATTGGATCACCTTCAATGTAATCTGTCCAAATGACAGACAGCTTTCAGGTTTTTCTGTCACTGCTGAAAAAAATCTGTCAGTGAAGGACAATTTTCAGTTAACGCAACCTCTGGGTCCCTTATTGTGTACTTTACAAAAGGATTAATTTGTTGTTTTAACTGACTAGTTGATCAACAGAAAATTAATCAACAACTTACAAATTTAATAGAAAAACCCCATAAATTTCCCTTAAAAAGTTGCATATTTTTGTGGAAAACATCACAAATTTATATAAGTCACAAACTTACCAGAGATTTAAAAAATCCAAAATTTCGGAGGAAAAACAAACATATACCTCAAACATTCCGAAACTTGCAAGACAAGAAAAAATAGCAAATTTCCAAGAATTTTTTTTTTTCAAATTCACAAGGGAAAAAATGTAAGAAAAAAAACCAAACAAACAAAAGGTGCACATTTACAAGGAAAAAACATTGCAAATGAAGGAGGAAAAAATACACATTTCTTATTAAAAAAGACTGCCAATTTGAGAAAAACCTTACAAATTTACAAGGGAAAAATTGATGTGTGTGTGTGGGGGGGGGGGGATCACATTTCTAGTGAAAAAGTTACACATATGCAAGAAAAATTTTGTACATTTACGAGAAAAATTCTCACAGATTTCCTGACCAAAGGTCAAACATCACAGACTTGCATGAAAAAGTGTCAAATGTATCAGTGATAGTAGTTACAGTATAAGACAAAAACATTTGTGTGTTAATGTTCTAACTGGAATGGTCTGTTTTCAGCCTGCTTATTAATGAGCACCTAATCTGACTGGGTAAAGGTTTTTGTGTGGGCCAATCACATGTAAGGAGGGTTTTGCTAACTTGGAGAACTGAAATGGAGGCTTTTCGGTTTGTGACATTCTAAAACCTAAGAAGTGAAATCCTCTCATTTAAACCTTAACTTAATAAAGGCAGTGTGTATTTCTTTGTGCAATGAGGGTTTTTATTCAATATCTTAACCATTTACGTGTGACCCACGTCCACATTTTAGAAGGTTAAAACCAAGGAAAATACAATTTTGCACAATATGGAAACCTGTTGTTTTTTTCAGTCTAAAAGAGAATACAAAATTTTAGCCTTAATTGTGTGCCGTATATTTCAATATTTTTGTTTCTCCATCTATCCAGCTTCTGTCTTTGTATACTGATGATGGTGTTCACGTCTTTCATCTCCTTCCACAGGAAAGTGACCATATGGATGAGCCTCAACTAGCAAAAGCAGGAAGGTAAGATTCAATGGATAGTTTCTTTCTTTCACCATTTTTTTTTAATTAAAACAAACAGTTATTAGCATTGCCACCTCACAACTAGCAGGTTCTGGTTTGCCTGATTGAAGCAAAGACCCAATTCCTTCTCTTTAGTGTGGTGGTGGCCTAGTGGTAGAGCATCCGCCCCACAGCTGAGAGGTCGCGGGTTCAAGCGCCGGCCAGGTCATACCAAAGATCATATAAAAATGGTACTTCCTGCTAGGGCTGTGCAATATGATGATATATATCGGATGACAATATAAAAACGTCTATTGTTTCATAGAATACTCTGTCTTTTATATTGCGATTTAAAATTCACATACTCCCGTTTATTCAGTAAAACTCCTCACCACTACTAGTCAGTGCCCCATCTCTCCCCCGCAGTGCATGACTGCGGTGTGTCATAGGTGGCTAGGCTTCAGTCTGGTGGTTGCTAATGCTCACTCCAAACTACTGGTTCAGATAGCTGCTACTCCTGTTTGCCAGGGATGTGGGACCGTTTTCCATCGTGCTGCGTCAGAGAGGACAGTTCACCAACCTCGTTTTAATAGGAGATCAGTAACATTAACACCATGTCTAATTATTAAATGCTAAATGACAACGCTAAGTTGTGCCAACTGGAAACCATAGCAGACCATCATTTCTTTGGTTTAAATTTCTGCTGAGTTTCTTAGTTTTGTCTGAATTTTTTTTTTATTAAAGCTGCAAAAGTGCATGATGTGGCACATACACACAAAATAAAGAAATGAGTTGGAGCAGCAAGTTGGCTCTTAATGTAATTTTTGATTTCTAATAATTTTAATTAGTCAAGTAGCAATAATGAATAAAGTTGAAGTAATCACATGTATTTTATTACATTACCTTTTGTGTCTTTGATTTTCAGATCAGGACCAATCTGAAATATTTTTACTAAGAAGCAAACCGGTTAAATCAGTCCAGAATTGCATCTTCAGGCTGTGGATCTACACTTAAATTTTCACTTATTTAAACTAACAGCAAATTTATATCTGTAGATGGCAGTGATGGGTAATTTTCTCATTTTCAGACATTTTTTATGTAGGCTTTTTTTTTTTTTTTTTTTTTTTTTTTTTGTGCGCTATTCTCCTCTGGCTCAGGAAATATTTAACTTATTGATGCTTACTTTTTATTCATATATGATTTAGAAGAAAAACCTGAAATTTATGAGAATGAAGTCTCAAATACACATTAAAAACTATTTTATAAGTAGAACATTTTCTCCAGAGTAAATATTGAGGGGAACATCAGTATTATTGTAGGCGGGGGCCATTCCTGGGTTTTGGGAAGTGATATCCAACACTTTGTAATGGGGAAGAATTTAAACCCTAGAAAATGTGGGGGAAAACATCTGTGTGGTGGAGATCAAAATTAGAGAACAATGGATTAATACTTGGATTTATTCTAACATGTTATTCTTCATTGTTCAGAATTTGACAGAATATCAGCTGTGGCTATACCACTACTGTACTAGCATGATTTTTTTTTTTTTTTAAATAACCAAGGCACTTCAACACAAACATTTATTATGTAAAAAAAAAACAAACAAAAAAAAAAAGTGAGCAAAATTAGAGAACAGTAACTACTGTGTCAGAAGAGAAGATTTAAACAATGTTGTTTTTTGGGTTTTTTTTTTAAGGGCTATAGGATTAAAAAACCAATAGGAAGTGTAGAGATCCTTGCTTTGAACAACATCAGCACGTCTGCTCCCACAGGACATCACTAGTTTCTCACACTGCTCTGGTTTGGGGGACAGGATTATGCAAAGACTCTCAATGGGGAATCAGTTCAACACTGCAGCTGGAATTACTCACCAGTTCACTGCTGAACAGGGCAAGGATCTGCCTCGGCACACAGTGTCTTTCTGTTTAAGATAATTTGGACTCAAAGCTCACTCTGCAATGACCAAACTTCTCATCAGCAGAAAGAATAAAAAGGCTAAGTTGCAGATTGAGAAGTTTCAAGTTTACATGAAAAAATGTTAGAGATTAATGAGGAAAAAAAAGCAGCAAATTAACATTAAAAAAAATTGCAAATTAATGAGAGGGAAAAAAAATCACAACTCTGTAAACAGTTGAAATTTCCCCAAAAAATATTTGTTTTGCATGTATCCTTAGTATTGGTGCTTAGAATGCATTTTATTCAGTTCTGTAACATGATATAGAAAGGTTTATGATAATATTTGAGGGGGGGGGGGTTCTCTCCTTTTTCCCGGTTGGGGGTGGAACATGCCCCCCTACTTGATTTACACCTATGCCCCACACAGTAAAGCTTTATTGGACTTTTGCAGTTTTATGTTAATTGGCTCAGGCTGTGTCCAATAACAGGAGCTAGCCAGCTATCATTAGCTCCAAACACAAATTTCAGAAGTAACGATAGAGGATGATGGGTTAAACTGTGGGTCATTAATCTGGTGTTTAATCTTGGTGGAAAATGGTGCCGTAGTGTTTAAACCTAGAGGTATTATACAGTGTCAATATGTAGGAAAAGGTGCATAATATCTCCCCTTTAGAAAGGAATAACAAGCAATTGGAAATGAGGATGAGGTATGTTATCTGAAGGTTTTTTTAGTGGTATGATTATCCTGACGGTTTTATATATTACACATCAACTTTTACCATTCTCTCTTCTTTTTAGCCTTCTGTACCCTCATTGTGATCCAGCCACTTCTGACTGCTACCAGCAACCCGGAGAGAAACCAACCCAAAGCCACCAGCCAGCCGGGGCCTGCTCCTCCCTCCTGACCCACCTCAACCTACCCGACCCACCCACCAACACCTCCAAGGTGGGCGCTTAAACGTCGCTGCCCCTCCTCTGTGGAAGTCAACTTATGAAGGAGCGTTCACTCAGATTAACCTACTTGCTGGCATCAATGAGTTGAGGCCAGCTCTGAAGTTTAAGGAAACTAGCCATCTTCCTGCAAGTCTCCTTTTTTTTTTTTTTTTTCCCCCCAGCTGTGCAGGCTGGATGTGACCTCAATAGAAGTCGTGTTATCCGGGTACTAGGCTTAAACTTTCTGGTTATCTCCTGTGGTCATCCCATTTCAGCCAGTAAGGATATGACACTGGACATTATGAACTGGGAGGTGATTATTTATCTGTTCTCCAGGTCTGGGCTGGAATTTAGCTGCTCCTCTACCACAGCCGTATCCATCACCTTTCATTTTGGACTCAACAGTGGAGTGACTGTCTAAAAATTAAGCCGTGAGGGTTGATGGGAAAATTTCCCTGCCATTTCAGAAGCCAGCAGCGAAACAAAGACTACCCAAAATCTTCTCCTGTGAGCAGTTTCGGTCGGTTTGATGTTACATTAACAGCCACTAACCTTCATAACTATGTGTGATGCCAACAACGATGGAGGAAAATATTACCAAGGCGGGCAGTCGCATTTTCATTCTAGACAGCGCTACTACATGCCATTGCTTGATGTTTAAAGTCTGAGCCAAGTTGATGCTTCTTTCCTGGTGTGCATGTAGCGTGCATGTGTCCCTGCCCCCTCCTCAACTGTACAGCAGTGGAACTCTCTCCGAACCACAGCACTCTGGTTTACGACATCGTGTATACAGCAAACACCTCAGTTCTAACCCTGATGTCGTCATAAAAACAAAAAGAAGTACAACCCCCGCCGTAGACTGTCAACTAAGTGGACAATGACAGTGTGGACAATGCCACAGTGGTTTAAACTACAAAAGACTGATGATTATTTATGTGTGGTCTAATTTACTTTCTTTTTTTTCTTTTTAAACCACACTCCTCCTTGTGTTGCAGACCAAAGACAAACAGCTTCATGTAGCCAGCCGGGCCACAACCAGTAAGGTTGAAGCTACAGGGGCCCAGAGAGCTCAGCACGCCGCAACTTATGGAAACGTCTGCAGTGAGACATGATGAAAATGAATTTGGAAAATTTCTACAATAAAAAGGACAACTCAAAAAGCATCAAATTGGAAAGATTGCTGCAAATACAGTAACAAATGATGGACTGCATGCTATAGCTGCATGTTAGCCTAGCCGTAGACATTTGCTATTGGCCTGCAAATTCACAATATAATGAAATGTGCAGAAGTTTATTTTGAATGCCACATTTGTAGATAAAACAAATGAAGGTCTGTCAATTTGCCCACATGGATTGCCATTTTGAGGTTTTTTTTTTTTTTTTTTTTTTTTTTTTATTAACGTGGGCCAGTTGACACGTTAAAAAAAAAAAAATAAAAAAAAAAAAATACGGTCGCAGTCAGGTCCCTGAGGTGGTGCCGGCTGTGGTGGATGGTTTGGCTCCATTTTGTTTTTCAGGTTATAAATTTGCAGAAGGTACACCACACTCTACTGATCTTCTGGCACTCGGGGGAACATGAAGTGCACTACCTCATCCTGCGTGCACGCCCTGCTTCAATCAAACACCCCTGATGGAGCTCATTGATTGGCAGTGCTCACTCAAGACTATGAGAAGACAGAGTTTGTCAGAGTGAGCAGAGGAAAAGGCCGACTCCAGCAGACCACTCATTCTGACACACAAAATGAATAAAAGCATCTAATTCACAATTGCGGTCAGGCTTACACGTCTTCTCTGGAAATAATGGATAATTGCTCCATTTGTTTGTACTTTCACATACTTCTTTTCACTGATTCTTTCTTGCAAGTTTAGGGATTAATTGTAATTATAGAAACATGTGATTAATTAATTACAATTGATACACAGCCCTACTTAATAGTATTTGTTTACAGTTCAGCTGCAATGCACTGAACTCTCTGGGCCACTGTACAGAACCAGCCAAAACGCCCCCCCCCCCCATAAATGCTACTTGCTCTGTTGTTGGGCTTTTTTGTAAACATTTATTAAGGTCTATGCACATTTAAGACGGGTCCATTGCCATTTAATATTATACTTTCTTCAGGACTTGAAAGTCGCTTGGGTCCAGATTCCTTAAGACTGCATTGCAGGGGCAATCTCCACAATTAAGTGCAGCCCTTGAAAAAGGCAAGAAATCAGCCGTCTTTATAGCAAATTTAAGGCACTCACCCTTTAACTGCTGACCTGATTCATTCATTCATTCAAGCATGAATCCTCCTCACTGATCGGGGGAAAAACCTGACAGCGCTGTGCCTTGAGGAGTAATCTTAGCAGTGACTGTACAGATGAGTGTTTAATGCATTTCATCATTATCGACTCTTTATGAAACACTACCCATGACCATAATTACAAACTTAATGGGTCGTTGGCTCTCTTTAACTCATCTTTTTTCATTCTACATGTTTTTTTTTGTTGTTTTTTTTTTGGTGATTAGCATGACTATTTGCTAACCTTCAGTGAATCTGAATCAGTGTTGAATGAATGAAGCCACTGATACTCAACCTTTTGGAGATTCTGATCGCTCACTAAGGCACATTTTGTCATTATTTTGAATTTTAGTCATGTTAGAAACATTTTTGTTCAACTTTAGGGCTGCACCTAATACTAACAATTTTGCCATATTTTAAGATTTTATGGGCATCCATATGGTCCTTTGTCTTAATTTTTAATGTGTATTTTTGATTATTTGATTAAACAAACTGTATTTTTTTTCCCATTTCATTATGGGAATTATTTAGCAGAGCAGCCACATTCATGTTACAGCCAAATACAAGATGGGCCCCTAAATTAAATCCTTGATGTGACAAGAGCACTGGATACTAGCATTTGTGTTGATCAAATCCAGAAAAAGAGGTTTCCATAAGCCATTTGCATACTTATATAATACCTATTCAGTAGCCGTTTGTTGTTGGAGTGAAAACAATTGCGTAAAAAAACTTTACTTGGTTACATCTTGAGTGAATCATTGGATAATCCATCTCTGTTAAGGGCTTAAGTTTTCCATCAGAAATTGGAGTTTAAGGAATTTTCATTTGCTTTCCATCCAGGATTTAATTTATGCATATTAAGAATTAATTTAAATGGAATTGGAAAGATTAAATTCCTGAATTGATTAGCTTTCAGGTATTCAGTAAAAGTTTTTTTTTTTTTTTAATTTCATTCTGTCCAATTTTTTTTTATGTTAATGTACTAAGTAATTAGTCCTCTCCTTGCACTAGATTTTTTTGTGCCATAAGTCCCACACTTTTGAGAAAACTACCATAATATATATCAAAATGGGAAGCTTGGTCAGAACTGAGAAAGACAACGGTTCGTTCCATTTCATGTTATATACATTTTCATACAGTTTTGAAAAATATCCCAAATCTTGCCATTTCCCCACATTGGCTAATCTCACAGTTTTGAGAAACCTCCATGATGTAAATGGTATAATATGCAGCTCAGTTTTTCAAATCTAGACACCAGGAGGGGGGCGTAGCAAATTATGAGACTGTAGAAAACATGGGAAATTTACGAACTAGTAGGGAAACGTTGGGAATTTACAAGACTGGGGAGAAACATCGCACATTCATAAGACTGGAGGAAATGTTGCATATTTACGAGACTGGGGAGAAATGTCGGGAATTTACAGTATGAGACTTTTGAAAAATAACAGGAATTTATGAGACTGGAGAGAAACGTCAGGAAATTTATAAGACTGCGGAGGAACGTCATATTTATAAGACTGGGGCGAAATGTTGCATATTTACGAGACTATGGAAGAACGTCGGAGTAAGACAGTAGTGTGAAAAAGTGTTTGCCAACTTCTTGATTTCTCTTTTTTTTTTGTATGTTTGTCACACTTAAATGTTTCAGATCATTAAACAAATTTAAATATTAGACAAAGATAACACAAGTAAACACAAAATGCAGTTTTTAAATGAAGGTGTTTATTATTGAGGATAAAAGAAATTCCAAACCTACATGGCCCTGTGTGAAAAAGTGCCCCCCCCCCCCGTTAAAACCTAAATTAACGGTGGTTTATCACATCTTTGGAAAGCAGAGTTCAATTTCTCTAGCCACACCCAGGCCTGATTACTGCCACACCTGTTCTCAATCAAGAAATCACTTAAATAGGACCTGCCTGACAAAGTCAAGTAGACCAAAAGCTGGACATCATGCTGTGATCCAAAGAAATTCATGAACAAATAAAAAACAAAGTAACTGAGATCTATCAGTCTGGAAAAGGTTATAAAGTCATTTCTAAAGCTTTGGGACTCCAGCGAACCACAGTGAGAGCTATTATCCACAAATGGCAAAAATGTGCAACAAAGGCGAACCTTCCCAGGACTGGCCGGCCAACCAAAATTACACCCAAGTGCGCAGCGACAACTTATCCAAGAGATCACAAAAGACCCCACAACAACATCCAGAAAACTGCAGGCCTCACTGACCTCAGTTAAGGTCAGTGTTCAGGACTCCACCGTAAGAAAGAGACTGGGCAAATACGGCCTGCGTGGCAGAGTTCCAAGATGAAAACCACTGCTGAGCAAAAAGAACATAAAGGCTCATCTCAGTTTTGCCAGAAAACATCTTGATGATCCCCAAGACTTTTGGGAGAATACTCTGTGAACTGACGTGACACAAGTTGAACTTTTTGGAAGGTGTGTGTCCCATTACATCTGGCGTAAAAGTAACAGCATTTCAGAAAAGGAACATTATACCAACAGTAAAATATGGTGGTGGTAGTGTGATGGTCTGGGGACTGTTTTGCTGCTTCAGGACCTGGAAGACTTCCTGTGGTAAATGGAACCATGAATTCTGCTGTCTACCAAAAAACCCTGAAGAAGAATATCCGGCTATCTGTTCGTGACCTCAAGCTGAAGCACACTTGGGTTCTGCAACAGGATAATGATCCAAAACACACCAGCAAATCCACCTCTGAATGGCTTAAGAAAAACAAAATGAAGACTTTGGAGTGGCCTAGTCAAAGTCCTGACCTAAAGCCGATTGAGATGCTGTGGCACGATCTTAAAAAGGTGGTTCATGCTTGAAAACAATCCAGTGTGACTGAATTACAACAATTCTGCAAAGGTAAGTGGGCCAAAATTATAATAATGCATCAGGTTTATATTGTGCTTTATCACGGCCTCTCTGGCCACCACCGAATATTTGTACACCTTCATACCCAGTGTTATGGACGCTGGAGGCAAGGTGGGTGAAGTGTCTTGCTCAGGGACACAACGGCATGATATCTGTGGAGAGCGGGATTCAAACTGCTAACCATTCAATTATTGGACGACCTGTAAAAGACTCATTGCCAGTTATTGCAAACGCTTGATTGCAGCTGTTGCTGCTAAGGGTGGCCCAACCAGTTATTAGGTTTAGGGGACAATCACTTTTTCACACAGGGTCATGTAGGTTTGGATTTTTTTCCCTTAAAAATAAACACCTTCATTTAAAAACTGCATTTTGTGTTGTTATCTTTGTCTAATATTTAGATTTATTTGATGATCTGAAACATTTAAGTATGACAAACATACAAAAAATGAGAAATCAGGAAGGGGGCAAACACTTCTTCACACCACTGTAAGACTGGGGCGAAATGTTGCATATTTACGAGACTGGGGAGGAACATTGGGAATTTATGAGACTGTTGGAAAAATAATGGAAATTTACAAGACTGGAGAGAAAGAAACATGGTAAATGGCATTCACTTATCTAGCACTTTCCTACTCATCTCTGTATGACCAAAGTGCTTTACAGATCCTGCTGTCCACCCATTCACACACTGATGGCAGCAGAGCCACCATGCACACAAGCACTGGTCTGATCCACCAGGAGGAACTGGGGGTTCAGTGTCTTGCTTAAGGACACTTTGACATGCAGAGGGCAGGAATCGAACCACTGAACCTCTGGTCAGTAGTTGGCCACACTACATCTGCGCCACAGCTACCCTAGCATTGTAAATTTATGAAACTGGGGGAAAACATTGCAAATTTACGAGACTGAGGCGAAACATCACAAATTTATGAGACTGGGGAGAAACGTTGGGAATTTACAAGATTGGGGGAGAGAAGTCGCAACCTCGGAAATTTGTGAAATGGGGGGAAAATGTCAAATTTATTAGTGGGCTGGACAAAATACTCTAAAGAGCTGGATGTTGTATGGCATTCCTAATTAAAAAGCAAACAAATGCATTGTTACTAAAGCAAAACAAAACCATTTTAAAAACAATGTTGACTTGTTTTATTAGAAAATGCTCTTTAGAAGGATGGAAAAACAATGACATTTTGCTGCTGTGATTTTTTTTAAAGCATTGTTTACTCATGTGGACGTTCTTTTGTGTGGGTTTATAGTCCTGTGTTGGAGTACCTTTTAACTTGTAAATAATTTAAAACAAAATATTTTCCCCATCTCTATACTTCATTAAATATCTAAGCTTCACTTGCCACTGGGTAAAGTCTACTCCTAAACGAAATTCCTAAATGTTAAAATTTTTCAGTATGGCAACATAACTTGCAATACACTGAAGCTGTGCTGCATTTATTATTTTGTAAATTATATTTCAGCTTTGTCAAATATGCCAGTTGCTTAGTTTCAGCTTTTACATATCAGCTTGAAGAACATTGTATGCTATTTTTTTTTAATTGGCATTCGGCAAAACTGAAATTAAGCATTTCATTGTTGCATTTTTGTGTATGTGACAAAATACAAAGGTGAGGTTACCAAGGACCTATAATTTATTTTTTTAATTAAAATTGTAAATAATAGCTAAATCATTAAAATTGCTCACAAAAATAATTTTTAACATGTGCACACTTATTTTGTTCTTATTTAAATGTAATTGATGGGGGAAAAAAACCCTTGCATTTAATATGGCAGAAAGGGTGATGTTTGGAGTCCAACTTGGATATTATATATTATATCAGGAGAAAAGTCAAGTAGTCTCTACTTTGGGTGTTTATGCTATCATGTTAGCATATGCTTACTAACAACAATTTTCTAGGTGTTGGATGATCTTCATATTTTGCTACCTTTTTTTTTTTTTTTTTTTTAAAGAGTGACAAGTCAATTGAGCAAGAAAGTCAGAACAGTGTGAGGAAATTATTTCAGTGCTAAGGTTTTATCTTTCATTATTTTTGGCTGATTAACTCACTGTGGACTATCTGTAGATGAGTTAATATGGAATTTAAAAAAAAAAAATGAATAAAAGGGGGATTTTATAACTTGCTGTCTGTTTTGCTTTTATTTGCATTTGTCTCAGAAATAATATCAAATCCTTTGTTTAACTTGATGTATGAAAGGTTTAACAGTTTAGGCCTGTTATATTTACAAATCTACATAGAGAGGTGAAGCCATTTATCAACATATAGGATTTAAATAAAGTAATAAAACGATGTCCCATGGAAATGTGTTCAGCTGGGAATTAATTTAGTATATTTGGCGATACACGCAAGTGTGGGAACAATTACTGAATTTATGACTTAAGTGCATTGGGCACTTATTTGAATAATGTAAATACTGTTTTTAATGCACATTTCAGAGTACTGTGTTGCAACCTAGTTGAGATGAGACAGCCCCACGCCATGAGGCTTCCACCTCCAAACTTCACTGTTGAAGTAGGGTTTTTTTTCTTTTTTTTTTTTTTACTGTATGTGCAGTGCAATTTCTCCTCCAAATGTGGTGTGTAGTATGACAGCCAAAATGTTATTTCATCCCATCTGACCACACTGCATTATCCCAGCATTTCATTAGCTTGTCCAAATGCTGCTCAGCAAACTTTAAAAAATGGTTTGATGTGCCCTTTCTTCAATAGTGGAGTTTTGCAAAGTGAGCATGCATGGAGCCCCTGATGGTGGAGCGCCTTGCCTATTGTTTTCTCTTTTGCTTCCAAGTCTTTCTGGAGCTCTTTCCGAGTTGACCTTGCTCTTGGGTTACTCTTGTGACTATTCTTCTGACTCCCTGGTCATCAGATTTCTTGTAAGGTGCTCCTGTGTGTGACTGGCTGATGGTAGAGTGATGTTCTTGTCACTTGTGGATAATGGCCCCAGTTGTGTTACTGGATGATTCAGAATTTTTGATATACATCTGTAACCAGTGATTTGAGAGGGGATTGGGTGGTGCTGTCCCCCTTCATGGCAAAATGACTCAAAAACATCCCCCTTGTTAACCTGCATCCCTCCATCCCCATAAAGAGTGCAAGGATTGTTTATACAGTACAACTGAGTAAGTTACAATTGGTAAAAATTAGTTGCAAATGAGCAAGACAACATTGAAAAGTTGTAAGAAAAAAGATCTAATATAGAGCTTCAAATGTGTCTATATGTACAGTGCAGCCAGAATATTCACAGTGCTTCACTTTTTCCACATTTTATGTTACAGCCTTATTCCAAAATGGACTAAATTCATTTTTTCCTCCAAATTCTACACATAATACTCCAATAATGACAACATGAAAAGTTTTTTGAGACTTTTGCAAATTTGTTAAAAATAAAACACTAACAAATCACATGTACAGTGGGGCAAAAAAGTATTTAGTCAGCCACCAATTGTGCAAGTTCTCCCACTTAAAAGATGAGAGAGGTCTCCAATTTTCATCATAGGTATACCTCAACTATGAGAGACAAAATGAGGGGAAAAAAAATCCAGAAAATCACATTGAAGGATTTTTAATGAATTAATTGGTAAATTCCTCGGTAAAATAAGTATTTGGTCAATAACAAAAGTTCATGTTATATACCCTTTGTTGGCAATGACAGAGGTCAAATGTTTTCTGTAAGTCTTCACAAGGTTTTCACACACTGTTGCTGGTATTTTGGCCCATTCCTCCATGCAGATCTCCTCTAGAGCAATGATGTTTTGGGGCTGTCGCTGTTCAACATGGACTTTAACTCCCTCCAAAGATTTTCTATGGGGTTGAGATCTGGAGACTGGCTAGGCCACTCCAGGACCTTGAAATGCTTCTTACGAAGCCACTCCTTCGTTGCCCGGGCAGTGTGTTTGGGATCACTGTCATGCTGAAAGACCCAGCCACTTTTCATCTTCAATGCCTTTGCTGATGGAAGGAGGTTTCACTCAGAATCTCACGATACATGGCCCCATTCATTCTTTCCTTTACACGGCTCAGTCGTCCTGGTCCCTTTGCAGAAAAACAGCCCCAAAGTATAATGTTTTCACCCCCCATGCTTCACAGTAGGTATGGTGTTCTTTCTCCTCCAAACACGACAAGTTGAGTTTTTACCAAAAAGTTCTATTTTGGTTTCATCTGACCATATGACATTCTCCCAATCCTCTTCTGGATCATCCAAATGCTCTCTAGCAAATTTCAGACGGGCCTGGACATGTACTGGCTTAAGCAGGGGGACACGTCTGGCACTGCAGGATTTGAGTCCCTGGTGGCGTAGTGTGTTACTGATGTAGCCTTTGTTACTTTGGTCCCAGCTCTCTGCAGGTCATTCACTAGGTCCCCCCGTGTGGTTCTGGGATTTTTGCTCACCGTTCTCATGATCATTTTGACCTCACGGGGTGAGATCTTGCGTGGAGCCCCAGATCGAGGGAGATTATCAGTGGTCTTGTATGTCTTCCATTTTCTAATAATTGCTCCCACAGTTGATTTCTTCTCACCAAGCTGCTTACCTATTGCAGATTCCGTCTTCCCAGCCTGGTGCAGGTCTACAGTTTTGTTTCTGGTGTCCTTTGACAGCTCTTTGGTCTTGGCCATTAGTGGAGTTTGGAGTCTGTTTGAGGTTGTGGAAAGGTGTCTTTTATACTGATGAGTTCAAACAGGTGCCATTAATACAGGTAACGAGTGGAGGACAGAGGAGCCTCTTAAAGAAGAAGTTACAGGTCTGTGAGAGCCAGAAATCTTGCTTGTTTGTAGGTGACCAAATACTTATTTTACCAAGGAATTTACCAATTAATTCATTAAAAATCCTTAAATGTTTTTTCTGGATTTTTTTTTTCTCATTTTGTCTCTCATAGTTGAGGTATACCTATGATGAAAATTGGAGACTTCTCTCATCTTTTAAGTGGGAGAACTTGCACAATTGGTGGCTGACTAAATACTTTTTTGCCCCACTGTACATAAGAATTCACAGTCTTTGCTCAATACTTTGTTGATGCACCTTTGGCAGCAATTACAGCCTCAAGTCTTTTTGAATATGATGCCACAAACTTGGCACACCTATCTTTGGGCTGTTTTGCCCATTCCTCTTTGCAGCACCTCTCAAGCTCCATCTGGCTGGATGGGAAGCGTTGGTGCACAGCCATTTTCAGATCTCTCCAGAGATGTTCAATTGGATTCAAGTCTGGGCTCTGGCTGGGCCACTCAAGGACATTCAAAGAGTTGTCCTGAAGCCACTCCTTTGATATCTTGGCTGTGTGCTTCGGGTCATGCTGAAAGATGAACTGTCGCCCCAGTCTGAGGTCAAGAGCGCCCCGGAGCAGGTTTTCATTCAGGATGTCTCTGTGCATTGCTGCATTCATCTTTCCCTCTATCCTGACTAGTCTCCCAGTTCCTGCTACTGAAAATCATCCCCACAGCATGATGCTGCCACCACCATGCTTCACTCTAGGGATGGTATTGGCCTGGTGATGAGTGGTGCCTGGTTTCCTCCAAACATGACACCTGGCATTTATGGCAAAGAGTTCAATCTTTGTCTCATCAGACCATAGGATTTTGTTTCTCATGGTGTGAGAGTCCTTCAGGTGCCTTTTGGCAAACTCCAGGCAGGCTGCCATGTGCATTTTTTTTTCCACAATATTTTTTATTGAACCTTTTTTTTTTTTTTTTTTTTTAACAAACATGGCACAAACAATCAAATACTAACACTAAAGTAATTTAAAAAAAACAAACTAACTACAACAACAAAAAAAAGTACTAAAAACACCAACAACCATTAACAAAGGCAAGTCAACAACAATGCTCCTCTGTTTAGTCTAGGTAATCTATTACATAAGAATACATATTATACATTCACCAATTTGGAATTTGCAAGGTCCACACATATCACTCACCTTCTTCTTCAGAAGTTATGTTTAATTTCTTTACATAATCAATGAAAGGTCTCCATATATTCTCAAACACATTTTTGCCATGTGCTTTTTACTAAGGAGTGGCTTCCATCTGGCCACTCTACCATACAGGCCTGAGTGGTGGATTGCTGCAGAGATGGTTGTCCTTCTGGAAGGTTCTCCTCTCGCCACAGAGGAACGCTGGAGCTCTGACAGAGTGACTGGTCACCTGGTCGGGTTCTTGGTCACCTCTTTGACTAAGGCCCTTCTCCCCCGATCGCTCAGTCTAGACTGCCAGCCAGCTCTAGGAAGAGTCCTGGTGGTTCCGAACTTCTTCCATGTACGGATGATGGAAGCCACTGTGCTCATTGGGACCTTCAAAGCAGCAGAAAATTTTCTGTACCCTTCCCCAGATTTGTGCCTCAAGACAATCCTGTCTTGGAGGTCTACACAACAATTCCTTTGACTTCATGCTTGGCTTGTGCTCTGACATGCACTGTCAACTGTTGGACCTTATATAGACAGGTATGTGCCTTTCTAAATCATGTCCAATCAACTGAATTCACCACAGGTGGACTCCAATTAAGCTGTAGAAACTAGTGATGGCCAAATGAGGCTTTCTGGAGGACTTGAGGCCTTTCATCAAAATGGCTCATATAGACGAGGCCTCATGTGGGACTTCATTTTCTGTACCAGGCCATCTAGTGGACAAAACATATACAACATGCTGATTTTTACAAGGGTATTATTGATTTAATGTGTATTTTTTTTTCTCATTTCAATAAATGGCTGCACGGTGGCGCAGTGGTTTAGCACTGTTGACAGCACAGTTTTACCCTCGGCCGGGGGACCGCGGGGATCATGAGATCGTGGGTTCGATCCCAGCCCCCGACCAACAGTGAGCTGTGTGGAGTTTGCATGTTCTCCCCGTGTTGCGCGGGTTTACTCCGGGATTTCTCCGGTTTCCTCCCGCATACCAAAAACATGTAGGTTTAGGGCGCTCGCGCACGCAGCGACCAGCAGCCGGTGGCTTGTCACCAGACTGCAAACCAAGTCTACCTACGGGTACAAATAAGTAACAAAAAAAAAAAAAAAAAAAAAAAAAAAAAAAAAATGCACTGTCTTTTAAGAAATATCAATGATCATAAGGCAAAAAAATAATAAAACTGAGGTTACTACAGTGAATGTGCTTGTGCTACTTACCCTTTTTTTTTTAAAGAAATAACTTTTCAACAATCATACAATCTTTCTGAGTACATTCATCTCTGTCCTTATTGTCATGCAGGGCACAATAGTGCCTCAGCATAATGATGTGTTATTGTTGTATCCAAGCTCTTTGAAACACAACAGACACTTCACTGTTCAAATAAAAATAAATTATTAGAATGACCCAGCTGGGACTTAAACCCCAGCTTCCCAATTGCAGGGCAGATATTTAACCTCTAAGCTACTACTTAATCATGGGTAGTTGAGGCTTTCTTGAACACTTGAGCCTTTCATCAAAATGATTCATATAGATGAGGCCTCATGTGAAGCTTCATTTGCTCAACTAGGCCATGTAGTCGACAAAATATACAGCATGCAGATTTTTACAAGGGCATTATTGATTTAATGTGTATTTTTTTTTCAATTTCAATAAATGTGCTGTCTTTTAAAAAATATCAATGATCATAAGGCAAAAAAGAAAACTGGGGTGACTGTAGTGAATGTGTCTGTGTTACTTCATGTGCTTGTACTACTTATCCATTTTTATTAAAAAATAATACATTTTCAACAGTCAGTATATTCAACTCTGGCCTTATTCTCATGTAGGGCACAATAGCAATAGTGCCTCAGCATAATGATGCGTAATAATGATCCAAGCTCTCTGAAACACAGCAGACATTTCACCTTGCAAATAAAAAAAAATGACAAGAATGACACAGCTGGGATTCAAACCCAGGTCTCCTACTTGTAGTGCAGATACTTTACCACTAAGCCATCATCTCAGCTGCATTAAATATCCACTATTTGTGGAAAATACATTAATGGGAGAAATGTGCTCAAAATGTTCCCAAATGGGAGAAGTCCATCTTTTTGCTGCTGCCTCCATGTGAAAATTGGCTGTGACAAATCCCTTACACAGTCAAACATGACAACACAAAATGTGAGGGAGGGGATTTCCATTGGGTATCGCTGCTCACTTTATTTCATGTTGCGTGCAAAATCACGAACGGCTTCCTGACCCAGTCACGTGGTCCAACATCTACACATACGTCACGATGCATGCCTTGAAATGCACGTCACCAAATATTTCCTGGATAAGCTTGGAGCTCCGGAGCCTGCCTTCCCATCACTAGTAGAAACATCTCAAGGGTGATCGGTGGGAACAGGATGCACCTGAGCTCAATTCTGAGCTTCATGGCAAAGACTGTGAATACTTACGTACATGTGATTTCTTAGTTTTATTTCCAATGAGAACTTTGCTAACTTATCAGATAAAGTGATACATTTCTAGGAAAAAATTCTACAAGTTCATAAGATAAACCTCAAAAATTAGGGAGAAAGTTTAGTTTGAAGGGGAAAAATCAAAAATTTATAGAAATATGGAGCTCTTGCACTTGTAAATTTTTATTTTTTTCCTTGTAAAGTTGTGATTTTATCCTTGCATATTTATGACTTTTTTCATGAAAATGTGTTACATTTCCCCCCCAAAAAAGTTTTTTTTTTCTCATGAATTTGTAACTTTTGGGTTGTACATTTGGGACTTGCTTATGCTTAATTTGTGATTTTTCTTTAATTGTAAATTAGCATCTTTTATCACATATTTGCACTTTTCTGGTAAATTTATACTGATTTTACATTTATACATTTGTACCTTATCCTAAATTTAGGAATCACCACCACCCACCACCATCTCCTTGTTAAAAAATAATAATAAATTGCCTTCTGTCTGTAACCAAATCCATCAATGTGTCCATTAGGGCTTGGAAGAGCTCTTTGCTTTTACCCGTCATGTTTCTTGTATGACACCATGGTAACAAAAAACCTTTTCATAGCCACTCATAAAGTACCAACCTGGGTGAAATTAATTTCCACAGATGGGAGGTAGAACTGCTTTCTACTGACTTCAGGATTTCAAATGATTTCCTTGCCTTAACCAGGAATGGGTGTGATACTTTTTCCAATGTGCCCAATACCTTTTTCTTACAAATAACTTTACTCATGAACATGTTTTCATTTCTTTCTATGTGGGGATTTCTTGAGTAAATGCCAAAGTCTTGTGAAAATTTCATATGAGTAGCCTTATTGAAAATACTGTATATGTACTGAAAAAAAAAACTTGACCCATTTTAATACGTATCCACCAACGTATATTCTTTGGGCCCATATTCTTTGGCATACTTTCTATTTTTGGTCAGATCAGCTGTAATACATTTTCTGCAGGGAACAATGTAATATTCCCAATTCTAATGATCTAGTAGTACTATTTAATACAGAAAATGAACAACTAATGGATATGTAAAATAATTGAGTCATCTGTAGCATGAATAGGTCTGTGTTTGTATGTCTAGCTTGTTACTCTACAACAGCCCTCCACTCTTCAGTCTATAAATAGGCTGTAATCCCATTAGCAGCTTAGTCCTGCAGACTCCTTTCTGTTGGTCACAACAACCCTGATGTGTTTTTAGTGAGCAGACTTCACTGCCGACAGCAGGAAACTGTCAGGGTTAATGTAGATTATAAACTCTGAAGAATAAGTCATAATAATTACAGTGTAAATGATGTCACTATATAAAGTGATTAATCATATATAGTTAACTATTAAAAATAATTACCTAAACTTACAGGAAAACATACTGGTAGCATAAACATTTTTTCTTGTTGATTTGTAATTTTCAGCAATTTATTTGTTGTTAAAAAACTGGACATGTATTGTTCAAAAAGGATATTTACATATAACTTTATAATAGCAAACTTTGCTTGTTCTGTACATTAAAAGTGAAAAGCTCCAGCAAGCATTTATTTTAAACAGATATACATATGTGTAGCCTTACTTTGTGTAGTCAGGACTTTTAATTTCAAATAGTTCCTTTAGAACTGAGTTACCCCATTTTCTGCATACTTTCACAGCTTAAAGCCATCAGCACAAGTTTCTGCATGCATTCAGTGGGGAAACAGTAGATGGAGTTGTTGAGTTGCATAAATAGTGTATTAAATGTGTTCTGTGATCTGATATAAATTTGGAGAGTAAGATCTAGTTACTGACAGACTTTATTTTCCTACAGCCTCCCCTGGCTGATGAGTCAATCACATGCTTGTTATGCTTTTATTTATTTATTTTTAACAGTGTCACATATAGCCTTATAGTGGAAGGATTTTTTTTATGTTGAAGCATCTCATCTTATAAACGACAAATAAAAAAAATCCTATGCAGTTTTTATTAAAAGGCCTTACCACAACAAAGCTCAGCTTTTTTTTAAAAATTATATACATTTTTTTTTTTTGATAGCCCAGTAACCAATACAGCATACTGGTGTAAAAATAATAATTATGGGAATATGAAGGTATTTTTTTTAATTTTAATGTATTTTAAAACATTTTGGTGACACCCGCCCTCCCCGATTTTTAGTGTAGTTGTACTCTGGCATTAAAATTGTCCAAATTATTGTTAAAGTAAGAAAGTTGTTGTTAATTTTTCTGACCCTAAATATTCAGATAAAGTTGGTTGACAATTCCAAACAATCTGGCAAATTAATTAAACCTAACTAATTGTTTATGAACTAAAAAGGTTATAACTACATTAATTTGTGTCAGGCAGTAACCATAGTAACTGTAAACCATGGCAATGCCTGAAGGGACTTATTACTCTGCGCATGCTCAGGGGAAGATCCTGTATTTCGAGTGGCAAGTTTAATAGGAAACTAGCTTTAGCTTTGAAATAAAACTACTTGTTTTTTTTTTTTTTGTTGTTTTATGGCGCATATTTAAGGTGCATATATTGTATTCATATCCCCCGCATTCACCTAGTAGGAATGATGGTGCATATTCCAGAAGCTTCACGTCTTAAGGACCAAAGAGGACCTGACCCTGTGAGGACCTACGGGAGGTGTGAAGTTGGCCTTGCAGGAGATGTGAAGCTGGAGAGAATGCCCCAGCAGGAGCCCCAGACACTAGAGGGTCAGAGGACAATGGAGACGCCAAGGAGCCTCGGGCGCTGGATGTTTGCCTAAGACTGTGGGTTGGGGGTGTGTGATTTGATGTGGGGGGATTTGTGTCTGGTGAGACTATAAGAGCTGTGTTGGATGATTGCTCTGCCTCTTTTCCTGAGATCCTGTTCTTGTTAGAGGATGTGACCTTGCAATAAACCAACCCTGAGAAATAAACTCAGTCTCGTTTGTGAAAGTCATCCTCTACACTGGTGACCTACGACAAACCATGGCCGGTGGCGACGGTTTTTCCGCACCGGACTCTTCAGGGGCCAACCGGGTTAACGCAGCTACCACACTACAGCTGCCCGATTTCTGGCAACATAACCCGCGCTCCTGGTTTACCACTGTGGAGGCGCAGTTCCACCTTCGGGGAATTTCAGCGGACGCAACGAGGTTCTACCATGTCGTCGCGAAGCTGGACAGCCTCACAGTGCAGCGGGTGGAGAGCCTGACCAACCACCCGCCCCAAGACGACAAGTATGGCGCACTGAAAGCCGCCCTCATTCGAGCCTTCACTCCCTCGCTGGGAGAGCGAGCAGAGAAGCTCCTGGCGCTGACAGAAGGGGAAGCAGACAGGCCGGCAGATCTGATGGCGAAGATGATGAGCCTGAGAGGCAAAGATGACGACAGTTTTATCTTCGCCCACCTCTTTCTCAGAACGCTACCGCCAGCAGTGAGAGTCACCCTGGCCAGCTCACAGCTACTCAACAACCGTGACTACCACGAGCTGGGCCAGGAGGCGCAGCGGCTCGTCGACGCCCATAGACGGCACGCAGCCACGACGGCAGCAGCAGAGCTGAATGCACTCCCGCGAGACGAGGGGAGACCAGAGGCTGCAGCACCGGACCCACTGACGTCAGCAGCAGCAGAGGCCAGGAGAAGCGGAGCTGACAACACCCTCTGTTTCTACCATCGACGCTTCGCCGAGAGAGCGCGCAGATGCATCCCACCGTGCCGATACCAGCGCCAGGAAAACGCCAAGACCGAGAGCCGGTAGCAGCTGTGACTCTCGGCGCGAAGAACAAGCTGCTTTTCGTGACAGACGCAAATTCAGGGAAGGAATTCCTGGTGGACACAGGCTCCCAACTAAGTTTTGTCAAGCCTTCCTACGCGGACCTGCTGACGCCTGCCAGCGGACCCCTGGTGTTAGCGGCAAATGGCTCCACGATCAAAACCTATGGGGAGAAGACGCTCCTCCTATCCCTCCACGGCCGCACCTTCGAGTGGACCTTCGTTGTAGCTGCAGTTAGCAACAATATGCTAGGTGCTGACTTTTTATGCTCAAACAGTTTATTGGTTGATCTTACTAATAGACGTATTGTAAATGCACTGTCTTTCCACTCTATCTCCTGTACAGCTCGGGTGGCCCTGCCTTCTGCACATCCCAATACCACAGCTGCGGGTGGTAAGTTTTATGCACTACTCAATCAGTTTCCAGCACTCACGGTCCCAACATTTTCAGTGTTGGTTGCCAAACACGGGGTCGAGCATTTCATAACTACCTCTGGCCCCCCTGTTTTTGCAAAAGCTCGGCGCTTGGACCCAGCTAAACTGGCCATCGCGTGCGAGGAATTCGCCAACTTGGAAAAACTGGGCATTGTTAGACACTCTAACAGCCCTTGGTCGTCACCCCTGCATATGGTCCCCAAGGCTGACGGCTCGTGGCGCCCTTGCGGTGATTTCCACAGATTAAATAATGCTTCAGCACACGACTGCTACCCGATTCCGCACATCCAGGATTTTTCGGCACATTTGGCGGGGGCGCGCATCTTTTCCAAAATAGATTTGGTGCGCGGTTATCACCAAGTCCCAGTCCACGCGCAAGACATACCCAAAACGACAGTTATAACCCCGTTCGGGCTTTTCGAGTTTTTGCGCATGCCTTTCGGCCTCAAAGGCGCCGCTCAGACGTTCCAACGCATGATGGATGCAGTATTGCGCGGCCTCCCTTTCGTGTTTGCCTATTTGGATGATATTTTGGTAGCCAGTGCATCCGAAGTCGAACACGAACGCCACCTCACAGCCGTTTTTCAGAGGCTGACAGAACACGGGCTGATAATTAACCCAGCGAAATGCCAATTCGGGGTAGCGCAAATCGATTTTTTGGGGCACCGCGTGTCTCCAGAAGGCGCGGTCCTGCTGCCTGATAAAGTGCGCGCGATAACGGATTTCCCCCAACCGCAGACAGTTAAAGCACTGCAAGAATTTTTGGGGATGGTCAATTTTTATAACCGCTTCCTCCCCAACGCGGCACAGCTCATGCACCCATTGTACGCGGCACTAAAGAAGCAAAAACCTGCAACTAAAGTCGAGTGGTCCCCGGACCAGGAGCGCGCTTTCTCCCAGGTCAAATCGGCCCTCGCGAACGCTGCATTATTGGCACACCCGGTGCCAGCAGCTCGCATGGCGCTAACCACGGACGCTTCCGACGTGGCAGTGGGGGCGGTTGTCGAGCAACTGGTAGCAGGGAGCTGGCAACCACTTGCGTTTTTCAGCAAAACATTGCGCGATAACGAGCGTAAATACAGCGCGTTTGATAGGGAGCTTTTAGCCCTGCATTTGGCCATCCGCCACTTCCAGTTCTGGTTGGAAGGGCGCCGTTTCACCGTGTTTGTAGACCACAAACCATTAACATTTGCAATGGCTAAAATCTCAGAGCCCTGGTCGGGCCGACAACAGAGACAGCTGGCCGCGATTTTGGAGTTTACCACCGACATTCAACACGTGGCAGGCAAACACAATGTAGTGGCAGATTGTCTCTCGCGTGCAGTTCCAATGCCAGGCCCCCAGGGGGCAGGCTCGGCGGCTGTAGTCACGGGCCAGGCTCGTGGCGCGGAAGCGCTCGCAGCCCCGGTCTGCATTGGGTTAGATTATGCAGCCATGGCCACCGAGCAGGTTAATGATGCGGATGTGCGCGCGCTCCAGTCTGGGCCAACAGGGCTAAGGCTGGAGCACAGGGTGCATCAAAGAGGTATGCCCCCTCTAATCTGCGATATCTCCACGGGGCGCCCCCGCCCCGTGGTCCCAGCTGCGTGGCATCGCCGCGTTTTTGATTTAATACATTCGCTGGCACATCCGGGCGTTCGCGCATCGATCAAAATGGTGGGAGAGAAATTTGTTTGGCCTGGGCTGCGTAAACAGGTCAAAGAATGAGCCACAGCCTGCGCAGCGTGTCAAAGAGCAAAGGTACACAAGCACACGTGGGCCCCTCTAGAACCTTTTCACATCCCAGCCAAACGCTTCAACCACGTGCATATCGATTTGGTGGGACCCCTCCCGCTGTCACAGGGGTTCACACACCTTCTAACTATGGTGGATCGCACTACGCGCTGGCCAGAGGCGGTCCACCTGGTGTCAACCACAGCAGCAGACGTTGCGCGCGCTTTTTTAACGGCTGGGGTCGCGCGCTTTGGAGTCCTGTCGGACATAACGTCTGACAGAGGACCCCAATTTGTTTCCGAGCTCTGGTCATCCATGGCATTCAGCCTGGGGGTGAAAATTCATCGCACAACTGCATATAACCCCCAGGCCAACGGTTTGTGTGAACGCTTTCACCGGTCATTGAAAGCAGCCCTCAGAGCGGCTCTCACGGACACAAATTGGGTTGATAAACTTCCATGGGTTTTATTAGGGTTGCGTTCAGCACCTAAGGAAGATTTGCAAGCCTCTCCGGCCGAGCTAGTCTTCGCCCAACCTCTCCGGTTACCGGGAGAATTCCTTCCTGAGAACCCCGCACCAGATCGCCCCCCCGCTCAGCTGCTGCAGAGCGACGCAGGATCAAACACCCTCCCCGGCCCAATTCATCACAGTTTCCCACGCGTTTTCGTGCCTAAAGCCTTAAAGAATGCAGAATTCGTCTTTGTCAGACACGACGCACAGAGGTTAGGTTTAAGACCACCTTCTTCCTGCTGCCTTCAGAGAGAGCAGTCGCATTTTTCCTCCCTCCTCCTATCCTGCCTTCCTGACCTAATCCCAGCTTGCTGCGTCTGAGTGAGTGTCTGTGCCGTCTCACCATCTTGCTGATCTCAACCCAAATGGAAAATACGGAAAATGGATATAAGCTGGGCTTTAAACGCAATTGACACCACCTTTTCAAACAGAAAATTGGGCCCAGGGGAGCCCAAATGTGGAGAGACCCATGGATTGGAACTCATGTGTCTGTGTGATTCGACTGAAGATGTAGAAAAACATCTACCTGTTTTGGCTTACGATCACAGGATTTCTGCCGATTGGGCTTTGGAGTTCTCCTGGTGTATCGAAAATTTAACTGGAAGAGCTAATCAAATGCGGACCCGGCGGAGCTGCTTCTCAATAATTCGACCAGATGGGGAGTGCATGAAATAGCGGCAAATGACCAACATGGAATTTACCATCTGCATGCACTGTAGAGAGATGGACTCTACCGGACATGTTCATCTGTGTTTAGAAGGGGAAACATCTGGAGTCGCTTCGTGCTCTCCAGGGAATGATATGAATTTAAAGCCAGTGAATGTTAATTTGAATTGTAAGCTCAGAATATGAGAACAGGGAAATCCTATACTCTGTCTGTGCAGATTCGGCCTTGATCGGCGCCCCTGGATAACTCACTCCTCCAGAGTTGAGATAAGCGGATGTGTCAGCTGGCTCTGCTAACCCAAACACCGCTGCTGTGCAATAAACAGAACTCTTCAGGGACAGCGTTCATGAACTATACCATCTATCGTTGCCTAGGAGACTATTTGTTGTACTCCAGTAACTGATACACTCAACACTGCACACACACTGACATCATCATCATACTGATATACACACACTGCTCTCCCTCTGCTGTGTGATTTGTCTACTAAATGTCTGCTAAATATGCATTGAAGGTTTTTTTGCCTGCAATCAAAATTTCGCTTACTCATTAAGCGTCAATGTGATAAAACATGTTTTTTTCTCTCGCCTACTGTGTCATATCCTCTCTCTTTTCTTTTTTTTTCCTTTCTTCTTTATGACTGGCGCCTAGCGGCTGCCCCGGCCTTGGATGCGCTCTGCAGAGCGTGCCCAAATGCCAAGTCACGTTTCGTTACCTTGTATTCATACATGTTGTAATGACAATAAAGTTGAATCTCAATCTCAATCTCAATCTTATGATGGACCGTTCAGAGTGTTAGAAACCGGGGAAAAGCATTTTTTACTCGATTTGGGAGACAGGAGGGAATTAGTCTGCATTAACAAACCCGCTTTTGTGTTAGCTGATGAACAAGTGCAGTTGGCCAGGGCCCCTCGCCGCACCAGGCCGCCGGGGAGACACTCTACTAAGCTTTTACAAGGATGTGCTAACGACTCTAATTCACAGATGCAAGAAGCGGCTACTGGAAGGTCGAAACCGGCTTACAGCAGATATGGCAGGCGATTGAAGCCCAAGCAGCCGGAAGTGTGATGTGTTGTGCTCTTTTTTGCTGTTCTGTGTATTATGTTATGATGCTATGCATATTGGGGTGCACTTTGTCCTTATTTAGATGTTTGGGGGGGTTATATGGCGCATATTTAAGGCGCATATATTGTATTCATATCCCCCGCATTCACCTAGTAGGAATGACGGTGCATATTCCAGAAGCTTCACGTCTTAAGGACCAAAGAGGACCTGACCCTGTGAGGACCTACGGGAGGTGTGAAGTTGGCCTTGCAGGAGATGTGAAGCTGGAGAGAATGCCCCAGCAGGAGCCCCAGACGCTAGAGGGTCAGAGGACAATGGAGACGCCAAGGAGCCTCGGGCGCTGGATGTTTGCCTAAGACTGTGGGTTGGGGGTGTGTGATTTGATGTGGGGGGATTTGTGTCTGGTGGGACTATAAGAGCTGTGTTGGATGATTGCTCTGCCTGTTTTCCTGAGATCCTGTTCTTGTTAGAGGATGTGACCTTGCAAAAAACCAACCCTGAGAAATAAACTCAGTCTTGTTTGTGAAAGTCATCCTCTACAGTTTTTTTTTTTTTGGTGGGGGGGTTAATTTAGCATTTTTCATCTCCTGCTTAACATTTAGATTTTCACTCATTTAAACCAAGACCAGAAAAACGTTATTGTGGTGGTACGGGTGGGGGATTCTCCACCCAGAGACGGCAGCTGGGGGAAAGAGGGAACAATGTGCTGAAGGAGGAAGTGTCACCATACTGTCTCAGATGGGACAGTAAGGACTACCCCCCCCCCCCCCCCCCCCGGGCGGGAGAGGAGAAACCACTAGAACTGCTGGAGGAGGAAAGGGTGTGAGAATGCGGTACTGGCGTTATGTTAATGTGCCACGCATGTCTTTGTTCCACACAATGATTATGGCTCAAGTAGGTTCATTTTGTCTTCTTTTAATTATTTACCTTTTGTTCTTATTAAAGACAAAAATAGAAAGGAGATGTTTTACCTTCTTTACATGTTTCGACTGTTCGCTGCAGCCTTCGTCAGAAGTATCAGCTGATTGCTGCGAGGTGTCATTTTATCAGCTGACTTTCGTAGGTGGGGCCAGCCCAGCAGACCTGTCAGATCCACCGAGCCGGCCCCGCTTTCTGCCGTCCGATGGTCTCTGGAGAATGTGGTCCCAGGTGTGGGAAAGCATAAAGACCCCCTTATCCTGGTTCATGCTATCTTTTCCCCGCTTCCTGATTTCTATGGCCTCCTTGATCCAGTGTTTGTGTCTGTTGCTCTCCGATCCAATAATTTTTGCATTGTCCCAGTCCATGATGTGATTATTTCTTTTGCTGTTCTGTCTTTTGTTTTGTGATCTTGTGAGTCATCCTTGTGTTTCCTTCTCACATTCCTTCTGGTGTTCTTTTTTCCTTGTGATGAATGATCTTCTGGTTTCTCCAATGTAGGTTTTGTTGCATGATCTACATGATATTTCATATATTACATTGCATTTTTTGTCTTCTATTTTGTCCTTGGGGTGTACTAATAACTGTCTTAATTTTTTGTGTGGTTTTACTGCTGTTTATTTTGTATTTTTTCATGATCCTTTGAATTGGTTCCATTATCCCTCAGATGTATGGTGTAGTTATGGTGTCCTTGTTTTTGATTTCGGCTTTTGTTCTGTGTCTTGTTTCCTGTTTGTTTTCTTTGTTTTAGACTTGCTGTTTCCCTTTGTTTATGGCCCATACTGGATATTGGCAGTGTATGAGTGCATGTTTTATATGGTTTTCTTCCTCCTGTCTTCTTGGTCTGTGATGATGGTGGCCCATTCATATAACGTCCTGACAATTGACAGTTTGTGTGCTGTGGGGTGTTCTGATGTCCATAGTAGGTATTGATCCGTGTGGGTTGATTTCCTGTAGACTGTGATTTTTATACTGCTGTCATTGTTATGGTGGATTTTCATGTCCAGAAAACTATGGTGCCATTTTCTTCCTCTTCGTGTGTGAATTTTATATTCCCAATGCTGTCCGTGCTATTCAGATGGTCAGTGAGTTCTTGTGTGTGTCCTTTCCTTATTTTCTCCAAAATGTCGTCCACATATCTCTTCCATAGGGTGGGTTTACATCGTATGGGTGCTGTGTTGATGGCTTTGTTTTCCAGATCCTCCATGAAAAAGCTGGTCATGATGGTTGATAGTGGGTCTCCCATTGCAAATCCTTCTTTTTGTCTGTAATTTTTTTTTTCTGTACTGAAAATAGGTGGATTTTGCAACAAATTGTAATATTTCAGATATGTCGTCAACTGTGAGATTGGTGCATCTTTTTAGGGTTCTGTCATTTCTGAGGTGTTCTTGCACTATGTGTAGTGTGAGATCAATAGGGGTCTTTGTGAAAAATGAAATGACATCATGTGAAATGAGGATCTCGTCTGATTCTATTTTCATATTTTTGAGTTCTTGTGCAGCTCTTTTGAGTTTTTACAGTGGTATTCTGATAGTCCAAGGAGGGGTTTGATGATTTCAACCAGGGCTTTTGATAAGTTGTATGTAACTGATCCGATACTGTCTATTATTGGCCGCAGTGGGATATCCTTCTTTTGTATTTTTGGGGTTCCATAGATCCGGGGGGTGATGCTGGCTGTGGGTATCAGGTGATACGTATGCGTCCTTTGTGATTTTTTTGCTTTCTAATAGGGGTTTAAGAAGGGCTTTTAGCATTTTTTTTCTTTTCTTTTGTGGGGTTTGTTTTAATGATTTCATATGTGCTGTTGTCTGCCAACATGGTTTCCATCTGTTTTTCATATGTTTCCGTGTCCATTACTACTGTTGTTCTGCCTTTATCTGATGGGAGGATTGTGATTGTTTTATCTTTCTTGAGTGAGTTTTATGCTTTTTCTTCTTCTTTTGTAATGCTGTTTTGTGGTAATTTGGCCGTTTTGAGGATTCCTGTGACTGCGTTCTGGAGTGTTGCCTTTTTCCCCTTGGTCCTGGATTTTTTTGCATGCGAGTTCTGTTGCGAGGATGTATTCTTCATGGGGTATTCTGGCTGGTGTGATGGCGAAATTCAGTCCTCTGCTCAGCACTGTTTTCTCCGTGTCCGTGAGTGTGTGTTTTGATAAGTTTTTGACCCACTTAGCGTTCGTTTCCATGTGTGTTTTTCTTTGTTCGTTCTTCCTTTCTGTGAGTTTTTTAGTTTCTTTAAATGGCGGTTTTTCGTTATAATGAATTCCTGTTTGTGTGCGTGTTTCCTGCGTTTCCTGGTCATTCGGGTAGTGTTCCTTGAAAATGTCCATTTTCTCCTTGATCTGGTTGTTGATTCTGTCCACTTTGTTTGCTGTCATTCTTATCCGTTCTTTGATCAAGTCTTTCTGTGCTTTATTGATAATTTTCTCTGCGTTTTTGGTTGGGATTGGATTTTTTATGTTGAGGCTTGCTGGTGTGACATTCTCATCTCTGCAAAGGAGATTAAATCTCAGGTGGTTTCTGTAGCGTGCCCATATTTTCTCCAATTTCTCCAGCCGGCAGAAGTCTTTGATGCAATTTTGTCCATAACTTCCACATAATAGCTCAAGTAGGTTCATTTTGTCTTCTTTTAATTATTTACCTTTTGTTCTTATTAAAGACAAAAATAGAAAGGAGATGTTTTTACCTTCTTTACATGTTTCGACTGTTCACTGCAGCCTTTGTCAGAAGTGTCAGCTGATAAAATGACACCTAGCAGCAATCAGCTGACACTTCTGAGGAAGGCTGCAGTGAACAGTCGAAACATGTAAAAAATGTAAAAACATCTCCTTTCTATTTTTGTCTTTAATAAGAACAAAAGGTACACAATGATTATGGTCGGGGTTCCTGGGTCTTCATGCATGGAATTAAAGATTATAAAAAGAGGATGCACAGAGACCCAGGAGCTTTTACTGTACTTGATGTTGGAAAAGGAATAAATTTCATGTGTCGTCTAGCTCGTTGCCTCGCCTGCTTCCTTTCTAGACATTGGTGACCCCAAGACGTGCCATGGAGAGCGAGCCGAGCACTGCCCCAGAGACCACCTGGAGGGACAGCACCAGCGCCGCGTGCCATGTCTCAGTCAAGCACCCAGACTTCTGGCTTCACAACCCGAATTCATGGTTCCTGCATATAGAAGCCCAGTTCACACTCTGCGGGATAACAGACGACACAAAATATTACTACATGGTTGTTGCGCTGGATGCACGTGCCACGCAACAGGTGACAAGCCTGCTCCAGGAGCCGCTGGCCCAGGAGAGATATTAAGTGCTCAAGACCCTTCTCCCCCGATCGCTCACTTAAGACGGCCGGCCAGCTCTAGGAAGAGTCCTGGTGGCTCTTAACTTCTTCCATTTAAGGATGATGGAGGCCACTGTGCTCAATGGGACCTTCAAAGCAGCAGAAATTTTTCTGTACCCTTCCCCAGATTTGTGCCTCGAGATAATCCTGTCTTGGAGGTCTACAGACAGTTCCTTTGACTTCATGCTTGGTTTGTGCTCTGACATGCACTGTCAACTGTGGGCCCTTATATAGACAGATGTGTGCCTTTCCAAATCATGTCCAATCAACTGAATTTACCACAGGTGGACTCCAATTAAGCTGTAGAAACATCTCAGGGATGATCAGTGGAAACAGGATGCACCTGAGCTCAATTTTGAACTCCATGGCAAAGGTTGTGAATACTTATGTACATGTGATTTCTTAGTTTTTTATTTTTAATAAATTTGCAAGAATCTCAAAAAAAAATATTCACATTGTCATTATGGGGTATTGTGTGTAGAATTTTGAGGGAAAAATGAATTTAATCCCTTTTGGAATAAGGCTGTATCATAACAAAATGTGGAAAAGGTAAAGTGCCGTGAATACTTTCTGGATGCACTGTAAAGGAATAATAGCTTTAAGTGTTAGTTTCTTTAATTCATGAAATGCAGTTCTTTAATACAGTTATACAGTTTTTAGATTCTACCAATAACTGCTTGCATATCTTTCTTTCCATCTATAGGTGAGTGTTATTTTTCCAGTCTAAGTTAAGAAGGAAGATAACTTGTCACAATGTTTTCACTGAGATCTAAGCTGAGTAATGCTGCTTACAGTATCTCACAAAAGTGAGTACACCCCTCACATTTTTGTAAATATTTTATTATATCTTTTCATGGAACAACAGTGAAGATATGACACTTTGATACAATGTAAAGTAGTCGGTGTACAGCTTGTATAGCAATGTAAATTTGCTGCCCTCTCAAAATAACTCAACACACAGCCATTAATGTCTAAACCGCTGGCAACAAAAGTGAATACACCCCTAAGTGAAAATATCCAAGTTGTGCCCAATTAGCCATTTTCCCTCCCCGGTGTCATGCGACTAATTAGTGTTACAAGGTCTCAGGTGTGAATGGGGAGCAGGTGTGTTAAATTTTTACTACTACTACATTACTACTTCTGGCGCCACACGAGTAGGCTGCCTCTTTGCAACAGCGGATCAATTTCTTCCTATTTCTATTTACTATCTCGCTTCTCTTGCTAATCTTTCTGATCCGGTGGCACCTTATACATCGGACGGACACACGGATCGCCCAAATGTCTCCTGAGCCGGCAGACGGAACCACTGTTTTTAGCAGGATACGTTACAGCAGAGACCAGCTGCTAGCACTTAACCGGACCAAGATGCTAGCGCAAGACTTCGACATTCCGGGTGAAATAAGACAGAAACAACGTGGATGCCGTGCTGGAGCAAGACGGTGGGCGAGAAATATAAGGTACAGACCCGTCCTTCCATCTGTCATTATGGGAACATTCGATCACTACTCAATAAGACCGACGAGCTAGCGGCCATCTCCCGCTACGAGAGCGTCTTCAGAGAGAGTAGCGTGATGTTGTTTACTGAGACGTGGCTAAGAGAACTAGCAACAGATGCTAACATCGAACTGGAGGGTTTCCACGCAATACGGGCAGACCGGACACCAGACAGTGGGAAGGCAAGGGGCAGAGGAGTGATAATGAATATCAATAACAGCTGGTGCAGACCGGGACATATCACGGTTAAACAACATCACTGCAGCAAAGACATTGAGTTGCTAGCTGTTAGCATGTGGCCTACCTATCTGCCGAGGGAATACTCACACGTGATCTGCATTGCTATTTATGCAAATCCGACAGCGAACGCGGGGACAGCGCGTGACGTCATTCACTCAGTAACTGGCAGGCTGCTGACAGAACACCCAGATCCTCTTCTCCTCTGGTGATTTCAACCATATTTCACTGTCCCCCATTCTGCCCACATTCACCCAGTATGTCACATGCCACACTAGAGACAATAAAATACTGGACTTATTCTATGCTAACACTAAGGAGGTGTACACCTCATCACCACTCCCCCCACTCGGGAGATCGGATCACAACTTGGTTCATCTCCTGCTGGTGTACAAACCCCTAGAACACAGACAACCTCCGGTCATGCGCACGGTGAAGATATGGTCGGAGGAGGCAATGGATGCTTTAAAGGACTGTCTTGAAACCACTGCCTGGGAGCAGCTCTGCGATCCACATGGTGAGGACATTGATGGCCTCACTCACACCATCACGGACTACATCAGCTTCTGTGTGGACAATACCGTACCCACCAAGACAATACGGTGTTGCTCGAACAACAAACCCTGGATCAACCCTGAGATTAAAACACTTCTGAGAGAGAAGAAGAGGATCTTCAGGTCGGAGAACAGGGAGATGCTGAAGTCCGTATGGAGGGAGCTGAGGAGGAAGATCAGAGAAGGCAAGGACAGCTTCAGGAAGAAGATGGAGGACAAGCTGCAACTGAGCGACATCAGCGGGGTCTGGAGAAACCTTAAAACCATCTCTGGGCTCCAGAATACCTCCTCCCAGGCCACGGGGGGCAGGGAGTGGGCGAACAATCTGAACCTGTTTTTTAATAGGTTTGACCAGCCGCCCTCCCCCCCCCCCGACTGCACACCAACCACTGCTGCCTCTAAAGTCATCGAGACCTGCTGTCCACACCCCACTCCACCAACACCCCCCCACTCCCAGCACACAGCCCCCCAACCTGACCCTCACTAAGACCCAGGTGAGGACGGAGCTGAGGAAGATCAAGGCAAGGAAGGCCTCGGGACCGGACGGCATCAGCGAGAAGCTCCTCAAGTCCTGCGCAGACCAGCTGTGTGGGATTGTGGAGCACATCTTCAACCTGAGCCTGAAGCTGGGGAGGGTACCACAGTTGTGGAAAACATCTTGTGTAGTACCTGTACCAAAGACTTCCCACCCCAAAGACCTGAACAGCTACAGACCAGTGGCCCTGACGTCTCACATGATGAAGACCCTGGAGAGACTGCTCCCTGCTCGCCTCCGTCCCCTGGTGGGGCCAGCGATGGATCCACTCCAGTTCGCCTACCATTGGGGTGGAGGATGCAGCGATCTTCCTCCTTCACCGTTCCCTATCCCACCTGGAGAAGCCCGGGAATGCGATGAGGATCATGCTCTTTGATTTCTCCAGTGCTTTCAACACCATCCAACCGATGATCCTGAAGGATAAGCTGCTGTGCGCAGGGGTGGACCAGCACCTGTCATCATGGATCCTGGACTACCTCACTAACGGGCCACAATTTGTGAGAACCCGGGATTGTGTGTCCGACACGATCATCGGTAGCATGGGGGCCCCCCAGGGAATGGTTTTGGCTCCCTTCCTGTTCACCCTTTATACTGCGGACTTCTCACACAACACAACACACTGCCATCTACAGAAGTTCTCTGACGACTCTGCGATCGTCGGCCTCATCTCCAACGGAGATGAAGCTGAGTACAGAGGACTTATCCAGGACTTCGTGGACTGCTGCCATCGGAACTGCCTCCAGATCAACATGAGGAAAACTAAGGAGCTGGTGGTGGACTGCCACAGGCAAGGACAACCCCTCACAGCACCAGTGAACATCCAGGGAACAGACATTGAGATGGTGACATCCTACAAGTACCTGGGTGTTCATCTGAACAATAAACTAGACTGGTCACACAATACTACAAGAAGGGACAGCGCAGGCTGTTCCTACTGAGGAGGCTCAGGTCTTTTGGTGTGCAAGGGGTGCTCTTGAAGACATTCTCCGACACGGTGGTGGCATCAGCCATCACTTTTGGAGTGGTCTGCTGGGGCAACGGCATTACAGCAGCCGATAGGAAGAGACTGAACAAATTAATCAAGAAAGTTAGCTCTGTCCTGGGGCAGCGCCTTGACCCAGTGGAGGAGATAGGAGAGAGAAGGATGGTGGCTAAACTGTCATCTCTGCTGGAGTCCGAGTCCCACCCTATGCAGGACATACTGAACGCACTGAGGAGCTCATTTAGCAGCAGACTACATCATCCTAGATGCGCGACCGAGAGGTTTCGCAGGTCCTTCCTACCTACGGCTGTCAGACTGTATAACCTAAGCAGGGCTGCTCGCAGAGATAGCAAAAAAGACACGATGACCTAATAGTATTGAATGCAAAAGACGCAACAGACATGCACAAATGGTCCCCTCCAGTATACAACTAGGACAATATCAGTCGCTATGGAGGGTGACAATATGTATGGGTACATATTCATACCTTGTAGGATAACTAAATAGACGGTATACTGTTTAGTCCATCTAGCTACAATGCTCCGCACTGTGTATATATATTTATATATTGATGTGTACATGTGTATATTCACTGCTCTTATTTTCTTATCTTCTAAATATTGCTCTGAGTGTTGCTATCCCTGTGCTGTTGCAATCCTGGAATTTCCCCATTGTGGGACTAATAAAGGCTTATCTTATCTCAAATTTGGTGTTATCGCTCTCACACGCTCTCATACTGGTCACTGGAAGTTCAACATGGCACCTCATGGCAACGAACACTCTGAGGACCTGAAAAAAAGAATTGTTGCTCTTCATAAAGATGGCCTAGGCTATAAGAAGATTGCCAACAACCTGAAACTGAGCTGCAGCACGGTGGCCAAGACCATACAGCGGTTTAACAGGACAGGTTCCACTTAGAACAGGCCTAGTCATGGTCCACCAAAGAAGTTGAGTGCACATGCTCAGCGTCATATCCAGAGGTTGTCTTTTGAAAATAGATGTATGAATGCAGCCAGCATTGCTGCAGAGGTTGAAGGGGTGGGGGATCAGCCTGTCAGTGCTCAGACCATATGCCGCACACTGCATTAAATTGGTCTGCATGGCTGTCGTCCCAGAAGGAAGCCCCTTTTAAAGATGATGCACAAGAAAGCCCGCAAACAGTTTGCTGAAGACAAGCAGACTAAGGACATGGATTACTGGAACCATGTCCTGTGGTCTGATGAGACCAAGATAAACTTATCTGGTTCAGTTGGTGTCAAGCGTGTGTAGCGGCAACCAGGTGAGGAGTACTAAGACAAGTGTGTCTTGCCTACAGTCAAACACGGGGTGGGAGTGTCGTGGTTTGGGGCTGCATGAGTGCTGCTGGCACTGGGGAGCTACAGTTCATTGAGGGAACCATGAATGCCAGCATGTACTGTGACATACTGAAGCAGAGCACAATCCCCTCCCTTTGGAAACTAGGCCGCAGGGCAGTATTCCAACATGATAACCACCCCAAACACAACTCCAAGACAACCACTGCCTTGCTAAAGAAACTGGGGGTAAAGGTGATGGACTGGCCAAGCATGTCTCCAGATCTAAACCCTATTGAGCATCTGTGGGGCATCCTCAAGAGCACAAGGTCTCTAACATCCACCAGCTCCGTGATGTTGTCATGGAGGAGTGGAAGAGGATTCCAGTGGCAACCCGTGAAGCTCTAGTAAACTCCATGCCCAAGAGAGTTAAGGCAGTGCTGGAAAGTAATGGTGGCCACACAAAATATTAAAACTTTGGGCACAATTTGGACATTTTCACTTAGGGGTGTACTCATTTTTGTTGCCAGCGGTTTAGACATTAATGGATGTGTGTTCAGTAATTTTGAGGGGACAGCAAATTTGCACTGTTATACAAGCTGTACACTGACTACTTTACATTGTATCAAAGTGTCATATCTTCAGTGTTGTTCCATGAAAAGATATAATAAAATATTTACAAAAATGTGAGGGGTGTACTCACTTTTTTGAGATACTGTAGCTGTTTGTGCCAAATTCCCACTGACCTCAAACATGGCCACCACAGGTTGCATTATGTCACCAGGATCCCCTAGTGAAGTATCAGACTTCATAAAAACACTTTCACTGGATCACTGATACTGATCCTCTGCCTCACCCTGACGTTCCAGTGGTCCAGTTCTGGAATGCAGCTTAGACAGTAACTGAAGCCAGAACAAATAGAGGAGCTAAAAATACCATTAGTGGACAGGCTGTCTGCTGTGGAACTGAGATGAGTCTCATGGGAGGATCTTTACATAGTCAGGGAGTAAAGGGATGGATAACTTGGGAGAGAGATGGTGCAACAACTAGAACTAAAACCAACAGTTTGTCTTGGCTTACGGGGAAAAAAGAGTAGAATTAGAATCATCACCTTCCACTGTCTTTCACATTGTATCTGGAGGTGATGAGCTTTGGTCTCGGCAACAGGCCCCCAGCAGCAGCTGGCAGCCCTGGACCCAGTGCCGGCAGCAGCAGCGCCATTGTGGAGAACCTGGAGAAGCAGCTGATCTGCCCTGTATGCCTGGAGATGTTCTCCAAACCTGTGGTGATCCTCCCCTGCCAGCATAACCTCTGCCGCAAGTGTGCTAGCGACGTCTTCCAAGAGGTGAGATGGATGGAGCACGAGCAGAGGAGAAGATTGTTTTTAAATGGTATCAAATAGTGGTAGTTTATACTGACTTGGTATGTTGAGGCTAATCCTTTGCATTTATTCTCTATTACTACTTTAAGTGCTCCTGTCATAATTAGGTCATTATATTGATATCATTAGTCAAAAACCCCAAGCAGTTTATAATGTAAGGGTACTGGTGAGTTCCTTTTCTTGGAGCAGATCAGATTTTGGATGTAAAGGTGGTTTTTCACTTCTGCATCACTATGCTGAATAAGAATTTAACTGGAATCCATATGAATGTGACAAATTTACAAGAAAAAGTAACACATTTTTGAGAAAAGGTCATTCTGATTCTCCTTCCAAAAATGTTGAGGGTGAGCTTACAGCTTGGGGCCCCCCAGTGGCTGAGGAGCCCCACTCCATTTATGTACTTTGCTTTATAGCCAGAAACTCCCCTGCATCCTCATTTCATCAGCTGGTTTTCAACCTCAGACACAAAAAGACCCCCCCCCCAATTTTTTTTTTTTCTGTCTTTAGTCCTCCACCCCTCTGTGGCAGCCCCGTGGCTCATCTAACGTGGCTTCCACCGGCGGCCGTTTCCGCTGTCCGTCGTGCCGCCATGAGGTGGTGCTGGACCGCCATGGAGTGTACAGCCTGCAGAGGAACCTGCTGGTGGAGAACATCATTGACATTTACAGACAACAGGAGTCCTCCGGGTGAGTTAGGGATAGGGATGAGGGTGAAGTTTAAAGATGGATGTTAATTTTTAAGTCGGAAAGGTGAAACCAAGGAGAAAGAACATTTGGTATGCATTTGGTCTGTTTGATTATCTCACTGAACACGTTAATAGCAACACACCAAACATTAGGTTTATGTAGGTCTTTCTGAACAAGCGGCTGGCTGGTTTTCAAATAATCTTTCTGAAAGAACTCAGCTCAAAGTGTCAAATATGACAACCACTGTTCAGATGTTCTTCCAGTCATAAGGGGTGTGCCGCAGGGCTCTATTCTGGGGCCAGTCTTATTCAGTGGATATAAATAATGTGGGCTTGATTTAACTGATGCCAATTTTCAGTTTTATGTTGATGATGCTACTTATTCTTTTGCACCTTGAGCTTGAGCTGGAACTCTCAGTGCAAACTAAACCAAACAATGGGATTTTTCCTCTTTAAATAATGCTGAAATAAATAAATTACAGCTAGTTGGTATTAATTGTATTTATGTCATTATATCTCATTGACTGTTCAGAAGTCCAGAAAAAGTTATTCAGATCTAAATCATTAAGTCAAAAAACTTGAAATGTTGCCCTGCCTGCAATCAGTATTGAATATAAGAAAGTTTATTTTTCTGAAATGTATTGCAAATAAAATCCTTAACCTTTTCCAAATATTAATTTATTGAGATGCACTTATATTATTATTCAAGGTTTTTTTCTCAGAAGATTGTACTTTTGTGAATAGTCTTATTGCAGGATACCTTTACTTGAGTGCATTTTTGAGGAAACAAAAATCACCTTTATGCTTAAGTACATTAAGTAGTAGGGTTGCACTCTTTGGGCTACTTTTGAGTTCACTGATTTAAAAAATGTTTGGATTGTGGAGAATGTGGAAATGACGAGGCTGAGTTTATCTCACGAGTCAGGTTTATTTCATTCTCCAACATCATCAAAAACAGAAAAGAGAAAGAATCCCCCAACATCTGTCCCTTTTATACCCCAGGACATCAAAGCACACAGTCACATTGTCTTTTAATCCCAAGTCACAATGCGTCTTCTTCCAGGTCTTCTCACCTCCACCTAAAGTCACTGGTGGTCAGGAAATCCCTCAAGGTCATCTCTTTGCATACAAAAGGCCACATTTCACATCCTCCTAGGAGGTTCAGTCCTTTTGTTCCTCTGAGACGTGAAGCATACAATAAGCATACAGTAATACACATGTGAAGCATATGAAACCCACATATGTGTCCCACATGACCCCCTCCCCAAACGCCTAAGATGGAACAACGTAATAACAGTTTGCATGTCATAATAAAATCACTACACATCAGTCCACATGCTGCTTGGGCCGCAGTCTTCTCCCGTATCTGCTGTAAGCAGGTTTCGCCACCTCCGTGGCGCCCTCCTGCTGGGGAGCTGCTGTCTGAGGATGAGAACTGTTAGTCAATCTCTGTGGGTGTTCTGGGGAATGCTCTCTAGGGGGTCTGCTGCGCCGAGGAGCCTTAGCCAACTGCACACCTTCGTCAGTCACCACAAAAGCGGATTTGAGCCTGTTTATGCCAATCATTTCTTTTCTGCCCCCCAAATCTAGCAAAAAATGCTTATCCCCTGTTTCCAGCACTCTATATGGTCCATCATAAGGAGGTCGTAACGGTGGGCGATGGGCGTCATGTCTGACAAAAACAAACTCCGCATTTTTTAAAGCCTTAGGCACAAAAACGCGCGGAAAACTGTGGTGAACGAGGCCAGGTAGCGTGCTCGAGTCCGTGCTACTCTGTAACCGCTGAGCTGGGGAGCACTCTGGCGCCGGATTATCTGGGAGAAATTCCCCGGGCAGCCGAAGTGGCTGTGCGAAAACTGGCTCAGCTGGGGAGGCTTCTAAATCCTCTTTAGGTGCAGAACGCAGCCCCAATAAAATCCATGGTAACCTGTCCACCCAATTTGCATCCGTAAGCAACGCTCTGAGGGCCGCCTTCAATGACCTGTGAAAACGTTCGCATAACCCGTTAGCCTGCGGATTGTACGCGGTCGTGCGGTGGATCGTTGCCCCCAGGCTGCGGGCCATCGCTGACCAAAGTTCGGAAACAAATTGAGGGCCTCTGTCGGACCTAATGTCCGACGGGACTCCAAAACGCGCTACCCATGCCGTTAAAAACGCGCGTGCCACCTCCTCGGCTGTGGTTGATGACAGTGGGACCACTTCCGGCCAGCGCGTGGTGCGGTCAACCATTGTCAGAAGATGTGTGCACCCCTGTGAGGGCGGGAGGGGGCCTACGAGGTCCACGTGAACATGATCAAACCTCTTAGCCGGAATGTGAAACGGCTCCAAGGGAGCTCTCGTGTGTCTGTGTACCTTGGCTCGTTGACAAGCCATGCAGGCTGCCACCCACTCTCTAACTTGTTTGCGCAGGCTCGGCCATACAAATTTCTCACCCACCATTTTGACCGACGCGCGCACAGACCGACGTGCGCCAGAGAATGGATCGAGTCAAAAACACGGCGGCGCCACGCGGCCGGTACCACAGGACACGGTCGCCCAGTGGAGACATTGCAGATTAGGGGGTATACCGTCTTGCAGCACCCTGTTCTCCAGCCTTAACCCTGTTGGTCCAGACTGGAGCGCGTGCACGTCCGCGTCGCTAACCTGATCCGCGGCTATGGCTGCATAATCTATCCCTACGCGGACTGGGGCCGCGCGCACTTCTGCGTCGCTAACCCGATCCGCGGCCATGGCTGCAAAATCTACCCCTACGTGGGCTGGTGCCGCCACGGCGCGTGAGAGGCAGTCTGCCACTACATTAAGTTTACCCGCCACATGTTGGATATCGGTAATAAACTCCGAGATCGCGGCCAGCTGCCTCTGCTGCCGGCCTGACCAAGGTTCTGAAATCTTGGCCATCGTGAAAGTCAGCAGCTTGTGGTCAACGAACGCGGTGAAACGGCGTCCCTCCAGCCAGAACTGGAAGTGGCGAATGGCCAAGTGGAGAGCTAACAACTCCCTGTCGAATGCGCTGTATTTTCGTTCACTATCGCGCAAGGTCCTGCTGAAAAAGGCGAGCGGTTGCCAGGCTCCGGCTACATACTGTTCCACGACCGCCCCTATGGCCACATCTGACGCGTCAGTAGTGAGCGCCATGCGGGCCGTTGGGACTGGATGTGCTAACAGCGCAGCGTTTGCCAGGGCTGTTTTGACTTCAGAGAATGCGCGCTCTCGCTCCGGAGACCATTCGATTTTATTTGTGGGTTTTTGTTTTTTTAGTGCAGCATACAATGGTTGCATGAGCTGCGCTGCGCGGGGGAGGAAACAGTTATAAAAATTCACCATTTCCAAAAACTCCTGTAACGCTTTGACCGTTTGTGGCTGGGGAAAATTTTTTACTGCGCGCACTTTGTCAGGAAGAGGAACCGCTCCTTCTGGAGAGACGTGATGCCCCAAAAAATCAATCTGTGTCACCCCGAACTGACACTTCGCTGGGTTGATTATTAACCCGTGCTCTGCCAACCTCCGGAAAACTGCCGTGAGGTGGTTTTCGTGTTCGTCTTCGGACGCGCTGGCTACCAATATGTCGTCCAGGTAGACGAACACGAAGGGGAGATCGCGCAACACCACGTCCATCATGCATTGGAACGTCTGGGCCGCACCTTTAAGCCCAAACGGCATGCACAAAAACTCGAATAGCCCGAACGGAGTTATTACCGCTGTTTTGAGTATGTCCTCAGCGCGCACTGGGACCTGGTGGTAACCGCGTACCAAGTCTATCTTAGAAAAAACGCGCGCCCCCGCCAAATGAACTGAAAAATCTTGGATGTGCGGGATCGGGTAGCGGTCGTGCGCTGTAGCGTTGTTCAACCTGCGGAAATCACCGCGAGGTCGCCACGAGCCATCAGCTTTCGGGACCATGTGAAGCGGTGAAGCCCATGGGCTTTTCGACCGCCTGATGATGCCCAACTTTTCCAGGTTGGTGAACTCCTTGCGCGCTATGGTCAGTTTAGCTGAATCCAAGCGCCGAGCTTTTGCAAAAACGGGCGGTCCGGTGGTAGTAATAAAATGTTCCACCCCGTGTTTAGCCACGGTCGCCGAAAATGTTGGGACCGTGAGTGCTGGGAACTGAGTGAGGAGTGTGTGGAACTTACCACTTGCAGCTGTGACATTGGCTTGTGCTGTTGGTGGGGCCACTCGAGCTGTACAGGGAATAGAATAAAAAGAGAGTGCATTAACCAGGCGTCTGTTAGCAAGATCAACCAACAAACCATGTGAGCACAAAAAAATCAGCTCCTAACATGTTGAAATTGACTGCAGCTATGACGAAAGTCCACTCGAATGTACGGCCGTGTAAAGACAGAAGCAGAGTCGTCTCACCGAAGGTCTTAATCGCCGAGCCGTTCGCTGCTGACACCCCGGGACCACTGGAAGGCGCCAGCCTGTCAGCGGAGGAAGGTGTGATGAAACTCAGCTGGGAGCCTGTGTCCACGAGGAAATGCCTCCCCGAGCGCGCATCCCTCAAGTAGAGCAGCTTGTTCTCCTCTCCGAGGGCCGCAGCTGCTACCGACCCCCGGTCTTGGCGTTTCCCGAGCGCTTGAAATGGCACGGTGGTATACATTTGCGTGCCCTCTCTGCGAAGTGGCGATGGTAGAAACAAAGGACGTCGTCTGCTTTGTGTTTCCTGGCCCCTGCCGCCGCCGTCGTCGGTGAGTCTGGTACTGCAGCCTCTGGCCCCCTGCCATCTCCGGACATTGCGCCGAGCTCCGCTGCCGCGGCCATGGCCGCGCGCCGTTTATTGGCGTTGACGAGTCGCTGCGCCTCCTGGCCCAGCTCGCGGTAGTCTCGTCGGGCCAACAGTGGTGAACTGGCCAGGGTCACTCTCACCGCTGATGGTAGGGTCCTGAGGAAAAGGTGGGTGAAGATGAAGTGATCATCGTCAGAGTCTTTCAACCTCAACAGCTTCTCCATCAGGTCCGCAGGCCTGTCGCTTTCAAATCCAGTCAGCGCCAGGAGCTCCTCTGCTCGCTCCTCCACCGAGGGGGTGAAGTAACGGATGAGTGCAGCCTTCAACGCGCTGTACTTGTCGCTGTCCGGTGGCTAGTTGATCAGGCTCTCCAACTGCTGGGCTGTGTGGTTGTCCAGCTTTGCAACCACATGGTAGAACTTTGTGTCGTCTACCAAAATCCTCCGGAGGTTGAACTGCGCCTTGACCGCGTTAAACCAGGAGCGCGGATTGTTCTGCCAGAAGTCTGGTAGCTGAACTGTGGCTGCATTCGTTTGGCTGGCTCCTGACGAGTCTGGCTCAGGAGAATTTCCTCCAGTCATGATACGTCTTAGGGTCACCAGTGTGGAGAATGTGGAAATGACGAGGCTGAGTTTATCTCACGAGTCAGGTTTATTTCATTCTCCAACATCATCAAAAACAGAAAAGAGAAAGAATCCCCCAACATCTGTCCCTTTTATACCCCAGGACATCAAAGCACACAGTCACATTGTCTTTTAATCCCAAGTCACAATGTGTCTTCTTCCAGGTCTTCTCACCTCCACCTAAAGTCACTGGTGGTCAGGAAATCCCTCAAGGTCATCTCTTTGCATACAAAAGGCCACATTTCACATCCTCCTGTTATCTCCTAGGAGGTTCAGTCCTTTTGTTCCTCTGAGACATGAAGCATACAATAAGCATACAGTAATATACATGTGAAGCATATGAAACCCACATATGTGTCCCACAGGATAAGTTTTTACTGTATTAATTTGTTCCAACCAGAAATAACTGTATCTTTATTTATTTTAGTGAATTTGTCATTTCACTGACAGTTGTTTCCTGTTCTTTTATTCTGGGTCACTTGCAAAGTAATGAGAAAATGTTACTAATTCATGAATATGCAAATACACATGAAAAAAAAATGTTAGAATTTTCACCAGAAGATGTTGCAAGATCATGAGTAAAAATAATCAGTTTACAACAATGTTATCTGAAATGTAAGAGAGAAACTTCAGAAATGTGTTAGATTATAGTGGGTCAAGAAACAAGAAAAAGTCAAAATTGACAAAAAATTGTGAGAAAAAATTACATTTATGAGTAAAAGGCTGCAAATTTGCATGTAACAAGTTGTGAATTTATGAAAATGGGAAATTCATGAGAAATTTTTCACAAATTGCTGACTTTGCGTAGTCACTACTGGAGAAACTTTTTTAGTAGATGCTCTTTTATTCTTACTCGAGTAATTATTATGATGGCTACATTTAGCTGTATTTAGTTCATGTTTCTTTTGAATACTCTACAAATCTCTGTTGTTATTTAATGGAAATTAGTGCAGTCTAATGGAACAGCTATGTCACAAGGTTAAATAATTTATTTTAGCCTAATTTATTTCAGTGTATCATAATGGTGCACTTTCTTATAGTAATGCGAGACCACAGACAGAGGGCAGTGTTAAATTTAGCGAAGTTAACAGACTGTTGTTACAGTGTAAATGTACATGCAGTATTTATGCACATTCCTACTGTGTGTAGTGGTCTTGCTTTGCTGGTTATAGTAGGGTGACATGCTGTGTGCGACATGGAAACATGCTGCAAAGGTGAAGAATGCCAGGTGTGGGGGGGGGTCATAACGTGTGTTGATGCATATTAGAAGACTGCGTTTAGGAACTTAGTCTTTTGCATTGGTCCCAGGTTGGGTTAGAGATAACAGTAAAAAAAGCAAAAAACAACAACAACACTTTTCATCACCTGTGTTTCTGGACTTTTCTCTCCACTTTGCTGCTGCACACAGCTGTAGAGAGGATCTGCTTTTTAAAAAATTCTTTAACATGACTTTTCACACCAAGATTAAATTCACAAAAAGTTCACAAGTTTGTCACAGGGCCAAAATGGAGAGACAGACAACCATTCACTCACACATTCACTCCTACCGAAATTTAGAATCGCCATTTAGCTCCAGTTCAAATGTGCATGCACAGTAGCAAAAACATCGAGTGGCAGTTTTAGCTTTTATGCTTCTTCTTCCTGGCACAACTTCGTGAATGCAGATCAGGAGTAGGTCTGTCCACATACAGTATATCCCGTTCAATGTGGGTTCACATGCAGCTAGTGAGTCCTATGCAAGGCAGGCAGATTTTGTTTGCAGGTTCCTCTCTGGATTGTCTCTCTTCCAGCAGCCAGTTTGGACCACTGGTGGTGGTCGAGATGACAGATTTTGACTAAATTCTTCAGGGAGTCTGTAAATCTCTTATAGTTCATACTGTATGTACAGTGGGGCAAAAAAGTATTTAGTCAGCCACCAATTGTGCAAGTTCTCCCACTTAAAAGATAAGAGAGGTCTCCAATTTTCATCATAGGTACTGTATACCTCAACTATGAGAGACAAAATGAGAAAAAAAAATCCAGAAAATCACATGGTCTGATTTTTAAAGAATTTATTTGCAAATTATGGTGGAAAATAAATATTTGGTCAATAACAAAAGTTTATCTCAGTACTTTGTTATATACCCTTTGTTGGCAATGACAGAGGTCAAACGTTTTCTGTAAGTCTTCACAAGGTTTTCACACACTGTTGCTGGTATTTTGGCCCATTCCTCCATGCAGATCTCCTCTAGAGCAGTGATGTTTTGGGGCTGTCGCTGGGCAACACGGACTTTCAACTCCCTCCAAAGATTTTCTATGGGGTTGAGATCTGGAGACTGGCTAGGCCACTCCAGGACCTTGAAATGCTTCTTACGAAGCCACTCCTTCGTTGCCCAGGCGGTGTGTTTGGGATCATTGTCATGCTGAAAGACCCAGCCACGTTTCATCTTCAATGCCCTTGCTGATGGAAGGAGGTTTTCACTCAAAATCTCACGATACATGGCCCCATTCATTCTTTCCTTTACATGGCTCAGTCGTCCTGGTCCCTTTGCAGAAAAACAGCCCCAAAGCATGATGTTTCCATCCCCATGCTTCACAGTAGGTATGGTGTTCTTTCTCCTCCAAACACGACAAGTTGAGTTTTTACAATAAAGTTCTATTTTGGTTTCATCTGACCATATGACATTCTCCCAGTCCTCTTCTGGATAATCCAAATGCTCTCTAGCAAACTTCAGACGGGCCTGGACATGTACTGGCTTAAGCAGGGGGACACGTCTGGCACTGCAGGATTTGAGTCCTTGGCGGCATAGTGTGTTACTGATGGTAGTCTTTGTTACTTTGGTCCCAGCTCTCTGCAGGTCATTCACTAGGTCCCCCCGTGTGGTTCTGGGATTTTTGCTCACCGTTCTCATGATCATTTTAACCCCATGGGGTGAGATCTTGTGTGGAGCCCCAGATCGAGGGAGATTATCAGTGGTCTTGTATGTCTTCCATTTTCTAATAATTGTTCCCACAGTTGATTTCTTCACACCAAGCTTCTTACCTATTGCAGATTCAGTCTTCCCAGCCTGGTGCAGGTCTACAATTTTGTTTCTGGTGTCCTTTGACAGCTCTTTGGTCTTGGCCATATTGGAGTTTGGAGTCTGACTGTTTGAGGTTGTGGACAGGTGTCTTTTATACTGATAACGAGGTCAAACAGGTGCCATTAATACAGGTAACGAGTGGAGGACAGAGGAGCCTCTTAAAGAAGAAGTTACAGGTCTATGAGAGCCAGAAATCTTGCTTGTTTGTAGGTGACCAAATACTTATTTTCCACCATAATTTGCAAATAAATTCTTTAAAAATCCTTCAATGTGATTTTCTGGATTTTTTTTTTTTCTCATTTTGTCTCTCATAGTTGAGGTATACCTATGATGAAAATTGGAGACCTCTCATCTTTTAAGTGGGAGAACTTGCACAATTGGTAGCTGACTAAATACTTTTTTTCCCCCACTGTAAACCATAAAAATCCCACATAACCTTCAGTCACAACAGTGGAACTGTCCTCTACTGCAGTAGAGGACCCATTGATAGGATAGTGGCAGCCTTATGGTTAGGGATGTGGACTGGTGACCGGAGGGTTGGCAGTTCATTCTCTGGACTGGCAGGATCAGATCTGGGTGGGACAGATAACATAGCCGTGTTTGCTCCACCCTCCTTAAGGAGGGTGGAGTGGTCCTTAACCAAGGACTGTGGTTAAGGACCACAGTCCTTAACCCCACTGTGGTGCCCTTGAGCAAGGCCCTTAACCCCAACTGCTCCAGTGGAGCTGCTCAGTGGCCACAGGTCAATCTGTGGTTGTGCCGGGCAGCTTCTAGGTGTGAATGTGAACAGGGCATCCTTGGAAAAGAGAGGTCCCTTCTCAGTGGACATTCCCTGTATAAATAAAGATAAAATAAAAAACAGGGATTAAAGTTCTCTGTCGTTGCAACGGATTTCCGTCAGTTAGAAGAACGAGAAGAAAAAACAATAAAAAGCCTCATGTTCTAAGGTTATTTATTTTGGGGTTGTTTTTTTTTTAGAATCTACAGATAAGTTATTTTTGCCTTCAGCCTCTCTGTAGCCCTGTGGTAAGAGCTGCAACTAATGCCTATTTTTGTTGCAGATTAATCTGCTGATTCTTTTAAATTATTTGACTTATCATTTGATCTGTATTTTTTTTAAGTCAAAAATGCCCATCATAATATCCCAGGGCTCAAGGTCATCAACTGTGTTGGTTTGTCAAACAAAAATCACAAAACTAAAAATTTTTCAACTTGTAATGCAAAAACAAGAAAAGTGTCAAATTTTATCATTTAGGAAGCTGAAACAATATTTTTAGATTTTTTTTTTCTGGAAAAAGGTGCATTAACAAATAATTATCAGAGATGCTGTTGATAAATTTTGTCGACTGACCAGATGATTTATCAGCTAGTCATTACAGCACTATGAGCAAGTACTTCTTTGGCTGTTTGGAGATGGTGGCGCTGGAGGAGAAACACAGCTGACAGGGAACTGGTCTTTGACACTAGACTGGGGGATGTAATTTGGTCTGGGCAAAAAAATTTCCAGTCAAAAGAATTTTTTTTCCCCATTAATCCCTGCACATCAGACATCAAGATGTCGAGTATTTTCCCCCAACAAACATACTGCATCTGGAATCAGATATTGGTCAACCATTTCCCCTTCAGGTCACAAATAGCTGATGAAATGCATAAGAACAAGACAGATGAAATGATTGAAAATGCGTATACAAAAAAACCCTCTTTAGCACATCTGGCTCTGATTTATAACTACACACCTCCCACATGTGATATAAAAGTCATCTTCTGTGTATATTTATCACTTGAAATGAGTCAGTGGTAAAAATAAAGAGATGCTGGCTTCCCATTAGCGGCAGCAGGAAGGAGTCCCCTCTTTATCTGCGTGGGCTAGAATAGATGATAATGATGACGGCTGTTCACGCCATGGTTTACAAATGTTTTGTAACTTGTGGTTTTCTCGTTGTTTTGTCACGGGTGGAGGAATTATTGTTACTTAATCATCGTTTCTGTCAGGGACGCCTGCGTCAGAACACAAAGGGACATTCAGTTTATTGCATAAAAACTGGCTTTACTAGATTGACTGTGCTTTTTGGGACGCTGCAGAGTGCCAGAGTTATTCATGTCCATGTAGGGTTTTAATTTAAACCTCTAGTGGTGATTAATCTGGGAGGAAAATGATGGACTCTCACGCAATAAAAAAAGGAAAATGTCCTTTAGTAGAGTGTAACAAAGTGCCTATGCTATAAGCGTGCAGTGAAAATGCCATCCCAGCCAAAGTCTTTATGCAGTTCCTCCATCATCCACTGACGTCAAAAAAACGTCAGCAATAACCAAAGTAATCTGAGACGGTTCAACAATTCACACAACGGTGCCAAGAGTACTGCATGCTACACCACTGCTGTGTGGAAATGAGCTTAAAAAATTGGCAAAGTTTTCTGCAAGTCTCATTTAACAGAAAAAAGATGTAAAAAAAGAAGTAATGAAACTAATATCACGGTGCTAGTTTATGTCGTGTTTACAATAGTCAGGGCCACTTTTTGGAGGTCACATGCAAGATTGTTTTTGGATGCCAGTGTTTTTGGAATAGGGAAGGGTTCAGATCCTTTAAGATGGAAAAGTAAAATCTCTTTCCTTTTTTTAACAGAAATATTGAAAATAATCTTAGATCATAGAAAAAGTTAAAACCATTAAACCATTACAGTCATGTGAAAAAATTAGGACACCCTATGAAAGCCTGTGTGTTATTTTAACATATTTGGACATATGGATGTTGAATATCAATTTTAACAATACTGGGAGAGTCAAGTAATATAGCAAACAATTAAAACTGAAGAAAAAACTTTTTAAAATTTTCGGTAAAATGTCATTCTAAAAACATGCAATTTCTGGTGAGGAACAAGTTAGGACACCCCCACATTTATTCCCACTTAAAATGGCTAAAATCACACACAGGTGTATCACATCAGGTGCACATGATTAGAACATTGTTACTCAGCATTTTGAAGGAGGCTTGTCCTATTTAAACCTCAGACATTTAGTTTGGTGTGCTCCTGACTATTGAAGTGAGGGTAAACACCATGGTGAGATCGAAAGAGCTGTCTGAGGCCTTCAGAAAGAAGATTGTGGCAGGTCATGAGTCTGGTGAAGGATTTAAAAGATCTCAAAAGAATTTGGAATCAGCCATTCCACTGTCTGGAAAATAGTCTACAAGTGGAGGACATTCAAAACAACTGCCTACATGCCCAGGTCTGGCCATCCAAGCAAGTTCACCCCGAGAGCAGACCACAAGATGCTACAAGAAGTCTCCAAAAACCCCCAAGTGCCATCATGGGACCTACAGCAGGCTCTTCCTACTGTTGATGTGAAAGTGCATGCCTCTACAATCAGAAAGAGACCGCACAAGTTTAACTTGCATGGGAGGTGTGCAAGGAGGAAACCTTTGCTCTCTAAGAGAAACATGAAGGCCAGACTGAAGTTTGCCAGAGTAAGAATGTAGACAAAGACCAGGACTTCTGGAATAATATTCTTTGGACAGATGAGTCGAAAATTTAATTATTTGGACACCAGAACAGAGAACGTGTTTGGCGTAGACCAAATACAGCATTCCAGGAAAAGAACCTCATACCATCTGTGAAGCATGGAGGTGGAAGTGTCATGGTTTGGGGATGCTTTGCTGCAGCAGGACCTGGCCAGCTGACCATCATAGAATCCACCATGAATTCTACCGTGCATCAGAGGGTGCTTGAGGACCACATGAGACCATTTGTAAAAAAAATTAAAAGTTGAAGCAGAACTGGACCCTGCAACATAACAATGACCCAAAACATACCAGTAAATCCACCAAGGACCGGCTAAAAACTAAGAAATGGAGAGTCCTGGACTGGCCGAGTCAAAGCCCAGATAATCCCACTGAGATGCTGTGGGGTGACTTGAGATGGGCTGGACATGCAAGAAACCCCTCAAACATCTCACAGCTGAAAGAATTCTGCGCTGAGGAGTGGGGCAAACTTTCCTCTGACCGATGTCAGAGACTGGTAGATGGCTACAAGAAGCGTCTTACTGAAGTTATTTCAGCTAAACGGGGTAGCACTAGCTATTAGGCAATAGGGTGTCCTAACTTATTCCTCACTTTGAATACGCATTTTTGTTGATATCTTTTGTTTAATGAGTAAAACAAGGTTAATTTTTGTTATTTACCTGCAATTAAACCACCTTCTTTTCCAGAGATAAATAAAAACTAGACATCAGTATGTGAACATTTCTTAATAAACAACTAAATATTTAATGGCGTCCTTTAATTTTTCACGACTATGTAAAATAACATTGATGGTCTGCTGTTGTGAAGAGGGAGCAAAGCTGTAAAGCTAAACTGTCGATTTACTGGTCAATCTACATTCCTACCCTCACCTGCAGTCATGACCTTTGGGTAATGACCGAAATAATAAAAAGCACCAAGGTGCTCATGCCTTGGTGCCAACAAATACACGCCACATACCTACACACACACAGATGCATCTACTGATTACCGTATGCCTACGTTGCCTTTGCATCAAGACGTAATGAGATCATGGATACAAGCAGGCGAACTGAGCTTTCTCTGTAGGATGGTTGGACTCACCCTTAGAGACAGGTGAGGAGTTCAGTTATTCAGGAGAGGCTCGGAGTAGAGCTGCTGCTTCTTCACATCGAAAGAAGCCAGTTGAGGTTGTTTGGGCATCTGATTAGGATGCCTCCTGGACGGCTCCCACGTGAGGTGTTTTGGGAACATCCCACTGGGAGGAGACCCCGGGGCAGACCCAGACATGCTGGAGAGACCGTGGCTGTGTCTCAGTTCAGGTTCTGTGTCCTCCAAGTGCACATTTCTAGGCCAGATACGTCACTGTGCTGCGTCCAAGGCTGTCCCATTCCATGAACTCCTTCAAATGTGGCCGACAAATGCAGCCTTCAACCCCCCCAAAATGGAGGATACATGAGAGTATCCTTGTGGCCTTAAAATATCCCAGCATTCAGCGCGTGGCTCAGCCTGGCTTCTTTTTTCTCTTGGCTCAGGCAGAAGCAGAACAAAGTCAGGAACTGTTCAAAGTAAGTTTTTTGCTTGAATTATGCAGTGGTTTGAATGTGAAAACACCACTAATCCAGAAAACAGCAACATCTGATTATTTAAGCTCATGTTACTAACTAACTAACTAACCTGCACTTATATAGCGCTTTTCTAGTCACAAAGACCACTCAAAGCGCTTTCATTAATACTAACCCTCTATTCTAAGGGCCTATAGGAAGGTGACATTACTTTTTTCTGATGTGCTGTATGCTTCGCTTAATATATTCATTTAACATGTTGAACTGTTATTTTTTTCTGAAGCCAAACCTTTTTTTCCCCATTAATGTTAGTTTATTAACTAATGTCAGTAAGATAAAAATACAGGGTGACATGGTTGAAATAACTTGCTTTGAGATAACTTTTAAAGTCCCATAGAGACATCGGGAAGTTGATGTTATTCATTTGCTTATGTGGTGCTGTAAAAAAACAACAACACACACTTCAGGTTATTTTTTTTAGAAAAAATGGAGCAGTTAATGAAACTGAGAAGGGACAGGACATCTGAAATAATTTGATTATACTGATCTTAAAAATGTCCCTCACATCTGAAGTGATAATCAGATTTCTCTGACCCCCCCACCTTTTGTTCTCGTTTATTTCTGAGGACCACGGTGGAGAACCTGCAGGAACCAAGGGTCAGCTGTGGAGAGAACGGGCTGGACTCAAGATTTATAAAACTAATATTTGACTGAAATAACCACAATAAAAGACACTTGATCAATTGTTTTATTGACTGTGATGTTTTTTAGCAGTTTATTTTGCAAACTGAAACAAGCTAAATATAAATATTTCATGTTTACCAATACTGTAAATAGTTAGAAAAACTGCATTTCAATGAAGCACTTTTTTGAAAAAGATGATTTTTTGCAAGATAATTCCAAAAGAGACTTTCATATATTTATAACACACAGAGTGAAACATTTTAAACCTGATTTAATATTGATGATAATGATCATAGTTTTTAAAATTAAATGACAAATTGTGGTCTATATTAATCATATATCCCATAACCTACATATGTATAAACATGTGAGAATGTTTGGTGATTACATATGTAAAGCGACTTCACACCTCAGAACAGGACAAAAGGTCTCAACCGCCAGTGAAGATCAAAGAGCATCCGAGGCTCTGCAGTGGAGACCAGATAGGTCGCCCTGACCTCCCAGGGCCAGGTGGAGGGGTACGGAGACAAAAGAGGGAATTAAGATAATGAGGGATGTCAGCTTTTGATATGCATGTCTTTTGTTATGTGCGAGTATAAGTTCGTAGAGCCGAAGGTGTTCGCTCTCTCACTTCTTCTGCTGCTGCACCTAGATGAGACTTGTTAGAGGAGCTGATAATAAACTTTGGTTTATAAATCACATTGCCTCGTTATTCCAAGCTCTTCTACACTGGTGACCCTGACGCGAGGATGGACCAGAGGCGTTCCCCCGCGATCGACTCATCTGTGGCGACCCAGGCAGACGCCGGCGCCCATGCAGACAGGGGAACAGATGGATGACGTTCCCCCATGGCAGAAGTGATAGAGAGGGCTCAACCGAGCACCAGCGCCGCTGAGAGAGCCGAAGGAAGGCACTCTCACCCTGCGGACACATCAGTGACGGTCCACACAAACGCCGTCACTGTCAAGCTGCCGGACTTCTGGCAGGAAGACCCCGCCTCGTGGTTTCAGCAAGCTGAAGCCCAGTTTGCACTTGCGGGCATCACGGCTGACGATACAAAGTTCTATCACATCGTCGCCAAACTCGACGCCGCCACTTCGAGATGTGCGCGGAGCATAATCCAGCGGCCACCGGCCCAGGACAAATATAAAGAACTGAAAGCGACCATCGTGGCAAATTTCGTCCCCTCAGCCGAGGAGAGAGCCGAGAGGATCCTGGCGGTCTACGGCCACAGAGGATGCAGACCCAAGGCCCTCATGGAGGACTTGCTGCAACTTAAAGAAGAGGACAATGACAACTTCCTCTTCCAATTCATATTCCTCAGTACGCTGCCGCCACACATGAGAGGGACGCTTGCCAACATGTGATGCAGCACCCAGCAGGACTTCCGCACGCTGGCTCATGAAGCTCAACGGCTCGTCAATGCCTGCAAGGAACAGACACCCACAGCAGCATCCGCAGACCTCAACGCTGATGTCCGGAGCCACGGGGAGCCACAAACCACCGAGCAGAATCAGCCCGCGGTGACAGCGACACGGCCAAGACGTAACAGACGGAGCGACGTTTGTTATTACCACCACCGCTTCGCCGAGAAGGCTTACAAATGCATTCCCCCCTGCAAATTCACGTTCTCAGCAGCGGTTCTCGGCGAAAAAAGCAAGCTTTTATATGTGACGGACGGACACACCGGCAAGCAGTTCCTTATCGACACGGGAGCTCAACTAAGTTTTGTCATGCCCTCCCAAGCAGAACGGGCTATGGGCACCCAGGGCAATGGAGCGGTGGCAGCCAATGGCTCCATCATCAACACTTTTGGCGAAAAGAGCCTGCCCCTCCGCATCCACGGCCGCAACTACAGGTGGACATTTGTTGTAGCGGCGGTGAGTTTTAACTTGTTGGGCGCAGACTTTTTGTGTGCACATGGGTTATTAGTTGATCTACCGAACAGACGCTTGGTTAATGCACTGTCCTTTGCTTCTATTCCCTGCTCAGCTCGAGTTTCTCCACCACCCATGCAGGCCAGCGTCACCACAGCAGGAGGTAAGTTTGATCAACTCCTCACCCAATTTCCAGCACTCACAATTCCCAAATTCTCAGCCACAGTGGCTAAACACGGGGTCGAACACTTTATTCCCACAACGGGCCCACCCGTATTCGCCAAAGCTCGGCGCTTAGACGCGACCAAGCTCGCCATAGCTCGGGACGAGTTTACCACCCTTGAAAAATTAGGCATTATCAGGCACTCGAAAAGCCCCTGGGCGTCACCACTTCACATGGTCCTGAAATCCGACGGTTCTTGGAGACCGTGCGGCGATTACCGCAGATTAAACAATGCGACAGCGCATGACCGCTACCCAATTCCTCACATTCAAGATTTTTCACTACATCTGGCGGGTGCGTGCATTTTTTTAAAAATAGACCTGGTCCGCGGCTATCATCAAGTCCCAGTTCGAGCAGAGGACATTCCTAAAACAGCTGTAATAACCCCCTTCGGTCTTTTTGAATTTTTGCGGATGCCTTTCGGCCTCAAAGGCGCCACTCAAACCTTTCAGCGGATGATGGACGCGGTATTACGCGACCTCCCCTTCGTGTTCGTCTACCTCGACGATATGCTGGTAGCCAGCTCGTCTGAGGAAGAACACGAGCAGCATCTCACTATGGTTTTTCAGAGACTAGAAGAGCACGGATTAATAATCAGTCCAGCCAAATGCAAATTCGGCGTGTCACAAATTGATTTTTTAGGACACAGAGTTTCTCCGAAGGGGGCAGTCCCACTGCCAGACAAAGTTCACGCAGTAAAAAGTTTCCCACGGCCACAAACGGTCAAATCACTGCAAGAATTTTTGGGAATGGTTAATTTTTACAACCGTTTCCTCCCCCGCGCAGCTCAGCTCATGCAGCCCCTATATGACGCGCTCAGAAAACAAAAATCTTCCAACGCGGTCGAATGGACCCCAGAGCACGAACGCGCCTTCGCGGAAGTAAAAAGTGCCCTAGCTAATGCCACATTGTTGGTTCACCCTGATCCCTCGGCCCGCATTGCGCTAACCACAGACGCTTCAGACCTGGCCATAGGGGTGGTTGTAGAACAACACGTCAGCGGAATCTGGCAACCTTTGGCATTTTTCAGCAAATCGCTAAACCAAACTGAGCGTAAATACAGCACTTTTGACAGGGAGCTGCTAGCGCTTCATTTATCCATCCGCCACTTCCAGTTCTGGTTGGAAGGGCGGCGTTTCACGGCTTTTGTAGACCACAAACCGCTCACCTTTGCAATGGCTAAAATTTCCGAACCGTGGTCAGGCAGGCAACAAAGACAGCTAGCTGTGATTTCAGAGTTCACCACAGACATTCGACAAGTGGTAGGCAAACTTAACGTGGTAGCAGACTGCCTCTCTCGCGCTGTGACATCGCCAGAGCACGAAGAGACAGATTATACTACCTCAGCCGCAGAACTCTTCGCCAACGCGGACACATACGCAGCCCCAATCCACGCAGGGATAGATTATGCAGCCATGGCGGAGGAGCAAAGTAGTGACGCGGACGTGCGCGCACTCCTGTCTGGACCAACAGGGTTAAGGCTGGAGGAAAGGGGTTTACGCGACGGTGTGCCCCCCCTAATATGCAACATCTCAACTGGCCGACCTCGCCCGTTAGTCCCAGCTGCATGGCGCCGCCGTATTTTCAACTCGATTCACTCCCTCGCGCACCCAGGTGTGTGCGCTTCGGTTAAAATGGTCGCCGAAAAGTTTGTGTGGCCTGGCCTGCGCAAAAACGTAAAAGAATGGGCAAAGACTTGCATTTCTTGTCAGCACGCCAAAGTACACAAACACACAAAAGCCCCTCTAGAGCCTTTTCGAATCCCTGCTAGAAGGTTCGACCACGTTCATGTCGACCTCGTGGGGCCACTACCTTCCTCCCAAGGTTTCACACATCTGTTAACAATGACAGACCGCACCACGCGCTGGCCGGAGGCAGTCCCTCTGGCGTCAACCACAGCGGAGGAAGTCGCTCGCGTTTTTTTGACAAACTGGGTGGCACGTTTCGGTGTCCCATCAGACATCACGTCCGATAGGGGGCCTCCATTTGTCTCGGAGCTTTGGTCAGCCATGGCCAGCAGCTTAGGGGCGACAATTCACCGCACCACCGCTTATCACCCTCAGGCTAATGGGTTATGCGAGCGTTTTCACAGATCTTTAAAGGCCGCCCTCAGAGCCTCACTAACGGATACAAATTGGGTAAATAAACTTCCCTGGGTTTTATTGGGGTTGCGTGCTGCGCCTAAAGAGGATCTAGACGCCTCCCCAGCAGAATTAGTTTTTGCACAACCTCTCAGGCTCCCAGGTGAATTTTTACCAGAGAACCCAGAGCCAGGGCATCTTCCAGCCCCGAGGTTTTTAGGCAGCAACGGACCGGACTCTCTCCCCGGACCGGCACATCACTCTTTTCCACGGGTTTTTGTCCCCCAAGCTTTAAAAACCGCTGAATTCATTTTTGTTAGGCATGAAACTTTAAAACCAACCTTCCGCCCACCATACGATGGACCATTCAGAGTGCTGGAACCTGGTGATAAACATTTTGTGCCTGATTTTGGGGATAGGAAAGAAACAGTCAGCATTGACAGACTTAAACCTGCCTTCTTGTTGAGAGATGAGCCTGCACGGTTGGCGAGAGCACCTCGGCGGGGTAGACCCCCCAAGAGAAAAGACTCAGCCCCCCTGCAGGGAACAAATAATCACTCTCCTCCCCAAGCTGCAGATTCCTTACAGGAAGGTCCCACCAGGACGCCCAAGCGGACCCACAGCAGATTCGGGAGAAGATTAAAACCCAGACAGCACAGGGACTGATGCAAACTACTCAACAGTTGTTCACTAATTGTGCTGTAACAGTTTAGGACTGACTTGTGATATTACTACGCTGTTATGATTACCACTGAACTCTCTTAGGAGCATAGCTGCTGGAAAGTTTCTTCTGTGTCAAGAGGTGTAGCAGTTAGTATGTCATAATAATTATCTTAAACTGTGAATTTTTCTATTGTCCTTTTCTTAGTTGTTTGGGGGGGGGCTGTGGTCTATATTAATCATATATCCCATAACCTACATATGTATAAGCATGTGAGAATGTTTGGTGATTACATATGTAAAGCGACTTCACACCTCAGAACAGGACAAAAGGTCTCAACCGCCAGTGAAGATCAAAGAGCATCCGAGGCTCTGCAGTGGAGACCAGATAGGTCACCCTGACCTCCCAGGGCCAGGTGGAGGGGTACGAAGACAAAAGAGGGGATTAAGATAATGAGGGATGTCGGCTTTTGATATACATGTCTTTTGTTATGTGCGAGTATAAGTTCGTAGAGCCGAAGGTGTTCGCTCTCTCACTTCTTCTGCTGCTGCACCTAGATGAGACTTGTTAGAGGAGCTGATAATAAACTTTGGTTTATAAATCACATCGCCTCGTTATTCCAAGCTCTTCTACAAAATCATGATTTTCTAATTTACTGAGATGCACCAGTACAACTGAGATGAAGCTGAAGATGGAATCTGTTCTACTGCTGCTGAACATCATTGAGGCTCATCATCCTACAGTACAGGACTGTGGTCTGCTTTACAGCATTAAAAACTAAATATCAGCGCTGATACAAGGCAGAACATCTAATTATTTAACTATATAATGGTCATAAATGAAAACAGTAAACTTTCATATTTTCCACTGCTTATGTAATTAAGAATATATTTCAGAATTGATCTACATATTTAAAGTAATAAAAATTAATGTATCTATTTTGTGGTTTTAATTTACCTCAATTTTACCTGCTGACTTTAACATCAGTTAAAGTCTTATTTTATCTGGTCATGGTCCTCTTTCCGTCTGGTGAAGATTATCCAGTCAAAGGTAAAGAAAACACAATAATTGAAAGATAAAAATAAAGTTCTCTCTCTGTCAAAAATGTCCGCAAAAAAAAAAAAAAAAAATTCAACTGATGCTGTCATGGTTGCTAGGCAACAGGGTAGTGGGTGGTCACACAAACATACGTTCTCCAAAGACAAGACCGTCTCATTTAACAGTCATAAATCAGCTTTTAGATACAGCCTACCAACCTTTGAGTGTTCTGGCCTCCAGGGCTGCAGTCTATGAGGCTGCAACACCTGGACTGAGATGCAGCCTCTGTCCCCCAGCTGGCTGGGAAATCCTTGGTATCCTCCCTGAAGAGCTGAAGGAGGTGCCTGGGGAGAGGAAAGTCTGGGCTTCTCTACTTAGTTTGCTGCCTCTGCTATCTGTACCCCTAGAAAAGGGAAGGATGGGCATAAAATGCTCACACAGCTGCCCGGGATGCTTTTTTGTGGTGGAGGAGTAATAGCAAACCACGTTCTGGTCCAATATTTGAAAACATGAAAAATTGCAGGGCTAGGTTCAAATATGCTCTACGAGCATGCAGGCGCAATGAAGAAAGTATCAAATGTGACCAGCTAGCTAATCACATGAGTGAACTGAACATGGTAGAATTCTGGAAACAAATGAAGGCTATGAGCTCCCACCGGTCTGTCAGATCAAACACTATTGATGGTGTGACTGGTGACGTTAATATTGCTGAAAAGTGGAAATGTCATTATGAAGCTATTTTCAACTCAGTCAAGAATGTTTCAATGAAGGATTCTGTTATGCATGATATTTGTCTGTACAACGATATGTTTGATGCCTCTGATATTTCTGCTGTTACTCCTGTTGAAGTTGATTCACTGATCAAAGTTCTTAAGAAAGGCAAATCAGCTGGCCCTGACTGTCTCACCAGTGAATGCCTCATCAACGCCGATTTCAACTTGTGTATTTTGTTGTCATTGTTTTTTAACTGTATGTTTGTTCATGGTTACATGCCAGACATGTTGATGGACTCTGTTATTATTCCTTTGGTGAAAAACAAGTGTGCCAGTCTTTCTGACATGAACAACTACAGACCTATATAACATTGCTAACGTTATATCTAAACTGTTAGAGGGTTTATTTCTGAACAGAATTGAGGATTATCTGTGGACAAACGACAATCAGTTTGGTTTCAAATCAGCTCTTTCAACTGACAAGGCTGTTTACCTACTCCATGAATTTGTTGACTACTTCAGAAGCCACTCCACTAGTGTTTATGCTACGTTCCTAGATGCTAGCAAAGCTTTTGACAGGATTAACCACTGGGGTTTGTTCAGAAAATTGATCGATCGAGGTATCCCTATTTACATTGTTAGCATCCTGCTATACTGGTACAGAAGGCAGTCTATGGTTGTTAGATGGGGCAATGTCACCTCATCCAAATTTCATGTGACCAACGGTGTTAAACAAGGTGGTATACTGTCACCCTTGTTGTTTAATGTCTATGTTGATGATCTCAGTATACTGTTGAACAATACTAATGTGGGCGGCTTCTTTAACGGTGCACTGTTAAATCACATTTTCTACGCTGATGACCTCTGTTTGTTAAGTTTATCTACCGCAGCGATGCAACATCTCCTTTCTGTATGTGAAAAATTTGGTAAAAAAAATTACATCCTGTTCAACTGTACTAAATCTATGTGTATGGCTTTCAAACCAAAGGGCGTCAATACGTCGAATCCTGTTATGTCACTTTGTGGTAATAGCTTGAACTTTGTCGAAAAAGTCAAATACCTAGGTGTGTGGATTGAATCTGATAAGACCAATGCTGATTGTAACAGGCATCTCAGGAAACTGTACGCTCAAACCAATTTACTGTTGCGTAATTTCCATAGATGTTCTCCTGAAGTCAAATGTATGTTGTTCAAGACCTTCTGTACCTCAATGTACTGCTCGCCATTATGGTTTAATAGCAATGTTGCTGTTAGGAACAAAATCCGCATTGCATATAATAACTCCCTAAGAAGGTTGTTAGATGTACCACGAAGGTCGAGTGCAAGCAAGCTGTTTGTGTCTGTGAACATTCCGTCTTTTGGAGAATTGATACGTAAGAATGTTTACAGTTTTTTGAGAAGACTGCTGGAATGTAACAATCATCTTATATCAACAATTGTCAACTCGTCACTCACACTTCATTCCAGCATTTGGAAGTGGTGGCGTTCCATTTTACACTGAGCCCATTATGTTTTTTGTTGTTACAAGAGCGCCGAGTGTCTGCTGATCTGTATATACTTTATTTATTTATCTATTTGTAATATGAACCCTGAGTTTGAAATAAACGTTTTGAATTTGAATTTGAAAATAAAAATTTGACCGGCATCCATATGAATGTTGCAAATGCACATGAAAAAAGTTGCAAATTCCTGAGAAAAAAGTTGCAAATTTACACTGAAAAATATAGTGAATTTATGAGAAAAACGATGCAAATTTACAGTTAAAAAAAGTTGCAAATGTATTAAAAAAAAAAACCTTTAAAACTTGAAAAAAGTCACATTTTTGAGAAATAAATTGCAAAACTGTATTATTGAAGGTGGCAACAACACTGTTGATTCAAATGCAAAATATACTGTACTGTCTGGGTACATATTTATATTCTGCTGGGTAATTTAACAAACTGTAACGCTGTTGATACCATCTAGCTGCAATGCTCCTGCACTGTGTATATAACTGTGTACATACATATGTATATTTATGTACTGCTTTGGCTAGCCAGTTCTTATCTCATTTACTATTGCTCTGAGTGCTGCTATCCCTTTGCTGCTGCAATCCCGGAATTTCCCCATTGTGGGACTAATAAAGTCTTATCTTAAACTTTATTTGAAAAAGTAGTAAATTTATTTTCAAAAAAAGCTGCAAGTTTAAGAGGAAAAAGTTGCACATTTACCAAAAAAATTTTGAGAAAAAAAGTTCCAAATTTTCTGGGAAAAAATCACAAATTTATTAGCAAAAGTTGCACATTTATGGAAAAAAAAAGCTGTTGTGGGGGACCTAGACAATACATTCTCCACTCAGACTGAATGGCACAGGAGGAGATGCTTAAAGGCTGTTAAACGGATATGCAGGACATATCCTGGAAATATCCTGGACGCACGCACAACACAGCAGGTGGCGAGCCTGCTCCAACAGCCCCCAGCCCACGACAAATATGACGCTCTCAAGACCACGCCGACCCAGCGCTACACGCTCTCGGACGGAGAGAGAGCGGAAAGGCTCCTGACGTGCTCCGAGCTGGGAGACGGGTTGGCGGTCGAATTAATGGAGAAGATGTTGGCATTGATGGGCACAGATGACAAGCATTTCCTCTTCGCCCACCTTTTCCTCCGGAACCTCCCGACAGTGACCAGAGCGGTCCTTGCCAGTTTGCCGCTGCTGGCCATGCACCTACCAGGCGCTGGCACAAGAGGCAGATTGGATTATCCTGCCGAGCAGAACCTTCGCCGTGAACATAGCAGCGCTGGAACCCAGCGAGGCGGCCAGTGGGGGCGAGGAGCCAGCGACAGTGGCCGCAGCAGAGGCCAAGAAGCACCGGCGGGACACGCTCTGCTTCTATCACCACCGCTTTGGAGAAGACGCACACCAATGCGTGCCACCGTGCCAGTTCAAGCGCTCGGGAAACGCCAGGGCCGGCAGTCGGTAGCAGCTGCGACCGCCAGTGACACAAACAAGCTGCTCTATGTGGTGAACTCATGCTCGGGGAGACAGTTCCTCGTGGACTCCAGATCCCAAAAGAGCCTCATCCTGCCGTCCTATGCAGACCGGCTGGTGGGAAGTAGCGGCCCCGAGCTGGTGGCCGCCAACGGCTCAGACATTAAGACTTTTGGTGAGAGGACGCTGACTAAATCCTTGCATGGCCATACATACCAATGGACATTTGTCATACGTAGCGGCATGTAACTTCCCCATTTTGGGTGTAGATTTTTTGTGTGCACACGGACTATTAGTCAATATGGCTAACAGACGCTTGATTAATGCTGTGTCTTTTGATTCTCTCCCCTGTAGCCAATGTCACAACTCCGGGGGTAAGTTCCACACACTACTCACCCAGTTCCCAGCACTCATGGTTCCGACGGTTTCGGCGGCCGTCACTAAACACGGGGTGGAGCACTTCATTACCACCACGGGGCCGCCCATTTTCGCACAACCTTGGTGCTGGACGCAGCTAAACTGGCCAGTGCGCGCGAGGAGTTCGCCAACTTGGAAAGGTTGGGCATCATCAGGCGTTCAAACAGCCCATGGGCATCCCCGCTACATATGGTGCCTAAAGCCGAGGGATCATGGCGACCATGCAGTTTCTGCAGATTAAACAACTCCACAGCGCACGATCGCTACCCAATCCCCCATATTCAGGATTTTTCCATCCACCTCACTGGGGCACGCATTTTTTCCAAGGTGGACCTGGTCTGCGGTTACCGCCAGGTCCTGGTGTGCGTGGAAGACATACCCAAAACGGCAGTAATAACCCCGTTTGGTCTTTTTGAGTTCTTACGCATGCCTTTCAGGTTAAAAGGCGTGGCGCAGACATTCCAACGCATGATGGATGCAGTGCTGCGCGATCTGCCGTTTGTGTTCGTCTATCTGGACGACATCCTGGTGGCCAGCACGTCAGAGGACGAACACATAACCCATCTTAGGACGGTTTTCCAGAGGTTGGAAGAGCACGGGTTAATAATCAACCCGGCAAAGTGCCAGTTCGGGGTTACGGTAATCGATTTTTTGGGCCACCGCATCTCACTGGAGGGCATGATACCCTTACCGGACAAAGTGCGGGTAGTGGCAGATTTTCCCCGGCCTCAGACTGTCAGGGCGCTGCAGGAGTTTTTGGGGATGGTTAACTTTTACAACCGTTTCCTCCCCCGCGCAGCCCAGCTCATGCAGCCGTTGTACGCCGCGCTTAAGAAACAGAAACCGGCGGACAGAGTCGACTGGACTCCTGAGCGAGTGCAGGCATTTTCTGAGGCCAAAACAGCTCTAGCAAACGCCAGCACTACTGGCGCACCCGGACCCAGCGGCTTGGATAGTGCTCACTAATACGCATCGGACATGGCCATAGGGGCCGTCGTGGAGCAGCGGGTCACCAGTTCTTGGCAGCCGCTCGCCTTTTTTTTAGCAGGTCTTTGCGCGACAATAAGCGTAAATACAGTGCGTTCGACAGGGAGTTACTGGCTCTCCACCTGTCCATACGCCACTTCCAGTTCTGGCTGGAAGGATGCAGCTTCACTGCATTTGTGGACCACAAGCCGCTAATGTACGCTATGGCCAAGGTTTCGGAACCATGGTCGGCCCAGCAGCAGAGACAGCTGGCAGCGATCTCGGCGTTTACCACCGACATTCAGCATGTGGCCGGTAAACTCAACGTGGTGGCGGACTACCTCTTACGCGCATTCATGGCCCCAGTCTATGTAGGGATAGATTACACGGCCATGGCCGCCGAGCAGATTGGCGATGCGGACGTTTGCACGCTCCATCTGGACCAACAGGGTTAAGGCTGGAGAGCAGAGTACTGCAAGACGGGGGGTGGGGGGGCTAATCTGTGACATCTCCACAGGCAGCCCGCACCCTGTGATCCCACACGGTTGGCGCCGCCATGTTTTCGAGTTGGTTCACTCCCTGGCACACCCAGGAGTGTGCGCGTCAGTCAAAATGGTGGGAGCAAAGTTCGTCTGGCTGAGCCTGCGCAAACAGGTCAAAGAGTGGGCTGTAGCCTCCGTAGCATGCCAACGAGCCAAGGTGCACAGGCACACAAAGGCCCCCCTTGAGCCGTTCCATGTCCCGGCTAAGAGGTTCGACCAAGTTCATGTGGACCTCGTGGGCCCCCTCCTGCCTTCACAGGGGTTCACGCACCTCCTGACAGTGGTGGACCGCACCATGTGCTGGCCCGAGGTGGTGCCACTAGCTTCCACCGCATCTGCAGAAGTTGCACACGTTTTTTTTGACGACATGGGTGGCACGCTTCGTCGCCCCTTCGGATATCACGTCTGACCGGGGCCCGCAGTTCATTTCTGACCTCTGGTCCACAATGGCCCGGAGCCTCGGCGTCAAAATTCATCGCACAACCACATACAACCCCCAGGCCAATGGGTTATGCGAGTGTTTCCATAGGTCGCCTAAAGCAGCGCTCAGGGCTTCGCTTACAGATGCAAAGTGGGTGGACTGGTTGCCGTGGGTTCTATTAGGGCTGCGTTCAGCACCGAAGGAGGATTTGGCTGCCTCCACAGTAGAGCTTGTTTTTTCCCAGCCGCTGCGGCTCCCCGGAGAATTTTTGCCTGACAACCCCACACCAAACACCGATCCATCACTGCCTTCACTACATAGCACAGAGGCAGGGATGGTACCCGGCCCGGCCCACCACTGTTTTCCCCGCACTTTCGTGCCAAGGACCTTGAAGGACACGTCGTTTGTGTTTGTCAGGCACGATGCCCACTGGACCCCGTTGCGCCCGCCCTACGATGGCCCGTTCAGAGTGTTGGAACCTGGGGATAAACATTTTGTGTTAGACTTGGGGGGACGCAGAGAAACAATCTGTATAGACAGGCTTAAGCCCGCCTTCGTATTAGCAGACGAGCAGGTGGTATTGGCCCAAGCTCCTCGGCGCGGAAGACCCCCACTGAGAACTCCCCAGGTAAATGACTCATCAGCTCAGTCACAATGGCATGGCGAAAATGTGTTCCCTCCCCAGTGTCCCCCCACAGACAGACGCGCCTCCAGGAGCGCCCCACCGGCACAACAGCGCCTCGGAGCCGGCGACCCCCCGTTACAGCTGCTACGGACATCGGCTGAAGCCCACAGGACATGAGGGTTAAGGCCCAGTCTGAGTTTTTTTGTGGGGGTGGGGTGCGGTGTGTGGGACCTAGACAATACATTCTCCACTCAGACTGAATGGCACAGGAGGAGACACTTAAAGGCTGTTAAACGGATATGCAGGACAGACTGTGGTTTTCTCCATAAGACTGCATAATAATGCGCCAACAGGCTGGATGACAAAGGGAATTGTTATTGTAAGTGTATGTATTGTAATGTGAACCCCCCAGGTCGTGAGGCAAGTTTGTATGGTATAAAAGAGAGATGCCAGTGACCTGGGTTATTCTTCTTGGTGACTGATAAGATAGAAAGAGAGTAATAAAATCTGCTCTGCTCCAGCTCACTGCCTCGCCTGTTCATTCCTCTCTCTACACTGTAAATTTATGATGAAGTTCCAAATTTCCAGAAAAAGTAGTATTGTAGAGGATGCCTTCACAAACGAGACTGAGTTTATTTCTCAGGAAAGGTTTATTTGCAGTCTCATCCTCTAACAGCAAGTATCTCAACAAAAGAGGCAGGACAATCTTTCCTCACAGTTCTTATACCCCCAGAGACACAAAACCCCCCACATCAAATATCACACCCTCAACCCACAGTCCTTCAGTAAACATATAGCCTCCGAGGCTCGTTGGCGTCTCTATTGTCTCTTCCGCCTCGGGGGCTCCTGCTGGGACATTCTCTCTGACTTCTCGTCTCTCCAGAAACCACTTCACACCTGCCGAGGTCTCTGCCGGGTCAGGTCCTTTTGGACGTTTGAAGTCTGTAGAGTATGCACCGTCATGCCTACTAAATACATGTGAGAGAAAATGCGTACCATACAAGCATGCCATATATGCGCCCTAAATGTGCGCCATATAACCCCCCCAAAATGTCTAAATAAGGACAAGTTACACCTCAAATGCATAGAATCATGACATATCACACAGAACGAGAAAAAAAAATTGGCACAACAGATCACACATCCAACTGCCTGGGCTTCAACTCCCTGCCATATCTGCTGTGAGCAGGTCTCGCTCTGCCTGTGGCTGTCTCTTGCATCTGTGGATCAGAGTCATTAGCACATCGTTGTGAAAGCTTAGCAGAGTGTCTCCCCGGCGGCCTGCCGTGGCGGGGGGCCCTGGACAACTGTACCTGTTCATCAGCTAACACAAAAGCAGGTTTGAGTCTGTTAATGCAGACTAATTCCCTCCTGTCTCCCAAATCGAGCAAAAAATGCTTTTCCCCGGTTTCTAACACTCTGAACGGTCCATCGTAAGGTGGTCTTAAACCTAACCTCTGTGCGTCGTGTCTAACAAAGACGAATTCTGCATTCTTTAAGGCTTTAGGCACAAAAACGCGTGGAAAACTGTGATGAACTGGACCGGGGAGGGTGTTTGATCCCGCGTCGCTCTGCAGCAGCTGAGCGGGGGGGCGATCTGGTGCGGGGTTCTCAGGAAGGAATTCTCCCGGTAACCGGAGAGGTTGGGCGAAGACAAGTTCGGCCGGAGAGGCTTGCAAATCTTCTTTAGGTGCTGAACGCAACCCTAATAAAACCCATGGAAGCTTATCAACCCAATTTGTGTCCGTGAGAGCCGCTCTGAGGGCTGCTTTCAATGACCGGTGAAAGCGTTCGCACAAACCGTTGGCCTGGGGGTTATACGCAGTTGTGCAATGAATTTTCACCCCCAGGCTGAGTGCCATGGATGACCAGAGCTCGGAAACAAACTGGGGTCCTCTGTCAGACGTTATGTCTGACGGGACTCCAAAGCGTGCGACCCAAGCCGTTAAAAAAGCGCGCGCAATGTCTGCTGCTGTGGTTGACGCCAGGGGAATCGCCTCTGGCCAGCGCGTAGTGCGATCCACCATAGTTAGAAGGTGTGTGAACCCCTGTGACAGCGGGAGGGGTCCCACCAAGTCGACATGCACGTGGTCGAAGCGTTTGGCTGGGATGTGAAAAGGTTCTAGAGGGGCCCGCGTGTGCTTGTGTACCTTTGCTCTTTGACACGCTGCGCAGGCTGCGGCCCATTCTCTGACCTGTTTACGCAGCCCCGGCCAAACAAACTTCTCTCCCACCATTTTGATCGACGCGCGAACGCCCGGGTGTGCCAGCGAATGTATTAAGTCAAAAACACGGTGACGCCACGCAGCCGGGACCACGGGGCGGGGGCGCCCCATGGAGATATGGCTGCATAATCTAACCCAACGCAGACCGGGGCTGTGAGCGCTTCCGCGCTGCAAGCCTGGCCGGAGTCTACAGCCGCCGAGTCTGCCCCCTGGGGGCCTGGCATTGCAACTGCACGCGAGAGACAATCTGCCACTACATTGTGTTTACCCGCCACGTGTTGAATGTCGGTGGTAAACTCCGAAATTGCGGCCAGCTGTCTCTGTTGTCGGCCCGACCAAGGCTCTGAAATTTTAGCCATTGCAAAAGTTAATGGTTTATGGTCTACAAACGCAGTGAAACGGTGCCCTTCCAACCAGAACTGGAAGTGGCGGATGGCCAAATGCAGGGCTAAAAGCTCCCTATCAAACGCGCTGTATTTACGCTCGTTATCGCGCAATGTTTTGCTGAAAAACGCAAGTGGTTGCCAGCTCCCTGCTACCAGTTGCTCGACAACCGCTCCCACTGCCACGTCGGAAGCGTCCGTGGTTAGCGCCATGCGAGCTGCTGGCACCGGGTGTGCCAATAATGCAGCGTTCGCGAGGGCCGATTTGACCTGTGAGAAAGCGCGCTCCCGGTCCGGGGACCACTCGACCTTAGATGCAGGTTTTTGTTTCTTTAATGCTGCGTACAATGGGTGCATGAGCCGTGCCGCGTTGGGGAGGAAACGGTTATAAAAATTGACCATCCCCAAAAATTCTTGCAGTGCCTTAACTGTCTGCGGTTGGGGGAAATCCGTTATCGCGCGCACTTTATCCGGCAGCGGGACCGCGCCCTCTGGAGACACGCGGTGTCCCAAAAAATCGATTTGCGCTACCCCGAATTGGCACTTCGCTGGGTTAATGATCAGCCCGTGCTCTGTCAGCCTCTGAAAAACGGCTGTGAGGTGGCATTCGTGCTCGGCTTCGGATGCACTGGCTACCAAAATATCATTCAAATAAGCAAACACGAAAGGGAGGCTGCGCAGCACTGCATCCATCATGCGTTGGAACGTCTGCGCGGCGCCTTTGAGGCCGAAAGGCATGCGCAAAAACTCGAAAAGCCCGAAAGGGGTTATAACTGCCATTTTGGGTATGTCTTGCGCGCGGACTGGAACTTGGTGATAACCGCGCACCAAATCTATTTTGGAAAAGATGCGCGCCCCCGCCAAATGTGCCGAAAAATCCTGGATGTGCGGAATCGGGTAGCGGTCGTGTGCTGAAGCATTATTTAATCTGCGGAAATCACCGCAAGGGCGCCATGAGCCGTCAGCCTTGGCCACCATGTGCAGGGGTGACAACCAAGAGCTGTTCGAGCGCCTAACAATGCCCAGTTTTTCCAAGTTGGCGAATTCCTCGCGCGCGATGGCCAGTTTAGTTGGGTCCAAGCGCCGAGCTTTTGCAAAAACAGGGGGGCCAGAGGTAGTTATGAAATGCTCGACCCCGTGTTTGGCAACTGACGCTGAAAATGTTGGGACCGTGAGTGTTGGGAACTGGTTGAGTAATGCATGAAACTTACCACCCGCAGCTGTGACATTAGGATGTGCAGAAGGCAGGGCCACCCGAGCTGTGCAGGAGATAGAGTAGAAAGACAATGCATTTACAATACGTCTATTAGCAAGATCAACTAACAAACTGTTTGAGCATAAAAAGTCAGCACCTAGCATGTTGTTGTTAACTGCAGCTACAACGAAGGTCCACTCGAAGTTGCGCCCGTGGAGGGACAGGAGGAGCGTCTTCTCCCCATAGGTTTTGATCGTGGAGCCGTTCGCCGCTAACACCAGGGGTCCGCTGGCAGGCGTCAGCATGTCCGCGTAGGCAGGCTTGACAAAATTTAGCTGGGAGCCTGTGTCCACCAGGAATTCTTTCCCTGAATTCGCGTCTGTCACGAAAAGCAGCTTGTTCTTTGTGCCGAGAGTCGCAGCTGCTACCGGCTCCCGGTCTTGGCGTTTCCCTGGAGCTGGTACCGGCACGGTGGGACGCATCTGCGCGCTCTCTCGGCGAAGCGCCGATGGTAGAAACAGAGGGTGTTGTCAGCCCCGCTTCTCCTGGCCTCTGCCGCTGCTGCCGTCAGTGGATCCGGTGCCGCAGCCTCTGGTCTCCCCTCGTCTCGCGGGGGGGCGTTCAGCTCTGCCGCTGCCGTCGTGGCTGCGTGCCGTCTATGGGCGTCGACGAGCCGCTGCGCCTCCTGGCCCAGCTCCTGGTAGTCACGGTTGTTGAGTGGCTGCGAGCTGGCCAGGGTGACTCTCACTGCTGGCGGGAGCATTCTGAGGAAGAGGTGGGCGAAGATAAAGCTGTCGTCATCCTCGCCTCTCAGGCTCATCATCTTCGCCATCAGATCTGCCGGCCTGTCCGCTTCCCCTTCTGTCAGCGCCAGGAGCTTCTCTGCTCGCTCTCCCAGCGAGGGAGTGAAGGCTCGAATGAGGGCGGCTTTCAGTGCGCCATACTTGTCGTCTCGGGGCGGGTGGTTGGTCAGGCTCTCCACCCGCTGCACTGTGAGGCTGTCTAGCTTCGCGACGACATGGTAGAACCTCGTTGCGTCCGCTGAGATTCCCCGAAGGTGGAACTGCACCTCCACAGTGGTAAACCAGGAGCGCGGGTTATGTTGCCAGAAATCGGGCAGCTGTAGTGTGGTAGCTGCGTTAACCCGGTTGGCTCCTGAAGAGTCCGGTGCGGAAAGCTCGCCGTCACCGGCCATGGTTTGTCGTAGGTCACCAGTGTAGAGGATGCCTTCACAAACGAGACTGAGTTTATTTCTCAGGAAAGGTTTATTTGCAGTCTCATCCTCTAACAGCAAGTATCTCAACAAAAGAGACAGGACAATCTTTCCTCACAGCTCTTATACCCCCAGAGACACAAAACCCCCCACATCAAATATCACACCCTCAACCCACAGTCCTTCAGTAAACATATAGCCTCCGAGGCTCGTTGGCGTCTCTATTGTCTCTTCCGCCTCGGGGGCTCCTGCTGGGACATTCTCTCTGACTTCCCGTCTCTCCAGAAACCACTTCACACCTGCCGAGGTCTCTGCCGGGTCAGGTCCTTTTGGACGTTTGAAGTCTGTAGAGTATGCACCGTCATGCCTACTAAATACATGTGAGAGAAAATGCGTTACCATACAAGCATGCCATATATGCGCCCTAAATGTGCGCCATAGTATATTTATAAGGAAAAAATACATTCACAAGGAAAAAAGTTGCACATTTACAAGAAAAAAGTTGAAAATTTCCAAGAAAAAATTGTAAATTAGCAAGGCAAAAAGTTAAAAATTTAAGAGGAAGAAGTAACAGATTTATGAGGAAAAAATACGAACATTTTCCAGAAAAGTTGTACATTTTTGGAAAAACAAAGTCACATTTTTGAGAAATAAGTTTCATATTTCTTGGATAACATTGCAAATAAAAAATTAGTAATTTATGAGAAAAAAGTCTCAAGTTTAAGAGGAAAAAGTTGTAACTTTCCAAAAAAAAAAAAAAAGATAATTTTAATTCTCCCTTCCAAAAACTTTTCTGGGTGGCTGAGGTGACCTGTAGCATTACTTTCTTACTCATACATTTTTTTGGGTGGCTACTCTTCCTTATACTTGAGTAATTCATATCGTAATGCAACGTTACTTTTTTCTTGGAGTACAATTTCTGGATACTCTTCCCACCTCGGGTTTTAGTGACACCTTGTGGTCAGAAAATGAACTACAGCCCCATTGTCTAGGAATTCAGCCTGCAGAGTAAGTTTCCAAAAGCTCCATATCGTGTCTTTAAAACACTCGGAAGTTCAAATTGCTCAAATAAGAGTCTAGATGACTAGATCAGTCATTTAAGACTTTTTTTGGTGTCTGTTTTTTGCAGCGTTGTAAACCTGAAGCCAGAATCTCCGCAACAGCACTTGATGTGTGAAGAACACGAGCAGAAGATCAATATCTACTGCCTGTCCTGCCAGACGCCCACCTGCGCCATGTGCAAAGTATTCGGACAGCACAAAGACTGTGACGTGGCTCAGCTCAGCAGCATCTATATGAGACAGAGGGTAACCAACCAGTCACACATCAGCATTACGCAGCCATAGTGGGAGGGGGTCCTATTTTCAAGCCATTCTACTATTTATATTACAGAGTTTTAAAAACAAATACCCTGACACCATTATCCACAATATGGGCCCCTCTGTGATTTTGACCCCCTTCACATGGGTGGATATTTTATTTCACTGCTTTGGGGGGGGGGGGGGGGGGGGTATGCAAGATTGTGTTTAGAAGTCCCTACATATATTTGTAATAGAAGAGTTCAAACCCTTAAAAACACTATAAAAATTTGAGCCATTGTCTAGATAAATGAAGAAAATTTAATCAGTTACACAGAATAAAAATTAAACTGGCATCCATATGAATGATACAAATTTAGAAGAAAAGTCACAAATTTACAAGAAAAAATTTGCAGATTTATGACAAAAGTTGTGAATTTATGAAGAAGAAAATAACAAACTCATGAGGAAAAAAGTTGCAAACTTACAAGAAAAATTTGCACATTTAAAAGTAAAAAGTTGCCAATTTAGAGAAAAAAATTGGAAAATTTGATTTTTCTCCTTAGATTTAATTCATTTTCAAACTGTCTTTTTTTCATGTAATTTTGCAACTATTTTCTCACAAATTTGTAACATTTTTCTTAAAAATGTGACTTTTTCCCATTAATCTGCACCTTTTTTTGTAGACTTTTTCCTTATATTTACTTTCTAAATTGCTTTTTTCCTTGTAATTTTTTGACTGTGTTCTCACAAATATGCAACTTTTTTCGTACAAATGCATGACTTTTTCAAGGAAATTTAAGACTTATTATGCCTCGATGAAACTGAGGCATACAGTAATCAGTTAGTGTGTCTGTTTGTGGCTGTGTGTGTGTGCATGTGTCTGTCTGTTTGTTCGCCTCTGTTTCAGCTCGCCTGATCAAAATTAAGTGGAGCTAAAGGCTTATATAATTGTATCGCCATATTTTCTCGACTCAATTTGCCAGAATTGTGAAATAAGGCTTTGTTTTCAAAATAAGCACAACTTTAACTCACTATTTCTGTCAATGCAGCCGTGAAAAAGGTATTGTAATGACTATGCCGGGCCACTACAGATGGCAGTGCAACTTTTTTTTACAGCACATGATGGACCACTTCTGTGACATCACTAGGTTGATTAGTAAACTTAGTGCTCAGAGGTCAGCATTGGCTACTGTGGAGAGTTTTTACAACACCAGGTTAATGGATGATTATTAGACCAAAACTAAAAACAGATGTAAGGGCGGTCATTATTATATTACCCCGACTGTAGTGGTATATTTTACGTGGTCAAAACGAGGAGACATGGCCTGCTTTATTTTAGGACATCTTCAACAGCTGACTGATGTCTATATTGAAATGATGGAGCTGCCGTTAGCCGCAATGCTAACGTGTGCAGTAGTCTTTTATATCAACAATGAGACAGGGGGGTTTGAGTCAGAGGGACTGATGGTTCATCAGGTAAAAATGTCTCAGGTCTGATCCTACTGGTCTCTGATTGATTTTTTTTTTTTCTCTGATAAAGTCTGGTGTCCACAGATCACTGCATAGGCTGTTAGCATAGAGATAATGAGTGCTAACGTCAGTCCAACTTTTCAACTAAACTCTTTTTAGGCCGAGCAGAAAGTACATCCTCGGTGGTGATTTATGCAAAATAGATCACCACTGTTTTCTAGTTTTAAATGTAACAATTAGCTCATGTATGTGCAACAACTCATCAGTTAATAAACAGCTTTCTTACCTTTGATGAGGAACCCTGATATCACTGCAGTCTTTAGGATTAAAAAAAGCTTTTTCGACTTCTGGTCTGGACACCATGGTGATAGCAGCTTAACGCTGAAGCTCCCAGACCCAATCCGTGAAAATCAGATTTAACGGATTTTTGGAAGAGTGAAAATCAAAAGACAAAGTCATCATGCCTAAAGGAAAACAGAAGAAATCGACATTTACCAGGCCAGCACACGCATCGGCCGGAGAATCTGATCCGGAGGATTTCCATTCAGAAGACGAGGAGCTGAATGAAGCTAGCAAAAAGGTTAGCTTAAAAATGGTACTTAAAGAATTAAGACGATTTCGCCGAGAGTGTTGGGCCGAATTTCGTGAAATCAAAGACGAAATAAAAAGGACAAACAGCAGAGTGGACCAGGCCGAGGACTGAATCTTGGAAGCAGAGGAAAGAATAAAAGGGCTGGAAGATACCGTGCTGGATCTACACAAATGACAGTCAAGACTGGAGGCTAAGCTAACCGACCAAGAAGGAAGACTGAGAAGAGACAACATAAGAATTCATGGTCTGAAAGAAGGAGTCGAGGACGGTTTCACCACAATGGCTGCATGCGTGGAATCCATACTGAGAGAGAAGTTGGATATTCCCCAAACCACCAACTTGAAGATAGAAAGGGCGCACCGTACATTAGCCCCTAGGCCGGTGGCGGAAGCGCCTCCTCGATCGGTGGTGGTGAAGTTCGCCAACTCCAGAATAAAAGAAGAGGTTGTAAGACTGGCTTGGCAGAAAAAAGGATTTATGCACCAAGGGAGAAAAGTTTTCGTGGAACACGATTACGCCCCGGAGGTCCTCAAAAAGCGTCGGGAATGCAACGACGCTAAAAAGGTATTATGAGAGAAAAAACTGCACTTCCAGACGCCATTTCCGGTGAAGTTGCGGGTTTTTTACGGCGACGAGACATGTCTCTACAACTCGGTGGAAGAAGCAACCACGGATATGGGGAGAAGAGGGCTCCCGGTAACTGTGTATAAACCCACAGCAGACCCGATCGAAAGAATCAAGGCTCAAACGTGGTCCACACAGAGACCCTCAAAATCCACGGACCAGCAGCGGGAAACCCAGCGCCAGGGCTATAAGGAAAAACTGGCCGTTTACAGGAGGGAATAACGATATTTTTAGTCAATCTGCACATCCAACCCTCCTCCTACAAGGTAACAAACATTAAAGGAGATGCAGAATCAGCATGTGGTAAAACATTTCATGGAACAGACATAATATTAGAAACAAATAAGTCTTTTAAAAAAAAAAACAACAAAAAAAAACTTGTTAAAATAGAAATGTGACAAGGAACCACATGATCTCTCCACACTAACAAATACTGTATTAACGTGAATGTTTGCTGTGATGGTGGTGGGAGGTTGCGCACAATTTCATAGGGTATAGGCATAAAAAAAAAAAAAATCATTACAAGTTCGGATTGGGATCTGAAATTCATGTTAAAAACATGGGACAACTTACAGGGGTAAGAGAGGGCCCTCAGCACATAACAGAATCTGAGGAATTTCCCTCAGGGCCAACACACCATCATGGCTCTTCTAAGGTCACTGAAAAGACCTCAGCTCAGGAAGATCTTTTTACAGTTTTTTGTTTTAAGGTTTTATATACTATGTTCTTAATGTTTTTTATGTTCTTAATGTTCTTTCAGTTTCTGAGTAGCATAAAAGAGGGCCACCACACTGTTATACTAAATAAGACAACACAATGGAGAAACAGGGTGTAACCAAAATAATCTCATATAATGTAAAAGGGATCCTGAATCCAATTAAAAGATCCAAGATTCTAGGCAAAATGAAAAAAGACAAAGCAGGAATAATATTTTTACAGGAAACCCACCTAACAGACGTGGAGCACACTAAATTCAATAGACAAGGGTTTAAATTGATCTCTTGATAGATTAGATTGATCTCTTATTGATCTCTCTTGTTTAAATTGATCTTCATATAAGTCAGGGAGGAGGAGGGGAGTAGCGACATTGATCTCAACCAAAATTATATTTGAAAAAAAATCAGAACACAAAGATAAAGAAGGGAGATACAGTATGGTACTTGGGTGGCTAGAGGGAGAAGATATCACCCTGCTGAATGTATATGCACCTCCAGGGGCTAACTGGAAATTTTATAAAAATGTATTTGACCTAATGATAACTAAAGCCCAAGGTTTAGTGATATGTGGTGGAGACTTCAGTTTAAGACTGAATCCATACTGGGATGCATCAGGTAATTCTCCACATCAAAATAACACTCAAAGTAGGAAAACTTGGATGCTACTAAAAGAAATGGGAATCTGTGATGTGTGGAGGGAATTCAACCCCAGTGTAAAAGATTATACATTTTACTCAGCACCACATTCATCATACTCAAGGATTGACTAATTTTTTATGTTTAATAGAGACATTGGAAGAGTAAAAACATGTAAAATAGGACTGATGGATCTCTCTGACCACAGTCCGATCTATATGGACTTAAGTATCCAAAAATACACAAATAATACATTTTCTTGGAGGTTAAATTCAAATGTCCTGAAAGGACCACTGAAAGATGGATTGGAATCAGATATTCTCAGATATTTGGAAGAAAATGATAATGGAGAAGTATCCCCTTTAATACTGTGGGACGCATGCAAAGCTGTAATAAGGGGAAAGATTATCGCAAAACTGGCAATCCAAAAGAAACTGAGACAAGAAAAACTAACCACATTAGAGTCAGAACTTAAGAACCTAGAAAAAGAGCACAAAGACAACACTCATTCTAATGACTCGCTCAAAATTAAGGAAATTAAAAAACAAATAAATGAGATCTACACAATAGAAATCCAGAAGAAACTTACATTTCTGAAACAAAAATACTATGAAGCAGGCAACAAATCGGCAAAATTACTAGCCTATAAATTGAGGAAACAACAAACGGAGAGAGCAATCTACAAAATCAGAGACCCAGTATCAAAGGAAATAAAATTCAGAATTCAGGATATTCTTAAAAGCTTCGAGAACTACTACAAGAACTTGTACTCCCTCAAAAAACATAAAAACGCATCCGAAGCATTCCTAAACACATTAAACCTTCCCCAACTTACTGAGTCACAAAATAAAACACTACTGTCAGAAATACAACCTAAAGAATTAGAAAAAGCAATTATGAAACTTAAAGCTAACAAATCCCCAGGAGCAGATGGCTATACAGCAGAGTGGTACAAAACCTTTAAACAGCAACTATCTCCTCTCCTCCTGAAAACATTTAACTGTCCTCCACACAGGGGAAATCCCCCCCTCCTGGAGAGAAGGGGTCATTGCAGTCATACCTAAACCTGAAAAGGATAAACTAGACTGCTCCAACTACAGACCAATCAGTGTATTAAATCAGGACTATAAGCTTTTTACCACTATCCTTGCCAAAAGGTTAGAAAATATACTGACAGACTTAATTCATTTAGACCAAACAGGTTTTATAAGACAAAGACAGACACAAGACAACATTAGACGCACTTTACACATAATTCATCATATAAAAAAATATAACTTAAATGCAGTCGTATTGGGATTAGATGCTGAAAAAGCATTTGATTCGGTTGACTAGTCTTTCCTATATAGAATCTTATCCAGTTTCAATTTTCATAACAACTTCATTAGAACTATCCAGGCATTACATAAAAAACCAACAGCTAAAATAAGGATTAACGGAAAATTATCTTCATCTTTTGAGCTGGAAAGAGGATGTCGTCAGGGCTGCCCCTTGCCTCCACTGCTCTTTGCAATCTTCATAGAACCTTTGAGCCAATGGATAAGACAGAATCAAAAAATTCAAGGTATTACACTTGGTCAGAAGGAACATAAAAGAGCACTCTTTGCTGATGACATTTTAATATACCTGGGGCAGCCGGACACCTCTTTTCCAGAACTAATCTCAGTTTTTTCAGAGTATGGAGATTTATCGGGGTACGAATTAAACATGCATAAAACCCAAGTTTTAACATTCAACTATGACCCAAATCAATATTTACTAAGCAAACTCAAAACTAACTGGGAGATGGAATCTATGAAATATCTGGGGGTCAATATCCCGAAACAACTCAACAAAATTATAACACTAAACTATGATCCACTGGTGGCAAAAATAAAATCTGATCTAGCAAGATGGAATATGATACCATTCTTGGGTACTGCACAAAGAATTGAAGCAGTCAAAATGAATATACTTCCACGTCTTCTATACCTTTTCCAAACAATACCGGTAGAACCTCCCCAAAAAACATGGCAAGAACTGGACAGATGGATCTCAAGATTCATATGGCAGGGTAAGAGACCTAGAATCAGATATAGAACCCTACAGCTAAACAAAGACAAAGGTAGGCTTGCGCTGCCAAATATCAGGGACTATTTTAAAGCCGCACAAATTAAAACTTTAGTAGAGATATGTAACCCAGTCTACACTGCACAATGGAAGGAGATGGAATGCCAAATAACAAGTGACATCCCCCTACAGGCGATAATAGGGAACAATGCCTTACCTAAGCTTTTGAATAACACTAACCCGTGGATAGAGACCCCGCTAAAAATTTGGTTTAAGATAGTCAAAGAGAATCAAACTAAAGAACCCTATCGATTTCTGCAATGGATTGCCTATGATCAAGACTTTACTCCTAATAAAACAGACACTAGATTTAAAAAGTGGAAAGAGAAAGGGCTGATAAAATATTACGATTTTTTTAAAGGGCAAATTTTAAGAAGTTTTGAAGATTTGAAAAAACAAGGTCTAATAAATCAAGACCTTTACAGGTTCTTTCAGCTTAGACACCACATAAACAATATACTTAAAAAGGAGGATTTGGAAAGGGCCCAGTCAGGTGTTCTGAAGGTCTTCTTAATGGCATATAAAGGGATCCCAGGGATCAGATACATCTCTAAAATATACCAAGGTCTTCAAGACTTAAAAGGAGACAACACATCATATATAAAAGAGAGATGGGAAAAAGAGGGGAATTTCACTTTACAACTGGAAATATGGGAAAAGCTAAATAAACAGCAATGGAAAAGTACCTCATCCCTGCAGTGGAGAGAATTTGGATGGAAAAATTTGGTAAGATTTTTCAGAACACCTGCACAAAACAAATTTACTCGTAAGGGGTTGAATTGTTGGCGCTTGTGTGGTGAAGAGACTGCAAATCATTTTCATGTGTTTTGGTCATGCCCAGTTATCCACCAATATTGGACCAATGTACAGACAATATTGGGGAAAATATTCAAAATAACAGTCCCCTTTTCTTTTGTAACTTTGTATTTGGGTTTACTACCGGAATCATTGGAAAGACGAGGAGAAAAATATTTATTCACTGTTTTAATATTAGCAAGTAAAAAAGCCCTAACTAAAAAATGGATGTTGAAGGACTGTCCTACACCTGAAGATTGGATTAATGTGATTCAAGACATTTACTCGATGGAAAAGTTGACATTCGCATTGAGACAGGACATGGATGGGTTCTTGAACTTTTGGCAACCCTGGATCGCATATGTGTCTTCCATTAGATCTAATCTTTGACAAATACCATTTCAATAATGGCACCGCTCTTTGTTCCAATGCTACTCAGATGCTCTTTTATTTATTTTTTTATTTTTTTGTTTTTTGCTCTTTTGTTTTGTTTTTGTTTTTTGTTTTCTCTTGTTTTGTTTTGTTTGTTTTTTTTGTTCTTTATTTAATTTCTCTTTTTCTTTCACTTAAAAAAAAGGGGTGTTGTAATATTCTTCCAATGTTGTCAAAAAACAAAAAAAAGGGAACATGTGATGAAAATGTAAACAATGCAACGCTGTAATGACGTGTAAACCCTTTACAAAAACTTAAATTTAAAAAAAAAAAAAAAAAAAAAAAGCTTTTTCTCCCTCTGGTGAAAAACTGATCATTTTAACAGGAACTTGGATTTTACTTCCGTCCAGATACATGAATTAATAAAATTTTTTTTAAAATACTTCAACTAAATCGAGTTTACCAAGAACACAAATCAGTTATTTTATTGATGTCTACAGTTCAAAGACTGGCACATAAAAATTACAGGACTGAATATGATAATTGGAAGCTTAAAATATTTCAAGGTGAAAATCTGAGTTAAATATACAACAAATTTTAAAAAATTGAAGAAGAGAGTGAGAGAAAATAATGAAAACCCGTTGTATTTGCCTTACAGGAGAAAAAAATATGTCCATTTGTGGAGATTGTGTGGAAAGGATGAGGCAGAGTTATTTCTCAGGTTCCATTTTATTCACAACACACTCTCCAACATTCAAAAGCAGAAGAAGGAAAAACCCTCAACATCTGCCAGTCTTATACCCCTGACATCAAAGTACAAAATCCCATTGTCTTTAAATCCCAAACACAGTGCATCCCCCCTGCAGTTCCTCTCGCTTCCACCCAAACCTGGGTGGTCAGGAAATCATTCATGTCCATCTCTTTGCATATCAAAAGGCCAACTCTCTCATCCTCCTCTTATCCCTAGGAGGTCCAGACCTTTTGTTCCTCTTCAGACGTGAAGCCAAAATAAGCACACAGGAATATACATGAGAGCATATGAACAGTCATATACATGTGAGCCCGTGAAACTACATATGTGCACCACATATAATCCCCCCCAAACGTCTAAGACGGAACAAACTAACACAGATTGCCTGTCATAATAAAATCGCCACACATCAGTCCACATGCTGTCTTGGTCTCAACCGTCTGCCGTATCTGCTGCAGGCGGGCTTAACCTCTTCCGCGGCGTCCTCCTGCTGTGGAGCTGCTGTCTGGGGATTAAAACTGTTAGTCAATCTCTGTGGGTGTACTGGGGAATGCTCCCTAGGGGGTCTACCCTGTCGCGGGGCCCTCGCCAACTGCATAGTTTCGTCAGCCATCACAAAAGCAGGTTTGAGTCTGTCTATGCCAATCATTTCCTTTCTGCCCCCCAAATCCAGCAAAAAATGCTTATCACCTGTTTCTAGCACTCTAAATGGTCCATCGTAAGGCGGTCGCAGAGCTGTGCGGTGGGCATCATGTCTGACAAAAACAAACTCCGCATTTTTTAAAGCTTTAGGCACAAAAACACGCGGAAAACTGTGGTGAACGGGGCCTGGTAGGACACTCGGGCCCATGTTATTCTGCAACCGCTGAGCCGAGGAGAACTCTGGCGCTGGGTTGTCAGGGAGAAATTCTCCGGGCAGCCGAAGTGGCTGTGCGAACACTAGCTCCGCTGGGGAGGCATCTAAATCCTCTTTAGGTGCAGAACGCAACCCCAATAATACCCATGGTAGTTTGTCAACCCAATTTGCATCCGTAAGCAACGCTCTGAGAGCCGCCTTCAGCGACCTGTGAAAACGTTCGCATAACCCGTTAGCCTGCAGGTGATACGCGGTTGTGCGGTGGATCGTTGCCCCCAGGCTGCGGGCCATCGCTGACCAAAGTTCGGAAACAAATTGTGGGCCTCTGTCAGACGTAATATCTGACGGAACTCCAAAACGCGCTACCCATGCAGTTAAAAAAGCGCGCGCAACCTCCTCGGCTGTGGTTGATGACAGGGGAACCACATCTGGTCAGCGCGTGGTGCGGTCAACCATTGTCAGAAGATGTGTGCACCCTTGCGAGGGCGGTAGGGGGCCTACGAGGTCCACATGGACATGATCAAACCTTTTAGCTGGAATATGAAATGGCTCCAAAGGAGCTCTCGTGTGTCTATGCACTTTGGCCCGCTGACAGGCCATGCAGGCTGCCACCCACTCTCTAACTTGCTTGCGCAGGCCCGGCCATACAAATTTCTCCCCTACCATTTTGACGGAAGCGCGCACCCCCGGGTGCGCCAGCGAATGGATCAAGTCAAAAACGTGGCGGCGCCACAAGGCCGGAACCACCGGACGGGGTCGCCCGGTGGAAACATCGCAGATTGGGGGGGCATACCGTCTTGCAGCACCCTGTCCTCCAGCCTTATCCCTGTTGGTCCAGACTGGAGCGCGCGCACATCCGCGTCGCCACCCTGCTCCGCGGCCATGGCTGCGTAATCTATCCCTACGTGGACTGGGGCCGCGCGCCCTTCTGCGCCGCTACCCTGGTCCGCGGCAACAGCTGCGAAATCTACCTCTACGCGGGCTGGCGCAGCCACGGCACACGCGAGAGGCAGTCTGCCACTACGTTAAGTTTACCCGCTACATGCTGGATATCAGTAATGAACTCCAAAATTGCGGCCAGCTGTCTCTGCTGCCGGCCCGACCAAGGTTCCGAAATCTTGGCCATTGCAAAAATCAGCGGCTTGTGGTCAACGAACGCAGTGAAACGGCGTCCCTCCAGCCAAAACTGGAAGTGACGAATAGCCAAATGGAGAGCTAACAACTCCCTGTTGAATGCGCTGTATTTTTGCTCACTATCACGCAAAGTCTTGCTGAAAAACGCAAGCGGCTGCCAGGCTCCAGCCACATACTGTTCAACAACAGCCCCTATGGCCACATCTGACGCGTTAGTAGTGAGCGCCATGCGGGCCGTTGGGACTGGATGCGCTAACAACGCAGCGTTTGCCAAGGCTGTTTTGACTTCAGAGAATGCGCGTTCCCGCTCGGGAGACCATTCGATTTTATTTGCGGGTTTTTGTTTTTTAAGCGCAGCGTACTGTGACGTATGCAAGGTTCACACAAAGAAAAGGAGCAGATAGTTGTGACGAACAGGCTTTATTCACACACACACTGAGCACAGGCAGGAGGGGTGGTCATTCTCCCAGACCTCCGTTTAAATCATGGTTACACACACATAATAAATCTTGCCTATGAAACACTGCTGGGTGATTATAACGCAGTTATAATTACACAGCAGTATAATAACTCAGTAATAACATTTAATACACACATACAATAACGTCCTCTGTTGCAAAGCATGCTGGGGAAAATCACTGCTCCCCCCACAATACAGCCCCGACGTTACACTGCCCCCCTCCTGGACTGGTTTCTGTCCCCAGAAAAATTAAAGTCCAGTTCAAAAGTCCAATACAAACTCATCCAGGTGTCAGGGCAGCCTTCGGTGCCGGCGACTAACATGTACAGGCCCCCTAGTGTCCATCTGAGTCTCGGTCGGGGTATCTGGTCGGGATGAAGGCTCCGGTTCGTCCACCAGCGGTGCAGATGGCCGATACGGGGCGAGACGGTCACGATGAAGGACCACAACCCTGTCCCTTTTCCTAAGCCTCACCCTGTACACCACATCCGACAGTCTCTGCAGAACCACGCACGGTCCCGACCAATGGCTCGCCAGCTTCGGTGATCGTCCTCTTTTTCTCTCAGGGCAGAAAACCCAGACTCGATCTCCCAGTGCAAAGTCCCTCCCCTGGCAGCGGGAGTCATACGCTCGCTTCTGCTGACCCCCTGCTGCTGCCAGGGCCTCTCGAGCCAGTTCGTGCACCGTGTGGAGACGTTCTTTCAAACAAAAAAAAAATCCAACCCGGGTTTTCCCTCCACCTCCGGCTCAGGAGGGGGACCGAATACCAAATCCACCGGTGTGCGCAGCTCGTGTCCAAACATGAGCGCTGCAGGGGTGCACCGAGTAGATTCCTGAGCTGCCGTCCGGTACGCCCACAAAACAAAAGGCAGATGCAGGTCCCAGTCTCGCTGTCGCTGGTCCACTAGGATAGCGAGCTGGGTGGTGAGGGTCCGGTTGAATCGTTCGACCAGGCCGTCGCTCTGTGGATGCAGCGGGGTGGTCCGGGTTTTCCGGATGCCCAGCCGCTTGCAGACCTCTCCGAAGACCTCCGCCTCGAAGTTCCGACCCTGGTTGCTGTGCAGCTCCTCCGGTGTGCCAAACCGACAGAACATTTCGTCCACCAGCTTTGATGCCGTCGTAGCGGCGCTTTGGTCCGGGACCGCGTACACCTCTGGCCACTTAGTGAAATAATCCATCGCGACCAGCACGTAGCGGTTCCCCCGGTCCGTTGTCGGGAAAGGGCCCAGGATGTCCACTCCCACTCGCTCCATCGGCGCTCCCACCCGGTACTGCTGCAGGGGAGCGTGGGATCGCTGAGTTGGCCCTTTCTGAGCTGTGCACATGTCGCAGCGGTGAACGTGGAGCTCCACATCCTGATGACAGCCGGGCCAGTAGAACCGGGCTCGAAGGCGCTGCAGCGTCTTTGTCACTCCGAAGTGGCCCGCTCCTGCCGCCCCATGAACCAGCTGGAGTACTTTGGGCCGGAGTCGACGAGGAACCAGCAGCTGCCAGACGTGCCGCTGCCCAGCTGGAGTCTGCCACTGCCGATACACCATGCCCTCGTGGCAGCGGAGGTTGGCCCACTGGGAGTGCAGGGCCTTAGTCTCTGGGTCCAGTGGTGACACAACCTCCCAGGCGGGCCGCTGTCCTGTGTCCAGCCACTGCCGAACCCGAGAAATGATCGGGTCTCTGTCCTGCTCGCTCTGCAGCTGCTGCGTGCCAAGAACCTCTGTGACATCATCGCTGGGGAGAACTGCCTGATCATCCGAGGGGGGGCTGCGCGTCGCTGCGTGATTTCTGCTCGCAGCGGCCCGGAGAGCAGCAGCCCGTGGGGCGGCTTGGTCTCGATCTTCAGCCCGTTGGCAGTGCCGACACTCCTTTGTCGCACAGGGGCGCCGAGACAGCGCGTCAGCGTTGGCATGGAGGCGGCCTGCCCGATGCACAATCTGGAAATTATAATCCTGCAGTGCCTCCAGCCATCTCGCCAACTGTCCATCCGGCTCTTTGAAGTTTAATAGCCAGGTCAGGGAAGCATGATCCGTCCTGAGCTGGAACCTCCCCCCGTACACATACGGGCGGAAATGACGCAGTGCTTGAATGACAGCCAACAGCTCTCTGCGAGTCACACAGTAGTTCCTCTCGGCTCTGCTGAGAGTGCGGCTTAAAAAAGCGACTGCCTACTCTCTGTGTTCTCCCTCCTGGGATAGCACCGCCCCGATGCCCTGGTTGCTGGCGTCCATGTCCACAATGAAAGGGCGGTTTGGGTCAGGATACTGCAGGACGGGGGCTCCGATGAGCGCCACGCGGAGCTGGGAGAAAGCAGCAGCACAGCTGTCACTCCACTGAAACGTGCGTCCTTTCTGTGTCAGCTGACGCAGCAGGCTGGCGATGGTGGCGAAGTTTTTCACAAACCTCCTATAATAGGAGGCCAATCCAAGAAAACTCCTCAGCTCTCCCACGTTCCGCGGCATGGCCAGTCTCTCACCGCTGCCACTTTTTCTGGGTCGGTGGCGACCCCCGCTGCGCTGACGACGTGGCCCAGGAAGGTGGTCTCCCGCCGGAATAGGTGGCATTTTCTAGGGTGCAACCGTAGCCCCGCCTGTTGGATGGCGTCCATCACCTCTTGGAGATTTGACAGGGCGCTGTCAAAATCAGCTGCATGCATCACTAGGTCATCCAGGTAAACAACGCAGCGACTCCGGGGCACGTGAGCCAGCACTCGCTCCATCAAACGTTCAAAGGTGGCCGGAGCGTTGCAGACTCCAAACGGCATCACTTTAAACTGGTACAGTCCCTGCCCGATGGAGAAGGCTGTTTTTTGGCGGGCCTCGGGTGACAGCTCTACCTGCCAATAGCCACTGCGTAGATCCAGCGAGCTGAACGAGCTGGAGCCGGCGATGTGGTCCAGCGCGTCATCGATGCGGGGCAAGGGGTAGGAATCCTTCCGGGTGACGTCATTCAGGCGCCGGTAATCCACACAGAACCACCACGACCCGTCCTTCTTCTTGACCAGCACCACAGGCGCCGCCCAGGGGCTGTTAGAGGGCTCAATAACATCTGCCTCCAGCATTTCTCGCACTTTTTGTTCTGCCGCTGCCCGCCTTGAAAAGGGCAGCCGGCGTGGGCGGAGTCGAATCGGCCTGGTCTCACTGGTGTCGATCTCGTGCTGCACCAAGCCGGTCCGGCTGCATTCCTCATCCTTCGTGGCGAAAACACCCATATAACAGTCCAATAGCTCCCGCAGCTGGCGTCTCTGTTCCGGGTCCAGCCCGCCGCAGCTCCGCTGAAATAATTCCTCAACTGCCTGCTGCGTCTCTGCTGACACGTTGACCCCTCCCCTTGCTGTCCCTGTGTGTGTTCGTGCTCTCTCTGCCCGCACTGGTGGTGTCATTGTGTCCGGTCCTCGTGGTGGCCCGCCTGGTCCGGTCCGTCTTGGTGATCCCTCGATCGCACAGGCCCCCGTGTTCCTTCTCTGGGTTCTGCTGTGGAGCATGATGGTCCGGTTTCCCAGCTGGAGGGACGGTCTGGTGGTGTCGATCTTGGTGTTCCAGGCTGTGAGCAGGTCTAGTCCAATAATACAGGGGTCTTGGATGTCAGCCAGCCAGAACGGGTGTCTTATGTTCTGACCGGCCACCCTCACCACCAGAGTTCTCCGCCCCCTCAGTCTGGCGCGCTCACCGGTAGCCGTGGTGACGCAGCGCTTGGTGGGTTCCCACCCCCGTGGGGCCGTCTTGTTCGTGCCTGGCAGCACACCGGGTCGGTCCAAGGAGATTGTAGAGCCGGTGTCAATCAGGGCCCGGATCGACGTCTTCCCCAAGCTGCACTGTAGATACATCCCTGGAGAGTGTCCAATTCGGCCCACGCGTGGTGCCGGCTCCTCGGGGGAAACATCTGCGGGAGGCGGCCTGTCCCCGTTCACGCCATCTCGCTCTAGTTTAATGCCGGGGACGGACCAGTTTGTCGTGGGGTGGGTGCGGGGCAGTACCGTGCGATGTGTCCCAGCTCTCCACAGCGGAAGCACCCTTCCTCGCGCCGCCGCGGCCATCTTCTCCGTGGACGCGCCGCCGTGGTCTGCTGTAATTCCTCCTCTTCCTCCTCGCTCTCCACCGTGGCCTGGAAGGTTCTTTGACTGTGCGTTGGCGCTTCAATTGTGCGATTCATCAGCGGCTCCACCCGCTCTGCTTCTGCCACTGCAGTCTCCCAGTCGCTCGCGGTGTGGATCCATACGTGGGTCTGGAGCTGGGCCGGGCGGAGACCTTGGATGAAGTTCCGGAGGGCGAGCTTCTCTACCACCTCCGGTGCAAAATCCGGGTAGCTGCGCCGGGTTAGCAGCCGTATGTCTGCAGCATAGGCTCCTAGGCTTTCCTGGTTGCTTCGATGGCGGCAGGTCAGCTGTTCCTGGGCGTGCTCAGCGTCCGCCGTTCTCCCAAATTGTCTCCGGAGCGCCCCTTGTAGCGCTGGCCAGCTGTAGCGCTCCTCAGGCCAGAGATCAGAGAGCGTGCAGAGAGCTCTCCCTTCCAAGGCCAGCACGACTTGCACGGCGGTTTCCTCTGGTGACCAGCCGTTCAGCGCAGCGGCCAGCTCGACCTGGGTCAGGTAGTCATCCAACGTGGTCTCGCCGTTGAAGCGGGGAATCTTGGCCCGCTGCCGGACGGATGGGACGGTCGCCTCCTGATCGATCGCCACTCCTGATCGCCGTGGGATCGCCAGCCCGTCCTGTCCTGAAAAGGGCAGGATGCGGGACTGGTTTGCTCTGCTCTGCCCGCTCTGCCTTGAAAAAGGCAGAAGGCGGGGTGCGCTGGCCCCGTCAGGTCCGCCACTTCGTTCGTCCTGGCTCCCGGGGGGGGGGGGGGGGGGTGTCTCAGTCCCGTCGTCCGTCGTCAGCTGAGCAATGAGTTGCTCCAGCTGCTGGATCTCCATTCTGATCCTGGCTTCCATCTGCTCCATCCCACTTCTGGCACCAGTGTGACGTATGCAAGGTTCACACAAAGAAAAGGAGCAGATAGTTGTGACGAACAGGCTTTATTCACACACACTCTGAGCACAGGCAGGAGGGGAGGTCATTCTCCCAGACCTCCGTTTAAATCATGGTTACACACACATAATAAATCTTGCCTATGAAACACTGCTGGGTGATTATAACGCAGTTATAATCACCCAGAAGTATAATAACTCAGTAATAACATTTAATACACACATACAATAACGTCCTCTGTTGCAAAGCATGCTGGGGAAAATCACTGCTCCCCCCCCAATACAGCCCCGACGTTACAGTACAATGGTTGCATGAGCTGCGCCGCGCGGGGGAGGAAACGATTATAAAAATTCACCATTCCCAAAAACTCCTGTAATGCTTTGACCGTTTGTGGCTGGGGAAAATTTGCCACCACGCGCACCTTGTCAGGCAGAGGAACTGCTCCTTCGGGAGAGACGCAATGCCCCAAAAAATCAATCTGCGCCACCCCGAACTGACACTTCGCTGGGTTGATTATTAGCCCGTGCTCCGCCAACCTCCGGAAAACTGCTGTGAGGTGGTTTTCGTGTTCGTCTTTGGATGCACTGGCTACCAAAATGTCGTCCAGGTAGACGAACACGAAAGGGAGATCGCGCAACACCGCGTCCATCATGCGTTGGAAAGTCTGCGCTGCGCCTTTAAGCCCAAACGGCATGCGCAAAAACTCAAAAAGCCCGAAAGGAGTTATTACCGCTGTTTTGGGTATGTCCTCAGCGCGGACTGGGACCTGATGATAACCGCGCACCAGGTCTATCTTAGAAAAAATGCGCGTCCCCGCCAAATGACCTGAAAAATCCTGGATATGTGGGATTGGGTAGCGGTCGTGTGCTGTAGCATTGTTCAGCCTGCGAAAATCACCGCACGGCCGCCATGAGCCATCGGTTTTAGGGCCCATGTGAAGCGATGAAGCCCAAGGGCTCTTTGAACGTCGGATGATGCCCAATTTTTCCAGGTTGGCGAACTCCTCGCGTGCTATGGCCAGTTTAGCTGAATCCAAGCGCCGAGCTTTTGCAAAAACGGGTGGACCGGTGGTAGTAATAAAATGCTCCACCCCATGTTTAGCCACGGTCGCCAAAAACGTTGGCACCGTGAGTGCTGGAAACTGAGTGAGGAGTGTGTGGAACTTACCACCTGCAGCTGTGATGTTGGCTTGTGCTGTTGGCGGGGTCACTCGCGCTGTACAGGGAATAGAAGAAAAAGAGAGTGCATTAACCAGGCGTCTGTTAGCAAGATCGACCAACAAACCATGTGAGCACAAAAAATCAGCACCTAACATGTTGAAATTGACTGCCGCTATGACAAAGGTCCACTCAAATGTGCGGCCGTGTAACGACAGAGACAGGGTCTTCTCCCCGAAGGTCTTAATCGCCAAGCTGTTCGCTGCTGACGCCACAGGGCCACTGGAAGGCGCCAGCCGGTCAGCGTAGGAAGGTGTGATGAAACTCAGCTGGGAGCCTGTGTCCACGAGGAAGTGCCTCCCCGATCACGCGTCCCTCAAGTAGAGCAGCTTGTCCTCCTCACCGAGAGCCGCAGCTGCTACCGACTCCCAGTCTTGGCGTTTCCCGAGCGCTTGAATTGGCACGGTGGAATGCACTTGAGCGCCCTCTCGGCGAAACGGCAATGGTAAAAGCAAAGGACGTCGTCCGCTCCGCGCCTCCTGGCCCCCGCCGCTGCCGTCGTCGGTGAGTCTGGTGCTGCAGCCTCTGGCCCCCTGCCATCTCTGGATGTTGCGCCCAGCTCCGCTGCTGTGGTCATGACCGTGTGTCGTCTATGGGCGTCGACGAGTCGCTGCGCCTCCTGGCCCAGCTCGTGGTAGTCTCGGTGGGCCAGCAGCTGTGAACTGGCCAGGGTAGTGTCCTGAGGAAAAGGTGGGCGAAAATAAAGCCATCATCTTCGGCGTCTCTCAAACTCAGCATCTTCGCCATCAGGTCTGCAGGTCTGTCGACCTCACCCTCAGTCAACGCCAGGAGCTTCTCTGCTCGCTCTCCCAGCGAGGGGGTGAAAAAACGGATGAGAGCAGCCTTCAAAGTGCCGTACTTGTCGTCGTCTGGTGGGTGGTTGATCAGGCTCTCTACATGCTGGGCTGTGTGGTTGTCCAGCTTTGCAACCACATGGTAGAACTTCGTGGCGTCTGCCGAAACCCTCCGAAGATGGAACTGTGCCTCGACTGCGTTAAACCAGGAGCGCGGACTATTCTGCCAGAAGTCCGGAAGCTGGACTGTGGTGGCTGCATTAGCTTGGCTGGCTCCTGATGAGTCCGGTGCAGGAAAATCGTCTCCGGCCATAATACGTCTTAAGGTCACCAGTGTGGAGATTGTGTGGAAAGGATGAGGCAGAGTTATTTCTCAGGTTCCATTTTATTCACAACACACTCTCCAACATTCAAAAGCAGAAGAAGGAAAAACCCCCAACATCTGCCAGTCTTATACCCCTGACATCAAAGTACAAAATCCCATTGTCTTTAAATCCCAAACACAATGCATCCCCCCTGCAGTTCCTCTCGCTTCCACCCAAACCTGGGTGGTCAGGAAATCATTCATGTCCATCTCTTTGCTTATCAAAAGGCCAACTCTCTCATCCTCCTCTTATCCCTAGGAGGTCCAGACCTTTTTTTCCTCTTCAGACGTGAAGCCAAAATAAGCACACAGGAATATACATGAGAGCATATGAACTGTCATATACATGTGAGCCCGTGAAACTACATATGTGCACCACACATTACTATTTGAATGACCAGTTTGTTTAGCTTCAGTTATCAATTCAAAGATAATAGACTGCAGTAGATTTAGGAAAAATGACTTCCTGGAAGGTTTTATTAGTTATTTCTAGCACAACACTCATCCTCAGGCTGCTTGTAAATAAGAGGCTCAAAACATGAGTAAACAGTTTAAAAACCCTTTCAGTTTGTGTCTCAGTCTGGCAAAATTTCCACATATGGCTTTGTTATCAAAATACACTAATTTAGCTCACCTTTACTGTCACTGCAGCTAGGAAAAAAAGGTATTGTAATAGCTATGCCTGGCCAGTAGAGGTAGCAATGCACCTTTTTTTTTTTTTACAGCCCCCCATACCACAGGCACAGAGGCATCAGCACCTTGGTGCTTTCATTTTCTTGCAGATTTTTAAAATTCTTCCCATTGATTTGCAAAGTTTGTCTTTTAAACTTGTGACTATTTTCGTTAGATTTACTTTTTTCCAAATTGTCTTTTTTCTTGTCATTTTGTGTCATTTTACTCACAAATTTGTTTTTTAATGCAAATTTGTTTTTTAATGCAAATTTGTGATTTTTTGAAGAACATTTGTGACGTTTTTCTCTACGCTTAATTTATTGACCTTAAATTAAGCCCATATTTTCTCATAAATGTAGTACTTTTTGTTTGTAAATTTGAGATGAATTCTCTTGTTGATTTTTCAAATTTTTTCATGTGAAATTGCAATCTTTTTTCTCATAAATCTGTGTAATTTCTCTTGTAAATTTGTGCCTTTTAACCCAATGAAGTTGTGACTTTTAGCTTTGGAGGTAGGCATTAAATTCTGATATTTTACTTGACTAAATGAATTCATAAATTGATCCTGGAAAAAGGCAATTTTAACATCTGCTGAAGTTTGAGTTTTGGTAAATATGAGGGCACAGACTTTTTGTTATTCCACAAATGAGAGGTCTGAAATTTGATCAAATGGCTTTAAAAATGATCTTTACAAAGTCCCAAATTCAACTTCCCCGGAGCTTCCCATGTGCCCATTCAAGGTATAGCTGCTGGTTTTTTTTGGCACAAAGTCACACAAAGACGAAGCCCAGTAGTGTTGTCATGCAGATGGTGGCGGTGGTGTCAGTGTCCAGCGTGTTATTGAGCAGTTGGCTTTGTTGACATTTCAGTGCCAGCATCTCCATCTCTCACCCTGTCCCTTGAATCACTCATCTGAAATTCAGATGAGGCCCCAGAAAGTTGTCGAGTCTCCGTCTTTGTGGACATTTCAACAACAAAAGTTGGGTGATTTCATTTGGCCCACTCAGAAGTGAGAGTGTTTGTCGACACCTTTGCCGCAGAACAGCTCTAGCGGACTCTAAAAATGTGTGTGATGTCACAAGATACCCTAAACAGATGCATGCCGGTGACTCATGGTGTTGTGCTTTGTGGTGGCGGGATTACTAACTAGAAAGTACTCCGAGTGCATTCCTCTAGCAGCGCAGTCCTCTAAATGTCTCTTTAGCATGAGAGAAGAAAATCCAGAAATGAAGCTTCAAGTTCAAATTATAGAACACTGTTCATCTAAGTATAAGTTATAAATAAAACCTTACATTAATATTGTAGTAAGCTGGAAAGTTAAACTTTGCACTTTTTTATTTAAAAAAATGAACAGCTGAAACCTTCAGCAATGGTTGAGTGCCATCAACCTCTGCAGTCAACTGATCGTCTTTGGTTGTGTTTCTGTTGATTCTCAGACTCTTGTGTATATAGCTGGTCTGGCTGACTTTTCTAGCCCCTACCTTTGGCCTGCCTATGTTGCTTGGCAACATAACATCAAGTGCCATCATGCCGCAAAGACTTATGGGTGTGCATTGTCATGTAATTTCCCAGTTTGGGATCAATAAAATACATCTATCTATCTGGTGTAAAAAAGTGTTTGCCCCCTTCCTGATCTCTCATTTTTTTGTATGTTTGTCACACTTAAATGTTTCAGATCATCAAACCAATTTAATTATTAGACAAAGATAACACAAGTAAACACAAAATGCAGTTTCTAAATGAAGGTGTTTATTATTATGGGAAAAAAATCCAAACCTACATGGCTGTGTGTAAAAAAGTGATTGCCCCCAAACCCAATAACTGGTTGGGCCACCCTCAGTAGCAACAACTGCAATCAAGCATTTGCAATAACTGGCATTGAGTCTTTTACGGTGCTGTGGAGGAATTTTGGCCCACTCATCTTTGCAGAATTCTTGTAATTCAGCCACATTGGAGGGCTTTCCAGCATGAACCGCCTTTTTAAGGTCATGCCACAGCATCTCAATCGGATTCAGGTCAGGACTTTGACTAGGCCACTCCAAAGTCTTCATTTTATTTTACTTAAGCCATTCAGAGGTGGACTTACTGGTGTGTTATGGATCATTGTCCTGCCGCAGAACCAAAGTGTGCTTCAGCTTGAGGTCACGAACAGATGGCCGGATATTCTCCTTCAAGATTTTTTGATAGACAGCAGAATTCATGATTCCATTTACCAAAGCAAGTCTTCCAGATCCTGAAGCAGCAAAACAGTCCCCAGTCCATCACACTACCACCACTATATTTTACAGTTGGTATGATGTTCCTTTTCTGAAATGCTGTGTTACTTTTATGCCAGATGTAATGTGACACACACCTTCCAAAACGTTCAACTTTTGTCTCGTCAGTCCACAGATTATTTTCCCAAAATTCTTGGGGATCATCAAGATGTTTTCTGGCAAAACTGAGACAAGCCTTTATATTCTTTTTGCTCAGTAGTGGTTTTTGTCTTGGAACTCTGCCATGCAGGTCTTTTTTGCCCAGTCTCTTTCTTATGGTGGAGTCATGAACACTGACCTTAACTGAGGCAAGTGAGACCTGCAGTTCTTTGGATGTTGTTGTGGGGTCTTTTGTGACCTCTTGGATGAGTCGTCGCTGCACTCTTGGGGTAATTTTGGTCGGCCGGCCACTCCTTGGAAGGTTCACCACTGTTCCATGTTTTCGCTATTTGTGGATAATGGCTCTCACTGTAGTTTGCTGGAGTCCCAAAGCTTTAGAAATGACTTTATAACCTTTTCCAGACTGATAGAGCTCAATTACTTTGTTTCTCATTTGTTCCTGAATTTCTTTGGATTGCAGTATGATGTCTAGCTTTTGAGGATCTTTTGGTCTACTTCACTTTGTCAGGCAGGTCCTATTTAAGTGATTTCTTGATTGAGAACATGTGTGGCAGTAATCAGGCCTGGGTGTGGCTAGCGAAATTGAACTCAGCTTTCCAAAGATGTGATAAACCACAGTTAATTTATGTTTTAACAGGGGGCAATCACTTTTTCACACAGGGCAATGTAGGTTTGGATTTTTTTTACCCTTAATAATAAACACCTTCATTTAAAAACTGCATTTTGTTTTTTCTTGGGTTATTTTTGTTTAATATTTAAATTTGTTTGATCTGAAACATTTAAGTGTGACAAACATACAAAAAAATGAGAGTTCAGGAAGGGGGTAAACACTTTTTCACACCACTGTATTAGGGATGGGAATTGATTAGATTTTATCAATATCAATGACATTGTTGAATTTGGTTATCGATCCGATTCTTTATCGATCCCCTTGTGGTGGACACAATACACATGGGACTCCACCCAGGACAAGGGGATTGGTGGGGGAGAAAATAGTTAGAGATGCTAATGGGAAAAGCTGAGAGGAGCTAACTAAACAAAGATGTGCCTTTCGGCCCCTGCTGTGCCAGGCTGACACCTGAGGATGCAGGGGTGCGAATGTATTGTAGCAAGACCTGCTCTGTGACGTGTTGGAGAGTTTCTGTGCTTATGTTGGAAGCGGAATAAAGTTTGTGTGTCATTCAGTTCGCTGCCTCGTCTGCTTCCATCTTCCACATTGGTGACCCTAAGACGTGCAATGGAGAACGAGCCGAGCACCACCCCGGAGACAACCCAGAGGGAGAACACCAAGCCGGCAATGAGCTGTCACAGTCAGGCTCCCAGACTTCTGGCTTCACAATCCAACCACTTGGTTTCTACATGTTGAAGCCCAATTCGCACTCCACGAGATCACAACGGACGACACCAAATATTATCATGTGGTCGCTGCACTGGATGTGTGCGCCACACAGCAAGTGATGAGCCTGCCTCAGGAACCGCCGGCCCAGGGGAAATACGACGTGCTCAAGCGGATGCTTATTCAGCGGTATACCCTGTCGGACAGTGAGAGAGCAGAGAGTCTCCTAACGCGCTCAGAGTTAGGTGACGGATCAGCTGTGGAGCTGATGGAGAGCATGTTAGCACTGAGGGGGAAGAATGATGAATCCTTCCTTTTCGCCCACCTCTTCCTCAGGAACCTATCTGCTACAGCGAGGGTGATCCTGGACAACTCGCCGCTGCTGGTAAGCAGGAACTACTGCGCTCTAGCACAGGAAGCGGACCGCATCATCCTAACAACCAGAACTCTCACCTTGCACGCAGCATCCGGGAAGGACTCCAACGAGGTCGAGAAGCCGTTGGTGGTGGCTGGGATGGACGTCAAGAGACGCAGGAAAGGGACGTTCTGTGTCTATCACCTCCGCTTTGGCTCAGATGCCCAACGCTGTCTGCCACTGTGCCAATTCAAGAAGCCAGGGAAACAGCATGGCCAACAATCAGTAGCAGCTGCGACCGGTGGTGACAGGAACAAGCTGCTGTTCATCACAGACACACATTCAGGGAGACGTTTCTTAGTGGACCCTGGTTCCCAGACGAGCCTCATTCTGCCGGTCAGCGCAGACAGATTGGCAGGAGGCAGCGGTCCCGAGCTCACGGCCGCCAATGGAGCCGACATCAGAACGTTTGGCGAACCGACGTTGACGGTGTGGTTACACGGACGCAATTACAAATGGGATTTTGTGGTGGCCGCAGGTTCTGTCCCCATTTTAGGCACAGATTTTTTACGTGCTTATGGGTTGTTAGTCGATGTTACCAACCGACGCTTAGTGGATGCTGTCTCTTTTACCTCCTTGCCCTGCACAGCTCGGGGAGTTGGACCAACAACATAGGCTAGCGTTATAGCTCCAGGGGGTAAGTACCAGCATTTACTTTCACAGTTCCTAGCACTCACGGTTCTGTTTTCTGCTACAGTAACCAAACACAGGGTTGAGCATTTCATAACCACAAAAGGCCTGCCGGTGTTTGCGCGGCCTCGGCACCTGGATGCAGTTCAACTAGCCAGCGTGCGCAAGAAGTTTACCAATTTAGAGCAGCTGGGCATCATTAGGCACTCCAACAGCCCATGGGCATCCCCACTACACATGGTGCCTAAGGCCAACGGGTCATGGCGACCATGCGGCGATTTCCGGGGCTTGAACAATGCCACGGAACACGATCGGTATCTCATCCCGCACATCCAGGATTTTTCTGTGCATCTGGCCTGGACGTGTATTTTTTCGAAAGTGGATCTGGTCTGCGTTTACCACCAGGTCCTGGTGCACGTGGAGGACGTTCCCATAACAGCGGTAATAACTCCTTTTGGCCTTTTCGAGTTTTTACGCATGCTGTTCAGGTTAAAGGGCGTGACGCAAACCTTCCAAAGAATGATGGACACGGTGCTCCATGACCTGCCCTTCGTTTTTGTCTTCTTAGACGACATTCTGGTGGCTAGTGTGTCCGAGGAGGAGCACCTTGCCCACCTCAAACTAGTTTTTCAGAGGTTGGAAGCGCACGGGCTTATTGTGAACCCGGCAAAGTGCCAGTTCGGTGCGCCAGTGATTGACTTTTTGGGTCACCGCATTTCACCGGAGGGCGCAATTCCGCTGCCTGTTAAGGTGCATGCCGTGTCGGATTTTCTGTGCCCGCAGACCATGAAGGCCCTGCAGGAATTTTTGGGCATGGTCAACTTTTACAAGTGTTTCCTCCCCTGAGCAGCCCAGTTGCTGCAGCCATTGTATGCCACGCTCAAGAAAAAGAAGCCCGCAGAAAACACCGACTGGACCCCCGAGCGAGTCCAGGCTTTCGCAAATGCTGAATAAGTACTCGCTAACGCCATTTTGCTAGCCCACCCTGTCCCGTCAGTGCGGATAGCACTCACCACTGACGCGTCTGACGTTGCCATAGGGGCAGTGGTGGAGCAATACGTTTCCGGTGCATGGCAGCCGCTTGCATTTTTCAGCTGCTCTTTGCGCGATAACAAATGCAAATACAGTACGTTTGACAGAGAGTTGTTGGCCCTCCACCTGGTGATGCACTATTTCCAGTTTTGGCTGGAAGGGCACGAGTTCACCGTGTTCGTTGATCATAAGCCGCTAACGTACGCAATGTCCAAAGTCTCGGAACTGTGGTCAGCCCGGCAGCAATGACATTTGGCTGCAATCTTGGAGTTCATAACCGACATTCAACACATAGCCGGTAAGTTTAATGTCGTGGATGACAGCCTGTCGCGTGCATTAGTCTCCCTGTCCTACATGGGAATAGTTTTCCCCGGCATGGCCGCGGAGCAAACTGGGGATGTGGACATTTGTGCACTCCAGTCCACGCCTACTGGGTTAAAACTAGAGAGGAGGGTGGTGCAAGAAGGATGCCCCCCCTTGCTCTGCGACATCTCCACCGGGTTCCGAGCTCTTTGAGCTGCCGTGTTTTTGAGTCAGTCCACTCCCTTTCACATCCCGGCATGCGTGTCTCGGTTAAACTGGTGGGGGCGAAATTTGTCTGGCCTCACTTATGCAGAGACATGAAAGAGTGGGCTGCAGCGTGCATCACATGCCAGTGGGGCAAAGTGCACAAGCACACCAAAGCCCCCCTCGAGCCGTTTCAAATTCCAGCCAGGAGGTTCGACTATGTCCACGTGGATTTGGTGGGCCCCCTCCTGCCGTCGCAAGGGTTCACACATCTTTTGACAATCATGGACCACACCACGCGTTGGTCTGAAGTGGTCCTGTTGGCTTCCACTACGTCTGCGGAAGTGGCTTGCACATTTTTGTCAGCTTTGGTTGCACAGTTCAGATCCCCATTGGACATCACTTCCGACAGGGGTCCGCAATTCATTTCGGAACTCTGGTCCACGATGGCCAAGAGCCTGGAGGTCAAAATCCACCACACCTCCACGTACAACCCCCAGGCTAATGGTTTATGCGAACACTTTCATAGGTTGCTTAAAGCAGCGCTCAGACCCTCACTCACGGATGCAAATTGGGTCAACTGCCTGCCCTGGGTCCTATTGGGGTTGTGCTCTGTGCTTAAGGAGGATCTGGCAGCCTCCCCGGCAGAAGTCGTTTTTTCTCAGCCACTATGGATCCCCGGGGAATTTTTACCGGAAAACCCCGCACCCGGGACCAACCCGCACACGCAATTATTTTACAGTACAGGGGCCACTAACGTGCCAGGTCCAGTGCACCATTGTTTTCCCCACACCTTCTTCTCAAAGAGCTCACAGAGCGTCAAGTTCATTTTTGTTAGGCACACAGAACCCCGCTGCACCCACTGTATGACGGATCATTCAGAGCGCTGGAAACCGGGGCCAAAGCATTTTGTGTTAGACTTTGGGGGGGCGTAAGGAAACCATCTGCATTGACAGGCTTAAGCCTGCTTATGTGTTGGCAGACAAACAGGTTGGCTCACGTTCCCTGGCGCGGACACCCACCTACAGTGGCTCCGCAAGTTGGTGTTCCCCCCGCAGAGAACTGTTGGCAGCAGACTAGGTCTTTCCCCTCCCCACCCTTTTTCCCTCCTCAGGACTGTGCGCCGGAGGCCGAGTTTGTCTCCTGCCCTCCTCAACAGCAAGACACTTCGGCCAGTCCACGTTATAGCCGTTACGGGCGCCGGCTCAAGCCCAAGGTGCCAGAGGGTTAGAGCCCCTTCTGGGTGTTCGGGGGGCGTGGGGGGGGTGGGGGGGCACAATACACACGGCACTCCACAGGACAAGGGGGTTGGTGGGGGAGAAGATAGAGATGCTAATGGGGAAAGTTGAGAGGAGCAGACCAAACAAAGATGTGCCTTTTGCACCCTGCCGTGCCAGGCTGACACCTGAGGATGCAGGGGTGCGAATGTATTGTAGCAAGACCTGCTCTGTGATGTGTGAGTCAATGTTATGTTAATGTGTGTGCATGTCTTGCAATCTGAATGTTAATGTGTTTACCCTGAGTGCTGGAGGCGGGAATTAAAGTGTATAAAGGAGTTCGCTCAGGCACTCAGGTTGAAGAGTTTCTTTACTTTTGTTGGAAGTGGAATAAAGTTTGTGTGTCATTCAGCTTGCTGCCTCGTCTGCTTCCATCTTCCACACCCTTATTAATTCTTGATCAGTTTTCCATGTGTGGAGAAAAGCAGGTCTTCACAGGATTTCAGCATCATTGCAGGAGTTTTGTTATTTTTCTGGCTTTAAACAATGCTTCTTCTCTTTAAAAGATATAATAAACATGTAAAATTGGGCATTTATGCCTTGCAACATTTATTTATTTTTTTTGTGAACTTAGATTTTATTCATTTTTCATCATACATATTACATTCAGATCACCGTCTACATTTAAAAAAAGGAGCTAGAGTAAGAAAGAAAAAAAAAAGAAAAAGGGGGGGGGGTACAAATGTTGGAGCATCAAGTTTTTAGTTTCCATCTCTTAATTCTTCTGGTTTTTCCAGTGTCTTTGGTTATTCTTTCAGTTTCTGTCTCGTTGTTGCACTTTGTAGTGTGTCCATTTCCGCCATTTTTTTTCATATAGTCCTTCTTGCATTCTTTGTCGATATGTTAGTTTTTCCATCATACGTATGTCCTCAACAATGTCAGTCCATTGTTCTTGGTCAGGAAGAACTTCTGATTACCATTTTTTTGTGATTGTTTTTTTACATGCAATCAACAAGATTTTAACTAGATATCTGTCCTCAGCCTGTATTACATTGTCTCTTTTAAGATCACATAAGTACATCAGGTTACAGTTCATTGGTATATTATATCCTAATATCCTCTGTATTGTCACATGTATAGATTTCCAGAATGATGAGATTTTGCAGCATTTCCAAAACATATGTGAGTGGTCTGCATTTTGAGCCCCACAGCCCCTCCAGCATAAAGATTGGGTATTTGTATATTTTCTTTGAATCTGTGGTGTAATGAAAAAGCGAATCAGGTTTTTCCATCCAAATTCCCTCCATGTCCTTGAATTTGTTGATGTGTGTTGTGTTTTCCATATTTCCTGCCAGCTTTCTTCTGTTATGCTTAAATTTAGCTCTTTCTCCCATTTCTCCTTTATAAAGTTACTTGAATGTTTGTTTGCCATAAGTTTCTGATATAGCTTTGAAATAATTCTTATTTTATTTCCTGCATATGAGCTTAAAATGAATTGTATAATCTCGCTCACATCTGTTTGGAGGTTATGCCTAATCTTCTTCATATAATAGTCTCTCATCTGCAGATATCTGAAGAATTTCGATCTTTCTAGTTTAAATTTTCTCCTGATGTTTACAAAGCTCCCGAGATCTTTTTTTCCGATATTGCCCCATGCCGTGATTCCCTTGTTCACCAGATTTTTGTATCCCCCATCTTGCTTTGCCGGTTCAAACTGACTGTCAAATGCTACCCATTTCAATAGTTTTATGTCTTCCTTTATATTATACTTTTGTACTATTTTATACCACAGTTCTAAAGTAAATTTAGTGATTGGGTCTATTTGTTTAATTTGCTTATATGCATCTTTATCTCCTATTATGCTTTGTACTGGGAGTCCCTCAATTTCCTTTTCCATTTCTTTCCATTTTGCCTCATATCCTCCGTCGCACCAACATATGATATATCTTATTTGTGCTGAGTGGTAATATTCCTTTAGACTCGGTAGGCCCATGCCTCCTTTCTTTTTTGGTAACTGGAGAGTTTTATATTTCACTCTTGGTTTTTTACCTCCCCAAACAAATCTCGATATCATCCTGTCCCACTTTGAGAATTGGGCACCTGGAATCTCTGTTGGTAGAGCCTGGAAGAGGTAAAGTAATCTAGGTTGTATGCTGATTTTGACTGTCTCAATTTTTGAATTCAGATCCATATTTAAGATTGACCATCTATCAATATCTTTTTTTATTTCTTGTTCCAACCTATCATAGTTTGCTTTATAAATTTTGCTTAGATCTTTAGGTATGCTCACTCCAAGGTATTTTATTTGTTTTTGTTTCCAGTTTAGTTTGATCTTATCAGTTATCTGGTTTAGAGGGTTATAGTGGAATATCAGTGTTTGTGTTTTTGTTATGTTTATCTTGTATCCTGATAATTTTCCAAAATTTTCTATCAAGTTCATCATTTCCATTATTGATTCATCTGGTTGTTCAAGGTAAACTATAATATAGTCTGCAAATAGCCCAATCTTGTGTTCCGCTCCCTTTATTGTTACACCTTTTAATTTCTTATTTTGTCGTATCGCTTGAGCCAGTGGCTCTATGAACAGAGCAAACAAGGTGAGCGATAGGCAGCATCCCTGCCTGGTTGATCTTTGTATATTTACTTTGTCTGTTAAGCTACCGTTTATCTTGATTCTTGCCACAGGTTTTTGATACAGCGTCTTTATGCATTGTACTGATTTTTCGTTAAATCCAAAGCGTTCCAGCACACTATATAGGAATTTCCAGTTAACCCTATCAAATGCTTTTTCTGCGTCTAAACTCATTATTACTGTGCTTTTCTTTTCTTTATGTATTTGATTAATTATGTGTATTGTTCTCCTGATATTGTCATGTGTTTGGCGTCCCTCTATGAAACCAATTTGATCATCTTCTATCAATTCCGTCAAGAATGTCTTTATTCGTTTACATATAATTGTTGTATATATTTTATAATCCACATTTAATAAAGAGATTGGCCTATAGTTTCCGCATTGTTCTCTATCTTTCCCTGGCTTTAAAATAACTGAAATAATAGCTTTGTTCCATGATGGAGGTATTTTGTTGTTGTTCAATGTCCAATTAAATGACTTTAGGAGCTGTGGCATGAGTTCTTCTATAAACAGTTTATAAAACTCAGATGGGTATCCATCACTACCTGGTGATTTACCGTTTTTAAGTGACTTAATCACATCTCTAATCTCTTGTGTTGTTATTTCTGCTGTTAGCTTTTCATTTTGTTGATTTCCTATTGATGGCAAGTCCAATGTGCATAGAAATTTTTTAATATCCTTAGTATTTGTTTCTTCAGGTTGCGAGTATAGTTCTTGATAGAAATTATGGAATATTTCTTCGATGTTTTCTGGGTTAACTGTGGTTTTATTTGTGACGGGGTCTTTAATCTTATATACATTATTCACTGTTTGTTGTTTTCTTAACCTTTTTGCCAGCAGTTTTGTGGCTTTTGGCCCCGTTTCATAATATTTTTGCTTTAGATATCTATTTTTCCTTTCAATTTCATCTATTTGTGCTTCTTTTATCTTTATTTTTTCTTCTTTAATTTCTTGGTATATTTTTGGGTCATTTGTGCTTTGATGTTTACGTTCTAGTTCCCTCAGTCTCTCACATCTTTGTTCATATGTTTCCAGTTTAGACTTATTTGCTTTTCCTGTTTCAACAATTAATTTACCTCTTAACACGGCTTTTAGTGCATCCCATAGTATTGTTGGGTCCACTTCTTCATTGTCAGAATCAGAATCAGAATCAGATTTATTGCCATTGTTCATGTAGTACACAAACTAGGAATTTGTCTCGGTGCAATGCTGCAACATTAAACATGATAAAATAAAAGAAATAAACTATACATGCAATAAAGTGTAGAATAAGAGTGAGTAATACTAGTCAGCAGTTTAAATATATTAGCAAGCAGCAGATAATGTGGAGAACCATATAGTGCAGTCGGTAATGCAGGAAGAAAACAGTGATGATTGACATGAGTCTGGTTGAGCTGCTGTACATAGTGCACGAGAGTCAATAAGTCACTTAGTGTTCAGCAGTCTGATGGCAGAGGGGAAGAAGCTGTTCATGTGACGGGTGGTTTTAGTCTGGATGGACCGAAGTCTTCTACCTGAGGGGAGAGGGGCAAACAGTACGTGACCAGGGTGTGAGGGATCGACTATGATCCGGCCAGCACGCCTCCGGGTCCTGGAGATGTACAGATCCTGGAGAGATGGGAGCTTGCAGCCGATCACCTTCTCAGCAGTGCGCACGACGCGCTGCAGCCTTAGTCTGTCCCTGGCAGTGGCTCCTGTGTACCACACGGTTATGGAGGTGGTGAGGATGGACTCGATGATGGCTGTGTAGAGCTGCACTAACATCTTGGTGGGTAGCTTGAGCTTCCTCAGCTGCCGCAGGAAGAACATCCTCTGCTGGGCCTTTTTGATGAGGGAGCTGATGGTCGGCTCCCACTTGAGGTCCCTGGTGATGGTGGTGCCTAGGAAGCGGAAGGAATCAGCAGTGGTGATGGGAGAGCCTGTGAGAGTGAGGGGGGGGCAGAGGGGTTGTGACTTTCCTGAAGTCCACAATAATCTCCACTGTCTTCAGAGCGTTCAGCTGCAGGTTGTTGTTGTTGCACCAGGACGCCAGCTGGGCCACCTCTCTCCTGTAGGTGGACTCGTCGCCGTTGGAGATGAGCCCGATGAGGGTGGTGTCGTCCGCAAACTTGTGTCATTTGTTGTGTCATTCTCTTGGATATACTCGTTTATGTTTACTTTTATTCTTTCTTTCATTTTCTCATCATTTAACAGTCCTACATTAAGTTTCCATGTTGTTTGTCGTTTTCTATTGTTTAAATATATTTCCATGTATATAGGATTATGATCTGATATTTCTGCCCCTCCAATCCGACAATTTCTCACCCTGTGTCTGTCACCTTCATTCATAAGGAAGTAATCTATTCTAGAGTGTACCTTATGGACTGCTGAATAATGTGTATAGTCTTTTTCGAGTGGGTGCAGGTCCCTCCATATGTCTACCATACCCATTTCTGCCAGTGAGGTTCTTATGAACTTTGTTACATGTTTTTTTGTCTTCTTAACACTTGTTGTATCAACTTCATGATCCATGACAGCATTTAAGTCTCCTCCACAAATTAGGACTCCTTCACTGTGTGTTGCTATGAGATCAAACAGATGTTGAAAAAAAAAACCCTTGTCACTTTCTGGTGGGGCATAGATCTTCACTAATGTGATCTGCATACCATCTATTCTTCCCTTTATTATTACATACCTGCCTTCTTTATCCTGGATTTCTTGTTCACATTCAAATTGTATTTTATTTGAAATTAGTATCATAACCCCCCTTTTAGTTCCTCCCTTAAATGAACTGTAGTAGGAGTTCTTATAGCCAAATCTCTTTAGTTTCACATGTTCTGTCTTGCTCAAATGTGTCTCTTGCATAAATATAATTTCGGCTTTTTCCTTCTTGAATTTTCTTATTATTCTTTCCCTTTTAACAGGTGAGTTCAGACCATTCACGTTTAATGTCATTATCTTAAGATTTTTACCCATATTCATGTTTTTCCATTTTTTTAACTTGTGCTCCTGACCCCCTTAACAACAAAACTAACACATATTTATATAAAAACACATTAACAAATCTCGACCTCCGTACTTTGGGCCTTTCTTCTGCCCACTGGTCCCTGTTGGTGGGTGGAGGGAATGTCCTCACAGAGTGAGGGGCCCTCCCTAGACCTCTAGTTACTATCCAAGTAATAGTCATTAGTGCGGCGGATGATAAAATAAGGCAGCGATGCTGAGGTTTTAAGCAGAGTTTTATTACCATACCGCCATCACAAGCTCCGCTCCCGGCGCCGTGCAAGCGCGCCGAGAGCGAGCCCACGGCTCTCAGAGAAGGAGGACACAATGTCTGTGTCCAGCAGCTGTAGTTGCAGAAGTGAAAATGAGAGGCAGATTTACAGCACAGTGCAGCTTATATACTCAACTCAAACAATAGATCAAAGACATTCACAGCAGTTAATCTGGGCATTTGCATATCAGAGGTACAGACAGGATGCATGAACACAATGCATGGATGACAATTTAACCTCACGGCTGTAAACGCAGCATGCAGCGGAAAAAACCCAGGAGTGCGAGCTGACTGTCTCTGTGTTCTGTCTGTGTGTTGTGGGGGTTGAATCAAACCGCTACACTGCTCCCCCCCCAGAGGGAACGGTAGGGGACCGTGACCTCGATGTTGCAGTCTGGGCAGCGAGCAGGGAAAAGCTCTGTGCAGGAGGGGGGGGGGGGGTAGTACATGCTGACCGGGCGCAGGAAAATCGTTCGAGTCGCGCCAAAAGTGTTTGCTGCTCCGCGATGTCCCGTCTGAACATGCAGAGATCAGAAGAAGAAAAATTTGTCACTGGCTCCTCCCGCGATTAAGTCCTGCAAGGATTAATAGCGGCCATGAAGAAAAGACGAGGCTGCGTGGCGGCTGTAATGAGAGCAGAGGGACTGGCGTGTTGACTTTAGGTTCAGGCGTAACCCTAAAGCCTCGGGAACCGCAGACAGCTGAATTCCCCTTGTGTGCCGTGGCTAAGACCATAAAATCCAGTGAGCAAGCTGCGTGCCTCAGGTGAACGAGCAAACCTGAAGGGCCAGTGTGCAGCAGAAGGAAGGCGGTCAGAAAAGCCGTATGTGTCCCGTGCGTGGTGCGCCGTCCTCGTAACTCCCCGGTGCGTGCGCCGGGGTTCCGTGATGGGTGGGCCAGCTGGAGAGGAGAACCAGGGTCAGGGAGCTTAATCATCCCTATTCAGTGTGTTGGAGCGGTGCAGGGAAGTAGACGCTCTGTCACTCGCTCGGTCATGGTGCGTTCAGGTCCATATGTGCTCCGTCGGCCGTGGGAGTCGCCGTCGCGGAGAAAGGACGAGGTACATGCGCTCTCGATGTGGAGGAGCTGCGAGCGCGGCTGGTCCAGCGTGGATGTGCCGATCTAGGCGTGCAGATCTCACCATGAAGTTTGCTGCGGCTTTCCCAGTCGTGGGTGGTCTCCGGAGAGTTTCACCTGGAAACTCTGCGTCGAAATCTCCCTGAAGCAGAAGGGAGCTGTTGCGTTCGCTTGTCGTCGGAGAATCACCGCCGGGTGTTGCGTTCGCTGGCAGTGTGTTCGTTTCAGCGTCGGGTCACCAGTGCGGCGGATGATAAAATAAGGCAGCGTTGTTGGAGGTTTTAAGTAGAGTTTTATTATCATACCGCCATCACAAGCTCCTCTCCCGGCGCCATGCATGCGCGCCGGGAGCGCGCCCACGGCTCTCAGAGAAGGAGGACACAATGTCTGTGTCCAGCAGCTGTAGTTGCAGAAGTGAGAATGAGAGGCAGATTTACAGCACAGTGCAGCTTATATACTCAACTCAAACAATAGATCAAAGACATTCACAGCAGTTAATCTGGGCATTTGCATTATCAGAGGTACAGACAGGATGCATGAACACAATGCATGGATGACAATTTAACCTCACGGCTGTAAACGCAGCATGCAGCGGAAAAAACCCAGGAGTAACGAGCTGACTGTCTCTGTGTTCTGTCTGTGTGTTGTGGGGGTTGAATCAAACCACTACAATTAGTCTAGAAATGTCCAACAAACATCACTTAAACCTCTCCTAGCCATTTGTTTCTTATTTACCTTGTCTTCTTGGCCTTCATTTCTTCTGTGTCTTTCTTAATCTTTGTTATGATCTAGGCTTTCAGTTGAAAGCCTTGCAGCTTTTCCTGGGCCAGCTGCGCCACGTCTCTCCCCCGTCTTCTGCCGCTCACTTGTCTCCACTCCGGCTGTCGTGATGCGTTCAGTGCCGCCGCTGCTTCAGCTCCTTCCTCGGGTACGCTCACCACAAAGCCTTGCTCCGTCAAGTCCCGCGCTGCCTCTCTGGCTGTGTTGTACGTTTTTACGCCGTCATCCCAATGAATCCTCATCTTCGTTAGTGGCGTTTGGAACCTAATTTTTTTCTCTTTCAGCGTTTTTTTAATGTTGGCATATTTCTTTCGCTGCTGCACAATTTCTGCAGGGTAGTCATGATCAAAGAATATCTGTTTGTCGCCGATTCGTATCTTTTTTTTCCACGCTTGTGTCAGGATTCTTTCCTTTGTCATATTTCAGAAAGTTCACCACAACTGACCTGGGTGGAGAGTTTGGATTCGGGTTCTGTGCCGAGGCTCTGTGCGCTCGTTGAATCTGCAGGTCCGCTTCACCGGGCAGCTCCAGCTCTTTTTTTAAGAAATGATCCATGAATTTCGTCATCGAGTTGCCTTCAATGCCCTCCGGGATCCCAAAGATGCGTATATTGCTCCGTCTGGACCTGCTCTCCAGGTCAATTATTTTTTCCTGCATCCTCTGTGTTTGCGTCGTCAAGGTCTGCAGCCGCTCGTTTGCCTCGGTCTTCCAGTCTTCCAACTCCGATATTCGGGCCTGTGCTTCTGTCATACACGCCCGTTGAGAGCGCAGCTCCTCCATGTTTTCTGTTAGTTTGCGCTCCATTTCTCTTCGGAGGCCCATAATTTCCTCCTTCATCTCTTTTTTCAGCTCTTCCTTAAGAGCCGCTAAATCCTGTTGGAGTTGCCGCTTAAAGTCTTCCAAGTCTTTTTTTAATTCTTTACCTAAATTGGCGATGCCAGTGTTCATAGCCTCGAGTTTGGCATCCTCCATTTTCTCTGCTGTAGTTGTCTCGTTTCCCTGGGCCTCGTGCACAGCGATTTCTCCTGCGTTGTTGAAGAGGGATTTCTCAGTTTTACCCTGCTTTTGTCCGTGTGCCCGGCTTCTTCGTGTTTTCATCCCTTGGTTTATTGGTTCATTTATGTCGAGTTGGCCATTTACCAATGATTTTTAATCCGACTAGGGAGAGCTCTCTGTTTAAGCGTTATGTCTCTCCGCCATCTTCCCGGAAGTCAACATTTGTTATTTTTAAATGCTGAAAAGCAATATAAATTAAAGCAGTATAAATGGAATACCAATGTTTCCTCTGGCTTAAAGACCTTGGCACGGTGGCAACATATTTTTTTTTGTGTGTGGGGGGGCAGAAGACACATGACACGATTGTAACTGGAATATGTTAATTTTACACTATTTCTTTTTATTTGTTTTTACATTTTGCACAGTAATATTGCATAATGGAACTTACCATTTGAAGTATTGTACAACCAAGGCTTGAATGTTGGCATATTGAGCCAATTGGGGTCCCACCCAGACATCCTGTGTTTGGACTTTTTACTGGCGTCATCCTTCTCTCCTCCCTCTGCTCTCACCTCTCCTGGACCCTCTGCCTGAACACTTTCCTCTCCTTGGCTCCTCTCTTCTGTCTCATCTTTCCCTCTCTGAGCCCTGTCTAATTCAGGTTCTCTCTCTGTCTATAGTGGTATACAAACAAGTTAGAAAATACCAAGTGTCATGTTTTGTCCTGCAGGATTTTTTTTCATGGCTTACATAAATAACCAAAATGTGTATTTTTTTTTTTTTTGTATTTTTATTCAAGTGTTTTTTTTCCATTGACGAAGAGTAGGAAAGGAAAGGGGAAAAAAAAGCATTCATAATAGTAATTTACTCATGCATACTAAAATTATATGATCAGAGGTGGGTATAGTAGCCAGAAATTCTACTTATGTAAAAGAGGTGTTATGCAAATTAATAATGAAAAGCAGACAACCAAAAATTTCTAGTTGAGTTAAGGGTACAAAGAGCTCTTACTTAAAAACTTTAGAAATGATTTCAGTCTTCAAGGTCTGAGGTTTTTCTCCAAAATTTATAACAATTTTCTAATAGTTTTCTACTTTTCTCTGTAAATTTATCTAAATTTGCAACCATTTTCCTCAAATTTGTCATTTTCTCTTGTAAAATTATGACTTTTCTTGTACATTTGAGACTATTATAAATTTGTGGATTATTTTGTGGTTAATGTTTATCTTTTTTTAATCCAATCCAACTTTATTTATAAAGCTCTTTAAAAACAACAACAGTTGACACACAGTGCTGTACATCAACGATAAATAAAATATAAAAACAATAAAATACAGCTAAAGTACAAAACAGCACAAACAAAACAACAGTCATACAACAGAGACAATAAGAACAAATAAAATCAATGTCTCAAACTGGGTCAAACGCAGAGAATAAAAATGTGTTTTAAGGGGAGTTTTAAAACTGGACAGTGAAGAGGCCTGTCTGATGGACAAAGGCAGATTATTATAAAATTACTGTTTTTTTTAAGTAAATTTGAAAGAGAATGTGGCATTTTTTTTAAACTTTTTTCTCATACAATTTAAACTTTTGACCATAATTTTGTAGAGCCAGAACACAACAATAACTTTAACTCTGAATTCAAAGAAATATAATTATTAAAATTATATTTAAAGAAATAAATTAACTTAAATGACCAAATATGCAGTTATTTCTGTTATAATATTTCTATCCACCTTATTCCTAGGCCCCATGATGTCATGAACCAAGCTGGGGATTCTCCCGGGCTCGGCTTCTTGGCTGCTTCCTGTTTTGTTACCTCCACCAAAGGGGGAGGTTATGTGATCATCGGCGTTGGTTTGTCTGTTTGTCTGTTTGTTTGTCTGTTTGTTAGCAAGATAACTCAAAAAGTTATGGACGGATTATCATGAAATTTTCACAGATTGTCAGAAATGGGGTATCCTACAGATGATTAGATTTTGGTGGTGATCCGGATCACCGTCCACAAGAAAACCGCCATTACGCAAAATGCCATTTTCGTGAATAACTACTAAACCGCAAATCCTATCATTGTCAATCCAGTTGTTGTGAATCCAATTGCTAGTCATATGTTTTCATGGTCAAGGAATCTGAAAACGTACACACAAACACTGTATGGGGGGAACTGTGGCCGCCATTACGGAAAAGGCCATTTTCAAGAATAACTACTGAACCACTAATCCTATCATTGTGAATCCAATTGCTTGTCATATGTTTTCATGGTCAAGGAATCTGAAAACGTACACACAAACACTGTATGGGGGGAACTGTGGCGCTAAACCGCCATTACGGAAAATGCCATTTTCGTCAATAACTACTGAACCACTAATCCTATCATTGTGAATCCAATTGCTTGTCATATGTTTTCATTGTCAAGGAATCTGAAAACGTACACACAAACACTGTATGGGGGGAACTGTGGCCGCCATTACGGAAAATGCCATTTTCGTGAATAACTACTGAACCACTAATCCTATCATTGTCAATCCAATTGCTAGTCATATGTTTTCATGGTCAAGGAATCTGAAAACGTACACACAAACACTGTATGGGAGGAACTGTGGCCGCCATTATGGAAAATGCCATTTTCGTGAATAACTACTGAACCACTAATCCTATCATTGTCAATCCAATTGCTAGTCATATGTTTTCATGGTCAAGGAATCTGAAAACGTACACACAAACACTGTATGGGAGGAACTGTGGCCGCCATTACGGAAAATGCCATTTTCGTGATTAACTACTGAACCACTGCTTGTCATATGTTTTCATGATCAAGGAATCTGAAGACTGTATGGGGGGAACTGCGGCGCTTGGTGGAGGTCTGCGCTCTCCGAGTGCTTTTCTAGTTATTATATGTGTTTTGTGATACCTTTTGAGCTCCGTATGGTCTTGTCATTATTTAGCTGATGTTTCCATGTTCTGTTGTAATTTCGGTGCCTTTATTTGTCTGTTTATATTTCTGACTATTTAATCATTCCTTGAGTTATTTGAGTTATTCTTTAGTCTGCTTTGGGTTTTGTTTGTATTTATTTTCTGGCAGCCACGCCTCCCTCTCCTGTCAAAGTTTGGCAGCTGATTCCAATCTGCCATTGCTCTCCCTCTCTGCTCAGGTCAGCCCACACACCACCTGTGTGCACTTAGTTCATTATGTCTGTATTATTTAAGCTTTAGCTGTTCACCTGTTGGTTGCCAGATTATTGTATTGTCAGCCCGCCGCCAGCGCAGCCTGTGTTCTGGCGTTTCACCTTCTATAAGTACCAACACCTGTCAGTGTTAGCTGTGTACAGTTTTTTCCTCTGTTTTGCCCAGCCCTACCTTTGTGCAGCCTGTAAAGCCTTGGGTTGCCCGGCTCCGGTCTGCACTTTTGTTTCAGGAGCGTTCTGGGTTTATTTTTCTCTTCTTCCCCGCTCGCCATTCTTGCATGGGAGGCTTTGGGTGCAATTGTGTATTTTTGTCCATGCCATTTCATTTGGGGACAATCTACTTTGACTGTACGCGCTCACCAGGTTGTTGGTTTGTTTCACTGTTTGGACTGTAATCACGATTTTGTTCAATAAATACACGTCATCACCCTGCATTTGGGTTTCAGTCTCTCCTGCCTCAGAAAGGCAGGAAATCACGACACATGATGCCTTGTGTGAATTATGGTAGCAACTTCCAGTACTAGTTTAGAACGCATGGTTGTCACTGAAATGGGACACTTTTCCTTGTTAAACTATGACTTTGTGGCATAACATTATGTAGCTCACATATTCCTTGGCAGAGACTCAGGCATGAGGGAACTTGGAGCTCGCAGTGTGTATTGACATCACGCCTCATACGGACATTGAATCTGGACCCCCTGCGGACTAGAGACGAAGTGAGAAGATCTGGAGTGGACCTGAAGAGACCGTCTGACTCCTAGGGTCAGACAGAGAAGCTGAGAGGACAATAGGAGGATTAGATATGAATGGAATTCTGTGTTTGATGTGAATGTGATTTGTGTCTGGTGTTACAGTATAAAGGTATATGGTTTACCCCCAGCTCACCCTCTTCATTCCCTGACTGAGAGAGGAGCTGTAGGCTTGAGATGGAATAAACCAATACTGAAAAATCATTCAGTCTCTTCATTTCGAGTTTCCTACATTGGTGACCCACACGTGAGAAATATGGAAAGGCTAAACTCCATTAGACTCCCCGAGTTCTGGCAAGAGGACCCGCACTCATGGTTCCAACACATGGAATCACGGTTCGTGCTTAACGGGGTATCGGAGGATGACGTTAAGTTCCACAATGTCATCGCAAGACTCGACAGCCGCACAGCCCGGTGTGTGCGGAGCCTGGTGCAGCAGCCGCCCGCTGCTGGCAAATACGACGCCCTGAAAGCCGCCCTCATTCGGAGCTTTGTGCCATCAGCTGAGGTGAGGGCCAGAACACTCCTGGACCTGCGCGACAGAGGAGGACGCAGGCCGACCGTCCTCATGGAGGACATGCTGCAGATGATTGGGGCAGGCAACGATGCGTTTTTATTTAAGCACATCTTTTTGAGGACCCTTCCAGCGCACATGAGAGGCTCCCTGTCCAGCATGAGGTGTGTGGACCAGCAGGACTTCCGCGCGCTGGCTTTGGAAGCAGAGCGACTCCTGGACGCATGCGGCGAGCAGGAGACGGCAGCGGCAGCAGCGGACCTCGGCGCGGCAGCCCAGGGCGACGGAGAACCGGTGGCAGCAGAGCCGACCCCAGCGACAACAGCGGCAGCGCGGTCCCGGAGCAGAGGAGAGAACGAGATGTGCTTCTACCATCGAAGTTTCGCGCACAAGGCTCACAGATGCGTCCCGCCATGCAACTTCAGGAAGCAGGGAAACGCAAAGAGCCGGAGGTCGTTGGCAGCTTCGACCCTCGGCGAACGGAACAAGCTGCTCTACCTGACGGACACAAGCTCCGGACGGCAATTCCTCGTTGACACCGGAGCACAGAGGAGTTTCATCACCGCAACCTACGCGGACCGGGCGGCCGGTCCCCGCGGAGATGGAGCAACAGCCGCAAACGGCTCGTCGATCAAGACGTTTGGCGAAAGAACCCTGCGCCTGTCCTTGCACGGCCGCAACTATGAATGGACCTTCATAGTAGCGGCGGTGAGTTTCAACATGTTGGGCGCCGACTTTTTGTGCTCACATGGCTTGTTGGTAGATCTGGCTAATAGACGCTTGGTTAATGCACTCTCTTTTTGTTCTATTCCCTGTGCAGCGCGAGTGTCCCCGCCGTCAGTACAGGCCAACGCCGCCGCAGCAGGAGGTAAGTTCCACACTCTCCTAAACCAGTTCCCAGCACTCACAGTTCCCACGTTTTCAGCTAAGGTGGCGAAGCACGGGGTGGAGCACTTTATAACCCCAAGTGGCCCACCGGTTTTTGCGAAGGCTCGGCGCTTGGATGCAGCTAAGCTCTCCATTGCGCGTGAGGAGTTCGCCAACCTGGAAAGGTTGGGCATAATTCGCCGCTCGAAGTCCGCTTGGGCTTCTCCCCTCCACATGGTCCCTAAGGCGGACGGTTCGTGGAGACTGTGCGGCGATTATCGCAGGTTAAACAATGCCACAGCGCAGGACCGCTACCCAATTCCGCATATCCAAGATTTTTCGGTGCATTTGGCCAAGGCACGAATTTTTTCTAAAATAGACCTGTTTTTCAGAGGTTGGGAGCGCACGGGTTGATAATCAACCCAGCCAAGTGCCATTTCGGCGCAGCACACATCGATTTTTTAGGGCACCGCGTCTCCCCAGAGGGTGCAGTTCCGCTGCCCTCCAAAGTACGCGCAGTGGCTGATTTCCCCAGCCACAAACGGTAAAAGCGTTGCAGGAATTTTTAGGTATGGTAAACTTTTACAACCGTTTCATACCTCACGCGGCGCAGCTCATGCAACCGTTGTATGTCGCGCTAAAAAAACAAAAGCCCTCCAATGCAATTGAGTGGTCCCCGGAGCGGGAGCGCGCATTCACTGAGGTTAAGAAAGCACTAGCGAACGCGGCACTGCTGGCTCACCCAGACCCGGCAGCCCGAATAGCGCTAACCACAGACGCGTCAGATGTGGCCATAGGAGCCGTGGTAGAGCAGCAAGTCGCCGGGGCTTGGCAACCACTCGCTTTTTTTAGCAGGTCCCTACGCGATGCTGAGCGAAAATATAGCGCGTTTGACAGGGAACTGCTAGCGCTCCACCTGGCCATTCGCCATTTCCAGTTCTGGTTGGAAGGGCGGCGTTTCACCGCGTTTGTCGACCACAAACCGTTAACCTTTGCAATGTCCAAAGTCTCTGAACCATGGTCAGGCCGACAGCAGAGGCAGCTGGCCGCAATTTCAGAATTCACCACCGATATACAACACGTAGCCGGTAAATTTAATGTGGTGGCGGACTGCCTCTCGCGAGCGGTAACAGCGCCTGTCCGTGCGGATGGGGGCTGTAGCGCCGCAGACGCGGAGCGCGGTAACAGCGCGGACGCGCACGCGGCTCCGGTGCACGTAGGGATAGATTACGCGGCCATGGCAGCAGAGCAGGTCGAGGACACAGACGTGCGCGCACTCCTGTCTGGACCAACAGGGTTAAGGCTGGAGAACGTAAGTTTACAAACCGGTTCACCCCCGCTTATTTGCGATGTATCCACCGGGCAACCATGCCCAGTGGTACCGGCCACGTGGCGCCGTCGTATTTTTGACGCGGTGCACTCCCTAGCACACCCAGGAGTACGCGCTTCGGTGAAAATGATAGCAGAGAAGTTTGTTTGGCCGAGCCTGCGCAAGCACGTGAAGGAGTGGGCGAGAGCCTGCATGTCCTGCCAGCAGGCCAAAGTTCACAGGCACACAAAAGCCCCTTTAGAACCTTTCCACATCCCGGCTAAGAGGTTTGATCATGTGCACGTTGATCTAGTGGGACCCCTGCCGCCCTCGCAGGGGTTCACACATCTCCTAACAATGGTGGACCGGACCACGCGTTGGCCGGAAGTGGTCCCATTGCAGTCTACCACAGCAGCAGAGGTAACTCGCGTTTTTTTAACAGCCTGGGTAGCGCGGTTCGGAGTCCCGTCGGACATTACGTCCGATAGGGGTCCGCAGTTCGTTTCAGAGCTATGGTCAGCCATGGCCAGCGGCTTAGGGGCAACAGCTCATCGCACCACCGCTTATCACCCACAGGCCAACGGTTTATGCGAGCGTTTTCACAGGTCATTGAAGGCAGCCCTCAGAGCGTCGCTCACGGATACAAATTGGGTAAACAAACTACCATGGGTTTTATTGGGGTTGCGTTCGGCGCCCAAGGAGGATTTAGATGCCTCACCTGCTGAATTGGTGTTTACTCAACCTCTCAGGCTGCCAGGAGAATTCCTGCCAGCCCATGCAGCACCCGAGCCCCCCCCCGGTGCGGGGACCTCTACGCGGCACGGAGGCAGAAATGCTCCCGGGCCCCGCTCATCACACTTTTCCGCGGGTTTTTGTTCCCAAGGCTTTGCAAAACGCAGAGTTTGTTTTTGTCAGGCACGACGCCCAGCGTCACAGTCTCCGCCCACCTTACGATGGTCCGTTCTGAGTGCTGGAAACCGGGGAGAAATATTTTGTACTGGACTTGGGGGGCAGGAAAGAGACGATCAGTGTTGACAGATTAAAGCCTGCTTTTGTGTTACGTGACGAACCTGTACGGCCGGCGGGGGCGCCTCGACGCGGCAGGCCTCCCAAGGGACAGCCCCTAGTTCTCCAGCAGGGGGTAAATAACCCTTCTGCCCCTCATTCCACAGGCGCACAGCAGGACGGCACAACACAGGCTGCGAAGCCTGCGTTCAGCAGATTCGGGAGGAGATTGAAGCCTAAGCAACGGGCAGAGTGATGTGTATTTTGATCAACCCATGTAAATTGTGCTGTAGATCCTACAAAGGGGGGGGGGGGGTGATGTAAGGGTGTAATGTGTATGACTGCCCGTTATGGACATGAAGTCGGTATGTGTGTGTCCACTCTTGACATAGGTGTATGACTGTCCATTATTGACTTAAGGTTGGTGTATGTCCGTTCTTGGGCGTTTCGGGGGGAGTGATATGGCATAACATTATGTAGCTCACATATTCCTTGGCAGAGACTCAGGCATGAGGGAACTTGGAGCTCGCAGTGTGTATTGACATCATGCCTCATACGGACATTGAATCTGGACCCCCTGCGGACTAGAGACGAAGTGAGAAGATCTGGAGTGGACCTGAAGAGACCGTCTGACTCCTAGGGTCAGACAGAGAAGCCGAGAGGACAATAGGAGGATTAGATATGAATGGAATTCTGTGTTTGATGTGAATGTGATTTGTGTCTGGTGTTACAGTATAAAGGTATGTGGTTTACCCCCAGCTCACCCTCTTCATTCCCTGACTGAGAGAGGAGCTGTAGGCTTGAGATGGAATAAACCAATACTGAAAAATCATTCAGTCTCTTCATTTTGAGTTTCCTACAACTTCAGCATCAGAAATGCGGGAACACGGCCTCTTGCACCCCAAAACAGTAATATAATCATACCACTTCCCAAGACTATTGAGGGATGGGAAGATGACCTTAAAAAGTGGCCTCATAGAGAGCAGCTCCGTTAATTAGCGCCACTGCTAAGATGCTAACGCTGTAAACAAATGACCCGTGCTGGCAAAATGAGTCACTTTGAGGACATTTTCAAAAGTGATGTAACGTTATTTCCATATTCTGTATTGAAAGACCTTCAAAATGATATTTAATTTGTAGGAAGTGCACAAAAACTGACCCAGAAAAAGACGATTTGGTTATATTTTGGCTAGGTTGAAAACTCACATTTGATCAGTCGGAAGTTAGTCTTCCGCAAAAACATATGTATTTTTAGAAAGTACGATTTCTAGGCTTTCCAATGATACCAGGCACTCATGGGTTTTCCTGGGACTTGCCGCTACCAAACAAAGAGTCATGATTTATGACTTCTCGTTGCCTGTAGCTCGTAATGACATGGTGCACATTCCGAATTTTGCCAGCACATCTCCACCGCAATAAAGTCAGCTGTATTTTGTTAAAATATGTTGGACATAATCAAATTTACCTTAGAGCAGATGTACGCCACAACACCGTGCTTGGATGTCATCTGTCACCATGTGGTGAGAAGCCTCCATTTATACAGTCTATGGCACAACCATGAACACCAGCAACAAGTACCAGAACTATGCCAAAACATTCAAAAAAATACAAAAACTAGAAGAGCTGAAATTAACTGCCACTTGAGTGCAAAACACGTATGTGGACCATACATTAAAATGAATTTGAAAAACTTTTAAAAACGCTATTTTAAATGCCCCTGCTACTCCACTCTTGCTGACTGATTTAACACTACGTCAGCCGAAACCAGAAGCTCTGCCCATAATCGTTCCTACCGCGGCACCCCCAGGAATAAGGTGGATATATTTATAGTTTTTTAGAACTCTCCTCACCAACCAGACAGCAGGAAAAAACCTCCCTTATTTTGAAATCCAAATGTTGGCACATTTAGTTTCTCTGAAGGCTGCTGACGGATTAAAGTCATTGACTTCATGAATTTTGGTCATCTTAACTTGCCAGGTACATAATAATGAACATAAATTATTAGTTAATATTGTAGTAGCTGGTGAAGTAAATCCTCAGCGATTCATCAGTCACTCTTGCCTTTCCCTGCAATGAAGCCTAACCAGACCTGTTAGCTACGCAATTCCTCATTGTTGTTCCAGTTACCAGTGGGTTCAAACCACCATAAATGCCTCCACTGCTTATTTCTTGTACTTTTTTTCTGCATTTAAAGTACTTTAATAAGCTCGTGGTTCTCTCAGACAACAACGCTAGAGAGACACTCTCTACCTGCAGAAATGGTCACACGGGCGCCGAGCGGGTGGGGCACTTCCGCGTGGATGACGGTCACGCACGTTGTTTGTGTGCGCGCTTGGAGAGCGTTTCATATTTAATTTTTCTTAAATTAATATATCATAGGCGTGGTGGCATACTTCCTTAGGGAGGCGGGCCGCCACACAGAAATGTTACCAGAGGAAACCCTGAATACTGAAGTGATTAGAAACAACTGCACAATTATGTTATTTTAGCTATCACAGAAATACAGTATACATGCTGTACTTTGGTGTAATTTTTGCGTGTTTTTATATATACAGTATATACAGTATATATGCACAGTATATAAACACCCACACATGCATAAAATAACTGTATATTAACATACTGGTAAAACTTCAAGACATTACTCATTCTGGGAAAGAGTAATTCAGTATTAATCTGTAACCTACATCACACGTATCACCTACGCAAACTCCAGCTGCTCTACGGTCATGAATGGATGCAAGCCTTGCACTACAAACTTCATTTCAGCTCTGTGCACAGCTAGCGTAGTGGGTTATCCTGGCAAAGGGTGGCAGATGAGCCAGCTGGTAAAACCTCAGAGCTACCTGTTGCTGTCATCGTATAAAAAGAATAAGATCATATTTAAATATCAGATGTTTTTAGTTGGGTTTTCTGAGTTTAAAAAATAGATTAAACTTAACCTGCAAGGCTGTTAGCATTGCACTAATATTCTACTACTAATAATAAGCTAATACCAAAGTGTTGGATTAGAGGTAGAGCATCGGCCTCACAACCGGGAGGTCGGGGTTCAAGTCCTGGCCGGGTCATGCCAGAGACTATATAAAAATGGAACTTCCTGCCGTCCAGCTTGGTGCTCAGCAAAAATGGAATGGAGGAGGGAAATGTGGGTGGCAGTGGCTCAGGAGGTACAGCGGGTCTTCTAATAACTGGAGGGTTGGTGGTTTGAATCCCACTCTCCCCAGACATCCTGTCATTGTGTCCCTGGGCAAGACTAAGCCCCTAACTTTGAATTATATTACCTTACAAACCAGCTTAAATGTATCATTAAAGGGTTCAACCACTCTCACCCCGACTGCTCCTGGCTAGATGCTGAACAAGCACTTTCTGAAGGTATACAATTAGCAGATCTTCTCTTCATTAGTCAGTCAATTAAAAAACATCAATGCTTCCATAGTCCCAGCGGTGAAATGTTGGATTTATGTTCAGATTTGTCATATGATGCTTAATAAGTATATACAGTACACATTATTATACAACTGGACATGACCATTTCATTTCATGAAACTGCTTGCAAAGTATTTGAGTACCGCTAGCTTTTGCTGAACTAGCAGCACATTCTTGGCAGATAAAAGGTATTATCAGTGGCAAGGACAAGCCAAGACAAACTGACTCCAGTATCTGTTGCAGTGACTGACCAGATGATAGGTTTGTTTATCTCTACTCTTTGTGTAGTGCATGTCACGATGCACCGACTGACACAGTCCACCACAGACCTTGCGACAGATGTGTTTATCTGCCAGGATGTCCAGTCTCACCCCATGTAACTGGGAGTGGACCACCATAGACCTGTGGCAGATATTGTTTTTAGTTCTGCCAGGATGCCCTGTTTCACCCTCCACGCCCTCGGAAGGGCAGGGATGCTGGTTGAGTCGGTGACGGCCCGACCCATGAGACAGGTAGTACCGGCCCATGAGACAGGTAGTAGCCAATTGAGCTAGTTGCCATTATATTAGCTCTACAGTGGTTGCAGACAAATTATAGGAATAATGCTGTTATTGCTTCAGATAGTTGGGCAGCTCTCAAGAGTGTTCAGTCACTGCAGTCATGTAGGCAGGACCTAAATGTAGAAATCCAGTCCTTAATTTACAACCTCTACAGTAAAGGTCAGTCAGTACACTTTCTTTGGGTTCCAGCCCATGTTGGAATAGAGGGCAATGAGGATGTGGACTTATTAGTGAAACAATCATTGAAGTTTGAGGCAGTGGATCTGCAGATCTCAGTAAGACAGAAGGCAAATCAATAATTAAAAAGTACATAGTGGAAAAGTGGCAAGAATATTGGGACTCAATAGATACAGGAAGATATCGTTATGACATTCAAAAGCAGGTGGTCTCTGGAATGGGAGTTGGCAAAAATAGGAAAGAGGAGATACTCATCACCCAATTAAGAATAGGACACACTACTTTGAACCAGACACTACATAGAATAGGTAAACACCCAACTGGCAGTTGTGCACATTGTGGTTCTCCAGAAACAGTTCAGCGTGTTTTGTTGGAATGTCAAGGATACCAGGAACAAAGGAAACATCTGATTGCAGTAATGGAGAGGGCTAATTTGGGTTTTGCTTTGGAAAACATATTAGGAACCTCAGTCAAAGAAATATATGTAGCTCTATTTAGATATTTAAGTGCAACTGGATTAATTAAAAGAATTTAGTTTTTTTTTTTCCTGCTGTTCTCTTGTCCACACTCCAACCCGGCGGGTGGGATTGGTGCACCTGTGGGCTGGTTGCCGGCCGCCAATCAGATCTCGAAGAAGAAGAGTGATATAAACAGTGACGCGGGTGACAACAACAAAACCTGGAATGCTGCTGACTGTTATGACGTGAACTGTGAAGTCAAAACGTCACAAAGCTATGAGAAAAACATCATAAAGCTATGAGGAAAAGGTCACAAAGTGATGAGGTTAACGTCACAAGGCTATGAGGACAACGTCACAAGCGATGAGGAAAACGTCACAGAGCTATGAGTAAGACATCACAAAGCTATGAGGAGAACGTTGCAGAGCTATGAGGAAAACGTCGAGGAAAACATAATCAAGTCTGTGGCGGTAATGCACCTTTGAGCTGGTTGCCATGAAACATGAAATACTAATCAAGTAATGTGATAAGCCCGATGCTCCTGCTGGTGCACCGGAAAAAATTACTGGTATAATTAGCCGCTATAAACACATACTAAACCAGGACAGTGACGTTTTTATAGTCACCTGAAAGAGGAGAACCTCCTGAATCTAACAATACTAAACATTTTATGGAGTTCTGTCCCCCCTGATTTTAAATCCATACGTAATGAAGGTGGTGCAGCTTCAGTCATCTCTGACCGCTCAGTGTGCGTTTTTTTCACTTCATGACTGAGATGTAATGATGGCAGCCAATCATAATGGCAGTCGAACATTTCATAGCCTGCTTTGCCTGTACAAAAAATGATGACTTTGATTAGACATGTAAATGTGCAGCCGACTTGTTAAAAGTTAGCAACAACTCCATGCGCCTGCACCTCTGTTACAGCTACAGCATCTCCAGGCGCATACAAGTAATCTTTATGTGTATAAAAAAAACAACTTACCATTGTGAAAATGCCGGGAACACACAACCAGGTGTGCAGGAATATTGTTGAAGCTTCTGACCGCTGCAATCTATTCCATCCGACACCTCTTTGTTAGCTCGGAGACACGATTCTCTTCACTTTTCTTCAAGTTGGGAAGTTAAAAAAGCGTAAGCTGTGATCATTCTTTTCCCCACACCAATCATGAGAGCGGTTGTTGCATTTGATAATGCAGCAAAACTTCCCCATTCTAACACTGCGTGGTATTCGGATGAATAATATTAACACACTGAAGCAACCCTCTCAAACACTTCAGCTTAACAGCTGTCGTTGCTCACTACTAAACAAAGACAAGCAGACCACTTATCCTACAATTCCTTGCGGTTTTTCCATCGGATCATGTCACGTGCCTATTCTCTATATCCACCACTGATCTGCACTGAGCTTGACACAGGGCGACAAATTTAAGACTTGTAAAAATACCGGTGACTCTCAACTAATAATAGCGGCAGGCATCACCAGCTTCCGGGTCCACAGGTGCATTTGTGTGACATCAGTGATGTGAGGACATGAAATTTGGTAACCTGGAGAAATCCACTGTTATCTGGGGGAGATGAGACCCGCTTCTCCTCTTGAAGTCCAAAAAAATAGATGGAGGGTTGTTGAGGTGTTAATTTATGCTAATGGAAAACTGCGCCTGTGGCTTACCAATTGTAGTTTGAAAGCAGCTAAGGTTGCTTTCCAGCATCTGTTGTACATGGGCCCCCAGAGGGGGGAGCCCTTAAGTAATTCTCTCAGAGGACCAGACAAAACCCACAACACCACAAAGAAAAAATGGGAGACTTGGGCTTGGGCTTGGGTGGGAGACTCTCATTCACTGAAAGGAAACAGAAAAGTGTGAGGAACCGGCCCACCACCGACAGAGTGGTGGTTAGCTGTGGAAGGCAGAGGAGGATGCGATGACGGCCGGTGTTAGGAGGTGTGGCCAAGCTACAGCTTTGTGTTGGTTTGAGAGCAAAGCTGGAGAAAAATCCTAACTGTTCCTTTAAAAAAAAATTGTAATAAATATGCATAATTACCTCATTGTTTGGAGCTTGTATGCATGTACAGCAATCAAAAGCACTGAAACATCAAACTATTTATTTTCTTAATTTCAGTGATGCTCTGAATGTTTGCAGGTGGAGCTGGGTGATGCCATTGCCAGTTTGGTTGCCAGTAATGACAGCATTGAGGACATCATCTCTGAGATGGAAGCAGTCTGCCGAAACATTGAGGTTAGTCCCGTGCACACACGCACACACACACGAAATGACATTTTCTTTAACTGTAGTCTTTGTCACAAGTATACTAGAGTTGTGTTTCCACTGCAATGTACTGGAACCTTTTCAACCAATGACAGAGAAACTACACTCTGGGGAACATTTTTCTTGTCATATTCCCACCAAGGTGAAGAGACAAAGAGACAAACTTCATCAGAAGGGGACAGAACTTTTTGAGAGTCCGTTCTCAAGTGGGAACTGAAAATCCTGAAAATAGATTTTTAAGTACAAAACCTCGATCTAGAACTCTGTGGTAAAGTACAAAATGTAGGAACTACTGCTGGATAGTCTCTGGTTGTCTAAATATTCCTGCAGTGGAATTATGGCTTTGTTGAAGATGGTAAATTAAACTTTTTTAATGGTCAGTGGTTGTTGTGCGAGTTGAAGCATTAAGAGCTGCTTTTGTGTGGAAAGGTTCAAGTTCTGTCAGTCACGAATAAATAAACCTTTCTTTAGTTTATCCAGTAACAGAAACAAGAAACTAACCAATAAACTCTGGCTCTTTATAACAGGGCAATGTAAATGATTTATTTGGAACATGAATGTTTACAGTTGCAATCAAAATTATTCAACCCCCACTGCAAATTAGATTTATTGACAAAATGTACAAACTAGCAGCTGTTTGCGATAAACAAATCAAACAAGAACAATTTAAATAGCTCAGCACAACAAATATTACAAGTGATTTCTCCAAATTCAACACAAAATGCAAATTTTATTGATAACTGCAGTCTCAAAATTATTCAACCCCTTCATGACAAGCATCTTTAGTTCTTAGTAGAGCACTCTTTTGCTGTTGTGGCCTGCTGCAAATGTGATGCATAGCCAGATACCAGCTTCTGGTAGCATTTCTGAGGAATCTTTGCCTATTGCTCATAGGCAAAGACTTCCAGTTCACTAATATTCTTTGGTTTGCGCGCTGCAACCGCCTTTTTCAAATCCTACCAGCGATTTTCCATAGGGTTCAAGTCAGGTGACTGTGATGGCCACTCTGGTAACTTGCAGGCCTTCTTCTGAATCCAGGCTTTGGTGGACTTTGAGGTATGTTTGGGATCACTGTCCTGTTGGAAGGCCCAATGACACCCAAGCTTCAGCTTCCTCACAGACTGCATGACATTTTCTCCCAGGATTTCCTGATGCTTGACTGAATCCATCTTACCTGCCACATGCTGCAGGTTTCCAGTGTCAGAGGAAGCAACGCAGCCTCAGAGCATCACTGAGCCACCGCCATGCTTGGTGTTCTTTTCAGCGTATGCTTCATTCTTTCTCCTCCAGACATACTGCTGATCCATAGGCCACATTTCAAAAAATGTGGTTAATCACAATTAATTCACAATGTAACAAGGGGTGGTAATTACTTTGTCATATCGGGCCAGGTAGGTTTGGATAGCTTTTTTCCCTTAATAAATGAAATCATCATTTAAAAATGGCACTTGGTATTTACTTGAGTTATCTTTGTCTAGTATTAAAATTTGTTTGATGATCTGGAACATGCGAGAGTGACAAATATGCAAAAATATAAGAAACTGGGCAAACACTTTTTCACATCACTGTATGTTTATGTATGTAGGTTTAGTTTTGTCAGATATGTCTATGCAAATATAATTTAATTTGTATTCTCTGGTAGAGTGATTGTGATGACTTACCTCTAATAATCACTAGTAATGAAGCAACCTAATATGTAAGTTTAACAGCCATTCTCCAAGTGTTGGGAAAACCCATGTTACAAAGTGAGTGGATATCTATTGCCTTAAGAGAAAAGACAAGATTTTTTTTTTCCTCTTACCTTAGGAAAATGGTCGGCGTCAGAGAGAGAACCTGGCCAACCATTTTGACAGGTTGGTGGCCATCTTGGATTTGCGAAAGCAGGTGCTGGTGGGCCTCATCACTAAAGAACAGGACGAAAAGCTCAAACACGTTAAGTCGCTCATTCAGAGGCATAGTGAGCACGTGGAGGTGGGGGTGGCACTGGTCGAGTCGGCCATAGAGTCCATGGAGGAGCCACACATGGCTGTGTTTATACAGGTGAGTGAAATGTCTACCTCTACATTCACTAGCGACAGCTTTAATAGCTGCTCCATCTCCCTCGTCTAGCTTTTTTGGGGGCCCTATGCAAGAATGTGTTTTTTACCAGCATTCAAATGAACGTTGCAAATTTATGATGGGAAAACGTTCCACATTTACTACTCTGTAGTCCTTAGGTCACTAATGATGAGTGGCTTTACGTGTGCACCAGCAAGATCGAGGTGGGAAACTGAAGCAGTAAGCCCAGTGGGAGGCCTCTGTGTCAGGCAGCCATCTTCCAGAAACCCCCATCCCCCAGGGACAACCGGGTCTCTGGTCCTTCATTCGTACATAATCATCTCTGACTCGATCATGATTGATTTCACACATGTGCAGAGATAATGAGGAGCAGGTCGGTGGATCCCTTGTGTACAGTATCGATCCACCAATCAATCACACGCTCATACATTTTGATGGGGAAGACGTGCACATACAGATTTAAGCTGCAGACTTTTAAAATGCACTTAATTTACCAGCTAACCTAAACAGAAAGATCATCAGCCAAAATACATGAAATTAGAAAATAAAGATTTTCTCACTATTTTCTTTGACGGGTATAGAGAACCTGATAAGGAACTTCTAAAAATTATTTTCAGTTAACTTTTTAAATTTTTGTTCTTCATCAGTGGAGTAATTCGGCAATATTCACATTTAAACTGGCTAGCTAAACTGGCGTAGGACAACCTAATTGCTGCTAAGTGACTGCTCATTTCTACAAGTGACTTTCTGAAATAAAAAGCCCCAAATTTTTTAAGTGGCTCTTAGCTTAGTCACTGCTCTCACATTAGGAAAAGCACTTTCTAAATACAAATTATTGATGAATTATTTGCATTTTAATAATATTCAGGAAAATCTATTAGTACCAGTCCAAATACTGTATTTGGATTCAGGAACACCCATAGTTTCTATGTTTATATGAAGGATGGGGCTAAATATCCATTCATCCATCTTCTACCGCTTTTCCGGAGGTCCAGGACGTGGAGGCAGCAGCTCAAGCAGAGGAGCCCAAACTTCCCTCCCTCTGGCCACCTGCTCCAGCTTTTCAGAGAGGATATCAAGATGTACACAGGCCAGCTGGGAGACATAGTCTCTCCACCGTGTTCTGGGTCTGCCCTGGGGTCTCCTCCCAGTGGGATGTGCCCGAAACACCTCAAGTGGGAGGCATCCAGGAGGCATCGTGATCAGATGCCCAAACCACTTCAACTGGCTCCTTTCAATGTGGAGGAGCAGCGGTTCTACTCTGAGCCTCTCCTGGATGACTGAGCTCCTCACCCTATCTCTGAGGGTGAGTCCAGTAATCCTATAGAGAAAGCTCATTTCATCTGCTTGTAGCAGCGATCTCATTCTTTCAGTCATTACCCAAAGCTCATGACCATAGGTGAGGGTAGGAATGTAGACTCACCGGTAAATCGACAGCTCAGCTCCCTCTTCACCACAACAGACCGGTACAATGTCCGTATCACTGCAGATGCTGCTCTGATCCATCTGTCAATTTCTCGCTCCATTCTCCCCTCACTCATGAATGAGACCCTGAGATACCCCTCTGTTAATGAAAGAAAAACCCACAATGGTCACAGAAATAACTTGAATCTGACAAAAGTGGTAATAAATAAAAATTCTATGAAAATTAACCAATGAAAATCAGACAATGCTTTTGAATTGTGGTGCAACAGAATTATTTTAAAAAACAAACTCATGAAGCAGGCCTGGACAAAAATGATGGTAACATTAACTTAATATTTTGTTGCACAACTTTTTGAGGCAATCACTGCAATCAAACGATTTCTGTAACTGTCAATGAGACTTCTGCACCTCTCAACAGGTATTTTGGCCCACTCCTCATGAGCAAACTGCTCCAGTTGTCTCAGGTTTGAAGGGTGCCTTCTCCAGACAGCATGTTTCAGCTCCTTCCACAGATGTTCAATAGGATTTAGATCAGGGCTCATAGAAGCCCACTTGAGAATAGTCCAATGTTTCGCTCTTAGCCATGCTTGGGTGTTTTTAGCTGTTTGTTTTGGGTCATTATCCTGTTGCAAGACCCATGACCTGCGACTGAGACCAAGCTGTCTGACACTGGGCAGCACATTTCTCTCTAGAATACCTTGATAGTCTTGAGATTTCATTGTACCCTGCACAGATTCAAGACACCCTGTGCCAGATGCAGCAAAGCAGCCCCAGAACATTACAGAACCTCCTCCATGTTTCACAGTAGGGACAGTGTTCTTTTCTTGGTATGCTTCATTTTTGCGTCTGTGAACATAGAGCTGACGTGCCTTGCCAAAAAGTTCCAGTTTTGTCTTGTCTGTCCATAGGACATTCTCCCAGAAGCTTTGTGGCTTGTCAACATGCAGTTTGGCAAATTCCAGTCTAGCTTTTTTATGATTTGTTTTCAGCAGTGGTGTCCTCCTTGGTTGTCTCCCATGAAGTCCACTTTGGCTCAAACAACGACGGATGGTGTGATCTGACACTGATGTACCTTGACCTTGGAGTTCACCATGAATGTGTTTAGAGGTTGTTCTGGGCTCTTTTGTTACCATTCGTATTATCCATCTCCTCCTGCGGCCACGTCCAGGGAGGTTGGCTACAGTCCCGTGGAACTTAAATTTCTGAATAATATGTGCAACTGTAGTCACAGGAGCATCAAGCTGCTTGGAGATGGTCTTATTGCAGGGGTCACCAACGCGGTGCCCGCGGGCACCATGTCGCCCGCAGGGACCACATGTGTCGCCCACAGGCCTGTTCTAAAAATAGCACAACTCACAAGTGAGCTGCGTCTAAGATGTAATTTTTTCTGCCGCTATTTTTTATTTTATATTTTTTAAAATCACACTTGCATTTATATAGATTTTAAAATGACAATGTCTTAAAAATAAAAAAAATGAAAATATGTTTATTATACGTAAAGTTAAGGTGAACTCTGACCTAGTTCAAAGGTCAGTATTGTGCGCATGACAAAACCTTTGCGCTTGTGGAGCGTAAGCTAGCGGGCAGTTAAGATGGTGAACGCAGTGCGGTTTCCAAGCCCAAAAACATGGCAAAAAAAAGACAGAAAATTTATCATTTTCAAAGTGAGCGGGAGGAAGAGTTCTTTTTTACTACCGTGAAAGGAAGCTGCGTGTATTTCATTTGCGGGGCGATGGCAAAGCGCCACTTCACTACCCACTCTTTTTTTTTTGGACTTATCTTGTACCCGTAGGTAGATTTGTTCTGCAGTCCGGTGACAAGCCACCAGCCGCTGCGTGCGCAAGCGCACCTTAACTCCCTAACCTGCATGTTTTTGCATGAAAAATGAGAACATGCACCACCAGAACATGCAAACTCCACACAGATCACTGTTGGCCGGGGGCAGGGATCGAACCCGCAATCCCCCGGCCGAGGGTAAACTGCTGCCGCGGTACTAACCACTGCTCCACCGTGCATATAAGCACTCTCAGTGCTATTTAGCTTCTTCTCATGAAAGGACAGTGCTGGTTGCTCAAGCATGATTCTTGGCAAGAACTGTATGGATATAATTCCAGTGAAGAAGAACACACAAAAGTGTGTTTATTAAATGTAACAGATTTTGAGCAGAATTGCAGCAGATTTGTTCAGTTAAAAATGTGGTAAGATTTATTTAATATGAAAGTTGATTTTTCTTAAATGTTGCATAACTTTTTCAAACATGGTTCAACATAGTTCATGAATTAAAAGGGTTTAGTTTTTTTATGGTTAAAAGGGACTGGTGAAAACTGGACATTTTTTTATGAAATGTAGAAGTGATCAGCTGAACAATTGCTGAGATTAATAAAAATAAAGTGTTGAATATTGATCTTGCCTGTTACCCACTCTAAGTTATTGATAATTATTTATTTATGTGTATATATATATATATATATATATATATATATATATATATATATATATATATATATATATATATATATATATATATATGTATACACACACACACACACACACACACACACAATTTGTTATTTTAGAGGAGTGTGTCAAGCTGGTGCCCTTCACATGACCCGATACCCATGAAGTAGCTCTTGGTTTCAAAAAGGTTGGTGACCCCTGTCTTATAGCCTTTACCTGTAACATGCTTGTCTATAATTTTCTTTCTAATCTCCTGAGACAACTCTCTCCTTTGCTTCCTCTGGTCCGTGTTTAGTGTGGTACACACCATGTCACCAAACAGCACAGTGACTACTTGTCACCCTTTAAATAGGCCGACTGACTGATTACAAGTTTGCAGACACCTGTGATGTTAATTAGAGGACACATCTTGGTTGAACATGTCCCTATGGTCACATTATTTTCAATCTTTTCTAGGGGTACCATCATTTTTGTCCAGGCCTGTTTCATGAGTTTGTTTTTTGAAGTAATTCTGTTGAACCACAATTCAAAAGCATTGTCTGATTTTCAGTGGTTAATTTTCATAGAATTTTTATTTATTACCACTTTTGTCAAATTCAAGTTATTTCTGTGACCATTGTGGGTTTTTCTTTCATTAACAGAGGGGTACCAACAATTTTGTCCATGGTTGTAGAGTGGAGCTAAAGCAGCTTGTTTCAGATGGAGAATAAACTGAAAGAGAATAAAAGATGAGTGAACACACACTAACAGAGATTTCTATATTTTATTCTAACTAGTAGTAGCGGAATGGTGGGCGGTATGATGTATGTGGTCCCTGAGTGATCAATCAGAGCAGACTTTGCTTTAGTGGGGGAGTTCTCCCAAGATTCTTTTTTTTTTTTTTTTACCAGAAATATGGAAATACACAGAAGCAGTTAGCAGTCAGTTTGTGATTTCATGGCAACAAGGTTAAAAGGAGTTGAATTGTGTCTCTGTGGATCTAGAGAAAGGGTGCCCAGAGAAGAAATGCGGTACTGTATGTGGAAGTCAGGAGTGGCAGAGAAATATATGAGGGTGGTGGAGGACATGTATGAGGACAGTGAGACTGTGGTGAGGTGTGCTGTAGGAGTGACAGATGGATTCAAGGTGGGGATGGGATTACATCAGGGATCGGCTCTGAGCCGCTTCCTGTTTGCTGTGGTGACGGACAGGCTGACAGACGAGGTCAGGCAGGAGTCTCTGTGGACTATGGTGTTTACAGATGACACTGTGATTTGTAGTGAGAGTAGGGAGCAGGTGGAAAAGAACTTACAGAGGTGGAGGTATGCACTGGAGAGAAAATGAATGAAAGTCAGTAGAAGCAAGGCAGAATCTGTCTGAGAGAGGTATGAATGAGAGGGAGGCAGATGTAAATGTAAAGATGTGGGGAGTAGAAGAGGATGAAATGGATGAATGGATGAAAAGGATGAGATTAAATACTTGGGGTCAACAATCCAAAGCAATGGACAGTGCACAAGCGAGGTGAAGAAGAGATTGCAGGCAGGGTGGATAGCAGCTAAAATGAAAAGGAAGGTGTAAAAGATGGTAGTGAGACCTGCAGGTGGCAGAGTTGAAGATGTTAGAAATGAGTATATCAGAGGGACAGCCCAGGTTGAGTGGGTTCATGCAGAGGAGGGATAGTGGATTTATGTGATAAAGGATGTTGAAGATGGAGCTACTGAGCAGGAGGAAAAAGTAAGACCACAGATGATTCATGGATGTAGTGAAGGAGGACAGGGAGAGGGTGCGACAGAAGAGGATGGAAGGGATAGGTCGAGATGGAGAGTGCGAGTGCTCTTCCTTGTCCGTGTTTTATCTCTCAAACTACCTGCTTACATACAGGATGAAGTGAACAGCTGCACCACTAAAAGATAAATAAGGATTATTTAGAGCCCAACCATAAAAATATGGAGCTGGAAATGAGCACAGGATGTCTACTTTATGAGCCAAGTTTTAGCAGTATGGGTTCTTAAAAATCTTTTATGAATGCTGATTAAATCCTGAAGGTAGTTTCTAAAAGTTTAGAAAAGACAGTTGGACAGTCTGTCCTCGGTTCAAGTGTCTTTGAAAAGGCCATCAGGTTGTTACTAAATTCAGCATCTTTAATGGCTGATGCAACGAGTCTGCGTCACTCTGCACTGATCAAAGTGTGTATGAGACAGGATCTATGAGCCTCAGGTGCTGCTGTTTTATTTTCAGCCACATCCTCTGCCAAACAGGTGTTAAAGAAGATAGAGTGACTGGAAGCAGGTAGTAAACACCATGAGGCTGTTCTGACAGCTGGCAGCTGTTTTCTTAAAGCTGTGTTTTTATTTTACACAGAGATCCATTTGACTGATACTTGTGACAGACATTGGCTCATATGACAAGAGCACACTGTGGTTAACTTTGACTATCTCCTTTTTTCTTCTTCTTTTTACAGAACACCAAAGACATAATGGAAAAGTAAGTGAAATATTATTTGCTTTTCGTTCACTTAAAGAGCCCCTATTATGCACTTTTTCCACATGAGGACAAAGCTCTCAGAGATGTTAATGAAATGACTGTGACATACTTTGGTCAAAACAACTCAGGATTTAAATACTGCAGCACCATTTTACACACAGAGAAGGAGCTCACCCCAAAGCAGCCATATTGAATCCTTATTTAAATCTTATTTAAATCCTCCACCTGAACAACAAGAGCAAGTTTTTAGCCAAAGTCAAATTCCTTGTATGTGTTGTGCATACTTGGCCAATAAAGCTGATTCTGATTCTGATATTGCTTTAAATACTAATGAGCTCCAGTTCATCCCACTCTCCCTTTGTCATCATTTTTCTGAAATTTTTGCTTTATCAGCAACGCCATGTTTGAGACTAATGTTAGCTTTTAGTTTCAGTTGTTGGACTGAATAACATACCAACAAATATTGCCTGAATTCCTCTTCTTAGTCCGGCACATCCTGACACCTCAAACACACTGCTTCCTTGTGTGACATCACAGGAAAATCAAAAGAAATCAGCCAAGACATCAGGAAGAGAACTGTAGATCTCCACAAGTATGGTTCATCGTTGGGTACAATTTCCAGATGCCTGAAGGTGCCACATTCATCTCTTCAAACAATTATACACAAGTACAGTATAAACACCATGAGAATGTCCAGCCATTGTACAGCTCAGGAAGGACACGAGTTCTGTGTCCTAGAGATGAACGTGTTTTGGTGCGAAATCTGCATGTCAACCCCTGAACAAAAGCAAAAGACCTTGTGAAGATACTGGCTGAAGCTGGTAAAGAATGTCATTATCCACAGTGAAACGAGTCCTGTATCAACATGAGCTCAAAGGCCACTTATCAAGGAATAAGCAATTGCTCCAAAAACAACATTAAAAAGTCAGATTATAGTTTGCAAATGCACAGAAGGACAAAGACCCTAATTTTTGGAGACATGTCCTGTGGTCTGATGAAACTAAAATTGGACTGGTTGGCCATAATGATCATTGTTACATTTGGAGGGAAAAGGAGGAAGCTTGGAAGCCTGAGAACACCATCCCAGCTGAAGTACGGGGGTGGCAGCATCATGTTATGGGGGGGGGGTGCTGCAGGAGGGACTAGTGCACTTCACAAAATAGATGACATCATGAGGAAAGGACATTATGTGGAAATTTTGGAGCAACATTTCAGGACATCAGCCAGGAAGTTAAAATTTTGGCATAAATGGGTCTTCCAAATGGACAATGACCCAAAACACACCACCAAATTAGCTATAAAGTGGCTTAAGGACAACAAAGTCAATGATTTGGAGTGACCATCACAAAGTCTTGATCTCAGTCCCATAGAAAATTTGTGGGCAGAGCTGAAAAGACGTGTGTGAGCAAGGCGGCCTACAAACCTGGCTCAGTTCCATCAGTTCTGTCAAGAGGAATGGATCAAAATTCCAGCAAACTATTGTGAGAAGCTTGTGGAAGGATATCCAAAACATTTGAGCCAAGTCATACAGTTTAAAGGCAATGCTACCAAATACTGAGGAAATATATGTAAACTTCTGACTTTGAAGAAATTAATTTAAAAAAATTCTCTAAAAATTATTTAGCAAATACAAATAACTTTGGTAATCCTAACTTACCTAAAGCAGGGACAGTTTAGTCTGATTTAATATTAGGCCGTGAGAAAAAAAGGTTATGTGTCTTTTTTATAGAGTGTATCTAAACTTCTGGTTTCAACTGTACATGGATCTCTAGTGGCTAGGCTAGCAGATGTGTCTGTCAGTTTGAACCCAGGAGGTCTACCTTGAAGTTGTCAGCTATGCACTGGCTGCATAGCTCAGCTAACGTTAGCAGCTAATCTACACAGATATGACAGCCAAAATATAACAAAATAAGCCAGAATGGTATGATATACAGTGGGGGAAATAATTCTTTGAGCCCCTGCTGTAAGCTTGTAAGTTTACCCCCTTACAAAAAAATGAACCGTCCATAATTTTGATGGTAAGTTTATTTTAACAGAGGGAGACAGAAGGTTAACAATAAAATCCAGAAAAAACATCAAATAAGGGTTATAAATGAATTTGTATCTGATCGAGGGAAATAAGTATTTGATCCCCTACCAACCAGCAAGAATTCTGACCCGCACAAACCAGTTATGTATCCATGTGGCACATAAATTAGTCCTGCCCATTTAGGAAGTAACTCCTAATCTCAACTTGTTGTGTGTATAGAAGACTCCTGTCACAGAATCGATCTCTTCAATTCAAACTTCACCACCATGGGCAAGACCAAAGAGCTGTCAAAGGACATCAGAGACAAGATTGTTGACCATCACAAGGCTGGAATGAGAGACCACTGTTGGTGCAATAATTCAAAAATGGAAGAAATATAAGATAACAGTCATTCGCCCTTGCTCTGGAGCTCCATGCAAGATTGCACCTCATGGGGTAAGGATAATTCTGAGAAAGGTGAGGGATCAGCACAGAATTACACAGGAGGGGCTTGTTAATGATCTCAAAGGAGTTGGGACCACAATCACCAAGAAAACCATTGGTAATGCACTTCGCCATAATGGATTGAGATCCTGCAGTGCTCACAAGGTCCCCCTGCTCAAGAAGGCACATGTACAGGCTTGTCTGAAGTATGTCAATGAACACCTGAATGAGTCGGAGAAGGTTTGGGAAAATGTGGTGGTCAGATGAGACCAACATTGAACTCTTTGGCATCAACTCGATTTGCCGTGTTTGGAGGAAGAGCAATGCTGAATATGACCCCAAGAACACCATCCCCACTGTTAAACATGGAGATGGAAACATTCTGCTTTGGGGCTGTTTCTCTGCTAAGGGTACAGGAAGATTTCACCACATGGAGAGGCCGATGAACAGGGCCGTGTAGTGTAGAATCTTGGATGAGAACCTCCTGGCCTCAGCCAGAACACTGATGATGGGTTGTGGATGGGTCTTCCAGCATGACAGTGACCCAAAACATACGGCCAAGGCAACAAAGGAGTGGCTCAAGAAGACGCACATTAAGGTCCTGAAGTGGCCTAGCCAGTCTCCAGCCCTTAATCCCATAGAAAATCTGTGGAGGGAGTTGAACCTTTGAGTTGCCAAGCGACAGCCTCGAACATCTAGAACATCAATTCCATCCTTCCTCCCTCCCATGACCCATCTCAGTTTGCATACAGGTCAAACAGATCCACAGAAGATGCCATTGCTGCTGTTCTCCATCCAGCCCTCACCCACCTGGACTCAAAGAACTCCTACATGTGAATGCTGTTCTTGAACTTCAGTTCAGCATTCAACACAATCATCCCCCAGCACCCGATACAAAAACTCAGACACTTGGGACTCAAAACCTCTCTCTGTAACTGGGTGCTAGACTTTCTCACAGGGAGGCCACAGAACGTGCGGATTGGCAGCAACACCTCCCAGACCATCACACTGAGCACAGAGACCCCACAAGGGTGCATGCTCAGCCCGCTGCTCTTCACCCTGCTGACCCATGACTGTGTACCAGCCTACAACACCAACCACATCATCAAGTCTGTGGATGACACAACGGTGGTGGGCCTCATCACCAACAACAAGGAGGCCAACTACAGAAATGAGGTGAGCCAACTGGTCCAGTGGTGTAACGACAATAACCTATTCCTGAACGTGGGAAAAACCAAGGAGACTGTGGTCAACTTCAGGAGGGGACACACGCAGCACCCGCCTCTGATCATCAATGGTGCAGCTGTGGCGAGGGTGAGCAGCACCAAGTTCCTGGGGGTGCACATCTCTGAGGACCTCTCCTGGTCCAACAACACCACATCACTTGCCAAGAAGGCTCACACTTGCCACCACCACTCCTCCACCACTTGCCTCCATTTCCTCTGCAAACTGAGGAGAGCATGAGTCCCACCCCCCCATCATGTGCTCTTTCTACCGGGGCACCACTGAGAGCATCCTCACCAGCTGCATCACGGTGTGGTATGGAAGCTGCACCGCCTCCTGCCAGAAGACACTACAACGCACAGTGGAAGCAGCCAGCAAGATCATTGGTGCCCCTCTGCCCCCCCTCTCAGACATCTACCTCACCCGCCTCACCCGCAGAGCCATCAACATTGCAGGTGACACTTCCCACCCCTCACACTCCCTCTTTAGCCCGCTGCCCTTGGGGAAAAAGGTACCGGAGCACAATAACAACCTCAGCTGTTGGCACAGAAAGACTGGCACACCAACAGTAATACATTTGCTGCTGTATGTCTCTGCACTTTAACTGCAACCATTTGCACAAATGCCATATCTGCTGCTGTCTGTCTGTCATTGCAATACTGATCATGTGCAGTCCTATCTGTTGCTGTCTGCACCTACACTACCGCATTGAACTTGCAATTATGGGTATTACATCTCTACTTTTCTGTTTATAGGATTGCTGGGTGTCCTCATCATTAATCGTTTATCTCTGTTTGCACTATGGAAGGTCTGGGTCTATCTTTTGTCGCCATTTGCACTACGGGTTGCATTACTGTACATAGACTGCTGTTGTTTTTCCAGCCTTATTCCTTTTTCTTTTTTTATATTGTGCACACCACTGAAGAGAGAGAGAAACACCATTTCAATTCTCCTGTATGTCCTGTGCGTATAGTAGTATTGACAAATAAAATCTTTCAATCTTGAATCTTTGAAACCTTCAGGATTTAGAGAGTAGCTCTAAAAAGGAGTGGACCAAAATCCCTCCTGAGATGTTCGCAAACCTGGTGACCAACTACAAGACATGTCTGGCCTCTGTGATGCCAACGAGGGTTTCTCCACCAAGTACTAAGTCACGTTTTTCTTGGGGATCAAATACTTATTTCCCTCAGTGAAATGCAAATTAATTTATAACCCTTATTTAATAATTTTTCTGAATTTTTTTGTTGATATTCTATCTTTCTCTGTTAAAATAAACCTACCATAAAATTATGGACTGTTCATTTCTTTGTAAGCAAGTAAACTTACAAATTCAGCAGGGGATCAAATAATTATTTCCCCCACTGTATAACCAACTGTGGATTATTAACCAAGCTGGTTTACCACAGCAAATGTGGAGCTTTTTTTTTTCTTTTTAAATTTGCCTTTTTCCTCATAAATTTGCAACTTTTTTTTTTAAATGTGTTACTTTTTTCTTGTAAATTTGTAATAACAAATATCTAATAATCATTTGCATATAGGGCATGTATTTGATTTCTCTTACCCTCACCAAACAGCTATCAGCTGTCTGTCATAAATTAAACCATCTTAAATAAATTATGTGTTAACAGATGATCTAACAGTGTTGCCATGAGATTAAAAAACCCAAACAAATCTGTTGTGGAGGCAGCAGACACATGGGGATGATCAGTGCATGTTTTCTCTCCTGATCGATGGAGTCACACGTGGCCTTTACCCAAAATCAACATCAATCTTTGAAATGGTTCCCCCTCAATAAATTCCCGTTTCTGGATTTATTGATGAGACCCTGCCTGTAGATTAGAAGCAGATTAACCCAGAACGAGTCAAGGATGATTGAGTGTGTGTTATGAGTTTTTAATGTGCATGCCGTTATTTACTGTCTGCAATTATAGTATATCTATATCCACGTCAGCCAGTAGCAGTTGCTTTTTTTAAATGAAATGACTGTTTTTGTGTTTTTTATTATGTCTGTTTCTGACTCTTATTTTGAAATTTCTTTGCGTGTTTTAACAGAATGGCTGTGGTGATGAGGGAGTCTAACATGGAGCATCCAGATTTCGGTTATGAGAACATGAGCCACTTCATTATCGATACAGACGACCTCGCAGACATGCTGAGGAACACCGACTTCTGCTCCAGTATGCACAAGAGTGAAAAATTAAAAATTAAAAAAACTTACAATAACCTGTTTGCATAAATATGCACACCCTGTTTTAATTGGGGATGTCACTGTTTAGTACATGTGACAACATGTTATTCCATCTAGCTACAATGCTCCGCACTGTGTTTTTATATATCTACATATTATTCCATCTAGCTACATTGCTCCGCACTGTGTGTGTTTATATACTTGCATATTTATTCCACCTAGCTGCAATGCTCCGTACTGTGGGTGTTTATATATTTACATATTTATTCCATCCAGCTACAATGTTCTGCACTGTGTGTGTGTGTGTGTGTATATATATTTTATAGTAATATGTACATATGTGACTTCCGGTTATGGCTGCCACGTAGGACGGACGTGTCTCGCTCTGCTCTGCTCCTGGAAAAAAAAAAATCGGCAAATAACTCTCTCATTTGGGACAGAACGTATCCCAGCATTTGGGCGAAGATATGTCGGCGAAGCCTAAGGCTGGAAAACCAGGAAAAGGAAAAAGCGAGCCGCCGAAACAGTCCAAATTAACGGACTTTCAGGTCTGTGACGCAGTAAACAAAACTCCATATATGGCGGAGGAGGCTGGCAACGCTGCGATATCTGCGGGGAATGGCGCAGATGCGCTGATGGCTGCCATGAGTTCAATGAGAGCGGACTTTTCCTCTAGATTTGATGGGATTATGACAGCGTTGGAAGGAATAAGAAAGGAATTGGGTGACTGTGTAGAACGAACGGCGCAGATGGAGCTCCGTCTCGCTAGTGCTGAAGATGACGTCACCCGTCTTCAATTAAAGGTGCGCACTTTGGAAAAAAAAAAAAAATCTCTGGAAGATAATATTTTGGATTTGGAATCTCGGTCGAGACAGAATAATTTGAGGCTGGTGGGTCTTCCAGAGGAATCAGAAGGTCGGGACGTATGTTCCTTTCTGGAAAAGTGGATTCCGGAGGTGCTGGGCAGCGAGGAGTTGCAATCAGCAGTGGTTCTGGAAAAAGCACATCGTATTGGCCCACGGAGAGATAAGGGACCGCCGAGGACCTTAATTATGAAGTTTCTTAGCAACAGAGACAGGATGAAGATCTTCAACGCTGCACGAGCTAAAAAAGGAGAGATTAAACACCAGGACCAGCAGGTGCGGTTCTACCCAGATTTGGCCACAGGAATCCAGCAATTGAGGAAGCAGTTTGATCCCGTACGTAAGGAGCTGCGCAACCTTGGGATTCGTCATGGTGTAATCTATCCTGCGAGACTGCTGACCACGTATGAGGGCAGAACCCACATCTTCAAGACCCCAGAGGAGGCGCAGGAGTTCATCAAGAAGATCAAAGAAGAAGAAGAGACTGGTGGGAGCTAAGCATGAACAAAATATAAGGTAGAATAATTAAGCATTTGCACAGGCATCTGACTGACTTGAAGTAAATAGTAAGTTTACAAAATATAGATTGTATTATATATTAAAAAAACAAAACAAAAACAAAACAAACAAAAAAAAAAACTATGATGTACAAAGTTGTTAAAAATTTTGGAGTTAAGTTGGAAAACTACAGAGGAGAGTTAATGTTACGTCATTAAAAGCAGTAGAGTTAGGGTGATTGGGAGGATGAAGAAGGAGTGGCTTAGGCTGTTCCCCGTGGGTGTGGAACGGTCGATGGCTATATCGGGAGACAGAATTTTTCTTTTGATTTTGGGGGGTTTGCCACAAGTGTGGGAAGGGGAAATTTGTTTGTGTGTAGTTTGTAGGATGAATGTTCAACCACTCATGTTTTTGCTTCTCTGTATGAGCATGTTTACACTGCAAGGTAATCCCAAACTCTCTATTGATCATAAACCAAAGTGTTAATCTTAATTTAACTTCATGGAATTGCAGAGGTCTACAAAATTTAAAAAAACTTAAACAAGTTATGAATAAAATAAAGGACATGGGTTCAAGAATTGTGTTTTTACAAGAAACTCATCTGATAGAGGAGGATGTTAAAAGAATTAGGAGTAGATGGCAGGGAAGTGTATTCACCTCTTCATTTTCATCCCGAGCCAGGGGAGTTATGACTCTCATACATAAATCAGTTCCTTTTCAAGTGAAAAATGTAATTGGAGACAAATTTGGAAGATATGTAATCATTCAAGGTTCTTTGCTATTAGAAAATATAAATCTTGTGAACTTATATGGTCCCAATATAGATGATCAGAAGTTCTTTGCTAATTTATTTCTCATCTTATCATCACTTACAGGGCAACATATAATAGCAGGGGATTTTAATTGTACATTGAATCCAGGTGTGGATAGATCAACAGGACTGGATTGTACGCACATTGGATGTAGGATGACTATTAATCATTTTATGAAAGAATTGAGATTGTTAGATATATGGAGAGAAATGAAACCACAAGTTAAAGCCTATTCTTGTTATTCCAGTACCTACAAGACATTTTCACGTATTGATTATTTTTTGATTTCCACAGAATTAAGGTCCAAGATTCAAAACTGCTTTTATGATAACATCGTGATCTCTGATCATGCACCCTGTTGTCTAATATATGTAGATAAAAAATTGACAAAGGAATCAGGTAGATGGCAATTTCAGCATAAATGGCTTCAGGATGAGGAATTTGTCAAGTATATAGAAAAACAGATAGACGAGTTCTTTGACATCAATACTACACAAACATCAGCATGTGTAAAGTGGGAGGCTTTCAAAGCTTTTATTAGGGGACATATTATTAGTTATACAGGATCAAAATCTAAGAAGACTCGAGAGGAGAGAGCTAAATTGGAACATAAAATAAAAAGTCTTCAGGAAAAAGTGTATGCAGGAAGTGACCCAAGGTTGGAGAATGAATTACTGATTTTGAGAGCTGAATACGACAAAAAATCAGCGAATAGAGCTGCCTCGAGTCTTCTAAGATTGAAACAATCTTTTTATGAACAAGGTGAAAAATCAGGAAAATTATTAGCATGGCAGATTAAACAATTGGAAATTAAAACACCAATTACCAGTATTATAAGTAAGGGACAGGTAGTTATAGATCCTTTAGAAATTAATAGAGCCTTTAGAGATTACTATGAAAAATTATATGATACCAAAAATGAACCTGATTTAACAAAACTAAATGGGTTTTTGAACGATCTATACCGTGTATACCAAATGAAAACAGGGAGATATTGGAGTCTAAAATTAGTCAAGAAGAAGTTGGGCTAGCCATTGATAATATGAAATCAGGAAAAAGTGCAGGACCAGATGGTCTTCCAGTTGACCTTTATAAAAAATTTAAGAATAAATTAATAAAACCTTTTTTGGAAATGGTTTTAGAAGCATTTCAAAATAATAATTTACCATCATACATAAATAATGCCTTAATTATACTGCTGCCAAAACCAGGTAAGCCCTCTAATAAATGTGAAAATATGAGACCAATAAGCCTATTAAACGCCGACCTTAAGATAATCTGTAAAATTTTAGCAAGACGAATACAAGAAATTTTACCAAATATTATTAATCGAGATCAGAATGGCTTTATAAAGGGTAGACAAGGCTTCCATAATGTAAGAAGACTATTTAATATTATTTATTTTAATAAAGAAGCACCGGATACAGCTCTCCTATCATTGGACGCCGAAAAGGCCTTTGATAGAGTTGAATGGCCCTTTCTTTTTGAAGTCCTACAAAGGTTTGGACTTGGAAATAATTTCATAAAATGGGTTCAAATAATATACAATAATGCTACAGCAGAAATCCTAACAAATAACAATATTTCAAAACCAATAAAAATCAATAGAGGATGTCGACAAGGCTGTCCACTTTCACCTTTACTGTTTACTATGGCAATTGAACCTTTAGCGATAGCGATACGTTTACATTCACAAATATATGGAATTAAAGTTGGACCAACAGAACATAAAATCTCCCTGTACGCCGATGATATAATTTTGTTTATGTCGAATCTAAAAAAATCAATTCCAACCTTGTTGAATTTAATAAAGAATTTTGGGGAAATATCAGGATATAAAATAAATAAAACTAAATCTTCAATATTAATGCTAAATGAGACCCAGAGAAATTACCCAGCCCCTGAGGCAAATCAATTCAATGTTGTAAATCAGTTTAAATATTTAGGAATCCAAATTATGCCTAAGCTAGAATCAGTCGCCAGCGTCAACTATGAAGCCTTAATGTCAGATATCAATGAGTTAACTCAGAGATGGATGTCACTACCAATGTCGATGATCGGGAGAATCAATATACTTAAAAGTAATATTTTACCTAAAATACTTTATTTATTTCAATACATTCCCTTATCACCACCTTTAGATCTATTCTCAAGAATAAAAAAAAAGTTAGTGGAATTTATATGGAACAACAGGAGGGCTAGATTACGTCTGTCTTTATTATATTTACCATTTGATCGTGGAGGTCTGAAATGTCCAAATTTTATGTTGTATTATTGGTCGGCACAACTGAGGTCTATGACATATTATTTTTCATCAAATGATCTCCCTCACTGGACTGAAATGGAATCATACAATTTACCTTTACCTCTTCCCATATTCATATACTCAGATTCGGCAAAAAAATTACAAAAACAAGTTAAAAATCCATTTGTAAAGCATATGATCAAAATATGGTGTGAAGCTAAAAACTATTTAAAAGAACCACAGTTATTGTCACAATTTAGTCCAATATGGGGTAATCAATATTTTAAACCAGGGAGAGCGGACGCTGTATTTAAAGTATGGAATTTAAAAGGGATACAAAAGATTCAGGATTTATATTTGCCATGTGCAGACAACATAATGTCTTTTGAAGAGCTGAGGATCAAATTTAATCTCAATAGAACACATTTTTTTAAATATCTTCAACTTAGAAACTTTATTCGATCAAATCAAAATAAAGCTCTCACTCGACCTATTTATTCATCCTTGGAAAAAATGATGATGAAAGATAGTAAAAGAAAGGGTATTATTTCAGAGTTTTATAACTCATTGACACTATCTTCAAGTGAAAATTCACTGAAAAGATTAAACTACTGGAAAGAAGATCTGCAAATTGAAATTTCAGAGGAACAATGGGAATTGGCTTGTACAGAAGCTCAAACCAAATCAATAAATGCACGCCTTAAATTGATACATTTCAAATGGTTAATGCGGATGTATGTTACACCGGAGGAGTTAAATAGATACAACAAAAATATACCAGATACATGCACAAAATGCATGGAAAGTAAAGGAACCCTATTTCATTGTTTATGGGAATGTAGATTAATAAGAATGTTTTGGGAAGAGGTGAGGGTAACAATTGAAAAAATAATCTCAAAACAAATCATACTGAATCCTAAACTGTTTTTGTTGGGTCTGTACCCAGAAAAGCATAATTTTAATAAAAGTGAAAGAACATTCATAGACCTCAGTTTGCTTAATGCCAAAAAATGTATTGCACTATTATGGAAAAAGACTCATAGACCAGATGTGACTCAGTGGTTAAGACAGATGTTAACAAACCTTCCATTAGAAAGAATAACATATATACTGAAATCAAAGGAAATTGTGTTTGAGAATATATGGAGACCTTTTATTGATTATGTAAAAAATTTAAACATAACTCTTGAAGAAGAAGGTGAATGATGTGTGTGGACCTTGTAAATTCCAAACTGGTGAACATAATATGTATACTTATGTATTGGATTGTCTAGACTAAACAGAGGAGCATTGTTGAAGACTTGATTTTGTTGGTGGTTGTTGGTGTTTTTAGTGCATTTTTTTTTTTTTTTGTAGTACTTTAGCGTTAGTGTTTGATTGTTTGTATCATGTTTGTTAAAAAAAAAAAAAAGGTTCAATAAAGATATTGTGGAAAAAAAAATATGTACATATGTATATTAGCTGCTCTTGCTTGCTTGTTTTTTTTCTGCCTTCTGATTGTTGCTCTGAGTGTTGCTATCCCTGTGCTGTTGCAATCCTGGAATTTCCCCGTTGTGGGACTAATAAAGGCTTATCTTATCTTATCTTATCTTATCTTAACAATCTCGAGTCTAGGGTGGCAAGACAGAAGCCTTAGCTTACGAAGAAAAACATCCAAGCCTGGTTACATTTTCAAAAACACATTTGAAATCTCCCAAATGCATGTAGGAATATGAATATGATCGAACATCTGTGGGCTGATCTAAAGAGGGCTGTGCACAGGAGATGCCCTCACAATCTGACAGATTTGGAGCATTTTTGCAAAGAAGAGTGGGCAAATATTGCCACATCAAGATGTGCCACGCTGATAGACTCCCACCCAAAAATACTGAGTGTTATAATAAAAGTCAATAGTGCTGCAACAAAATATTAGTTTAAGGGTGTGCATATTCATGCACATGAGTTATTGTAAGTTTTTTGTTTTTTTATCTTTCCCCTTAAAAGACTTCAGTTTGTTTATCAATTGGGTTGCACAGATTATAGGTCACATTTGTCATGTCTGCTGCATAAATGTGCAGCAAACAAATGAATTGGTACGAGCCCAAGATGCAGGTAAAGTGAACGTGTTTATTAACAAAAAGGGGGAAACACAAAATACACAAATGTTCAATGGAAAAACAGTCTAACACACAAAGTGACGGATGACCGAGCTCATTTGGCTGGAGGAGGAGCCTCACGCGCTCCCAGACGGAACTGGCCAGCGGATAGGAAGGGCAAAAATAAGGAAGACTTACAAGGGCGTTGGAGCGCAGCTGGCTCTGGGAAAACAACACCTGAGCAGTCTAAAGAGAAGGGAAACCAATAGCTCCAGGACATCAATGTAGACCCGTGTGGAGTAGACTTGAACTTGACTAATGACTGTTGACTAGTCACTGCTGACTATTGCCGCCACACTGAGTGCACCTTCTGACCGACATAAATACCCAGTGAGCTAATGATGTCAAGTGGATGCAGGAGTGTGGCTGAGCATGTGCATGAGTGAGTGTCAGAGCATGTGAGTGAGAGTGTGTGTGTGCACGCATGTGTGGAAACACAAAAGAATGATGGCAAACAGCTGGTGAGTGCCTGGCAGAGAGAGAGAGAGAGAGAGGAGGGCCCGTGGCTGTAGACTGGCAGGGAGCCAGACTCAGAGGCTCTAATGACCTGCTAGCTGGGAATAATTAACAATAAACAGGAGAACTACAGCCACAAATCATGAAATGAGGTTGAAGGATCAACCCTGTTCATGACAACATTAATGGTGGAAAAAGTTTTGAAATGATTTATCTTGGTCTCATTTTTGTACATCACAAAAACCTGGCATTTGAACAGGGGTGTGTAGACTTTTTATATCCACTGTATGCGTACTCTGCTTTCTAACCAGAAACGTCTCTGGTCGACACTAACTGTTGATCGATCCTGTCCATGCCCGTGATCCTGCATGTTTTCATGTAAATAAAGACAGTGTTCCCTGCATTATTTTAACTAACATTAACATGTTTTCTGCTTTCAGATGCTGAAGATGATGAAGAGGATGATGAAGATGAGGAGTCAGATAATCAGAGCAAAACGGAGGCAGCTGATCACCTCTGATGGTTCAGATTGAAAGGGTTGTAAATTTGAGTTATTTTTTTTTATTATTGTTGTTATTTTTCTAAGAGACTCAGAGGAGATTTGTTTGAGACTGTGGGTCACCTCATTGACCTGTATTGATAAATCGATTGGGAGTTGTGCCTGGCCAAGCCTTTCAGGTATTTGCTTTAGGTTTTAAAAATGTCAGACTCCACATTAATTACTCAGCTTTCAGGGATCTGTCATTAGTCTGTCATTAGCTGAGAGTCAGCTGAAATAAAGCAGATATCTTTTTCCACCTAGTTTTCACAAACTGAAGAAACATGAGACTCCGTTACCGTTGGTTTGAATAATTTTGAGTGCAACTGTACATGTTGTGCCTTAGAATAATCTAACAGGTCCTGTTCAGAGTGCAGACACATTGGAAGTTTGTGTAAATGTTAAAGAAAGAGCAGCACTGATGGTCGAATGTGTCAGCGCCTGATTGTGGATGTTCCTGTTACTCCGCTGATGAGTAAATCTGCAGCAGCAGCCGCTCGCCATGTATGGTACGGAGGGGATGTGTGAAACCATTTCTAACAGGACCGCTTATATAAAGCAGCAGGCTGCAGGGTGAAGGATTCCCCTCATCAGTGTTTTAATGCTGATTCAGTCAAAAGGCTCCAAACAACAACAGCAGCAGCATCCTCCTCCTCACATTGCGTTCTGAGGGGAGAGCAGGGACATGCTGGAGAGTCGGTGCTGATGGTTTAGATGTGAGATGATGACTGTTACCTCATGATGGTCGCCAGTCAATCTTTTGTCCTGTACTCCACGTACCTACAGTTACCTTGATTATACCATGCTAATAACAGGATAAAATCAATCTGAAGCATTAAATTTGCAACCTTTTTCTTGTAAATTTGCAACTTTTTAAAAGTTTACATCTACAACTATTTTCTTGTAACTTTGCTTCTTTTTTCTTGTAAATCTGAAACCTTTTATCCTCATACATTTAAAACTTTTTCTCATAAATTTGCAGATTTTTACTTGTAAGTCTGCAGCTTTTTTCTTTTAAATCTGCAACTTTTTTGTAAATCTGCAACTTTTATCATAAATTTGCAACGTTTTCCTACTAAATTTGCAACTTTATTGTAAATTTGGAACTTTTTTCTCATAAATTTAAAGCTTTTTTCTCATAAATTTAAAACTTATTTCTTGTAAAACTGCAATTTATTTCTTTTAAGTCTGCCTCTTTTTTCCGTCCGGATTTCTTCAAGGTCATTGAACAAGGAAGGAATATCTGTTGTGAAGCATTGACTGAAACATAGCAAGCAAAAACTGTTCAAGGAAACATTGTAGCAACTTTAAGCTTCCCAAGACTCAATTTACTCCCTCGGTATCTGGCATATCAAGGCCCCGCCCTGGAATGAGGGCTGCCAGAGGGGCTAGCAGTGAAGCTCGTAGCAGCCAAGCCCAACTGAGCAACATGGGTGAATCCTCTTGCTGGTCCACTACCTGCAGGGAGAACCAAAGAGGTTCAGTGCTTATTAGAGAACTTAAAGTCCCAAACTTGGCTGCCTAATCTTGTTTAGGAACCTGGAAGACTTTGTGACCTTTGACCATTTGACCCGGTACCGGAGTGGTGGCTCAGTTGGTAGAGCATCCGCCTCACACCCAGGAGGCAGGGGTTCAAATCCCGGCCGGGTCATGCCGAAGACCATATAAAAGTGGAACTTCCTGCCATCCAGCTTGGTGCTCAGCAATAATGGAATGGAGGAGGGAAATTTGTGGCGGCGCCTTGCATGGCAGCGGCCCTCTGATTCTACACTTGGGGTGTGTGTGATTAACACAGTAGAGAGGTAAAGCACAATCTCGTTCTACTGTACATGATTGGTTGTACAGTTGAATGACAATAAAGGGTGATTTAATTTAATTTAGAAAGCCTAGTCAGAGGTGCTAATCTCAAGGCTAACATACGGTGGATATAAAAGTCTACACACCCCTGTTCAAATGCCAGGTTTTTGTGATGTAAAAAAATGAGACCAAGATAAATCATTTCAAAACCTTTTCCGCCATTAATGTGACCTATAACCTGTACAACCCCATTGAAAACAAACTGAAATCTTTTAAGGGGAAAAATAAAAAGCTTACAATAACCTGGTTGCATAATTATGCACACCCTGTTATAACTGGGGATGTGGCTGTGTTCAGAATTAACCAATCACATTCAAACCCATGTTAAATGGGAGTCAGCACACACCTGCCACCATTTAAAGTGCCTTTGATAAATCCCAAATAAAGTTCAGCTGTTCTAGTAGGCTTTTCATGACATTTGTGACCCGTACTGGCAAAATGAGTCGGAATGCACACTGGGTAATTACGAGCTACAGGCACGTGAAGTCATAAATTATGATTATTTCTTTGTTTGCTGGCGGCAAGTCCTGGGAAAACCCCCGTCAGTGCCTGGTATCATTGTAAAGCTTGGAACTCCTAACTTTTAAAAATACACGTTTTTGTGGACGACGTAACTTGGGACCAATTGAACGTGAGTTTTCAAACCAGCTAAAATATAAACAAAATCAGTTTATGCTGGTCCGTTTTTGCACAATTCCTACAAATTAAATATCATTTTGAAGGTCTTTCAATACAGAATATGAAAATAACGTTACCTCAGCTTTGTGACTCATTTTGCCAGCACGGGTCACATTTTTGTAGTCACATCTTACAGCACAAGCCATCGTCCGCAGAGAGCTTCCAAAGCATCAGAGGGATCTCATTGTTCAAAGGTATCAGTCATGAGAAGGGTACAAAAGAATTTCCAAGGCATTAAATATACCATGGAACACAGTGAAGACAGTCATCATCAAGTGGAGAAAATATGGCACAACAGTGACATTACCAAGAACTGGACGTCCCTCCAAAACTGGTGAAAAGAAAACTGATCACAGAGGCTGCCAAGAGGCCAACAGCAACATTGAAGGAGCTGCAGGAATTTCTGGCAAGTACTGGCTGTTTAGTACATGTGACAACAATCTCCCGCTTTCTTCATATGTCTGGGCTATAGGGTAGGGTGGCAAGATGGAAGCCTTATCTTACGAAGAAAAACATCCAAGCCCAGCTACATTTTGCAAAAACATTTGAAATCTCCCAAACACATTTGGGAAAATGTGTTATGGTCTGTAGAAACCAAGGTTGAACTTTCTGGCCATAATTCCAAAAGGTATATTTGGTGCAAACATAGCACTACTCATCACCAAAAGAACACCATACCTGCAATGAAGCATTGTGGTGGCAGCATCATGCTTTGGGGCTGTTTTTCTTCAGCTGGAACTGGGGCCTTAGTCAAGGTGGAGGGAATTATGAACAGTTCCAAATGCCAGTCAGTGTTGGCACAAAACCTTCAGGCTTCTGCTAGAAAGCTGAAAATGAAGAGGAACTTCATCTTTCAGCATGACAATGACCCAAAGCCCACATCCAAATCAACAAAAGAATGGCTTCACCAGGAGAAGATTAAGGTTTTGGAATGGCCCAGCCAGAGTCCAGACCTGAATCCGATCAAACATCTGTGGGATGATCTGAAGAAGGCTGTGCACAGGAGATGCCCTCGCAATCTGACAGATTTGGAGTGTTTTTGCAAAGACGAATGGGCAAATATTGTCACATCAAGATGTGCCACACTGATAGACTCCTACCAAAAAAGACTTGTGATAATAAAAGCCAAAGGTGCTGCAACAAAGGATTAGTTTAAGGGTGTGCATATTTATGCAACCAGGTTATTGCAAGTTTTTTATTTTTCCTTTTAAAAGATTTCAGTTTGTTTTTCAGTTGGATTGTACAGGTTATAGGTCACATTAATGGTGGAAAAAGTTTTGGAATGATTTATCTTGGTTTCATTTTTTTTTTACATCACAAAAACCTGGCATTTGAACAGGGGTGTGTAGACTTTTTATATCCACTGTGTGTACCTGGCTTCATTTGTTGTCAAGTTACAAATGGATGGACAGACCAGGCAGAAACATCCACCCTACCCACGCTTTGACTCCCAGTATGAATTATTATTTCTTGCCATTTTGTATTTAGGCAAAATGACAAGAATAAAATGCTAAATTACATTTGGACAAAATCTACAGTACTGTGTTCACATTTAAACATCCCACTGCTGATGCATCATGTTGTACATTACATAAACAAGTGTCATTAAAGGTAGGATGACTTTTTACCAGCTGATTTAATTGACATTTCTGATTTTTATAGAGAAATCTAATAATTATTTAAGAACCTTTTGTATGTTTATAGTTACAGTTACATATTTAACAGTCATGGTCAGGCTAAAAACTTCCCACAGTTTTTGTTCCATAACAAAACTGGTGTTACTCTATTATGGTTCTTCTTTCCAAGCCAAAAACCAACAAAGCATCAATCTTCCCACCAGATACTGTTCACAGATTGCTAATTCTGTCATATTGGTCCTCTGTGTCATTCTTCCGTTGTCATCCAAAGGCTTAAAAATGCCTCAGTGAGCCACACTGCCATAAATACACACTCGGGCACCAAATGCGTTTTAATCCGTGGCTGAAATCAGACCAGCAAACGCATACATTTAACACTGAAAAACTACAGTGGCACAATGTTTTCAGGCATTTATGGTCATATTGGTTGGGTCGTTTCAATGCTACTGGGGTTTAGAGATCACAAGAGAATTTTCAGTTTATCTAGATGACGGAATTTCCAATCTGGATCTTTTAATGATTCTACTAACGTTTTGTCTTATGTCACCATAAGGTTCACATAAGGTTCGACCAGTTTTGAGCTACAACCAAGAACTTTATAGACAAGTGACCAGAGTAATTTTTGCCTATAGACCATGTGCAGGTCAAAGGTCAAGCTATAGTCGCTGCCATTTTGGGTATCACACTATAAGCTGTGTATGCAATAAACAATGCTAAACCATGCCAATTTGTGACTTTTTTGGCAACATTTTTATGTTATTATCATGTCATCTGTTGCTGTGGGTTGCTCTAATCTTTCTAGCACCGAGGGAATTTCATTTTATTGCTTTCTACAAGATGTTGAAAGAAGAAAGCTATGGATCACTGAGAACTACGCACCAACTGAGCACTGAAGAATTTGTGGTCAACATTTCATATCTGGTAAGTGCACCCATCTAAGCTTACTAGTGCATGCCCGTCAAAAGCAAGTATTCCTGTCTGAAACAGGTAGACCAATCAGGCTTTACAGGCCTAAATGTAGGTTGTGTTTGAAAGTGGAATACAGTGGTGTAGCCTATATGTAGGCAATCACACGTTAGACTTTGACAAATATGAAAGGAACTGAACTGAGATTTATTTGATTGTGTGAATATTAATTACAGAACAATTGAAAATGTATGGGACATCCAATATTAGCCACTGTTTAAGAACCACCTGTTTTGTTTTTTGTCAGATCACTTATTTGTGTGATCTTTTGAGTTCTACTCATAGTAGCGTATCTTACACTTTGAGGAATGGGAGTTGTTCAGTCACCATTATAATTTAGTTTATATGTGTAGTTTAGAGTCTATCATCAATAAACTTATGCAGTACTATAACAGGACACGTGTACAAATATTTGAGACCCATTGTAGTGCATCCTTTTATATTTTAGCAATATTATAAGTACAAAACACTGAACATTATTATTATTTTTGTGTGTGTGTGTGTGTGTGTGTGTGTGTGTGTGTGTGTGTGTGTGTGTGTGTGTGTGTGTGTCCTGTATACGATCCCCAGAGGGAAATTCAGGGCTGATGCCCTGAATTTCCCTCTGGGGATCGTATATTCCCGCCACCACACACACACACACACACACACACACACACACACACACACACACACAGAGCAGAATGAGCTGTTTGGCTGCAACTGTTGCATCAGTGTTGCCCATTTATCTGTAAATATTTAGATAAAAATGATTTATTTTGTTATTTGGGCATTTTTGCATCTTCTTGTCATTTCATCAAAGAGTGCATATGTGTCCGCATATGATATGCAGTTGATCTGGCCATTCTGCTCCACAATGAAGCAGCAGTCCGGACTGCTGTCTACCACTGACTGGGCAGGCTGGACATGCCTCCCCGCACATGATCGTGGAGCGCCGGTCAGACACCGGTGCTGGAGAAGCAGCAGCTTAACCAGCAGATCAGTCCTTCTCAGGGAGCCAAGCCCAGCCTGCCTGGTTAACGGGAGTCTTGGCTGCTGATTTACCCGTTTGCCAGTGATGTCCTTTGCGGCACCACGGGTCCCTGCCAACCACCCCCCCATCCCCCCGCACCTCGTGTTCTCCATGCTGAATTAACTTTATGGTATAATTTTTTAAGTATTAGATCTTAAGTATTTTCTTTTTCTACTCTGGTTTGCTCACAGAGTGCTGTCGTTACTGATGCCTGTGGTTAATCCAAAACCCTGCCCACACTTCAAGAAGCCTGGGTATGAGACAGAGCGGTGGCTGACATTCCCAAATTATCCTTTAGACATACGCAATCACAGCAACATTACGGAATAATTCTTTAAGCATTACATCTTCATTATTCTCTTGTCAGATTTGTCACTTTTCACTTACTTTTTTTGTTTGTGAAACACTGTGGTGACTGACTGGTCATCATGCCGCATATTATCCACTCAACATAGTCATGACATTGTGTATTATCCAGTCAGCATGGCTGTGATGCTGCGTATCATCCAATCAGCACAGAGTCAGTCCAACACCCCACACACACTGAAGGGTATGAAGAGACAGCGGTGACAGAGCAGTGGCTAAACTTTTATTGACAAAAATTACATATTTTGACTGAACGACTCCATACTTGGGGATGTACACCCTCGTAGCCTCAGCAAAGCACTAATAAAATCTGAGGTCAGTCTGAGGAATGGTTCAAGAGATACGCATGGAACAGTCAGACACACACACACACACAGATAGACAGAGACTTGGTGCATTTATATATAGATATGTGTAGTTTATAGTCTATCGTCAATAAACTCATGCAGCACTATAACAGGACACGTTTACAAATATTTGAGACCCATTGTAGTGCATCAGTTTATATTTTAGCAATATTATAAGTACAAAACACCGAACATTACTTTTTTTTTGTATTTGTATCTTGCATACTTTATTGATCTCCAGAGGGAAATTCAGGGCGTCCACGTTACAGTGCCAGTCCCTTCACCACACACACACACACACACACACACAGACCAGAATGACCCGTTTGGCTGCAACCGTTGTGTTGGTGTTTCCCATTTGTCTGTAAATATTTAAATAAAAATGATTTATTTCGTTATTTGGGCATTTTTGCATCTTGTTGTCATTTAGTCAAAGCGTGCATATGTTTGTGCACGGTTTCCTCCCACATGCCAAAAACATGCAGGTTAGGTTAATTAGGTTAATTGGAGAGTCTAAAGTGGCCCTAGGTGTGAGTGTGTGTGTGAATGGTTAAGGGATAGCGCCGTATCGTGGCTGCTTCATCCATCCAGGTGGTGGATGCCCTCAATTTCCCCTCTGGGGATCAATAAAGTATACTAAATCTAAATCTAAAAAAAAAAATATGTGTCTGCATATGATATACAATTGATCTGGCCATTCCACTCCACAATCATGGCAGTATTAAGTTTTTAATTTTTAGATACTCGCGTGGGAAGGGGGATTCACGGTCTTGGAAAGCACATTGGTACTATACAGTTGGAGCAGAAGCAGGTACCCCCGTCTACTACTGCACGGGCTGCACGGTGGCGCAGTGGTTAGCACTGCGGCAGCACAGTTTACCCTTGGCCGGGGGATTGTGGGGATCGTGGGATCGTGGGTTCGATCCCAGCCCCCGACCAACAGTGATCTGTGTGGAGTTTGCATGTTCTCCCCGTGTTGCGTGGGTTTACTCCGGGATTTCTCCGGTTTCCTCCCACATGCCAAAAACATGCATGTTAGGTTAATTGGCTGTTCTAAATTGTCCCTAGATATTTGTTTCCTATAGGCCCTTAGAATAGAGGGTTAGTATTAATGAAAGCGCTTTGAGTGGTCTTTGTGACTAGAAAAGCGCTATATAAGTGCAGGTTAGTTAGTTAGTTAGTTAGTACTGACTGGGCAAGCTGGGCATGCCTCCCCGCAAAGGACCATGGTCCACCTGACTGGGCTGCTGCTTCTCTCAGCATATTCTGTGTTGATACACTGGTATTCTTAAGACCTGGTCCCTACTGATGCTCCACCCAGTCTGCTTGCGCACCTCATGTTCTCCACATATGGCGAATTATCCTTTAGACCTACGCAATCACGGCAACTTTATGGTATAATTTTTTTTTAAGTATTAAATCTTCAGTATTATCTTTTTCTAGTCAAATTTGTCATTTTTCACTTCCTTGTTTTGTCCAGGGAACACTGTGGTGACTAACAGGTCGTGATGCCGCGTATTATCCAATCAGCATGGTCGTGATGTCGTGTGTTAGCCAATCAGCATGGTCATGATGCCGCATATTATCCAATCAGCATGGCCATGATGCCGTGTATTATCCAGTCAGCATGGAGTTAATCCGAAAGCCCGCCCACACTTCTTGAAGCCAGGCATGAAAAGACACAGAGCAGTGGCTAAACTTTTATTGATAAAAATTACATACAGTATTTTGACTGAGTGACTCCATACTTGGGGATGGACACCCTTGTAACCTCAGCAAAACACATACAGTGGTGTGGAAAAAGTGTTTGCCCCTTTCCTGATTTCTCATTTTTTTGCATGTCTGTCACACTTAAATGTTTCAGATCATTAAACAAATTTAAATATTAGACAAAGATAACACAAGTAAATACAAAATGCAGGTTTTAAATTAAGGTGTTTATTATTAAGGGGGAAAAAATCCAAACCTACATAGCCCTGTGTGAAAAAGTGATTGCCCCCTAAACCTAATAACTGGTTGGGCGACTCAGTAGTAACAACTGCAATCAAGCGTTTGTGATAACTGGCGATGAGTCTTTTATAGTGCTGTGGAGGAATTCTGGCCCACTCATCTTTGCAGAATTGTTGTAATTCAGCCACATTGGAGGGTTTTCAAGCATGAACCACCTTTTTAAGGTCATGCCACACATCTCAGTTGGATTCAGGTCAGGACTTTGACTAGGCCTCTCCAAAGTCTTCATTTTGTTTTCTTAAGCCATTCAGAGGTGGACTTGCCAGTGTGTTTTGGATCCTTGTCCTGCTGCAGAACCCAAGTGCAATTCAGCTTGAGGTCATAAACAGATGGCCTGACATTCTCCTGCAGGATTTTTTGGTAGACAGCACAATTCATGGTTCCATTTACCACAGCAAGTCTTCCATGTCTTGAAGCAGCAAAACAGCCCCAGACCATCACACTACCACTACCACATTTTACTGTTGGTATGATGTTCCTTTTCTGAAATACTGTTACTTTTATGTCGGATGTAATGGGACACACAGCTTCCAAAAAGTTCAACTTTTGTTTCGTCAGTCCACAGAGTATTTTCCCCAAATTCTTGGGGATCATCAAGATGTTTTCTGGCAAAACTGAGACGAGCTTTTATGTTCTTTTTGCTCAGCAGTGGTTTTCATCTTGGAACTCTGCCATGCAGGCCTTTTTGCCCAGTCTCTTTCTTATGGTGGAGTCATGAATACTGATCTTAACTGAGGCATGTGAGGCCTTCAGTTCTTTGGATGTTGTTGTGGGGTCTTTTGTGACCTCTTGGATGAGTCGTTGCCGCACTCTTGGGGTAATTTTGGTCGGCCTGCCACTTCTGGGAAGGTTCACCACTGTTCCATGTTTTCACCATTTGTGGATGATGGGGCTCACTGTGGTTCACTGGAGTCCCAAAGCTTTAGAAATGGCTTTATAACCTTTTCCAGACTGACAGATCTCAATTACTTTTGTTTCTCATTTGTTCCTGAATTTCTTTGGATCGCAGCATGATGTCTAGCTTTTGAGGATCTTTTGGTCTACTTCACTTTGTCAGGCAGGTCCTATTTAAGTGATTTTTTTGATTGAGACTTGATTGAGAATAGGTGTAGCAGTAATCAGGCCTGGGTGTGGCTAGAGAAATTGAACTCAGCTTTCCAAAGATGTGATAAACCACAGTTAACTATGTTTTAACAAGGGGGGCAATCACTTTTTCACACAGGGCCATGTAGGTTTGGATTTTTTTTTTACCCTTAATAATAAACACCTTCATTTAAAAACTGCATTTTGTGTTTACTTGTGTTATTTTTGTCTAATATTCAAATTTGTTTGATGATCTGGAACATTCAAGTGTGACAAACCAACCTGGTCTCAGTAAAAAATGTATCTAATAAACGTTTTCCACCCGTCTAAAATTGTACATTTGCATGTTAAATCAAAAAATAGCATGCCTAGGTATGTATTTACAAGCTCACTCACTACGCATGCGCAAAATACTCCTAAACAGTCCTCACCACGCATGCGCAGAACAACGCATCTTTTACTTTGGTTTCCCAACGCTCATTCGGTTGGTGGGAGGGGGATGGCGGCTGGTTAGCTACACTTGAGTTTGATTCCCGCTCTCATCTGTGAGTGTGTGGTTTATATTTATCATATATCCCATAACCTACATATGTATAAGCATGTGAGAATGTTTGGTGATTACATATGTACAACGACTTCACACCTCAGAACAGGACAAGAGGTCTCAACCGCCAGCGAAGATCAAAGAGCATTCGAGGCGCTGCGGTGGAGACCAGATCGATCGCCCTGACCACCCAGGGTCAGGTGGAGAAGTACGAAGACAAAGGAGGGAGGATTAAGATAATGCGGGATGTCAGCTTTGATATGCATGTCTTTTGTTATGTGTAGGTATAAGTATGTAGAGCTGAATGTGTTCGCTCTCTTATTCTGTTTCTGCACTGAGATGAGACTTGTTAGAGGAGCGAAGCTGATAATAAACTTTGGTTTATAAATCACATCGCCTCGTTATTCCAAGCTCTTCTACACTGGTGACCAGACGTGAGGATGGAACAGAGACGTTCTCCCGCGATTGACTCATCGGAGGCGACCCAGGCAAGCGCCGGCGCCCATGCAGACAGGGGAACGGATGGAAGACGTTCCCCCACGGCAGAAGAGAGGGCTCAACCGAGCACCATCCCCAGCCCCGCCGTGAGAGCAGAAGAAAGGCGCTCTCACCCAGCGGACACATCAAGGACGGCCCACACAAGCGCCGTCACCGTCAAGCTGCCAGAATTCTGGCAAGAAGACCCGAGCTCGTGGTTCCAGCAAGCTGAGGCTCAGTTTGCACTGGCGGGCATAACGGCGGATGAGACGAAATTTTATCACATCGTCGCCAAACTCGACGCTGCCACTTCAAGATGCGCGCGGAGCATAATCCGACAGCTGCCCGCCCACGACAAATACAGAGAGCTGAAGGCGACCATCGTCGAGAACTTCGTCCCCTCAGCCGAGGAGAGAGCAGAGAGGATCCTGGCAATCTACGGCCACAGAGGATGCAGACCCAAGGCCCTCATGGAGGACATGCTGCAGCTCAAGGAGGAGGACAACGACAACTTCCTCTTCCAACACATCTTCCTCAGCACTCTGCCACCACACATGAGAGAGACGCTGATCAACATGCGGTGCAGCACCCAGCAGGACTTCCGCGCGCTGGCCCGAGAAGCGCAGCGACTCACCAACGCCTGCAGGGAACAGGTGGCCACAGCAGCATCCGCAGATGCCCAGAGCAACGGAGAACCACAGACAACCGAGCAGAGCCCGCCCACCATGGCGGCAACACGACCAAGACGCAGCAGGCGGAACGACATCTGCTATTACCACCACCGTTTCGCCGAGGGGGCGTATAAATGCGTTCCCCCCTGCAAGTTCAAAAGTTCGGGAAAACGCCAAAACCGAGAACCGTTAACGGCTGCGGTTCTTGGCGAAAAAAATAAACTTCTTTATGTGACTGACGGACACACCGGGAGACAGTTCCTGATCGACACCGGAGCTCAACTGAGCTTTATCACCCCTTCCCACGCAGATCGGGCCATGGGTCCCCGGGGAAATGGGGCGATGGCAGCCAGCGGCTCCATCATCGACACTTACGGTGAAAGGAGCCTGCCTCTTTGCATTCACGGCCGCAACTATAGATGGACATTTATTGTAGCGGCGGTGAGCTTTAACATGTTGGGTGCTGATTTTTTGTGTGCACATGGGTTGTTAGTTGATCTAGCAAATAGACGCTCATTTTATTCTATTCCCTGCTCAGCTCGAGTCTCTCCACCACCCGTGCAGGCCGGCGTCACAACAGCAGGAGGTAAGTTTGACCAACTCCTCACCCAATTTCCAGCACTCACAGTTCCAAAATTTTCAGCAACAGTAGCGAAACACAGGGTTGAACACTTCATTCCCACAACAGGCCCACCCCTGTTCGCTTCAAAGCTCGGCGATTAGACGCAACCAAGCTCGCCATAGCACGGGACGAGTTTGCCACCCTGGAAAAATTAGGCATTATTAGACGCTCGAAAAGCCCCTGGGCATCGCCACTCCACATGGTCCCGAAAACCGACGGTTCTTGGAGACCGTGCGGCGATTACCGCAGATTAAACAATGCGACAGCGCATGACCGCTACCCAATTCCTCACATCCAAGATTTCTCACTACATCTGGTGGGTGCGCGCATTTTTTCTAAAATAGACCTGGTCCGCGGCTATCACCAAGTCCCCGTTCGAGTGGAAGACATTCCTAAAACGGCTGTAATAACCCCTTTTGGTCTTTTTGAATTTTTGCGGATGCCGTTTGGCCTCAAAGGCGCTGCTCAAACCTTTCAGCGGATGATGGACGCGGTATTACGCGATCTCCCTTTCGTGTTCATCTACCTCGACGATATGCTGGTAGCCAGCTCGTTGGAGGAAGAACACGAACAACACCTCACTACGGTTTTTCAGAGACTAGAAGAGCACGGGTTAATAATCAATCCAGCCAAATGCAAATTCGGCGTGTCACAAATTGATTTTTTGGGACACAGAGTTTCACCAGAGGGGGCAGTCCCATTGCCAGACAAAGTTGGCGCAGTAAAAAATTTTCCACGACCGCAAACGGTCAAATCACTGCAAGAATTTTTGGGAATGGTTAATTTTTACAACCGTTTTCTCCCCCGCGCAGCTCAACTCATGCAGCCCCTGTATACCGCGCTCAGAAAACAAAAGCCTTCCAACGCGGTCGAATGGACCCCGGAGCGCGAACGCGCCTTCGCGGAAGTAAAGAGTGCTCTAGCGAACGCCGCATTGTTGGTTCACCCTGATCCCTCGGCCTGCATCGCGCTAACCACAGACGCTTCAGACCTGGCCATAGGGGCAGTTGTGGAACAACACGTTGGCGGAACCTGGCAACCTTTGGCGTTTTTCAACAAATCGTTAAACCAAATGGAGCGTAAATACAGCACTTTTGACAGGGAGCTGCTAGCGCTTCATTTATCCATCCGCCACTTCCAGTTCTGGTTAGAGGGGCGGCGTTTCACGGCTTTTGTAGACCACAAACCGCTCACCTTTGCGATGGCTAAAATTTCAGAACCATGGTCAGGCAGGCAACAAAGACAGCTAGCTGCAATTTCAGAGTTCACCACAGACATTCGACATGTGGCAGGCAAACTTAACGTGGCAGCAGACTGCCTCTCTCGCGCTGTGGCATCGCCAGAGCGCGAGGAGACAGATTATACTACCTCAGCCGCAGAACTCTTCGCCAACGCGGACATGTACGCGGCCCCAATTCACATAGGGATAGATTACGCAGCCATGGCGGAGGAACAAAGCAGTGACGCGGACGTGCGCGCACTCCTGTCTGGACCAACAGGGTTAAGGCTGGAGGAAAGGGGTTTACGCGACGGTGCACCCCCCCTAATCTGCGACGTTTCAACCGGCCGACCTCGCCCGGTAGTCCCAGCTGCATGGCGCCGCCGTATTTTCGACTCAATTCACTCCTTCGCGCACCCAGGTGTGCCGGTCAAAATGGTCGCCGAAAAGTTTGTGTGGCCCGGCCTGCGCAAAAATGTAAAGGAATGGGCAAAAACTTGCATGTCTTGTCAGCGCGCCAAAATACACAAACACACAAAAGCCCCTCTAGAGCCTTTTCGAATCCCAGCTAGAAGGTTCGACCACGTTCATGTCGACCTCGTGGGATCACTACCTTCGTCTCAGGGTTTCACACACCTGTTAACAATGATAGACCGTACTACGCACTGGCCTGAGGCAGTCCCTCTGGCGTCAACCACAGCGGCGGAAGTCGCTCATGCTTTTTTGACAAACTGGGTGGCGCGTGTCGGCGTCCCATCGGACATCACGTCCGATAGGGGGCTTCAATTTGTCTCAGAGCTTTGGTCAGCCATGGCCAGCAGCTTAGGGGCGACAATTCACCGCACCACCGCTTATCACCCTCAGGCTAATGGGTTATGCGAGCGCTTTCACAGATCTTTAAAGGCCGCCCTCAGGGCCTCACTAACGGATACAAATTGGGTAAATAAACTCCCCTGAGTTTTATTGGGGTTGCGTGCTGCGCCTAAAGAGGATCTAGATGCCTCCCCAGCAGAATTAGTTTTTGCACAACCTCTCAGACTCCCAGGTGAATTTTTACCAGAGAACCCAGAGCCTGGGCATCTCCCAGCCATGAGGCTTTCAGGCAGCAGCGGACCGGACACTCTCCCTGGACCGGCACACCACTCTTTTCCACGGGTTTTTGTCCCCCAAGCTTTAAAAAACGCTGAATTCGTTTTTGTTAGGCATGAAGCTTTAAAATCTACCCTCCGTCCACCATACGATGGACCATTCAGAGTGCTGGAACCTGGTGATAAGCATTTTGTGCTTGATTTAGGGGACAGAAAAGAAACAGTCAGCATTGACAGACTTAAACCTGCCTTCTTGTTGAGAGACGAACCTGCATGGTTGGCGAGAGCACCTCGGCGGGGTAGACCCCCCCAAGAGAAAAGACTCAGCCCCCCTGCAGGGAACAAATAATCACTCTCCTCCCCAAGCTGCAGATTCCTTACAGGAAGGTCCCACCAGGACGCCCAAGCGGACCCACAGCAGATTCGGGAGAAGATTAAAACCCAGACGGCACAGGGACTGATGCAAACTACTCAAAAGTTGTTCACTAATTGTGCTGTGACAGTTTAAGACTGACTTGTGATATTACTACGCTGTTATGATTACCACTGAATTCTCTACAGGAGCATAGCTGCTGGAAAGTTTCTTCCTTGTCAAGAGGTGTAGCAGTTAGTATGTCATAATAATTATCTTAAACTGTGAATTTTTTTATTATTGTCCTTTTCTTAGTCGTTTGGGGGGGCTGTGGTTTATATTAATCATATATCCCATAACCTACATATGTATAAGCATGTGAGAATGTTTGGTGATTACATATGTACAACGACTTCACACCTCAGAACAGGACAAGAGGTCTCAACTGCCAGCGAAGATCAAAGAGCATCCGAGGCGCTGCGGTGGAGACCAGATCGATCGCCCTGACCTCCCAGGGTCAGGTGGAGGAGTACGAAGACAAAGGAGGGAGGATTAAGTTAATGCGGGATGTCAGCTTTGATATGCATGTCTTTTGTTATGTGTAGGTATAAGTATGTAGAGCTGAATGTGTTCGCTCTCTTATTCTGTTTCTGCACTGAGATGAGACTTGTTAGAGGAGCGAAGCTGATAATAAACTTTGGTTTATAAATCACATCGCCTCGTTATTCCAAGCTCTTCTACAAGTGACCTTTTTGTTCGCTTTTTTCCTTAGTTTGTTTTTCACTCCGTTAATGAAAGGTTCCTGTGAGGTTTGGGTTAGGGATTGAAATGTGGGGTAATAGGTCGATGGTGAAAGACAATAAAAGTGATAGGAACACAAACTGCCAAACGTTAAGCTGCCGTTAGACACTTTTCTTAAAGCTGTGAACACCATGTATCCACTGCACCTGAAAAATCTTTTTTACGTGTCTGTGTATGATTTCTCTGAGTGACAAAATGTGCAATTTCACTTTTTTTTTTTTGTGAGACTGGGCTGGACAAACATACAGAAAAATGAGAAATCAGGAAGGGGGCAAACACTTTTTTGCTCCACTGTATAAAATCTTAGGTCAGTCTTAGGAACGATTCAAGTGATATGAGTGGAACAGACAGACACAAACACACACACAGATAGAGATATGCTGCATTTATAGATAGATACAGTTTAGATGAAAAGTTTAAATTTTACACTAGCCTGTGAATCCACCGAGTGCATTTTCCCCTCACTCTGAACTTTTCTTCATTTTCTATGCAATCCAGCATTTAATGTGCTTGGCGCTCTTGGAACAAAAATGCTCTCACTGGTGAGCATTTTTTGTCGCTGCGCTCACAGCACTGAAAGTTGAAAAAAAAAAAAGTTCAACATTTGGAGCAGCACCCCTCTCTAATCAGCCTATCAGAATTAGGCTGAAAGGATACCATGATCAGTATTTAACAGCAAAATCTTGGGGTGATGCTGTGGGAATGTGTGAATGACGAGACAGAGTTCTCTCTCAAGTCAGCTTTATTCACATCTCCAACATCTCGGAGCAGAAAAAAAAGAGAGCCACACAGGGAACTCTCGTCCTTTAATACCAGGACTCTTACAGTTCACAAGTCACATGTATCACAGACCACGTTGCATTATAATGACAGTAACAATGCATCCTCTCTCCGTGATATCGCCCCCACTGTCTACAATGCATCCCCTCTTTAATCCTTTAGTTATACCCCCACAGTCTCAAGCCTTGCATCCCAAAGCTAATACTCTTGCAGCTTCCTGTAATCACCAAGGAAGCTCTGCCTTTGTTCTGATCTAAAATGTGAGTCACAAAGCAGGTCACGTATGTGTGTCCACCACACAAAGCCCCCCCAACATTTTAGAACAAACAAGAGAATAACAACATGCATGCCGTGATAGTATCAATACACATCAGTCCACATGCTGTCTAGGCTTCAGTCTCCTGCCGTATCTGCTGTAGCTGGGATTCAACGTCTCTGCGGCGCTGTCACGCTGGGGGTTTGCCATCTGGGGGTGGAAACCTTTTGTCAGCACCTGTGGGTGTTCTGGGGAAACATTACTCTGTGAAGCTCCCCGCGGGGGTCTACCTCGCCGTGGGGCCCTCGCCAACAGCACTTGCTCATCTGCCACTACAAAAGCGGGTTTGAGTCTGTTTATGCCAACTTTCTCTTTCCTACCCCCCGAATCTAGCAAAAACTGCTTGTCCCCTGTTTCTAACACTTTGAACGGTCCGTCATAAGGCGGTCGCAGCGGGGTTCGATGCGCATCATGTCTGACAAAAACAAACTCTGCGTTCTTCAAAGTTTTAGGCACAAAAACGCGCGGAAAACTGTGGTGCGCGGGGCCGGGCAGCGTGCTTGATTCTATGTTACTCCGCAACAGCTGAGACGGGGAGGCGTCTGGCGCAGGGTTATCTGGGAGAAACTCCCCAGGCAGCCGGAGTGGCTGCGCAAACACGAGCTCCGCTGGGGAGGCTTTTAAGTCCTCTTTAGGCGCAGAACGCAACCCCAATAACACCCACGGTAACTTGTCTACCCAATTTGCATCCGTCAGTGACGCTCTGAGAGCTGCTTTCAATGACCTTTGAAAACGTTCGCATAACCCGTTAGCCTGCGGATTGTACGCGGTTGTGCGGTGAATTGTGACACCCAGGCTGCGGGCCATTGTCGACCAAAGCTCGGACACAAATTGAGGGCCTCTGTCGGACATAATGTCCGACGGAACGCTGAAGCGCGCCACCCAAGCTGTTAAAAACGCGCGCACCACCTCCTCGGCTGTGGTTGATGCCAGCGGGACCACTTCAGGCCAGCGCGTGGTGCGGTCCACCATTGTCAGAAGGTGTGTGCACCCTTGTGACGGCAGGAGGGAGCCCACAAGGTCCACATGAACGTGATCGAACCTCTTGGCCGGAATGTGAAACGGCTCCAAAGGAGCCCTTGTGTGCCTGTGTACTTTGGCTCATTGACACGCCGTGCAGGCTGCTGCCCACTCTTTAACTTGTTTGCGGAGGCTCAGCCACACAAATTTCTCTCCTACCATTTTGACCGACGCGCGCACTCCCGGGTGCACCAAAGAATGAATCGAGTCAAAAACGTGGCGGTGCCACGCGGCTGGTACTACTGGACGCGGCCGTCCAGTGGAGACATCGCAGATTAGGGGGGGCATACCGTCTTGCAGCACCCTGCTCTCCAGCCTTAACCCTGTTGGTCCAGACTGAAGCGCGCGCACCTCCGCGTCACCAACCTGCTCCGCGGCCATGGCTGCGTAATCTACTCCTACGCTGACTGGGGCTGCCACGGCGCGCGAGAGGCAATCTGCCACTACATTGAGTTTGCCCGCCACATGCTGAATATCAGTGGTAAACTCTGATATCGCGGCCAGCTGTCTCTGCTGCCGGCCTGACCACAGTTCGGAAACCTTGGCCATCACGAATGTTAGCGGTTTGTGGTCAACGAACGCGGTGAAAGAGCGTCCTTCTAGCCAGAACTGAAAGTGGCGGATGGCCAAATGGAGAGCCAGCAGCTCCCTGCCGAACGCGCTGTATTTACGTTCGCTATCGTGCAAGGTCCTGCTGAAAAAGGCGAGGGGCTGCCAAACCCCAGCTACATGTTGCTCCACGACCGCCCCATGGCCACATCTGATGCGTCAGTGGTGAGCGCTATGCGGGCCGTTGGGTCTGGGTGTGCCAACAACGCAGCCTTTGCCAAGGCTGCTTTCACCTCCAAGAACGCTTGGTCCCGCTCCGGGGACCACTCGACCTTATCCGCAGATTTCGTTTTTTTGAGCGCGGCATGCAGCGGCTGCATGAGTTGCACCGCGTGGGGGAGAAAACGGTTATAAAAATTCACCATTCCCAAAAACTCCTGCAACGCCCTGACCGTCTGCGGCCGGGGAAAATCTGCCACCGCGCGCACTTTGTCAGGAAGCGGAACTGCTCCTTCGGGGGAGACGCGGTGTCCTAAAAAATCGATCTGCGCCACCCCGAACTGACTCTTCACTGGGTTGATTATTAACCCGTGATCTCCCAACCTTCGGAAAACTGTGGCCAGGTGTTTTTCGTGATCATCTTCGGGCGCGCTGGCTACTAAAATATCGTCCAAGTAGACGAACACGAAAGGGCGATCGCGAAGCACCGCGTCCATCATGCGTTGGAACGTCTGAGCAGCCCCTTTAAGTCCGAATGGCATGCGTAAAAACTCGAATAGGCCAAACGGAGTTATTACCACCGTTTTGGGTATGTCCTCAGCGTGCACTGGGACTTGGTGGTAACCGCGGACCAAGTCTATTTTAGAAAAAACATGCGCCCCTGCCAAATGAACGGAAAAATCTTGGATATGCGGGATTGGGTAGCGGTCGTGCGCTGTAGCGTTGTTTAACCTGCGGAAATCCCCGCAAGGTCGCTATGATCCGTCAGCTTTCGGGACCATGTGTAGCGGGGAAGCCCACGGACTGTTTGAACGCCTGATAATGCTCAACCTCTCCAGGTTGGCGAACTCCTTGCGCGCTATGGCCAGTTTAACTGCGTCCAAGTGCCGAGCTTTTGCGAAAACGGGCGGTCCGATAGTGGTAATAAAATGCTCCACCCCGTATTTAGCGACTGTCGCCGAAAATGTGGGGGCCGTGAGTGCTGGGAACTGAGTGAGCAGTGTATGGAACTTACCGCTTGCAGCTGTGACTTTGGCTTGTGCTGTTGGCGGGGCCACTCGTGCTATACAGGGGATAGAATCAAAAGAAAGTGCATTAACCAGGCGCCTGTTAGCGAGATCAACCAACAAACCATGTGAGCACAAAAAATCAGCCCCCAACATATTGAAATTTACTGCTGCTACAACAAAAGTCCACTCAAATGAACGGCCGTGTAGAGACAGAAGCAGAGTCTTCTCACCAAAGGTCTTAATCTCCGAGCCGTTCGCTGCTGTCACCCGGGGACCTCCGGAACCAGCTAGTCTGTCCGTGTAGGAAGGTGTGATGAAACTCAACTGGGAGCCTGTGTTGACGAGGTACTGCCTCCCCGAGCGTGCGTCCGACAAGTAGAGCAGCTTGTTCTCCTCCCCGAGGGCTGCGGCTGCTACCGACCCCCAGTCTTGGCGTTTCCCGAACGCCCAAACTGGCACGGTGGTACACATTTGCGTGCCCTCTCTGCGAAGCGGCGATGGTAGAAACAAAGGACGTCCGATCCGCGTTCCCTGGCCCCTGCCGCCGCCGTCGTCGGTGAGTCTGGTACCGCTGCCTCTGGCCTCCTGTCGTCTCTGGTCATCGCGCCGAGTTCCGCTGCAGCGGCCGTGGCTGTGCGCCGCTTGGTGGCGTTGACAATCCACTGCGCCTCTCGGCCCAGCGCGCGGTAGTCCCGTTGGGCCAACAGTGGCGAACTGGCCAAGGTCGTTCTCGCTGCTGACGGTAGAGTCCTGAGGAAGAGGTGGGTGAAAATGAAGTGATCGTCGTCAGAGTCTTTCAACCTCAACAACTTCTCCATCAGGTTCGCGGGCATGTCATTTTCCAACTCCGTCAGCGCCAGGAGCCTCTCTACTCGCTCCTCCACTGAGGGGGTGAATTGCTGGATGAGTGCAGCCTTCAACGTGCCGTATTTGTTACTGTCCGGCGGCTGGTCAATCAGGCTCTCCACATGCTGGGCCGTGTTGTTGTCCAGCTTTGCGACTACGTGGTAGAATTTTGTGGCGTCTACCGATATCCCCCGGAGGTTCAGAATCGGAATCAGAATCAGAATGAGATTTATCGCCATTGTTCATGTAGTACACAAACTAGGAATTTGTCTCGGTGCAATGCTGCAACATTAAACATGAGTAGCACTAAAGATAAAAATAAAAAACTATGCATGCAATAAAATGTAGAATATGAATGAGTAATACTAATCTATGCAATTTTTAAATATATTAACAAGCAGCAGATATTGTGGAGTTCCACATAGTGCAGTCGGTAGTGCAAAAGAAAACAGTGATAATTATCATGAGTCCGGTTGAGCTGCTGTACGTAGTGCACGAGAGTCTAATAAGTCACTTAGTGTTCAGCAGTCTGATGGCAGAGGGGAAGAAGCTGTTCATGTAGTGGGAGGTTTTAGTCTGAATGGGCCGAAGTCTTCTGCCTGAGGGGAGGGGGGCAAACAGTGCGTGTCCAGGGTGTGAAGGGTCGGCTATGATCCGACCTGCACACCTCCGGGTCCTGGAGATGTACAGGTCCTGGAGGGATGGGAGCTTGCAGCCGATCACCTTCTCAGCGGCGTGCACAACGCGCTGCAGTCTTAGTCTGTCCCTGGTGGTGGCTCCTGCGTACCACACGGTGATGGAGGTGGTGAGGATGGACTCGATGATGGCCGTGTAGAACTGCACCAACATCTTGGTGGGTAGCTTGAGCTTCCTCAGCTGCCTCAGGAAGAACATCCTCTGCTGGGCCTTTTTGATGAGGGAGCTGATGGTCGGCTCCCACTTGAGGTCCCGGGTGATGGTGGTGCCCAGGAAGCCCAGGAAGCGGAAGGAATCCGCAGTGGTGATGGGAGAGTCTGTGACGGTAAGGGGGGCAGAGGGGCTGTGACTTTTCTGAAGTCCACGATCATCTCCACTGTCTTCAGAGCGTTCAGCTGCAGGTTGTTGTGGCTGCACCAGGACGCCAGCTGGGCCACCTCTCTCCTGTAGACGGACTCGTCGCCATTGGAGATGAGCCCGATGAGGGTGGTGTCGTCCGCAAACTTGATCAGCTTGACAGACTGGTGGCTGGAGGTGCAGGAGTTGGTGTACAGGGAGAAGAGCAGGGGGGGAAGTACACAGCCCTGGGGTGATCCGGTGCTGATGCTAACAGAGTCTGAGACAGTCTTTCCCAGCCGCACATGCTGCCTCCGGTCCGTCAGGAAGTTGGTGATCCACCTGCAGAGGGAGTCAGGCACGTTGAGCAGGGACAGCTTGTCCTGGAGCAGAGCGGGGCGGATGGTATTGAATGCAGAGCTGAAGTCCACAAACAGGATCCTGGCGTAGGTTCCTGGGGAGTCCAGGTGCTGCAGGATGGAGTGGAGGGCCAGGTTGACTGCATCGTCCACAGACCTGTTGGCTCTGTAGGCAAACTGCAGCGGGTCCAGGAGGGGAGTGGTGATGGTCTTGAGGTGGGGCAGGACCAGGCGCTCAAAGGACTTCATGACTACAGAGGTGAGCGCTACAGGCCTGTAGTCGTTAAGTCCAGTGATCCGTGGCTTCTTGGGGACAGGGACGATGGTAGAGGTTTTGAGGCAGGCCGGCACATGACATGACTTCAGGGAGGTGTTAAAAATGTCTGTGAAGACAGGAGTCAGCTCCTCCGCACAGTGTCCCAGGGGCCTTGTGCGGGTTCAGTCTGGAGAACTGTCTGTGCACGTCCTGCTCACTGATGGCAAGGGCAGGGGGAGAGGAGGGGGAGCGCCTTTGATGAAGTGGGGACCATGGAGGCAGTGGCGCTGGGGGGAGGGGGGGAGTTGGACACAGCTGACAAGGTGTCAAAACGGGCATAGTGTTGGGACAGTCTTTGACAAAGGGCTTTGTCATCCTGTCCCTTAGAAGCCTGAGGCCGATAGTTGGTGATTTGCCTCAGTCCTCTCCACACAGAAGCAGAGTCGTTAGCAGTGAACTGTTACTGGAGTCTCTCAGAATACACAGATTTAGCTCTCCTCAGCTCTTTGCTAAACCGGTATTTGACCTCCCTGTAGCAGTCCCTGTCTCCACTTTTCAACGCTGCCTCCTTTTCCTTCCTGATCTGTCTGAGCTTAGCTGTGAACCAGGGCTTGTCATTGGAGTAACTCACCCTGGTACGCGATGGAAGAATGCTCTCCTCACAAAAGTGGATATATGAGGTCACAGTGTCCGTGTACTCATCCAGATCATGTGTGGCTCCTTTAAGCATGCCCCAGTCAGTTATTTCCAAGCACGTGCTCAGCTTCTCCCCAGCTTCACTGGTCCATTTCCTCGTAGTGCTCACAACAGGTTTTGTGAGCTTCAGTCTCTGTCTGTATGTGGGAATCAGGCGGACCATCACGTGATCAGATAGTCCGAGCGCAGCGCGGGGAACAGCGCGATATGCATCCTTAACTGTAGTGTAACAATGATCCAGCGTGTTCTCTCCTCTGGTGGGGCATTTAATAAACTGTTTATATCGGGGGAGATCGTGGCTCAGGTTGCTCTGGTTAAAGTCGCCAACCACAATAACCAGAGAGTCCGGAAAAGTCCGCTCCGCTTGCTGAATGTGATCCGCGAGCGCGTGCTGAGCCTCGCGCACGTCCGCGTCGGGCGGGACGTAAACAGCGGCCAGGATGAATGAAGCAAACTCACACGGGGAATAAAATGGCTTGCAGTTGATGAATAAATATTCCGGAGCGGGAGAACAGTGTTGGGAGATCACAGTTACATCGGAGCACCAGCTGCTGTTGATGTAGAAGCAGACGCCTCCGCCCGTGGTCTTGCCAGAGAGTCCCGTATCTCGGTCTGCACGAAACAGCTGAAATCCCTCGAGGAGGAGCGCGCTGTCCGGTATCTTTTCCTTGAGCCAGGTCTCAGTAAAGCAGAGGGCACACGAGGTGGAGAGGTCCTTAAATCGCATCAGCAGTCTCATCTACCTTGTTATAAAGAGAATTGACATTGGACAGAAATATCCCAGGCAAAGCCGTGCGCGTGCCTCTCCTGCGAAGCCGCACGAGGGCGCCCGCTCGTCTTCCTCTCTTTCGCCGTCTCACTTTTTGGGCTAAAAAGTGAACCAGATCGGCGGCAGGAGCCAAAAAAACTGGGAGTAGGTCCGTGGGAGTGAAAGTCCTGATATTTAGTAGTTCTTCACGGGTGTAAGAGCAGGCAGACACACAATTGACGAACAAAAACAAACAAAGAAAAGCACAGCGAAGCACCATGGCGATCACTGTGGGCGCCATCTTGGATAAAAAAAAACTGCGCCTCAACCGCGTTGAACCAGGAGCACAGATTGTTCTGCCAGAAGTCCGGTAGCTGGACTGCAGCGGCATTTGCTTGGCTGGGGGCTCCTGACGAGGCTGGCCCGGGGGAATTCTCCTCTTGCATGATACATCTTGGGTCACCAGTGTGGGAATGTGTGAATGATGAGATAGAGTTCTCTCTCAAGTCAGCTTTATTCACATCTCCAACATCTCGAAGCAGAAAAAAAAGAGAGCCACACAAGGAACTCTCGTCCTTTAATACCAGGACTCTTACAGTTCACAAGTCACATGTATCACAGACCACGTTGCATTATAATGACAGTAACAATGCATCCTCTCTCCGTGATATTGCCCCCACTGTCTACTATGCATCCCCTCTTTAATCCTTTAATTATACCCCCACAGTCTCAAGCCTTGCATCCCAAAGCTAACACTCTTGTCTCCTGTAATCACCAAGGAAGCTCTGCCTTTGTTCTGATCTAAAATGTGAGTCACAAAGCAGGTCACGTATGTGTGTCCACCACACAATGCATGTTTTCTTACTGTTTGATACATTTTAACGCAGTTAGTGGGGAGTTCACTAACTGCAAGATGTGAAACCCCCACAGAAAGCTTCAGATCAAGTTGTTGCTAGGATTCAGGACAGAGACCTTTTTTTAAGCGCTCCTGTGAAGCTCACAGGTTTAGAGCATTTTTAGGATCTTGGTGGACACACAACCTGAACAAAGTAGTCAGGCAACCTAGCCATAGGGGGTGCACAAGCCAGTGTACAGGTGCGTCCCAATTCACCCCTTCGCCCTACCCATCCGATTTGCATATTCACTGTGAATTTGCAAATTGGAGGGATAGGGCGAAGGGATGAATTGAGACGCATCCTACTCCTAGTGCCGGTCCCAAGCCCAGGTAAATGGGGAAGGTTGTGTCAGGAAGGGCTTACTTAACTTAATTTAATCCTTGCCTGGCCATTTAAGTGACCGTTGCAGCCAATTGTCTGAAGGCAGGGCGGTCTTGGGCTAGGGTGATGAGGTCAGCCAGAGGTCTTATCATTGCAATCTAGGTCGTCCAAGTCTGTCTGAGCCAACCTCGGGGGTGATGCCAGCCCTAGGGGGACAGATGAGCGCTGGCGGAGAGGGCCTGTTTAGCCGGCGTCCCGTCTTCCAGCCTGGCCACATGGCCGAGGAGCCAGATGTCAGGAAGGGCATCTGACGTAAAAACCTTTGCCAAATCAAACATGCGGCTCATGACGAATGAGACTTTCATACCAGATTGGTCAAGGCCCATGTTAACAACGACCACCTCTGGTACTGTTAACCGACAGGGTGCTGGTGGAAATTAAGCTACTGTTGGTTGAAGATCGAGGAGGAGGAGAGGGAGGAAAGCGTGTTAGGAGGGAGAGAGAGAAAAGGAAAGGTAGACATGTTGAGGTGAGAGCAGGGACTTTAAATGTAGGGACTATGACTGGTAAAGGCAAAGAATTGGCTTATATGATGGAGTGAAAAAAGGTAGATATACGGGGACGGCGGGGGGGGTGGGGCTGAAAAGTTCATAGTGGTCAAATTTGACCAAATGTGGTTTATTTTTCAACATAATCTCCCCTTCAGTCCACACACTTCTTCCATCAGTGTTGCAGCGCTTGGATCCCTGCGGTTGAAAAATAAACCATCCATCCATCCATCCATCTTCTACCACTTTTCCGGAGATCCGGGTCACAGAGGCAGCAGTTCAAGCAGAGAAGCCCAGACTTCCCTCTCCCCAGCCACCTGCTCCAGCTCTTCAGAGGGGATACCAAGGCATTTCCAGACTAACTGGGAGACGTAGTCTCTCCAGCGAGTCCTGGGTTTGCCCTGGGGTCTCCTCCCAGTGGGATGCACTGGGCCTCACTCCTTTCTTCACTCTCAATGAAATATTTTTTTTTTGCTGGTCATTAACATCTGTTTGTTCTCTCCCATAGATTGAGTCCCCATCGTGCTGTTTGCTCTCTACATGTCTGTTCTTTTCATCTTCTCTGTCCCCTCACACCCCAGCCAGTCGCAGCAGATGACTGCCCCTCCCTGAGCCTGGTTCTGCTGGAGGTTTCTTCCTGTTAAAAGGGAGTTTTTCCTCTCCACCGTCTCCAAGTGCTTGCTCACAGGGGATTGCCTGATTGCTGGGGTCTTTCTGCAACTGTGGGGGTCCCCCCTACAGTTGAAAGTGCTATGAGATGACTGTTGTTGTGAAATGGCGCTATATAGATAAAGTTGAATTGAATTGAATTGATGTGGCCGAAACACCTCAAGTGGGAGGCGTCCAGGAGGAATCCTGATCAGATGCCCAAACCACCTCAATTGGCTCCTTTCAATGTGGAGGAGCAGTGGTTCTACTCTGAGCCTCTCCCGGATGACTGAGCTCCTCACCCTATCTCTAAGGGTGAGTCCAGCAATCCTACAAAGAAAACTCATTTCAGCTGCTTGTTTCCAAGATCTCATTCTTTCAGTCATTACCCCAAGCTCGTGACCATAGGTGAGGGTAGGAACATAGACTCACCGGTAAATCGACAGCTTTGCCTTAGAGCTTAGCTCCCTCTTCACCACAACAGACCAGTACAACGTCTGCATCACTGCAGATGCTGCTCCAATCCGTCTGTCAATCTCTCGCTCCATTCTCCCCTCACTCATGAATAAAACCCCAAGATACTTACTCCTCCACTTGGAGCAGGAGCTTGTCCCCAACCCAGAGAGGACAATCCACCTTTTTCCACCTGAGGACCATGGACTCAGACTTGGAGGTGCTAATTCTCATCCCAAACCGTCCCAGTAAGACCTGTAGGTCATTGCTGGATGAAGCCAACAGGACAACATAATCTGCAAACAACAGAGATGAGATCCTGTGGTCATCAAGCATGACACCCTCCGTTCCTTGGCTGCGCCTAGAAATCCTGTCCATAAAAATTATGAACATGATCAGTGACAAAGGGCAGCTCTGACAGAGTCCAACTTTCACTGGGAATGAGTCCGACTGAGTGTTGGCAATACGAACAAAACTCTCACAACGGTCGTATAGAGACCGGATAGCTCGTAACAACAAGCCCACTACCCCATACTGCCGAAGCACCCCCCACAAAAACACAAAAAACCATGAGGGATGCGGTCGAATGCCTTCTCCAAGTCCACCAAACACATGTAAACTGGTTGGGCAAACCCCCAGGAAGCATCAAGGATTCTCGAGAGGGTAAAGAGTTGGTCCGATGTGCCACGGCCTGGACGAAAACCACACTGCTCCTCCTGAATACGAGGTTCGACCAATGGCCAGACTCTCCTCTCCAGTACCTTGGCATAGACCTTCCCAGGGAGGCTGAGGAGTGTGATCCCTCTAAAGTTGGAGCACACCCTCCGGTCCTCTTTCTTGAAAAGAGGAACCACCACCTTGGTTTGCCATGCCAAAGGCACTGTCCCCGACCTCTATGCAATGTTGCAGAGGTGTGTCAACCATGACAGCCCTACAACATCCAGGGCCTTGAGGTACTCAGGGCAAATCTCGTCCACCCCTGGGCCCCGGCCACCCTTACCACCTTGGCAACCTCAGCCCCTGTGATGGGCAAATCGTCCCCCTTGTCCACAAGCCCTGCTTTCTCTGTGGAAAGCATGTCAGTGGGATTGAGGAGATCCTTGAAATATTCTTTCCACCGCCCGGTGATATCCCCATTCGAAGTCTGCAGCACCCCATCTGCACCATATACAGTGTGGGCAGGGAGTTGCTTCCCCCTCCTGAACCGCCGGACAGTTTGCCAGAATCTCTTTGAGGCTGACCGAAAGCCTTGTTCCATGGCCTCATCGAACTCCTCCCACACCCAAGTTTTTGCTTCAGCAACCACCCGAGCTGCACTTTGCGTGGCCTGCCAGTACACCTCAGCTGCTTTGGGAGTCCCAAAAGCCAACCAAGCTCAATAGGACTCCTTCTTTAGCTTAATGGCCCCCCTCACCACTGGTGTCCACCACTTGGTTTGGGGGTTGCCACCACGAGATGCACCGATGACCTTGCGGCCACAGCTCTGGGCATCCGCTTCAACAATGGAGGTGGAGAACATGGCCCATTCAGACTCTATGTCTCCAGACTCCCTCAGAATGTGGTCGAAGTTCTTCCAGAGGTGGAAGTTGAAGACCTCCCGGACAGAGGCTTCAGCCAGATGTTCCCAGCACACCCTCACTATATGTTTGGGTCTACCAGGTCTGAATGGCATCCTTCCCTGCCATTGGATCCAACTCACCACCAGGTGGTGATCAGTTGAAAGCTCTGCACCTCTTTTTACCCGAGTGTCCAAGACATACGGTCGCAGGTCTGATGACATGATAAAAAAATCGATCATCGACCTACAACCTAGGGTGTCCTGGTGCCAGATGCACATATGGACACCCTTATGCTTGAACATGGTGTTCGTTATGGACAAACTATGATTAGCACAGAAGTCCAATAACTGAACACCACTCAGGTTCAGATCAAGCAAGCCGTTCCTCCCAATCATCCCCTTCCAGGTTTCACTGTCATTGCCCACGTGCGCATTGAAGTACCCCAGTAGGACTATGGAGTCTCCAAGAGGATCACCCTCCAGCACCCTAGTCAGAGACTCCAAAAAGGGTGGGTACTCTGAAACATCATTTGGTGCATTGGCACAAATGATGGTGAGGACCCGTTTCCCAACCCGAAGGTGCAGGGAAACAACCCTTCCATCCACCGGGGAAAACTCCAATATAGAGGCAGCAAGGTGGGGGGATACAAGAATACCCACCCCTGCTTGTTGCCTCTCGCCTGGGGCGACTCCAGAGTAGGCCAAGCTCCAGCCCCTCTCCAGGAGACTGGTTCCAGAACCGGAGCTGCGTGTTGAGGTGAGGCCAACTATATCTAGCCACTATCTCTTAACCTCGTGCACCAGCTCAGGCTCCTTCCCCAGCAGAGAGATGACATTCCACGTCCCGAAAGCCACTTTAGGAAGCCTGGGATCAGACCACCAAGGTCTCTGCCTTCAACCGCCACCTGATCCACATAGCACTGACCTCCTATGGTCCCTCCTGCAGGTGGTGAGCCCACTGGAGGGTGGACCCATGTAACTCCTTCGGGCTGAGCCCGGCCGAGTCCCATGGGCAGAAACCTGGCCACCAGGCGCTAGCCATCGAGCCCCTCCCCCAGGCCTGGCTCCAGGGTGGGGCCCCGGTAACCCCATACCGGGCGGGGTACACTGAATCCTTGTTCTAACACTCATCATGAGAGTCTGTTGGATCATTCTTAGTCTGGCCTTTCACCCAGGACCAGTTTATCTTGGGTGACCCTACCAGAGGCGAATTGCCCCGGACAACATAGCTCCTGGGATCACTAGGGTATGCAAACCCCCCCACCACGATAAGGTGATGATCCATGAGAAGTTTGCCCAAATAAACCATATTTGAGCAAATTTGACCACTATGAACTCTTCAGCCTCCCCTCGTATTGTGTGTTCAAGAAACCAGATGGAAGGGAAGCAAGGCTAGTAGCACTGGAGGTGGATTTAAACTGTTCTGCCATGGTGTAGATAGGAAGAGAAATGGAATAGAAGTAATCTTGAAGGAAGAGTATGTGAAGAGTGTTCAGGAGGTAAAGAGGGAGTCAGACAGAATCATGAGTTTGAAGCTAGAAGTCAAAAGTATGATATTAACTGTTGTCAGTGCGTATGCCCCACAAGATGGACGTCAAGTAGAAGAGAACGAGGAATTCTGGAATAAGTTGGATGAGGTAGTCGAGAGTGTCCCAGGAGTGAGAAAGTGGTGATTGGAGCCGACTTTAATGGACATGTAGGTGAAGGGAACAGAGGCGATGAGGAGGTTCTGGGTAGGCATGGGAGAGAAATGTGGAAGGACAGATGGTTGTGGATTTTGCTAAAAGAATGGAAATGGCTGTCGTGAACACATACTTCAGAAGAGAGAGGAACATAGGGTGACTTACAAGAGTAGAGGAAGGAGCACACAGGTGGACTACATCTTCTGCAGAAGGAGAAATCTGAAAGAGACAGGAGACTGCAAGGTGGTGGCAGGGGAGAATATAGTTAGACAGCATTGGATGGTAGTCTGTAGGATGACTTTGCAAAGCAAGAAGAGGAAAACAGTGAAGGCAGAGCCAAAGATTAAGTTTAATGTTTATTTGAAAGGGACATTACATACTCATGAACATTAATACAAATGTAAGTATGCCAGATTTAGCAATACTGCTAATTTGCATCTGTAGTCCCACGGTGGGTCACAAAAACACACAAACAATCATACACGAGAAGAACATCTGCAATAAACTGTACAAAGTGGATATGCAAAAGTGCAAGAATTAATGTGCTACAAAACAAAACATTCAAATGTCACACCAGTGAAGTGCTGTGTATGTGTACACACACACATGCACCCAAGCACCTCACAGTAACAACACACAACAGCAACGAACAAGAGGCGGAGCATATGTGTATGACACACAGCTACATACATATACAGTGCTGTAAAAAAGTATTTGCCCCCTTCCTGACTTCTTATATTTTTGCATATTTGTCACACTTAAATGTTTGAGATCATCAAACAAATTTTAATATCAGACAAAGACAACCTGAATAAATACAAAATGCAGTTTTCAAATGATGATTTCATTTATTAAAGGGAAAAAAATATCCAAACCTACCTGGCCCTATGTGAAGAAGTAATTGCTCCTGTTGTTACATCATGACTTAACTGTGATTAACCAAATTTTTTGGAAAGCTGAGTTCAGTTTCAGTAGCTACACCCAAGCCTGATTACTACCAGACCTGATGAATCAAGAAATCACTTAAATAGAACCTGTCTGACAACCTGAAGTAGGCTAAAAGATCTCAAAAAGCAACACATCCCACTGTGATCTAAAGAAATTCAAGAACATATCAGAAACAAAAACACAGAACAACATCAAAAGAACTGCAGGCCTCACTTGCCTCAGTTTGGACACTGGTCCATGATGGAACAATAAGAAAGAGACTGGGCAAAAATGGCATCCATGGGAGAGTTCCAAGACAAAAACCGCTGCTGGACAAAAAGAACATAAAGGCTCATCTCACATTTGCCAGAAAACATCTAGATGATCCTCAAGACTTTTGGGAAAATATTCTGTGGACTGACGAGACAAAAGTTGAACGTTTTGGAAGACGTGCATCCCATTTTATCTGGCATAAACTAACACAGAATTTCATAAAAGGAACATCGTATTAACAGTCAAACATGGTGGTGGTAGTGTCATGGTCTGGGGCTGCTTTGCTGCTTCAGGACCTGGACGACTTACCCTAAGTGACAGAACCATGAATTCTGCTCTCTACCAGAAAATCCTGAAGGAGAATGTCTGGCTATCAGTTTGTGAAACCCTCCAATGTGACTGAATTTAAACAATTCTGCACAGAAGAGTGGGTCAAAAGACTCAATGTCAGTTGTTGGCACCAATGGGAGTACAACCAGTTATTTGGTTTAGGGGGTATTTAGGGGGCAATTACTTTTTCAGATAGAGCCAGGTAGGTTTGGATAGCTTTTTTCCCTTAATAAATGAAATCATCATTTGAAAATTGCATTTTGTATTTACTTGGGTTATCTTTGTCTATCATTAAAATTTGTTTGATGATCTGAAACATTTAGGTCTGACAAATATGCAAAAATATAAGAAATCAGGAGGGGGGCAAATACCTTTTCACAGCACTGCATATGCGCATGCCGCAGTGAGAGAAGTTACAGAAGTAAGAAGATCACACAGGGTTCAGGAAGGAGTTGATACAGGCTCTGGGTGGTGGGGAAAAATTACCAGATGGCTGGGAAAGTACATCAAAAGTACTGAGGGAAACAAGTAGAAAGGTATGTGGAGTATTCTCTGTCGGGCTACAACTAACGATTATTTTGGTAGTTGACTAATCTACCGACTATTTTTTTCGATTAGTTGACTAATCGTGATTATTTCTCTCATGTCCGCCATCTCTGCTTCCTGTTAACATGGCTCATGATCGGGGCTCCAAGTCATGTTTTACCTCACCTGTTTAAGCCTGCAGACCTGTGAATATCACTTTGTTGTCAGTCTCTGCCTTAATATAATGTAGCCTATTATAACAAGTTCCCACAGCTAAATAAAATAACGACCCATTAAACATGAATTGGAAACTTGAACTTGACAGCTTAATCAGAAGTGTTTGTAGCAACACAATTAAACAATAGATGCTAAAGGACAGTCTTTTAACCCCCAAAATAAAATGCAAAAACTCAAATAGCAGCCTTTGCTACTGTATAAAGGGCTGTTGCAATGCTGCATGTTCAAAACAAATTCGAGTAATATTCAACTCCATTAAAGTAAAAAAAGAAAAAAACAAGCTAGTTCATCCTGTTTGAAACCTTGCTAGGTCTAGAAGTTTAAAAGTTTAATTAGGCTTCAGATGAATATTAAAATAACTTCTTCCAGTCCAAAATAAATTTACAAACACTTTGAATATCTGCAGGAATGTGAGCCTCCACCACACATACGTACAGTGAAATATTTATCAAGCCGTTTTAATTTATTTGTGATGATTAGGGTTATCTTTTTTAATTAAATTACAAATCATGATATTCTAATGTACCGAGATGCACTAATATTCAGAATGAGGGCTGATATTACCACAACAATCATAGAGAATACGAAAAAGAGTAAGCTGCTCATGTAATTCACCCATTTGCTGCAGATAACATGTTAGCCAGCATAACGGAAGCAGCTCAGCTGTCAGCAACCATCATCAAAGAGAGATTATTGTCCGACAGCAGGTAAACTATTTAAACAGCATGTACTAATCGTGTGGTGAGTTTTCTAAAGCTGAGAGAGTCGCTCATTGAAGATAAGAAGCGCCAACGTTACTTGCTAACCTTACCGGTGCAGTCCGCTGACAGGTGGCCGGAGACGGAGGAACAGAGAGGAGGAATGAATGGATGCAATGCTGTAGTGCAGCTGTGATATGACAACACTGCCTTACAGTCTATATTTAACTTGTTTCATTTATTAATTTTGGTAAAATCCTTCCATATTTTGGAAACTTTTGACCTCTTTTATTTTCTCTCCGTGTCGCCATGATGCACTCCTCTTCTTCACTGAAACAGTTAAATTAAACATTCCTGCGGCATGCATATAAACTTTAAAATTAAACGATTTGTCAATAAAAATTTGTGTCAACAAATTTTTAGGATCGACGTTATTGACAACGTCGACTAATCATTGCAGCCCTAATCCTCTGGATAGAGGAAGGAAGACAAGGAGGTTTGGTGGTGGAATGAGGAGGTACAGGAAAGTATTCAAAGGAAGTGGTTACCAAAGAAAAGGTGGGATAGTCAAGGAGATGAAGAAAGTAGACAGGAGTATTTGAAATCTAGATGCATGGTAAAGAGAGGTGGCAAAGGAAATATAATATAGTGAGTTGAAAATATATATATACGTTAATTCTGTATTGTTTTCTTTTTCTCGACTGACATTCGTCTTCTTAAAAAAAGAAAAAAGGGGAGACGTTTCTTTGTCTGGGTACTGAGCCCTCCTGTGCTTGGTGCACTCTCGCCACCTTTTGTGGGGGAGTGGTACTGCATACAGGTAGGAACTGAAATCTGATATTGCTATGTTGTCTTCTGACTAGTGCGTTTTACCTCATGGAACAGCCCTTTGGCCTTTTAATAATAATAATAACTGTCTTGTTTTCTCTAATATTGTTCTCTTGGAGGAATAATGGCTTCTGCGGGGAGTGAAGGAGGGGGAATTAGCTCGGACACTGGTATGTCACCAGCCCAGGGCTCCATCCCTCCAGGTTCAAGTGATCCAGCTGGAACTGGGAAGGCCAACAGGAAGCAGAAGCGGGTTGAAGGAAGCCAGCCACACGATCCAGCGGGTGGATTTCATGCAGAGCCAATTGGAGAAAGTGCATAAGACCATTGAACATATGGCTGCAAATCACCGTAGCCTTTGGGTATGCCACACCAGGCTCCCGTATGTGCGCTGAGACCGCATCCTGATGCAGTGTCTCTCATGGCTTCTGGTAACTTGAGTATGACCATCAGTTATGGCTGTGGCACCATTGGGAGAGTGAATGTCTCTCTGAGGATGATGATGACGTCGACGGTGACTCTCCGGTCGAGAAGACCTTCCTGAGCCCTATGATATATCTGTCAGGACACGGTTCTCTGGGGCAGCATCAGCTGCTGGGCTTCATCCCCCATCGTCTCCACCTAGAGCTTCAGCTTTGGACAGAGGTCCTGCAACCCAGAGGTGGGTTCCCTTGCCAGGTTATCCTGACTGTGTGGAACATCTGCAGAGGTAGTGGATGTGTCTAAGAAGGCTGCTGCCCCTCGTTTTAGACTCAGTATTTTGAGTGGTGCTGCAGAGCAGGGCTGGGATGGTTGGATGGACCCATTGAAGGTGGCTCTCCCTTTGCATTGCTGGCTGGAGCTCCCCCCACAGACAGCAAGTCTATACGCTACCCTAACGGCAAGTGTCGTGCCACTGATGGGTGAGTGGCTAGTGCCTACCAGTCTGTGGCTAGGGCCTCTAAGCCGGCAAATGCTAATACACTTCTTTTAGTGTATTTAGAAGGTCTGATAAGAGACCTAGAGTCAAAAGCGAAACTGACCTTCTACCGGAGTTGGTAGAGGTGGGGGACACTGTGATTCAAGAAGCTAGCTCACAGGCTACAGCATTTGAAACTCCCTGGCCCAGCTGACCATAGCCCAGCGACATGTGTGATTGAGCCAGTTTGGATTGGCAAATATGGACAAGGCTGCTGTTTTGGAGGCTGTGGTAGCACCTGGTGAGGTCGTTGGGCCTGCAGCAGAGGTGGTGTTGGACGAGGTGCAGAAGGTGAGACTGCACACGCAGTCCTTTCATCGGCCAGGACCATCTAGGTCAAGTGTCCGGAGACCTCTTGAGGGATGTGAGAACCGACAACGGCTTCGTTTCACAGAGTCAGGTTCCTTTCAGAGCCTGGGTCACCTGAGCCAGAGGGCCTTTCAGCAGTGGGTGCAGATTGGGCAGCACGGTGGTGCAGTGGTTAGCACTGTTGCCTTACATCTAGAAGGTTCCTGGTTCGAATCCCCAGGTTGGCAGGGGTTGGAACCTTTCTGTGTGGAGTTTGCATGTTCTCCCTGTGCTGCGTGGGTTTACTCCAGGGGCTCCGGTTTCCTCCCACAATCCAAAGACATGCATGTTAGGTTAACTGGCTGTTCTAAATTGTCCCTAGATATCTGTTTCCTATAGGCCCTTAGAATAGAGGGTTAGTATTAGTGAAAGCGCTTTGCGTGGTCTTTGTGGCTAGAAAAGCGCTATATAAGTGCAGGTTAGTTAGTTAGTTAGATTCAGCAGCATTCACGTCTGTGCTCTCGGGAGCGTGTAGGCCATGGTCCTGCCGAGCCCCACCAGCATCTGTAATGGTACACTTCCCCTGACATCAACCTTCTCCACAGTGCACCTCATGAGTTGGCATTGGTGCACCTCATGTCCATGGGTGATCAATACACTGGAGTGTGGATACCGCCCACAATTCAGATCTCACTCCCCAACTTCAAGGGGTTTTGGCTGCACGGTGGCGCAGTGGTTAGCACCGCGGCAGCATAGTTTTACCCTCGGCCGGGGGATCGCGGGGATCATGAGATCGTGGGTTCGATCCCTGCCCCCGGCCAACAGTGATCTGTGTGGAGTTTGCATGTTCTCCCCGTGTTTGCGTGGGTTTACTCCGGGATTTCTCTGGTTTCCTCCCACATGCCAAAACATGCAGGTTAGGGAGTTAAGGGGCGCTTGCGCACGCAGCGACCAGCAGCTGGTGGCTTGTCACCGGACTGCAGAACAAATCTACCTACGGGTACAAGATAAGTCAAAAAAAAAAAAAAAAAAGTAAGGAGGACACTCTTTCCACCGTTCTGGGCAGCGAGGGCTCTGCCCTGCTGGGAAAGAACATAATATGGTCTCTGTCTCCAGGAGAAGAGAGGCGAGGCTTTTTGTACTGCCTATTTCTTGTCTCCAAGTGAACTGGTGCGTGGCGCACAGAGCTACTAGAAGACTGACCCCCCCCACTGTAACTTTCGCTACTTACAGTGGCTGTGTGGCCTAAGGTCAGAGAAACGGAGATAGGTGCTGCCCTATACACCGTATGGTGTCCCATATGCTGTGGGAGGGAATTAACTAACTAACTAAGTGAACCGGGGGTCTCCATCTGGTTTTGGATTTCAGGCGGTTGAGCAGGTATCTCAAGGTGCTCCCTTCTCCAATGCTCAGCCTGAGGACGTTAATCAAGCCATAAGGGCCAGGCGATTGGTTCACAACAGTGGACTTTCGCGATGTTTGATTTCCATATTCCCATAAATCCAGCCCAGAGGAAGTTCCTCAGGGTTTCTTCAGGACAAGCCTTCGGCTACAATGTCCTGCCTTTTGGTCTGTCTCTGTCGCCTCGGACGTTCACCAAGTGTGTGGACGCTGCACTTGCCCCACTGCGGCAGAAGGGTATTCGAGTTTTCAATTATCTGGACAATTGGCTGGTTTGTGTGCCATTGGAAGCCATAGCAAGGAGCCATATGTAGACCATATTGGCTCACTTGGTGACACTTGGGTTGCATTTGAATGTGGAGAAAAGCTGCCTGGTTCCAACCAGGGTTGTCGAGTACTTGGGGCTCACCCTGGATTCAGTTGTCATGAGGGCATCCCTGACTCCAAAGAGAAGACATACTATCAGGGAATGCATCAAGAGCTGCATCTCACAGAGGACTGTATCAGTGCAGCAGTGCCAGAGGATCTTGGGTCTCTTTGCTGCAGTTGCCCAGGTAGTGCCACTGTGTCTTTTACATACTCATCCCCCTCAGCGGTGATTCATGCTTCAGAAGGTGGTTTTGCCCAGAGACGAAGGAGTCTAGTAGATCTCGCTTCGGCTGGCCAGGCGGAAGCAGACCTGTTTTGCGACAGCGGAGAACACCCACTGTGCTCTCCAGGCCTCGATGCACGGCCTGCCAGGTCTACTAGGTGCAGATGCTCTGGGTGTTGCCTGGCCTCCAGAACTGTTGCATTTCCACTACTGCCTCTTCTGCCGGCTTTCCTTGCAAAGGTGAGGCTACTGTCTGTTCAGGTAATTTTGATGGCCCCAAATTGGCCACAAAGACCATGGATGGCAGAGATCATCCACATGATGTTGGGGGGGCATCCTTGGCCTCTCCCAATCAGACGGGATGTGCTCTCACATGCACAGGGCAGGATTTGGCATATGAATCCCCAGCTCCTGAGACTTCATGTATGGCCCTTGAACAGGAGCGATTGTGTAAACTTGGCTTAGAGAAGGAGGTTATAGATGCTGTGCAGGCTTCACGGGTCCATCTACCCAGCTGCAATGTAATGTGAAGTGGAGAGTGTTTTGAACTGGTGTCGGACCAAGGGTGAGAACCCCTTGACATGTCACATCTCTGTCATCTTGTTTTCTTCCTCCAGTACCTCTTCGCCGAGGTTGGGGGAATCAACTATCAGGGGCTACCTGGCAGCAGTGTCAACTGCCCTTGAGAAATGTGATGGCTTGTCGCCTGGGGCACATTCCTTGGCTAAGCAATGTTTGAGGGACTTGAGACAGAGCCATCCATCCTGGCATCCTTGCTGCCCACTTGGGATCTCCAGACAGTTCTCAGGGCTCTATGCTTGCCTCCTTTTGAGCCACTCTCCATTGCTGACCTTCGTCTGACCTCTGGGAAAGACTGCTTTCTCTTGGCAATTGCCTCGGCCAAGAGGGTCAGTGAATTGAATGCGGTCGCTGTGGACGCAGTATGTCTTAGGTTTGATGGTGATCGGGTGGCCCACCTGCGGCCCAACCCAGCTTTTCAACCCAAAGTGCTACTAGTGGGGTTGTTTTTCCCACCCTCTCATGCTTCAAGGCTTCTATCCTCCCTCACAAATTTCTTCGGAGGCTGAGAGGCTCCTTAGTTGTGCCAGGGCCTTTTAGGTTATGTTGACCGTATGAGGTTTGTCCGCTCTTCAGACAAGCTTTTTGTGTTCTATGGGGAGTCCACAATGGGCAGGCCTGCCTCTAAGCAGCGCCTGTCCCATTGGATAGTCAACCTGATTGCCTTTGCATATGTGCAGGTTGGAGTGGAACCATCAGCTGGGCTGGTGGCTCGCTCAACACAGGGATTGGCCACTGTGTGGGCGTTGTTTAGGGGTGCGCCCCTGGAAAATGTATGTGCAGCCGCTGGCTGGGCATACATCCTCAACGTGTTCCCGTTTCTATAGGCTCAACCTGGCCTCATCAGTTGTCCCCTCATCTGTTCTGGTGGTCGCAGCAGGTTCTTAAGTTGCATCTTGGTTTTCGCTCATGTAAACCGGCATGTGTGCCTTGTGCTCGAAAGGTTTTTGTTTCAGCTCCGGGTACCTGTTGGAACCGACTTAACTTGTGCGCACTCAGCTAAGTACAGTAAAGAAGCCAAACTCATCTGATTGTGTTTGTGCTTAATGGCGTGATTGGGGCATTGTGCCCCTTCGGTCTGTGGGTGACGCCACCTCCATTCTCCTCAGGACTCATTTGGTATACGGTTGCCACGTTGTTACAGGTTCACTGAAATGAAATAAAACGTATGTTTACAGATGTAAACGCAGTTTTATAAATGAAAGTGAACCTGTAACCATTCATTGCATTCATTGTCCTTTGTCGGTGGAGGCAGGCTCCTCCCAGTCGTTAGAAAGAAGAAGAATGGGTGGATGCAAGGGGTATATATAAGGTGTGCATCCACAGGTATGATTAATTTGGTATAATGCTCCTGTCCTGAGGATCATAGTCACATGGTTACAGGTTCACTTTCATTCATAAAACCGCGTTTACATCCGTAAACGTACGTTTTAACGGGGGGGGGGGGCAATCACTTTTTCCACACAGGACTATGTAGGTTTTGATTTTTTTTACCCTTAATAATAAACACCTTTATTTAAAAACTGCATTTTGTGTTTACTTGTGTTATCTTTGTCTAATATTTAAATTTGTTTGATGATCTGAAACATTTAAGTGTGACAAACATACAAAAAAATGAGAAACCAGGAAGGGGGCAAATACTTTTTCACTCCATTGTACACTTAGGCATAATTTAAACAACACTAAACGGCACAAAACACCATTCAAAGCAATGGATGGTGCACTAGAGATGTGAAGAAGAGAACATTTGTAAGAAAAAAAGAGCAAATATCAGGTTCAGGTTCAGGTTCAGGTTACTTTATTTGTACCCGTAGGTAGATTTGTTTTGCAGTTGGTGACATCCATATTTACAAGCCACTAATTACATTCAACATAGACACAAACACAGGCACACATCTTACAAAATAGGTAAATATAAAATATGTACAATATAATTTTTATAGCTTGTTCAACTCTTTGACAGCAGCAGGGACAAAGCTGTTTTTGTAGCGTTGGGTTCTACTTTTTGGGACAGCAAACCTCCGTCTGGAGGGAAGAAGCTGAAAGTTGCAGTGCAAAGGGTGGGAGTCATCATTTAAAATCGAGTCGGCCATCCTCTGTACTTGTCTGGTGTACAGGGATGTCAGGCTCAGCTGTGACTCATCAAGCAAACGACTGGACCATCTGACTACCTGATCCAAGGATTTCCTCTGTTTCAGTTTTATCTGACCAAACCATGACATTAAAGAAAAGGATAAAACAGATTCAATAAAAGCCCGATAGAACATAGTCATTATGGTTCGGTCAATTTGGAAGCGTGCAAGTTTCCTCAAACAATGCAAATTTTGCTGACCCTTTTTGCACACCCTTTCACAGTTCACCTCAAAGTTCAATCCACTATCAATAATCGTCCCAAGATATTTGTACGATTGTACACATTCGGTGGTCTGGCCTTTTAGTATGGTGATTCTGTGCCTGGGAGTTTTCCTCCTAAAGTCAATAATCATATCTTTCGTTTTTGTTGTATTCAGCTGCAGGTAGGAATCCTCACACCAGTGAACAAAGTCATCAACTACTGGGCCGTGGCCACTCTCACCATCCTGGAGGAGACTGACAATGACTGAGTCATCAGCATACTTTATAATGTGTCTGTTGTCATGTCTGCTCCGACACATGTTTGTGTACAGGATGAAGAGTAGTGGTGACAACACACACCCCTGAGGAGAGCCAGTAGAAGAGCACTTTAGGTCAGACAATGTGCCATTGACCCTTACTCTCTGCGTCCTGTTGGTTAAGAAATCCAGAATCCAACCCACCTGATTATTGCTTAAATCAAATTGTTGCAGGAGCCTTTCAACTAAAATATGAGGTTGGATTGTATTAAAGGCAGAAGAAAAGTCCACAAATAAAAGCCTGGCGTGTGTCCCATTAAAATCCAGATGTTTAAAAAGCATGTCAAACAGAGTGACAGTGGCATCCTCCACTCCTCTGTGAGGCCTATAGGCAAACTGCAGAGGATCCAATGCATGTTCAGTCTGCCTTAGGACCTCACATCTGACCAGTTTTTCAAAAATTTTCATTAAAATTGAAGTCAAAGCAACTGGTCTAAAGTCATTTACCGTTTTAGGACAGCTGGATTTTGGAACGGGAACAACCACGGCATCTTTCCAGATCTTAGGCACATGTTGTGTCTGTAAGGACTTATTGAAAATATAATGAAATATAGGACTCAGTTCATGTGCACAGGACTTTACCGGGCGTCCACATATATTATCAGGGCCCTGACTTTTGTTCACTTTTACAGCGCGGAACTCCCTTTTAACATCCAGCACCTCAATATTAAAGTGCTGATTGTCTTTGAGTTTCTGTTTCAAATCTTGGATTTCTGTGCTAAAATCAAAGGAGTCAAAACGACCATAAAAACAGTTAAGAGCATTAGCCAGCTCTGTGTCTGAACTAAAACCATCTAAAAACACACGATTACTGCGCTCTGTGCTCTGAAGGCCTGCAATAGTTTTCATACTGGCCCAGGCCGAACCAAGTTTATTTGCTGCCATCTTGCTTTCCAACTCTGATTTATAATTCTGTTTTGCTCTTAAAATTTCGGCCTTCAGCTCCTTGGTGGCAACTTGTAGCTCAGAAACAGACCCCTGTTTAAAGGCAAGAGCTTTCCTCTGTAAGCAGGATTTAACTGATTTAGTTACCCATGGTTTGTTGTTGGGGTATATTTTGACACGTTTACGTGGAACAAACTTATTTTGACAGTAAGCCATGTATGAGCATGTGAGCTCAGCCAGAGAGTCCAAATCATCCCCGCAGGCCATTATGAACATCTTCCAGTCTGTACAGTCAAAGCATTCCTGGAGGCTGTGCTCTGAATCTTCTGTCCACACATCAATGTCTCTCATCTCCACCTTGCCTCTTCTGAGAGCAGTTTTATATGTGGGCAGCAAATGAACACAGTTGTGATCTGATGATCCTAAAGGAGGAAGGGGGAGTGATTTATAGGCCCTCTCTATGGATCCATAGCACAGGTCCAATGTCTTTTTTCGCCTGGTTGGGCAGGAGACATACTGATGAAAGTTTTTAAGTGTCTTCTTTAAAGAAACATGGTTAAAATCCCCAAGAATGAAGTTTGGCGCCTCTGGAGAAATTGACTGCAGCCGCTGCAAATATGCAAATATATGCAAATATATGAGAAAAGGTTTCAAATTTATAAGAAAAAAATAAAGATGATTTTTATTTCTCAAGAAAAGAAAAATGTTGAGGGCAAACTGGCAGTTTGGGCACCCCATTGTAGCTGAGGGTGCCCATAGCATTTGCATACTCTGCATTATAGACCCTTATGCATGTGAAGTAACCAGTCACGTGACTTTGTTTGTTCTGTAATTTTGGGTATCATGCTACAGGAGTTGCCTGACTACTTTATTCAGGCTTTATGTCCACCTCCTCTTCTTGGTGAAGAAGAAGAAGCGCACGGGGCGAGTGGCCTGCGCAGCTTGTAGCTCTCCATGTCTGTCTGTGTATTTCATACATTTATGTTTGTCCACACACTTATTTGCAGTTTTGTGTCAGCCAGATTATGTGTATAGTCAATCAGAACTGATTAACAACAGACTTCTGCACAATGTGCGTATCTCTAACGACTACCAGAAGATCCATAATATTCCTCGGGACATTGCTAGCTCTCCACACTTGCAGTGGGCTGTATGCTGGCCCAGCAGGTGGCGATGACAGTGGAGGGAGGCAGGGAAGCAGAAGCGGGGATGCCGGGCAGGGCTACAGACTAGGCTAAGGAAGTGACCAGCCAAACCTGCATTTCCCAGCATTTTCCTCTCCAACACTAGGTCCATAATAAACAAGAGGGATGAAATGGAACTGTTTATCACCTCCAACTGCTTTATTTCAGACTCAGACTCAGAAAGGATTTATTGCCAAGTACATTAACAGATATGAAAACTGATAACATACGAGGGATTTGACTTGACACAGAAAACGACCTGCATTTCCGGTGACACGGCAGCATCTGTGAACGCGCCTGTCATCAGATGGGTACAGGATGCATAGGGAAGAAAAGGATAATACAATAGGAAGGAGCAAAAAACCATTGATTGTCAGAATACTGGTCATATATGATCAATATTATGATTACAAGAAAAAAAGCCCTCAATGCACAGTTAGCAGACAAAAAAGTACACAAGGACACAAAGAGAGCAGTGAGTGTGTGATCTTTTTCATCAGTTTTTGAGTCAGTGTGGGTGTAGTGTTGAATGTAGGTGTTTGTATCAGTTAAGAACAACAAAGTCTCTTTGACAGGAGATGTTTTGTCTTAGCCGCTGGCATTGTCCTTGGGCCATGCAGCTGGCTGTCCGTGGAGATAGTGCAGCTCAAATGTTTTGAAAACAAAAAACTGCAGATAATCTGGAGGACTTGTGTGAGGGGGGTCAGATTAGTCGAATAGTACTGATCCCAGAGAAAGAAACTTTATATCCTCTTACAGATTCAGTACTTAATCCTTCATTGCTGGACGTTGAATCCTTCATGGACGGCTCTCAGCGTAATCATGATGTAATCCATTTTCCTAGACAGTTCTCCATTTGCCGCTGTCAGAGTCCTCTCCATTTTTTCAATTTGATGGTTAAACCTCGCTTGGCCAGCATTTTGATAGGTTAAGTCCATCTTCATCAATTTACGGTACACCAGGACAATCCCAGATCCAATCAGAACGATCCCGATGACCATTACTACGAAGACGTACAAATCTTCGACATCTTTGATGGAAAGATCAGACAGGCACAAGAGTTTCCAATTACTTGTGTCCCTCAAATAGCCCACAGCAGCCGTTCCTGCGGGGCAAACAACCTCCCCCGGGGCACTTTTCCTCGTTGAAAAAATAGTGTCAATTGCGTTCAAAGCCCAGCTTATTAAATCCATAGTTTCGTTCGATGATCAGCAGTAAGGACACGCAGACAGACGATAGCAAGCTGGGATCCAGTTAGTTAGAGGAGGAAGGAGATAAGTCAGAGCAGGAGAGAAGAAAAAGGTGTCTGCTCTCTTTGGGAGGCGGAAGTGAAGGACCTGCTCCGTCATGATCATAATGGAAAGCTGGCTACATCCACTCATCCCCGAAGCTGCGATGCAGCTAGTAGGACACATGAGCTACTGGCAAGACAGAAACATTGAGATGGGCTCCTATTTCCAGCATATTCCTCCCTCAGAAAAGCATCTAAGCCAACTACAACTACCATCACAACATGGTCTGAGGGGGCAGTATCTCAACTTCAGGACTGCTTCAATAACACACAATGGGACTTGTTTAACCAGGGTGATCTGGAAGAATATACTGAGACTGTGTTGTTCTACATCAAGTGCTGCACAGACAATGTTACGATGAAGAAAAACATCCACAGGTTTCCCAACCAAAAACCATGGCTGACTAGTGAAGTCAAAAAGCTCCTTCAGGACCGTAACACCACCTTCAGCTCAGGAGACAAAGTTCAGTACAGCACCGCCAGAGCTAAATTAAAGAGAGGCATTACGGAAGCAAAAATGGCCTACAAGAATAAGATTGAGGACCATTTAACAGACAATAACACTCAGAGGGTGTGGCAGGGGCTGCAGCAGATTATCAACTACAAAGGCAGACCTGACAGCATTGCACACACTGATGCCTCCCTGGCAGAGGAGCTAAACTGGTTCTTTGCCAGGTTTGAGGCAAACAGGACTCCAACTACAGTGCATGTGCCTCCACCTGACACCAACCCCCCCCCCCCCCCCCCCAAGAGCTGCATGAATAAGATGTGAGACAAGTGCTGAGGTCAGTCAATCCCAGAAAGGCTGCGGGACCAGATGGGATCCACAGTAAAGTACTCCAAGCATGTGCTGCCCAGCTCACTGGAGTTTTCACAGAAATCTTTAACATCTCCCTTGCACTAGCTGTGGTACCACCCTGCCTAAAATCTGCTACCATGATCCCGGTTCCCAAAAAGACAGCCACTGAAGATCTAAATGATTACAGACCAATCACACTCACCCCTGTAATCATGAAATGTTTTGAGAAACTGGTCCTCCACCACATTAAAGCCTGTCTCCCACTTCATTTCGACCTGTATCAGTTTGCCTATAGATCCAATAGGTCAACCAAGGATACCATAGCAAACCACAGTGCACACCGTTCTGAGTGACTTAGAACATCCGAAGAGTTATGTGAGGATGCTCTTCGTCGACTTCAGTTTGGCATTTAATACAATCATCCTACACATTTTGATCAGTAAACTACTAGACCTAAGCCTCTCCCCGTCCATCTGCACCTGGATCAAACAGTTTCTCACAGACCATCCTCAGAGCGTTAAATCCGGTCCTCACATCTCCTCCTCCATCACCCTCGGCAATGGCTCCCCCCAGGGCTGTGTGTTGAGTCCTCTCCTTTATTCCTTGTACACCTACAATTGCTGTCCTGCCCACTCATCCAATTCCATCATTAAATTTGTGGATGATACAGCCATCACCAAACTCATCTCTGGAGGCGACGAGACAGTGTACAGGAAAGAGATTGAGAGACTGTCGAAGTGGTGTTTGGTAAACAATCTGACCTTCAACACCACCAAGATAAAGGAAATGATACTGGACTTCAGGAAAAAGCATGATGCACCTCATCTCCCTCTCTGCATCAACAGTCTGGGTATGGAAAGAATGCAAACCTTCAAATTCCTTGGAGTCCATGTAGCCGAGGACCTCTCTGTCATGGTCTGAGCGCTGATATTGTCCGTGCTCGGATCATCCAGTATTTTCCCCGTTAGTCCGTGTTTTCCTTATGGCCTTCCAGGGCCTTTATTATGACAGCGTCACGGCGGGACTTCCGGCTGTCAGAGCTGAGTGCGCCATGACAGCTGATCTACATTCCTTTGATTACCGTCTCATTATTGGTTGTGCCCTATTTAAGGGAGCAGCTGTGGTTACTCCGGGCTGCGACCTCGTCAAACCTCCGTCTTAGATTCACGATATGTTCTTCTCACAGTAAGTGTATTCCTTCCGAGTCTGTTTTCCTTTGTCCATAGTCTTAGTCATAGTCATAGTTGTGTTTTTTTGCCCCACGTGGCTCATTATTTTGTCATCGTTATCTTTTGTTAACAAACATGCAAACTCATCGGCTGGCTTTCAGCGTCTTATTGATGGCCTGCGAGGGCCATCGCTGACACTCTCCTGGACACCAAACATCACTGCCATCACTAAAAGAGCACAACAAAGACTACTTTCTCCATGTGCTCAAAAGAAACAGCACGGAGAGGAAGCTGCAGGTGGTGTTCTACAGAGCAACAATTGAGAGCATCCTTACTTATTGTATCTCAGTGTGGTATGTAGGCTGCACAGCTACAGACAGAAAGGCTCTACAAAGAATCATAAGGTCTGCAGAAGAGCTCATTGGTTGCTCTCTGCCCCATCTGGATGACCTCACCACATCACGCTACCACAGCAGAGCTGCAAACATCATCAAGAGTCCTTCCTACTCTGGACACCACTACTTTGAGCTGTTACTCCCTGGCAGATGCTACAGAGCTGCCAGAGCCCGGACATCCAGATTTAGATTTAGAGACAGTTTCTATCCATTTGCCATTAGCCTACTAAACAAACAATAACCAAACTCATGATTCTCTTGTACTTCAGGCACCTTACCAGCATTTAAATTGCACTCATATAAGCACCTCAGCCACTTTTATGTAGTCTTATATACTGTATAGAGAGCTTTATACTTGTATATACAGCCGTGGACAAAATTGTTGGTACCCCTCTGTTAATGAAAGAAAAACCCACAATGGTCACAGAAATAACTTGAATCTGACAAAAGTGGTAATAAATAAAAATTCTATGAAAATTAACCAATGAAAATCAGACAATGCTTTTGAATTGTGGTTCAACAGAATTATTTTAAAAACAAACTCATGAAACAGGCCTGGACAAAAATTATGGTACCCTTAACTTAATATTTTGTTGCACAACCTTTTGAGGCAATCACTGCAATCAAATGATTTCTGTAACTGTCATTGAGACTTCACCTCTCAGCAGGTATTTTGGGCCACTCCTCATGAGCAAACTGCTCCAGTTGTCTCAGGTTTGAAGGGTGCCTTCTCCAGACGGCATGTTTCAGCTCCTTCCACAGATGTTCAATAGGATTTAGATCAGGGCTCATAGAAGGCCACTTCAGAATAGTCCAATGTTTCGCGCTTAGCCATTCTTGGGTGTTTTTAGCTGTGTGTTTTGGGTCATTATCCTGTTGCAAGACCCATGACCTGCAACTGAGACCAAGCTGTCTGACACTGGGCAGCACATTTCTCTCTAGAATACCTTGATCCGAAATCTCTCATACATACTACTGCACCTACGGAGATTATGTATATTATGTGTATATTATAGTCCTGGTTAGTTTTCAAGTATGTCTCAGGGAAGTGTGAATGGGTGTGGTGGGGTGGGGGTGAGGGTATGTGTGAGTGTGTCTTAAATCATGTTCTTTTACTTATATGGATGCCGAGAGAAACGCAATTTCATCTTGCCTGCACTACAGTTGTATGTACAGCAATATGACAATAAAGGTTGATTTGATTTGATTTGATAGTCTTGAGATTTCATTGTACCCTGCACAGATTCAAGACACCCTGTGCCAGATGCAGCAAAGCAGCCCCAGAACATGACAGAACCTCCTCCATGTTGCTCGGCAGTGCGGTGGCGCAGTGGTTAGCACTGCACCAGCACAACAACTCACCCTTGGCCATGGGATCCCTGGTTCAATCCCAGCCCCCGACCAACAGTGATCTGTGTGGAGTCTGCATGTTCTCCCCTTATCTGCGTGGGTTTACTCCAGGATTTCTCCGGTTTCCTCCCACCGGCCAAAAACATGCAGGTTAGGTTAATTGAAGACTCTAAAGTGGCCCTAGGTGGGAATGTATGTGTGAATAGTTAAGGGATAGCGCCGTACCGTGGCTGCTTCATCCATCCAGGTGGATGCCCTCAATTTCCCCTCTGGTGATCAATAAAGTATACAAAATAAAAATTAAAAAAAATGTTTTACAGTAGGGACAGTGTTCTTTTCTTGGTATGCTTCATTTTTGCGTCTGTGAACATAGAGCTGATGTGCCTTGCCAAAAAGTTCCAGTTTTGTTTCGTCTGTCCATAGGACATTCTCCCAGAAGCTTTGTGGCTTGTCAACATGCAGTTTGGCAAATTCCAGTCTGGCTTTTTTATGACTTGTTTTCAACAGTGGTGTCCTCCTTGGTCGTCTCCCATGAAGTCCACTTTGGCTCAAACAATGACGGATGGTGCGATCTGACACTGATGTACCTTGATCTTGGAGTTCACCATGAATGTGTTTAGAGATTGTTCTGGGCTCTTTTGTTACCATTCGTATTATCCGTCTCCTCCCGCAGCCACGTCCAGGGAGGTTGGCTACAGTCCCGTGGATCTTAAATTTCTGAATAATATGTACAACTGTAGTCACAGGAACATCAAGCTGCTTGGAGATGGTCTTATAGCCTTTACCTTTAACATGCTTGTCTATAATTTTCTTTCTAATCTCATGAGACAACTCTCTCCTTTGCTTCCTCTGGTCCATGTTTAGTGTGGTACACACTATGTCACCAAACAGCACAGTGACTACTTGTCACCCTTTAAATAGGCTGACTGACTGATTACAAGTTTGTAGACACCTGTGATGGTAATTAGAGGACACATCTTGGTTGAACATGTCCCTATGGTCACATTATTTTCAATCTTTTCTAGGGGTACAATCATTTTTGTCCAGGCCTGTTTCATGAGTTTGTTTTTTAAAGTAATTCTGTTGAACCACAATTCAAAAGCATGGTCTGATTTTCACTGGTTAATTTTCATAGAATTTTTATTTATTACCACTTTTGTCAGATTTAAGTTATTTCTGTGACCATTGTGGGTTTTTTGTTCATTAACAGGGGATACCAACAATTTTGTCCACGGCTGTATGTGCTGTCACAGACTTTGCTCTAGTAGGAGGCGAGGTGCCAAAGACCCAGTCTCCCGCCATTAGCTGTCTCTTATGGTCAGGACGTGATGACGTCACGACGGGCGTGCATCCCCACGTCCACAACATGCCTAGTATCTATGTGGCCATACATAACATCTATCCACCCCCCCTCCGGAAAAGCTCAAAACAACATGCAAAATTTTTCTTTTAACACATTACATTCACAACAGCCTCTTTTTTTTAACATTAGAACAGGCAGAGAAATAGAACCCGAGCCACCAGGTAGACTGCTGGCTAACCCTGCAGAACTGGGTGGACTATTCTGCCACTGCTGAAACAGTTGTGCTCTGTTAAACATGTCAAAAACAGTCACTGCTTACAGTTCAACTTTAGGGACCTCAGTCGAGCCCACGGTGGGCACGCCCCTGGAGGCGCTAGCTGCAGCAGACCTGGATGCCGTCTCACCGGAGTCGTGGCTCACTCGTCAGTAACATCCCAGTGTCTTGATCTGAGGCAGCTGTTCTTTCCTTTTGCAGATGGCTGGCATGCCCTCTCAAACCATTGGCCATCTGGATGGCTGCTGCCCTCTTTCGTGCAGCGATTCCCATCCATGATAACGGGACCATCTGTGGGTCCAGGCGGTCGGATCATTGGACCCAAACCCAATCAAGAAGTACGCGCAGCGATCAGCTCAGCTGCACTCGGCACTGCTGCTCTCGTCTCCAATGCTGGTTGCTGCTGTGGTGGCTCTCCATCCTGCTGTGCTGCAGCGGCTCCCTGAGGCTGATACTTGGCAAGAATGGCATGCAGCGTGCAGGCAGAGAGTGGCTGCATCCACATCTGCGTGCAGCGGCCTTGAGTCCTCGTCTAGGCTGAGTTTGCTGCTGGGTTGTTACGCTGTGGTGTCCTGCTGTCCCACGATGTCTACCTTTGGGCCCTCCTGAGAAGGTGTGGGGTCGGCAGGCTCAGCAACTGGGGCCACTGTCTGTACCAGCAGAGCTGACTGTGGGGAACGCAGGTGGAGGCCCGCCATTCGCGATACTACCAGGGCCGTCATCTCCAGGTGGACTGCCAATTCCATCGCGGTTGTCTCTGATAGATGGTGCAGCGTTCTCAGCAGTGTCAACTGTAGCCAGTCCACCAAGCCTGCTACTGTCTGGACGTCCGGCGCCACTTGTAACATGTCGTGTATCAACAGATCCACGGTGTACTCCACTAACTGAGACTGTATCAACCTGTCCTCTACGTGCCCAAACTCGCACGTGCTAGCCAAGCAGCAAAGGGCGTTTACGTACTGTATGAGCGACTTGTCGTCTTGCTGTTGGCGCTGGTAAAACACGAACCTCTGGGCCATCACATTCTGTGGAGCAGTGAAATGCTCCGCCATCAAGGCAGCACATTCGCTGAAGGTCTCCGCAGGGCCCACTGCCTTCAATACCTGTTGTCCCTCAGGACCGAGACAGTACCATATCACTGCACGTAGACTCTCGCTAGCGTTAGCTAGGTCCTCAGCCAACACAAATGCCTGAAGCAACTCAAACCAACGGGGCCACGGGATGGGTGGCTCACCTGGTGTCAGGAGCAACAGTGGCAGTGGCATCAGACACACTTCCATCTTCAGGAAAAGTCACTTTATCTCCAGAAGATACCGGTTTCTCCTCATCACCAAATATTATGTCTGGAATAATAGGACTACAGAGACAGGAGCTATGTTGAACTCAGAAGTGTCCATGCCTTGCTACCATATAAAGCAATGGAGAAAATATAGGTCTTTACAATGCATTCGGAAAGTATTCACAGCACTTCACTTTTTCCACATTTTGTCATGTTACAGCCTTATTCCAAAAGGGATTAAATTCATTTCTTTCCTCAAAATTCTACACGCGACTTCCGGTCTGGACACCATGGTGATAGCGGCTTAACGCTGAAGCTCCCAGACCCCATCCGTGAAAATACCTTGAAAATCAGATTTAACAGATTTTTGAAAGAGTGAAAATCAAAAGACAAAGTCATTATGCCTAAAGGAAAACAGAAGAGATCGACATTTGCCAGGCCAAGACGCGCATTGGCCGGAGAATCTGACCTGGAGGACAACAACCACTCGGAAACAGAGGAGCAGAATGAGGCTAGCAACACGGTTAGCTTAAAAACGATATTTCAAGAATTAAGAGAATTTCGCCTTGAGTGTTGGGCCGAATTTCGTGAAATTAAAGACAAAATAAAAAGGACAAACAACAGAGTGGACCAGGCTGAGGACCGAATCATGGAAGCAGAGGAAAGAATAAAAGGGCTGGAAGAAACCATGCTGGAATTACTCAAACGACAGACAAGACTGGAGGCTAAGCTAACTGACCAGGAAGGAAGACTAAGTAGGGACAACATAAGAATTCATGGTCTGAAAGAAGGAGTCAAGAACGGTTTCACCACAATGGCTGCATGCGTGGAAACCATACTGAGAGAGAAGTTGGAAATTCCCCAGTCCACCGACTTGAAGATAGAAAGGGCGCACCGTTCATTAGCCCCAAGGCCGTCGGCGGAAGTGCCCCCACGATCGGTGGTGGTGAAGTTTTTCAACTTCAGAACAAAAGAAGAGGTTTTGAGACTGGCTTGGTAGAAAAAAGGATTTATGCACCAAGAAAGAAAAGTTTTTGTGGAGCACGACAACGCCCCGGAGGTCCTTAAAAAGCGTCGGGAATACAATGACGCTAAAAAGGTACTAAGAGAGAAGAAACTGTGCTTTCAAACTCGATTTCCGGCGAAGCTGCGGGTTTTTACGGGGAAGAGACGTGTCTCTACAACTCGGCGGAAGAAGCAACCAAGGATATGGTGAGAAGAGGGCTCCCGGCAACGGTGTATAAACCCGCAGCAGACCCGATCGAAAGAATCAAGGCTCAAACATGGTGCACACAGAGACCCTCAAAATCCATGGGCCAGCAGCGGGAAACCCAGCGCCAGGGCTATAAGGAAAAACTGAACGCTTTCAGGAGGGAATAAGATATTTTTAATCAATCTGCGCATCAAACCCTCCTCCTACAAGGTAACAGACATTAAAGGAGATGCAGAATCAGCGAGTATGAAGGGGTAAAACATTTCATGGAACAGTCATAATATTAGAAACAAATAAGTCTTTAAAAAAAAAAACTTGTTAAAATAGAAATGTGACAATGAACCACATGAACTCTCCACACTAACAAATACTGTATTAACATGACTGCTTGCTGTGACGGTGGTGGAAGGTTGCGCACAATTTCATAGGGTATAGGCATAAAAAAAAAATCATTACAAGTTCGGATTGGGATCTGAAATTCACGTTAAAAACATGGGACAACTTACAGGGGTAAGAGAGGACCCTCAACATGTAACAGAGTTTGAGGAATTTCCCTCAGAGCCAACACACCAACAAGGCTCTTCTAAGGTCGCTAAAAAGACCTCAGCTCAGGAAGAGCTTTTGACAGTTTTTTGTTTTAAAGTTTTATATACTATGTTCTTAATGTTTTTTTTATGTTCTTAATGTTCTTTCAGTTTCTGAGTAGCATAAAAGAGGGCCACTACACTGTTATACTAAATAAGACAACACAATGGAGAAACAGGGTGTAACCAAAATAATCTCATATAATGTAAAAGGGATCCTGAATCCAGTTAAAAGATCCAAAATTCTAGGCAAAATGAAAAAAGACAAAGCAGGAATAATATTTTTTACAGGAAACCCACCTAACAGACTTGGAGCACACTAAACTTAATAGACAAGGGTTTAAACTGATCTCTTCATCTTCATATAAGTCAGGGAGGAGGAGGGGGGTAGCAACATTGATCTCAACCAAAATTATGTTTGAAAAAAATTCAGAACACAAAGATAAAGAAGGGAGATTTAGCATGGTACTTGGTCGGCTAGAGGGAGAAGATATCACCCTGCTGAATGTATATGCACCTCCAGGGGCTAACTGGAAATTTTATAAAAATGTATTTGACCTAATGATAACTAAAGCCCAAGGTTTAGTGATATGTGATGGAGACTTCAATCTAAGACTGAATCCATACTGGGATGCATCAGGTAATTCTCCACATCAAAATAACACTCAAAGTAGAAAAACTCGGATGCTACTAAAAGAAATGGGAATCTGTGACGTGTGGAGGGAATTCAACCCCAGTGTAAAAGATTATACATTTTACTCAGCACCACATTCATCATACTCAAGGATTGACTATTTTTTTATGTTTAATAGAGACATTGGAAGAGTAAAAACATGTAAAGTAGGACTGATGGATCTCTCTGACCATAGTCTGATCTGTATGGACTTAAATATCCAAAAATACACAAATAATTTCGGGTAGATGGTGGCTCGTCAACCTGGTAAGGTAGCCCATCTAGGGGAAGGTAAACCCTGATTTCAAACCTCCGCTGCCTTGTGGCACACCCGTTCACGGGAAAGGCTTCGGGAGTCAACCCTGAGGAAAAATCCGGAGTCGGAGCCCCTAAGGCAGTTCTCTGTTGTGCTCAACATCGTTCTGGCAGCTCCTGCGATGGCTCTGATGCCAAACTATAGCAGCCCTGCTGTTCCTTTGGATTCATCAGTGACGTGGAGAGGGGGGACATGCTGCATGGGTAACACCTTGTCCTCCATATCTTCCTGCCCAGGCTTGAATCCTACCAACGCCCAATGCTGGAAGGTAGAACACCGGTGCGCATCGGCCTGTTCAGCCACAGGCGGTGCTGTTCCAGCAGAGTAGACGTTTAGGATTCTCTTCCATGGTCATCATAGACCGACGGAGGCAGACAACGACACAAATAATACATTTTCTTGGAGGTTAAATTCAAATGTGCTGAAAGGACCACTGAAAGATGAATTGGAATCAGATATTCTCAGATATTTGGAAGAAAATGATAATGGAGAAGAAGAAACTAGAAAAAGAGCACAAAGACAACACTCATTCTAATGACTCGCTCAAAATTAAGGAAATTAAAAAACAAATAAACGAGATCTACACAATAGAAATCCAGAAGAAACTTACATTTCTGAAACAAAAATATTATGAAACAGGTAGCAAATCGGCAAAATTACTAGCCTATAAATTGAGGAAACAACAAATGGAGAGAGCAATCTACAAAATCAGAGACCCAGTATCAAAGGAAATAAAATTTAGAATTCAGGAAATTCTTAAAAGCTTCGAGAATTACTACAAGAACTTGTACTCCCTCAAAAAACACAAAAACGCATCTGAAGCCTTCCTAAATACATTAAATCTTCCCCAACTTACTGAGTCACAAAATAAAACACTACTGTCAGAAATACAACCTAAAGAATTAGAAAAAGCAATTATGAAACTTAAAGCTAACAAATCCCCAGGAGCAGATGGCTATACAGCAGAGTGGTACAAAACCTTTAAACAGCAACTATTTCCTCTCCTCCTGAAAACATTTAACTATGTCCTCCACACAGGGGAAATCCCCCCCTCCTGGAGAGAAGGGGTCATTGCAGTCATACCTAAACCTGAAAAGGAAAAACTAGACTGCTCCAACTACAGACCAATCAGTGTGTTAAATCAGGACTATAAACTTTTTACCGCTATCCTTGCCAAAAGGTTAGAAAATATACTGACAGACTTAATTCATTTAGACCAAACAGGTTTAATAAGACAAAGACAGACACAAGATAACATTAGACGCACTTTACACATAATTCATCATATAAAAAAATATAATTTAAATGTAGCCATATTGGGATTAGATGCTGAAAAAGCATTTGATTCGGTTGACTGGACTTTCCTATATAGAATCTTATCCAGTTTCAATTTTCATAACAACTTCATTAGAACTATCCAGGCATTATATAAAAAACCAACAGCTAAAATAAGGATTAACGGTAAATTATCTTCATCTTTTGAGCTGGAAAGAGGATGTCGTCAGGGCTGCCCCTTGTCTCCACTGCTCTTTGCAATCTTCATAGAACCTCTGAGCCAATGGATAAGACAGAATCAAAAAATTCAAGGTATTACACTTGGTCAGAAGGAACATAAAATAGCACTCTTTGCTGATGACATTTTAATATACCTGGGGCAGCTGGACACCTCTTTTCTAGAACTAATCTCAGTTTTTTCAGAGTATGGAGAGTTATCCATCTAGCTACAATGCTCCGCACTGGGTGTGTTTATGTTTATATATCTATATATTTATTCCATCTAGCTACAATGCTCCGCACTGTGTGTTTATATATCTACATATTATTCCATCTAGCTACATTGCTCCGCACTGTGTGTTTACATATTCATATATTTATTCCATCCAGCTACAATGCTCTGCACTGTGTGTCTGTGTGTGTGTATATATATATTTTATAGTAATATGTACATATGTATATTAGCTGCTCTTGCTTGCTTGTTTTTTTTTTCTTGCCTTCTGATTGTTGCTCTGAGTGTTGCTATCCCTGTGCTGTTGCAATCCTGGAATTTCCCCATTGTGGGACTAATAAAGGCTTATCTTATCTTATCTTATCTTATCTTATTGGGATACAAATTAAACATGCATAAAACCCAAATTTTAACATTCAACTATAACCCAAATCAATATTTACTAAGCAAACTCAAAACTAACTGGGAGATGGAATCTATGAAATATCTGGGGGTCAATATCCCGAAACAACTCAAACAAAATTATAAGACTAAACTATGATCCACTGATGGCAAAAATAAAATCTGATCTAGCAAGATGGATTATGATACCATTCTTGGGTACTGCACAAAGAACTGAAGCAGTCAAAATGAATATACTTCCATGTCTTCTATACCTTTTCCAAACAATACCAGTTGAACCTCCCAAAAAAACATGGCAGGAACTGGACAGAAGGATCTCAAGATTCATATCGCAGGGCAAGAGACCTAGAATCAGATATAGAACCCTACAGCTAAACAAAGACAAAGGTGGGCTCGCGCTGCCAAATATCAGGGACTATTTTAAAGCCGCACAAATTAAAACTTTAGTAGAGATATGTAACCCAGTCTACACTGCACAATGGAAGGAGATGGAATACCAAATAACAAGTGACATTCCCCTACAGGCGATAATAGGGAACAATGCCTTACCTAAACTTTTGAATAACACTAACCCGTGGATAGAGACCCCGCTAAAAATTTGGTTTAAGATAGTCAGAGAGAATCAAACTAAAGAACCCTATTGATTATTGCAATGGATTTCCTTTGATCAGGACTTTACTCCTAATAAAACAGACACTAGATTTAAAAAGTGGAAAGAGAACGGACTGATAAAATATTACAATTTTTTTAAAGGGCAAACTTTAAGAAGTTTTGAAGATTTGAAAAAACAAGGTCTAGTAAATCAAGACCTTTACAGGTTCTTTCAGCTTAGACACCACATAAACAAAATACTTAAAAAGGAGGATTTGGAAAGGGCCCAGTCAGGTGTTCTGAAGGTTTTCTTAATGGCATATAAAGTGTTGACCTTTCCTGCCTTTTGTCTCTAACCGTGGTTGGGGGACACAGGGGAGATCTGTCTTCTCCAGGGCTGGAGGCAGCTCTTCCTCCGGGGTCAGCTCCCGAGTAAACCTCACACTTGTTAAAAATGGTATGGTGGTACACAGACGAACAGGCCGTTTCACTGAAGCGTTGGGGCTTTATTCACACACTGCACTGTTAATAGCAGCAATTTTTACCTGCTCCGGTCGCCTCGCTCTCTCTCCACTCATCCGCACAATCAACACACACCGTTCGCTCCTCGGGGCCATTCCACACACATGGGGGCGCGCCTCGGCTATGCGCACGCACTCACTCACTCACGTTCACGCACTGAGCTGCCCTATCTAAACACATGAACCAGACACATCCTACAACACTACCCCCACCATGGACTGGCAATTAACATTAATTCCATTCCATCCAAACAATATAAAACTGGTGCACAATCTCTATATCTGTAGACCTAAAAAAAATGTGAAGAGATAGCAGTGTCCAATATATTACAGGAATTCAAATAGGTAGGTTATACTATAATGACAAGTGTCTATGCAGTGATAAAGAAATTAGCTCGTTTAGCAGTGAAAACATGAGGGACAAATACATTGGAATACAATTGTTTCTAATTAAACAAGGAGTACATTACACTTTTAAAACCTATTTCTTGGCAACCGGGAGTAATACTGTCTAACTAATCAAAATACAATACATTCAAATGAAATAAAGTGCACGTTGGTATATGAAAGCATTGCCTCTTCAGCTTTTTTTTTTTTTTTTAAACAAACGTATAGAACATTATAACTAGACTAGAGTCCAAAAATGTAAACTGGAGAGTCTCTAGTGCAAATATGAACTGCTACCGTTGGCTCACTCAGTAACCCAGTCCCCGTAACAGTCCAGTCCTCTGCGCCGACGTTTGGGCCGTGACACGTGCTGAGCCTGATGGTGTGGCTCTCCCACCGCACTCCCACCATGGTCAAATATCACATGGGATGGAGTAGATGGAAGAGACCCGATGACATTGGGAACATTAGCAGGTGGAGTAGACGGCCGGGAATTGCTGGGGCCATCACTGGAGGCAGTAGCGAACAAGTTGTACAGGCTGAGGTCCTGGTCTGCTGGGTCCCCCTCCACAGCTGGTGGCAAGATCTCAGAAGGTGTCCAGTTCTGGGCTTGGTCCAGAACCCAAGTGTTGTCCAGCTGCTCACGGCTGTGGTAGTGTTTCAGTTGGTCATGGTGGACGACTTTGACTTTGGCTCTGGGGCTCTTTTGGATCCGGTAGACTAGATCATCCAACTGTCCCATAACAAAGAAGGGTCCTTCGTAGGAGGGGAGGAACTTTTTGACCCTGTTTTTGACATGCCGTGTTCCTTTTATGAGGTACCACACTGCGTCTCCGACTTTGTACTGTGTGTGGCAAGCGTTTTTGTCATATTGTCTTTTTGCACGTGTGACTGACTCACCCAGGGCTTCTCGAGTAATGTTGTGAGCCAGCTCCAGCCGCTTGCGTATTTGTTGCACGTACTCTGGGGCTGAAGGTGCATGGTCAGAGTCCGGGGGCAGACCGGCTACAAGGTCCACTGGCTCATTTATTTCACGTCCGAACATCATATAGTTGGGGGTGAAACCAGTAGCACTGTGCTTGGTCGCTCTGTAGGCCATAACTGCATATGGGGTCATCAGGTCCCAATCCCAGTGACAGCGTTCTGCAGGAGAGGCCAAGATCTTTTGAAGTGTAGCATTGAAACGCTCAACCTGGCCATCTGACTGTGGTCTGAATGGCGTAGTGTGGGTTTTCTCAATGCCAAATAGACGGCACATTTCTTGAAACACCTCTGATTCAAAATTGCGTCCTTGGTCGCTGTGCAAAGAGTGAGGCATTCCGAAGTGGCACACCCATTCTGTTGCAACAACGCGTGCCACGGTGACAGCCTTTTCGTCTGGGATAGGAAATGCTTCAGCCCATTTTGTGAAATACTCCTGTATTACGAGCACATAGCTGTTTTTGCGTTCTGTCTCATTGAGTGGGCCCATAATGTCCAGTGCAATGCGCTCCATGGGGGCTCCGACCCTGACAGTTCCCATGGGCGCTTGTGGCGTTTTGTGGGGTCTGGCTCTGCATGCACAGTTGGTACAAGTCCGGCACCAGAGGGCCACGTCTTCTCTCATGTGGTACCAGTAGTATCTGGTTTGAAGTCTGGCCACAGTCCGTTCAATACCAAAATGTCCACCTATTGGCCCCTCGTACATCTGGCGCATGACGTCGGTTTGCATTTTGCGTGGCAGGACAATTTGGGGGTAGTACTGTGTGTCGTCCAAACAGTAAAAACGGCGGACCAGAACTCCATCTCGGAAATACAGTCTTTTCCATTGACTCCAGTATGTTTTGGTGGCTGGACTGCAAGGGCCGACTGTGGTCCAGGGAGGGCGCTCACTGCTGGCCTCTAACCAAGCTTTTATTGGTGCAATGTCTGTATCAGCGGCTTGGGCCTGGCACAACTCTTCCATAGTCCAGCCAGGAAACAGTGTGGTCTCGTTTGTATTCGTCACATAAATTGTCTCTTTTAGTTTTAAAGTGTCTGTATTGGTAAAGCTGTCTGCACTTACCCCCACCGGACTCACAGCTGTAGTTGTAGGGCATGTCTCTACCCCCACCGGACTCACGGCTGTAGTTGTAGGGCATGTCTCTACCCCCACCGGACTCAGCGACAGGGAGCTGGTGTCGGAGTCCAATTCACACTGAATGGCTTGGTGGCTTGTGATTCTTGGCTGTGAGGAGGGGTCCTGCAGTTTACAAGGACAGGACTGGCGGCAGGGCCTGTGGGAGAGACTGTCAGCATTAGTGTGTAAGTGACCTGGGCGATGAATGATTTCAAACTCGTACTCTGCTAGCTTCTCAAGCCACCGGGCTAACTGACCTTCTGGCTGTTTCATTCTGGTTAACCAATGCAGGCTGCTGTGGTCGGTACGTACTTTGAAAGGCCGCCCAAGTAGATACTGCCGAAAATGTGACGTGAAATCGACAATGGCTAGCAGCTCTCGTCTTGTAGTGCAATAGTTCTGTTCAGCTTTGGCTAGTTTGCAGCTGCCGTATGCCAACACACGTTCCGCGCCATCCTGCATCTGTGAGAGGACGGCGCCGATGCCTGTGTCACTAGCATCGGTGTCCAAGATCATTTCACCATGGTCCAGTGGGTAGCCTAGGACAGGGGCTGTGGTGAGGCGGTGCTTGAGCGTGTTGAAAGCAGCTTGGTGTTCAGCGTGCCACTGGAAATGTGCGTTTTAACTTGTCAGGTTGTGTAACGGTTCGGCAATGGAGGCAAAGTCTTTCACGAACCTGCGATAGTAGGAGGCAAGGCCAATGAAACGTCAGACCTCTTGGACCGATGTGGGAATGGGCCAAGCTTGGACTTTGTGGACTTTATTGGGGTCAGTGGCTACACCGTGCTCGGACACAATGTGACCTAGATAAGCCACATGGCGGCGGAAGAGGCAGCATTTGGCTGGTTTTAGTTTGAGGTTTGCACCCCAATAAAGTCTCTGGAACACCTGACTCAGCCGCTGCAGCATCTCGGACACATCCTTGGCCAGCACGATGATGTCATCCAAGTAGACAAGGCAGGTCTCCCACTGCATGCCGGTAAGGACGCGGTCCATAAGGCGTTGGAATGTCGCTGGCGCATTGCATAACCCAAACGGCATAACGTTCCATTCAAACAGCCCATTTCGGGTGCAAAAGGCAGCTGCGCGGCGAGCTCTTGGAGTCAGCTCGACTTGCCAATAACCTGAAGCAAAGTCCAAGGTGCTGAACCATTTGGCGGTGGCGAGGGTGTCTAATGTGTCTTGGATGCGGGGTAGCAGGTACGCGTCAGTGATGGTGCGGTCGTTGAGTGTTCTATAGTCTATACAAAGACGGTAAGTCCCATCCTTTTTACGTACCATAACAATCGGTGAGGCCCAACTGCTGTGGCTGCGGGTGGCGAGGCCGTTCTGGAGGCTCTCACGGATCTGCTGGTCTGCGTGTTGCTGCTTTTCTCCAGCCATGCGACGAGGGGGCTGCTTCACAGGAGCTCCAGGCCGGGTTATGATGTCGTGCTGCACAAGACTGGTCCGTCCCAGGTCACCGGGCCCTCTGGAAAACACATTTTCATAGGCACACAACAGGTTAGACAGTTCTAGTTTTTCATTGTCATTAAGCTCAGTGGAACTCTGGGCATAGAGCTCCTGGAGGTGGTCTGGGACTGCAGGGGAGCTAGCTGGGAAGTCTGCCACTGGGGAGGCACTGGGCAGGGGAAGAGCTTCTGCTGGCTGGAGGAGGCCTGCAATGGCACCTTCTTTAATAGTGACGGCCTTGTTGCCAGGGTTAAAGAGGCGTAGTGGAACAACATTAGTGGGCTGAGCGTTGACTAGGACCCTGGCAATGAGTATTTTGTGCTTCTCAACAAAGCCTTTTGTGGGGCTGAGCATCATGTCTCCCTGAGCTGCCTTGCCACAAGGCACAGTGCCTTTGACTAGGTACTCCTGTCCAGGTTCAACCACGACAGTTCTGGCTACTCTCACAGCATGCGACTTTGGGACAGTCTCTGGGTGAAAGTATGGCACTTCTTCTCCAAACAGCACTTTGCGGCGCTTACCAAAATCAAGGCGGGCCTCGGCTTGGGTGAGGAATGGGTGGCCAAGCAGTACTTCATTGCCCGTTATGTCCGCCACGAGGAAGTCCACTTCAACTTGCCAGTTGTTAATACTGACAGGTATTTTGGCCTCACCACGCACGAGCACGTCTCCTGGTCCCACCCCGAGCAGAGTCTCTACGATGGATGACCGTAGTGGGGGTCTCATGTCTCGGTGAATGGCATTGTAATGGTGAAGAGTCAGCACGTTCCTCCGCGCTCCACTGTCCAAGACTGTGCACACCTCCAGTTCATATATGCACATGTGGATGCTCATGTCACGACTCTGGCCTTTAAAGTGGAGCACAGTGGCCTGTGGGCTTCCCTGGGGAGTGCTTGGAATAAAAGTCTTTGCATTTCTTTGAGGGGATGAACACTGGCTCTGTTTGTGACCCCAGCCCTTGCAGTTATGGCAGCGAATGTCACCCTTTTTAAAGTTCTTGTGTTGCCCTGGTGTTTTTGCAGACGTGTGTGGGGCAAAGCGATTGGGTGAGGAGCTAGCTGCAGGTGTAGTGGCAGTTACAGTCTCATTCTCGTCTCTTTCTCTGACAACAGCGGCCCGGGGCCTGCGTTCAGTGAGGTTACGGGCCCCTGGCTGCATGACGCTAGTGATATAGGATGCAGCTCTCTTTGTGGTTTCATGGCGATGGGCTATCTCGTAAGCTCTGGCTAGTGTGGCTGGATGTTCTTCTAACAGTTTTTGGATTAGCTCTGCATCGCCCAGGCCATTTGTGAAAACTTCAACAGCTATAGCATCTTGCTCGGCCTCTGACCAATTTCCATAAGCTACAGCTACTTTCCCATAAATGTCATCTCTGAACACATGAAGGGCCTCACCAAATTTGCGTGCTCTTTGCCTCAGCTCCACTGCCACAGCCGCTGAGTGATATGAGGAAGGGCCGTATGCAGTTTCGAGTTCCTCCAGCAGGCGGCGGTAGTCCCATTTGGATGAACGAGGGTTTCTGTGGATGATGGCGCCTGCAGCTCCAACAAGGCAGAATTTCAGCTGGATGGCCATTGTTTTTTCTGACCAGTGATTTGCCTCTGCGCAGCTCTCAAATCTGTGCAGGAACTCTCTCCATGGTGTGCTGCCGTTGTACTGGCCTGGACGTAGAGTGGGGACTCTTTCTTTGGGATCATAGTCCTCATCACTGTCCGATGTAAGAGGCTGACGGGGCGCAGAGCGGCTCTTATGTGTATGTGAGTGACAGGAATGGCTCAATGGTGAATGCCCCTGTTTATCAGTCTCCTCCGAATTGATGTAAGGAGTAGACATGGGGAGCGTACCTGCTTTTGACTTGGAAGTAGCTGGTGTGCTGTGCACAAAACTTCTCATATGAGCAGTGGTAAAGGGGTTTGTATCTGCATAATACAACTTTAACGATGTGTTTGGAGCAGGATTCGGGGGCACGTAAATGTCTAGGCCTCCCACGGGGGCGCGGCTTTGATTGTTGGCTCTGAAAAAGGGATTTGTGGGGGAAAATTGAGCGGGGCTGCCGAATGGCGCGAACAAATCTTCTCCATCAACAAGTGTGTTTGCGCAGCTTTCATCACACAGAAATGGGTTATAATGTCCACACTTTGTCTCAGCCTGACGTTCATGAGCTTCCACAGTACCTTGTCTGTATTCCTGATTATTACTTAGCGACATGAACGGGTTTGAGTAGTTCGTTTCTAGTATGTAAATATCGGCGGGATAGCGAGCGGCTGCCATGTCGCATTAGCTTAGCTGCTATCACAGTCACTCGGCCTAGTTGTTGTTGTCCTTTGCTTTTAGTACTCACCACCCTCTTAACAACGTGAGAGTCCCTTCGTGGTCGCCAGTGTTGACCTTTCCTGCCTTTTGTCTCTAACCGTGGTTGGGGGATACAGGGGAGATCAGGTCTTCTCCGGGGCCGGAGGCAGCTCTTCCTCCAGGGTCAACTCCCGAGTAAATCTCACACTTGTTAAAAATGGTATGGTGGTACACAGACGAACAGGCCGTTTCACTGAAGCGTTGGGGCTTTATTCACACACCGCACTGTTAATAGCAGCAATTTTTACCTGCTCCGGTCGCCTCGCTCTCTCTCCACTCACCCGCACAATCCACACACACCGTTCGCTCCTCGGGGCCATTCCACACACACGGGGGCGCACCTCGGCTGTGCGCACGCACTCACTCACTCACGTTTACGCACTGAGCTGCCCTATCTAAACACATGAACCAGACACATCCTACAACAAAAGGGATCCCAGGGATCAGATACATTTCTAAAATATACCATGGTGTAGAAGAGCTTGGAAGAATGAGGCGATGTGATATATAAACCAAAGTTTATTATCAGCTCCTCTAACAAGTCTCATCCTAGTGCAGCAGCAGAAGAAGGAAAAAGAGGCCGGAACACTTTCGGCTCTATGAACTTATACTTGCACATAACAAAAGACATGCATATCAAAAGCTGACATCCCTCATTATCTTAATCTCCCCCATTGTCTTCGTACTCCTCCTCATGGCCCTGGGGGGTGAGGGCAGCTCCTCCGGTCTCCACCGCAGTGTCTGGGAACGTCTTTGTTCTTCACTGGCGGTTGAGAGTCTTTGTCCTTTCTGAGGTGTGAAGTCACCTTACATATGTAATCACCAAACATTCCCACATGCTTCAACATATGTAGGTTATGGAATATATGATTAATATAGCCCACAGCCCCCCCCCAAACGACTAAGAAAAGGACAATAGAAAAATTCACAGTTTAAGATAATTACTATGACATACTAACTGCTACACCTCTTGCCACAGAAGAAACTTTCCAGCAGCCATGCTCCTAAGAGAGTTCAGTGGTAATCATAACAGCGTAGTAATATCACAAGTCAGTCCTAAACTGTTACAGCACAATTAGTGAACAACTGTTGAGTAGTTTGCATCAGTCCCTGTGCTGTCTGGGTTTTAATCTTCTCCCGAATCTGCTGTGGGTCCGCGTGGACGTCCTGCTGGGACCTTCCTGTAAGGAATCTGCAGCTTGGGGAGGAGAGTGATTATTTGTTCCCTGCAGGGGGGCTGAGTCCTTTCTCTTGGGGGGTCTACCCCGCCGAGGTGCTCTCGCCAACTGTGCAGGCTCGTCTCTCAACAAGAAGGCAGGTTTAAGTCTGTCAATGCTGACTGTTTCTTTTCTATCCCCAAAATCAAGCACAAAGTGTTTATCACCAGGTTCCAGCACTCTGAATGGTCCATCGTATGCTGGGCGGAAAGCTGGTTTTAAAGCTTCATGCCTAACAAAAACGAATTCAGTGTTTTTTAGAGCTTGGGGGACAAAAACCCGTGGAAAAGAGTGATGTGCCGGTCCGGGGAGAGAGTCCGGTCCGCTGCTGCCTAAAAACCTCGGAGCTGGAAGATGCCCAGGCTCTGGGTTCTCTGGTAAAAATTCACCTGGGAGCCTGAGAGGTTGTGCAAAAACTAATTCTGCTGGGGAGGCGTCTAGATCCTCTTTGGGCGCAGCACGCAACCCCAATAAAACCCAGGGGAGTTTATTTACCCAATTTGTATCTGTTAGTGAGGCTCTGAGGGCGGCCTTTAAAGATCTGTGAAAACGCTCGCATAACCCATTAGCCTGAGGGTGATAAGCGGTGGTGCGGTGAATTGTCGCCCCTAAGCTGCTGGACATGGCTGACCAAAGCTCTGAGACAAATTGAGGCCCCCTATCGGACGTGATGTCCGATGGGACGCCGAAACGTGCCACCCAGTTTGTCAAAAAAACGCGAGCGACTTCCTCCGCTGTGGTTGCCCCCAGAGGAACTGCCTCTGGCCAGCGCATGGTGCGGTCTATCATTGTTAACAGGTGTGTGAAACCTTGGGAGGAAGGTAGTGGCCCCACGAGGTCGACATGAACGTGGTCGAACCTTCTAGCAGGGATTGGAAAAGGCTCCAGAGGGGCTTTTGTGTGTCTGTGTATTTTGGCGCGCTGACAAGAAATGCAAGTTTTTGCCCATTCTTTTACGTTTTTGCGCAGGCCAGGCCACACAAACTTTTTGGCGACCATTTTAACCGAGGCGCGCACACCTGGGTGCGTGAGAGAGTGAATTGAGTCGAAAATACGGCGGCGCCATGTAGCTAGGACTAACGGGCGAGGTCGGCCGGTTGAGATATCGCATATTAGGGGGGGCACGCCATCGCGTAAACCCCTTTCCTCCAGCCTTAACCCTGTTGGTCCAGACAAGAGTGCGCGCACGTCTGCGTCACTGCTTTGTTCCTCTGCCATGGCTGCAAAATCTATCCCTGCATGGATTGGGGCCGCGTATGTGTCCGCGTTGGTGAAGAGTTCTGCGGCTGAGGTAGTATAATCTGTCTCCTCGCGCTCTGACGATGTCACAGCGCGAGAGAGGCAGTCTGCTACCACGTTAAGTTTGCCTGCCACATGTCGAATGTCTGTGGTGAACTCTGAAATCGCAGCCAGCTGTCTTTGTTGCCTGCCTGACCACGGTTCGGAAATTTTAGCCATAGCAAAGGTGAGCGGTTTGTGGTCTACAAAAGCCGTGAAACTCCGCCCTTCTAACCACAACTGGAAGTGGCGGATGGATAAATGAAGCGCTAGCAGCTCCCTGTCAAAAGTGCTGTATTTACGCTCGGTTTGGTTTAGCGATTTGCTGAAGAATGCCAAAGGTTGCCAGATTCCGCTGACATGTTGTTCTACAACTGCCCCTATAGCCAGGTCCGAAGCATCTGTGGTTAGCGCAATGCGGGCCGAGGGATCGGGGTGAACCAACAATGTGGCATTAGCTAGGGCGCTTTTTACTTCCGCGAAGGCGCGTTCGCGCTCCGGGGTCCATTCGACCGTGTTGGAAGCTTTCTGTTTTCTGAGCGCGTCATATAGGGGCTGCATGAGCTGAGCTGCGTGGGGGAGGAAACGGTTGTAAAAATTAACCATTCCTAAAAATTCTTGCAGCGATTTGACTGTTTGTGGCCGTGGGAAACTTTTTATCGTGTGAACTTTGTCTGGAAGTGGGACTGCCCCCTTCGGAGAAACTCTGTGTCCTAAAAAATCAATTTGTGACACACCGAATTTGCATTTGGCTGGATTGATTATTAACCCGTGCTCTTCTAGCCTCTGAAAAACCATAGTGAGGTGCTGCTCGTGTTCTTCCTCAGACGGGCTGGCTACCAGCATGTCGTCGAGGTAGACAAAAACAAAAGGGAGGTCGCGTAATACTGCGTCCATCATCCGCTGAAAGGTTTGAGCAGCGCCTTTGAGGCCGAAAGGCATTCGCAAAAATTCAAAAAGTCCGAAAGGGGTTATTACAGCTGTTTTAGGAATGTCCTCTGCTCGAACTGGGACTTGATGATAACCGCGGACCAGGTCTATTTTTGAAAAAATGCGCGCACCCACCAGGTGCAGTGAAAAATCCTGAATGTGAGGAATTGGGTAGCGGTCATGCGCTGTCGCATTGTTTAATCTGCGGTAATCGCCGCACGGTCTCCAAGAACCGTCGGATTTCGGAACCATGTGAAGTGGTGAGGCCCAGGAGCTTTTCGAGCGTCTAATAATGCCTAATTTTTCAAGGGTGGTAAACTCGTCCCGAGCTATGGCAAGCTTGGCCGCGTCTAAGCGCCGAGCTTTGGCAAATACGGGTGGGCCCGTTGTGGGAATAAAATGTTCAACCCCGTGTTTAGCCACTGTGGCTGAGAATTTGGGAATTGTGAGTGCTGGAAATTGGGTGAGGAGTTGATCAAACTTACCTCCTGCTGTGGTGACGCTAGCCTGCACAGGTGGTGGAGAAAGCCGGGCTGAGCAGGGAATAGAAGCAAAGGACAGTGCATTAACCAAGCGCCTGTTCGCTAGATCCACTAATAACCCATGTGCACACAAAAAATCTGCGCCCAACAAGTTAAAACTCACCACCGCTACAACAAATGTCCATCTGTAGTTGCAGCCGTGGATGCAGAGGGGCAGGCTCTTTTCACCAAAAGTGTCGATGATGGAGCCGTTGGCTGCCACCGCTCCATTGCCCCGGGGGCCCATGGCCCGGTCTGCTTGGGAGGGCATGACAAAACTTAGTTGAGCTCCCGTGTCGATAAGGAACCGCTTGCCGGTGTGTCCGTCCGTCACATATAAAAGCTTGCTTTTTTCGCCGAGAACCGCCGCTGTTAAAGGCTCTCGGCTTCGGCGTTTTCCGGAAATTGTGAATTTGCAGGGGGGAACGCATTTGTAAGCCTTCTCGGCGAAGCGGTGGTGGTAATAACAAACGTCGCTCCGTCTGTTGCGTCCTGGGCATGTCGCTGTCACCGCGGGCTGGCTCTGCTCAGTGATTTGTGGCTCCTCGTGGCTCCGGACGTCAGTGTTGAGGTCTGCGGATGCTGCTGTGGGTGTCTGCTCCTTGCAGGCGTTGACGAGCCGTTGAGCTTCGTGAGCTAGCGTGCGGAAGTCTTGCTGGGTGCTGCATCGCATGTTGGCCAGCGTCCCTCTCATGTGTGGCGGCAGCGTACTGAAGAATATGAAATGGAAGAGGAAGTTGTCATTGTCCTCTTCTTTAAGTTGCAGCAAGTCCTCCATGAGGGCCTTGGGTCTGCATCCTCTGTGGCCGTAGACCGCCAAGATCCTCTCGGCTCTCTCCTCGGCTGAAGGGACGAAATTTGCCACGATGGTCGCTTTCAGTTCTTCATATTTGTCCTGGGCCGGCGGCCGCTGGGTTATGCTCCGCGCACATCTCGAAGTGGTGGCGTTGAGTTTGGCGACGATGTGATAGAACTTTGTATCGTCAGCCGTGATGCCCGCAAGTGCAAACTGGGCTTCAGCTTGCTGAAACCACGAGGCGAGGTCCTCTTGCCAGAAGTCCGGCAGGTTGACGGTGACGGCGTTTGTGTAGACCGTCACTGATGTGTCCGCAGGGTGAGAGTGCCTTGCTTCGGCTCTCTCAGCGGCGCTGGTGCTCGGTTGAGCCCTCTCTATCACTTCTGCCGTGGGGGAACGTCGTCCATCTGTTCCCCTGTCTGCATGGGCGCCGGCGTCTGCCTGGGTCGCCACAGATGAGTCGATCGCGGGGGAACGCCTCTGGTCCATTCTCGCGTAAGGGTCACCAGTGTAGAAGAGCTTGGAAGAACGAGGCAATGTGATATATAAACCAAAGTTTATTATCAGCTCCTCTAACAAGTCTCATCCTAGTGCAGCAGCAGAAGAAGGAAAAAGAGGCCGGAACACTTTCGGCTCTATGAACTTATACTTGCACATAACAAAAGACATGCATATCAAAAGCTGACATCCCTCATTATCTTAATCTCCCCCATTGTCTTCGTACTCCTCATGGCCCTGGGGGGTGAGGGCAGCTCCTCCGGTCTCCACCGCAGTGTCTGGGAACGTCTTTGTTCTTCACTGGCGGTTGAGAGTCTTTGTCCTTTCTGAGGTGTGAAGTCACCTTACATATGTAATCACCAAACATTCCCACATGCTTCAACATATGTAGGTTATGGAATATATGATTAATATAGCCCACAGCCCCCCCCCAAACGACTAAGAAAAGGACAATAGAAAAATTCACAGTTTAAGATAATTACTATGACATACTAACTGCTACACCTCTTGCCACAGAAGAAACTTTCCAGCAGCCATGCTCCTAAGAGAGTTCAGTGGTAATCATAACAGCGTAGTAAAATCACAAGTCAGTCCTAAACTGTTACAGCACAATTAGTGAACAACTGTTGAGTAGTTTGCATCAGTCCCTGTGCTGTCTGGGTTTTAATCTTCTCCCGAATCTGCTGTGGGTCCGCGTGGGCGTCCTGCTGGGACCTTCCTGTAAGGAATCTGCAGCTTGGGGAGGAGAGTGATTATTTGTTCCCTGCAGGGGGGCTGAGTCCTTTCTCTTGGGGGGTCTACCCCGCCGAGGTGCTCTCGCCAACTGTGCAGGCTCGTCTCTCAACAAGAAGGCAGGTTTAAGTCTGTCAATGCTGACTGTTTCTTTTCTATCCCCAAAATCAAGCACAAAGTGTTTATCACCAGGTTCCAGCACTCTGAATGGTCCATCGTACTGTATGCTGGGCGGAAAGCTGGTTTTAAAGCTTCATGCCTAACAAAAACGAATTCAGTGTTTTTTAGAGCTTGGGGGACAAAAACCCGTGGAAAAGAGTGATGTGCCGGTCCGGGGAGAGAGTCCGGTCCGCTGCTGCCTAAAAACCTCGGGGCTGGAAGATGCCCAGGCTCTGGGTTCTCTGGTAAAAATTCACCTGGGAGCCTGAGAGGTTGTGCAAAAACTAATTCTGCTGGGGAGGCGTCTAGATCCTCTTTGGGCGCAGCACGCAACCCCAATAAAACCCAGGGGAGTTTATTTACCCAATTTGTATCTGTTAGTGAGGCTCTGAGGGCGGCCTTTAAAGATCTGTGAAAACGCTCGCATAACCCATTAGCCTGAGGGTGATAAGCGGTGGTGCGGTGAATTGTCGCCCCTAAGCTGCTGGACATGGCTGACCAAAGCTCTGAGACAAATTGAGGCCCCCTATCGGACGTGATGTCCGATGGGACGCCGAAACGTGCCACCCAGTTTGTCAAAAAAACGCGAGCGACTTCCTCCGCTGTGGTTGCCCCCAGAGGAACTGCCTCTGGCCAGCGCATGGTGCGGTCTATCATTGTTAACAGGTGTGTGAAACCTTGGGAGGAAGGTAGTGGCCCCACGAGGTCGACATGAACGTGGTCGAACCTTCTAGCAGGGATTGGAAAAGGCTCCAGAGGGGCTTTTGTGTGTCTGTGTATTTTGGCGCGCTGACAAGAAATGCAAGTTTTTGCCCATTCTTTTACGTTTTTGCGCAGGCCAGGCCACACAAACTTTTTGGCGACCATTTTAACCGAGGCGCGCACACCTGGGTGCGTGAGAGAGTGAATTGAGTCGAAAATACGGCGGCGCCATGTAGCTAGGACTAACGGGCGAGGTCGGCCGGTTGAGATATCGCATATTAGGGGGGGCACGCCATCGCGTAAACCCCTTTCCTCCAGCCTTAACCCTGTTGGTCCAGACAAGAGTGCGCGCACGTCCGCGTCACTGCTTTGTTCCTCTGCCATGGCTGCAAAATCTATCCCTGCATGGATTGGGGCCGCGTATGTGTCCGCGTTGGTGAAGAGTTCTGCGGCTGAGGTAGTATAATCTGTCTCCTCGCGCTCTGACGATGTCACAGCGCGAGAGAGGCAGTCTGCTACCACGTTAAGTTTGCCTGCCACATGTCGAATGTCTGTGGTGAACTCTGAAATCGCAGCCAGCTGTCTTTGTTGCCTGCCTGACCACGGTTCGGAAATTTTAGCCATAGCAAAGGTGAGCGGTTTGTGGTCTACAAAAGCCGTGAAACTCCGCCCTTCTAACCACAACTGGAAGTGGCGGATGGATAAATGAAGCGCTAGCAGCTCCCTGTCAAAAGTGCTGTATTTACGCTCGGTTTGGTTTAGCGATTTGCTGAAGAATGCCAAAGGTTGCCAGATTCCGCTGACATGTTGTTCTACAACTGCCCCTATAGCCAGGTCCGAAGCATCTGTGGTTAGCGCAATGCGGGCCGAGGGATCGGGGTGAACCAACAATGTGGCATTAGCTAGGGCGCTTTTTACTTCCGCGAAGGCGCGTTCGCGCTCCGGGGTCCGTTCGACCGTGTTGGAAGCTTTCTGTTTTCTGAGCGCGTCATATAGGGGCTGCATGAGCTGAGCTGCGTGGGGGAGGAAACGGTTGTAAAAATTAACCATTCCTAAAAATTCTTGCAGCGATTTGACTGTTTGTGGCCGTGGGAAACTTTTTATCGCGTGAACTTTGTCTGGAAGTGGGACTGCCCCCTTCGGAGAAACTCTGTGTCCTAAAAAATCAATTTGTGACACACCGAATTTGCATTTGGCTGGATTGATTATTAACCCGTGCTCTTCTAGCCTCTGAAAAACCATAGTGAGGTGCTGCTCGTGTTCTTCCTCAGACGGGCTGGCTACCAGCATGTCGTCGAGGTAGACAAAAACAAAAGGGAGGTCGCGTAATACTGCGTCCATCATCCGCTGAAAGGTTTGAGCCGCGCCTTTGAGGCCGAAAGGCATTCGCAAAAATTCAAAAAGTCCGAAAGGGGTTATTACAGCTGTTTTAGGAATGTCCTCTGCTCGAACTGGGACTTGATGATAACCGCGGACCAGGTCTATTTTTGAAAAAATGCGCGCACCCACCAGGTGCAGTGAAAAATCCTGAATGTGAGGAATTGGGTAGCGGTCATGCGCTGTCGCATTGTTTAATCTGCGGTAATCGCCGCACGGTCTCCAAGAACCGTCGGATTTCGGAACCATGTGAAGTGGTGAGGCCCAGGAGCTTTTCGAGCGTCTAATAATGCCTAATTTTTCAAGGGTGGTAAACTCGTCCCGAGCTATGGCAAGCTTGGCCGCGTCTAAGCGCCGAGCTTTGGCAAATACGGGTGGGCCCGTTGTGGGAATAAAATGTTCAACCCCGTGTTTAGCCACTGTGGCTGAGAATTTGGGAATTGTGAGTGCTGGAAATTGGGTGAGGAGTTGATCAAACTTACCTCCTGCTGTGGTGACGCTAGCCTGCACAGGTGGTGGAGAAAGCCGGGCTGAGCAGGGAATAGAAGCAAAGGACAGTGCATTAACCAAGCGCCTGTTCGCTAGATCCACTAATAACCCATGTGCACACAAAAAATCTGCGCCCAACAAGTTAAAACTCACCACCGCTACAACAAATGTCCATCTGTAGTTGCAGCCGTGGATGCAGAGGGGCAGGCTCTTTTCACCAAAAGTGTCGATGATGGAGCCGTTGGCTGCCACCGCTCCATTGCCCCGGGGGCCCATGGCCCGGTCTGCTTGGGAGGGCATGACAAAACTTAGTTGAGCTCCCGTGTCGATAAGGAACCGCTTGCCGGTGTGTCCGTCCGTCACATATAAAAGCTTGCTTTTTTCGCCGAGAACCGCCGCTGTTAAAGGCTCTCGGCTTCGGCGTTTTCCGGAAATTGTGAATTTGCAGGGGGGAACGCATTTGTAAGCCTTCTCGGCGAAGCGGTGGTGGTAATAACAAACGTCGCTCCGTCTGTTGCGTCCTGGGCATGTCGCTGTCACCGCGGGCTGGCTCTGCTCAGTGATTTGTGGCTCCTCGTGGCTCCGGACGTCAGTGTTGAGGTCTGCGGATGCTGCTGTGGGTGTCTGCTCCTTGCAGGCGTTGACGAGCCGTTGAGCTTCGTGAGCTAGCGTGCGGAAGTCTTGCTGGGTGCTGCATCGCATGTTGGCCAGCGTCCCTCTCATGTGTGGCGGCAGCGTACTGAAGAATATGAAATGGAAGAGGAAGTTGTCATTGTCCTCTTCTTTAAGTTGCAGCAAGTCCTCCATGAGGGCCTTGGGTCTGCATCCTCTGTGGCCGTAGACCGCCAAGATCCTCTCGGCTCTCTCCTCGGCTGAAGGGACGAAATTTGCCACGATGGTCGCTTTCAGTTCTTCATATTTGTCCTGGGCCGGCGGCCGCTGGGTTATGCTCCGCGCACATCTCGAAGTGGTGGCGTTGAGTTTGGCGACGATGTGATAGAACTTTGTATCGTCAGCCGTGATGCCCGCAAGTGCAAACTGGGCTTCAGCTTGCTGAAACCACGAGGCGAGGTCCTCTTGCCAGAAGTCCGGCAGGTTGACGGTGACGGCGTTTGTGTAGACCGTCACTGATGTGTCCGCAGGGTGAGAGTGCCTTGCTTCGGCTCTCTCAGCGGCGCTGGTGCTCGGTTGAGCCCTCTCTATCACTTCTGCCGTGGGGGAACGTCGTCCATCTGTTCCCCTGTCTGCATGGGCGCCGGCGTCTGCCTGGGTCGCCACAGATGAGTCGATCGCGGGGGAACGCCTCTGGTCCATTCTCGCGTAAGGGTCACCAGTGTAGAAGAGCTTGGAAGAACGAGGCAATGTGATATATAAACCAAAGTTTATTATCAGCTCCTCTAACAAGTCTCATCCTAGTGCAGCAGCAGAAGAAGGAAAAAGAGGCCGGAACACTTTCGGCTCTATGAACTTATACTTGCACATAACAAAAGACATGCATATCAAAAGCTGACATCCCTCATTATCTTAATCTCCCCCATTGTCTTCGTACTCCTCATGGCCCTGGGGGGTGAGGGCAGCTCCTCCGGTCTCCACCGCAGTGTCTGGGAACGTCTTTGTTCTTCACTGGCGGTTGAGAGTCTTTGTCCTTTCTGAGGTGTGAAGTCGCCTTACATATGTAATCACCAAACATTCCCACATGCTTCAACATAGGTAGGTTATGGAATATATGATTAATATAGCCCACACATGGTCTTCAAGACTTAAAAGGAGACAACACATCATATATAAAAGAGAGATGGGAAAAAGAGGGGAATTTCACTTTACAATTGGAAATATGGGAAAAGCTAAATAAACAGCAATGGAAAAGTACCTCATCCCTGCTGTGGAGAGAATTTGGATGGAAAAATTTGGTAAGATTTTTCAGAACACCTGCACAAAACAAATTTACTTGTAAAGGGTTGAATTGTTAGCGCTTGTGTGGTGAAAAGACTGCAAATCATTTTCATGTGTTTTGGTCATGCCCAGTTAACCACCAATATTGGACCAACGTACAGACAATATTGGGGAAAATATTCAAAGTAACAGTTCCTTTTTCTTTTGTAACTTTGTATTTGGGTTTACTACCGGAATCACTGGAAAGACGAGGAGAAAAATACTTATTCACTGTTTTAATATTGGCAAGTAAAAAAGCTCTAACAAAAAAATGGATGTCAAAAGACTGTCCTGCACCTGAAGATTGGATTAACGTGATTCAGGACATTTATTTGATCGAAAAGTTGACATTTGCACTGAGACAGGACACAGATGGGTTCTTGAACTTTTGGCAACCCTGGAACGCATATGTGTCTTCCATCAGATCTAATCTTTGACAAATACCATTTCAATAATGGCACCTCTCTTTGTTCCAACGCTACTCAGATTCTCTTTTATTTTTCTGCTCTTTTGTTTTTTGGTTTTTTTTTTTGTTCTTTTTTTTAATTTCTCTTTTTCTTTCACTTAGAAAAGGGTGTTGTAATAATTTTTTTTTTCCAATGTTGTCAAAAAACAAAAAAAGGGGGAATATGTGATGAAAATGTAAACAATGCAATGCTGTAATGACATGTATACCCTTTACAAAAACTTAAATTAAAAAAAAAAATTCTACACACAGCACCCCATAATGACAACATAAAAAAAGGTTTTTTTTTTTTTTTTTAGATTTTTGCAAATTTATTAAAAATAAAAAACTAAGAAATCACATGTACATAAGTACTCACAGCCTTTGCCATGAAGCTCAAAATTGAGCTTAGGTGCATCCTGTTTCCACTGATCATCCTTGAGATGTTTCTACAGCTTCATTGGAGTCCACCTGTGGTAAATTCAGTTGATTGGACATGATTTGGAAAGGCACACACCTGTCTATATAAGGTCCCACAGTTGACAGTGCATGTCAGCGCACAAACCAAGCATGAAGTCAAAGGAATTGTCTGTAGACCTCCGAGACAGGATTGTCTCGAGGCACAAATGTGGGGAAGAGTACAGAAAAATTTCTGCTGCTTTGAAGGTCCCAATGAGCACAGTTGCCTCCATCATCCATAAATGAAAGAAGTTCAGAACAACCAGGACTCTTCCTAGAGCTGGCCAGCCGTCTAAACTGAGTGATCGGGGGAGAAGGGCCTTAGTCAGGGAGGTGACCAAGAACTTGATGGTCACTCTGTCAGAGCTCCAGCATTTCTCTGTGGCAAGAGGAGAACCTTCCAGAAGGACAACCATCTCTGCAGCAATCCACCAATCAGGCCTGTATGGTAGAGGGGCCAGACAGAAGCCACTCCTTAGTAAAAGGTACATGGCAGCCTGCCTGGAGTTTGCCAAAAGGCACCTGAAGGACTCTCAGATCATGAGAAACAAAATTTTCTGGTCTGATGAGACAAAGATTGAACTCTTTGGCGTGAATGCCTGGCGTCATGTTTGGAGGAAACCAGGCACCACTCATAACCATGCCAATGGTGGTGGCAGCATCATGCTGTGGGGATGTTTTTCAGTGGCAGGAACTGGGAGACTAGTCAGGATAGAGGGAAAAATGAATGCAGCAACGTACAGAGATATCCTGGATGAAAACCTGCTCCAGAGCGCTCTTGACCTCATACTGGGGTGACGGTTCATCTTACAGCAGGACAACGACTCTAAGCACACAACCAAGATATCAAAGGAGTGGCTTCAGGACAACAATGTTGTGAGTGTCCTTGAGCGGCCCAGCCAGAGCCCAGACTTGAATCTAATTGAACATCTCTGGAGAGAGCTGAAAATGGCTGTGCGCCGACGCTTCCCATCCAACCTGATGGAGCTTGACAGGTGCTGCAAAGAGGAATGGGCAAAACTGCCCAAAAGATAGGTGTGCCAAGCTTGTGACATCATATTTAAAAATACTTGAGGCTGTAATTGCTGCCAAAGGTGCATCAACAAAGTATTGAGCAAAGACTGTGAATAGTTATGTACATTCATTCATTCATCTTCTTCTGCTTAATCCTTTTCGGGTCGCGGGGAGGCTGGAGCTTATCCCAGCATCTTTGGGCGAGAGGCAGGGTACACCCTGGACAGATCGCCAGTCCATCGCAGGGCCAACACAGAGAGACAGACAACCATTCACTCTCACAGTCATACCTAAGGACAATTTAGAATCCCCAGTTTGATGCCAATTAACCTAACTTCCATGTTTTTGGCATGTGGGAGGAAACCAGAGAAATCCCGGAGTAAACCCACGCAGACACGGGGAGAACATGCAAACTCCACACAGATCACTGTTGGTCAGGGGCTGGGATCGAGCCCAGGATCCCCCAGCCAAGGGTGAGTTGCTGTGCTGCCGCAGTGCTAACCACTCCGCCACCGCGCCGCCCTAGTTATGTACATGTTATTTTCTTAATTTTTTATTTTTAATAAATTTGCAAAAATATCAAAAAAAACTTTTTTCATCTTGTCATTATGTGATATTGTGTGTAGAATTCTGAGGGAAAATGAATTTAATCCCTTTTGGAATAAGGCTGTAAAATAACAAAATGTGGAAAAAGTGAAGCGCTGTGAATACTTTCCAGATGCACTGTATATATACTGTATATATATATATATATATATATATATATATATATATATATATATATATATATATATGCCCCTCCAGGATTTCGCAGGATGGTTTTATGATTGTTGCAGCCCAAAAAGCCTGAATTCACGTGACCTTTTTAAAAAGTTGCAATAAAAGTTGCAATGTTTTGAGAGGTTTTTCTTTGTACTAAAAATTGTAAAGAATTACAAATTTTAAAGCAGATGTTTTTTCCAGTTTACTGCAGTGATATTCTATATAACAATACAAGAAAAGCACAGGATTGTCAAAAATTTCCTATTAAACAGTGATTTGTGAATTATCAGAAACTTCTGCTATACAGAAAAACTCTTTTGTGCAACAGCAAATACAGACTTTAACACAATATCCATTACAACAACTAAATTGCACTGAATGCATGTTAAAGAGTATAGATTTGGAACTTATTGGCAGTACCGTCATTTGAAAACTCCATACGGTACCCAACCACTCAGTACCGAGTGGAGAGGAAAAAATAAATATTTTTTTCTGTTGCTTTGTATTGTCTATCGGAGTCTGTGTTTTCTGAACAAAAAAAAAATACAGATAATATTCTTTCTCTTTCCATGTCTAACTCGTACCTATCTATCTGCTTCGTGTCTTGACACACACACTTGTCTCTTCAGACCCACATCTTTCATTTATGGGGAGGGCATTGGTCCATGTCCAGACCGGAGATTCATAGCTTTAAAACTCATTGACAAGATGTAGTAATGATTTTAACTTTAAAGATGTACAAAATGTTTGTGGTTTTATGGCATCTGTCCTCATGCGCGCTCCTGCAACGGGGTGTTTTTGGGGCAGGCGGACATTTTTCAACACAAACCCAGCACCTCATACACGCGGTCAGGACGGAGAAGTGGCAGGACGTCCACCGGCAGGCTGGGGATGACAGAGGAAGGGATGGTGTTGGAAACCTCCCGGGTGAGTGTTTTTTTTAAATCACACACAGTTTTTGCAGATGTGTTCTGCTAATACTCACTGTAAACATGGAAGTAAATGCGGTGCAGCGACGCATTAGATTGGCTAGACTGAGTGTTTGAGCACCAGTCAGAGACAAATTTGATTGGTGAAATTGGTGGAAGTTGACGAGGATTGGCCAAAATTGCGGGAAAGTTGCGGTGATTGGACAAAGTTGCAAGGTCCCGCAATAGTTGAGCTGATTTCAAGTGAATTGATGCAACCGCAACATTGTCAAATCCTGGAGGGACTGATACATACATACATACAGTATATATATATATATATATATATATATATATATATATATATATATATATATATATATACACACACACACACACACACACAATGTCACAGAGCAGCATTTGCCTCTGTCCCAGTGAGTGGAGTTACATGCTCTATCTGCGGTCTCCCAAGATCTTCGGTCTCCCAAGTCACTTGCGCACCTACAGACAACAGATGCACAACAAGAAGTCTTCCTCGGCACAGCCATGGGGAAGACAGCACAAACAAAACAGTAGTCATACAATACAGACAATAAAAACAAATAAAATCAATGTCTCAAACTTGGTCAAAAGCCAGAGAATAAAAATGGGTTTTAAGATGAGTTTTAAAACTGGACAGTGAAGAGGCCTGTCTGATGGACAAAGGCAGATTGTTCCACAATTTTGGAGCAGCAACAGAAAAAGGTCTGTCCCCTCTGAGCTTCCTCTTTGATTTTGGTATCTCCAGGAGAAGCTGATTAACTGACCTGAGAGACCGAGCAGGAGAGTAAGGATGGAGCAGCTCAGAGAGGTAAGGCAGGGCAAGGCCATTTAATGATTTAAAAACAAATAAAAGAATTTAAAAAGGAACCTTAAAATGCACAGGCAGCCAGTGAAGGAAAGCTAAAATGGGTGTAAGGTGGTACCTCTTACGTGTTCCAGTTAAAAGACGTGCAACTGCATTTTGAACCAGCTGGAGATGTGAGAGGGAAGACTGGCTGACTCCAAAATAAAGTGCATTACAGTAATCCAGCCAAGACGTGATGAAGGTATGGATTACTGTTTCAAAGTGCTGTTTGAAAGGATTGGTTTAGCCTTTGCCAGCTGCCTTAGATTAAAAAAGCTAGACTTCACTACTGCACTGATTTGAGGATCCAATTTAAAATCACTGTCCAACTTAAAACCCAGATTAGTAACAACTGGCTTAACAAACCGTGCCAAGGGGTCCAAGAGCCACTGGGTCCAAACACCATCACTTCAGGCTTATTTTCTTTAAAATTAAAGAAGTTTAAAGCCATCCAATCTTTAATGTCATCAAGACATGCAAGGAGTGATTTTACACCACGTTCCAAATTATTATGCAAATAGGATTTTAGTGTCATAAATATTCAGATTTTTGTTTTTCAATTAAACTCATGGATGGTATTATGTCTCGGGGCTCTTTGGATCACCGATATCAATCTCAGACACCTGTCATAATTAGTTTGCCAGGTGAGCCCAATTAAAGGAAAACTACTTCGGAAAGATGTTCCACATTATTAAGCATGCCACAGGTTTCAAACAATATGGGAAAGAAAAAGGATCTCTCTGCTGCTGAAAAGCGTCAAATAGTGCAGTGCCTTGGACAAGGTGTGAAAACATTAGATATTTCACGAAAACTTAAGCGTGATCATCGTACTGTGAAAAAATTTGTGGCTCATTCAGAGCACAGACGGGTTTGTGCAGATAAAGGCATAATGAGGAAGGTTTCTGCTGGACAAATTCATCGGATTAAGACAACGGCTGCTAAAATGCCATTGCAAAGCAGCAAACATGTACAGTGGGGAAAAAAGTATTTAGTCAGCCACCAATTGTGCAAGTTCTCCCACTTAAAAGATGAGAGAGGTCTCCAATTTTCATCATAGGTATACCTCAACTATGAGAGACAAAATGAGAAAAAAAAAATCCAGAAAATCACATTGAAGGATTTTTAATGAATTAATTGGTAAATTCCTTGGTAAAATAAGTATTTGGTCACCTACAAACAAGCAAGATTTCTGGCTCTCACAGACCTGTAACTTCTTCTTTAAGAGGCTCCTCTGTCCTCCACTCGTTACCTGTATTAATGGCACCTGTTTGAACTCGTTATCAGTATAAAAGACACCTGTCCACAACCTCAAACAGTCAGACTCCAAACTCTACTATGGCCAAGACCAAAGAGGTGTCAAAGGACACCAGAAACAAAATTGTAGACCTGCACCAGGCTGGGAAGACTGACTCTGCAATAGGTAAGCAGCTTGGTGTGAAGAAATCAACTGTGGGAGCAATTATTAGAAAATGGAAGACATACAAGACCACTGATAATCTCCCTCGATCTGGGGCTCCACGCAAAATCTCACCCCATGGGGTCAAAATGATCACAAGAACGGTGAGCAAAAATCCCAGAACCACACGGGGGGACCTAGTGAATGACCTGCAGAGAGCTGGGACCAAAGTAACATAGGCTACCATCAGTAACACACTACGCCGCCAGGGACTCAAATCCTGCAGTGCCAGACGTGTCCCCCTGCTTAAGCCAGTACATCTCCAGGCCCGTCTGAAGTTTGCTAGAGAGCATTTGGATGATCCAGAAGAGGATTGGGAGAATGCCATATGGTCAGATAAAACCAAAATAGAACTTTATTGTAAAAACTCAACTTGTCGTGTTTGGAGGAGAAAGAACACCATACCTACTGTGAAGCATGGGGGTGGAAACATCATGCTTTGGGGCTGTTTTTCTGCAAAGGGACCAGGACGACTGATCCGTGTAAAGGAAAGAATGAATGGGGCCATGTATCATGAGATTTTGAGTGAAAACCTCCTTCCATCAGCAAGGGCATTGAAGATGAAACGTGGCTGGGTCTTTCAGCATGACAATGATCCCAAACACACCGCCCGGGCAACGAAGGAGTGGCTTCGTAAGAAGCATTTCAAGGTCCTGGAGTGGCCTAGCCAGTCTCCAGATCTCAACCCCATAGAAAATCTTTGGAGGGAGTTGAAAGTCCGTGTTGCCCAGCGACAGCCCCAAAACATCACTGCTCTAGAGGAGATCTGCATGGAGGAATGGGCCAAATTACCAGCAACAGTGTGTGAAACCCTTGTGAAGACTTACAGAAAACCTTTGACCTCTGTCATTGCCAACAAAGGGTATATAATAAAGTATTGAGATGAACTTTTGTTATTGACCAAATACTTATTTTACCGAGGAATTTACCAATTAATTCATTAAAAATCCTTAAATGTGATTTTCTGGATTTTTTTTTTCTCATTTTGTCTCTCATAGTTGAGGTATACCTATGATGAAAATTGGAGACCTCTCTCATCTTTTAAGTGGGAGAACTTGCACAATTGGTGGCTGACTAAATACTTTTTTTCCCCACTGTATTTGAAGCTGCTGATGGCTCTAGAGTCCCACTAACCTCAAGGTGTAGGATCCTCCTGAGGCTTGCAGTTGTGCATAAATCTACTCTTCAGCCACCCCAGCCAATGCTCACAAGCAGAAACTGTTGCAGTGGGCCCAGAAATACATGAAGACTAATTTTCAAACAGTCTTGTTTACTGATGAGTGCCACGCAACCCTGGATGGTCCAGATGGATGGAGTAGTGGATGGTTTGTGGATGGCCACCATATCCCAACAAGACTGTGACGTCAGCAAAGAAGCAGTGGAGTCATGTTTTGGGCCAGAATCATGGGGAGAGAGCTGGTAGGCCCCTTTAGGGTCCCTGAAGGTGTGAAAATGACCTCGGCAAAATATATAGTTTCTGACCGACCACTTTCTTTCATAGTACAGAAAGAACTGTGCCTTCCATGGCAAAATTATCTTCATGCATGACAATGCACCATGTAATGCTGCAAAGAATACCTCTGTGTCATTGACTGCTATGGGCATAAAAGGAGAGAAACTCATGGTGTGGCCCCATCCTCTCCTGACCTCAACCCTATTGAGAACCTTTGCAGAATCCTCAAGCAAAAGATGTATGAGGGTGGGAGGCAGTTCACATCAAAACAGCAGCTGTGGGAGGCTATTCTGACATCTTGCAAAGAAATTCAAACAGAAACTCTCCAAAAACTCAGAAGTTCAATGGATGTAAGAATTGTGAAGGTTATATCAAAGAAGGGGTCCTATGTTAGTGTAACTTGGCCTGTTAAGATGTTTTTGATTGAAATAGCTTTTAATTTCAGTAAATATGACCTACTAATGCTGCAAATTCAACAAATGACCATTTTCAGTTCTTTACAACCAATAAAATGTTTTGAAACTGTTGTGCATAATAATTGGGAACAGTGCATTTTGACTTTTTTAATTTTTGCAAAAAAGTAGTTATGATTGGGAGGTTTGTTCAATAAAATTTGAATTATGCTCTAACAGTTGATGACTTGATAATTATACTGACTGTCATTTGCATCGACTATTTAGGACAAACAGAGACAAATATCAGTTGCATAATAATTTGGAATGCGGTGTAATGAAAAGGCCTCCTTCCACTTTAATGGTGGATATATCTGAGTGTCATCAGCATAACAGTGGAAGGAGATGTCATGCTTTCTAAGAATGGAACCCAGTGGAAGCAGATAAAGGGAGAAAAGCAGGGGCCCTAAAATTGAGCCCTGTGGGACCCCACATGACAAGGAAGCAGAGGAAGATTCAAAACCAGCAAGGCTTACATACATCAACGCAAGGAAAACTAAGGAGCTGGTGGTGGACTGCCGCAGGCAAGGACAACCCCTCACAGCACCAGTAAACATACAGGGAACAGACACTGAGATGGTGACATCCTACAAGTACCTGGGTGTTCATTTGAATAATAAGCTAGACTGGTCACACAATACCGACGCACTCTACAAGAAGGGACAGCGCAGGCTGTTCCTACTGAGGCTCAGGTCTTTTGGTGTACAAGGGGTGCTCCTGAAGACATTCTACGATTCGGTGGTGGCATCAGCCATTACTTTTGGAGTGGTCTGCTGGGGCAGTGGCATCACAGCAGCCGATAGGAAGAGACTGAACAAACTGATCAAGAAAGCTAGCTCTGTCCTGGGGCAGCGCCTTGACCCAGTGGAGGAGATGGGAGAGAGAAGGATGGTGGCTAAACCGTCATCTCTGCTGGAGTCCGAGTCCCACCCTATGCAGGACATACTGAACACACTGAGGAGCTCATTTAGCAGTAGGCTACACCATCCTAGGTGCGCGACCGAGAGGTTTCGCAGGTCCTTCCTACCTACAGCTGTCAGACTTTAAAACCTAAGCAGGGCTGCTCGCAGAGAGAGCAAAAAAACGTGACAACCTAATAGTACTGAATGCAAAAGACGCAACAGACTTACACAAAATGGTCCCCTCCAGTATACAACTAGCACAATATCAATCACTACGGAGGGTGACAATATGTATGGGTACATATTCATACTATGTGGGGTAACTAAATAGATGGTTATGCAGTTTATTCCATCTAGCTACAATGCTCTGTACTGTGTATATATATATATATTTATATATTTATGTGTACATATGTATATTCACTGCTCTTATTTTATTTTCTTATCTTCTAAATTATTGCTCTGAGTGTTGCTATCCCTGTGCTGTTGCAATCCTGGAATTTCCCCATTGTGGGACTAATAAAGGCTTATCTTATCTTATCTTATCTTAAGTAGGACTTGAACCACTCCAGAGCAGTACCACAAATACCCACAAGATGCTGTAGACGATTTATTAAAATGTCATGGTCCACTGTATCAAAGGCGGCGGTTAGGTAAAGCAGGATGAAAATCACAAAATCACCAGAATCAGATGCCAGGAAAATGTCATTAAAGACCTTTATTAAAGCCGACTGTGCTATGTAGTGTTTAAATCCAGACTGGAACACCTCCAGAACACCATTCTCATCCAGAAAGGCCTTTAACTGACAGTAAACTATTTTCTCTATATTTTCGAAAGAAAAGGCAGCTTTGAAATAGGCTTAAAGTTAACCAACACAGGCTGATCAAGATCAGATTTCTTTATCAAAGGTTTCACTACTGCATGTTTAAAATGTGCAGGAACCACATAGGACGACAAACTGTTGTTTAAAATTGTTAAAACCGACTGACCTATACTAGATAAAACCTCTTTAAAAAAGTGAGGAGGGAGAGCATTGCAAAAGGAACCTGAGGGCTTAATATGACCACACACACACACACACACACACTGTTGTGAAAAAATTAGGACACCCCATTAAATATTCAGTTCTTTATTAATAAATGTTCACATATCTATGTCTAACCTTGTTTTTGTTTTTATTTGCATTTTTTAACATTTATTTTAGCAATTTTAAGTGGGAATGAATGTGGGGGTGTCCTAAAAAAGATGGGGGGTATCCTAATTTATTCCTCACTATTTGTTTAGAATTATATTTTACAGAAAATCTGAAAAAAGTCTTTAATTCATTTTTAATTGTTTAGTTGTATTACATGAATCTCCCAGTATTTTAAACACTGATTAAATATCCATATGTCCAAATATGTTTAAAAAACACACAGGCTTATACAGGGTATCCAAATTTTTTCACATGACTGTATATATACGTATACAGTGGGGTAAAAAAGTATTTAGTCAGCCACCAATTGTGCAAGTTCTCCCACTTAAAAGATGAGAGAGGTCTTCAATTTTCATCATAGGTATACCTCAACTATGAGAGACAAAATGAAAAAAAAAAAATCCAGAAAATCACATTGAAGGCTTTTTAATGAATTAATTGGTAAATTCCTCGGTAAAATAAGTATTTGGTCAATAACAAAAGTTCATCTCAATACTTTGTTATATACCCTTTGTTGGCAATGACAGAGGTCAAACGTTTTCTGTAAGTCTTCACAAGGTTTTCACACACTGTTGCCGGTATTTTGGCCCATTCCTCCATGCAGATCTCCTCTAGAGCAGTGATGTTTTGGGGCTGTCGCTGGGAAACACAGACTTTCAACTCCCTCCAAAGATTTTCTATGGGGTTGAGATCTGGAGACTGACTAGGCCACTCCAGGACCTTGAAATACTTTTTACGAAGCCACTCCTTTGTTGCCCGGGCGTTGTGTTTGGGATCATTGTCATGCTGAAAGACTCAGCCACGTTTCATCTTCAATGCCCTTGCTGATGGAAGGAGGTTTTCACTCAAAATCTCACAACACATGGCCTCATTCATTCTTTGCTTTACACGGATCAGTCATCCTGGTCCCTTTGCAGAAAAACAGCCCCAAAGCATGATGTTTCCACCCCCATGCTTCACAGTAGGTATGGTGTTCTTTGGGTGCAACTCAGCATTCTTTCTCCTCCAAACACAACAAGTTGAGTTTTTACCAAAAAGTTCTATTTTGGTTTCATCTGACCATATGGCAGTCTCCCATTCCTCCTCTGGATCATTCAAATGCTCTCTAGCAAACTTCAGACGGGCCTGGACACGTACTGGCTTAAGCAGGGGGACATGTCTGGCACTGCAGGATTTGAGTCCCTGGCAGCGTAGTGTGTTACTGATGGTAGCCTTTGTTACTTTGGTCCCAGCTCTCTGCAGGTCATTCACTAGGTCCCCCCATGTGGTTCTGGGATTTTTGCTCTCCGTTCTCATGATCATTTTGACCCCACGGGGTGAGATCTTGCGTGGATCCCCAGATCGAGGGAGATTATCAGTGGTCTTGTATGTCTTCCATTTTCTAATAATTGCTCCCACAGTTGATTTCTTCACACCAAGCTGCTTACCTATTGCAGATTCAGTCTTCCCAGCCTGGTGCAGGTCTACAGTTTTGTTTCTGATGTCCTTTGACAGCTCTTTGGTCTTGGCCATAGTGGAGTTTGGAATCTGACTGTTTGAGGTTGTAGACAGGTGTCTTTTATACCGATAACGAGTGCAAACAGGTGCCATTAATACAGGTAACGAGTGGAGGACAGAGGAGCCTCTTAAAGAAGTTACAGGTCTGTGACAGCCAGAAATCTTGCTTGTTTGTAGGTGACCAAATACTTATTTTCCACCATAATTTGCAAATAAATTCTTTAAAAATCAGACAATGTGATTTTCTGGATTTTTTTTCCTCATTTTGTCTCTCATAGTTGAGGTATACCTATGATGAAAATTGGAGACCTCTCTCATCTTTTAAGCGGGAGAACTTGCACAATTGGTGGTTGACTAAATACTTTTTTGCCCCACTGTATATACACTCGTGTATATACACTGCTCACAAAAATTTAGGGATATTCAGCTTTCGGGTGAAATTTCAGGATGCACCTAAAATGCACTATAACCTTTACAGGTGAACTTAATTTTAACTTTTTGAATGCACATTTCCAACTGTTCAGTGTTTCAGTACTTTTTGCATAACTTGCTGTTCTCTAACAAGGTGCTTAATGGCAAAATTCACAACAGGTGTTTGATCCATGAATCGACCAATAAATTTTGGTTCAATCAGAATTGGTATTTAAACAGTCCTTTTTATCATGCTGTACACATTTTGACATCATGAGACCAAGATGACGCCTAACAATGGATCAACAGTACCTTGCCATTGCAAGGCTTCAAACAGGATGTTCTCAGAGGGATGTGGCCACTGAGCTTAGAGTGTCGCAGTGTCATTAGCAGGTTGCAACAGAGATACAGAGAGACTGGAAGAGTCACAGAAAGGCACAGAAGTGGATGTCCTTTGGCCACATCCCACGCTGATGACTGCTTCATTGTGAACAGTGCCTTGTGGAGCCGGATGATGAATGCCACTCAACTCCAGGCACATTTAGTGGAAGTGAGAGGCACTCAAGTGTCACGTCAGACCATTCAAAACCATTCAGCGTGGTCTGTGTACTAGACAACCTGCAAGGGTACCTGACCACACCACCAGACACAGGCATCATCGTCTTGCCTGGGCCAGGGAGCATACAAGGGAGCAGTGGGCCTCAGTGCTATTCTCTGTTGAAAGTTGATTCACATTGAGCAGAAATGAGGACTGCCAACAATGTTGGAGATGTCAATGAGAGTGCTATGCATCAGCCACTTGTACACTTTGTGAATGGTACAGTGACAAGCTGATACTACCTGAATAACATTATTAATCCAGTCATTGTGCCCCTGCATGAACGACACAGGCCTTATTTCATCTACATGGACAACAATGCTCTAGCTCATCGAGGCTGCATCATTAGGGAATGGCTGCTGGAGGCTGGGGTACCTCAAATGGAGTGGCCTGCACTTTCTCCAGACCTGAATTCCATAGAAAACCTATGGGATCAGCAGAGTTGCCTTGTAGAGGCTCGTAACTCTGCACCCCTCATATTTTATCTCATATTTCATATCTCATATCTCATATTTTAGTTGAAAGGCTCCTGCAACAATTTGATTTAAGCAATAATCTGGTGGGTTGGATTCTGGATTTCTTAACCAACAGGACGCAGAGAGTAAGGGTCAATGGTACATTGTCTGACCTAAAGTGCTCTTCTACTGGCTCTCCTCAGGGGTGTGTGTTGTCACCACTACTCTTCATCCTGTACACAAACATGTGTCGGAGCAGACATGACAACAGACACATTATAAAGTATGCTGATGACTCAGTCATTGTCAGTCTCCTCCAGGATGGTGAGAGTGGCCACGGCCCAGTAGTTGATGACTTTGTTCACTGGTGTGAGGATTCCTACCTGCAGCTGAATACAACAAAAACGAAAGATATGATTATTGACTTTAGGAGGAAAACTCCCAGGCACAAAGTCACCATACTAAAAGGCCAGACCACCGAATGTGTACAATCGTACAAATATCTTGGGACGATTATTGATAGTGGATTGAACTTTGAGGTGAACTGTGAAAGGGTGTGCAAAAAGGGTCAGCAAAATTTGCATTGTTTGAGGAAACTTGCACGCTTCCAAATTGACCGAACCATAATGACTATGTTCTATCGGGCTTTTATTGAATCTGTTTTATCCTTTTCTTTAATGTCATGGTTTGGTCAGATAAAACTGAAACAGAGGAAATCCTTGGATCAGGTAGTCAGATGGTCCAGTCGTTTGCTTGGTGAGTCACAGCTGAGCCTGACATCCCTGTACACCAGACAAGTACAGAGGATGGCCGACTCGATTTTAAATGATGACTCCCACCCTTTGCACTGCAACTTTCAGCTTCTTCCCTCCAGACGGAGGTTTGCTGTCCCAAAAAGTAGAACCCAGCGCTACAAAAACAGCTTTGTCCCTGCTGCTGTCAAAGAGTTGAACAAGCTATAAAAATTATATTGTACATATTTTATATTTACCTATTTTGTAAGATGTGTGCCTGTGTTTGTGTCTATGTTGAATGTAATTGTGGCTTGTAAATATGGATGTCACCAACTGCAAAACAAATCTACCTACGGGTACAAATAAAGTAACCTGAACCTGAACCTGAACCTGAACCCCACAACCTCAATGACCTGAGGGCTGTCCTTCAAGAAGAGTGGAATGCCATGCACCAGCAGACAATAAGTTGACTTGTGAACAGCATGAGACATCATTTTCAAGCTGTAATTGATGCTCAAGGGCACATGACAAGTTATTGAGATGTTGACATTTTTTGCTGTGGTATACCCACCACTGTTATTGGCTTTTGTTTCAATAAATTGTTTGAGATGAGGAAATCACCATTGCATGCTTCTACTTAAATGCCCTACTTTCATGATACAATATCACTGTAGCGTGAACTTTTTACATTTTCCATAATTTCACCCAAAAGCCAAGTATCCCTAACTTTTTGAGAGTAGTGAGCCACTTTCTATGGAGAAAAGGGCCACATGTGGCCCCGGAGTTGTAGGTTGCAGACCCCTGGTCTAGCTGAATAATAAATCATTACATACAATAAAAATGTAACCAGCATCCATGTGAATGTTTCATATTTAAAAGAAATAAATTGCACATTTATGAGAAAAAAATGTTGAAGATGAACTTGTAGCTTGGGACCCCCAGTACCCTTCTTTATAGGCAGAAACAGCTCTGTAGATCTTTTTAATTGGGTGAGTCAGCTGGAAGATTTTGGCTAGTTTTTGAGTTTGAGAAGTTACTGAAACCAACTAATATGGACTCATATGAAGACAAATCAACATAAACATAGTTTCAGCTGATGTGATCAATCAGCTGCAGAAAGTTCGTTTAACTGTCAGAACCACGGTGACGGTGTCTGATGTAGCACACAGGAAGCCTCAGGGGGAAAAAAAATGTAGCCCATTTATTTTTTTAATTTCGATACCATCTGTTTCATTCTATAGAGCAGCCCTCTTTTTGGTATTTGGGCACCTGGAGTAGACTTTGTCACCTGGCATCTGTCAGGACTCAGACTGGTTCAGGATGAATCATCGCTGAAAGATTAATGATCACGTTTCTCTTCTGCCAGCCAATATATTGTTTTTTTTTTAAAGGAATACTTCTTAGGCCTTGCTCAAAAATACATTATTGATCCGTTTACCCTTTAAAGCTTCATCACCGATGGTCTTTTCTAGGTCAAGCATGGCAATTTTTGGACTCTCCAACTGTACATGGATACAAAACTTTTTTAGTCATTTTCAGTGTGAAAGGAAATCATCTGATATTGCTACAAGGGTTTTTTGTGCAGTTATCGTGGAATATAGTAACTTCTAGAATCTCTATTGCCCATCAAACTGCTCATTTGGACCCAACTGTTGTCATAAATTTTGTAAAATACACCAAAATCAGCAGGTCTTTTTCCAGCAGGGGTATTAGAGAAAACACTTCTCTCCACTTTGTGACTTTGTTTTACATTAGCTGAGATTATACTGGACCACTGGCCTACCAATGTCTATGCTAGTTTCTGACCTTTGCAGGTTAGCAGAATCTGAAGGATACAATCGCATGTTCTGGCTGTGCTCTAATGGACGTCGATGTGTGATGGGATTTGTCGAGCACAATGAGGATGATGAAACACGCACACTAACACACACACAATGTACAGACACAGACAGACGGTGATCAAGCATTAGAGTCACCAACACACCCACAGTTTGGACTGAGTCACAGAAACAGAACCCAGAGGCCATTTTGGCTTCTGTTCCTTTGCTCCTGACTGTTTAAGTAACTTTTAACACACCAATAATGTGTGCTTAAATTTTACTGCAGGTTTGGTCATAGTTCTCCAGCCTAAAAACTATATTATATAAATTTATAGTGTATTTGTGGTTAAATTAAGTCTCAGTTTCATATGCTGCTGCTTTGCTGTTGCCTTAATACCTGAATGTTAAATTCAGTTTTAGTGATGATTGGAGCCAAAAGAAAGTCATTAAGAACTTTTGAGCTTAAGATCAATTTTACACAAGTATGCTGGGCCGGGATAAGCAGTGCTCAAATGGCATACATTTTAATAGTGGGAGAAAGCCCAGAGTATGGAGAACATGAAAAACCACACAAACCTAGGACCTTTTTGATGTGAGTAGACAGTGCTAACCACTCCTACTTTAATATGAATAGTTATATTAACCCATCCTTATAAAATGTATCATATATACAGAAAGGTGTCTTTTTCTGTGTATATTACACATTTTGCAAGAGTGGGGAAACTGGACACTGTGGCAGAGTGAAGGAAAGTAGTGCAAACAGCACTTTCTAGTGGTTGTATAAATAACTATAGCAAAACAATGGTAAATAGTTGAAACTAGTGTTGAGTCAACTGTGACCGAAAAGCCTTTTGGGGCTGTTCTTTTTACCCTCTCTGCTCTTATCTGCTCTCAGATGTGAACAGAGAGAGGCATGGTACGTGTCCATTAGTGTGTTTTTTGATGGAAGGAATCGCATCATGGGATGTTTTGAGTGCAGGGATGAGGGCTGGAACTGTTATGTATGGTTTTACCCTGGTTTACAGATGTGGCGAGGTGACTTGTAGAACACAGCTTTATTGAACACGCTGAGATGGCAGTCACAGACAAGGCACCAGCCAAGGCACAGGTGAGAAAGAGGCCGTAAGATGGCTGACCCTGGCCTTATATAGGGTAGTGTGGTGACACGCACCACCCCGCACTTCACAATAAAAGGTGCCATAACACCCCCCCCCCCACCTTAAAAAGTCCAAAACCACTCACACAATCAGACCCCCCCCCCAAAAAAAATAAAATAAAATAAAATTGGGGCCCTGAACTGCACACTAAGTTATTAAAACTAAAGGGAAGTGGCCTAACACACTCACACAAACCAACTAAAAATAGGGCTGATGGGTGGACTACCGTGTCGCCCGCATGGCGGGGTGGATTTTTCTGCCACCCCTAACTAAAGAAAAAGTCCATTGTTAAACTAAAATTGTGCACCGTGCTCCTAAACTAAAGAAAAACACAAAATAATCCCATATATAATATTTCAACTAACACCAGAACTTTAATATATACTATTTACAACCCAATTCTTTGGGTAAAAGGATAGAACTGGTATGGGGGCCTAGGGCACCCCCTCAGCAGACGCATCCCTGGAAACAGCTGGTCCCTGGGGTGATGGCTGACCCCCTGGATGCTGAAGCCTCCCTCCTCACCATCGATCTTACCTCATGTCCAGCCACGTCTCCTGGAGCCTTCTCCCAGTCACGCCGAAGCCGATTTGCATGCCACACTGAGCCATCAGACAGTCTGAAGTGTGCTGCACCCAGTTTGGCCACTTTGCACAGCCACTCCCGCCACTCCTGAGGTTGTCGGCTGGCTCCTCTTTGCCGCGGACGTTCCTCACCTCGAATCCGAATCCAATCCAGGGCCCCCAACGGGGCCTGAGACATTGTTGTTGAGCACGCTGATCCTTCGTGTTTCTTGGTCCTGCTCCGACCTCTTCTAAGGCTGTTGTAGTGTGCTCCATCGTAGCAGCAGACCCCACATCCCTCAGCGGCCAAGCTCCAGAAGAATGTGGGGCTAGCACATCGGCGTCACTTGCCAGCGCAGGCACCTCGCCGTCATGCTCAGTACCCCCCTCAACCATTTCCCGAGCGTCGGCACTGAGACCCTCCTGTGGCGAACTTGAGTGAGCCTGGTCCTGCTTGACCGCTGTGGTGTTTGTTACTCCTTCGTCCCACACAACGTCATCATTGACCACCGGAACCAGAGGGTTCCATAGGCCACAACCAGACCATTCGTTCCCGGTGTCGTCTTTTATGGCAAAACTCAGTCCGTAAAATAAATCACAGCGCATGATGTTATCACCCTGTGCTGTCACATGGAACGTGAAGTCAGTCACCATCGTAGACTTGTACCGAACAGTGAACTCCAAAGTCCCAACCGTGCCCAGTCTTCCACCTCCATAACCGTACAATAGCGCTGGGTTACCTCTAATCCTGTGGTGGGGAAAAAACTTCTTCACTGTGGCCCAATTCAGCAACGACCCCTCCGCGCCCGTGTCAATCAGCAGTGGCACCTCCACGTCGTCCAGCCCCACCGTACAAAACATGTACTCATTCGTGTTGGGGGACACTGTGTGGATGGTTGTTGGGGGGTGGCCGGAGTGATTTATTCCGTGGGCTCTCCGGGTTAAATTCACGGCACACCCTAGCAAAATGGTTCAAACGACCACATCTGCTACAACATGCTCCTCTCGCTGGACAGTCCTTACCCTTTTTCCGGTGCATCACAACCAATGCACAGGGGTTTTCCCAGGGCAGATCTTTGGCTGTTAGCATTGGCTTCCGTATCTTCGTCGTCCAAGCTATTGCTGCTATCCAGGTCTGTGACATTTGCCGCAACAAGAGGCTCCAGCGGCTGCAGCGGCTGGTGCCCGGTTAGCTCCAGAGCTAGCTTGTCGGCAGCTTTCATTTGGAGAGCTAGCTTAATGGCTTTGTCTAACGTGAGGTCACTAGACCCGGTAAGTAACCTAGCCCGCAATGCAGCGCTGCATGTACGTATGTTCCACCAGCTGGTCACAAATTATTTCCTCCTCCAGCATCCCAAAACGACACTCTCTAGCTAGCTGCCTCAAGTCAGTGACAAACTGCTGAATGGGTTCACCTACCCACTGATGCTGCTGCCGAAAATGGATCCTTCGGACAGTCATGTTATTCGGGGTGGGGAAGTGGCCAACTAACAGCTCCACTACATCTTCGTAAGTGTCCAAAGCCCCGAGGATTCGCAGGACTTGCTGGCCCTCTATACCCAAATTGTGAACCAGAAGCACCCGGGCCCTTAGCTTATCGAGCTCCCCGAGGCCCAGTGCGGCAACATAGGTCTCAAAGGCATCAAACCACCTAGGCCACGACACTGGTGAATCCCCGGGAAACTCTAGAAAAGGGCGAATTGGCGCTATGCGCGCCTCCATGAGTTAAATCCTCTGTCCCCAAATGTTATGTATGGTTTTACCCTGGTTCACAGATGAGGCGAGGTGACTTGTAGAACACAGCTTTATTGAACAAGCTGAGATGGCAGTCACAGACAAGGTACCGGCCAAGGCACAGGCAAGAAAGAGGCCGTAAGATGGTTGATCCCAGCCTTAAATAGGGTGGTGCGGTGACGTCACTGGAGGTGCGCACCACCACCCCCACTTCACAATAAAAGATGCCGTAACAGTAACCAGGTGGCGTGACATAAAATAACTGACATTGTGGAAAACCAATAATCAAAGAGCTCTGTCCTGGGGTAAAGACTCTCATTGGTCCTATTGCTGAAAACACAAAAGCTGCACCCGATTGGTCAAAGCATCCAGCCGTGAGCCGTCTTCCACAGATTTGCACTTCTGGACAACATGGCGGATCGTGAGTAAACTTTGTCTGACATCTTTAAAACAAACCAGTGAAAAGTGTTTGTAAAACAGTAGGTGCAGTTAATGAATCAATTGTTATTTGACATAAAAACTCACTGGTTTAAACATTCAGGATGACATTGCTGCAGCCGACGCATCCCGGGTGCCAGATCTCATTTGCATAAAGTTTGAAGAATTTGGCATTATGCAAATGAGGGATACGGCAACTCGAGACACCGCAGAATGAATTGGACCACACTGCAGCCAAATGCTTTGCGTTGCGTTTTACATAGAGAAACAGCAGACCAGTTGTACCATCAGTCATGGATGACGAGAACTTAAAGTTTAGGGCAAAACAAACACTTTCAGTAGCTCCTTTGTCTGTGTGGGGATACAGAAGTGATCAACTAAGCATGAGTCTAAATACAGAGAGGGATTAGTGTTAATGAGGAGTCACATTGCCAATATCAGGCACTGACAACATCTGCTGCTATATTTTTGAACGCCACTTTGAAAGGAACAGAGTTATAAGAGCTGTCCCTTTCCAAGGAGCTATTACTCCCATCACTACTTGAAACAGTGTCTTCTAGTCTTGGAAATGAGCCCCTCACCCAACCATTACCTTCACTATTACAGTAATGAGAGCAACTCATCTTGGACAGAGATTGGATAACCTCCCACTACCCCATGGTCACCTCCATACTAGGAGCTCAGTGTACTTGAATCGTGCAGCGATAGTCTCATTAATGGTAACAAACTGGAGGGAGAAATGGTGACACCTACACTTGTGTTCTTAGTCGTTCCATAGTTCATCACCAGCTGATGCCGTAGACCTCCTGTTAGAGTTTTTAATGTCCCCAAAAATCAACCCTGAAACCAAGATGGATTCCCCTGAAAAGCTAGCTGCTAGCAGTTGCAGAATGCTAACATATACAGAACCAATCTGAGAAACATCTCTTCAAAAATTGTGAGGAGGAAATAAAGCACTGGAGGGACATTAATTTTTCATGTTTTTTTAGTTGATTAACTTAGTACAGAGAACGGAAATGGCTAACTTCAGAATCTGTGAAGACTCTTTTTGGGGTAGCAGTGGCTCAGGAGATTGAGCACGATGTCCAATAACCGGAGGGTTGGTGGTTCAAATGCTGCTCCTCCATTCCCCCCAACTTTGTGTTGCTTTGAGGTTTAGGAACACACCAACAGTGTCCTGTAGTGCAGTGGTCTCAGAGAACTGAAGAAAAAAATTTATTCTGTTCCTCTGAATTGACTTACAAATCCCGTCAGGTGTTTTATTTGGAAAAATTATAGGATATTTTCTCTCTTCCCCTGCCTGTTGTGTCTGTCTGTATGGTCTGTATGCAGTCTAGACACACACCTGTCTCAGTGATTAGCCGTGATGCTGGAAAATTAAACCCACAAGCTAGCTAACCAAAATGGATGAGGGGGAAAGGCCCACTGATGAAACAGCAGAAGAGCCTGAGACTGTCAAGAAAAAGAAAGGTGGGTGTAGGAACTACCAGGAGTCCTATTTAAAATATGGCTTTATCGGCACAGGTAACGCCCATGCTCCAGATCTGCTCTGTAAAATACAGTGGTGTGAAAAAGTGTTTGCCCCCTTCCTGATTTCTTATTTTTTTTTGTATGTTTGTCACACTTAAATGTTTCAGATCATCAAACAAATTTAAATATTAGACAAAGATAACACAAGTAAACACAAAATGCAGTTTTTAAATGAAGGTGTTTATTATTAAGGGTAAAATAAAATATGATGATCTGAAACATTTAAGTGTCACATACAAAAAAAATGAGAAATCAGGAAGGGGGCAAACACTTTTTCACACCACTGTAGGTGGCAACAGGCTATCAAATGAAGCCGTGAAGCCTTCAAAACTACTTCAGCATGTGGGAACCAAGCACCCCACCTTTTCCACTAGTACCTACACTACCATTCAAAAGTTTGGGGTCACTTAGAAATTTCCTTATTTTTGAAAGAAAAGCACTGTTTTTTTCAATGAAGATAACTTTAAACTAATCAGAAATACACTCTAATATCTAATATACATTGCTAATGTGGTAAATGACTATTCTAGCTGCAAATGTCTGGTTTTTGGTGCAATATCTACATAGCTGTATAGAGGCCCATTTCCAGCAACTATCACTCCAGTGTTCTAATGGTACAATGTGTTTGCTCATTGCGTCAGAAGGCTAATGGATGATTAGAAAACCCTTGTGCAATCATGTTAGCACAGCTGAAAACAGTTTAGCTGGTTAGAGAAGCTATAAAACTGACCTTCCTTTGAGCAGGTTGAGTATCTGGAAAAAATTATTATTTCAAATACAAATCATTATTTCTAACCTTGTCAATGTCTTGACTATATTTTCTATTCATTTTACAACTCATGGTGGTAAATAAATGTGACTTTTCATGGAAAACACAAAATAATTGTCTGGGTGACCCCAAACTTTTGAACAGTAGTGTATATAGCACAAGAAAGACTAGCCTTTGGAGTTCTTTGAAGGTGTGTGTGTGTTTGTGGGGGAAAGGGGGGTGAACAAGAAGGACAAAAGTAAATCTTGAAGGTGCCTAGACGGGACTTTCTCCTTGCAGAGAAACAAGCTCATGAGTCCCCCTGAAGGTCAGCTTTAAGAAAAATCACACTTTATTTTTATGTGAATGTATTCCGTTCATTTTAACCTCAAGGGCCACCTGCAGTGAAAATTTCATCAGAATCCTTCCAGTAGTTTTGCATATTTCTGCTAGCGGACAAATATACAGACAAAACCACCCTGATCACATTACCTCCATGGTAGAGGTAAAAAAAAAAAACAACTATACACTACTCACAAAAATTTAGGGATATTTGGCTTTCAGGTGAAATTTCAGGATGCACCTGAAATGCAGCAACTCACCCTTGGCCATGGGATCCCTGGTTCGATCCCAGCCCCTGACCAACAGTGATCTGTGTGGAGTTTGCATGTTCTCCCCGTATCTGCGTGGGTTTACTCCGGGATTTCTCCGGTTTCCTCCCACAGGCCGAAAACATGCAGGTTAGGTTAATTGGAGACTCTAAAGTGGCCCTAGGTGTGAATGTGTGTGTGAATGGTTAAGGGATAGCGCCGTACCATGGCTGCTTCATCCATCCAGGTGGATGCCCTCAATTTCCCCTCTGGGGATCAATAAAGTACACAAAATCAAAAAAAAAAAAATCAAATGCACTATAACCTTTACAGGCGAACTTAATTTGGCCTTCTCTAACCTTTTGAATGCACATGTCCAACTGTTCAATGTTTCAGTACTTTTTGCATAATTTGCTGTTCTCTAACAAGGTTAAGTTAATCCCTTCCACAGCATGCGGGACACCATGTGGTGTATGGGACAGTGCCTATCTCTGTTTCACTGACCCTAGGCCACACAGCTACTGTGAGTAGTGAAAGCTACAGTGAGGGTCAGTCCTCTGGTAGCTCTGTGCATTAACTTTCCTTTCCCCGTTCGATTATGCTGAGCACCAAGCTAGAAGGTGGAAAGTACCATTTTTATATGGTCTTTGGTATGACCCAGCCTGGATTTGAACCCATGACCTCTTGGTTGGGAGGCAGCTGCTCTACCAACTAGGTCACCACTCTGGTCTCTAATAAGGTGCTTAACGGCAAAAATTCACAACAGGTGTTTGATCCATGAGTCGACCAATAAATTTTCTGGTTCAATTAGAATTGGTGTTTAAACAGTCCTCTTCATTGTCAACACCAGACTGATTACACAGCCATCCAAAAAGAACAATCCGAAATCATAAGGGGAACCAGAAAACTCCCAGGAGCCGACTGTGGCTCAAACCACGGATTGTTAATAGCAGACATCAAACTGAAATTAAGATGTAAGAAAAAAGAAACACAGGTTGCCAGATACAATGTTGAAGATATACCTGAAGAATTCAAAATAACTGTGAAAAATTGTTTCACAGAACTCTTACACCTGTGTGAAGAAAAGGAACAAGAAGAATTTGCAAACAAAATGAGGCATCTTCCAAGAAGCAGCAGTTAACCATCTTAAGAAAAAGGTCAAGAAACACCAACCTTGGATTAGCGATGAAACACTGACAAAAACTGAAGAACAAAAGAAAGTGAAAAAACAGAAACACAGAAGCTGGTTGCCTGAAATATACAGTGCATCCAGAAAGCATTCACAGTGCTTCACTTTTTCCACATTTATGTTACAGCCTTATTCCAAAATGGAATAAATTCATTTTTTCCTCAAAATTCTACACACAATACCCCGTAATGACAACATGAAAAAAGTTGGGGTTTTTTTTAGATTTTTGCAAATTTATTAAAAATGAAAAACTAAGAAATCACATGTACATAACTATTCACAGCCTTTGCTCAATACTTTGTTGATACACCTTTGGCAGCAATTACAGCCTCAAGTATTTTTAAATATGACGCCACAAGCTTGGCACACCTATCTTTGGGCAGTTTGGCCCATTCCTCTTTGCAGCACCTCTCAAGCTCCATCAGGTTGGATGGGAAGCGTCGGTGCACAGCCATTTTCAGATCTCTCCAGAGATGTTCAATTAGATTCAAGTCTGGGCTCTGGCCGGGCCACTCAAGTACATTCACAGAGTTGTCCTGAAACCACTCCTTTGATATCTTGGCTGTGTGCTTAGGGTCGTGGTCCTGCTGAAAGATGAACTGTCACCCCAGTCTGTCACCCCAGTCAAGAGCGCTCTGGAGCAGGTTTTCATCCAGGATGTCTCTGTACATTGCTGCATTCATCTTTCCCTCTATCCTGACTAGTCTCCCTGTTCCTGTTGCTGAAAACCATCACCACAGCATGATGCTGCCACCACCATGCTTCACTGTAGGGATGGTGTTGGTCTGGTGAGGAGTGGTGCCTGTTTTCCTCCAAATGTGACACCAGGCATTCATGCCAAAGAGTTCAATCTTTGTCTCTTCAGACCAGAGAATTTTGTTTCTCATGGTCTGAGAGGCCTTCAGGTACCTTTTGGAAAACTCCAGGTGGGCTGCCATGTGCCTTTTACTAAGAAGTGGCTTCCGTCTGACCACTCTACCATACAGGCCTGATTGGTGAATTGCTGCAAAGATGGTTGTCCTTCTGGAAGGTTCTCCTCTCTCCACAGAGGAACGCTGGAGCTCTGACAGAGTGACCATCTGGTTCTTGATCACCTCCCTGACTAAGGCCCCTCTCCCCCAGTTCCTCAGTTTAGCTGGCTGGCCAGCTCTAGGAAGAGTCCTGGTGATTCCGAACTTCTTCTATTTATGGATGATGGAGGCCACTGTGCTCACTGTGACCTTCAAAGCAGCAGAAATTTTTCTGTACCCTTCCCCACATTTGTGCCTCGAGATAATCCTGTCTCAGAGGTCTACAGACAATTCCTTTGACTTCATGCTTGGTTTGTGCTCTGACATGCACTGTCAACTGTGGGACCTTATATAGACAGGTGTGTGCCTTTCCACATCATGTCCAATCAACTGAATTTACCACAGGTGGACTCCAGTTAAGTTGTAGAAACATCTCAAGGATGATCAGTGGAACCAGGATGCACCTGAGCTCAATTTTGAGCTTCATGGCAAAGGCTGTGAATACTTATGTACAGGTGACTTATTAGTTTTTTATTTTTAATAAATTTGCAAAAATCTAAAAAAAAACCCAACCTTTTTTATGTTGTCATTATGGGGTGTTGTGTGTAGAATTTTGAGGAAAAATGAATTTAATCCCTTTTGGAATAAGACTGTAACATAACAAAATGTGGAAAAAGTGAAGCGCTGTGAATACTTTCCGAATGCATTGTAAAGACCTGTATTTTCTCCATTGCTTTATATGGTAGCGAGGCATGGACACTTCTTAAAGATGACATAAGAAAAATCCTGGCCTTTGAAATGTCATGTTCAATCCTGAAAATCCCATGGACAGCCAAGATAAGGAACGAAAAATTCTGTGCATAAAGAAAAGTTACCTCCTAAAGCAAATGAAAAAAACAAAAGCTGTCATACTCGATCATATCAAAAGACATGACACACTAAAAACAGTTCTGGAAGGCAAGATCGATGACAAGAGAAGCAGAGGCAGACCAAGAAGGCGTTGGGAAAGCGACTTGGAAGACTGGCTGCGAAGGAGTGTTAGAGAGGCTGAATGACTCGCTCAAGACCATACTGCCTTTAGAGGGAGCATTTGGGCGGCCATGTCCAGAGGGATATAGGTCAGCCCTGATGCCCCTGAGGATTTTGACATCATGAGGCCAAGATGACACCTAACAATTGATCAACAGTACCTCACCATTGTGAGGCTTCAAACAGGATGTTCTAAGAGGGAAGTGGCCACTGTGCTTAGAGTGTCACAGAGTGTCATCAGCAGGTTGCAACAGAAACACAGAGAGACTGGAAGAGTCACAGAAAGGCACAGAAGTGGACGTCCTTTGGCCACATCCCACGCTGATGACTGCTTCATTATGAACAGTGCCCTGCAGAACCAAATGATGAATGCCACTCAACTCAAGGCACATTTAAGGGAGGTGAGAAGCACCCAAGTGTCATGTCAGACCATTCAAAATCATTTATATTGGCGTGGTCAGCGTGTTAGACAACCTGCAAGGGTACCTGACCACACCATCAGGCACAGGCGTCATTGTCTTGCATGGGCCAGGGAGCATTTACGCTGGACAAGGGACCAGTGGACCTTAGTGCTATTCTCTGATGAAAGTCGATTCACGTTGAGCAGAAATGATGGCTGCCAACAGTGCTGGAGATGTCAAGGAGAGCGCTATGCATCAGCCACTGTTTTCACCAGACGAGCCTTTGGTGGTGGTGGTGGTGTTACAGTCTGGGCAGGTGTGTCTAGTCAATACAGAACTACTCTACACCTTGTGAATAGTACAGTGACAAGCTGATACTACCTGAATAACATCATTAATCCAGTCATTGTGCCCCTGCATGAACGACACAGGCCTAATTTCATCTTCATGGATGACAATGCTCCAGCTCATCAAGGTCATGTCATTAGGGAATGGCTGCTGGAGGCTGGGGTACTTCAAATGGAGTGGCCTGCACTTTCTCCAGACCTGAATCCCATAGAAAACCTATGGGATCAGCTGAGTCGCCGTGTAGAGGCTTGTAACCCTGAACCCCACAACCTCAATGATTTGAGGTCCGCCCTTCAAGAAGAGTGGAATGCCATGCCCCAGCAGACAATAAGTCGACTTGTGAACAGCGTGAGACGTCATTGACAAGCTGTAATTGATGCTCAAGGGCACATGACAAGTTATTGAGACGCTGACGTTTTTTGTTGAGGTATACCCACCACTGTTGTTGGCTTTTGTTTCAATAAATTGTTTGAGATGAGGAAATCACCATTGCATGCTTCTACTTAAATGCCCTACTTTCATGATATAATATCACTGTAGCATGAACTTTTGACATTTTCAATAAATTTCACCCGAAAGCCAAATATCCCTAACTTTTTGTGTGTAAATTCCAGTCAAACAGAAACCATGAAAGTGCTCCCCCCCCACACACTTTAGTTTGGGTGCACTGCAGTCACACACAGGTGCAGGTCTGTGTGCCTGGAGAGGAAACAGCCAAACTTATGAGCCATGAAAAGCTTAAAAAAAATGTGTGGGTGAAAAAAGAAAGATGCATAATGGGAGGTCTCCCAGCTCCCAATAGAGTAAAGTCGTTCAGTTCTTTAAAATAAAACATACAATTTGTGATAACTCATTCAAAAATTAATTTTTAATATTTCATTATGAAAACTGGACCTAAAGGAAACCTCAGCAGACTATGTCAGTGTTCTACCTTTAAACTTTCCACTATGAGTCATGCAAACACTTCATGACACTCGTGTTGCAGTGACAAATATCTGTATTTTATCAATCACAGCAGGTACAATGACACCAAACAGCAACAAATTTTACTTTCAACTTTTTTATTACAAAATATAAATGGCAAAAAAAGCTTCTTGTTCTTCAGCTAAAACAAAGATGTGATCAGTTGACAGAGGAATGATTACAGTAAACTCAAGATTTTTTTGTCTTTTGTTCATAGTTGGCATGCTACAGTCATACAGTACAGGTTATCGTGCTCCTGCTTAATGGAAATGACAAAAAAAAGGGATGATCATCCACATGTCAGGGAAAAGAAAGGTGGAAACGCGATGAAAATGTTACAAATGCACAAATGTTATCTACCAGGAACATAAATTTTCTAATTCCAATTATTCAGTGTATTAGTTTGCAGGATCGCACTTAGACATGATGGTGAAACTGTCATTAATGTGCTTATAAATCGCCAATCTGGATTAACTGGAGTAAATCTGGGGCCATTTTACACCACATTCAAGCCAGGTTTTCTTTCTGGAAACACAGTATATACATATATATTAGAAAGTCTGTGAAGAATTTCCAGGTTTAAAAAATAAATAAATAAACAGACGTGATGTCCGACAGATAAAAAAAAAAGTCCAGGAATGAGGGTGGGTTGTGTGTTCTGAAGATGAAGAGTGGTCTGAAAAGTCATTTATCATAATTTACACAAATGTCTTTAAATAATATTCAAACATTTTACATTTTAACGGCGGCTGCTGCGATGCGTAAAATGGCACCATCTATGCGTAAAATGGAGCGGAGAGGAAGGCAGGCGCACGGAGAACTAAAGTCAGAGGTCTGGATACCGGTTCAGCAGCTGGGCTGATTTAAGGAGGCATTATTCTGATTTTTTTTTTTTTTTTTTTTAAGTAGAGGTTTACTTCCCAACCTCGTCGAGAACTTTGCGGTTAAGCTGCGCCTGCTCCCTCTGGCTCTCCATCTTGGCCATCTGGATCATATTCCTCAGCAGGTGGAAGGTCAGGTCGATGGAGAGCGGCGGCTCCTCGCTGCGCTTCAGCAGCTGCGCCGCGGTCCTCAGCGCCTCCTCCTCGTCCTGCCTGGCTCCCTCAGAGGGGAGAAGGCTGAGGTGGTCCTGGCTCCTCTTCTGGAGCAGCCTCAGGATGTCGCCGGTGGTCAGCGGGTCATCGCCGGCACCCGCGGCCGCGCTAAGGAGCACCTCCTCCAGTTGCTGCGTCCGGAGGCGGCCGCTACCGTCCAGCCAGCCGGGGAAGGTGCGCGGTCTGCCGGCGGCGGGGCGCAGGTGAGAGGAGAGGAGGACCGAGGATAGGAGCAGGAGGAGGGGGGCTGGCTTCATGTCCTGGAACCGAAGAGATTACACTTGAAATCAGTCTCATTTTTGTGCAAAGTTGTATTTTAACTAAAGGGCTAATAAAAATGAATACAAATCTTCTAAAAAACTCAACTTTACTTAAAAAAAAACCACACAAAACAAACTTAACTCACTTTCTTGTCTCCGGATGCTGCAGCCTCAGTTCGCGGTGTCGGGAGTCTCCGAAGTCCCTGTGAGCGGAGACCGGAGAGGACCGGGGAGGTTTTATACATCCATCCAGTTCCTTTGACGTCAATGCGAGCACCGATCCCGGTTTGGAAAGTGGACAACTAACGGAGACGCAGCGGCAGCAGCAGTCCCAGGGGACAGCTGGGCACAGAATAAAGAGCGCTTTTTTCCTGATTTATTTCTCTTCCATCTTCAGTGGGATGAGGAAGGAGAAAAGTGTCATTTTGTGCGTGGGGGGGCAGGGCCGTTTATACCTTTTTGGAGGCTCTATGTAAGATTATGTGTGGGGGCCCCTATTTTGTAATGGGGAAGAGTTCAACTCTGTAAACTGCTTTGGACTCAACAATAAAGTAAAATAACCTGAAATTCATCTCTTCCTGGTATGGGCGGATATTTCATTTCATCGTCTTCGCTGGGACAATACACATTTTCTCCAGAGTAAATATTGAGGGGGACACTAATGTAAGGGGGAAGAATTTAAACCCTATAAAATGTGGGAAAAAGACATCTGTGTGCATCTCAATAACATAGAATATCATTGAAAAGTTAAATTTCAGTAAATTCAAAAAGTGAAGCTCATTCGTTACACAGATATATTTCAAGTGTTTCTTTTAATTTTGATAATTACAACTTACAGCTAACAAAAACCCAAAATGTAGTTTCTCAGAAAATTAGACTGTTACATAAGATCAATTTAAAAAAAAAAAGATTTTTAATAGAAATGCTGGCTGACTGAAAAGTATGTCCATGTACACACTCAATAGTTTTTCAGGGCTCCTTTTGCATGAATTACTGCATCAGGTGCCAAGTCCTGTCATTTGGAAATCAAGGTCCAGGAGTCTGGAGAAAGAGTGGAGAGGCACAGAATCCAAGTTGCTTGAGGTCCAGTGTGAAGTTTCTACAGTCAATGATGATTTGGGAGCCATGTCATCTGCTGGCGTTGATCCACTGTGGGTTAACAAGTCTAAGGTCAGTGTAGCTGTCTACCAGGAAATTTTAGAGCACTTCGTGCTTCCCTCTGCTGACAAGCTTTATGGAGATGCTGATTTCATTTTCCAGCAGGACTTGGCGCCTGCCCACACTACCAAAAATACCAAAACCTAGTTTAATGACCATGGTATTGTTGTGTCCATAATTAGTGAAATAAGTAATAGGGCGGAAGGCAGTTTATAGTGTTTATTATAGAACTCAAAAATGAACAGCAGTGTACTACGGCGCTCCTGATCCAGGCGTCAATGATGAAAGAGGACGTGCCCCTTCTGGCCATGACCCTTATACCAAGTACCACTTTTCCATCACCACTGGAAAAGTGGGCAGCCAACCCCCTCTATTCCCTGGTCATTCCTTGGCTGCCATCTTACCACTGTTTTCATATGTAACCCCCCCCCCCCCCTTAAAAAACGCAGGCACACAGATTGACCCACCCAAATTTAACACCTGACTCATGCTCTAAGAGGGGAAAACGGTATGTACAAAACCAATAAATAACCTATCCATTCATACAACCAAGGCTGGGGGGCTGGGTAGACTACCAGTGCCCCCTACACGGCCAGGCGGATTATTCTGCTGCCTTGTCCCTAACAGTACAAACAAAATACAGCTGTGTGTCTAAAGAAAATCAATCCCAGAACCTTTTACATACAGTGGGGGAAAAAAGTATTTAGTCAGCCACCAATTGTGCAAGTTCTCCCACTTAAAAGATGAGAGAGGTCTCCAATTTTCATCATAGGTATACCTCAACTATGAGAGACAAAATGAGAAAAAAAAAATCCAGAAAATCACATTGAAGGATTTTTAATGAATTAATTGGTAAATTCCTTGGTAAAATAAGTATTTGGTCAATAACAAAAGTTCATCTCAATACTTTGTTATATACCCTTTGTTGGCAATGACAGAGGTCAAACGTTTTCTGTAAGTCTTCACAAGGTTTTCACACACTGTTGCTGGTGTTTTGGTCCATTCCTCCATGCAGATCTCCTCTAGAGCAGTGATGTTTTGGGGCTGTCGCTGGGCAACACGGACTTTCAACTCCCTCCAAAGATTTTCTATGGGGTTGAGATCTGGAGACTGGCTAGGCCACTCCAGGACCTTGAAATGCTTCTTACGAAGCCACTCCTTCGTTGCCCGGGCGGTGTGTTTGGGATCATTGTCATGCTGAAAGACCCAGCCACGTTTCATCTTCAATGCCCTTGCTGATGGAAGGAGGCTTTCACTCAAAATTTCACGATACATGGCCCCATTCATTCTTTCCTTTACACGGATCAGACATCCTGGCCCCTTTGCAGAAAAAACACCCCCAAAGTATAATGTTTTCACCCCCATGCTTCACAGTAGGTATGGTGTTCTTTCTCCTCCAAACACGACAAGTTGAGTTTTTACCAAAAAGTTCTATTTTGGTTTCATCTGACCATATGACATTCTCCCAATCCTCTTCTGGATCATCCAAATGCTCTCTAGCAAACTTCAGACGGGCCTGGACATGTACTGGCTTAAGCAGGGGGACACGTCTGGCACTGCAGGATTTGAGTCCCTAGCGGCATAGTGTGTTTCTGATGTAGCCTTTGTTACTTTGGTCCCAGCTCTCTGCAGGTCATTCACTAGGTCCCCCCGTGTGGTTCTGGGATTTTTGCTCACCGTTCTCGTGATCATTTTGACCTCACGGGGTGAGATCTTGCGTGGAGCCCCAGATCGAGGGAGATTATCAGTGGTCTTGTATGTCTTCCCTTTTCTAATAATTGCTCCCACAGTTGATTTCTTCACACCAAGCTGCTTACCTATTGCAGATTCAGTCTTCCCAGCCTGGTGCAGGTCTACAATTTTGTTTCTGGTGTCCTTTGACAGCTCTTTGATCTTGGCCATAGTGGAGTTTGGAGTCTGACTGTTTGAGATTGTGGACAGGTGTCTTTTATACTGATAAAGAGTTCAAACAGGTGCCATTAATAAAGGTAACGAGTGGAGGACAGAGGAGCCTCTTAAAGAAGTTGTTACAGGTCTGTGAGAGCCAGAAATCTTGCTTGTTTGTAGGTGACCAAATACTTATTTTACTGAGGAATTTACCAATTAATTCATTAAAAATCCTTCAATGTGATTTTCTGGATTTTTTTTCTCATTTTGTCTCTCATAGTTGAGGTATACCTATGATGAAAATTGGAGACCTCTCTCATCTTTTAAGTGGGAGAACTTGCACAATTGGTGGCTGACTAAATACTTTTTTGCCCCACTGTACACAATAAATAAACAATGAACAGTTCAAATTCACAACCTAAGCATCCCCTACTGGCGGCCCCCACCCCATCACACCCACCCCACACTAGGGCACACAATACAAAATGTTGGGCATGTCAAATAATTACCACCAATTTACATTAGTATCATTTTACAGGTCGAGCCATAAAGCCCCTACTCCTGACCCACTAAACATCAAAATACTCCTCTTGTCATACAAATCAACAACTGTGTATATTTCTTTTCTTCTTTTCTTTTTTTTCAGCTCTCAAATTCTTCACATTTTCAAAACTACATTCAGTCAATCAGATGAGCCCCAAACAATTTAATTTATTACACACATAATGTACTAAAATCCAGCAATCTTCACCAATTTACTTCCCTACGGAGTGCGCCGTCTCCTCTTCTCCACCACCCGACGCAGCTCGTTGGGGTGCCTCCACGTCTCATCTGACAGGCGAAGATAGCCGTCACTCTGGGCTGCTTCTACCTGCAGACACCCCTGGTCATCATACTGCCCACGACGCCTATGGATCCCCCTCGACCGCGCTTCAACCATAGGGCGAACCATATCACCCACACCCAGGGGAGCTCTACTAGGCCTCCTTGGATCTTCTTGTTATGGGGTGGGGGGGCTTCCCATTTGGACCAGGTCTGTTCACCAGTCCGGTCTGAAGCCCTTTTCAAAGGCCGCCTCCTGGTGCATTTCAAATGTGCACCTGTTGGTCTAGCCCCGGTGCTGTTCACTGCTGATGTCCTTGTTCTGCCTACCAACCCGGGGGCCCTGTCGTACCACCGAGCTCCCACACCCAGGGTAGCTTGGGCTCTGGCATCGGGTCCATCCTGGGGAGGTGCCCCGTGACAGTCCTCCTTGCTGTCTTCTCCCAATCCGTACCAATCGGCGTCCCAAACCGCATCATCATCCACATCCGGCAGGGGTTGGTTCCACAAACCTCCACCCGACCACTCCTCTCCGGTGTCGCTGGCGATGGAGAAGCCCAAACTGTAGAACATGTCGCATCCCATAATGTTGGATCCCATAGCGGTCACCACCACCTGGACATCGGCCATGCTCTGTGACTTGTACCGTGCCATTAGTTCAATGTACCCCAATACGGCAATCCTGCTCCTCCCATAGCCGTAAAACGGGGCCGCCGTCTTCTGGATGCGGTACCGGGGAAACAGACTCTTCACTGTTTGCAGATTTAAAATTGAAGCCCACTGCACCCGTATCCACCAGCATCGATACCTCGACTCCGTCCAAAGATACCGTGCAGTAGATACGGCCATCGGACTCTGGTGCAGCCATATGAACAATGGTGGGAGTCTTCGCGGAGGAGCCCCCTCCCTTTTCACGTTCCCCTCGTTCAAAATTCCTACAGGACCACGCAAAGTGGTGCAGCAAGCCACATTTCCCACAGCGCTTTCCCTTTGCCAGACACTCTCTGGACTTGTACCTGTGTCTAGTGGACTCACAGCCGTAGCATCTTGGCGTTCCCAGGGTAGACCTTATTTTGACAGCAGAGGTGTATTCCTCGTCCTCAACGTCGTCTTCATCTTCAGGGCCTGCTGTCAGTGCCTTTAGTTGAGGCTCATTTGATGCAGGAGAGGAGGACTCTCTACCGAGGTCCCTCACTAATATTTCAGCCGCCTCAAACTGCTGGACAATTTCAATAGCAGCAGCCAGAGTCAATTCCCCAGCGAAGGTCAGGAGCCTTGACCGGGCAGCCGGGCAGCAAACGTGTTCTGCCATCTGATCCCGGACAATCTCATCCTGTAGGGCCCCGAATCTACACTCCGCTGTCAGTTAGTGTAGGTCTGCCACAAACCTCTTCACTGACTCGCCCATCCTCTGGCGGCGCTGTCGAAACTGGATACGCCAAACAATGACATTGTCCAGCGCGCAAAAATATTGTGCCATTAGCTCTTCTACCTCTTCAAAACTCTCGGCTCCTCCCAAAGTCTCCAGGATTCTGTGTCCTTCCACGCCCAAATTATGGACTAATATTGCTCTAGCCTGTAATTTCTTTAACTCATCGAGGTTGAGGGCCACCAGGTAGTTGCTAAATGCAGCATGCCACCTAGGCCAAGGCACGGGAGGCTCGCCAGGGGCCTCCAGAAACGGCCGAAAACTTGTTGCAGCACGCTCCATAACCGTGTTCTCCTCGTCGCTAAATGTTGTGTCCATAATTAGTGAAATAAGTAATAGGGCAGAAGACAGTTTATATTATTTATTATTGAACTCACAAATGAACAGCAGTGGACTACAGCACTCCTGCTCCAGGTGTCAACGGCGAAAGAGGACGTGCCCCTTCCGGCCGTGACCCTTATACCCTGGCTGACGTCACCACCGGAAAGGTGGGCTGCCAACCCCCTCTATTCCCTGGTCATTCCCAGGCCGCCATCTTACTACTGTTTTCATATGTAATAGGTATCACTGTGTTTGATTGGCCAGCAAACTCTCCTGACCTAAACCCCAAAGAGAATCTATGGAGTATTGTCAAGAGGAAGATGAGAGACACCAGACCCAACAATGCGGATGAGCTGAAAGCCGTGATCAAAGCAACCTGGGTCTCCACAACACCCCAGCAGTACCACAGGCTGATCGCCTCCATGCTACGCTGCATTGCCTGTCTTGGCCAGGACACTCTTGAAAAAAAGATTTTTAATCTTAACGAGTCTTTCCTGGTTAAATTAAAAAAAACCAAAAACTGATGCAGTAATTCATGCAAAAGGAGCCCCAACCAAGTACTGAGTGAGTACATGGACATATTTTTCAGTCGGCCAACATTTATATTAAAAATCAATTTTTTAAAATTGATTTTTATGTAATATCCAAATTTTTTTGAGAAACTGAATTTTGTATTTTCATGATTTGCAAGCCAAAATCATCATTCATCTTCAACTGCTTAATACTTTTCAGGTCATGGGGGGCTGGAGCCTATCCCAGCATGTCTGGGTGAGAGGCAGGGTCCACCCTGGACAGATCACCAGTCTGTCGCAGGTAAGCCAACATCATCAAAATTAAAAGAAATGCACACTTGAATTACATTACACTGTGTGTAATAAATCTATAGGAGTTTCACATTTTGAATTGCTGAAATAAATGAACTTTTCCGTGATATTCTAATTTATTGAGATGCATGTGTGTGTGTGTAACTTAAATAAAATAGGGTCATTCTCTAGACAAAATTTAAAAAAAAAAATTACACAGAATAAAAACTTAACCACCATACATGTGAACATTCTGAAATTGACGAGAAAAAAAGATGCAGATTAACAAGAAAAAAGTTGCTAATTTATGAGAAAAAAGTTGCAGATTTATAAGAAAAGTTGTAAATTTTCTCACAAATATATTTGTTTTGCATGTATTCTCAGCATTTGTGCTTAAAATGTGTTTTATTCAGTTCTGCAACATGACATAGAAAGGTTTATGGTGATAATGCACACTTGAATTACATTACACTGTGTGTAATAAATCTATAGGAGTTTCACATTTTGAATTGCTGAAATAAATGAACTTTTCCGTGATATTCTAATTTATTGAAAAAAAAACAAAAAAAAAAACCCATCAAAATAAGGACTTCTGTTGGCTACCAACAAACGTGGGGAATACCCTTACGACCCAGTGCTGACCTGGTGAAGGTTCTGGCAGATCTGGCTCCGTTTCGCCCCGTTTCCGACCTCTAAAGGCTCGCCTCTGATGCTAACCCAGATGCTAACCCAGAGTAACTGCAGCAGTGAGAAGGTATTCTTTACATCTGGCCATCTGGAGCCGAGGAGAGAAGGATTTAAAAGGAGGACGAACCAACCGAGGCGGCGATTGGGAGCTCGGGCGCGGCGTTGGCGAGAGACGGGGGCCACCTGGATCCAGCAGGACAGTGGTCTGAACCGGTGCCCAATTGCGAGGCCCAGCCGAGGAACTACCAGACTGACGGCGGTCGGTGACGGGGCCTAGACGGGGCCCAGCGGAGGAGCCGCCTAGCCAGACGGCGACGAGTGGCTGTGATCGGTGGATTCCGGCTGCGCCGGCGGTGCACGACATAACTGGCCAGGTAGACGGAGGCAGGCACCGGCAATAGACGGCGGTGATCTGCGGAGCTGAGCAGCGTCACTCGGCGGAGAAGCTGCGCAGGAGCGGCGGGTCCAGTAGTGACCGAGCTAGTTGAGGCCTAGCCGGATTCTCTGCTTATTTCTATCCACAGGTCAGTAAAATGCCACCCAAAAAAGAGGAAATGGAAGAAATTAAAAAAACTCTGAACTTTGTGTTAGATGAACTGGCCAAAGTGACTAGCCAGCAGGACAAAATATTAGACCTAATACAGGAGGTACAAGCCCTACATTCAATAATAAAAGAAAAAGACAAAAAAATTATGGACCTGGAGCAACACGGGCGTCTTTTGGAGCAACGCGTTGAGGATCTTGAACAAGGTTCTCGCATTGATGACATAGTTATAAGTGGACTAGACATCAGATATCAGTCGTACGCCCATGCCGCTACAGGACTGAGTGGTGAACATGCTTCCATAAGTGAATCAATGTCCTTAGAAAACCAAGTGCTTCAGTTCCTTAATGATAAAGACATTAAGGTAGAAGCCAATGCGATCTCAGCCTGTTATGCTTTACCGAAGAAAGATAACAAAACAAAGAAATCAATTGTGATGCGCTTTGTGAACAGGAGGGTGAAAAATGACATACTGAGGCAGGCCAAAAAACTAAAGGAAACTCAAGTTTACCTAAATGAACACCTGACAAAAAAAAACGCTGAATTAGCACGGCAGGCACGGATGCTAAAGAAACATAATAAGATACAGTCAACCTGAACAAGAAATTGTAGAATTTGGATTAAACTAAATGGAACACCTGAGCAAGCAAAAAGTATAATGATCAGAGATGCTACTGACTTAGATAAATAGAAATGAACACTGACTATGAAACACAGAGTGAGGAAACTCAAACTCTAAAAATATGCCACTATGCTGAACATAAACCACAAGAGATGGAGAATGATATTGATCCTGATAACCACTTTTTCAATAATATTCATAACCACTGTGAATATTACACTGAAAAGCAATTCAAAAGTCAAGTGCAATTAGATGGTAAACTGTCAATAATACACTTCAATAGCAGAAGTCTTAACAAAAACTTCTCACAGATTCAGGACTATTTAAAACAGCTAAACAGAAAATTCACAGCTATAGCAGTCTCTGAAACCTGGCTTAATGCAGACCAGGCTCCCCTGATGGCAATAGAGGGATATCAGATGTTTAACATTAACAGATCTCAAAAAAAGGGTGGTGGTGTTGCACTGTATATTGATGACCTATATAGATGTAAGCTTGAAAATGAAATGTCCTCAGCACTACCAGGGATTCTGGAATGTGTTACTGTTGAGATTGACCTAGACAAAACAAAAAATCTAATCATAAGCTGCATATACAGAACGCCGGGAACTTGCATTGAGACATTCAGAGATAAATTAGTCGAGCTGTACAATAATATTACTAGTAAGAAAATGGTAGCAATTTGTGGAGATTTCAATATTGATCTACTTAATCCACATCAACAAAATGTAGTTACAGAGTTCATGAACTCTATGTACAGCATGAGTCTATATCCCACAATAACACATCCCAGTAGAATCACAGCTCACTCTGCTACACTTATTGACAACCTGTTTGTCAATGTTCTCGACAAGAAAATAGAAAGTGGATTATTGATAAATGATATAAGCGACCACTTGCCAATCTTTGCACTTATCCATGGCCACACGGGGCCCAACCCAGAAAAAATCTTAAAATCGTTCAGACACAAATCACCAAACGCAATCAGTTCTTTTAAAGAGGACTTGCTGAAGCAAGACTGGACAGAAGTCTATGTATCAGATGTAAATGAAGCCTATGACACATTTACAAACATTGTAACCACTCTTTATGAAAAAAACTGCCCATTAGTTAAAAAAAAGCTTAAACACAAATTTACTGACAAACCATGGCTAACCAAAGGACTACAAAAGGCGTGTAAAAAGAAAAATTTATTATATAAAGCTTTCATAAAGAAAAGGACAAAAGAAGCAGAGCAGCGGTATAAAACATACAAAAATAAGTTAACATATATAATAAGATGTAGTAAAAGAGACTATTACAGTAAAGAACTGGAAAAAAACAAAGACAATATTAAAAATACATGGACAATAATCAACAGTATCCTTGGAAATAAAAGCAGAAATACCAGCTACCCAACTAACACTCAAAAAAATAATAAATCGACTCCGAATGTGAATATAGCTTCACCTGCAGAAGAATTTAATAATTTTTTTGTTAACATTGGACCTAAACTGGCCCGAGAAATACCCACTACGGTGCCAACAGGTGATTCAATATGCAATAACACTGCTGTAAAAGACACCATCTTCATAAAGAACACAGACGAAAGAGAGGTCATTGAAATTGTTAAATCGTTCAAAAGTAAAACATCTACTGACTGCGATGGTATTGATATGCTACTAGTCAAAACTGTTATCGAATGCATAGTGAAACCACTGACGTATATCTGTAACCTGTCTCTCCAATCAGGTATATTTCCCAATGCAATGAAAATAGCTAAAGTAATTCCGATTTACAAGACAGGCGACAGAGGGGAACTCTCCAACTACAGACCAATTTCACTATTACCGCAATTTTCCAAGATACTTGAAAAAATATTCTATGAGAGAATTGACAACTTCATACTGAAGAATGATTTATTGTGTGAGCAGCAATATGGGTTCAGACACAAAAGGACAACAGCATATGCCTTAATGGAATTTACAGAAAAAATATCAACAGCCATTGAAAATAAAGAGTATTCAGTTGGAGTATTCCTGGATCTTAAAAAAGCATTTGATACAGTAGATCACAATCTGTTATTAAAGAAACTACAAAATTGTGGTATCAGAGGGGTAGCACAGTCCTGGTTAAGAAGTTACTTAAAGAATAGATATCAGTTTGTATGTGTTAACAACAAAAACTCAGAGCTACTGAAGGTCACCTGTGGAGTCCCACAGGGTTCAGTTTTGGGACCATTATTATTCAATATGTATATAAATGATATATGTAAAGTTTCAGAAAAAATGGACTTAATATTGTTTGCTGATGACACTAACCTGCTATGCAGTGGAAACAACTTGGAACAACTTCTGGATACACTCGGAAAGGAATTAGGAAAGCTGAAACTGTGGTTTGATTCAAACAAATTAACGCTCAATTTAAGCAAGACAAAATTTATAGTCTTTAACAACCATCACAACTACCCAGTACCCAAACTCAGTGTAAATGGTGTAGAGATTGAAAGGGTATCCGGAACTAAATTCCTTGGAGTAATAATTGATAACAAACTGTGTTGGAAGCCACATATTAATTATATAAAAGGTAAAGTATCCAAATCAATTGCAATATTACACAGAGTGAAAAATTTGCTGAATCAACCCACACTATACACCTTGTATCATTCATTAATACTCCCATACATGACATATTGTAATGAAGTATGGGGAAATACATATAAAACAAACATATATCCACTCTTTATGCTTCAAAAGAGAGCTATTAGAATAATCAACAAAGCAGCTTACAGGGAACCAACAAACCCACTTTTTCTTAAACAAAAAACTCTCAAGTTGAAAGATCTGATCGACTTTAAAACCGCAATAATAATGTTCAAAGTGAAGAATCTATCACTGCCCGCAAATATCCAAAAGTTGTTCCAAACAAGGGAGAAACGATATCACTTCAGAGGAACATGTATATTTCAAAAGCCTACAGTGAGAACAACTACCAAGCAACACTGTATTTCAGTGCAAGGTGTCAGATTATGGAACGATTTTGGACCTGAATTAAAATCATGTACAAAGCTTGGACAATTTAAACAAAAACTAAAGGAAGAAATACTCCAAACATATTTACAAGACGACATGTAAACTCACATAAGGATTGACATTTCCAGCCTGTGTTGTGTTATAGCTTAGTTTTTCTTTTTTCTCTGTGACACTATGTCTTAGATTTGTTTTTGAATAGTAACCGCTTAACTTAGACTAGCTCAGTTTTCTTTTTCTCTCAGTCATATTTTGTCTTAGCCTTGTTTTAAATTGTAATCGCTCTTGTCTTGTTTTCTCTTTTTTCTCCTTTGAATTCTTGGATGGAATATGGGTGGGCAATATAAGCTGCGGCTTCAGCCATCACCCATTTCGGATAACTCACGTGGAATTGTATAGTAGAAGGAGTCTTTGTCTAATTTGACCTTGTTATATTATACAGTTTCTTTTAACCTGTAATGTACTATCCGAAATAAATAAATTCATTCATTCATTCATTCATAATTGTGTGTGTGTGTGGGGGGGGTTCTCTCTTTTTCCAGATTGATTTACACCAATGCCTCCTGGAAAGCTCTAAGATGATCCGTTTAGCACCAGGGACGTGCACATATTTAACAGCCATACCCCTGCATCACAGTGAAGGAAGATTAACTGATTTCCACAAAGCTGCAGTTGTAGAAACTGAAGGAATTTGAGTGCTGAGGTGATGCAACAGGATGTAAAACTTTAGATCAATGTTGATTTTCTGTTTACGTGCAGCAGACTTAATTCAACTTTTACTTAGCTGTGCTACAGAGCAAAGGAAGGTCATATCTGGGATGACATGGAAGCCATAAAACCGCCTTAATAAACGCTGACAGAGTGGGAGCTGACCGTGGTGCTGACACGGCTGCGTAAGTCACAGTGAGCTGATGAAAGCAGCACATATGAACACTGGGACATTTCATAATTATTTATTAAATTAAATTATTTAAGTTTACTATTTATACAGTTGATAAGTGCTGATTTATGTAGTTTGTCCACTTACAGGAGAAAGAGATGAGGAACAGGTGAGGAGGAGTTCTTCTGGTAGGTTTTGCAGGTAGGTTTGGTAATTGGATCCGTAACGTGGAGGTGGGTATGGAGACACCGTGGGTCCCAGGATTTTCATATGATGACTAAGTTATTTATTTGCATTGATTAATCCTTACTTAGACTAACCTACCTCTTAACTGCCTCCACTCTGTCTCATTTTTAGTACGTTTTAATCTTTGTTTTTGTGTTTTGATTTTACTGTACGGCAGGGGTGTCCAATCGTGTGCCATGGAGGGCCAAGACCCTGCAGGTTTTCTCTTCTACCCAGTCTCTTCAGCAGGTGTTTTCACTTATCAGCAGTCAGTGGGAAGAAATTCAGTAGAATCTGCTGTTGAAGACACTGGTTGGAGGTAAAGCCTGCAGGGTCTTGGCCCTCCATGGCATATGATTGGACACCCCTGCTGTACGGTGTCCTTGAGTGTTTTGAAAGGCACCTACAAATTAAATGTATTATTATTTATTTGTTTTTCTAGGTGGGTGCAGGCTGACTGAGTCCAGGAAAACGGGAGATAGTCGAGCACCGACGAGAGGCACAGGAGGAAATCCAGTGCACGTAATAATGAATACGAGATTGCTGCTTATGAGGGGAATCTGAAAGATCTTCAGAAAGGTGAGAGCACAGAGGCAAGGCACACAGGAGATAGGAGCAGGTTACCCAGAGAGCTGCTGAGCCGGGGCAATTTCACTGATAACCGAGGAAAACTGGAGTCTTTTTAGCCCCAGCTGTAATCAGGGGAGGTGTGCAATGAGGAGCAGCTGCAGGTAACGAGGTGCGATTATGAATGCTGTGAGTGTAGAAAGGGCTCTCACCTCAGATCATAACACAATCCCTGACACACAGTCCACTAATAATCTCTGAATAGAGACTAGAATCTACAAGGTTTGAGGGAAAGAAAACCCTCCAAAAAGATGCAAACAAACCTTTAAAAATGAGGCATTTTAAGGACAGATCCCTTCTTCATGGACAACTTCAAGTGTTACAGAAACCAGAAAAAGGAAGTTGTCCCGTTTTCCCGCTGTCTTGTTATTCTTCCTCAGGTTTCACATTCTGGGACTGAAAACATGCCTGCAAGTTGTAGGTATTAACTAAACATTAAAAATACATTAAATAATGGTTACATTCAAATAACAAAAAAAAAAAAACAACAACAACAACAACAACAAAAAAACAGCAGAAGCAAAAACAACAAAATGACCCCAAATCCCAAAATGTAGGTACTGTGCATGTTACTGACAAAGATCATCACTGGTAGGATGCCCTGCCATGGATCGCCACCATATCATGGTGGAGGGGGTTTGTGCACCCTAAGGATCCCAGGAGTTATGCTGTCAGGGCATCTTGCTTCTGCTACAGGCTCTCCCAGGGCAAACAGGTCCTGGGTGAAGGGCCAGACTAAGCAGTCAAGTGGATCCCCATAAAAAAGTCACAAGGATCCTGTATACCTCTCCCGGTTTGGGGTTATTAGGGTCCTGCCCTGGAGCCTGGCCGGGAGGAGTTCACATGGGTCCGCCCTCCAGTGGGCTCACTACCTGCAGGCGGGTTCACAGGGTTGCTATGTGAACTGGGTGGTAGTTTAGACTTCTTTGCTTGGATTGCTGCCCCTGTGACCCAAAACCCCAGATGAGCAATAGAAGATGGATGGACGGACACAAGCAGCATTTACATCCTTTACCTTAAAAGACGGTCCGTGTTCATCCAGATCCAGAACAGGTATCTACCTTTTCTGTTTTTTGTTAATAATGTTGTGCTTTCTCCTTTGCCATTTGAGTTGTCCTTCAGGGCCACCGTAGATGACTGTGTTCTAATAATTACATTAACCGTCAGTGGATTCTCATGCTCTATGTGAACCTTAATTTCCCACAGTGAGGTGCTGTTTGAAAAGAGAGACTTCACAACCCGGAAATTGTATTGTGGTATTCTAGGTTCATGCTAATAGGTAGCCCGGTTAGCTGCAGTTAGTTGATTTGTGAAATTAGTTACTGTGAAATATTTCCTTATTTTATCTATTAAAATTATACTTTGTCCCCATCATTGTGCTTATAGACACAGTATATCATGTTTCTTCCTGTGATACTGAGGCTCTAGCCTTATCAAGGTCAGTTCCAGGAGACAGCTAGGCTCCATACTCCCACAAAACGTTCTCATAACATATTATCTTTGTTTCAAAGTACAAAATCTGCCTGCACCATTTTGACAGTGAACATTTCTGCTGAACTGCATGAAATCTTCCTTTTGACCAAGAATAAATACCCAGAAAAGGCATCTTTGACTCTGTACCTTATTTATTAAACAGATCAACAAGGGACATTTATTAATATAAAGAAAATCCACATTACCCCAAAATTTCTACTGAAGCCTGTATGCTTCTGTGATACAGTATAAATATGCACCTTTCCATTATAACTGCCAGAAATGATACTGTTCATTTATGTATGCTGACATTTTATTCATATTTCAGCTCCATCACAGCTCATGTGCAGGTCAGACTCTATCTTCATTTAACCACCTTGGCTTAGTTCTAAAACACAGTGAGCCTGAGTGTCAAGTCAAAAAATGAATTCCAGATTTCTGGGGAGAGCCTCGTATTCCTTGGGGGGGTGGGGGCTATTTGGCGGATTTTCAATCTATTCGTCAGACGTTTTCCGCTTGCTTTTCCCTGATGTAGCTCCAGTGTGTGTGCGTGTGGCTAATTTTGTTGGCAGCCCTTAGCAGCCTCCACATCACCCTCCAAACAAACAACCCCCCATTGGAAACTAAGTTGGCCACAAAAGTTACAGAGGTCAAACGCATACCACTGACATCATGCTAAACTTTATTAGTTCATACACTAGAGACGCACGTAAATGTAACAATGGGAATGTAATGACAGACAGGATGGAAAAATTCAGAATGAACAGCATTGAGGGTTTATTGTAAATTAGCGTTGACTCTTTAGCAGCTACAGCTAGACCAGAAGAAAACAGTTCAAGTAAATCAAGTCAGTCACACAGACTCCAATACTCAGACTGTATAAACTGTAAAAGATGGATGAACATGGATATCCTCACTTGTTACATCCATCCATCCATCTTAATTAATTGATTAACTGTAATTTCCCAGTTTGGGATTAATAAAGTACATCTATCCATCTTCTACCGCTTTTCCGAAGGTCCGGGTCACGGATGCAGCAGCTCAAACAGAGAAGCCCAGACTTCCCTCTCCCCAGCCACCTGCTCCAGCTCTTCAGAGAGGATACCAAGATGTTCCCAGGCCAGCTGGAAGACATAGTCTCTCCAGCGTGTCCTGGGAACAGGACATTGCTGGACATTGCTAGGTCATTGCTGGATGAAGCCAACAGGGCGACATCATCTGCAAACAGCAGAGATGAGATCCTGTGGTCACTGAACAGGATACCCTCTGTTCCTTGGCTGAGCCTAGAAATCTTGTCCATAAAAATTATGAACAGGATCATGACAAAGGGCAGCCCTGATGGAGTCCAACTCTCACTGGAAACGAGTCCAACTTAGTGTTGACAATACAAATTCTCACAGCCATTGTATAAGGACCGAATAGCTTGTAGCAACAAACCCGATATCCCATACTCCCGAAGCACCCCCCACAAAAGACCATGAGGGACATGATTGAATGCCTTCTCAAAATCCACAAAACACATATAAACTGGTTGGGCAAACTCCCCTGAACCCTCGAAGATTCTTAAGAGGGTAAAGAGCTGGTCCAGTGTGCCACAGTCAGGATGAAAACCACATTGCTCCTCCTGAATCCAAGGTTCGATCAACGGCCGGACTCTCCTCTCCAGTACTCTGGCATAGACCATCCCAGGGAGGCTGAGAAGTGTGATCCCCGAAAGTTTGAACACACCCTCTAGTCCCCCTTCTTGAAGAGAGGAACCACCACCCCGGTTTTCCATGCCAAAGGTACTCTCCCTGACTTCCACGCAATGTTGCAGAGGGGTGTCAGCCATGACAGCCCTAAAACATCCAGAGCCTTGAGGTACTCATGGCGAATCTCGTCCATCCTTGGGGTCCGGCCACCAAAGAGTTTTTTTTTTAACCACTTCGGCGACCTCAGCCCGTGATGGACGAGTCAACCCGCTCGTCCTCAAGCTCTGCTTCCTCTGTGGAAGGTGTGTCAGTGGGATTGAGGAGATCATCTAAGTATTCCTTCCACCGCCTGACGATGTCCCCAGTCAAAGTCAGCAGCGCCCCATCCACACCATACACAGTGTGGACAGGGAGCTGCTTCCCCCTCCTGAATTGCGGGACAGTTTTCCAGAATCTGTTTGAGGCCGACTGAAAGTCTTGTTCCATGGCCTCACCAAACTCCTCCCACACCCGAGTTTTTGCTTCAGCAACGACCCAAGCTGTACTCCACTTGACTTGCTGGTACACCTCAGCTGCTTCGGGAGTTCCACAAGCCAACCAAACTTGATAAGACTCCTTCAGCTTGATGGCCCCCTTCATCACTGGTGTCCACCACTTGGTTCGGGGGTTGCCACCACGAGATGCACCAACAACCTTGCAGCCGCAGCTCCGAGCATCTGCTTCCAACAATGGAAGTGGAGAACATGGCCCATTCAGACTCACTGTCTCAAGTTCTTCTGGAGGTGGGAGTTGAAGACCTCTCGGACAGGAGCCTCAGCTAGACGTTCCCAGCACACCCTCACTATATGTTTGGGTCTACCAGGTCTGAATGGTATCCTCCCCTGTCACCAGATCCAACTCACCACCAGGTGGTGATCAGTTGAAAGCTCTGCAACTCTCTTTACCCGAGTGTCCAAGACATGTGGTCGCAGGTCTGATGACACAATAACAAAATCGATCATCTGCCTGCAACCTAGGGCGTCCTGGTGCCAGGTGCACATATAGACACCCTCATGCCTGAACATGGTGTCCACTATAAACAAACTGTGGTTGGCACAGAAATCCACTAACTGATCACCACTCGGGTTCCCAATCATCCCCCTCTTGGTTTCACTGTCGTTGCCCACATGCGCATTGAAGTGTCCCAGTAGGACAATGGAGTCTCCAAGAGGACCACTCTCCAGCACCCTAGTCAGAGACTCCAAAAAGGGTGAGTACTCTGAACCATCATCTGGAGCATAGGCACAAATGATGGTCACGGTCAGTTTCCCAACCCGAAGGTGCAGGGAAACAACCCTTTCATCCACTGGGGAAAACTCCAATGTAGAGGCAGTAAGGTGGGGGGATACAAGAATACCCACCCCTGCTTGCCACCTCTCGCCCGGGGCAACTCCAGAGTAGGCCAAGCTCCAGCCCCTCTCCAGGAGACTGGTTCCGGAACCAGAGCTGTGTGTTGAGGTAAGATAAGATAAGATAAGATAAGCCTTTATTAGTCCCACAATGGGGAAATTCCAGGATTGCAACAGCACAGGGATAGCAACACTCAGAGCAACAATCAGAAGGCAAGAAAAAACAACATCTAGCAAACATATGTCCATATTACTATAAATGTATATATATAGACACACAGTGCAGAGCATTATGGCTGGTGGATGTGCAGCAGAAAGTCTAAGCTCTCTCTCCGCGGATGCAGCGGGCCAGCTGGAAGTCTTTGGGCATGATGGTGACCCCCTTAGCGAAGAAGAGACCACCAGGTGGGTCTCGCTGGTCTCCTGCAGAGCCATGATGGCGAAACTCAGGAAACGCAGGACGGTCTTGAAGTCCTGAGCGATCTCCCTCACCAGGCGCTGGACGGGCAGCTTACGGATGAGCAGCTCCGTGAATTTCTGGTAGCGACGGATCTCTCTCAGAGCCACGGACCTGTGACGGCGAGGCCGACTATATCTAGCCGGCATCTCTTAACTTTGTGCACCAACTTAGGCTCCTTCCCTACCAGAGAGGTGACATTCCACGTCCCAAAAGCCAGTTTAGGAAGCCGAGATCAGATCGCCAAGGTCTCTGCCTTCACCCACCACCTGATCCGCATAGCACTGGACCCCCATGGTCTGTCCTGCAAGTGGTGAGCCCACTGGGGGGTGGACACCTGTAGCTCCTTCGGGCTGAGCCTGGCCGGGTCCCATGGACAGAAACCTGGCCACCCGATGCTCACCATCGAGCCCCTCCCCCAGGCCTGGCTCTGGGGTGGGGTTCCGGTAACCCCATACCAGGCGGGGTACACTGAATCTGTGTTGTAACATTCATCATGAGTCTTTTGGATCATTCTTAGTTTGGTCCTTCACCCAGGATCAGTTTATCCTGGGTGACCCTACCAGAGGCAAATTGCCCCTGACAACATAGCTCCTGGGATCACTAGGGCACGCAAACCCCCCACCACTTGTTACATGTGGTTTAAAAACTGCAACAGAACTTAGACTGAAGTGCCAAGCTCAAGGACTACAAACACAATCCATTATAACCCTTGCAGCCTGTGTTGGCTGCAAGGGTTATAATGAATTGTGTTTGTAGTGTTGCTGGCTTTCTAAATCATACCAGTTTATTTGTATGTTTTTAGACCCAATTAGGCTTCTAAATATAACTTCTAAGGATTCAGTCTGAGAGGTAAATTTGCACCTCTGTCACTTTCCTCCAACAGAAAATGGAATATATGAGCATTTTTACCAGTAGATGACATACAGTTGCAATCAAAATTATTCAACCCCATTGCATTTTCAGTTTATCAGCAAAATTTACCATTTTTCAGGTGTTTGCAGTAAACAAATTACATGTACACCATTAGTGGCCCAAAAGCACAAGAAAAGTTGGCTCTAATTTGCTCAAAACTAAAGAAATAAGCCTAAGAGGTTTTGGGATTCTGTTCTGTGGAGTGATGAAACAAAACTGGAACTTTTCAGGCCTATTGATCAGTGGTATGTCTGGAGGAGGAATAACGAAGCAACCCTGCCTACAGTGAAGCATGGCAGTGGCTCAGTGGTGCTCCGGGGCTGCTTTGCTTTCTCTGACACTGGAAACCTGCAGCATGTAGAGGGCAAGATGGACTCAATCAAGTATCAGGAAATCCTTGGAGAAAATCTCATGTTGTCTGTGAGGAAGTTGAAGCTTGGGCATCATTGGACCTTCCAACAAGACAATGATCCCAAGCATACCTCAAAGTCCACCAAGGTTTGGTTTCAGAATAAGTCTTGGAAGATACTAGAGTGGCCATCATAGTCGCCTGACTTGAACCCCATTGAAAATTTCTGGTGGGATTTGAAAAAGGCAGTTGCATCACGCAAGCCCAAGAATATTAGTGAATTGGAAGTCTTTGGAAATGAACGGGTTAAGATTCCTCAGGAACACTGCCAGAAGCTGGTGTCTGGCCATGCATCACGTTTGCAGCAGATCATAACAGCAAAATGGTGCTCTACTAAGTACTAAAGATGCTTGTCATGAAGGGGTTGAATAATTTTGAGACTGCAGTTGTCAATAAAATTCACATTTTGTGTTGAATTTGGAGAAATCGCTTGTAATATTAGTTGTGCTGAGTTATTTAAATTGTTCTTGTTTGATTTGTTTATTGCAAACAGCTGCTAGTTTGTACATTTTGCCAATAAACCTAATTTGCAGTGGGGGTTGAATAATTTTGATTGCAACTGTAATGTATGCGTTGGCATTAAGTGACTTGAAGTGGTATTGGAAATAATGACTGGTTGATTCAAAGAAGCTTCCATTTACTCATGCTTCATATGGTTACTGTATATTGTGATATCAGGGTGGTGCTACTTCTCTTTTAGTAGCGGTGAGTCGCATGCAAATGGACTACAGTCACACACTAGCAGAGTCAGTCATACTGCATGTTGTGGCGTTCATGTATGAATAGCGGATGTTGCTATTATTTCATTCATTCATTGGCACAGGAAAGTGTGTAAATGGCACCGTTACTCTGGCAAAACACGGACAGTGTGGACAAATGTGTGCTTCTTGTGTGTCACATGAGAAGACTGAGAAAGGAGGACAATGATGACGGTGAGCAGGATAGGCAAAAAGACAGCTAGTTTACCCAAGTTTAGCTTATTAACTGGACACTTTCTTCCTTAAGGGTGCAGGTTAAATTATATTTAAGGGTTCATTGCTACTAGAGAATTCCTTTGCAATCCTGGGAGTATTTGCTAGAAATTGCAACTACCAGTTGACCAGAAAAATCTTTAATCGGGGGCAGCCGTAACGCCCCCTTCACACTTACTATACGTTGTAATACGTTTCCTTGACAATCCTACCACATGCTGTATGTACACGATTGCACTGTGCTCCGGACACAGTCTGGCTCTACCCCTCCCATCAGATTGTGTCAGAATGCACTACGCACAGGAAGATCACGCTACACCAGCATGATGCTACTGCCATAATTATTCGTCAGTCTGGCTTTAATTGATACAATGCCACGGCTGCCACTATGTTCCACCCAGGACCCTGATATGGTGCCACCATGACCTCGCTATGGAAGTTTTGTGCATGCTCAAAACTCTCCCTGGTCTGTCATGTATGTGTGTTCTTAATGCGTTCCCGAAGACCTCACCAAGACCTGCAAAGACAATCCACGTTCTGGACGTTGCTGGAGCCCTTCCCAGCATCTGGACAGATCACCAGGTTTGTCACAGGGACAACACAGAGACAGACAACCATTCACCCTCACCTTCATACCTAAGGACAATTTATCGCCAGTTAATGCCAATTAACCTAACGTGCATGTCTTTGGACTGTGGGAGGAAACAGAAGAATCCAACAAAAAGCTGGAGAACATGCAAACTCCACACAGAAAGGCCGCCGATGACCAGGGGCGGGTTTGAGCCCATGACCTTCTTGCTGTGAGGCAACAGTGCTAACAACTGCACCACAGAGCTGCCCAGTAGGTGACCACTGGTCTGTTTTTTGATGGAAGGAATCACAATATGGGAGATGTAACCTGGTGGAGCACAGCAAATGATTGATGTAGTGCAGAGCAATAGTCAAAGAGCTCTTTCCCGGGGGAAACCATCTCATTGGTGCATCTGCTGAAAGCACAAGGGCTGTATTTGATTTGTCAATGCATTCAGCCCAGAGTGGTCTACTACTACCACATTTTAAAGATTTCACTTTCTGTGAACTCTTTAAAATAAACCAATGAAAAGTATGGCATCCGTTTTTTTTAATCCAACATAATGCAAATGACAGGTATAGGTCACCTGACTCACGGCAGCCCAAATCACACTACAGTCAATGCCTCACAGTGCATTTCACACAGACATTGAACAGAAAGCGAAAAAAACAACGTCTCCAGAGGACACGGACCATGACTCCTCCTGTTGATGACCTCCTTCTACAACCATTATTTTATTTTTTAATATAAACCTTGAGGTGTCAAAACAAGCAACAGATATGACTTTGTAACAAACTGGGTACAGACAGTTTCTTGAAAAATAATTTTCACATAATAGAATTTTTATTATGCTTTCCCAAGAGGTATAAACTGTAGAAAACAAGTAACTAAAAGTACAGTTAGAACAGATTAAATCATCAAGTATGAGTAAATCTACTTTCATATAAGATTAAACATGGTCATGTAATAAAAGATGCTTTAACTTAATTATTATTTCAGTGTCCAAATAGATACCAGGTTCCTTTGTCAGTAGTGTGTTAATGCATTAGTGTGCATAAGAGTTTTTCCACCACAGCCCCAATGCCAGATCCATTTCCATAAATAAACTTTCACAGACATTTCTGCAAATGCAAGTTTGACTTTCAAGTGCGAATGTGTCATCCAGAGTAGACGAGCAGTTTTCTCCCGACCTTTATGCGTGATTCACTCACAGTTTTACACTTTTGAAATACCAGAGGGCTGAGTGGCCTAAAGAAAGTTACGCCCATGTCACACACACTACAAATGAGTGCAAAATAATCATCGGCCAAAACAACACAGGCTGGACCTGTGATCGGTCCTCACAGCTGATTGGCCTTCCAGGTCAGGTAGGAGTTCCAGACGACTGCCACAATCTGGACCACGGCGAGCCTGCGGGGAGGAGGACAGAGGAATTAAATTTAGGGGCTGTTTAACAGGAGATCAAAAGTAACTGTTAAATATTGTTTTAATTATTTGGAGATTAACAACATATTTAACAAACTTAAACATGAGCTGCAAAAATTATATAGTGCAACCGTGTAAAAATATGCACAAGATAAAACTTAGGACAAGTCTCAAATTATTTATAGATAGTTTAGAAGTAGGTTATTATCAGGCTATAAATGCATTGGCAGCCCTCTGCCCTCCCTGGAAGACATCTCCACATCCTCCTGTCTCAGAAGGATCAAGGCCATCACAGGAGACCCCTCACATCCCGCCCACCACCTGTTTGACCTGCTCCCCTCTGGACGACGGTTCAGATCAACCAGGTCCCACACCTCCAGACTGATAAACAGTTTCTTTCCCTGGGCCATTCGAACTCCTAACAGTCAGAAGCCCTACCCCCCTCCCTCCGAACGCTCACATGCACAGAACTGAGGACCTTTTCAGTGATCATAATAATCACACCCGTCTTTACGCTCTTTACATACACTTTCATGTACATTGACCCATCCGTGAAACCACTAACATACCTGTGTATATCTTGCATAATCCTCGGAGCATTTTATTCAGTTGTGTGTCCAATTGTGAGTTCTGCACTCCACACTTTTATGTACGTTGTTTCATCCATGAAGCCATTGCCACACCTGCGTATATTTCCATAATCCTGGGCTATTTTTATTTCAGTCGTGTGTTTAATCGTGGGTTCTGTAACTGCTTCATCTAATCCTTCTCTCTCAGTTTACTGCACAGTAGCCTGGTGGGAGTACCCACAATTTCACTGTACTGTACAACTGTACAATGACAATAAAGCCTATTCTATTCTATTATAAAGGAAGAATAAGGAATTATAAATAAATTATAAGACACTGTATTTTGTACATCGATGCACACTCCATTTGGTAAGATCAAGAGACATTTTGACTAGAAATTTTTACAGTGCTTAAACGTACGTAACTTACTGACAAATGTGTGATCACAGAAGTTTCTGCCTATAACGCAGAGTATGCAAATTCATCAGATGCCCTCAGCCACTACTGGCCCCCAGGCTCAACTTTTTGTTGTTGTTGCGGGGTGGTGGTGGTGGGGGGGGGGGGGGTGAATTACCTTCAACTTTTTTCCCCCAGTCACAAATTTGCAACATTTTTCTCCGAAGACTACTACCTCTTCCTTGCAAACTTGTAACTTCTTTCTCATAAATTTGTGCTTTTTCATTGTCAATCAGCAGTTTTTTTTTCATAAATTTGATCCTTTTTCTGCTGAATATGCTACTTTTTCTTGCAATTTTTCTTCAGTAATGTGCAACCTTTTTCCTTTTAAATTTGCAATTTTTCCCCCTTGTAAATCAGCAACTTTTCTTCATAAATTTGCAACTTTTTTCATCATAAATTTGCAACATTCATACAGATGCAGGTAAAATCTTCATTGTATGTAATAGCAATTTTTTTTCCTGTTTGTTTAGACAATGGCCCAAGTTAATTTTTAAAAATATTTTTGTTGAAAGGGGAGAGATTTTTCCCCCCGATTTTAAAGGGCCTGACCTCTTCCCCATTACAAACGTAGAAGCTTTCCCAAACATAATCTTGCAAAGGCCCCAAAATTTTAATGCAATTTATTTAAATTACATTAAATTATAGTGTAACAATTACAATTACATTACAATTAAATAGTAATTGTAATGTAATTTAGTTACATGTAAAATAAAAGTTGCAAATTTATGAGGGATTGAAAAGTTGAAAATTTACAGGATGGGAAAAAAAATTGCAGATTTATGGGGGAGTCACAAAGTTACAAGGGGTGGAAAAAGTCACAAATTTACAAGACAGAAAAAGCTGTGGTGCAAAGACACAAATGTCTTACACATCTTTTGTCTTAAGTATCTTTTCAAGGAAACTGAGGGGAAAAAAATCACAAATTTACAAATAAGGGAAAAATGCACCCTCTGCGGATCGCCACCTTATCGTGGCAGAAGGGTTTGAGTGCCCTCATGAGCCCAGGAGCTATGTTGTCAGGGGCAAGTTGCCCCTGGTGGAGTCTCCAAAGGCAAACTGGTCCTAGGTGAAGGGCCAGACCGAGCGGTCCAGTGGATCTCCATGAAAAAAAATTTACAAGGACCAGTGAACCCAAAGGAGGCAGATGGGTCTGGCCTCCAGTGGGCTCACCAGCTGCAGGAGGGATCATGGAGTTATGTGAACTGGATGGCAGTCTGGGCTGCTCTGCTTGGACTGCTGCCCCCACAACCCGGACTGCTGGATAAGCAATTGAAGATGGATGGATGCAAAAATGAGCAAATTTAGTTACGTGCTAGTAAAGTGGATTTATTTTATTGTTGGTGCCAGAAAAAACGAAGACAATACTCTCATGAGTGGTTTTCAATTCTTCAAGAAAACCTAAAATGTAAGCCATCATGAAACATTTATTATCTTAATTTCTTTGGAACCCTGACCCAGATCAGCGATGACTTTAACCTATAACTCACCTGTGGTGCAACGGAATGAAGTAGAAATTGGCGATCTGTACTGGAGGCCAAAGCTGAAAGAAAAAACAAACATTTAGGAATCCGAATCACCAATGAGATGCCAGCTGAGGTCTACTGTAACACATAAAAGTGAGTAAAATCAATACTTACATAGTAATTGGAGATCAGAGCATCAGTGTAGTCCTGTGAATTGAATAAGTGATAGTTCTTAAAACAACAACAAAAAACTTTTTAAGCTGAGACTTTTCAGTTTGTCCAGAGGAAATGTCCCCCTTTCAGTATTAATAGTTTAACTGAGGAAAAATACACGGTAACCAACTAACAACATAAGCCAGCAAGACATGTCTACTTACACAACTGTAGCCGTCTGAAAAAAAAAAGATTATAAGCTGTAATAAATAATTTAGAAATGATCTGTGTGCATCTCTGAGTTCTTTTGTTAAACTGCTGCTGATGGATGAATATTTTATCTCTACAATCACTGAGTAAAATCATTCATCAAACATGAGGTTGGTTCATCAGATTCTCAGGAAAAGCATCTTTATAAATAAATCTAATGTTTGAAGATGAGCGAGTGGAAGAAATCTTTGTTTGAAAAAATGTTCTGACTGTCAACATGGAGTGATTTTGAACAGAATAAATCCTTCAATTTGCACATCAACCAACAAATTTCTAAGACTACTTCCTATACCATTTACACACCATCACCAAGATTAGGAACATCTTGTCTCAGAGTGATGCTGAGAAAATGGTCCATGCATTTGTTACTTCTAGATTACTGTAATTATTTATTATCAGGCTGTCGTAAACTTCCTTAAAGAATCTTGAAGTGGTCCAAAGTGCTGCAGCTACAGTTTTAACAGGTACTAGAAAGAAAAATGATACAGTATCTTATTGGAAATCAGTAAAGGTGGTTTCCAATAAAATCTAGAATTAAATTTAAAATCCTTCAGAGTCTCATGTACACAGCACTGTTCAAAGTAGTTTTCAGGCACTGAAGTTGTCTCCACCACAACTGTGTTTTATGCACGTGCACTGAATGTAACCTATGGTCCATATGTCCACATAGTATGACAGCATTGCTCTGACAAACTCATTTGAACACCCAGAATTAAATAAAATGAGGACAAAGAATAAAAAGGTGCTCATTTCAGTCTAAACAATGGTGGGAGTTTAGTGCAGACTGCTTGCGTACTTGCCACATGGTCACAAAAAGTGGGCTGTACACGCCCGGTCTGCGCTTACCCTCTGCAGAAGGGAAGATGATAAAATTTATGTTATGTGCACCAACGCATTAGTGTCACCATGAACTGGGCTTCACTTATAAAGTTCTAAATAATCAGGGCCCTTTTACCTTACAGTACTCATAGTACTTCATACAACAGTTAGTTCCCACCGAGCAGTTTGACTGGACAACAGGTATTCCAGGAGTTACTATATTCCCTGATAATAACACTCCGATGTTTCACTGAATATGTATCACTCTGCTTCAAAGGTGTTCTAGTAACCGTTAATTATTAACCATTACTGAGTTGGATACAGTGTTGGATATCTTAATTTCCAGAGTGAGGTGCTGTAAAGAAATATCTCTGTGACCCGGAAATCTTACCCTTGTAAACATCCGCAAGATATTTCACGCCTGTAAAAAAACAAAAAACAAAAAACAAAAAACAGACAAGCTAGAGTTGGATTTATTGTCATGATTAGCAAACCACAGTACCTTTATGATGATGGACTCTTTATTTCATCTGAAAATGCCACAAAAAAGCAAGCAAAGTGTACCAAAGCCAAATTGCTAGTATGCAAACTAGCCACCGGTGCAATGCCATGGTGATCACAAACCCTACTCAACAGGTGACCCGTATGTATTACAAACAATGACTTCTGTACTGGACAATATTTAATTTGTTTACATGTATGTGAAATTACATTAGGCCTATTCTTTTATATATTATGCTCATTGAGGTGCTTAGCAACAGTTAACTGGGTAGAACAAAAATAATATTTTGTTCTGTATTGCTATCATTTAATAAACTGCTTTTGGAACTGCTGTATAAAAGCAATACTACACTCGAGGTCATGTGGCATCATGAATAGAGCAACTGCGGTGATTCATCGTAGGACTGGTGCAAAGCGGCGGGTTGACTCATTGATACTGCACTCCCTCTCATGTAATATTGCTCAAGTATCATCCTAAACGTTTGGACCAACTTTTACTAACGTTTTGGCAAACGTCTGGTTCTGCTGGCAAAAGTTAAGGATTGCTGGTGTTTGTTGGCAAACGCTGGCACAAGTTGTGTTCTTTGAAAATTTTCATCACGCTGAAAATTTGCTGTCATTTGGAAATAAACGTTGGTGAAAGTTGTGCTCAGTTTGTAAAAGTTCTTGAGCACCGGGCAAAGTTATGCAGAGTTTACCTAAGTCAGCCTAAGTTAAAGCTGGGTTCACACTATAGCGTTTCGAGCGACTTTTACAGATGTTTTGAAAAATCGAAGAAATACTCAGCAGGTCAGCTGACATCAGCGTTAGGTAACGCTCAAATAAAAATCAGTGTTTGCGAAGGCTTCCTGCCATTCTGGACCTGCTTCTGGAGTGAACACATCTCCCTTTGGGATACTTTTCAGTATTTATTTTTATTTTATATTCCTATGTAGTTACTTCTGCATGCCCCTTTCTCCTGTTCATTCATTCATCTAAAAAAAATAATAAAATAATGCTATAGACTCCAACACTAAGTCCGCAATTAAAATGTGAATGTGGATGGAATAAAAAACTATTAAGTGTATCATCATATAAATAAAATGACGGGTGATTATATTTTGACTGTTAAAACTCTCTCCAAAGTATCCCCTTTAATACTGTGGGATGCATGCAAAGCTGTAATAAGAGGAAAGATTATTGCAAAACTGGCAACCCAAAAGAAACTAAGACAAGAAAAACTATCCACATTAGAGTCAGAACTTAGGAACCTAGAAAAAGAACACAAAGGCAACACCCATTCTACTGACTCGCTCAAGATTAAGGAAATTAAAAACCAAATAAATGAGATCTACACAATAGAAATCCAGAAGAAACTTACATTTTTGAAACAAAAATACTATGAAGCAGGCAGTAAATCGGAAAAATTGCTAGCCTATAAATTGAGGAAACATCAAACAGAAAGAGCAATCTACAAAATCAGAGACCCAGTATCAAAGGAAATAAAATTCAGAATTCGGGATATTCTTAAAAGCTTCGAGAATTACTATAAGAACTTATACTCCCACAAAAAACATAAAAACGCATCCGAGGCATTCCTAAACACATTAAACCTTCCCCAACTTACGGAGTCACAAAATAAAACACTACTGTCAGAAATACAACCTAAAGAATTGGAAAAAGCAATTATGAAACTTAAAGCTAACAAATCCCCAGGAGCTGATGGCTATACAGCAGAGTGGTACAAAACCTTTAAACAGCAACTATCTCCTCTCCTCCTGAAAACATTTAATTATGTCCTCCACACAGGGGAAATCCCCCCCTCCTGGAGAGAAGGGGTCATTGCAGTTATACCTAAACCTGAAAAGGATAAACTAGAGTGCCCCAACTACAGACCAATCAGTGTACTAAATCAGGACTATAAGCTTTTTACCATTATCCTTGCCAAAAGGTTAGAAAATATACTGACAGACCTAATTCATTTAGACCAAACAGGTTTTATAAGACAAAGACAGACACAAGACAACATTCGACGCACTTTACACATAATTCATCATATAAAAAAATATAACTTAAATGCAGTCATATTGGGATTAGATGCTGAAAAAGCATTCGATTCGGTTGACTGGTCTTTTCTATATAGAATCTTATCCAGTTTCAATTTTCATAACAACTTCTGCTGCACGGTGGCGCAGTGGTTTAGCACTGTGGCAGCACAGTTTTACCCTCGGCCGGGGGACCGCGGGGATCATGAGATCGTGGGTTCGATCCCAGCCCCCGACCAACAGTGAGCTGTGTGGAGTTTGCATGTTCTCCCCGTGTTGCGCGGGTTTACTCCGGGATTTCTCCGGTTTCCTCCCGCACACCAAAAACATGTTGGTTTAGGGCGCTCGCGCACGCAGCGACCAGCAGCCAGTGGCTTGTCACCAGACTGCAAACCAAGTCTACCTACGGGTACAAATAAGTAACAAAAAAAAAAAAAAACTTCATTAGAACTATACAGGCATTATATAAAAAACCAACAGCTAAAATAAGGATTAACGGTAATTTATCATCATCTTTTGAACTGGAAAGAGGATGTCGTCAGGGCTGCCCCCTGTCTCCACTGCTCTTTGCAATCTTCATAGAACCTCTGAGCCAATGGATAAGACAAAATCAAAAAATTCAAGGTATTACACTTGGTCAGAAGGAACATAAAATAGCACTCTTTGCTGATGACATTTTAATATACCCTGGGCAGCCGGACACTTCTTTACCAGAACTAACCTCAGTTTTTTCAGAGTATGGAGATTTATCGGGGTACAAATTAAACATGCATAAAACCCAAATTTTAACATTCAACTATGACCCAAATCATTATTCACTAAGCAAACTCAAAACTAACTGGGAGTCGGAATCTATGAAATATCTGGGGGTCAATATCCCGAAACAACTCAACAAAATTATATCACTAAACTATGATCCACTGGTGACAAAAATAAAATCTGACCTAGCAAGATGGAATATGATACCATTCTTGGGTACTGCACAAAGAATTGAAGCAGTCAAAATGAATATACTTCCACGTCTTCTATACCTTTTCCAAACAATACCGGTAGAACCTCCCAAAAAAACATGGCAGGAGCTGGACAGAAGGATCTCAAGATTCATATGGCAGGGCAAGAGACCTAGAATCAGATATAGAACCTTACAGCTAAACAAAGACAAAGGTGGGCTCGCACTGCCAAATATCAGGGACTACTTTAAAGCCGCACAAATTAAAACTTTAGTAGAGATATGTAACCCAGTCTACACTGCACAATGGAAGGAGATCGAATGCCAAATAACAAGTGACATCCCCCTACAGGCGATAATAGGGAACAATGCCTTACCTAAGCTTTTGAATAACACTAACCCGTGGATAGAGACCCCGCTAAAAATTTGGTTTAAGATAGCCAGAGAGAATCAAACTAAAGAGCCCTATCGACTTCTGCAATGGATTGCCTATGATCAAGACTTTACTCCCAATAAAACAGACACTAGATTTAAAGAGTGGAAAGAGAAAGGGCTGATAAAATATTACGATTTTTTTTAAGGGGCAAACTTTAAGAAGTTTTGAAGATTTGCAAAAACAAGGCCTAATAAATCAAGACCTTTACAGGTTCTTCCAGCTTAGACACCACATAAACAATATACTTAAAAAGGAGGATTTGGAAAGAGCCCAGTCAGGTGTTCTGAAGGTCTTCTTAATGGCATATAAAGGGATCCCAGGGATCAGATACATTTCTAAAATATACCAAGGTCTTCAAGACTTAAAAGGAGACAACACATCATATATAAAAGAGAGATGGGAAAAAGAGGGGAATTTCACTTTACAACTGGAAATATGGGAAAAGCTAAATAAACAGCAATGGAAAAGTACCTCATCCCTGCAGTGGAGAGAATTTGGATGGAAAAACTTGGTAAGATTTTTCAGAACACCTGCACAAAACAAATTTACCCATAAGGGATTGAACTGTTGGCGCTTGTGTGGTGAACAGACAGCAAATCATTTTCATGTGTTTTGGTCATGCCCAGTTACCCACCAATATTGGACCAATGTACAGACAATATTGGGGAAAATATTCAAAATAACAGTTCCCTTTTCTTTTGTAACTTTGTATTTGGGTTTACTACCGGACTCACTGGAAAGACGAGGAGAAAAATACTTATTCAATGTTTTAATATTGGCAAGCAAAAAAGCTCTAACTAAAAAATGGATGTTGAAGGACTGTCCTACACCTGAAGATTGGATTAATGTGATCCAAGACATTTACTCGATGGAAAAGTTGACATTCGCACTGAGACAGGACATGGATGGGTTCATGAACTTTTGGCAACCCTGGATCGCATATGTGTCTTCCATTAGATCTAATCTTTGACAAATACCATTTCAATAATGGTTCCGCTCTTTGTTCCAACGCTACTCAGATGCTCTTTTACCTTTATTTACTTACTTTTTCTTTTTGTTTGTTTTTTGCTGGTTTGTTTGTTTTTGGGTTTGTTTTTTTTTTCTCTTTAATTTCACTTTTTCTTTCACTTTAAAAAAAAAAAGGGGTGTTGTAAAAATTATCCTTCCAATGTTGTCAGATATCAGAAAATAAGGGAACATGTGATGAAAATGTAAACAATGCATTGCTGTAACGACCTGTATACCCTTTACAAAAACTTAAATTAAAAAAAAAAAAACTCTCTCCATACCATAAAATCTGTACCATAAAATCTCCATACCATAAAATCCCGTTAAATGTCATTTACTTTTTGACACCACTTCAGCGCTGTTTGATTCCCCACAATGGAAGCCAAACCAATAAATCCTGGAGAATGATTACACACGGAGCAGAAAATTAAGAACAGTAAATTTCTCAATTTTTTTTTCTTTTGGGCTGTCACATTTTTGGGAGATTGTATATAAGTAGCAGGCAGAGAGTAAACAGACTCTGACTGAAAATTTCACGAAAAAAACTTTATTCCACGGACCAAGAAAATCGCTACGTTCTGATCCAGAGTGTACTTCAACTGTATTCTCTACTCCCTGCTCTGTTCTCAGGGAATATCAGTTAACTGCCCTTCACAAAATTTCTCCATTTGAAACACCCTGTAACCATCGGCTCCCTTCTCCGTGCGTTATCACGGTAACCATGGACACATACTGATACTATGGTGGATAATTTATATTTCTGAAATAAAATAGTAATACAAATATATTTTTATTACTATCAGTTGATGTAAACAATAACCAACATCAGTTTAGCTTGTTAATAACGTTAGCAACTATAGGTTGTTTTACTCGTATTTGAGGGACAATGGCTTATGGGTAATCTTCCTGTTAACTTCCGGTGAAATGATGTTCAGTTGTTCACTTCTTCCCTGCTCAGTTCTCAGTTCCTTTTGAACTGAACACCGTTCGCTCCCTTCGGTTTGGAATCTCACTTATGGCGGAATACCCTGTGCAGTACACTTCGGAGTACACTCTTGGGCAATTGGAACGTAGCTCAAGTTTTTTCAGACAGCAAAAAAAAAAAAAAAAAAAGATCGGCATCTCCAACGGTTGTTGTTTCCAAGGCAACCAGTAAACCGTACTGGCAAAAGACATGTTTGTGCAACAGTACAGCCTAGTGGTAGAAAAATAACACTGCAAAGACACAAACCCCAAACCACATCCATCAACTGGAGCAAACAAACCCACAAACAACTCAAAACTAATCAAATATCCATAATATATATGTGTGTGTGTATCCTGTAGATTAAAAAAATTAAAAAACATGTCATACACACCATGTTATCACCAAACAAATACTGTACATTGTCCTCTTACATATATACTTTCTTTTTTTCAATTCCCCCTTCTCTTCATTTCTCTTTCGTCCGTGCATGTCTGAAGTGAGTTTTGGTTTAAAAAACATCTGCTTCCACTGGCATTTCAGTCAACATTTGCTAATGGAGCTTAACTTAGGCTGACTTAGGTAAACTCTGCATAACTTAGCCCAGCGCTCAGGAACTTTTACAAACTGAGTACAGCTTTCACCAATGTTTATTTCTAAATGTTGGCAAATATTCAGCATGCTGAAAATTTTCAAGAAATACAACTTCCGCCAGCGTTTGCCAACAAACACCAACCATCATTAACTTTTATCAACTTTTGCCAGCAGAGCCAGACGTTTGCCAAAACGTCAGTAAAAGGTGGTCCAAACATTGTAGTGTGAATCCAGCCAAAAAAGCAGGCCCAGAATGGCAGGAAGCCTCCACAAACGCTGATCTTTATATGAATGTTGTCTGACGCTGATGTCAGCTGACCTGCACTGAGTATTCGTTTGCTTAAGTTAACCTAAGTTGGCAACAGCTACACATACACTAGCCTAAGTTGGCAAAAATTTGCCAGCACTGAATGCAACACTGGCAAATGCTAGCAAAAGTTCGTAAAACTTTCTAAAAGTTCCTAAAAGTTGGTGTGTGCTGGATTAAAAAAAACCTGCTCACGAATTTAACCAATGTTTGGACTACTTTCTCTGATTTTTCAAAACGTCTGTAAAAGTTGGTCCAAACGCTATAGTGTGAACCCAGCTTAACAGAGCAGTGTACTCCCCAAAAAAATGCAAGATTACTGTAATATCCAGAATCTCTAAAAGTACAATGGAAGATGGAGCTTTAAGTTATCAGGCTCCTCTCCTGTGGAGCCAGCTGCCAATCTGGATTCGAGAGGCAGTTTCTATCTCTGTTTTTTAAAAACTGCCTTGTAGTTAGGGCTGGATCAGGTGACCCTGAACCTTTAGTCACTTTGCTATAGGTTTAGACAACTGGGGGACCTCCCATGATGCACTGGGCTTTCACGTCTTTCTTCACTCTCAATATCTTTTGCTTGATTTTTGCTGTTCATTGACATTTATCGGTTTCTTCCCATAGATTGAGTCTCCGGCATGTTGTTCATTCTCTACATGCCTGTTCTTTTTCTTCTCCATCCCCCTCACCCCCAACAAGTCACAGAAGATGACTGCCCCTCCCTGAGCCTGGTTCTGATGGAGGTTTCTTCCTGTTAAGAGATTTTTTCTTCTCCACTATTGCCAAGTGCTACTCACAGAGGATTACCAGATAGTTGGAATCTCTATGGCTATCCTTTGATGATTATGCAAATTTGTACACAGTTGTAAACAATAACAGTTACACAGAAATGAAAATCTTGTCCTACAAGTCTAAAGACAGATCATTTTTCAGCCTTTATGTGCAAAGAGAGGAGATGATAGCTAACATTACAGATGAAGGACAAATTTATTAATTTTATGAAGATGCTGATTGACCAGATATGATTCTTTGTAAATACAGACATGTTGGCTCAGGTTTGGACTGTGGTACGGTAATTACTGCTCTGTTCGAGTTTCTTCCAATGAGGCAGTAAGAGTGATTTGGTTTGATTTGAGTTTCAGCAGCAAGTTTAACAAAAACTAAAGGTCGGATTTTTATGAACATTTTTTGAACATACCAGTGGTGACTCAACTTGGAGGGGATTAAACTTTCAAAGGTCACAAAGTTTCCACAAAATTGCAAAATCTTAAAAAATTCTTAAAATCTGTCAAAACTCTGTGGTATTCACCCTATATTGTTTCTCAGGGGTGTCTCCTAGAGCCGATTTCCCTGGTTCAGATGGATAAGGACCTCAATGTGTTCATATCCACATATCTACAGACCAAATTCCATCTCGATCCAAACCTAGAGACCCTCTTAACTGAACTGTGAAAATCCTAATTGGCTCTGACCGGTACGGTACAGTCCTCTTCTTGTGGTCATAAAAAAAAACAACACTTTGGAATAAACTTTTGGGCTCCTACTCTGCTACTAAGTCCAACCCTGCAGCCTTTCCCACCTCAGGGCTGTTGAAAGCACCGGTGGGGGGGGGGAGTGAGAAATGGTGATGTGTTCAGACTCCAGTTGGTGGGCAGTTTTAGTAAAAATCAATCCAAAAGGAGATGGAGTTTGAAAGTCAAAAATCTCAGCTGCTAGCCAAATGGTTGGCAAAAAGTTGTTCACATCCACCTAAGGATAGAAAACTTTCACTCAAGTTATTTGGAACAGAAAAACTCCCTGTCATTCTACAGAGGTTAATGTTCCCAGAAAACTGACAATGTGTAAAAGGATCAAATTAAAAAACAGAGATGTTTACTGACCAGGAAAAAGTTGGTGAAGTGAGGAAATAATTAAAAAAAATTAAAATAAAGAATAATTTGTTACTTCCGCTAAGGAGGTTATGTAATCGGGGTGGTTTGTCTGTCTGTTAGCAGGATTACGCAAAAAGTACCAGATGGATTTGGATGAAATTTTCACCAGAGGTAGCCCTTGCGCCAAGGATGAACCCAATAAATTTTGATGATGATCTGAGAGTGCATACCTCCACCAAGGACCTTGTTTTTATTTGTGCAGCAGGATTACACAAAAACTATTACATGGATATGGATAAAATTTTCACTATAGGTGGTCCTTGGGCTAGAGACGAACCCATAACATTTTGGTGATGATCCCAGAATGCATACCTCCACCAAGGCCCTTATCTTCTCACAGTGTGTTAGCAAGAATACTCCAAAACTACTAGATGGATTTGGATTAAATTTTCACCAGATGTGGTCCTTGGGCTAGAGAGGATCCTATAACATTTTGGTGATTATCTGACAATGTATACCACCACCAACACCCTAATCTTCTCACACTGTGTTAGCAAAATCCTCCAAAACAAACCCATTACATTTTGCAGGTGAACCATGAGGGACAGAAGGAGCCTTGGCGGAGGTATGCACTCTCTGAGTGCTTTTCTAGTGTAGTAGTGTTTCTGATATTATTCTCTGTCTATTCTTAGTTTGTAGGTTTGTTCTTATTTTGAAGTCATTCCTGTTCCATTTCCTGTAGCCTTGTTGTTCTAGTCCTGCTTCCAGTTTACCGTTATGATTTGCTATTTATGTTTGTTACCTATCTCTCATTAGCTGTAACACTCCCAAAAAGGTAAGCCCATGTTATATCTTTGTTCCTGTTGTTTTTTAGCTCCCGTCTGGTCTACTTTCACTTTCGTTCTTTTAGTTTTACTTTTAGCTTCTTCCAGCCTCCAAGCTGGAAAAGCAGCTGCTGCTGATGCGCAACAAACTTCCTTCTGCTCGGTTCTTGACCGAATTCGGCATACTCCTTTACCGTGGTACTTCTGCAAGAGTTTTATCAAGTTGGTGGTGTTAAAATTGTAAACACTGGTATCACACAGCAAACATTGGAAGCAAGTCCTACAGACCGGCTCCAGTGACGTGGCACTCGTTACTTTTATTTACAGAAGCTGCAGCGTGGCTGAGAACATGATCGTGCCTTCATTTTAATATTATTAATGTATCGGATGAGTAAATTACTTTTATTCCTTACCAATACTGATACACCCATTTTGCCTGGATCAAACCCGATACCAATACGGTGGATTGGATCAGCTCTTTCCTAGTCGAAGAGCCCTTTGGGAAAGACCGAATATGTTATGGGTCAGTCCGTCCATCCATCTGTCCCATTATTGTGAAATCAACTCCTCCTACAGTTTTGTTCTGATTGTTTTGAAACTCGCTACCATGGTTTGATATACACTGAGGATGCGCATATTACAGTTTGGTTCTGATTGGATGACTTTTGTGGGAATGACCGATGACCTCCTCTTTCACCTTAATTCATAGACATTAACTGTCTTGTGAAATCAACTCCTCCTACAGTTTTGTTCCGACTGTTTTGAACCTTGGTTTCAGGGTTTGATATACTCTAATGATGCACATATTGCAATTTCACTCTCGTTGGATGGCCTTGCGGTCAAAGGTCAGATTTTTCCCTAAATCTTTCTCATACAGTACCACATTTCCTCAGATCATCACGAAAATTTGATGGGTTCATCCTTGGCCCAAGGTGAAAATTTCATCCAAATCCGTCCAGTACTTTTTTGCGTAATCCTGCTAACAGACAGACAGACAGACAAACCACCCTGATTACATAACCTCCTTGGTGGAGGTAATAAACCAAGGACCAGGAGAATACTTATGATGATAATAATAATAATGGATGACAAAATTACAACATAAAGGGTCAGTTCCTTTATTTTCAGATGTACAGCATTTTTTACCTCATGCATAAAGTGGCACTTTGAATTTCATCTGAATGTTTCTTTAATACCCAGCTTCAAAGTTTTGTATAAACTTGCACTTAAAATTTCAGAATGCATGTTTACATGGTCCTGACCAGTGAAATGCTGCCAATGTTACAAAGTTTAAAATGAAAAAGCAGCAGCGTTGCTGAACTGAATCAGATTTGTAATATATTCTTTGACTTTTGGGATTTATGTTTTTATATGTGTGCAAAATGCTACCAGTCATTACCAAAGTATGTTCTGTACTTTTGTTGTTTTAAATAAGAGAGACGGTATCAGGTTTTGGATCGGTATTGGACGATACTCAAAGTCACAGTATCGTATCGGACTTGAAAAAGTGGTATTGGCTCATCCCCATCTTCGACTCCTTTGGGCTTTGACCGGCGGGGGATAAAAAAAAGCAGAAGAAGACACCAAACCCCCCCAGAGTGCATGCGCTGTGCAGAGCGAAAAAACTCACCCTTCCAGGTTACATCAGAGAGCCACAACAAGTTCCAATGGCGCATGAGCTTGAAGATCCACCTGCCTGCTTCAAATTAGCAGAGCGGAGAAACGGACCGGAGCAAGGAAGAAACTCAAGCGCAAAAACCCACCCCTGTTTCCTTCAACCCACCACTAGACGGGAAAGCAGACCGGACTCAAGTTACCACTGAGGTAACAGACAACAGAGGGAGCCCAGATCATAATGGGTTTTTCTGGATTTCCAGGGTACTGTGATAATGTTTAACAAGCAACAGATGAAGCAGCTTACCATTTATTTTTTGTTAAAACAGTCTACTACTGCATCTCAGTAAATTAGAAGGTGAAAGGTTTTTTTGTAATGTAACTAAAAAAAGATCAATTTTATGATACTGGTAATAGTTTTTAAAATAAATAAAAATCATGACATTTGTAATTTACTGAGATTTACCAGCACATAGTACACACTATACCAGGGGTGTCCAATCATGTGCCATGGAGGGCCAAGACCCTGCAGGTTTTCTCTTCTACCCAGTCTCTTCAGCAGGTGTTTTCACTTATCAGCAATCAATGGGAAGAAATTCAGTGGAATCTGTTGTTGAAGACACTGGTTGGAGGTAAAGCCTGCAGGGTCTTGGCCCTCCATGGCACATGATTGGACACCCCTGCAGTATACAGTACAAAATTTATTAAACTACAAAAAAATGCCATTGTCTGTAGAAAAAAATGCAAATGTACAATAAATCATTGAGGAATATGATGTTAATATTTTATTCATTATATTAAAAACAGTAATTAACTTTTTATATGTTAAAGATAGAAAGACCGTATTGTACCAAGGGAAATTCAGATTCTCAGGAGAATTACCGCTTATCAATTAATCGTTAATTGATCGATAAGGTGAATCAACTACTAATTAATCAATAACTTGCATCCCTAGTCAGAAACAACCTGACAGTAGTTTGATAATATGTTAAATACTGTATATTTAAGTTAAAGCATGATGATGAGGCTAAAAGATGAACTTCAGTGCTTGTAAGGTCTGTTTTTAATGTATACTTCATAAAAAAAACACCCTTCTCATATACACCCCACTATTGCCACGTTAAAAAAACAATCCCTGTCTCCTTAAAGGTCACCTCCACATGTCTCAGAGTATAAAAACAACTAGCCAATGTTCCATTTACAGTCTTTTTTTCTGCGTTTTTCCCAGGGAGAAACAGTTTTCCAATTACAGCCAAACAAGCCTATTTGCCACCTGAGGTGAAATCACGTCAGTCTCTACCTCACACCGGACGGGACCTTTCCTTCATCCCCGCGTTTCTAAGCAGTTAGAAGACAAAATATGACCCGCAAACTTACGCTGACATTTCAGTTTCCCTGAAGAGCAGCACTTAGAAAAGGGACGTATATTAGTTGTCATGTATTCGTTATCACATGTCAGTCAAACTAGCTTGCTGATAGACTTGAACATGAAGCCCAATCAGAATTAAACCCGACTTTGACTTTAGGTAAGTGGGTGAGGTCAGAAGAGGGTCAATTTGAGGGCATTAAAAATTTGTACGGTCATGACTTATCAATCATAACAAAGGCCATGTACGGGGACCACAATATACTATATGCCATATGATGAACATCAAATTTGAACTAAAAAAAACTACCAGAGCTGCCCCTTAACAGTTGACTACATATTAGCTGATGAGAAAAATCTCACTCAGCTTAATTTCATTGGTTGGTTAGTTTGACGAGGCAAATAGGCACATGTCGATTCACAGACGATCCCATTTACACCTCATAATTCATTTTTAGATTTTACTGTTATACTGCAATGCCAGAGGATGCCAGAAGGTGGTGGTACTTTACTTTTATGGTAAGATCAGGCCGCAAAGGAAGGAATATTGGAGGGCTGAACGTAGCTGGAAGAAGTCAAAACTCCAAGTACATCACCTGTTTATGGAAGACTTACTGCTAAAACTAAACCACACTATTAAAGATAGTCAACATTATAATCCACATGCGTCCCTCTTGCAAGCCCCGGTGATATAAAGTCTCCTAAATTCCTGAAAAATGTTTTTACAGCCGTTGGTCCTAGCTTACTTAATATTGTCAACAACTCTCTCTCATCTGGCTTTGTTCCTGATTATTTTAAAATGGCTAGTGTCCAACTGCTTCTCAAAAAAACCTACCCTAGATCCAACTCTGTTAGCAAATTATCGTCCGATTTCCAAGTTACCATTCTTGTCAAAAGTTCTTGAAAAGATAGTCACCAAGCAACTCCTGCAGGTTGCTGAAGACAACAAAATGTTTGATAAATTTCAATCTGGATTCTGGCATAAGCACAGTACAGAAGCCACACTACTTAAAGTAACCAATGACATTCTCATGGACACAGATAAAGGTGAATTCACCATTCTCATTCTACTTGACTTGACAGCATGCCATCCTGCTAGACAGACCTCATAACTGGGTCGGCATTTCTGGTACAGCATTAGACTGATTTAACTTATATTTAACTAAGACACTTTAATATCCACAGTGGCAATTGTGTTTCCTCCTCTGCTCCCCTTCTGTGTGGAGTCCCCCAGGGTTCGGTCCTTGGACCTATTTTGTTTTCACTATACAGTGGGGCAAAAAAGTATTTAGTCAGCCACCAATTGTGCAAGTTCTCCCACTTAAAAGATGAGAGAGGGCTCCAATTTTCATCATAGGTATACCTCAACTATGAGAGACAAAATGAGAAAAAAAAATCTAGAAAATCACATTGAAGGATTTTTAATGAATTAATTGGTAAATTCCTCGGTAAAATAAGTATCTGGTCACCTACAAACAAGCAAGATTTCTGGCTCTCACAGACCTGTAACTTCTTCTTTAAGAGGCTCCTCTGTCCTCCACTCGTTACCTGTATTAATGGCACCTGTTTGAACTCATTATCAGTATAAAAGACACCTGTCCACAACCTCAAATAGTCAGACTCCAAACTCCACTATGGCCAAGACCAAAGAGCTGTCAAAGGACACCAGAAACAAACTTGTAGACCTGCACCAGGCTGGGAAGACTGAATCTGCAATAGGTAAGCAGCTTGGTGTGAAGAAATCAACTGTGGGAGCAATTATTAGAAAATGGAAGACATACAAGACCACTGATAATCTCCCTCGATCTGGGGCTCCATGCAAGATCTCACCCCGTGGGGTCAAAATGATCACGAGAATGGTGAGCAAAAATCCCAGAACCACACGGGGGGACCTAGTGAATGACCTGCAGAGAGCTGGGACCAAAGTAACAAAGGCTACCATCAGTAACACACTACGCCGCCAGGAACTAAAATCCTGCAGTGTCAGACGTGTCCCCCTGCTTAAGCCAGTACATGTCCAGGCCCGTCTGAAGTTTGCTAGAGAGCATTTGGATGATCCAGAAGAGGATTGGGAGAATGTCATATGGTCAGATGAAACCAAAATAGAACTTTTTGGTAAAAACTCAACTTGTCGTGTTTGGAGGAGAAAGAACACCATACCTACTGTGAAGCATGGGGGTGGAAACATCATGCTTTGGGGCTGTTTTTCTGCAAAGGGACCAGGACAACTGATCCGTGTAAAGGAAAGAATGAATGGGGCCATGTATCGTGAGATTTTGAGTGAAAACCTCCTTCCATCAGCAAGGGCATTGAAGATGAAACGTGGCTGGATCTTTCAGCATGACAATGATCCCAAACACACCGCCCGGGCAACAAAGGAGTGGCTTCGTAAGAAGCATTTCAACGTCCTGGAGTGGCCTAGCCAGTCTCCAAATCTCAACCCCATAGAAAATCTTTGGAGGTAGTTGAAAGTCCGTGTAAAATGATGATAATGATAATGATAACGATTTGTATTTGAAATAATAATTTTTTCCAGATACTCAACCTGCTCAAAGGAAGGTAAGTTTTATAGCTTCTCTAACCAGCTAAACTGTTTTCAGCTGTGCTAACATGATTGCACAAGGGTTTTCTAATCATCCATTAGCCTTCTGACGCAATGAGCAAACACATTGTACCATTAGAACACTGGAGTGATAGTTGCTGGAAATGGGCCTCTATACACCTATGTAGATATTGCACCAAAAACCAGACATTTGCAGCTAGAATAGTCATTTACCACATTAGCAATGCATATTAGATATTAGAGTGTATTTCTGATTACTTTAAAGTTATCTTCATTGGAAAAAAAAACAGTGCTTTTCTTTCAAAAATAAGGAAATTTCTAAGTGACCCCAAACTTTTGAACAGTAGTGTATATATTTCAGATCATCAAACAAATTTAAATATTAGACAAAGATAACAAGTAAACACAAAATGCAGTTTTTAAATGAAGGTGTTTATTACACTGGTCAACACCAAATTTATTGTCTAAGTTTTTTTTTTTAGCTGATTTAGGACAGTTTTGATGTGCTGAATTCAAAAATCACATTAGTTTTGCTCAATCAGGTCAACTTTTTGAATTATAGCCACATGTTGTGTTATAGGTTTTATTTACATATACGGGTATTTTCGCTTTATATGATGCAAAATTCTTTTTTGTGTCTTGAAATTCTCTGAATTTTGAACAATGATGACGTAACATTAAATTTACATGTACTTACCTTTATATAAAGGTAAGTACATGCACAGTACTAAGTAAGTACAGGTTTTTACTTAGCACCTGATCGAGAGAAACAGATGTCATTTTCGGATTCAGCGGTGCAAAACTGTCTTAAATCAGTTGAAAAAAACACAGACAACTTACAAAAAAAATTATTTTTGTAACCCTGTGTTATTAAGGGTAAAAAAAAAAATCCAAACCTACATGGTCCTGTGTGAAAAAGTGATTGTGCCCCCCCGTTAAAACATAAATTAACTGTGGTTTATCACATCTTTGGAAAGCTGAGTTCAATTTTTCTAGCCACACCCAGGCCTGATTACTGCCACACCTGTTCTCAATCAAGAAATCACTTAAATAGGACCTGCCTGACAAAGTGAAGTAGACCAAAAGATCCTCAAAATCTAGATATCATGCTGCAATCCAAAGAAAATCAGGAACAGATGAGAACCAAAGTAATTGAGATCTATCAGTCTGGAAAAGGTTATAAAGCAGTTTCTAAAGCGTTGGCACTCCAGCGAACCACAGTGAGAGCCATTATCCACAAATGGTGAAAACATGGAACAGTGGTGAACCTTCCCAGGAGTGGCCGGCTGACCAAAATTACTCCAAGAGTGCAGCAACGACTCATCCAAGAAGTCACAAAAGACCCCACAACATCCAAAGAACTGCAGGCCTCACTTGCCTCAGTTAAGGTCAATGTTCATGACTCCACCATAAGAAGGAGACTGGGCAAAAACAGCCTGCATGGCAGAGTTCCAAGATGACAACCACTGCTGAGCAAAAAGAACATAAAGGTTCGTCTCAGTTTTGCCAGAAAACATCTTGATGATCCTCAAGGCTTTTGGGAAAATACTCTGTGGACTGACGAGACAAAAGTTGAACTTTTTGGAAGGTGTGTGTCCCATTACATCTGGCGTAAAAGTAACATAGCATTTTAGAAAAGGAACATCATACCAACAGTAAAATATGGTAGCTTGAGTATGTTCATTTTGTCTTCTTTTTAATTATTGGCCTTTTGTTTTCTTATTAAAGACAAGGATAGAAAGGAGATGTTTTTACCTTTACATGTTTCGACTGTCCACTGCAGTTTTAAGACAAAAGGCCAATAAGTAAAATATGGTGGTGGTAGTGTGATGGTCTGGAGCTGTTTTGCTACGTCAGGACCTGGAAAACTTGCTGTGGTAAATCGAACCATGAATTCTGCTGTCTACCAAAAAATCCTGAAGGAGAATGTCCAGCCATCTGTTCGTGACCTCAAGCTGAAGCACACTTGGGTTCTGCAGCAGGACAATGATCCAAAACACACCAGCAAGTCCACCTCTGAATGGCTTAAGTAAAACACAATGAAGACTTTGGAGTGGCCTCGTCAAAGTCCTGACCTGAATCCGACTGAGATGCTGTGGCATGACCTTAAAAAGGCGGTTCATGCTGGAAAACCCTCGAATGTAGCCAAATTACAACAATTACGCAAAGATGAGAGGGCCAAAATTCCTCCACAATGCTGTAAAAGACTCATTGCCAGTTATCGTAAACGCTTGATTGCAGTTGTTGCTGCTAAGGGTGGCCCAACCAGTTATTAGGTTTAGGGGGCAATCACTTTTTCACACAGGGCCATGTAGGTTTGAATTTTTTTCCCCTTAATAATAAACACCTTCATTTAAAAACTGCATTTTGTGTTTACTTTTGTTATCTTTGTCTAGTATTTATATTTGCTTGATGATCTGAAACATTTTAAGTGTTACAAACATCCAAAAATGAGAAATCAGGAAGGGGCAAACACTTTTTCATGCCACTGTATACTTCCTCGGTCCAATCTTGAGCTCTTAATTCACACTTTCATCTTCTCCCGTTTAGATTATTGTAACTCTCTTTATAGCTGCCTCAGTCAATCCGCAATAAATCCTTTACAATTAATCCAAAATTCAGCTGCTAGGTTACTAACTAGAACCAGCCGTCAATCTCACATTACCCCCTTACTTGCATCCCTTCATGGGCTCCCAGAAAAATTTAGGATTCAATTCAAAATTCTCATAACCACATTTAAAGCACTGTACAATCTTGCCCCCCAATATACAGTGCATCTGGAAAGTATTCACAGCGCTTCACTTTTTCCACATTTTTTTATGTTACAGCTTTATTCCAAATTGGATTAAATTCATTTTTTCCTCAAACTTCCAAACACAATACCCCATAATGACAATGTGAATTTTTATTTTTTTTAGATTTTTGCAAATTTATTAAAAATAAAAAACTAAGAAATCACATGTACATAAGTATTCACAGCAATGCTCAATACTTTGTTGATGCACTTTTAGCAGCAATTACAGCCTCGAGTCTTTTTGAATATGATACCACAAGCGTGGCACACCTATCTTTGGGCAGTTTTGCAGCACCTCTCAAGCTCCATCCGGTTGGATGGGAAGCGTCGGTGCACAGCCATTTTCAGATCTCTCCAGAGATGTTCAACTGGATTCAAGTCTGAGCTCTGGCTGGGCCACTCAAAGACATTCACAGAGTTGTCCTTAAGTCACTCCTTTGATATCTTGGCTGTGTGCTTAGGGTCGTTGTCTTGCTGAAAGATGAACCATCACCCCAGTCTGAGGTCAAGAGCACTCTGGAGCAGGTTTTCATCCAGGATGTCTCTGTACATTGCTGCATTCATCTTTCCCTCTATCCTGACTAGTCTCCCAGTTCCTGCCACTGAAAAACATCCCCACAGCATGATGCTTGCACCACCATGCTACACTGTAGGGATGGCATTGGCCTGGTGATGAGCGGTGCCTAGTTTCCTCCAAACATGATGCTTGGCATTCACACCAAGGAATTCGACCTTTGTCTCATCAGACCAGAGAATTTTGTTTCTCATGGTCTGAGAGGCCTTCAGGTGCCTTTTGGCAAACTCCAGGCGGGCTGCCATGTGCTTTTTACTACGGAGTGGCTTCCGTCTGGCCCCTCTATCATACAGGCCTGACTTGTGGATTGCTGTAGAGATGGCTGTCCTTCTGGAAGGTTCTCCTCTCTCCACAGAGGAACGCTGGAGCTCTGACAGAGTGACCATCTGGTTCTTGGTCACCTCCCTGACTAAGGCCCCTCTCCCCCAGTTCCTCAGTTTAGCTGGCTGGCCAGCTCTAGGAAGAGTCCTGGTGATTCCGAACTTCTTCCATTTATGGATGATGGAGGCCACTGTGCTCATTGGGACCTTCAAAGCAGCAGAAATTTTTCTGTACCCTTCCCCAGATTTGTGCCTCCAGATAAGCCTGTCTCGGAGGTTTACAGACAAGTCCTTTGACTTCATGCTTGGTTTGTGCTCTGACATGCACTGTCAACTGTGGGACCTTATATAGACAGGTGTGTGCCTTTCCAAATCATGTCCAATCAACTGAATTTACCACAGGTGGACTCAAAAATCTCAAAAAAACTTTTTTCATGTTGTCATTATGGGGTATTATGTGTAGAATTTTGAGGGAAAAATGAATTTAATTCTTTTTGGAATAAGGCTGTAATCTAACAAAATGTGGAAAAAGTGAAGCGCTGTAAATACTTTCCGGATGCACTGTATTTCTGACCTCCTGGTTCAGTACTTCACATCTCATCCGCTCCGCTCCTCAAATACTGCTCTCTTATCTATATCATGTTCTACCCACAATACAAGAGGTGATCGTGCCTTCTCCGTTGTTGCACCTACCCACTGGAATCAGCTACCCCAATCCATCAGATGCACTGAAAATCTGAACTGTTTCAAATGTCTTTTGAAAACCCACCTCTACCAACAAGCATTTTTATAACCCCACATTATGCAGTGTGGGTTTGTAATGAGTCCAGTTATGAGTTTGTGTTTTTGTGTCTCTTTTGATGTGCTCAGTTTTGTTGTGTTAGAAATGTTGTCTGGTTTTATCTTGAAATACTTTATTTTTTTGCTTGTGCTACACTTTGTAACTGTGTGTTTTAAAAAGTGCTATATAAATAAAGTTTTACTTACTTATTTTAGTTGCATTGAATCCCATTGTAATGAACTAGAGCCACACACTAGCATGTTTCATATGTTCTGCAATTAATGTATGACTAGCTTATACAGTGCTGTGAAAACCTGGCATTGTATGGTCATGCCATGGAAGGAAGAGACCCTGAAAGTTTTACTTCCAACCAGTGTCTTCAACAGGTAATTTAGCTGAATATGTGTCCTGGGCATGGGCGGATATTTCATTTCACTGTTGGGTTGGGGGGGCGGGGGAGTAAACAGAGCCTTTGCTTAACAGTAAAGGTTGAGGGGGACACTATAGGTGTTATTGTAGTTGGGGCCCTAAGTTAGATTGTGTTTAGGGGCCCCTATATTTGTAATAGAGAAGAGTTCAAACCCTTAACAAAAGCATTATAAAAATTTGAGCCCTCATCTAGATGAACAAAGAAAATGTAATCAGTTACAGCGAATAAAAATGAAACCAGCGTCTATATGAATGATGCAAATTTAAAAGAAAACAGTCTCAAGTTTACAAGAAAAAAGTTGTAGATTTATGACAAAAAAGTAGTGGATTCACAAAGAAAAAGAGAGCAAATTCCTGATTTAAAAAGCTGTAAATTTACAAAAAGTTTCAGATTTAAAAAAAAAAAGTTGCAAATTTACCAGAAAAACTTTTAAATTTATGAGGAAAAACACTGTAAATTTATGAAAAAAGTTTTAAATGTATGAGAAAAAGGTTGCAAATTTACAAAAAAAAAGGCTACAAATTTATGAAAAAAGTTTTAAATGTATGAGAAAAGTAGAAAAGCACTCAGAGAGCGCATACCTCCGACAAGGCTCCTCCCATCCCTCATGGATCACCTCCAAAATGTAATGGGTTCCTCTGTACCCCAAGAACCGCCTCTGGTGAAAATTTCATCCAAATCCATCCAGTAGTTTTTGTGTAATCCTGCTGCACAAATGCAAACAAGGTCCTTGGTGGACGTATGCACTCTCAGATCACCACCAAAATTTAATGGGTTCATCCTTGGCCCAAGGACTACCTCTGGTGAAAATTTAATTGAAATCCGTCCAATAGTTTTTGTGTAATCCTGCTGACAGACGGACAAACAAACAGATAAGCCACTTCCATTACATTACCTCCTTGGTGGAGGTAAAAAGTTGCAAATTTATGATAAAACAGTTTTAAATGTATGAGAAAAAGTTTCAAATTTACCAGAAAAAAGTTTCAGATTTAAAAGAAAACAGCTGCAAATTTACATGTAAAAAGTTGCAAATTTAAGAGAAAACAGTTTTAGATGTATGAGAAGAAAAGTTGCCGATTTACAAGAAAAAAGTTGCAGATGCATTTTATTGTGTAATGTAACATGATATAAAAAAAGATTTAAAGATGAACGGGGGCGCGGATTCTCTATTTTCCCCATCCCCCTCTTGAATGACATCTATGGTTCTCGATCCGCCACGGGGTCACAGGAAGAGCCCGAAACCCCTCAAGCGGGAGGCGTCCAGGATGCATCCTGACCAGATTCCCAAACCACCTCAGCTGGCTCCTTTTGACGTGGAGGAGCAGCGGCTCCACTGCACGTCGCTCCCTCTCTCCAACGCTGAGACACCTTAGATGTCAGTGATGCCGCTGTTAAACAGCAGAAGTGTTTACAGATGTGACTGAAGCGGCAAACAAACACATCTGCAATGTGCTGCAAAAGAAACTCTAAAAAAGTAAGGGCCCATTTATGTTAGTGCCAGGTGAATCCAAACAGTCTTTTCAATTTAGCAGTAAACCTGTATATTAAAAAATAAACACAGATTTATTGGAACACAGTTTAAGAACTAGCTGAGGCAGTTTCCGTTTCTCCTGTATTGCAGGTGAGAAAGAATCTAACTGGTAAATATGATGAGGTGGAAGCCTGGACCTGAACTTTGACTGAGAGCGACTGTTTGGTCACAGGCTGCATTCACTTTCATCGCACATTTCCTCAGTGCCAGCCATTGTTGTAATGAGCGCATTTGTCATTTATTTTGTGTCCTTTCTGGCATTTACCAGGCTGGCCTTTCAGCTCCGTGTTCCTCCTTTTGCAAATAATTGATGGTGACCAGCCCCGTGTTGGGAAAGCAAGGCGGCGAGGGCCGTTTGAGCAGCTGGCGCGAAGTGACAAGTTAGCTGTGACCTGGCATACAAATACACACACCGATACGCGGACGCATGAGTCACGCCGGTTGTTTCCACCGCCCTCCTCCATCTCTGAATATCTTCCTTGATCACAGGAAATAGTTTCTAATAATAAGGCTGGCTGAGTGTTAGGGGTCAGACATGATGAAAACTAGACTTCCGCTCAGAGTACCCGGGCTGTGTACGTGTTTTCTGAACAGTTTGCTTCAAGCGTGGGCTTTAGTTTAAAAAGAAACTACGACAAAGACCAGGGAAAACTGGACAACTCGGCTGCCCATGACAGTGGTGTCACTGTATCGCCCACAGTTTATACTGTATGTCATCTTGTTACCATGGTTTCAGCACCAACATGCACTGTATGCTATAATCAATTAACTTATAGCAAATATATAGTATCTGCAACTAAAATGAGGTTAAATTCAAGACCTTTTAAGGCCACTTGATCAAATTTAAGAACTGAAATTTGCTAAATGTATGTGACCACATGATGATTAGCTTTGACCACTTATTTATAGGAAGTGAAATTACTGCAAGTTTGAGGTCATCAATCCAGCTCTCATTTAAGTTGGACTTTTCCCAGAATTAATGCTGGCACTGGATAATAAATGTTCATTCACTCATTCATCTTAAATCGCTTAATCCTTTTTGGGTCGTGGGGGGGCTGGAGCCTATCCCAGTGTTTTGGGTGAGAGGCAGGGTCCACCCTGGACAGATCGCCAGTCCATCGCAGGGCCAACACAGAGAGACAGACAACCATTCACTCTCACAGTCACACCTAAGGACAATTTAGAATCCCCAGTTGATGCCAGTTAACCTAACCTGCACATCTTTGGTCTGTGGGAGGAAACCGGAGCACCCAGAGAAAACCCACACAGACACGGGGGGAACATGCACACTCCACACAGAAGGGGCACTGATGGTCAGGGGTGGGATTGAACCCGTGACCTTCTTGCTGAGCTGCCGCAGTGCTAATCACTGCTCCACTGAGCTGTTTTCTATCTACTAATAGAAAATAATAAAAGTTATTCAAGTGAAATACCTGCAACTACATCTACCTCCTAACCAAAAGTTGCAACTTAACAGGACAGAAGTCAAAAATTTACAAGGGAAAACAATCACAAGTGTATAAGAGAAGACAAAAAATCTAAAAGCAAAAAAAAAAAGTCACAAATTTTCTAGAAAAAGGTGGCAAATTTCCTAGGAAAAACTTGCAAAATTTCAGGGAACTATCTGAAAAAAAACAGTGGAAAAATTACACAAAAAAGCAGAAAACTCACATCTTTCTGAGACAAAAAAGTTGGTAAAAAACCAGCTGGGAATGCTTTGGTATTCTCCCTGAAGCGCAACAGGGGGTGGCCGGGGAGGGGAAAGTCTGGCTACTGCCTCCATGACCCGGACCCCCGGACCACCAGTAGAAGATAGACAGATGCTGAAATGTGGTTCTCAAACAACGGCACATATGAAGGTGACTCACCCTCTTTAACTTGGCGACGTTCTCCTCCGCCGTCAGTCCGTTCAGGGCACTAGAGATGCTGAGGAACGCTCCCAGGAAGCACGGAGCAAAACACAACTGAACAGCACAAACAGGTGAGACGCAATGAGCAACGGTCATGTGATTACTGAAAGAAAGAGCAAAACGCTCACACACAGCCTTTATACTGTTTTTCACACCAAAAAGCAGAACTGCCTGCAAATTTGCTGCAATAATTAATTCGAACAAAATATGTCAAACTTTTCATTGAGACGTGTGAGCTGTTAAAATGTAGAACAAAGTGCAACCAATGACCCCTTTACACAAAATGAAATTGCACTATTTTTCTTACATGAAACTCACATAAACGGCAACTTGATTTCCTCGTCTGATCCAGGTCGGAGTCAAAAATACGCAACAGCTGCATCACTTTAAATTTTTTAACTCTCAGAGTGCCTCTTTATTTGTTGCGTACACTGATTCAGGAAGAGCAGCCTAAGTCGATGCGACCGCAGCTATTCAAGCGCAGGACTGGAAAATTTGCTCCAGTAAATATTTCAGTAGAGGGGAAGATATCTAAAGCTCTGAAGTTCTGTGTCTGGTTTTCTTAGTTAACCTTAATTTATCTAAACAGCAGGAGGCAGGGGAAAGAGCTGAATCGCTTCAGTTTCAAATGTTCTTTGATTTATGCTCATGGCTGACCCTCGGTGGAGGTTTGTGCTCTCCAAGCGCTTCAACACAGTAACAGTTTGGTCCGTGATCTATGCTTGTTAGTCAAAAAGAATAAGCTAAATCAAAGTGGATGACTGTTGTATTAATGAGTCGTTTTCCACTGAGCTTCTAAAAAGCAAATGTGTAACCACCACAGAACACAGAACAAGCACCAGTAATGGTTCCTCTCTCACCTGGTCCAACAGCATTTTCTTCATAGCAGCAGTTTTAGTTCCTCCAACCACCAGTCGGTCCAAAACTTTGTACCAGCTGCCGATCACTGGACCCTGCGTGTGCAAGGAAAGACGTCCTATAAATCAAGTCTTGAAAATGTGCAACTTATTCCCAGTTTTGTAAATCTGCAACTTTTTTCCAGAAGTCTCGTCAATTTGAGACTTTTCCCTGTCTCATAAATGTGAATTTTTTTTTTTTCCACTCCTGTAACTTTGCAGCCTTTTCCCAGTTGTTTAAATGGACAAATTTCCCCCCAGACTTGTAAATTTGTGACTTTTTTAAGTCTGGTTAATTTGCAACATTTACCCAAAGTTTAATAAATTTGCAACTTTTTTCAGCCTTGCCAATTTTTTCCCCCAAGACTCGTAAATTTGCAACTTTTTTCCCAAAATTTAGAAAATTTGAGACTTTTTTCAGTCTCGTCAATTTGTGATTTTTTTCCAGTCTCGTAAATTTGCAACTTTTTTCAGTCTTGTCAATTTTTCCTCTAAGTCTTGGAAATTTGCAACTTTTCCCCAGTGCCTATTAAATTTATGATTTTTTTTCCCTGAAGTCCTGGAAATTTGCAATTTTTTCCAAAAGTCTTGTAAATTTGCGACTTTTCCTCAATGCCTATTAATGACTTTTTCCTGAAGTCTCATAAATTTGGGATTTTTTTCCAGTCTCGTTAATTTGGGACTTTGTTTCAGCTTTATAAATTTGGGATTTTTTTGTTTTCAATCTGGTAAAATTTTCAGTCTTGTAAATATGCAACTTCATTCAGTGTTGTCAATTTTTTTTTCCTAAAGTCTTGTGAATTTGCGACTTTTCCCCCAGTCAGTGGCTGACAACTCAGCCACTACTGAAGATTTCAGTTGTTAATTTATTTTAATACAAAAGTACAAAATGTAACTTTCTGCCCCCTTAGGTGATCAACAGGTGGCGAAGGAGACAAATTCAGAGGGGGGACCAGCAAAAAATCTGTGATGGTGTGTGTGTGTGTGTGTGTGTGTGTGTGTGTGTGTGTGTGTGTGTGTGTGAAACAAGGCCCAACACAAAAAAATGATGCCTTAAATGATAAAAGGCAGAAAACCAAACCACTCTTCTAAACCATCCACATATTGTAACTGCAATTCTGGCTGCGGATGCACAACTGCAAACTACACAATATACACGAGTTAAACAAATGGATGAATTATTTATGTGGGGAAGAATGATACATGATGCATGACTGTTCAGTTAAATATAGCTGCCAATAAACACGTCGCCTTGGTGCAACACTGAGACTCAGTCCTGTGTGCTGAAGACCCATTTTCAACACAACACAGGCGTCTATACTTGTCCTGTTTATAATGTTAAATGATGGGTGAACTCGCTGGTGGAGCTTAAGATGATTACTGTAACATAAATAAACTCTGTCTTCGTCATGGCGACATCAGGAAGAAAGGTGAATTGTGCAGCTGTCAAAGTAAGGGAATTCAAAAACATAAAAGATCTAAATGCAAATTATGTAACACTGAAAATGATCTATATGGACATGAGAACATGGGAATTTAAGTCCAATACTTGCACTATTTACTTTAATCATGTGAAAAACAAGAGTAAAAGCACATTTTATATAAAAACCTGCATCTATAGCATCCAGCTGTTTGATCTCATGCAGGCTTTTAGTGTAGTGTTCTTAAAAATTAGCCAACTATGATAGGGTATAAACAGTAGAATTCATCCATTCACAACTCGTTCCTAAGGTGCATGGAGAGGAGGCAGATATGGAAAAGTCAAACATCAAATTAAATATATTTATAAAAAAGAGAACCAAAAGAGCTGCAGCTAATGGCTAACAGCTAATGACAGATGGATTCTGGATGGTTTTACCCACGGGCAGACGCAAACGCTTGATTGCAGTTGTTGCTGCTAAGGGTGGCCCAACCCGTTATTAGGTTTAGGGGGTAATCACTTTTTCCACACAGGGCCATGTACGTAGGTTTGGATTTTTTTTACCCTGCATTTTGTGTTTACTTGTGTTATCTTTGTCTAATATTTAAATTTGTTTGATGATCTGAAACATTTAAGTGTGACAAACATACAAAAAAATGAGAAATCAGGAAGGGGGCAAACACTTTTTCACACCACTGTAGATGCCTGAACCAAGTCGCTATTAGTCTCTGATAGCTGTCTGTGTCATTTCAACAGTTTACAACAGGAGGACAAAACAGAAATGCTAAAGCTGTGTTTAAGAACCTGATAAGAGACTTATAATCAGTTTGTGGTGGTAACACAATCATAGCTGTGTTAGACTCCACCAATACAGCTAACAAACTAGTCAGCCGCCGTCGCAAGTCCCGAGACCCACAAACCCTCAAGAGGTACAGTATGTAAACAAACACTGACTTTTGCTCTGGACAATGTTTAATTTGTTTTTTTGAATGAACATATGTTTATTCTTTATTATATTATGCTCATTTACTACCGCACCACAATGATATGATACCACACTCTTGTGTAACGTTGCTGAATTACTAGGAGTGAGCCAATACCACTTTTTCAAGTCCGATACTGATACTGTGACTTTGGGGATCAGCCAATACCGATCCAAAACCGATACCGTCTCTCTTATTTAAAACAACTAAAGTACAGAACATACTTTAGTAACAACTGGTTGCATTTTGTACACATATAAAAACAGAAATCTAAAAGTCAAAGAATATATTATACATTTGACTCAGTTCAGCAGCGCTGCTGCTTTTTATTTTAAACTTGCAACATTGGCATTATTTCACTGGTCAGCACCATGTAAACATGCATTCTGAAGTTTTAAGTGCAAGTTTATACAAAACTTTAAAGCTGGGTATTTAAGTAAACATTCAGATGAAATTCAAAGTGCCACTTTATGCATGAGGTAAAAAATGCTGTAGCTCAGAGAATAAAGGAACTCACCCTTGAAGCTGTATTTTTGTCATCCATTATTATCATAAGTATTCTCCTGATCCTCAGTTTATTTAGTAGTGTTTCTGATATTGTTCTCTGTCCATTCTAGTTTTTAGATTTGCTCTTATTTTGAAGTCATTCCTGTTCCATTTCCTGTAGCCCTGTTGTTCTAGTCCTGCTTCCAGTTCACTGTTATAATTTGCCATTTATGTTTCTGTCACCTACCTCTCATCCACTGTAACACTCTGCCCATGTTATGTCTTCGTTCCTGTCGTTTCCCACGCTCCCATCTGGTTTGTACTTTCAGTTTAGTTCTTTTGTTTATGTTTCACTTATAGCATCTTCCAGCCTCCGAGTTGAAAAAGCAGTGGCTGCTGAGCCGCGACAAACCTTCTGCTCAGTTCTCGACAGAATTCGGCATACTCATTTACCGTGATACTTTTGCAAGTGTTTTATCAAGTTGGTGGTGTTAAAATTGTTAACGCTGGTACCACACAACAAACATACCGAGGATAGTCCCACAGACAGGCTCCAGGGACACGTGACACTCGCTACTTCTGTTTACGGAAGCTGTGCGCAGAGAGGCTGAGAACATGATCACGCCTTCATTGTAATATTATTAATGTATCAGATTGGTAAATTACTTTTATTCCTTACCAATACCGATCCAGCCATTTTGCTTGGATTGAACATGATCCGGCGGATCGGATCATCCTTATTAATTACAAGCCCTGTCAAGTGAACTATAAGGGAGAAAAAAGGAGGCGAAAAAAGGAAAAAACAAACAAAAACCAAACCAACATGAAATGGTCAATTAACCATGATGCTGATTTAAAGTCAAATTGCCCAGCCCTGGTACGCGGTATACACCACTGGTTCATATCTTTCTATATGCATGCAGGGAAACAGTCACATGACCCATTCAGTGCTCCTTTAATGTTTTCATGTGAACATACACTACCATTCAAAAGTTTGGGGTCACTTAGAAATTTCCTTATTTTTGAAAGAAAAGCACTTTTTTTCAATGAAGATAACTTTAAACTAATCAGAAATACACTCTATACATTGCTAATGTGGTAAATGACTATTCTAGCTGCAAATGTCTGGTTTTTGGTGCAATATCTGCATAGGTGTATAGAGGCCCATTTCCAGCAACTATCACTCCAGTGTTCTAATGGTACAATGTGTTTGCTCATTGCGTCAGAAGGCTAATGGATGATTAGAAAACCCTTGTGCAATCATGTTAGGTCTGCAATGCTGTAATTGCTGCAAATGGAGGATTCTTTGACGAAAGCAAAGTTTGAAGGAAAAAATTATTATTTCAAATACAAATCATTATTTCTAACCTTGTCAATGTCTTGACTATATTTTCTATTCATTTTACAACTCATGGTGATAAATAAGTGTGACTTTTCATGGAAAACACAAAATAATTGTCTGGGTGACCCCAAACTTTTGAACGGTAGTGTACGTGAGTCTGAAGCAGAAAGACGGCACTGACAAAGTTGATGCCCACCTTTGTGACACCTGCTAACTCTGATTCAGACTTTCAGTTTTAGCATGACAGCGGTACAAGCTTCGAAGTATAGCCGTCTGGTGAGCATGACTTTACTAATGTAAACTGTTCTATACGCCACAACTGTTTCTGGGATCCTGTTTTAATTAAGGTAATAACGTGAAATTGTGGCCTTCATGGGAGAGCAGATCCATTATACAACACGCAGGACTTACCACAAAGAAGAAGCCGATGCTCATCATCTTGGCTGTGCGCCGCACGCTGTGATGAGCCAATCCCCTCCTCTCAATCAGCTGTTGGGAGATGACATCACCGACGCCCACCAACGATCCTGAAGGACAAACAGACGGCGCTGCATCTCAGTCCAGTAGCATTAGTGATGCATGCATGCATGCACATGGTGAGTGTGCTACGAAATGAGCACTTAAACATTTACAATAGTGTGTGCGTTACTCGGACAAATACACTTAGATAATGAGGTCATCATTAATACATGGCTGCTGTGTTGTCTTTATCGTGGATTGAAATGCAGGCCAAGTCATTTAACTACAGAAATACGATTTAAGTGAGTTCAAAAATTTATGCTGGCCATAAAGCAGAGTACGCAAATGTTCACCCTAACATTTTTTAAACATAAGCAAGTTAAAATTGCCTTTAACCTTTTTCCGCTTAAATTTTCAACTTTTTTCTAACAATGTGAAACTTTTTCTTTTAAATTTGCAACTTTTTTCTTGTAATTTTTTTTTTATTTCCTGTAAATTTATGATGTTTTTCTTGATAACTTGCAGTGTTTTTCTAATAAACTTGCAAATTTTCCTTCACAGATTTGCAACTTTTTCTTCTAAATTAGCATTTTTTCTTGTGAATTAGTGACCTTTTTACTCTCATAAATTTCTGACTTTGGTCAAAATTTTGCACATTTTTTTTCTCATAAATGTGTGACTTTTTCCAGTATATCTCCTTTTTTGTAAATGTATGACTTTATTTCCTGCAAATCTGCAACTTTTTGTGAAAAATTTGCTCCTTTATTCTTGTACATTTGTGATTTTTTTTGTTGTAAATTTGTAATTTATTTTGCTGCAAATTTTTTTTTTTTTAATTTTGATTTTTTCCCCTGATCATAAACTTGAATTTTTTTTTCCTCATAAGCTTGCAGTTTTTTCCTCATAAATTTGCAACTTTTTCTCTTACATTTGCAATTTTTTTGTGAATTTATGATTCCTGTGAAAAATTTAGTTTTTCTCGTAAGTTTGCAACTTTTCTCATTTACTGCAAATTTAACTTTCTTCTTGAAATTTTTGCAGATTTTTTTCTCATAAATCTGTGACTTTATTTCCTGCAAATCTGCAGCTTTTTCAGTGAAAAATTTACATCTTTTTTCTTGTAAATTTGTAACTTTTTTCCTCATTGTTTACAACTTTCATTTTGTAAATTTGTGATTTTTTTTATCTGTAAATCTGTGACTTTTGTTTGAAATTTTGCAGATTTTTTTCTCATAAATTTGTGGCTATTTCCTGCAAATTTGCAACTTTTTTTAATGAAAAATCTGCACCTTTTTTTACCTCATAAATTTGTTACTTAAATTTTCAACATTCTTAAAATGCTGGTTAAATTTGTATTCTTTGTAATGGTTTTTTTTTTTCTTCTCTCCATTCTTCTAGACAATGTCCAACTTTATTTTTTATGTTTTTCTTGAAAGGGGAGAGATTTAAAAAAAAGAAAAAATTCTCCCCTGTTTTAAAAGGTTTAAATTCTTCCCCATTCCCAAAATAGGGACCCTCAGGAGTAATGGTGCAGAACACCCCCAAAGAGCTAGAAACGGCCCTGCGTTCATGACACCTTCAAGACAGAGTTTTCTGACTAATTAATGGTTGCTTGGATAAAATAAAATAAAATAAAAAAAGAATTCAATGTCAGTTTTAGAGACACACATATGGGATGATGATACAAGACAAAAACAAAAGACTAAAAATATGTCCCAACAAATATGTCCCAACAAACCCCGTTTCCACATTTTTCATAATAATCCCAGAAGATCTCTTTGGCCTCACTGATGTGTTGATCATCTGTCTCCATCTAGTGGAAACTAGACTAAACTGCAGCTGAAAATCTCCAGCTAGTCCACAGTGGACTGACTACTTTTTTCCAGGAAACCATCACAAAATTTGACAAATGGACAGCTTTTGTACTGAAAGATTTGTGGTTCTTGAAGTGAAAAAAATACTACAGCCTCTGTAATGTTATGAAAAAAAAATCACACCACTTGTAATCATTTTACAATTTATGAGGAAAAATTGCAAATTTACATGAAAAAAGCAAAATGTTACCAATGTTATCAACAAATTTATGATAAATTTAAAAAATAAATGTAAGCTACAAGAGAAAAATGGCAAAATTACGAGGAAAAAGTAGAAATTTACAAGAAAAAGGCACAAATTTGAGAAAAAGTTGAATATTTATGAGAGAAAAGTCACAAATTTAAAAGCAAATAATAAATAAATAAATAATAGCCAGAAAAAACTTAAACATTAACTGAAAAGAGTTTTGCAATTAACAGAGAAAATGAAATTTACTTGTTTCTTTGTTTTTGACTATTTACTTTTAACTTGTTTGATCGACCTTTAAATTTATTTTAAAAAAGTTTGCAAATTTACACACAAATTATTAGAAGATAAATGGCAAATTCATGAGAAAAAACTCAAATTATGAGAAAAAATGGCAGTCATAAAAAAGTCTGAAATTTACAAGAAACTTCTGAGAAAAAACATTGAAAATTTAAGCTGAATATTTATGAGAAAAAGTTACAAATTTATGAAAAAAAATCGCAAATTTAAAGGAAATTCAAAAAATAAGGAAAAAAGTTGCAAATTAATAAGAAAAAAGTTGCAAATTTACAATAAAAATGTTTTTAAAAATAAGGAAAATAGTGGCAAATTTATGAGAAGGTTTTTTTTGCAAATTTAAAGGAAAAAGTTTTTGTTTAAAGGGAAAAAGGTAGTAAATTTAGGAGAAGAAAGCTGCAAATTTATATGGTAAATAAAACCCACAAATTTATGTAGAAAAAAAAAGACATTTACGTGGAAAAAGTTGTACATTTACAAACGGTAAATGGCATTCCTTACATAGCGCTTTTTCTCATCTCCAGATGACCAAAGCGCTTTACAGATCCTGCTGTCCACCCATTCACACACACATTCACACACTGATGGCGGTGGAGCTGCCAAGCACACAGGCGCTGGCCTCACCCAGCAGGAGCAACTGGGGGTTCAGTGTCTTGCTCAAGGACACTTCGACATGCAAAGAGAGCGGGAACTGAACCACTGACCCTCCGGTCAGCCACACTACACCTGCACCACAGCCATTCCCAAGAAAAAAGAAACTAAAGTTCTGGAAAAAAAACAAAACAACTCAAATTGACCACAAATTTTGGAGAAAAACCTTGTGAACAGGCAACTGTTGCGATTGAGTCTTTACAGCAGGGGTCACCAACTAAAACTGTAAAAGGTCTGATAAGTCGGTCCTCCTCCTCAGCCGAGGTCCAAACGAGGTGTGGGAATCTTTAGGCACCTCATGATTCGATTATGATTCAGAACTCTGATTTAATTCTAAAACCATTCTCAACGCCTCTTGATGCATTTTTTTTATATTCAGGATTTTTCCCTCCCACTGTGTGACAACTTGGTCCTTTTAAAGCAAAGTACTTACATTGACCTATGAATTTACTTCCAACATCTTTTATTAAAACTGATGGAAGAGAAATCTGACACATAAGGCCCTTTTCCACTAGCCTCACTTGGCCCTACACCGCACCACTCAGCCCGCTTTAGGCGCTTTTCTACTAGCCCCAGCACCGGTTAGCAGGTACTTTTTTCGTACCTGATCCAGGGCAGGGTCTAACCGGGCTGAGTAGGGCTGAGTAGGGCTGTGATATGACTTTAAGAGACTAGTCGCCGCTGATTGGTCAGGTTGTAACACCATGAAAGCAACTTTTTCTGCTGAATTTACTCCACGACCGCCATTTGTAATTGTTCAGCAGTGAACACAGTGCGCCCCTTTAATACGGTATATTATATTAATATACTGTATAATATACTTATATAATAATATACTCCTAATATTATATATTAGGAGGTGCGCAATTTTCTTTCTATATTAGGCGACAATCGCATCCAGCGCGAGTTGGACGGATCTACTTGAAATGCAGGTGTCCGAGCAGATGGGTTCCCAAGGGCACATCCGTACTGCCAAACAGTGTCGGGAGAAGCTGAAAAAGCTGAAAAGCGATTACCGAGCAGTGAAGGACCACATTGCTCCAAGTTCAGTGGATGGAAGGAGTGGAAGTGGTTCGCTGAGAGACTTTAGGCTCGACACGTCACTGTCACGGCCACCGTCACGGTCACGGCCTTGGAAACAGTGGATGGTGAGTGTTTATTTGATATTGCGCATCTGTTCGCCACTTGATCCTTTCTGTGCCAAGCGCACTGTTTTTAAGAAATAGGAAGGTTGTTAGATTGTGGGTAATGGTTGTTACTGAGGCTTGCGTATTGTTTTGCAGCCAACTGCAGATTCACGCTTGCTTTGTGTTAAGTATTAGCGCGAACAAAACGCTGAATTACGCTTATTGTATTCCGGTTAAAAACTTGAGAGTGTTGTGTACATGTTGCACTTTGGTGTTAAGTTTTAAATTGTGTGCATTTTCTTTCCAGAATCGCATTTCATATCACAGGGGTCCACCTCAGTGGAGATGACTGGCACAGCGGACTCTCCTGGCGCTGTGTCTGTGTGTGCGTCTGGCGGAGCGCCAGCTGGATCAGCTCCACATCACCAGCTCCATCTGGATCACGTTCAAGTGCCGGTAAGGCACAATAACCACGATTTTTTTTTTTGGTTGAAACAGGTCCAGCAGCGGAAACCAGGGTCGAAAATCCATCCATCCATCCATCCATCTTCTACCGCTTAATCCTTTACAGGTCGCGGGGGGGCTGGAGCCTAACAAGTTATGTACCAAATTGATTAATGCAATTTCCTGTAGCTGCATATTAATTAATTGAAAATGTCTTTTTAAATGTACAAAAAGGTTATTCTTTGGTCTTCACTTATCGGTGTTCCACAACCATTTTTAGGTGTGGTGATTAAAGTGCTGTTGTAACTCCTGTTTTAGACAAACAAAGCTCATGAACTGCCGTTGAAATCAACATGCTTCATTGAAATGCTTCGCGTCAGCTGACTGTATTAACCCATTCAGATTTCTGCGGCCACACTACAAGCAACTAGTTTAAACATTACCCATCCATCCATCCATATTCTTAATCTTAATCCTTTTTAGTTTTGCAGGGGGGCTGCAGCCGAAGACAGCACCCTGCGTGTTGCAAAATCTGCTCTACTGAGGGGCAGCAACATGACAGTTCAGCTTATATACAGCAATGAAGCATAATATAATAGTGACATTCCACCACAGACTTTCACCTGTGTAATTCCATAATATATGTAGTGATCCAGCTTTAACGACCATGCCTTTCTGTCTTTCCATCTAGGCAAGACGAAAACAGACAACTCCCATCGCTGACCTTACATTAGCAATGGTCAACATGCATGACGAAGAGATGCGGCTCTTGGAACGGCAACATGACCAGCGGCAAGAATCAGGAGTACATGCAGCATTTGCGACAGGTGGCCGCAGATGTGCGGGCAGATGCGCGTGAAGCCCTGGAACAGGACGCTGCGTTACGAAGGGAAGAGCTCGCAGAGATGTCATCGCCCAGTCTGTTTTTTTGTTTGTAAATTTTGCTTCGGGAATAAAATTGTATTGTTTGCATCAAAAGTCTGGTTTATCTGTTATGACACCGTATGAGAAAAGCCAATAATTACATACACATTCCATTCTCTGTTCACTCCACATGCTGCTGTTCATCAGGTCAGGTGTATAGCCTTCTAATGGTAATTTAATTTTTAACAACACAACGAAACGTAATGTCTTGGTAGGTTTTTTTTTTTAATTTTAAACAAATTTGCAATGCTGAATCCATTTCTCTTGAACGGGTACATTTTTTAGGTTATAAGCAGTTGTACAGGTGTGCTTGAACTTGTAGACGCTGATAAAGGTAAGTACGTGGAAGTTGAATGTTGCATCGCCAGTCCAAATTTAATAAATTAAGAAGGAATCTAGCAAAAATTTGGCACTAATAACAGTAGACAGATCGGACAAGGATACACAACTGTGTTTTTGTTGCACACAACTGTTGTTACCAACAAGTGCAAAATTTATATTCCCTTTTCCCAAAAATTAAAAATCAATTTGTAAGTAAAAGTGGGAGACCTTTACATGGGAAAATATGACATGTATCAGCACATGATTTATAGTTCAATTTGCATTTCCACCTAAGCAAAAGTGGCTTGTCGAGCTGGATTTTTGTGAAGATGGCCTGTGCGGTGTTTCTGCATGTAATTACATACCTGTCAAGTGATACGGTTTCGCCGTATTTTAATACGGGGAAAATGCAATTTTAGCAAATACGGGCGTATTGCCATTTCTGTACGCCAAAGAGAAAAATATACAGGAAAAAAATTTGAGAGTGTGGGGAGGAACACGTCGTGTGTGACCCCCACAGCGTACGGGGCTGTCAGAGCGCTCAGCGTGAGCAATTATCACAACAGAAGTGTGGACTCATCATTAGGCTGATGGCTTCGCACCTTCTTAACAGATAAGCATTATGAACAAGAGGACAGGTAGATGGACCATGCACAACATTTTATTTACAAAAAACATTTTTGAAATATGTATGCACATAAATGTGGACAAAATAGACAAGTATTGCATCACATGTTATATTGTAACGTGCAGCTCGACATGGCAACGTCCCACCGGCAGGTTTGAACTCACGCCTCTCGCTCCGGAGTCCTGCACTCTACCTGTGTCGCCAATAGGGTCAACCGACTTGTCAAGCCAAGTAGGGTGCTTATATTGAGTTCGCTACAATATCACCACCCTGCTCCTCTGCTCTCTGTGCCGCTGCCACCACTGGTTCATCTACTGCATCATCCAATGTAGTGTCAAACGTCTCTCCATGACTCTCACACAGATTGTGCAGAGCACAACAAGTCAGCACCATAGATTTAACCAGTTTCATGTCACAGTCATTCCTCCTTCCTTCTCTCCTCGTCATCAGCCATGTTTGTTGTGGAGGATTCAGTCGCGTGTGTTTCACGTCACGAGGGTGTGGCGCCGCCTGCTGTTCAACAAATCCCACCCACAGCAGGTGTGCCAGCAGGTGCGCCAGCAGTAGTTGAAAAGCAACTGAGGCCGAACCGAACCGAAGTGAGTAGAGCCGGGTTTTCAAATCGGGGCTGAGCGGGGCTAGTGGAAAAGGGCCTATAGACAAATTTATCTCAAAATGTGCTTATAAAGCCATCATCATTTCATGGACATTCTTTCAGAAGACCACAGCTGTCTACAGACAGGCCAGTATCATTTAACTTACTTTCACACATTATTTTATTAAGCTCATGATTTAGCTGCTTTTAGCTCTATATTAATTCTTAAACAAAAAAATTAACAAATTCTTTGTTCAATTTCAAACAAAATATGTAATTTAATTTTTATAATACAGGAGAACAATAAATGTGTTTGTTGACTCCAAATAAATAAGTCTAAAATCTACAACTAAAATCCTAAAAATGTTTCCCAGGAGAACACAAACTAAATTGTATTACATTAAAAAAGAGATGAATATCTAAAAACCAAAATTTCACAAAAAGTCCACCTCCATACAATATTTTCAGTACAGAAAAACTTTCAAACTGTAAGACAAAAAAAAAAAATGGACACAAAATATAATTACACCTGGATATGGGATAGAAGATGGATGGAGTACAGAATTCCTATGACACAAAAAAAAAATCTCAACAGTAAACTGTGTTCCAGCATGGATGGAGCTGTAACTCCATGATTACAGGAAAAGGGGAGGTGGAACTTTTCATGTTCAGTAACACACGGAGCTTTTACTGAGTTTTTATGTGATATCGGAAGCTATGAAAAGGGCCTCCATAACCAGCGACTTCACCCCTGCATCCCAGCAGGGACTACTCTCGGCAGAATAGAGGAAGTACTCCGGTAAATACACTCAGTTTCACAACAGCGCTTCATTTCATGGATCCAGACCTGAAACCAAGCACATCTGTCTGGGGTGGATGTGCTGGCAGTCGGCCCTGCGTGTGTGTGGCAACCGCAGCGAATACTCTGGAGCGGTTGGAGCTGCAGAGTGAGAATGGCGTTCATGGGAGAGGGGAGTCTGCAGCAGGAGAGCCACCAAGGGCCCGTGCCATAATCGGTCCGGGCGGTCGCCAATACAGCAGTTCAGTTCCACTTCTTTCCCCATCAAAACAAAACAGTCTCCCTTTTTCCAAAATTGTATCAAAAGGCTTCGGGGTCTGGACGGAGGATTCTCGGGGTCCGGATCCGGACGGGAATCCACCAGTTGGTGACCCCTGCTTTAGAGTATAACTTACTAAATGCCTTCTTCTTACTCAGGGTTTTTTTTTTTTTTTTTGGTGGCTACTCTTATTAATTATTATAGTTCTGTAATTAATTTATATCATATGGTAAGAGTACTTTTGCTTGAGTAACATTTCTGGCTGTTCGACCCACCTCTTCTCACAAAAGACCTCACACACCTTGATTACAGGCTATAATTTTAGAAAAAAAAATTCAGCAGCAACTTTTATACTTATGTTTAGTTTTCTAGCTGTGCAACAACCACAGTACAGAGAACTTTTGTTGACTGTGCCAATAGGAGCAAAGTTGACCCAGAAACTCTTATCATTATTTACACAAAACGCTGGATTTTGAACTGAAATGGTAGGGTTTAATATAAAGAATAAGGCTGGCTGTGTTGAATGATACACTTGCACTTTTATAAGCCTGTAATTACTGAAATATAGATTTAGTCAGCATTCCTACCAGCGGTCACTAGCTGGACTGTCCATGGGTATTTCCCCATTAAGGCCTGATATGATCTCCACAGGCCTGCCATTGTCAACCCTAAAACAAAGAAATAAAACAGAGTAAACATGGTAAATAATTCCACACTACACCAACACGTCACTGGGCTCCAGGCCACGTGACTCAAATCAGGAAATCCCTCTAATCAGCCCCGTTACACTGCTCATTAACAGATGGTGACTTATTCAACTAGGGTGATTCTTTTTACGTTATTAGTAGAATATGGCAGCTGAGAATTTCATATATGAATCTAACATGTAATCCACAGCATACAGCAGTTTATTTACCATGATCCAGAGCAAGAAAAAATTGATGGCACTAAAAAGCAAAACTGAGTACAGCTGTACAAGAAGTCAATGTCAGCCATTCTGCACTACATTACAACTATTTAAAGTTAACTTTTCATTCAACTGTGTGCATTCTGATAAATTACATGTATGCCGAATTAAGGAGAATGGTGAAATGATTCCGACAAACGTAAAAATTAGACTTGAACTGATATAGTTTTAAATATCCATTATCGCTTTTAAGAAAGCATATTTTTTTTAACGAAGTTCGGACTCGGCCCAGTTAAGGTAGCATTATATGAGTGAATTTGTGGCTGGAAACTCACAGTCGATGTGTACGTTGTTAAATATCGATGTCATGAACGTTAATTTACCTTAAAAACGCGTCCTGCTGCATTCATCAGGCTTCCCGATTTTAATTAGTGTACCTAACAACTGCGCATGCGTGAAGCATCCCCGGCAGCGTGAGCTGATTGGCTAGTCAACCCCAAATGCCAGCGGAAGTGGAATCATTTTTTAATCCAAAATGCTTTATTAACAATTACCAAAGTACAAAAAAGTTTTGTCATAAACAAAAATTACAAACCAACAGGCCACAGTACAAAAAAACTGAACAAATTATTACAACGTAGCTTCAAATTGTGCAAAACACCGAGAGGGCAAACAACATTCAACGGGGGTGGGGGAGTGGGTTAAAAAAATTCAAACAAAAATAACAGGGGCAGGTAATAGGTATCTCTATAAATAAATAATATAGGCCTTATTAAATTAAATCTTTTTTTTTTTTTTTTACAAATTTCAGTGATTTACAAAATAAAAAGAAGTCATTTTGCCAGTGGAAGAATCTTTTCTTCCTTTAAACCTTTCAAAATATAGCGCCTTCTAATTGGATTAGGGAAATATCCTTTCAGAAGAAAACTTAACATTTTGTTATTACATTTACATTCACAAAAATCAACACCTTCAATAAGGAATGGCTTTAGCATTGGAGTTACATTTGAATACAAAATACTGTAACGTCGGGGCCATTTTAAGGGGGGCAGGGATTTCCCAGCATGCTTTGCCAGTTGAAAACGTTACTGTGTGTGTGTATTAAATGTGTTATTACTGAGTTATACTGCTGTGTCATTATAACTGCGTTATAATGACCCAGCAGTGTTTAGCAGGATTAGGGCAAGATGTATCATGTGTGTGTAACCATGATTGAAACGGAGGTCTGGGAGAATGACCTCCCCTCCTCTCTGTGCTCAGAAGTAAGTTGGGGGTTGGTGGTGTGTAAATAAAGCCTATTCATCACAACCATCTTGCTCCTCTTTCTTTGTGTGAATCCCGCAAACGTCACACTGGTGTCAGGAGTGGGATGGAGCAAGATGAGGATCCAGGCGGAGGTCCAACGGCCAGAGCGGTTCATCGCTCGGCTGGGAACAGAGCGTAGAGCTGAGACGCCGGCCACCGGAGAGGCTCGCCGCGATGGACGGAGCAGCGGACCCGACGGGACTGCTCTGCCTTTTTCAAGGCAGAACGGGCTGAGCAGAGCAAACCAGCCCTGTTTCCCGCCCTTTTCAGGGCAGGACGGGCTGGCGATTCCAGAGCAATTAGGAGCGGCGATCGACCGGGAGATGACCGTCCCATCCGTCCAGCAGCGGGCCAAGATTCCCCGCTACAACGGCGAGAACCTGTTGGATGACCACCGGGCCCAGGTCGAGTTGGCTGCCGCGCTGAACGACTGGTCATAGGAGGAAACCACCGTGCTGAGAGCGAGTGGGAGGAGGAGCTATGGCAGATCACAGCAGCGCGTGCACAAAGGAGACAGCGGTGGCAACACGAGGAAGGGGGGCTTCCGCTGCGCAGAGCCAGGGTACATCGCATGGTACTGGCCCGCACACAGCGCACGACAAACTGGCCCCTCGCCGACGTTAAATTAGAGCGAGGTGGCATGGACGGAGAAAAAGCCGCCTCCTGCAGATGCTCCCCCCGGCGGTGACGTCACAGAGACCTTTGGAAACGCAGCAGCAGCGGAGCGAGCAGGACAGAGCTGGTCTTTTCCCGGGCTCGGCAGGGGCTGGACGCCTGGACGCGGGCCAGCGGCCGCCTGGGAGGTCCTGGCAGCGGTGGGAGTCGTGACTCCTGCTGCCAGAGGAGGAACTGCGTAGTACTACCGCCACCCGCAGATGCTTTCCCTTTCGGTGACGTCACGGAGGCCCTCGGCGCAGCAGACGCACAGCAGCGGAGCGAGCAGGACGAAGATCCGGTCATTTTCCAGGCGCGGCAAGGGCTGGACGCATGGATGTGGGCCAGCAGCCGCCTGGGAGACCTGGCAGCGGTGGGAGTCGGCCGGAGCGGGCTTGGGACTCCCCCTGCCAGGGAAGGGACTGTGCATGGTTCTACAGAGGTTGTCAGATGTGTCCATCCGCCCGCTGGTGGCCAAACCGGAACCCTACCCCAACCAGATACTCCGACCGAGACTCAGATGGACACTTGGATGGCCCGTGCATGCCTCCCCGGCACCGGGCTGACTCGCGTTGGATTTCTGAAAGTGGACTTTGAATTTTCTGGGGACAGAAACCAGTCCAGGGGAGGGCAGTGTAACGTCGGGGCCATTTTAAGGGGGGCAGGGATTTCCCAGCATGCTTTGCCAGTTGAAAACGTTACTGTGTGTGTGTATTAAATGTGTTATTACTGAGTTATATGTATGTTTAGCAGGATTAGGGCAAGATGTATCATGTGTGTGTAACCATGATTGAAACGGAGGTCTGGGAGAATGACCTCCCCTCCTCTCTGTGCTCAGAAGTAAGTTGGGGGTTGGTGGTGTGTAAATAAAGCCTGTTCATCACAACCATCTTGCTCCTCTTTCTTTGTGTGAACCTTGCATACGTCACAATACTTTCCTTAACCAAGCCTTTAAACAGGTTCGGAATAGCTTTTAAAATTCTTCTATTATGGCGGCACATGGGGAGAGCATAATTGTGTAACATCTTAGACAAGAACAAAGAGCAGAGGTTCCCTGGTGAGATAACAGGGAGGTGTGAAGGATGAATGAAGTGAATGCAATGTGACCTTTTGTGTGTTAGAAGCTTCTAGAGGAATGGTGAAGGATGAAGAAAGTGAATGCAATGTGACCTTTTGTGTGTTAGAAGCTTCTAGAGGAATGCCATGTTATTTAAGAGAAGAGTCTCTGCTGAGATGTCATTCTGTCTAAGCTTCTTGTGTGAGATGTGTAATAAATAGTCTGAGCCAAATCCGCCTCTTTATTTACACGCTCCACACTGGTGACCCAAGACGAATCATGGAACACGATGAAAGATCCCCGGAGCCAACCTCGATGGGAACCCCCAGCCACGCATGTGCTGTTGCGATCAAGCTACCGGATTTTTGGCAGCACAACCCGTGCTCCTGGTTCCACCTAGTCGAGGCGCAGTTCGCCCTCCGGGGGATATCGGCGGATGACACAAAGTTCCACTATGTGGTCGCAATGCTCGACGCCCGCACGGCTCAGCACGTAGAGAGTCTGCTCGATCAGCCACCAACCGACGGCAAGTACGGCGCGCTGAAGGCTGCGCTCATCCAGCACTACACACTCTCGGATGGTGAGAGAGCAGAGAGACTCCTGACACGGACCGGGTTGAGAGACGGGTCGGCCATAGACCTGATGGAGAAGATGCTGAGGTTAAAGGGCACAGACGACGACCATTTTATTTTTACCCACCTCTTCCTCCGGAACCTTCCGTCAGCGGCGAGAGCGACCCTGGCCAATTCGCCGTTGCTGGCCAAGCGGGACTATCGTGCGCTAGCCCGGGAAGCAAACTGGATCATCGTCGCCACCAGGGAGTTCACGACCATTGCGGCAGCGACGGAGCTCGGCGCGACAACCGGAGGAGGCGAGGAGCCATCGACGGCAGCAGCAGAGCCACCGACGGCAGCAGCAGCGGGGGCCAAGGAACGCGGGGGAGACACGCTTTGTTTCTACCACCGCCGCTTCGCAGAGAGGGCATGCAAATGTATACCACCGTGCCAATTCAAGCGACTGAGGAAACGCCAAGACCGGGGGTCGGTAGTAGCCGCGACCCTCGGGGAGGAGAACAAGCTGCTCTACTTGACGGACACACGCTCGGGGAGGCATTTCCTCGTGGACACCGGCGCCCAGAAGAGTTTCATCCGGCCGACCTACGCTGACCGGCTGGCAGGATCTAGAGGCCCCGAGATGGCGGCAGCAAACGGCTCGGAGATTAAGCCCTTTGGTGAGAGGACTCTACTCTTGTCTCTACACGGCCGTACATTTGAGTGGACTTTTGTCATAGCAGCATTGAATTTCCATATACTGGGGGCTGATTTTCTGTGTGCACATGGTTTGTTGGTAGATGTCGCTAACAGACGCCTAGTTAATGCACTGTCCTTTGACTCTCTCCCCTGTACAGCTCGAGTGACCCGGCCAACAGCACAAGCCAATGTCACAGCTACATGCAGTAAGTTCCACACACTGCTCACTCAGTTCCCAGCACTCACTGTCCCGACGTTTTCGGCAGCCATCGCTAAACACGGGGTGGAGCATTTTATCACCACCACCGGGCCGCCCGTTTTTGCAAGACCTCGGCGCCTGGACGCAGCTAAACTGGCCAGAGCGCTCGAGGAGTTCGCCAACCTGGAGAGGTTGGGCATCATCAGGCGCTCAAACAGCCCATGGGCTTCCCCGCTACACATGGTCCCTAAAGCTGAGGGTTCATGGCGACCTTGCGGGGATTTCCGCAGGTTGAACAATGCCACAGCGCACGACCGCTACCCAATTCCTCACATTCAGGATTTTTCCGTTCACCTTGCAGGAGCGCGCGTTTTTTCTAAAATAGACCTGGTCCGCGGTTACCACCAAGTCCCAGTGCGCGCTGAGGACATACCCAAAACAGCGGTAATAACTCCGTTCGGTTTATTCGAGTTTTTGCGCATGCCATTTGGGCTTAAAGGGGCTGCACAGACGTTCCAACGCGTGATGGATGCAGTGCTGCGCGATCTCCCTTTCGTGTTCGTCTACCTGGACGATATCTTAGTAGCCAGCGCGTCCGAAGACGAACACGAAACCCACCTCACGACAGTTTTCCGGAGGTTGGAAGAGCACGGGTTAATAATCAACCCAGCGAAATGTCAGTTCGGGGTGACGGGGATTGATTTTTTGGGGCACCGCGTCTCTCCCGAAGGAGCGGTCCCGCTGCCTGACAAAGTGCGCGCAGTGGCAGATTTTCCCTGGCCGCAACCGGTCAGGGCGCTACAAGAATTTTTGGGAATGGTGAACTTTTATAACCGTTTCCTTCCCCGCGCAGCGCAGCTCATGTAACCACTGTACGCTGCGCTCAAAAAACAGAAACCTGCGGATAGGGTCGAATGGACCTCGGAGCGAGAGTGGGCGTTCTCGGAAGTCAAAGCAGCCCTGGCAAACGCCGCATTGCTGGCACATCCAGACCCAACGGCCCGTATAGCGCTCACCACTGACGCTTCAGATGTGGCCATAGGGGCTGTCGTGGAGCAGCGCGTTGCCGGGGCTTGGCAGCCACTCGTCTTTTTCAGCAGGACTTTGCGCGACAGTGAACGTAAGTACAGCACGTTCGACAGAGAGTTGCTGGCTCTCCACCTGGCCATTCGCCACTTCCAGTTCTGGCTGGAAGGGCGCAGTTTCACCGTGTTCGTTGACCACAAGCCGCTAACGTTCGCGATGGCCAAGGTTTCAGAGTCGTGGTCGGGCCGGCAGCAGAGACAGCTGGCCGCGATCTCAGAGTTTACTAGTGATATTCAGCATGTGTCGGGCAAACTGAATGTAGTGGCAGACTGCCTCTCGCGCGCCGTGGTGGCCCCGGTCTGCGTGGGGATAGATTACGCAGCCATGGCCGCGGAGCAGGTTAGTGATGCGGACGTGAGCACGCTCCAGTCTGGACCAACAGGGTTAAGGCTGGACAGCAGGGTGCTGCAGGATGGCATGCCCCCCTTAATCTGCGATGTCTCCACGGGTCGCCCACATCCCGTGGTCCCGGCCGCGTGGCGCCGCCGCATGTTTGAGCCGGTTCACTCTTTGGTGCACCCAGGAGTGCGCGCATCGGTCAAAATGGTAGGAGAGAAATTTGTGTGGCCGAGCCTTTGCAAACAAGTGAAAGAGTGGGCGGCAGCCTGCGTGGCGTGCCAACGAGCCAAAGTACACAGACACACGAAGGCTCCCCTGGAGCCGTTTCGCATTCCGGCTAAGAGGTTCGACCATGTCCACGTAGACCTCGTGGGCCCCCTCCCGCCATCACAGGGGTACATGCACCTCCTGACAATGGTGGACCGCACCACGCGCTGGCCGGAAGCGGTTCCGCTGGCGGCAACCACGGCCGAGGAGGTTGCGTGCGCATTTTTAACAGCATGGGTGGCGCGTTTTGGAGTCCCGTCGGACATTACGTCTGACAGAGGCCCTCAATTTGTTTCCGAACTCTGGTCAACAATGGCCCGCAGCCTGGGTGTCACAATTCACTGCACAACCGCGTACAATCCACAGGCTAATGGGTTATGCAAACGTTTTCATAGATCATTGAAAGCAGCTCTCAGGGCTTCACTGACGGATGCAAATTGAGTAGACAAGCTACCGTGGGTTTTATTTGGGTTACGTTCTGCGCCTAAAGAGGATCTGGAAGCTTCCCCGGCAGAACTCGTTTTTGCGCAACCACTCCGGCTGCCCGGGGAGCTTCTGCCAGATAATCCCGCGCCGGGCAGCTCCCCGTCTCAGCTGTTGCAGCGTAGCATAGACACAAGCACGCTGCCGGGCCCTGCCCACCACAGTTTTCCGCGCGTTTTTGTGCCTAAAACTTTGAAAAACGCGGAGTTCGTGTTTGTCAGACACGACGCCCACCGCCCTCCATTGCGCCCACCCTATGATGGACCGTTCAGAGTGCTGGAAACAGGGGATAAGCATTTTTTGCTAGATTTGGGGGGTAGGAGGGAAAAGATTGGCATAGACAGACTCAAACCCGCTTTCGTGGTGGCGGACGAGCAAGTGCTGTTGGCGAGGGCCCCTCGGTGTGGAAGACCCCCACGGGGAGCTCCCCAGAGAAAAGATTCCCCAGAGCACCCACATGGACAGACACAAAGTTTCCCCCCCCCCTGACATCAACCCCCCAGCATGACAGTGCTGCGGAGGCAGTGAATCCTGGTTACAGCAGATACGGGAGAAGACTGAAGCCCAAGCAGCATATGGACTGATGTTTAATGGTTCTATCACAGCATACGGACTGTTATTCTATTGTTCTATCCAAGATGCTCGGGGGGGTGGTATGGAGGCACATGGGGAGAGCATAATTGTGTAACATCTTAGACAAGAACAAAGAGCAGAGGTTCCTTGGTGAGATAACAGGGAGGTGTGAAGGATGAATGAAGTGAATGCAATGTGACCTTTTGTGTGTTAGAAGCTTCTAGAGGAATGGTGAAGGATGAAGGAAGTGAATGCAATGGTGTGGCAACCCCCACAACAGACTGGGACAGACAGCTCGCTCTTCTGGTTTTTTCCGCTGCATGCTGTGAAGTAATCTGCCATTCATGCATGGTTTCACTGCTGTGATGTTAATGTCCCACTCATGCATTGTGTTCATGCATCCTGTACTGTCTGTGCCTCTCATATGCAAATGCCCACATCGACTGCTGTGAATGTCTTTGATGTATTGTCTGAGCTGAGTATATAAGCTGTCTGATTTTCATGTTCATTCTCTCATTCTCTCACTCTGCAACTGCTGTTGACACACACACACTGTGTCTCTTTGCTGGAGAGCCTCTCTGGGCTCGCTCATGGAGCGAGCCCCATGAAGGCGGTATGATAATAAACCTACTTAAAACTCTCATCGCTGCCTTTATTTTATCATCCGCTTCACTGGTGACCCCGAGGACGCACACGTTTTGTGTGACGCAACCTTCTGGCTTGGACAGCCATGCTGCCGGCGAACGCAGCACCCGGCGGTGATGCTCCAACGACAAGCGAACGCAGCAGCTCCCTTCTGCTTCAGTGAACTCTCCGGACATCACCCACGACCGGGAAAGCCGCAGCAAACTTCATGGTGGGATCTGCACGCCTAGATCGGCACATCCACGCTGGACCGGCCGCGCTCACAGCTCCTCCACACGAGAGCGCAGGCACCTCGTCCCCTCTCCACGACGGCGACCTCCATGGCCGACGGAGAATGCAGAGCGTGGACCTGAACGCACCATGGCCGGGCGAGTGACAAAGATCGTCTCCTCCCTCTCACCGCTCCAACGCATCTACACGAGCTCGAGGGACAAAGATCGTCTACTCACTTTCACCGCTCCAACACAACTACAACAGGGATGATTAAGCTCCCTGACCCTGGCTCTTCCTCTCCAACAGGCCCACCCACGCACAGAGCCCCGGCACACGCACCGGGGAGTTATGAGGACGGCGCGCCACGCACGGGACACATACAGCTCCACTGACCGCCTTCCTTCTTCGCCGCTGCACACTTGCCCTTGAGGCTTGCTCGTACACCTGAGGCACGCAGCTTGCTCACTGGATTTTATGGTCTTAGCCATGGCGCTCAACGGGAATTCAGCAGTCTGCGGTCCCCGAAGGCTTTAAGGTTGTGCCTGCACCTAAAGTCAACACGCCAAGTCCCTCTGCTTTTGTTTCTTTTTTCTTACAGCCGCTACGCAGCCTCGCAGCTCCTGCTTTTCTTCATGGCCACGAGAGGAGTCAGAGACTAATTTTCCTTCTTGTGGACCTCCGCACGTTCAATGGGACAGCCCCTCGACGTCACGGACAAGCAAGCAATTTTTGCGCGGCTTGGACGATTTCACCGTCCCGGCCGGCACGTACTACCCCCCTCCTCCCTCCCCCTCCTCCTGCAGAGAGCTTTCCCTGCTCGCTGCCAAAGCTGCAATATCGAGGTCTCGGCCGCCTGCCTTGCCCTCTGGGGGGGAGCGGTGTGGCAACCCCCACAACAGACTGGGACAGACAGCTCGCTCTTCTGGTTTTTTCCGCTGCATGCTGTGAAGTAATCTGCCATTCATGCATGGTTTCACTGCTGTGATGTTAATGTCCCACTCATGCATTGTGTTCATGCATCCTGTACTGTCTGTGCCTCTCATATGCAAATGCCCAGATCGACTGCTGTGAATGTCTTTGATGTATTGTCTGAGCTGAGTATATAAGCTGTTGTAGAAGATGCCTTACAAACGAGACTGAGTGTATTTTCTCAGGAAAGCTTTATTGGAAGTCACATCTTCTAACATCAAAGTTCTCAGCAGAAAAAGAGACAGATCCCACTTTCCTCACAGCTTTTATATCCCAGAGATACAAAACCTCCACATCACGTATCTCACACCTTCACCCCACCTAAGTTTGGTAAACACATGAACCACAGTCCCCGAGACTTGTTGGCGCTTCTGTTCTCCTCTCCACCTCGGGGCTCCTGCTGGGACATTGTCTTCCACCTCCGTCTTCCTCCAGCACCCACCTCCTAGCCGAGGTCCCTGCTGGGGCATTGTTCTTATGGACGTTTGATCTGCAGGGTCTGCACCGACATGCCTACTGGAAGCATGTGGGGGGAGAGAGCGTACCATACAAGCATGCCATATATGTGCCTTAAATATGCACCATATAACCCCCCCCAAACGTTCAAATAAGGACAAGTTACATTTCAAATGCATAGAATCATGACACCCCACACAGAACAAGAGAGAGAAGAAAAAAAAAAAAACTTGGCACAACAGATCACATATCCCACTGCTTGGGCTTCAGCTCTCTGCCATATCTGCTGTGAGCAGGTCTCGCTCTGCCTGTGGCTGTCTGCTGCATCTGTGAAGTAGAATCATTAACACATTGTCGTGAAAGCTTAGCAGAGCGCCTCCCGGGTGGCCTGCCACGGCGGGGGGCACTGGCCAACTGGACTGGGTCGTCAGCTAACACAAAAGCGGGTTTGAGTCTGTTAATGCAGACTAAGTCCCTCCTGTCTCCCAAATCGAGCAAAAAATGCTTTTCCCCGGTTTCTAACACTCTGAACGGTCCATCGTAAGGTGGCCTTAAACCTAACCTCTGTGCGTCGTGTCTAACGAAGACAAACTCTGCATTTTTTAAGGCTTTGGGCACAAAAACACGTGGAAAACTGTGATGAACGGGACCGGGGAGGGTGTGTGACCCCGCTTCGCTCTGCAGCAGCTGGGCGGGGAGGTGCTCCGGAGCGGGGTTTTCAGGGAGGAAATCTCCCGGTAACCGGAGGGGTTGGGCGAAAACGAGTTCGGCCGGAGAGGCTTGCAAATCCTCTTTAGGTGCTGAACGCAACCCTAATAAAACCCATGGGAGTTTATCAACCCAATTTGTGTCAGTGAGAGCCGCTCTGAGGGCTGCTTTCAATGACCGATGGAAGCGCTCGCACAAACCGTTGGCCTGGGGGTTATACGCGGTCGTGCGATGAATTTTCACCCCCAGGCTGAGTGCCATGGACGACCAGAGCTCATAAACAAACTGGGGTCCCCTGTCGGACGTTATGTCTGACGGGATACCAAAACGTGCGACCCAGGCTGTTAAAAAGGCACGCGCAACGTCTGCTGCTGTGGTTGCCGCCAGAGGAACCGCCTCTGGCCAGCGCGTGGTGCGGTCTACCATGGTTAAAAGGTGTGTGAAACCCTGGGACAGCGGAAGAGGTCCTACTAAGTCGATATGCACATGATCAAAACGTTTGGCTGGGATGTGAAAAGGTTCTAGAGGGGCTCGTGTGTGTTTGTGTACCTTTGCTCTTTGACACGCAGCGCAGGCTGCAGCCCACTCTTTGACTTGTTTACGCAGCCCCGGCCAAACAAACTTCTCTCCTACCATTTTGATAGACGCGCGGACGCCCGGGTGTGCCAGTGAATGTATTAAGTCAAAAACACGGCGACGCCACGCAGCCGGGACTACGGGACGGGGACGCCCCGTGGAGGTATCGCAGATTAGGGAGGGCATGCCCCTATGAAGCACCCTGTGCTCCAGCCTTAGCCCTGTTGGCCCAGACTGGAGCGCGCGCACGTCCGCGTCGCCAACCTGTTCAGCGGCCATGGCTGCATAATCCAACCCGACGCAGACCGGAGCTGTGAGCGCTTCCACGCCGCAAGCCTGGCCTAGGTCTGCCGCCGCCGAATCTGCCCCCTGGGGGCCTGTCGTTGCCACTGCACGCGAGAGGCAATCTGCCACTACATTGTGTTTACCCGCTACGTGTTGAATGTCAGTGGTAAACTCCGAAATTGCAGCCAGCTGCCTCTGTTGTCGGCCCGACCAAGGCTCTGAAACCTTAGCCATTGCAAAAGTTAAGGGTTTATGGTCCACGAATGCGGTAAAACGGCGCCCTTCCCACCAGAACTGGAAGTGGCGGATGGCCAAATGTAGGGCCAAAAGCTCCCTGTCAAACGCGCTGTATTTACGCTCGCTATCGCGCAATGTTTTGCTGAAAAACGCAAGTGGTTGCCAGCAACCTGCCACCAGTTGCTCAACAACCGCTCCCACTGCCACGTCGGAGGCGTCTGTGGTTAGCGCCATGCGAGCTGCCGGCACCGGGTGTGCCAATAACGCAGCGTTCGCGAGGGCTGATTTGAATTGTGAAAAAGCGCGATCCCGATCCGGGGACCACTCGACCTTAGATGCAGGTTTTTGCTTCTTTAATGCCGCGTACAATGGGTGCATGAGCGTGCCGCGTTTGGGAGGAAACGGTTATAAAAATTGACCATCCCCAAAAATTCTTGCAGCGCCTTAACCGTCTGCGGTTGGGGGAAATCCGTTATCGCGCGCACTTTATCCGGCAGCGGGACCGCGCCTTCTGGCGACACGCGGTGTCCCAAAAAATCAATTTTCGCTACCCCGAATTGGCACTTCGCTGGGTTAATGATTAGCCCGTGGTCTGTGAGCCTCTGAAAAACGGCTGTGAGATGGCTTTCGTGCTCGGCGTCGGACGCGCTGGCTACCAAAATATCATCCAAATAAGCGAACACGAAAGGGAGGTCGCGCAGCACTGCATCCATCATGCGTTGGAACGTCTGCGCGGCGCCCTTGAGGCCGAAAGGCATGCGCAAAAACTCGAAAAGCCCGAAAGGGGTTATAACTGCCGTTTTGGGTATGTCCTGCGCACGGACTGGAACTTGGTGATAACCACGCACCAAATCTATTTTGGAAAAGATGCGCGCCCCCGCTAAATGCGCCGAAAAATCCTGGATGTGCGGAATCGGATAGCGGTCGTGGGCTGAAGCATTATTTAATCTGCGGAAATCACCGCAAGGGCGCCACGAGCCGTCAGCTTTGGGTACCATGTGCAGGGGTGACGACCAGGCGCTGTTCGAACGCCGGACTATGCCCAGCTTTTCTAAGTTGGCAAATTCCTCGCGCGCGATGGCCAGTTTAGCTGGGTCCAACCGCCGAGCTTTTGCAAAAACAGGGGGGCCCGAAGTACTTATGAAATGTTCGACCCCGTGTTTGGCAACTGACGCTGAAAATGTAGGGACCGTGAGTGCTGGAAACTGGTTGAGTAATGCATGAAACTTACCACCCGCAGCTGTGACATTGGAATGTGCAGAAGGCAGGGCCACCCGAGCTGTGCAGGAGATAGAGTAGAAAGACAGTGCATTTACAATACGTCTATTAGTAAGATCAACTAACAAACTGTTTGAGCACAAAAAGTCAGCACCTAGCATATTGTTATTAACTGCGGCGACAACGAAAGTCCACTCGAAGTTGCGCCCGTGGAGGGACAGGAGGAGCGTCTTCTTCCCATAGGTTTTGATCGTGGAGCCGTTCGCCGCTAACACCAGGGGGCCGCTGGCCGGCGCCAGTGTGTCCGCATAGGTAGGCTTGACAAAACTCAGCTGGGAGCCCGTGTCCACCAGGAATTCTTTCCCAGAATTCACGTCCGTCACGAAAAGCAGCCTATTCTCCGTGCCGAGAGTCGCGGCTACTACCGGCTCCCGGTCTTGGCGTTTCCCTGGCGCAGGTACCGGCATGGTGGGACGCATCTGCGGGCTCTCTCGGCGAAACGTCGATGGTAGAAGCAGAGGGCGTTGTCAGCTCCGCTTCTCCTGGTCTCCGCTGCTGCTGCCGTCAGTGGATCCGGTGCCGCAGCCTCAGGTCTCCCTCCTTCTCGCGAGGGGGCGGTCATCTCTGCTGCTGCCGTCGTGGCTGCGCGCCGTCTATGGGAGTCGACGAGCCGTTGCGCCACCTGTCCCAGCTCGTGGTAGTTGCGGTTGACGAGTGGCTGCGAGCTGGCCAGGGTGACTCTCACTGCTGGCGGGAGCGTTCTGAGGAAAAGGTGAGCGAAGATAAAACCGTCGTCGTCCTCACCTCTCAGGCTCATCATCTTCGCCATTAGATCCGCTGGCCTGTCTGCTTCTCCCTCTGTCAGCGCCAGGAGCTTCTCTGCCTGCTCTTCCAGCGAGGGAGTGAAGGCTCGGATGAGGGCATCTTTCAATGCGCTATACTTGTCGTCTTGGGGCAGGTGGTTGGTCAGGCTCTCCACCCGTTGCACTGTGAGGCTGTCCAGCTTCGCGACGACATGGTAGAACCTCGTTGCATCCGCTGAGATTCCCCGAAGGTGGAATTGCGCCTCCACAGTGGTAAACCAGGAGCGCGGGTTATGTTGCCAGAAGTCAGGCAGCTGTAGCGTGGTAGCCGCGTTAACCCGGTTGGCTCCTGAAGAGTCCGGTGCGGAAATCACGCCGTCACCGGCCATAGGTAGTCGTAGGTCACCAGTGTAGAAGATGCCTTACAAACGAGACTGAGTGTATTTTCTCAGGAAAGCTTTATTGGAAGTCACATCTTCTAACATCAAAGTTCTCAGCAGAAAAAGAGACAGATCCCACTTTCCTCACAGCTTTTATATCCCAGAGATACAAAACCCCCACATCACGTATCTCACACCTTCACCCCACCTAAGTTTGGTAAACACATGAACCACAGTCCCCGAGACTTGTTGGCGCTTCTGTTCTCCTCTCCACCTCGGGGCTCCTGCTGGGACATTGTCTTCCACCTCCGTCTTCCTCCAGCACCCACCTCCTAGCCGAGGTCCCTGCTGGGGCATTGTTCTTATGGACGTTTGATCTGCAGGGTCTGCACCGACATGCCTACTGGAAGCATGTGGGGGGAGAGAGCGTACCATACAAGCATGCCATATATGTGCCTTAAATATGCACCATACTGTCTGATTTTCATGTTCATTCTCTCATTCTCTCACTCTGCAACTGCTGTTGACACACACACACTGTGTCTCTTTGCTGGAGAGCTTCTCCGGGCTCGCTCATGGAGCGAGCCCCGTGAAGGCAGTATGATAATAAACCTACTTAAAACTCTCATCGCTGCCTTTATTTTATCATCCGCTTCAATGTGACCTTTTGTGTGTTAGAAGCTTCTAGAGGAATGCCATGTTATTTAAGAGAAGAGTCTCTGCTGAGATGTCATTCTGTCTATGCTTCTTGTGTGAGATGTGTAATAAATCGTCTGAGCCAAATCCGCCTCTTTATTTACACGCTCCACACTATAGAGTTTTTCCAAGCAAGTAAGGCTATATTTTTCAAACTTTTATGATTTAAAAAGTTTCCAACCCTGTCAATTAGATGACAGAGCAACCAAATTCCTCTAGATTTCTACTCCTCCATATCGACAGATTTTCTGTTGACTAAAATGAATCTATTTTTCCATATGAGAATGCTGTGTGGTGTGAAATTGTGTTTATAGATTCATTTCCAATACAAAAGAACCTGCTGGTGGAACATTGACAGTTTGACTGCTAATGCGTTACAATTGAAATCACAGCACAAAAGAAACTAAATACCACCCAGCTTTAGAAATAATAGTTTGTGGATTATGAACCAAATAGAGTCAGGGTTTATCATAAAAATTTTAACCATTTTAAGACCCCATTCATGATGTCAAAATCCATTACATTTAAACCTCCATCCTCCAAGCTTTTAACATCTTCTTTTCTTACATAATGACTTGTTTTTCCAAATGAAAGAAAACAAACTTAATTTCCTTAATCAATTTCTTTGATATGGCCAGAGACTAGGCGGGATAAATCAGTCTTGAAAGCCTCTCCATTTTAGACAGCACTCTTCCAAAGATTGAGATGTCTCTTTTTAACCAGCTGTTTAAAATTAATTTACAACTATCCACTTTTTTTTTTTGCAATATTTAAATTTTCAGTTATCTTTTGATTCTTACGGATTGTCATGCCCAAATACTTTATCTCTGTTTTTACACTAATATTATGTAGGGATTTTAAATGAAAACTGTGCAGTGTAACAGTTCACATTTGTTCAAATTTAGTTTCAGGCCTGAAGATGCAGAAAACTGATTGATTAAATTTAACACCAAAGGACTTTGTTGTTCATTCTTTAAGAACAGGGTTGTTTCGTCAGCCAGCTGACTGATCTTAATTTGTTTATCTATCACATTAATACCTTCAACATTGCTGTGTTTAATACAAAAGGGGAAAACTTCTGCAGCCAAAATAAACAGTAGTGGAGAACAACCACAACCTTGTTGTATTCCTTTTTTTAATATCAAACCTTTGAAAGTAAGATTTCCAAGACAGACTGAGCTGTTTGTCCCATTATACATTTTCACTCCATTTATAAATGTACTGTATCTCCAAAACCAAACTGTCTTAGGGTTTCAAAAATAAATCCATGCTCTAAAGAATCAAACGCTTTATAAAAATCTAGAAAAAGAATAAAACCACCTTTCTAAATCAGATCACTAAACTCTATTGAGTCCATTACAAGTCTAATGTTATTATGGATAGATCTTCTCTTAAGGAATCCTGATTGTGTCTCGTTAATTACTGAAGAAAGACCTTATTAAGTCTTGCAGCAATGACTCCTGTTGACCCACCTCAAGTTGTCTAATATCTTTTTATCTTTACCTGGTTTAGGGATCAGGGTAATTAGGCCCTGTTCCATGCTTGATGTTAATTCTCCTTTTTCCAAACATTCTTTTATAACTTTAAATAATATTTCCCTTATATCTGTCCAAAAACTTCTAGAAGTTACTTGTGAGTCCATCTGTTCCCAGATTTTTATTTGGAGCCATTTTATTCACGACAGAATAATTCTCCATCACAGGAATCCCTGAACGACTTATCAATTTGTGGGATAACCTCCTTAATTTGGTTAAAAATAGAAGAGACACTGCTCCAACTGAAAATTAGAATCATTAAGCCTAGAATAGAAGTTGAAAACCTCTTTCTCAATTTCTTTAGCATTTTTGGACTCTATACTGTCAATCAAGAGACATGATAAAGAATTATTCTGTTGTCTGTTCTTTTCCAAATTACAAAAACAAGCTGAATTTTTTGTCACCTTCCTCTATCCATTTAGCTCTCGATCTTATAAAGGCACCTTTAGCTTTTTCCAGATAGAGGTTATCTAACTGGCTTTGTAGATTAATTTATTACCTCCGCCAAGGAGGTTACCGGTATGTTTTTAACTGGCATTTGTCTGTCTGTCTGTCTGTTACCAACATAACTCAAAACGTTATGAACGGATTTGGATGAAATTTTCAGGAAAGGTGTATAATGGCACGGGGAACAGATGATTAGATTTTGGTGATGATCTGAGAGTGCATACCTCCACTAAGGGCTTTGTTTGTATTTGTGCAGCAGGATTACACAAAAACTACTGGATGGATTTGGATGAAATTTTCACCAGAGGTGGTTCTTGGCCTAGAGAGGAACCCATTATATTTCGGTGATGATCTGAGAATGCATACCTCAGCCAAGGTTCTTATCTTCTCACAGTGTGTTAGCAACAATACTCCAAAACTGATGGACAAACTTTGATGCAATTTTCACCACAACTGACTATAGGCCTACACACAAACCCATTACATTTTGGAGGTCATCCATGAGAAATAGAAGGAGCCTTGGCAGAGGTATGCGCTCTATGAGTGCTTTTCTAGTTCTTTATTTGATCATTATTTTCCGCAGAGCAACACTGACTGATTTCTTGAAGCAGTTTGCTTTTATATTCTTTTTTCTTCCTTTGAAGTTCTTTACCAAAACTAATAGAAAAATCCCTAGTTTTAAATATGATAAATTCCCATCAATTTATATAATTTCCAACCGTTTCATCCTTTTCAATAGAGTGAATTATTTCCTTAACCCTTACTCAGAAGTCCTTATTTGCTAACAATGCTGCATTACATTTCCAATAGCTTCTGTTATTATAATTTCATTTGGAGGATACAAGTGCTAAACCAATAAAACAGTGATCAGATAAGGGGGCACTCAAGATAGTTGCTTTTGAAACATATCTGGACAATACATGACTCACCAGCCAATAGTCAATTCTAGATTGGATGTTACCATTAGGTTTAAACCATGTATAACTTTTCTTGTCAGGATTTAATTCTCTCCAAACCTCTGAGAGCCTTGAGAGAGCTGATGAGCCGACTCTGTTTTTTAATAGGTTCAACTCACCGTCTGTCACCCCTACAACACAGCCAGCCCCCCCCCACCACCACCCTCCTGTGCAGCACCTCTCTCCATCTGCCCCCTCATCCTCTCACCCTCCTCGGGGGACACCAGTCCCCCCACCCCCCAAACACACACACACATCACTGTGACTACAGTCCAGGTTAAAAAAAACAGCTGTAGAGACTCCGTCAGTGGAAGGCTGCGGGCCCTGATGGCATCTCCGCCAGGATCCTGAGGACCTGTGCCAACCAGCTAGCTCCGGTACTGAAACACCTGCACAACCTCAGCCTGAGTCTGGAGAGAGTACCAGTGCTGTGGAAGACATCCTGCCTGGTTCCTGTCCCCAAGAAGTCATCTCCATCTGACCTTAATGACTATCGACCAGTTGCCCTCACATCTCATGTGATGAAGGTCCTGGAGAGACTAGTCTTAGCCCACAGGTGAAGACGTGGCTGGACCCTCTGCAGTTTGCATATCAGCCCCATTTAGGAGTTGAAGATGCTGTCATCTACCTGCTGCAATGAGCCCATCTGCACCTGGATGGCGGAGGAGACACTGTGAGAATCACATTCTTTGATTTCTCCAGTGCCTTTAACACCATTCAGCCACTGCTGCTGGGTGAGAAGCTGTGGGTGATGGGGGTCGACAGCTCTGTGATCTCCTGGATTACTGACTACCTGACAGGCAGGCCACAGTTTGTCCGGCTGGGAAGTGTCTTGTCTGGCGTGGTGGTTAGTGATACGGGAGCTCCACAGGGTACTGTGCTCTTTCCTCTTCTCTTCACCTTATACACCACTGACTTTCAGTGGTGTATAAGGTGAAGTCAGTCAGTCATGCCACCTGCAGAAATTCTCAGATGACAGCTGTTGTTGGGTGTATAAGAGGGTGAGAAGACGGGGAGTACAGGGCACTGGTAGATCTGTGGACAGAGCAGAATCACCTGAGGCTGAACGTCAGCAAGACCAAAGAGATGGTGATTGACTTCAGGAAGAAGAGGATGCCTTCTCAGCCATTGCAGATTGGGGGGGGGGGGTGTGGAGGTAGTTGAGGACTACAAATACCTGGGTGTCATGATCAGCAATGGGCTGGACTGGAGATCCAACACCAATGCTGCACACAAGAAGGTGATGAGCAGACTCTGCTTCCTGAGGAAGCGGAGATCATTCAACGTGTGCAGCAGGATGCTGGAGCTTTTCTACCAGACCATTATCGCCACCGCCATCTTCTTTGCTGCTGTCTGTTGGGGTATCAGTATCAGGGCCAGCGACACCAACAGACTTGACAAGATTATCAAGAGGGCTGGCTCTGTAATTGGTCTCATGCAGGAGACCTTTGAGACTGTGGTGGAGAGGAGAACACTAAATAAACTGCGATCCATCATGGACAATCCTGATCACCCTCCCCACCACACACTGGACAGACAACGGAGCACTTTCTCCAGTAGACTACTACAGCCTCGCTGTTGAACAGTTAGGTACAAGAAATCTCTCTTGCCACGTGCAGTTTCACTGTACAATAACTCACTCTGATGTTGTATTCTGGTCATAACTATGCTGCCATACTGCACCTTACAGTCTAATTAGTATCTCACATCTCATTCTGCTTCTGATAGTCCTGCATTGTACAGCGGGTATGATTCATGTATCTATACGGGTCACCATCTATTCATCTATGATGTAGATAAGTTGTTTTTAGTAGTTTTACTTTCCAGGGGTAATCCCTTTGTCTATTATGCTGTGTGTGTTTCTGTCATTTGGTTGTCTACTGTCATGCTGCTGTTACACTGCAATTTCCCAGATCAATAAAGTACATCTATCTATCTATCTAAAATTATTCATCTCAGTAAAGTTGCCAATTATGTTGTGTCTCGCTCTTCTTGTTCTTGGGGGCCATCTATCGCTCCACAGCGGAAGGGGAATAAATCTATATAAGGAAAAACATCAAGGTGACAAGAATTCCATGATGTCATACAAGAACGTGAGATCAGAGAAAGCTTATAAAAAGGTGATATGACCTGGCAGTTTCATTTCATTTTGTCATGTTGAAAGAATGGTCAGCTCACGTGCAGGGTGCCACACCAGAGAAAACACACACGACACAGAGAAGCTACGTTTAAACAATTTATTAATCCAAAAAAGGCAGCACAGTTAGGGAAAGATGCCACTCACCAGAGGAGGACTCAGCCTGTGGGGAGGAGATGAGAGCTGGTTAATAGGAGGAGGGGGGTCGGGAAAAGAGGAAGACAAATTGCCACTTAAGGGAGCTGAGCAGAGAACCCAACAGAGAGACCCAGCAGGAATAGATGAACCAGCGGGATGAGGCTGGCAGGGAGTAGGGAAGGAGAGGAGCTGGGGAAGGTGTCTGATGGGGTGGAGACAGGCAGCTGAAGCGGAGGTGAGGATGATGGAGCAGGTGAGCACACAACGATCTCTGGAGATGCATTGCACAGATGGCAGCAACACAATGAGCTAGCACTGAAGCATTCACAGGTTGGTCCTTATAAGCGTTGGCAAGGCAGAGATGGCAGGTGCATCCACTCATGCAGGTGTGATGATTACCTGCGGAGCTGGGGAATCTCTCACAGAAAGGGAGGAGGGCATGCGCTCACCTGATCATGACACATTTAGTGAGGGCTGAAGAAATTATTTCTCTGGAGATTTTTTCTGAAGCGAGTGGATTAGCTCACATTGGTCTGGAAAAGCAGTGAATATTGACTTGTTTAGAGCAGAAGGAATTATTTCTGTGGAAATTTTTTCTAAAGCAAGTTGATTTTCATACATTGCATTGGAAAATTGTTGAATATGGCAAGCTACACCAACCATATTTCATACACGTCAGAGACGGCAGAACTGCGTGGACTGATCGTACAGCTGACCCAGATTCTCTATCAAGAGAAGCAAAATTCAGCTATACTTTCTGAGAAGTTGGATAAGCTAATATACTTAAAACAATTGTATTTCAACCAAGCGGAAGAGGCTAAGATCAAGATAGACAGGCTGAAACATCTCATGGACCCAGCAACACTCAGTGATGCCAGAATCGCATCAGAGAGTTATGCCACCAAAAAAACCTTTGCTGAAGGATTTCGAGACTCTCAAACTGGCGTACACACACAGAATGAGAGAACTTGACATCGAGAGAGCCATGAATGTGAAACTTTGTGAAGAAATTGCAAGTTTACAAGAGCCTGATGTCAGCAATGCAGAGAAGATATGCCAACTTAGAGGAAAAGCTGAACGCTACTGGTAGGATCTGCAAGAAGAAAAACAAATTAATTCTGAGCTCAGAAAAAAAACAGAGACGAAGAAATGTCTGAGCTCAAAGGAAAACTTTTGCAGACCAAAGCGGAACTGACATCTTTGCAGACAAAACTGAGTGAACAGACTTCCAGACTGACAGAAGCTGAAAATGCTACAAAATCCTTCCAGGATCAGTTAGGCATTTCACAGCGGGAGGTTGAACAATGCAAAACTCATAAAAGTTGTATGAAAAACCATCTTGTCAAGAAAAGAGACCTGATTGAAGACCTCACCTCTGAGATCAGTTCTCTGACTGAGAAAGTATCTGTCATTACTGCAGAAATCAGTGAGGAAACCACCAGTAATGACACACTTTCTTCCTGCCTCAGAGATTCAGAGAGTCGTAACAAGACTTCGAATGAACAGCTCAGGACTTTACAGGACAAGATGGTGGAAATGAAGACCCCCAAAGATGACCTATCCTCCAAGCTTGAATCACGAGCAAAATGTCAACTGAATTTTGCAACAAAACATCAAAGCTCTAAAACTGCAGGTAGTTCAACTAAGGCCAGACAAAGATGTGATTAAACGGGAAATGGAGGACCAAAAACAAATCAATGGTGAGCTTTCAGCTAAAGTTGAATCTCTCCATCAGTCTGCAGTTGACAGAGAAAGATGCCACCAGGATGAAGTAGATGAACTGAGGACCCAGTGAGAATAGCAAATGTCCCTCACTGAAGACCTGAGTGCAGAACTGGAACAGTGGATGAATCTTGAGTCTATCACCCAGCCCGAAGACCAGACAGACCAAAGACCTAACACCAAGTCATTCTGGAAACGTGTACAACACGCTGTTGGTCTGAGAAAACCAAAGAGCTGGAAGAGAAGACCAGAAATGGAGGAATGATGGAAAATAGATGGTGGTTCAAACAGGGGGCAGCTGAAAGTGTGTGAAATGAAACAAACAGGGCAGCATGGTGGCATTTCTTCCTCCATGCTGTGTGGGTTTCTCCAGAAGTCTGGTTTCCTCCCACACCCACACTTTCAGCTGTTCCCTTGTTTGGGGTCACCACAGCAGCTCTTGGGTCCACATATCTGACATGGCAAAGAATTTTACATCAGAATGTCCTTCCTGACAACTCTCCGCATTTACCCAGGTAAGAGTAACTTTTAAAGATGAGAAATGTTATTTAGTTCTGCTGTACATGCTTTGCTGTATAGATGGAATTACAAATTTGGCTTTTTGGCAATGATCCTAGGTTAGCCTAGCTTTGATGCAACACTGCAAATGCATCTGTAAGAACCAGCTGCAGCAGATGACTGCCCCTCCCTGAGTCTGGTTCTGCCAGAGGTCTCTTCTTATAAGAGAGTCTTTCCTTCCCACTGTCGCCTAGTGCTTGCTCATAGGGCATGATTTGATGTTTGGGGTTTTCTCTGAATTACTGATGATTTGTGCCTTATGTATCTGTCATGAGCTGATCAACTTGAACTATTTTCAAACTTTGTCATGATTAATATTATTCTACTTTTTTGAGTTACTTTGGTTTATGTTCAAGTTTATTCCTTGTGTTGACATTTGTTTCTGAGTTTCTTATTTATTTTGTTTCTTATTGTAACGTTGGGGCTGTAATAAGGGGCGGGGTTTCTCCCGGCATGCTTTGCGCCATGGGAGATTCAAAGACTTATAATTCTTGTGTTCTGAGCATTATTGTTGTAGTGTTATAATTGTGTTATGAGTCTGGTTGTGGTAATGTTGTTTTCCCTGTGTGTGAGAGATTACATGTCTGTGTCACCCTGAGTGAAGTGAGTGTGTGTGTGGATGACCTCCCCTCTGTTCTGTGTAATTTGTCAGTGAAGAAATAAATGCCTGCTACATTCCAAATCCTCTCATCATTGTGTGAACCCTTGAAACATCACACTGGTGTCAGAAGTGGGATTACTGAGAGATGGAAGCAAGGATCAAGGCAGAGATTCGAGAGCTCGAACAGCTCATTGCCCAGATGGAGATGGGCAGCAGAGCAGACATGTCAGTCCACAGAACTGCTCGCTGCAAAGAAAGGGGAAGAGGACCGGGTGGAGCAAGCACGTCCCATGTGATGGGGAGCGCCAGCAGGGAAACTATGAGCCAGTGATCCCACTGCAGCCGACGGCAGTGATTAGCACAGAGGCAAACGTCCCAACCCCAGTACCACCGACCCGCTAACCGGCCAAACTTCCCTGGTTTAGTGCTGAAACCTCGCTGGAAGACTACCTCATCCAGGTTGAATTGGCCGCCATGCTCAACAGCTGGACACCTGAAGAGACAGCTGTGCAGGTCGCACTGGCTCTGGAGGGTGGAGCTCTCTGCAGGCTGTCCAATCTCCGGCCTGAGGAACGTCACAGCTAGCCAACGCTACAGGGAGCACTTTGGAGAGGCAACCCACGCTGACCACACCCAGGAACAGCTGGCCAGCCACAGGCGATGCAACCAAGAGAGCCTGGGGACTTATGCAGCAGATGTCCGGCTGCTGACACAGCGTGGATATTCAGACTTAGACTCCGGAGGTGGTAAAGAAGCTCACCCTGCAGAGTTTCATCTGAGGGCTCTGCTTGGCCTGGCTCCAAGAACGCATCTGGATTCATGCCGTGAGCAGCTGGGAGATGGCCGTGGCAGAGGCGGAGTGGGTGGAGCTGATGTTTCATCATCAAGGTGTGGTAGAAATTCACAATTTATTATTCACATCTTTATTGTAGTGAGAAATTGTTGCTCATATATTAACCTGTTGTGTAATGATTGATTTAGACGACATACTCAGTAATGTAGTGTCTACACACTGAGTGCATAATGTGAGAGGCGAATCATAATGAATTTATGCTCAGCATGCATGTTTTATCTCTTCTCTGTACGGAATGTTCTCAGTGACTAGGGGAGTGGGTGAGCCTTGTGGAAAATAACTTAAGATTGTCGAGTAAGGTCAAATCACATTCTTGTGAGTCCCATGCTCCAACAGCGTGTTTTTGGGTCTTATCTTCAAGGCTGCTACCATATATGGAGCAGAGAGGAATACTATAAAGGAAGCCAAACTGCTGACAAGAGCAGAACAGTGAGCGCAGATTTTTCTCTTCTCCACTCTTCTCCTGTATGCAGAGAAATAAAAGGTCATCCAGCTGGCAGAATCATCTCCCTTTATTTCACTTCAGGACACTAATAAAGGGCTGTAAAATTTGTTCACAAAGGCAAAGGGCTTTCCAGGCCATGGCTGAGAGCGAGAACGAGGAGGAGCTGCGCCAGGCCACAGCTGCACGGCCGGCAATAGTACGACGGCGGCATGAGGAGGGATGCTTCCGCTGCGGGGAGCCAGGCCACATTGTGCGCCACTGCCCTGCACATACCCTGTGACAACCAGCCCCCTCACCAGCTTTAAACTAGAGCGAGGTGGCACAGACGGGGATCTGCCACCTCCCACAGACATTTTCTACAACAAACTCTCACCACGTCTGGGCCAACCTGGACACTCAGCAGGGCTATACCTGCAGTGCAGCCTGGACAACACTCCAATCCGGGACCTGATCAACACCGGTTCAACCATCTCCCTGGTCTGACCCGGTGTGCTGTCCGGGACAGATGAACTCAGACTGCAGGGGTGGGAACCCACCAGGCGCTGCATCACCACAGCCACCAATGAGCATGCCAGATTGGGAGGGCAATGAGTCCTTGTCATGAGAGTGGTCAGTTAGAACATGAATCACCTGTTCTGGCTGGTTGACATCCAAGACCCCTGCATCACTGGACTGGATCTGTTCGCAGCATGGGGCACAAAGATCAACACCACCAGCTCTTCTCTCCTGCTGGGGTGACGGTCTTAGCTATCATGCTCTGTGGCAAGAGCCAGACGGGGAACCAGGGGGCCTGCGCGATCGAGGGGCCATCAGCACAGGCTGACCTGAGGGGATCGCTGCCAGAGCCAACTGCTGCAGCACCACCAGCGCGAGCGTAGTGATTGTCATTGCCGCTAGAGACAGCTGCAAGAGGGCCGGCAGCAGAATGAATCACCACGTCATCAGAAATCCAGTAGGTGGTTGAGGAGCTGCAGGGGGTTAGAGCCGGGGCAGAGATGCCAGCTGCAGGAGCTGTTGGACTGCCACATCGATGTCTTCGCCGTCAGGGATGAAGAGTGCACCCGAACCAGCTTGGTGCAGCACCAGATCAACACCAGTGAGACCAGGCAATCCGGCTCCGGCTCCACCCCCGCCATCTGCCTTTTTCAAGGTGGGTGGTGGCAGAACAAAAGATTCAGGAGATGCTGGAGGTGGATGTCATTGAACCCTTCAGCAGCCCCTGGGCAGCACCGGTGGTTCTGGTCAAGAAGGACGGTTCATGGCAGTTCTGTGTGGACTACCGGCACCTGAATGATGTCACCCGTAAGGACTCCTACCCTCTGCACCACATTGATGACACCCTGGATTACATCGCCAGCTCCAGCTGGTTCAGCTTGCTCGATCTCCACAGCGGCTATTGGCAGGTGGAGCTGTCACCAGAGGCCCGCCAGAAAACAGCCTTCTCCATCGGGCAGGGACTGTGGCAGTTCAAGGTGATGCCATTTGGACTTTGCAATGCCCTGGCCACCTTTGAACGTCTGATGGAGTGAATGCTGGCTCACGTCCCCCGCAGCAACTGCATCATTTATCTCGACGACCTACTGGTTCATGCAGCTGATTTTGGTGGCGCCTTGTCCAACATCCGGGAGGTGTTTGACGCTGTCCACCGGGATGCGGCTCCACCCTCAGAAATGCCATCTGTTTCGGTGAGAAACCACTTTCCTGCCACGTCGTCAGCACTGTGGGAGTTGCCACCGATCACCACCACTGGTCGCTGCATCAGCTGATGATGATGATGGACCATGCTTCCCTGACCTGGCTACTGAACTTTAAAGAGCCAGATGGACAGTTAGGAAGATGGCTGGAGTTACTGCAGGATTATGACTTTCAGATTGTGCATTGAGCAGGCCACCTCCGTGCCAATGCTGAGGCACTGTCCCGGCACCCCTGTGCTGTGGAGGACTGTTGGCACTGCCAGTGGGCAGAAGATCGTGACCCAGCAGTCTCACGGGCTACTGCTCTCCAGACCGCTGCAGCCAGGGATAGCGCAGTGGCTCACAGCTTGTCCTCAGATCATAAGCCAGCTCTCCCCAGTGATGATGTCATAGAGGCCCTCAGCACACAGCAGCTTTGGATCGAGCAGGATGGAGATTCTCTCGTTTCCCGGGTATGGCAGTGGCTGGATACAGACCAACGGCCCGCCTGGGAAGCGGCATCTGTGCTGGACCCAGAGACCAAGGCCCTTCATTCCCAGTGGTCCAACCTCTGCTGCTGTGAGGGTATCATCTACCGGTGGTGGCAGTGTCACATCTGGCAGCTGCTGGTCCCCCGACAGCTTCACTCCAAGGTGCCTCAGTTGGTCCACGAGTCAATGGGGGCAGGAGACTTCGGGCTGACGAAGATCCTGCAGTATCTTTGGGCCCGGTTCTACTGTCTGGGGTGTTGTCAGAACATGGAGCTCCATGGCCACCGCTGTCACACCTGCACTCAGCAATCCCATGCCTCCTTGCAGCAGTACTGAGTAGGGGCACTCATGAAGCGTGTGGGAGTGGACATTCTGGGCCCTTTTCCAACCACGAATCAGGGGAACCATTACGTTCTGATCACAATGGATTACTTCACCAAGTGGCCAAGTCGTACGCAGCCCCTGACCAGAGCACCACCACCACAGCATCAAAGCTGGTGGATGAGATGTCTTGTCAAGTTTGGCGCACCAGAGGAGCTGTACAGCCACCAGGGATGGAAGTTTGAGGCAGAGGTCTTTGTGGAGGTCTGCAGGCGGCTGGGTATCTGGAAGACCCGGACCACCCCGCTGCACCCACAGAGTGACGGCTTGGTTAAATGCTTTAACTGGACCCTGACCACCCAGGTCACCGTCCTCGTGAACCAGCGACAGCGAGACTTTGATCTGCATCTGCCCCTGGTCCTGTGGGTATACCGGACAACAGTTCCGGAATCCACCCGGTGCACCCCTGCAGTGCTGATGTTTGGACGCGAGCTGCACACCCTGGTGGATTTGGTGTTCGGCCCTCCCCTGGAGGGCAAACTGGGGTTGGATTATTTGTTTTGCTTGAGAAAACATCTTCACACGGTGGATGAACTGGCTCGGTAGGCCCTGGTATCGGCAGGGAATAGACAGAATTGAGTATATGACTCCCGCTGCAAGGGGAGAGACTTTGCACCTGGGGAATCAAGTCTGGGTTTTCTGCCTGGAGTGGAAAAAGAAACTGTCCCCAAAGCTGGCAAGCCACTGGTTGGGACTGTACGTGTTCCTACAGAGACTGTCGGATGTAGTGTACAGGGTGAGGCTGCAGAAGAGGAACCGGGTGGTGGAGCTTCACCATGATCGCCTCACCCTGTGCCAGCCAGCTGCCCCAAGGGTGGCCGAGCCAGAGGCCCCATCCCGCCGGGGCTCGGATTGACACTAATGGGTCCGTGTGTGCCAGTCGCTGACTACGGCAGGCCCCTCGATGGGTTTGTATTGGACTTCTGAGTTGGACTTATTGTTCTGGGGTCAGAAACCAGCCGGTGGGGTGGGGGTGGGGGGTGCAACGTTGGGGCTGTGATAAGAGGCGGGGATTCTCCCAGCATGCTTTGCGCCACAGGGTATTCAAAGACTGTTAGAATTATTGCATTCTGAGCATTATTGTTGTAGTTATAATTGTGTTATAAATCTGGTTGTGATAGTGTTGTTTTCCCTGTGTGAGAGATTATGTGTCTGTCACCCTGAGTGAAGTGAGTGTGTGGATGACCCCCCCTCTGTTCTGTGTAATTTGTCAGTAAAGAAATAAATGCCTGTTACATTCCAAATCCTCTCTCATTATTGTGTGAACCCTTGAAACATCACATTATTTTGAAGTTCTTCTGGTTTTGTTCTCATACAGTGTTGTAGTTTGATTTCCTGTTCAGTTACGTTCTTATTCCTTACTTTTTAGTTTGTAACTGGCTCAGCTGTTTAGTTAATCATTGTCATATTTAAACTGCTGCCTTCTGTTCCTCCCTGCGCCGATCTTGAGTTTCACTCCCATCTTCCATTTACTGGAAAATAGATGCTAATTGATGCTTTTAAAAATTTGTATATTAATATATTTTATGTTTTCTTCCAAATTTATATTTTTCATTTTATTAAGCTTAATTCAAGGAGGGAGATGGCCAACCTGGTGTCATGGTGTGAGGACAATAACATCACCCTCAACACAGACAAGACAAAGGAGATGATAGTGGACATGAGGAAAGGGAGAAGGAGACCCCATCGGCCGCTGTTCATCCGGAAGCTTGAGGTGGAGAGGGTGAGCAGCTTTAAATACCTGGGCATCCACATCAGTGAGGCCCTTACGTGGACACACAACACCACAGAGCTGGTTAAGAGAGCTCAACAGTGGCTGTACTTTCTGAGGAGGCTGAAGAAGTTTGGCATGTCCTCCAGGATCCTCAACAACTTCTACATCTGCATCATCGAGAGCATCCTAACCAACTGTATCACTGCACGGTACGGTAGCACCACTGCCCTGGACCACAAACGCCTGCAGACTGTGGTGAAGACAGCGGAGAAGATCATCAGAACTCCACTCCCCTCTCTGCAGAGCATCTACCACCGCAGAGTCCAAAGGAGAGCTGACGCCATCCTCCGGGACCCCACCCACCCACAGCACAGGCTGTTCACACTTCTACCCTCAGGCCAGAGGTACAGAAGTGTGAAATGCAGGACAACCAGACTGAAAAACTCCTTCTTTCCCACTGCCATCAGACTCCTGAACAAATAACTTCCAAAACTCCACAACACAGTTTTGCATATAGGAACTCACACAGCGGCTGCTAAATTTGCATATTACTCATCTGTACAGTATAGTCTCACCTGTCTGATGTCCATATCATCTCTGCTGCTATTTATCATGTACAGTCTACTGGTACTATCGTTACAGAGAAATTAGCACCGGGTGCTAATTTGTAATTATACACTGCTCGCTGCACAATGTTCATTTGCACACTGTACATAAGTTTATGCCATCTCAGGTTCACATCATCTCTGATATCAATATACCACTGTCACTTTAATCATTCAGTGAATTTTTACTTTCATCCCTCTTGTCTGACTGCTTTAACTGTCCAATTTGCCTAGTGTGTGCTATTAGTACTCATTAGTTTTAGTATTTAGTATCAAGGTGTACTTAAGGAGTCCTAATTGCCTGTGTGTTGGTGTGTGTGCGTGTTATTAGCATCCATTAGTATTAGGATTGAGTTACTGTGTTAGTGTGTCATTGCCTTATTAGAATTGTTGTTTCTGTACCTATCGCCTTGGCATTCATTCGGAGAGCAAAGTAAGAATTTCATTGCTCAGGAAACGTAGCATTTCTTAACTGTGCACATGATAATAAAGCCTTTTAATCTTTGAATCTTGAATTCTGCTGTCTACCAAAAAATCCTGAAGGAGAATGTCCAGCCATCTGTTCGTGACCTCAAGCTGAAGCGCACTTGGGTTCTGCAGCAGGACAATGATCCAAAACACACCAGCAAGCCCACCTCTGAATGGCTTAAGAAAAATAAAATGAAGACTTTGGAGTAGCCTAGTCAAAGTCCTAACCTGAATTCGATTGAGATGCTGTGGCATGACCTTAAAAAGGGATTCATGCTCAAAATCCCTCCAATGTGGCTGAATTACAATTCTGCAAAGATGAGTAGGCCAAAATTCCCTCACAGCGCTGTACAAGAGTCATTGCCAGTTATTGCAAACACTTGATTGCAGTTGTTGCTGCTAAGGGTGGCCCAACCAGTTTTATTAGGTTTAGGGGGCAAACACTTTTTCACACAAGGCCATGTAGGTTTGGATTTTTTTTCCTTTAATAATAAATACCTTCATTTAAAAACTGCATTTTGTGTTTACTCTTTTTTGTGTGTTTTTACATTTTGTGTTTTTTGCATTTTGTTTACTTTGTTTATGGTCCTGTCAAATTCAGCATGTGCTACTTTACGACTGGGCTCCATCAGCAAAGTGTTTCACAAATGCAGGTCCATACAAGGCAGAATGACAGAAAACTCATGATTTAACATTTTTATTCTTGTGAAATGAAATGGAACAAAAACATCACCAACGCTCATGAACAGCAGACATGTCAGTATAGCAAATAATTGTAACTAGTAAAATAAATACTAGTGTCAATACAACACACTTAAGGCCCATCAGATCGCAGGCTTCATTTAATAAAACTTAAAGTAAGGCAACACTTTCATTTCAAGTTGTCATAATTTGCTTTTAAATACACATAAATGACACTTTTTCCATTCTAACACAAGGTTAGAATGGAAAAGTTCAGCCCACAGCTGGATGTTAACAGTTAGCACAGTGGACAGTTTTCATTGTCAGCACTGGATTTGTGTTTCATTTTCACTCCACAAGTTTGATTATCCTTATCAGATAATTATTCTTTCATATTTTCCACAGTGGATTACAATTGCTCTCATTTATGAGTATCAATATCACAGCCCGGGCTCAGACATGGCCTTCCAGTACATTTTGTCTGCTTCCCCAATGAATGACTTTTTCCCCATCTTGTAAATTTGCAAATTTCCCCCATCTTGTAAGTTTGTAACTTTTACCACCAGCTTATAAATTTGTGACTTTTTCTTGCCTTCTAAATCTGTGAAGTTTTGAAAATTTGCAACTTTTTCCTCATTTTGCAAAGTTGCGACCTTTAGCTCCAGTTTTGTAAATTTGCAGTTTCTTCTCCGCCCTTGTAAATTTGTGATTTTCCCCCCCCATCTTGTAAATTTACGACTTTTACACCAGTTTTGTAAATCTGCAACTTTTTCACCATCTTGAAACTTTTACAACTTTTGCCAGCAGTTCCATAAATTTGCAACTTGTCTTTCTCGATTATAAATTTGCTACAGTGGGGGAAATAATTACGTATTTGATCCCCTGCTGAATTTTTAAGTTTACCCCCTTACAAAGAAATGAACAGTCCATAATTTTTATGGTAGGTTTAACAGAAAGAGACAGAATATCAAAAAAAAAAAAAAATCCAGGAAAAACATAAAATAAGGGTTATAAATTAATTTGTATCTGATCGAGAGAAATAAGTATTTGATCCCCTACCAACCAGCAAGAATTCTGATCCGCACAGACCAACTATGTATCCACGAGGCACATAAATTAGTCCTGTCCCTTTAGGAAAGTACTCCTAGTACTTTTTATGTGTATAAAAGACTCCTGCCACAGAATCAATCTCTTCAATTCAAATTTCGCCACCACCTTGGGCAAGACCAAAGAGCTGTCAAAGGACATCAGAGACAAGATTGTAGACCTGTACAAGGCTGGAATGGGCTACAAGACCATCAGCAACAAACTTGGTGAGAAAGAGACCACTGTTGGTGCAATGATTCGAAAATGGAAGAAATACAAAATAATCAATTGCCCTCGCTATGGAGCGCCATGCAATATGTCACCTCGTGGGGTAAGGATGATTCTGAGAAAGGTGAGGGATCAGCACAGAATTACATAGGAGGAGCTTGTTAATACGCTGAAGGGAGTTGGGACCACAATCACCAAGAAAACCATTGGTAATGCACTTCATCAGAATGGATTGAGATCCTGCAGTGCTCGCAAGGTCCCTCTGCTCAAGAAGGCACATGTACAGGCTTGTCTGAAGTTTAGTCAGTGAACACTGGAATAATTCAGAGAAGGCCTGGGAGAATGTGGTGTGGTCAGATGAGATCAACATTGAGCTCTTTGGCATCAACTCGACTCACCGTGTTTGGAGGCAGAGAAATGCTGAATATGACCCCAAGAACACCATCCCCACTGTCAAACGATGTGGAAACATTCTGCTTTAGGGCCATTTCTCTGCTAAGGCATAGGAAGACTTCACCGCATTGAGGGGCCAATGAACCCAAAACACACGGCCAAAGCAACAAAGGAGTACCCTCAACAAGAGGCACATTAAGGTCCTAGAGTGGCCTAGCCAGTCTCTGGCCCTTAATCCCATAGAAAATCTGTGGAGGGAGCTGAAACTTCAAGTTGCCAAGTGACAGCCTTGAAACCTTCAGGATTTGGAGAGTATCTGTAAAGAGTGGCCCAAAATCCTTCCTGAGATGTGCGCAAACCTGGCAACCAACTACAACAGGGATGGGAAATTGGCAACCCGCCCCCCACATCCACTGCTGCCCACCAGTCCATTTCCAAATATCAATTATTTATTTATATCATGTTTGGTGGCGGAGTGGTTAGCACTGCGGCAGCACAGTAACTCACCCTTGGCCGGGGGATCCTGGGTTCGATCCCAGCCCCCGACCAACAGTGATCTGTGTGGAGTTTGCATGTTCTCCCCGTGTCTGCGTGGGTTTACTCCGGGATTTCTCCGGTTTCCTCCCACATGCCAAAAACATGAAAGTTAGGTTAACTGGCATCAAACTGGGGATTCTAAATTGTCCTTAGGTATGACTGTGAGAGTGAATGGTTGTCTGTCTCTCTGTGTTGGCCCTGTGATGGACTGGCGATCTGTCCAGGGTGTACCCTGCCTCTCGCCCAAAGATGCTGGGATAGGCTCCAGCCCCCCCGCGACCCGAAAAGGATTAAGCGGTAGAAGATGAATGAATGAATGTTTGCCGTATTTGGAACTACATTATTAAATGCAATTATATAGTCCGCCAGCAGAGGGAGGGCTAACTGAAACCTAGGTGCCGCTCTGTGTGCAAGTGGTCAAGAAGAGAGCAAGAGTGAGGAAGCCAGAGGAAACGGTGCACCGGCGGAGAACGTGTTTTTAAGGTATGTTGCCTGAGAAGACTGTATTAATAGGCTGTAAACAGCAGTAAATGTACAAAGTAGGCTGCTTTTAAACAAGAATAAGTACTACTGAGGAGCTGTAGCATTTATTCTTGTTTGGCAGGTGAAGCCTTGTGGAGCTCGGAGGCTTTTCTTCTAATTGTGCAGAAAAATATTCAAAGCTTTGAGGTTTCTTTCTAAAGAGCGGACTGAAGCACTGACTGTTTCAAATCTATGTCAGCAGTAAAAGTTCAGAGACCGTGGTTGTAATCTGCTGATTTTTTGTTTATTTATACCAGTGGCTCTTAAACTTTTTTTATTCACATTTTGGGGAGCCGGACGATTAACCCACCTACCCACAGCTATTTCTCTGCCCCTAAACATCCACAGTGAATCCAAGAGCAAGCTAAGCCTCATCATATTTCCTTTTCTTCTTGGCTTTCTTTGTTAATTGTCATCCAGAATTTCTCTTTGGTCATCATTTTGATGGAGAGAGTTTTAAAAATTAGGTCATGATATAATTCCATCCATCTTCTGCTACTTAATCCTTTTCTGGTCCGGGGGGGGAGGGGGGGGGCTGGAGCCTACCCCAGCATCTTTAGGCGAGAGGCAGGGTGCACACTGGACAGATTGCCAGTCCATTGCAGGGCAGATATAATTTTATCAGTAATTTTAATTATAATATGATAAAACACCGAGTAGCTTTTATTTTCATTTTTAATTGTGAAACTTTTGACTTTGCAGGAAATAACCCCTCCCCCCCTGGAAAGTTTACACGTAGATCTGGCCCTCAGGAAGGGCGGAAATTTTTTTTACGGCCCTCACTACCACCAAAGTTGCCCATCCCTTAACTATAAGAAACATCTGACCTCTGTGATGCCAACAAGGGTTTCTCCAGCAAGTACTACAGTAAGTCACGTTTTGCTTGGGGATCAAATACTTATTTCCCTCAACCAAATGCAGATTAATTTATAACCCTTATTTGATGTTTTTTCTGGACTTTTTTAAATTTTCTGTCTGTGTTAAAATACACCTACCATAAAAATTATGGACTGTTCATATTTGTAAGGGGGTAAACTTACAAATTTAGCAGGGGATCAAATAATTATTTCCCCCACTCTACTTCATCCCCACCAGTTTTGTAAATTTGTGACTTTCTCCCATTGCAATTTTGCAACTCCTCCCCATAAAACTGCAATTTTTTTCCCCTCATCTTGTAAATTTCCAACTTTTCCCCCAGTGCGACTTCGCCCCACCCACCTTTTTTTTTGTCTCATAAACTTTCAGCTTTTTTCTTGTTTTGGCCAGTTGTCAGTTTTTTTAAATAAATGGTCTAAATTACAATATTTTGATATGGAATTTGCGTGAGTTGCTTTCAGTAGGTTAGAGAATAAAACAAAATTGTTCATTTTGCTCAAACAGACTGCAAAAATGAAATCTTAATAAGCAAAATATCTTAAATCAAGGATATAATTCTTTTTTTTTGTTTTCTTGTACATTTAGTTTAAGTTTAATGTTTATTTGAAAGGGACATTACATACTAATGAACATTAATACAAATGTAGGTATGCCAGATTTAGCAATACTGCCAATTTGCATCTGCAGTCCCCCGGTGGGTCACAAAAACACACAAACAGCTATACACGAGAACAACGGCAATGAAACTGTACAAAGTGGATATGCTAAAGTGCAAGAGTTGAGGTGTTACAAAACATGCAAATGTCACACGAGTGAAGTGCTGTATATGCGTACTCCCATTTAAATCTTTCTCATAAATTTGCAACTTTTTTACTTGTAAATTTGCAGCTTTTGTAGTTCATGTATCCATTTCTGCATATGACAGACACAGGGGGATGTGTTGTAATTACATGTGTGGAATGACCTCACGTCTCAGAAGAGGACAATAAGTCTCCACCGCCTGCAGAGAGCAACTAGGAGATGGAGGAGCGGCGGTGCAGACCTGAAAAGACTTCCTGACCCCCGGGGGTCAGGCGAAGGAACGGGAGGACATCGGAAGGATATGACAAGGACGTGTGAAGTTGGCTTTTGTTGTGTAATGCATAATGATGTTGGCTTTTGTTGTGTGATGCATAAGTATGGGTCTCTGACTGCGATCAGCCTCTTTCTGCTTCTGCCTTGGGATGAGACATGTTGGGGATGTGAAGCCGACATTAAATCTGATTTATAAAATCACTCAGCTTCTTCATTTTGCGTTCCCCACACTTTTTTTTCTTTTAAATATGCAACTTTTTTTAATCAATCAGGTCAACTCAGTAATCAGCTAAAGTTTTTTCCAACTGAGGTAGCTGACCAAAATAAAGCCAGTTCTGTCAGTGCATCTTTTTGAGACAGTAATCCATATCTTTGTGACCACTAGGCTGGATTATTGCAGTGCATTGTATATGGGGATTAGTGGGTCTTCCATTGCTTGTCTCCAATTGGTGCAAAATCCAGCTGCACAACTTTTAACTGGCACATGTAAAGGTGATCCTCATGGATCGTCACCTTATCGTGGTGGGGGGGTTTGCGTGCCCCAGTGATCCCAGGAGCTATGTTGTCCGGGGGCAATTTGCCTCTGATAGGGTCTCCCAAGACAAACTGGTCCTGGGTGAAGGGCCAGACTAAGAACGATCCAACAGACTCTCATGATAAATTGTATATCAAGGATTCAGTGTACCCCGCCCGGTATGGGGTTACCGGGGCCCCACCCTAGAGCCAGGCCTGGGGGAGGGGCTCGAAGGCTAGCGTCTGGTGGCCGGATTTCCACCCATGGGACCCGGCCGGGCTCAGCCCGAAGGAGTTACATGGGTCCGCCCTCCAGTGGGTTCACCACCTGCAGGAGGGATCATGGGGGTCCGGTGCTATGTGGATTAGGTGGCGGTCAAAGGCGGAGGCCTTGGCGGACCGATCCCAAGCTTTCTAAACTGGCTTTTGGTACGTGGAATGTCACCTCTCTGGCGGGGAAGGAGCCTGAGCTGGTGTACGAGATTGAGCGATACCGGCTAGATACAGTCGGCCTCACCTCAACACACAGCTCCGGTTCCGGAACCAGTCTCCTGGAGAGGGGCTGGAGCTTGGCCTTTTCTGGAGTTGCCCCAGGTGAGAGGCGACGAGCAGGGGTGGGTATTCTTGTATCGCCCCACCTTGCTGCCTCTATATTGGAGTTTTCCCCGGTGGACGAAAGGGTTGCTTCCCTGTGACATAACGCACGGCTCTGGAGACGCACACACACAGGCTTAGAGTAGTTCAAAGAGTTTATTAACAGCAGGAGTGAATGAGTGCGTGTCTGCGGGATGTAAATGTGTTGGTGATGGTGTCTGCTCCAGGCACAGAGGCAGGTGACCGTACAGCCGAGCAACCCTATGGAGAGAGCACAGGGAGAGGGTGACGGGCATACACCAACACAGGAGGGATTTATGGCGAGAGAAGGACTTACTTGGTGGGTCAGGACAGCTGGCACAACAAGGGGGCGAAGCCCGGAAGACAGCCACCTGGAGAGCTCCGTACAGCAGCGAGGATTGGGCGATGGAGTGGAGATGTCCGCCGCTGGGGAATCCACCTGTGCACAGGGGAGAAGACTGAAGAAGAGAGGTAAGCGATCTTCTTACCAAAAAGGTGATGCTGAAGAGAAGTATGCTCACAACGGTGAGGGACGAAGTCTGACGGCTTCAGGCCGAGCCTCCGGGCGAGACGGCCTTTATCCCTCGCCGCTGATGATTGTCAGGTGCGTGAGCAGGTGGCGCCGCTGATGAATGGCGCGGCGTGACAGTACTCCCCCCTCTAGCAGCGCCTCCTGGCGATGGCTTATCCGGGTGCGCTCGGTGGAAGTCCGCGATGAGCGATGGGTCCAACACAAACGACGGGGGCACCCATTGTTGATGCTCGGGCCCATAGCCCTCCCAGTCCACCAGGTATTGCAACCCACGACCTCGGCGCCGGGAGTCCAGGATGGAGGAGACGGACCAGGCCGGATGGCCACCAATCATCCGGGGCGCGGGTTGCGCTGCAGGAGGAGGGCAAAGGGGGTCAGTGACTGCCAGTTTCACCTTCGACACATGGAAAGTGGAATGGATGCGGAGGGAGGGGGGAATAGCCACCGGGTTGATGATCCGGGTGATGGGAAAGGGACCCATGAATCGCTGTGCCAGCTTCCTCCTCTCGCCTTTTAACGTGACGTCCTGGGTAGACACATACACGAGTTGCCCAACTCTGTACGCCGGGGCAGGTCTTCTGTGCCGGTCCGCCACGGTCCTGTTGCGCTCCGCTGTGCGTAAAAGCGCATGACGCGCGGCAGCCCAGGTGGAGCGGAACTGCCTAAGGTGCGCCCTAACAGAGGGGACAGTTACCTCGTTCTCCTGCGCTGGAAACAGCGGGGGGTCGTAACCCAGGGACGCCTTGAAGGGGGACATCCCCGTTGCAGAAGAGCGGGCGGTGTTGTGGGCATACTCCACCCAGGCGAGATGGTTGCTCCAGGACGTCGGCTTGGATCTAGTAACACAGCGGAGCGCCGCCTCCAGCTCCTGATTGGTCCTCTCACACTGCCCGTTAGACTGGGGGTGATGGCCGGAGGAGAGGCTCACCTTGGCTCCGATGGCGTTACAAAAGGATCTCCAAACCTCGGATGAAAATTGGGGACCCCGGTCCGAGACCACGTCCACCGGAATCCCGTGCAGCCTGACCACGTGTTGGACGAGGAGGCCCGCCGTCTCCAGGGCAGTAGGGAGACCTCGCAGGGGGATGAAGTGCGCCGCCTTGGAGAAACGGTCCACGATGGTCAGGACGGTGTCAAAGGAGTTGGAAACGGGGAGTCCGGTGACGAAGTCCAGTGCGATGTGCGACCAGGGCCTGCCGGGGACGGGCAGAGGCTGGAGCAGACCCGCTGGGGGGGCATTTCCCGACTTGCTGGTGGCACAGATTGGGCAAGCCCGGGCGTAGCGGGCTGCATCCCTCCGCAGGCCTGGCCACCAAAAGGACCGTTGGAGGAGGCTGATCATCCGAGAGGTGCCGGGATGACAGGTGAGCCGGGAGGTGTGGAGCCAGTGGATGACCTCTCCTCGGACCGCAGATGGGACGAACAGTCTTCCCTCCGGTCCGCCGCCAGGATCAGGTTCCACCTCCTGCGCCTTCCGGATCTTGTCTTCAATGTCCCAAGAGATGGCACCGAGGACGCACGACCTGGGCAGGATAGTGTGGGGCGTCTCCTCAGCCTCCACGGGGGTGAACTGCCTAGAGAGGGCGTCAGGCAGGCCGTTTTTGGAGCCCGGCCTGAAGGTGATTGAGAAGCGGAACCTGGCGAAGAACAAAGACCAGCGCGCCTGGCGGGCATTCAGGCGCTTGGCAGATCGTAAGTACTCTAAGTTCTTGTGGTCCGTCAGGACCACAAACGGCAGGTCCGCCCCCTCTAGCCAGTGGCGCCACTCCTGTAAGGCGAGTTTAATGGCCAGGAGCTCTCTGTCCCCCACATCGTAGTTTCTCTCCGCCGGGGACAGGCGCCGGGAGAAGAAGGCGCACGGCCGTTTGGCGCCATCGTCAGGTGACCGCTGGGATAACACTGCTCCCACTCCCGTGTCTGATGCGTCCACCTCCACAATGCACTGCAGCGCAGGGTCGACCTGGCGAAGGACCCGGGAGGAGGAGAACTCCGCCTTCAGCACCCTAAAGGCAGCAGCGACCTCTTCAGTCCACCGGAACGGGACCTTCGGGGACGTGAGGCGGGTCAGCGGTCCGACGATCGAGCTGAAATTTGGGACAAAGCGGCGGTAAAAATTGGCGAAGCCAACAAACTGTTGCACCTGCTTCCGGGATGCGGGAGTAGGCCACTCCACCACCGCCTTCACCTTCTCTGGGTCTGGGAGCACCTGATCTTGAGCGATGATGAATCCCAGGAAGGATGTGGTCCTAGCGTAGAATTCGCATTTCTCAGCCTTCACGTACAGACGATTCTCCAGCAGTCTTTGGAGGACCCGCCTCACATGGACCTGGTGCTCGTCCCTGGACCTGGAGAAGATAAGGATGTCATCCAGGTAGACGAACACAAAAAGGCCGATGAAATCCCAGAGGACGTCATTAATGAGGCGCTGAAAGACGGCAGGAGCGTTGGTCAGCCCGAACGGCATGACGAGATACTCAAAGTGGCCGTTCGGGGTACGGAAGGCTGTCTTCCATTCATCTCCCTCCCGGATCCGGACGAGGTGGTAAGCGCTGCGTAAATCCAGCTTGGTAAACCAGGTCGCCCCCTGGAGGGAGTGAAAGGCAGTGTCCATGAGGGGCAGGGTGTAACGGTCCCTCTCAGTGATGTCATTTAGCGCTCGGTAGTCTATGCAGGGGCGGAGGGATCCGTCCTTTTTCCCGACAAAGAAAAACCCTGCCCCCACGGGTGACGACGATGGGCGAATAATCCCAGCGCTCAGTGATTCCTTCAGGTATGTATTCATGGTCTCCTTCTCCGGCGCCGACAGGCTGTAGAGCTGACCAGATGGCAGGGGAGCCCCCTGGCGGAGATTGATGGCACAGTCATATGGTCGATGCGGGGGAAGAGACATAGCTTTCGATTTGCTAAATACCATACCCAGGTCGTGAAATTCTGGAGGCACCAGTGACAGGTCCGGAGGTGCTGTATCCGCCACAGGGGGAGCCGCGGATGGGGAGCAGGCAGCGGACTGAAGGCAGGTGCCCATACAGAAGGTACTCCATGCCGATACCCCAGCGGACCTCCAGTCCAGGACAGGGTTGTGGAGGCGTAGCCAGGGATACCCCAGGATGACGGGCGACACAGAGTTGGGCAGGACGTAAAATACCATCTCCTCCCGGTGGTTCCCTGAGATGATGACTGGGACAGGCATGGTTTGGTGAGAAACTCTCCCAAGGGAGGCACGGGAGAGATGGAACAGGGAGATGGGGTGTTTTAATGCCTGACAGCGGATGCCCAATCGGGTTGCCAGGCCTTGTGAAATGAAGCTGCCCTCTGCGCCCGAATCCACCAGTGCGTGGGTGAGGTGCCCAGTGGGATTGTGGCAAAAACGGATGGGCAGCTTTAATTGAGTGAGAGTGTCTAACCGGTTGGGATCCGCGAGGCTCCCTACAGCGATTCGCGGACCCCGCCGACTGGCTTTCCGCGGGCAACGCTCCACAGTGTTTGGTCACCTCCGCAATACATGCAGAGGCCCAACTCACGGCGGCGTTGTTTCTCCGCAGGGGAAAGCTTGGTCCAGCCCGTCACCATCGGCTCCGACTCCTCGGGGCGCGATGCTGGCGGCGCCGCCAGGGGGCGAGCTTGGAACAGGTGCGGCGAGACTCCACGAGGGCGAGAAGAAGAAGACTTCCGCCCCGAGGAGCGCTCGCGCAACCTGTTATCCAAACTTATCGCTAAGGATGTCAGCTCCGCTAGCGTCCCAGGGATATCCCGTCCAGCCAGTTCATCCCTCAGATCACTATTGAGGCTGCGGAGGAACAGGCCACAGAGGGAGCGTTCCTCCCAGCCCAATTCCTCCGCCGCTACCCGGAAGTCGACCGAGTAGTCCGCTGCCGACCGGCCTCCCTGCTGGAGAGCGAGAAGCCGATCGACCTGGACCGTCTCGGTTTGAGAATGGTCAAAGACCTCCAGAAAGCGCCTCACGAACTGGTCATAGGTGAGGGTGGCATAACTGGGCCTCGCCATTACGGCGTAGGTCCAAGTTAACGCACGCCCCTCCAGAAGATTCCCTATGTAACCAATCCGACTGTGATCCGAGGGAAAATCTCCGGGCACACGGTGGAACACGGACTCACACTGCATAATGAACCCCCGCGCTCCGCCGAGCTTACCGCTAAAGCGGGCGGGGGTCGGAATCGGTGTGAGCCGAACCGGTGCCACTGGAGCCGGCTGGACGGCCGCTGGAACAGCAGGAGCCGCGCCACCCTGACGAGCCGGGGGGAACGGCTGTTGAGGATCTAAGCGGCCCAACCGGTTAGTTAAGTTTAATAATTGATTTAGGATAACCTGCTGTTGATAAGCAATCTGATCCACTCTAGCCTCGAGAGTGGTAAACCGGTGTGCGAGCCCGCCGTCCGCCGAGCCGCTCTGCTGAAGCCGTACTGACATAACGCACGGCTCAGGAGACGCACACACACAGGCTTAGAGTAGTTCAAAGAGTTTATTAACAGCAGGAGTGAATGAGTGCGTGTCTGCGGGATGTAAATGTGTTGGTGATGGTGTCTGCTCCAGGCACAGAGGCAGGTGACCGTACAGCCGAGCAACCCTATGGAGAGAGCACAGGGAGAGGGTGACGGGCATACACCAACACAGGAGGGATTTATGGCGAGAGAAGGACTTACTTGGTGGGTCAGGACAGCTGGCACAACAAGGGGGCGAAGCCCGGAAGACAGCCACCTGGAGAGCTCCGTACAGTAGCGAGGATTGGGCGATGGAGTGGAGATGTCCGCCGCTGGGGAATCCACCTGTGCACAGGGGAGAAGACTGAAGAAGAGAGGTAAGCGATCTTCTTACCAAAAAGGTGATGCTGAAGAGAAGTATGCTCACAACGGTGAGGGACGAAGTCTGACGGCTTCAGGCCGAGCCTCCGGGCGAGACGGCCTTTATCCCTCGCCGCTGATGATTGTCAGGTGCGTGAGCAGGTGGCGCCGCTGATGAATGGCGCGGCATGACACCCTGCGCCTTCGGGTTGGGAAACGGGTCCTGACCATCATTTGTGCCTATGCACCAAATGATGTTTCAGAGTACCCACCCTTTTTGGAGTCTGTGACTGGGGTGCTGGAGGGTACTCCTCCTGGAGACTCCATTGTCCTACTGGGGGACTTCAATGCGCACGTGGGCAACGACAGTGAAACCTGGAGGGGGGTGATTGGGAGGAACGGTCTGCCCGATCTGAACCCGAGTGGTGTTCAGTTATTGGACTTCTGTGCTAACCACAGTCTGTCCATAACGAAAACCATGTTCAAGCATAAGGGTGTCCATATGTGCACCTGGCACCAGGACACCCTAGGTCGCAGGTCGATGATTGATTTTGTTATCGTATCATCAGACCTGCGACCGTATGTCTTGGACACCCGAGTAAAGAGAGGTGCAGAGCTGTCAACTGATCACCACCTGGTGGTGAGTTGGATCCGATGGCAGGGGAGGAAGCCATTCAGACCTGGTAGACCCAAACGTATAGTGAGGGTGTGCTGGGAGCGTCTGGCTGAGGCCCCTGTCCGGGAGGTCTTCAACTCCCACCTCCGGAAGAATTTCAACCACATTCCGAGGGAGTCTGGAGACATGGAGTCTGAATGGGCCATGTTCTCCACCTCTGTTGTTGAAGCGGCGGCCCAGAGCTGCGGCCGCAAGGTGGTCGGTGCATCTCGTGGTGGCAACCCCCGAACCAAGTGGTGGACACCAGTGGTGAGGGGGGCCATTAAGCTGAAGAAGGAGTCCTATCAAGCTTGGTTGGCTTGTGGGACTCCCGAAGCAGCTGAGGTGTACCGGCAGGCCAAGCAGAGTGCAGCTCGGGTGGTTGCTGAAGCAAAAACCCGGGTATGGGAGGAGTTTGGTGAGGCCATGGAACAAGACTTTCGGTTGGCTTCAAAGAGATTCTGGCAAACTGTTCGGCGGCTCAGGAGGGGAAAGCAACTCCCCGTCCACACTGTGTATGGTGCAGATGGGACACTGTTGACTTCAACTGGGGATATCGTCGGGCGGTGGAAGGAATACTTTGAGGATCTCCTCAATCCCACTGATACGTCTTCCACAGAGGAAGCAGGGTTTGTGGACGAGGGGGATGACTCGCCTATCACAGGGGCTGAGGTCGCCAAGGTGGTTAAAAATCTCCTTGGTGGCCGGGCCCCGGGGGTGGACGAGATTCGCCCTGAGTACCTCAAGGCCCTGGATGTTGTTGGGTTGTCATGGTTGACGCGCCTCTGCAACATTGCGTGGAGGTCGGGGGCAGTGCCTTTGGCATGGCAAACCGGGGTGGTGGTTCCTCTCTTTAAAAAAGGGGACCGGAGGGTGTGCTCCAACTTTAGAGGGATCACACTCCTCAGCCTCCCTGGGAAGGTCTATGCCAAGGTACTGGAGAGGAGAGTCCGGCCGTTGGTCGAACCTCGGATTCAGGAGGCGCAATGTGGTTTTCGTCCTGGCCGTGGCACATCGGACCAGCTCTTTACCCTCTCGAGAATTCTTGAGGGTTCGTGGGAGTTTGCCCAACCAGTTTACATGTGTTTTGTGGACTTGGAGAAGGCATTTGACCGCGTCCCTCGTGGATTTTTGTGGGGGGTGCTTCGGGAGTATGGGGTATCGGGCTTGTTGTTACGAGCTATTCGGTCTCTCTACGACCGTTGTGAGAGTTTGGTTCGTATTGCCAACACTCGGTCGGAGTCATTCCCAGTGAGAGTTGGACTCCGCCAGGGCTGCCCTTTGTCACCGATCCTGTTCATAATTTTTATGGACAGGATTTCTAGGCGCAGCCAGGGAATGGAGGGTGTCATGCTTGGTGACCACAGGATCTCATCTCTGTTGTTTGCAGATGATGTTGTCCTGTTGGCTTCATCCAGCAATGACCTACAGCTCTTGCTGGGACGGTTTGCCGCTGAGTGTGAAGCGGCTGGGATGAGAATCAGCACCTCCAAGTCCGAGTCCATGGTCCTCAGCCGGAAAAAGGTGGATTGTCCTCTTCGGGTTGGGGACAGGCTCCTGCCCCAAGTGGAGGAGTTTAAGTATCTTGGGGTCTTGTTCACGAGTGAGGGGAAAATGGAGCGAGAGATCGACAGACGGATTGGAGCAGCATCTGCAGTGATGCGGACGTTGTACCGGTCTGTTGTGGTGAAGAGGGAGCTTAGTTCTAACGCAAAGCTGTCGATTTACCAGTCAATCTACGTTCCTACTCTCACCTATGGTCACGAGCTTTGGGTAATGACCGAAAGAACGAGATCACGGATACAAGCGGCTGAAATGAGCTTTCTCCGTAGGATTGCTGGACTCACCCTCAGAGATAGGGTGAGGAGCTCAGTCATCCGGGAGAGGCTCAGAGTAGAACCGCTGCTCCTCCACATTGAAAGGAGTCAGTTGAGGTGGTATGGGCATCTGATTAGGATGCCTCCTGGACGCCTCCCACTTGAGGTGTTTCAGGCACGTCCCACTGGGAGGAGACCCCAGGGCAGACCCAGGACTCGGTGGAGAGACTATGTCTCCCAGCTGGTCTGGGAACGCCTTGGTATCCCCTCTGAAGAGCTGGAGCAGGTGGCTGGGGAGAGGGAAGTCTGGGCTTCTCTGCTTGAACTGCTGCCTCCGCGACCCGGACCTCCGGAAAAGCGGTAGAAGATGGATGGATGGATGGATGGATGTAAAGGTGAGCACATTTCTTCCATTTTAGCCTCACTCCACTGGCTGCCCGTACATTTCAGGATCCATTTTAAAAGTCTTTAATCTGCTTTTAAATCCCTAAATGGCCTCACTCCACCCTATCTCTCTGAGCTGCTACACCAGTATATGTTGTGTTTTGGGGACATATTATTGTGTGACACGGGTGGTGGCTCCACCTTTCCGGTTCCGCCGCCACCTGGGGTATAAGAGGGCTGTGGGGGGGGGGGGGTCTCTTGGCCTCCTTTCCACCTGACGGATGTGCTTGTAGTGTGAGAGAGAGAGTCACAAATAAATCTGTCCAGTTCAACACTCGGTCTCGTCCTCGGTTTCCATTACCGACATAACACTATACACCCTCCCGCTTTCTTAGGTCAGCTGATCAGCTGCTCCTGAGTGTACCAAAAGCAAAGCGAAAGCTCAGAGGGGACCACGCTTTCTCTATGGCAGCTCCTAAACGATGAAATAAGTTGCTTCTTCATATCAGACAGGCTTCTTCCCTGTCTTGTTTTTAAACCTGTTCTTAAAACCCATCTTTTTTTCCCTTGGCATGTGGTTGTTGCTTTTATTGATTTGACTGATTTTATATGTTAGTTAATTATTTATTTATTGTATGATTATTTTTTGCTCTTGCTTTTATGTATAAATTTTATTTGATTATTAGTAGTTGAGCTGTTGTGTTTTTATGTATCCATTATGTTTCCTACTTTTCTGTACAGCACCTTGGTCCATTTTGGTTGTTTTTAAGGTGCTTATAAATAAAGTTAGATTGGATCATAAATTTTCAGCTTTTTCCTTTTAAATATGCAACTTTTTATAATAAATTTGCAGCTTTTTCACTATAAATTTGCAACTTTCTTATAAATATGCAGCTTTTTTACTTATAAATTTGCAGTTTTTTTCTTTTAAATTTGCAACCTTGATCAAATTTGGCAAGGTTTTTTTTTTAAAATCTGCAAGTTTTTATCATAAATTTGCAGCTTTTGTTTTTGTAAATCTGCACCTTTTATTCTCGTACATTTGCAACATTTTTTCCTAGTAAATTTGCAATTTTTTTCCCAGTAATGTAAACAAAATTGTGCCAATGCAGCAAGAAAATTTTACTCATCAAATTGCTTGAAACAAGTAAAAATGTCCTGGAAGGACTTCCGGTTATGGCTGCCACGTGAGAAGGACACGTCTCACTCTGCTCTGCTCCTGGAGAAGAGGGATCGGCAAATAACTCTCTCATTTGGGACAGAACGTCTCCCAGCGTTTGGGCGAGGATATGTCGGTGAAGCCTAAGGCTGGAAAACCAGGTAGAGGAAAAAGCGAGCCGCCGAAACAGTCCAAATTAACGGACTTTCACGTCTGTGACGCAGTAGATAAAGCTCCATATATGGCGGAGGAAGCTAGCAGCGGTGCGGTATCTGCGGGAAACGGCACAAGTGCGGTGCTAGCTGCCATAAGTTCAATGAGAGCAGACTTTTCCTCTAAATTTGATGGGATTATGGCAGCGTTGGAAGGAATGAGAAAGGAATTGGGTGACTGTGTAGAACGAATGGCGCAGGTGGAGCTTCGTGTCTCTAGTGCTGAGGATGACGTCACTGGTCTTCAATTAAAGGTGCACACTTTTGGAAAAAAAAAATAAATGTCTGGAAGATAATGTCCTGGATTTGGAGTCCCGGTCGAGACGGAACAACTTGAGGCTGGTGGGTCTACCGGAGGAATCCGAAGGTCGGGACTCATGTTCCTTTCTGGAAAAGTGGATTCCGGAGGCGCTGGGCAGCGCGGAGCTGCAATCAGCAGTGGTTCTGGAAAGCGCACACCGTATTGGCCCACGGAGAGATAAGGGACCACCGAGGACCCTAATTATGAAGTTCCTCAGCAACAGAGACAGGATGAAGATCTTCAACGCTGCACGAGCTAAAGGAGAGATTAAACACCAGGACCAGCAGGTGTGGTTCTACCCAGATTTGGCCACAGGAATCCAACAACTGAGGAAGCAGTTTGATCCCGTACGTAAAGAGCTGAGCAACCTTGGGATTCGTCATGGTGTAATTTATCCTGCGAGACTGTTGACCACGTATGGGGGCAGAACACACATCTTCAAGACCCCAGAGGAGGCGCAGGAGTTCATCAAGAAGATCCAAGATGAGACTGGTGGGAGCTAAGCATGAACAAAATATAAGGTAGAATATTTAAGCATTTGCACAGGCATCTGACTGACTTGAAGCAAATAGCAAGTTTACAAAATATAGATTGTATTATATATTAAAAAAAACAAAAACAACAAAAAAAAACAAACTATGATGTACAAAGTTGCTAAAAATTTTGGAGTTAAGTTGGAAAACTACAGAGGAGAGTTAATGTTACGTCATTAAAAGCAGTAGAGTTAGGGTGATTGGGAGGATGAAGGAGGAGTGGCTTTGGCTGTTCCTCGTGGGTGTGGAGCGGTCGATGGCTATATCGGGAGACGGAATTTTTCTTTTGATTTTGGGGGGATCGCCACAAATGTGGGAAGGGGGAATTTGTTTGTGTGTAGTTTGTAGGATGAATGTTCAACCACTCATTTTTTTGCTTCTCTGTATGAGCATGTTTACACTGCAAGGTAATCCCAAACTCTCTATTGATCATAAACCAAAGCGTTAATCTTAATTTAACTTCATGGAATTGCAGAGGTCTACAAAATTTAAAAAAACTTAAACAAGTTATGAATAAAATAAAAGACATGGGTTCAAAAATTGTGTTTTTACAAGAAACTCATCTAATAGAGGAGGATGTAAAAAGAATTAGGAGTAGATGGCAAGGAAGTGTTTTCACCTCATCATTTTCATCCCGAGCCAGGGGAGTTATGACTCTCATACATAAATCAGTCCCATTTCAAGTGAAAAATGTAATTGGAGACAAATTTGGAAGATATTTAATCATTCAAGGATCTTTGTTATTAGAAAATATAAATTTGGTGAACTTATATGGTCCCAATATAGATGATCAAAAGTTCTTTGCTAATTTATTTCTTATCTTATCATCACTTACAGGGCAACATATAATAGCAGGGGATTTTAATTGTACATTGAATCCCGGTATAGATAGATCAACAGGACTGGACTGTATGCACAATGGATGTAGGATGACCATTAATCATTTTATGAAAGAATTGAGATTGCTAGATATATGGAGAGAAATGAAACCACAAGTTAAAGCCTACTCTTGTTATTCAAATACCTACAAGACATTCTCACGTATTGATTATTTTTTGATCTCCACAGAATTAAGGTCCAAGATTCAAAACTGCTTTTATGATAACATCGTGATCTCTGATCATGCACCCTGCTGTCTAATATATGTAGATAAGAAATTGACAAAGGAATCAGGTAGATGGCAATTTCAGCATAAATGGCTTCAGGATGAGGAATTTGTTAAGTACATAGAAAAACAGATAGATGAGTTCTTTGACATCAATACTACACAAACATCAGCATGTGTAAAGTGGGAGGCTTTCAAAGCTTTTATTAGGGGACATATTATTAGTTATACAGGTTCAAAATCTAAGAAGACTCGAGAGGAGAGAGCCCAATTGGAACATAAAATAAAAAGTCTTCAAGAAAAAGTGTATGCAGGAAGTGATCCAAGGTTGGAGAACGAATTACTGATTTTGAGAGCTGAATATGACAAAAAATCAGCGAATAGAGCTGCCTCGAGTCTTCTAAGACTGAAACAATCTTTTTATGAACAAGGTGAAAAATCAGGAAAATTATTGGCATGGCAGATTAAACAATTAGAATTTAAAACACCAATTACCAGTATTATAAGTAACGGACAGGTAGTTATAGATCCTTTAGAAATTAATAGAGCCTTTAGAGATTACTATGAAAAATTATATGATACCAAAAATGAATCTGACTTAACAAAACTAAATGGGTTTTTGAACGAACTATTTATACCGTGTATTCCAAATGAAAACAGGGAGATACTGGAGTCTAAAATTAGTCAAGAAGAAGTTGGGCTAGCCATTGATAATATGAAATCAGGAAAAAGTGCAGGACCAGATGGTCTTCCAGTTGACCTTTATAAAAAATTTAAGAACAAATTAATAAAACCTTTTTTGGAAATGGTTTTAGAAGCATTTCAAAATAGTAATTTACCATCATACATGAATAATGCCTTAATTATACTGTTGCCAAAACCAGGTAAACCCTCTAATAAATGTGAAAATATGAGACCAATAAGCCTATTAAATGCCGACCTAAAGATAATCTGTAAAATTTTAGCAAGACGAATACAAGAAATTTTACCAAATATTATTAATCGAGATCAGAATGGCTTTATAAAGGGAAGACAAGGCTTCCATAATGTAAGAAGTCTATTTAATATTATTTATTCTAATAAAGAAGCACCGGATACAGCTCTCCTATCACTGGACGCCAAAAACGCCTTTGATAGAGTCGAATGGCCCTTTCTTTTTGAAGTCTTACAAAGGTTTGGACTTGGAAATAATTTCATAAAATGGGTTCAGATAATATACAATAATGCTACAGCAGAAATCCTAACAAATAACAATATTTCAAAATCAATCAAAATCAATAGAGGATGTCGACAAGGCTGTCCACTTTCACCTTTACTGTTTACTATGGCAATTGAACCTTTAGCGATGGCGATACGTTTACATTCACAAATATATGGAATTAAAGTTGGACCAACAGAACATAAAATCTCCCTGTACGCCGATGACATAATTTTGTTTATGTCGAATCTTAAAAAATCAATTCCGACCTTGTTGAATTTAATAAAGAATTTTGGGGAAATATCAGGATATAAAATAAATAAAACTAAATCTTCAATATTAATGCTAAATGAGACCCAGAGAAATTACCCAGCCCCTGAGGTAAATCAATTCAATGTTGTAAATCAGTTTAAATATTTCGGAATCCAAATTGTGCCTAAGCTAGAATCAGTTGCCAGTGTCAACTATGAAGCCTTAATGACAGATATTAATGAGTTAATTCAGAGATGGATGTCACTACCAATGTCGATGATCGGGAGAATCAATATACTTAAAAGTAATATCTTACCAAAAATACTTTATTTATTTCAATACATTCCCTTACCACCACCTTTAGATTTATTCTCAAGAATTAAAAAAAAGTTAGTGGAATTTATATGGAACAACAGGAGGGCTAGATTACGTCTGTCTTTATTATATTTACCATTTGATCGTGGAGGTCTGAAATGTCCAAATTTTATGTTGTATTATTGGTCGGCACAACTGAGGTCTATGACATATTATTTTTCATTAAATGATCTCTCACTGGACTGAAATGGAATCATACAATTTACCTTTACCTCTTCCCATATTCATATACTCAGATTCGGCAAAAAAATTACAAAAACAAGTTAAAAATCCATTTGTAAAGCATATGTAAAGCTTTTTTTTTTTTTTTTTTTTTTTTCTTTCCGGTTCCGGTTCCGCCGGACCGGTGGCGCCACACGAGTCGGCTGCCTGTTGCAACAGCCTTTTTTTTTTTTTTTTTTTTTTTATCTTCCTTCTTCTTTCTACACCTTTCACTCTGTATATATATCACGGACGCACGGATCGCCCCGGGATCTCCCGGGTCGGCGGACGGAGCCACGGTTTGCAGCGGGAGACGCTACAGCGGGGAGGAGCTAGTGCTAGCTAGCACTTGGCCGCCGCCCGGTGCTAATGGGAAACTCGACATACCGGGAGCTGTAGCGAAAACGACGCGGGTGCCGGGCTGGAGTTTAGGCGGCGTGCAAGAAATATAAGACAGAATAATAAAGAGCGATGGCAAGAACCAAGCAGACCGCCCGTAAAATCTACTGGAGGAAGAAGGCCCCAGGAGACAGCTAACCACCAGGGCTGCTCGGAGAGGCGCTCCGGCCACCGGCAGAGTGAAGAGGCCTCGCCGTCACAGGCCCGTGGCTCTGAGAGAGATCCGTCGCTGCCAGAAATCCACGGAGCTGCTCATCTGTAAGCTGCCCGTCCAGCGCCTGGTGAGGGAGATCGCTCAGGACTTTAAGACCGTCCTGCGTTTCCTGAGCTTCGCCGTCATGGCTCTGCAGGAGACCAGCGAGGCCCACCTGGTGGTCTCTTCTTCGCTAAGGGGGTCACCATCATGCCCAAAGACTTTCAGCTGGCCCGCCGCATCCGCGGAGAGAGAGCTTAGACTTTCTGCTGCACATTCACCAACCAACCATAATGCTCTGCACTGTGTGTCTATATATATACATTTATAGTAATATGGACATATGTTTACTAGATGTTGTTTTTTCTTGCCTTCTGATTGTTGCTCTGAGTGTTGCTATCCCTGTGCTGTTACAATCCTGGAATTTCCCCATTGTGGGACTAATAAAGGCTTATCTTATCTTATCTTATATGATCAAAATATGGTGTGAAACTAAAAATTATTTAAAAGAACCACACTTATTGTCACAATTTAGCCCAATATGGGGTAATCAATATTTTAAACCAGGGAGAGCGGATGCTGTATTTAAAGTATGGAATTTAAAAGGGATTCAAAAGATTCAAGATTTATATTTGCCATGTGCAGATAACATAATGTCTTTTGAAGAGCTGAGGATCAAATTTAATCTTAATAGAACACATTTTTTAAAATATCTTCAACTTAGAAACTTTATTCGATCAAATCAAAATAAAGCTCTCACTCGACCTATTTATTCATTCTTGGAAAAAATGTTGATGAAAGATAGTAAAAGAAGATAAGATAAGATAAGATAAGATAAGCCTTTATTAGTCCCACAACGGGGAAATTCCAGGATTGCAACAGCACAGGGATAGCAACACTCAGAGCAACAATCAGAAGGCAAGAAAAAACAAGCAAGCAAGAGCAGCTAATATACATATGTACATATGTACAGAAAGGGTATTATTTCAGAGTTTTATAACTCATTGACACTATCCTCAAGTGAAAACTCACAGAAAAGATTAAACTACTGGAAAGAAGATCTGCAAACTGAAATTTCAGAGGAACAATGGGAATTGGCTTGTACAGAAGCTCAAACCAAATCAATAAATGTACGTCTTAAATTGATACATTTTAAATGGTTAATGCGGATGTATGTTACACCGGAGGAGTTAAATAGATATAACAAAAACATACCAGATACGTGCACAAAATGCATGGAAAGTAAAGGAACCCTATTTCATTGTGTATGGGAATGTAGAATAATTAGAATGTTTTGGGAAGAGGTGAGGGTAACAATTGAAAAAATAATCTCAAAACAAATCATATTGAATCCTAAACTGTTTTTGTTGGGTCTGTACCCAGAAAAGCATAACTTTAATAAAAGTGAAAGAACATGGACTTCCGGTTATGGCTGCCACGTAGGACGGACGTGTCTCGCTCTGCTCTGCTCCTGGAGAAAAAAATCGGCAAATAACTCTCTCATTTGGGACAGAACGTATCCCAGCATTTGGGCGAGGATATGTCGGCGAAGCCTAAGGCTGGAAAACCAGGAAAAGGAAAAAGCGAGCCGCCGAAACAGTCCAAATTAACGGACTTTCAGGTCTGTGACGCAGCAAACAAGGCTCCATATATGGCGGAGGAGGCTGGCGGCGGTGCGATTTCTTCTGCGGGGAATGGCGCAGATGCGCTGATGGCTGCCATGAGTTCAATGAGAGCGGACTTTTCCTCTAGATTTGATGGGATTATGACAGCGTTGGAAGGAATAAGAAAGGAATTGGGTGACTGTGTAGAACGAACGGCGCAGATGGAGCTTCGTCTCGCTAGTGCTGAAGATGACGTCACCCGTCTTCAATTAAAGGTGCGCACTTTGGAAAAAAAAAATAAATCTCTGGAAGATAATATTTTGGATTTGGAATCTCGGTCGAGACAGAATAATTTGAGGCTGGTGGGTCTTCCAGAGGAATCAGAAGGTCGGGACGTATGTTCCTTTCTGGAAAAGTGGATTCCGGAGGTGCTGGGCAGCGAGGAGTTGCAATCAGCAGTGGTTCTGGAAAAAGCACATCGTATTGGCCCACGGAGAGATAAGGGACCGCCGAGGACCTTAATTATGAAGTTTCTTAGCAACAGAGACAGGATGAAGATCTTCAACGCTGCACGTGCTAAAGGAGAGATTAAACACCAGGACCAGCAGGTGCGGTTCTACCCAGATTTGGCCACAGGAATCCAGCAATTGAGGAAGCAGTTTGATCCCGTACGTAAGGAGCTGCGCAACCTTGGGATTCGTCATGGTGTAATCTATCCTGCGAGACTGCTGACCACGTATGAGGGCAGAACCCACATCTTCAAGACCCCAGAGGAGGCGCAGGAGTTCATCAAGAAGATCAAAGAAGAAGAAGAGACTGGTGGGAGCTAAGCATGAACAAAATATAAGGTAGAATAATTAAGCATTTGCACAGGCATCTGACTGACTTGAAGTAAATAGTAAGTTTACAAAATATAGATTGTATTATATATTAAAAAAAACAAAACAAAAACAAAACAAACAAACAAAAAAAAAAACTATGATGTACAAAGTTGTTAAAAATTTTGGAGTTAAGTTGGAAAACTACAGAGGAGAGTTAATGTTACGTCATTAAAAGCAGTAGAGTTAGGGTGATTGGGAGGATGAAGAAGGAGTGGCTTAGGCTGTTCCCCGTGGGTGTGGAACGGTCGATGGCTATATCGGGAGACAGAATTTTTCTTTTGATTTTGGGGGGTTTGCCACAAGTGTGGGAAGGGGAAATTTGTTTGTGTGTAGTTTGTAGGATGAATGTTCAACCACTCATGTTTTTGCTTCTCTGTATGAGCATGTTTACACTGCAAGGTAATCCCAAACTCTCTATTGATCATGGACCAAAGTGTTAACCTTAATTTAACTTCATGGAATTGCAGAGGTCTACAAAATTTAAAAAAACTTAAACAAGTTATGAATAAAATAAAGGACATGGGTTCAAGAATTGTGTTTTTACAAGAAACTCATCTGATAGAGGAGGATGTTAAAAGAATTAGGAGTAGATGGCAGGGAAGTGTATTCACCTCTTCATTTTCATCCCGAGCCAGGGGAGTTATGACTCTCATACATAAATCAGTTCCTTTTCAAGTGAAAAATGTAATTGGAGACAAATTTGGAAGATATGTAATCATTCAAGGTTCTTTGCTATTAGAAAATATAAATCTTGTGAACTTATATGGTCCCAATATAGATGATCAGAAGTTCTTTGCTAATTTATTTCTCATCTTATCATCACTTACAGGGCAACATATAATAGCAGGGGATTTTAATTGTACATTGAATCCAGGTGTGGATAGATCAACAGGACTGGATTGTACGCACATTGGATGTAGGATGACTATTAATCATTTTATGAAAGAATTGAGATTGTTAGATATATGGAGAGAAATGAAACCACAAGTTAAAGCCTATTCTTGTTATTCCAGTACCTACAAGACATTCTCACGTATTGATTATTTTTTGATTTCCACAGAATTAAGGTCCAAGATTCAAAACTGCTTTTATGATAACATCGTGATCTCTGATCATGCACCCTGTTGTCTAATATATGTAGATAAAAAATTGACAAAGGAATCAGGTAGATGGCAATTTCAGCATAAATGGCTTCAGGATGAGGAATTTGTCAAGTATATAGAAAAACAGATAGACGAGTTCTTTGACATCAATACTACACAAACATCAGCATGTGTAAAGTGGGAGGCTTTCAAAGCTTTTATTAGGGGACATATTATTAGTTATACAGGATCAAAATCTAAGAAGACTCGAGAGGAGAGAGCTAAATTGGAACATAAAATAAAAAGTCTTCAGGAAAAAGTGTATGCAGGAAGTGACCCAAGGTTGGAGAATGAATTACTGATTTTGAGAGCTGAATACGACAAAAAATCAGCGAATAGAGCTGCCTCGAGTCTTCTAAGATTGAAACAATCTTTTTATGAACAAGGTGAAAAATCAGGAAAATTATTAGCATGGCAGATTAAACAATTGGAAATTAAAACACCAATTACCAGTATTATAAGTAACGGACAGGTAGTTATAGATCCTTTAGAAATTAATAGAGCCTTTAGAGATTACTATGAAAAATTATATGATACCAAAAATGAACCTGATTTAACAAAACTAAATGGGTTTTTGAACGAACTATCTATACAGTGTATTCCAAATGAAAACAGGGAGATATTGGAGTCTAAAATTAGTCAAGAAGAAGTTGGGCTAGCCATTGATAATATGAAATCAGGAAAAAGTGCAGGACCAGATGGTCTTCCAGTTGACCTTTATAAAAAATTTAAGAATAAATTAATAAAACCTTTTTTGGAAATGGTTTTAGAAGCATTTCAAAATAATAATTTACCATCATACATAAATAATGCCTTAATTATACTGCTGCCAAAACCAGGTAAGCCCTCTAATAAATGTGAAAATATGAGACCAATAAGCCTATTAAACGCCGACCTTAAGATAATCTGTAAAATTTTAGCAAGACGAATACAAGAAATTTTACCAAATATTATTAATCGAGATCAGAATGGCTTTATAAAGGGTAGACAAGGCTTCCATAATGTAAGAAGACTATTTAATATTATTTATTTTAATAAAGAAGCACCGGATACAGCTCTCCTATCATTGGACGCCGAAAAGGCCTTTGATAGAGTTGAATGGCCCTTTCTTTTTGAAGTCCTACAAAGGTTTGGACTTGGAAATAATTTCATAAAATGGGTTCAAATAATATACAATAATGCTACAGCAGAAATCCTAACAAATAACAATATTTCAAAACCAATAAAAATCAATAGAGGATGTCGACAAGGCTGTCCACTTTCACCTTTACTGTTTACTATGGCAATTGAACCTTTAGCGATAGCGATACGTTTACATTCACAAATATATGGAATTAAAGTTGGACCAACAGAACATAAAATCTCCCTGTACGCCGATGACATAATTTTGTTTATGTCGAATCTAAAAAAATCTATTCCAACCTTGTTGAATTTAATAAAGAATTTTGGGGAAATATCAGGATATAAAATAAATAAAACTAAATCTTCAATATTAATGCTAAATGAGACCCAGAGAAATTACCCAGCCCCTGAGGTAAATCAATTCAATGTTGTAAATCAGTTTAAATATTTAGGAATCCAAATTATGCCTAAGCTAGAATCAGTCGCCAGTGTCAACTATGAAGCCTTAATGTCAGATATCAATGAGTTAACTCAGAGATGGATGTCACTACCAATGTTGATGATCGGGAGAATCAATATACTTAAAAGTAATATTTTACCTAAAATACTTTATTTATTTCAATACATTCCCTTATCACCACCTTTAGATCTATTCTCAAGAATAAAAAAAAAGTTAGTGGAATTTATATGGAACAACAGGAGGGCTAGATTACGTTTGTCTTTATTATATTTACCATTTGATCGTGGAGGTCTGAAATGTCCAAATTTTATGTTGTATTATTGGTCGGCACAACTGAGGTCTATGACATATTATTTTTCATCAAATGATCTCCCTCACTGGACTGAAATGGAATCATACAATTTACCTTTACCTCTTCCCATATTCATATACTCAGATTCGGCAAAAAAATTACAAAAACAAGTTAAAAATCCATTTGTAAAGCATATGATCAAAATATGGTGTGAAGCTAAAAACTATTTAAAAGAACCACAGTTATTGTCACAATTTAGTCCAATATGGGGTAATCAATATTTTAAACCAGGGAGAGCGGACGCTGTATTTAAAGTATGGAATTTAAAAGGGATACAAAAGATTCAGGATTTATATTTGCCATGTGCAGACAACATAATGTCTTTTGAAGAGCTGAGGATCAAATTTAATCTCAATAGAACACATTTTTTTTAAATATCTTCAACTTAGAAACTTTATTCGATCAAATCAAAATAAAGCTCTCACTCGACCTATTTATTCATCCTTGGAAAAAATGATGATGAAAGATAGTAAAAGAAAGGGTATTATTTCAGAGTTTTATAACTCACTGACACTATCTTCAAGTGAAAATTCACTGAAAAGATTAAACTACTGGAAAGAAGATCTGCAAATTGAAATTTCAGAGGAACAATGGGAATTGGCTTGTACAGAAGCTCAAACCAAATCAATAAATGCACGCCTTAAATTGATACATTTCAAATGGTTAATGCGGATGTATGTTACACCGGAGGAGTTAAATAGATATAACAAAAATATACCAGATACATGCACAAAATGCATGGAAAGTAAAGGAACCCTATTTCATTGTTTATGGGAATGTAGATTAATAAGAATGTTTTGGGAAGAGGTGAGGGTAACAATTGAAAAAATAATCTCAAAACAAATCATATTGAATCCTAAACTGTTTTTGTTGGGTCTGTACCCAGAAAAGCATAATTTTAATAAAAGTGAAAGAACATTCATAGACCTCAGTTTGCTTAATGCCAAAAAATGTATTGCACTATTATGGAAAAAGACTCATAGACCAGATGTGACTCAGTGGTTAAGACAGATGTTAACAAACCTTCCATTAGAAAGAATAACATATATACTAAAATCAAAGGAAATTGTGTTTGAGAATATATGGAGACCTTTTATTGATTATGTAAAAAATTTAAACATAACTCTTGAAGAAGAAGGTGAATGATGTGTGTGGACCTTGTAAATTCCAAACTGGTGAACATAATATGTATACTTACAGTGGGGTAAAAAAGTATTTAGTCAGCCACCAATTGTGCAAGTTCTCCCACTTAAAAGATGAGCGAGGTGTCCAATTTTCATCATAGGTATACCTCAACTATGAGAGACAAAATGAGAAAAAAAAATCCAGAAAATCACATTGAAGGATTTTTAATGAATTAATTGGTAAATTCCTCGGTAAAATAAGTATTTGGTCAATAACAAAAGTTCATCTCAATACTTTGTTATATACCCTTTGTTGGCAATGACAGAGGTCAAATGTTTTCTGTAAGACTTCACAAGATTTTCACACACTGTTGCTGGTATTTTGGCCCATTCCCCCATGCAGATCTCCTCTAGAGCAGTGATGTTTTGGGGCTGTTGCTGGGCAACACAGACTTTCAACTCCCTCCAAAGATTTTCTATGGGGTTGAGATCTGGAGACTGGCTAGGCCACTCCAGGACCTTGAAATGCTTCTTACGAAGCCACTCCTTCATTGCCTGGGCGGTGTGTTTGGGATCATTGTCATGCTGAAAGACCCAGCCACGTTTCATCTTCAATGCCCTTGCTGGTGGAAGGAGGTTTTCACTCAAAATCTCACGATACATGGCCCCATTCATTCTTTCCTTTACACGGATCAGTCGTCCTGGTCCCTTTGCAGAAAAACAGCCCCAAAGTATGATGTTTCCACTCCCATGATTCACAGTAGGTATGGTGTTCTTTCTCCTCCAAACACGACAAGTTGAGTTTTTACCAAAAAGTTCTATTTTGGTTCCATCTGACCATATGACATTCTCCCAATCCTCTTCTGGATCATCCAAATGCTCTCTAGCAAACTTCAGACGGGCCTGGACATGTACTGGCTTAAGCAGGGGGACACGTCTGGCACTGCAGGATTTGAGTCCCTGGCGGCGTAGTGTGTTTCTGATGTAGCCTTTGTTACTTTGGTCCCAGCTCTCTGCAGGTCATTCACTAGGTCCCCCCATGTGGTTCTGGGATTTTTGCTCACCGTTCTCGTGATAATTTTGACCCCACAGGGTGAGATCTTGCATGGAGCCCCAGATCGAAGGAAATTATCAGTGGTCTTGTATGTCTTCCATTTTCTAATAATTGCTCCCACAGTTGATTTCTTCACACCATGCTGCTTACCTATTGCAGATTCCGTCTTCCCAGCCTGGTGCAGGTCTCCAATTTTGTTTCTGGTGTCCTTTGACAGCTCTTTGGTCTTGGCCATAGTGGAGTTTGAAGTCTGACTGTTTGAGGTTGTGGACAGGTGTCTTTTATACTGATAACGAGTTCAAACAGGTGCCATTAATACAGGTAACGAGTGGAGGACAGAGGAGCCTCTTAAAGAAGAAGTTACATGTCTGTGAGAGCCAGAAATCTTGCTTGTTTGTAGGTGACCAAATACTTATTTTACTGAGGAATTTACCAATTAATTCATTAAAAATCCTTCAATGTGATTTTCTGGATTTTTTTTTTCTCATTTTGTCTCTCATAGTTGAGGTATACCTATGATGAAAATTGGAGACCTCTCTCATCTTTTAAGTGGAAGAACTTGCACAATTGGTGGCTGACTAAATACTTTTTTGCCCCACTGTATGTAATGGATTGTCTAGACTAAACAGAGGAGCATTGTTGAAGACTTGATTTTGTTGGTGGTTGTTGGTGTTTTTAGAGCATTTTTTTTGTAGTACTTTAGTGTTAGTGTTTGATTGTTTGTGTCATGTTTGTTAAAAAAAAAAAAAAAGGTTCAATAAAGATATTGTGGGAAAAAAAAATGTCCTGGAAGAAAATTATACTTCTTTTAAGCAATTTGTTAAGTAAAATTTTCTGGCTCCATTGGCAGAAGATTTTTACCTAAAACCAGATTAAATTACTTAAAAAAAGTGAAAAAATCTTTTAAGTAAAATTTTATTACAGAAAACTGTCAAAAAAAAAAGAGAATATATCCTTATATCCTTGATTTAAGATATTTTTTCTTACCAAGTTTTCATTTTTTGCAGTGCATACATTAAAAATAGTAAAAATGGATAACGTGATTTTACAGTGGTCTCTTTGGTCTGTATATTATATATTCAATTCAATTCAACTTTATTTATATAGCGCCATTTCACAACAACAGTCATCTCATAGCACTATCAACTGTAGGGGGGAACCCCCACAGTTGCAGAAAGACCCCAGCAATCAGGCGATCCCCTGTGAGCAAGCACTTGGCGACGGTGGAGAGGAAAAACTCCCTTTTAACAGGAAGAAACCTCCAGCAGAACCAGGCTCAGGGAGGGGCAGTCATCTGCTGCGACTGGCTGGGGGGTGAGGGGATAGAGAAGAAGAAAAGAACAGACATGTAGAGAGCAAACAGCACGATGGGGACTCAATCTATGGGAGAGAACAAACAGATGTTAATGACCAGCAAAAAAAAATATTTCATAGAGAGTGAGGAAAGGAGTGAGGCCCAGTACATTACTGGAGGTCCCCCGGCTGACTAAACCTATTAGCAGCATAACTAAGGGAGGGTTCGGAAACACATGATCCCTCCCTAATTGTAGGCTATATCAAAAAGGTAGGTTTTAGCCCTATTCTTAAAAACAGAGATCGAGTCTGACTCCCAAATCCAGATTGGCAGCTGATTCCACAGGAGAGGAGCTTGATAACTGAAGGCTCTGCCTCCCATTGTACTTTTGGAGATTCTAGGTATTACAAGTAATCCTGCCTTTTGGGAGCGTAGTGCTGTGTTAGGATAATACGGTAGTATCAGATCTTTTAAATAAAAAGGAGCCTGATTGTTTAGAGCTTTGTAAGTAAGAAGAAGGATTTTAAACTTAATTCTAAACTCTATGGGAAGCCAATGAAGGGAGGCCAGAACCGGAGAGATATGATCTCTCTTTCTAGTACCTGTTAAAACTCTTGCTGCAGCATTTTGGATCAGCTGAAGACTTTTTAAAGATGTTTTAGGACAGCCTGATAATAAAGAATTACAATAATCTAATCTCGAGCTAACAAAAGCGTGGATCAGTTTCTCAGCATCACTCTGAGACAAGATGCTCCTAATCTTGGCAATATTACGCAAATGATAGAAGGCAGTCTTAGAAACAAATTTAATATGTGAATTGAAGGACAAATCCTGATCAAAAATAACTCCAAGGTCCCTCACAGAGCTATTAAGAGAAAGAGTAACCGCATCCAAACTGAAAGTTTGATTTGGAAAGGAATTTCTAAGGTTTTTTGACCAACAAGAATGACTTCAGTCTTATCTGAATTTAATAGCAGGAAATTACAAGTCATCCAAGCTTTGATTTCCTTAAGACAGGCTACTAACTTGGCTAATTGATTACTATCATCTGGCTTCATTGACAGGTATAATTGTGTGTCATCTGCATAACAATGAAAATGTATACAGTGCTTTCTAATAATGTTGCCTAACGGAAGCATATATAAACTAAAAAGAGTAGGGCCTAGCACAGATCCCTGTGGAACTCCATGACTAAGCTTTGAGTTGAAAGAAAACTCATTATTTACATGAACAAACTGAAACCTATCAGATAAATAAGATCTAAACCATTGCAACGAAGTTCCATTAAGTCCAACATAGTGTTCTAATCTATCAAGTAGAATATTATGATCGATAGTATCAAAAGCTGCACTAAGGTCTAAAAGGACAAGTACAGAAACTAGTCCATTATCAGATGCAATGAGGAGGTCGTTAGTGACCTTCGCTAAGGCTGTTTCAGTACTATGATGGATTCTAAACCCAGATTGAAACTCTTCAAGTAAACCATTTCCCTGCAGGTGGTCAAATAATTGCGTAGCAACAACTCTTTCTAAGATTTTTGAAATGAAAGGGAGATTAGAGATTGGTCTATAGTTAGCTAAAGCTCCTGGATCTAGCGTTGGCTTTTTGAGTAAGGGTTTAATTACAGCCATTTTAAAAGCCTGCGGTACATGGCCTAAAGTTAATGAAGAATTGATTATATGAAGAATAAAGCTACCAATAAGTGGGAAGACTTCTTTAAATAACCTGGTAGGAATAGGGTCTAAAAGACAAGTTGAAGGTTTGGATGAGGAAACTATTTTGTCTAACTCACAAAGGTCGATTGGAGTAAAGTCATCAAGACCGACATCAATAGAAGGAGTTGTAGTAGTTACAGTATTTAAGTTAACTGTGGGAAGAATCTGATTGATTTTATCTCTGATGGATGAAATTTTATTATTGAAAAAGTTCATAAAGTCCTGACTAGTAAGCTCTAAGCGGAATGCTAGGATTGACAGAGTCCTGACTCTTTGTCAACCTGGCTACAGTACTGAAAAGAAACCTGGGATTATTCTTGTTCTCTTCTATTAATGCAGAGTAATAACTCGTTCTAGCTTTTCTAAGAGATTTTTTATAAATTAAAAGATGATTTCTCCAAGCTAAATAGATTTCATCTAAATTAGTAGAGCGCCATTTTCTTTCTAATTGACGAGTCTTCTGTTTTAAGGTACGAGTTTCTGTGTTGAACCAAAGAGTTAGAAATCTCTGATTAGACTTTTTCTTTTTTAAGGGGGCCACCAAGTCTAGAGTCTGATGCAGAGAAGCTGAAACACTATCCACCATGTTATCAATTACAGAAGGAGCAAGCCGTCTATAGCTTATTTCCGTTGTGTTGACACATGGCATAGAGGAAACAATCTGCATAAATTTGGAAACAGCATCATCTGAGAGGCATCTACTGTAATAATATTTTTCTTTAGGAGCCAAATAGTCAGAAATAGTAAAATCAAAGGTCAACAGACAATGGTCTGACAGTACAGGGTTATGAGGAGACACTACAAGATTTTCTATTTCTATGCCATATGTCAAAACAAGGTCCAATGTATGGTGGAGGTAATGAGTAGAATTTCCTACTTTCTGAGAAAACCCAATCGAATCTAATATTGAATTGAATGCCACATTAAGGCAGTCACTATCTACATCCACATGTATATTAAAGTCCCCTACAATAATTATTCTATCAGATTTCAGCACTAAATCAGCTAAGAAATCAGGAAATTCGGATAAAAATTCTGAGTAGGTTGATGGGGGACGATAAACTATGGCAAATAAAATTGGGTTTAACCTAAAATTGCTAAAGTGCCCAATACTGAGGACCAGGCCCTCAAAGGAATTATAACATGTTTTTTGCTTTACATTAACTAGTAATTTGGAATGGTAAATTGTTGCTACTCCTCCTCCACGACCAGAACTTCTGGGATTTTGACAGTTTAAATAACCAGAGGGAGTTGATTCATTTAAACCAACATAATCCTCTTGCCCTAACCAAGTCTCTGTAAGGGAAATTAAATCAATCTGATGATCAATTAACAAATCATGGACTAACAGAGACTTGGGAGTTAGAGACCTAATATTTAATAAACCACATTTAATTTTTAAATTATGAGGAGGAACAGAGGCCAAATCATTCAATTTAGAGGCTTTATGTTTAATTTGAGTTTTACCAATATTTTGCTTTATCACTTTGGGATGCTTATACATTATATTTTTATTCACTTTGGAGGGAGCAGACAACGATTCTCTGATGGGGAAGACAGGGGCTAAGCTGAGGGGTGGCGGATGAAGAGGAGCTGCAGAGAGGCGTGTAAGACTGCGACTCTGCTTCCTGGTCCCAACTCTGAGTAGTCATGGTTTTGGAAATATATCGTCATTGCAGCACTGGATAAAACATTCAGGGGTCTGACAGGTAGTGATGGGAAGGCAGGCACCGGTGCTCCAAACGGTGCTCTGATCTTATCCAGGAAATATTTGGCGAGGCGCGTTTCGAGGTGTGCATTGTGACGTATGTGTTGACGTTGGACCACGTGACTGGATCAGGAAGCCGTTCATGATTTTGCATGCAACATGAAATAAAGTGAGCAGCAATACCCAATGGAAATCCCCGTCCCTCACATTTTGTGTTATGTTTGCCTGTGTAAGGGATTTGTCACAGCCAATTTTCACATGGAGGCAGCAGCAAAAAGACAGACTTCTCCCGTTTGGGAACATTTTAAGCGCATTTCTCGCATTAATGTATTTTTCACAAATAGTGGCTATTTAATACAGCTGAAGTGATGGCTTAGCATTAAAACTTTTGCACTACAAGCGGGACGCCTGGGTTTGAATCCCAGCTGTGTCATTCTTGTCATTTTATTTTTATTTGCAAGGTGAAATGTCTGTTGTGTTTCAAAGAGCTTGGATCATTATTACGCATCATTATGCTGAGGCATTATTGCTATTGTGCCCTACATGAGAATAAGGCCAGAGTTGAATATACTGCGACAGTATAAGACTGTTGAAAATTTATCATTTCTTAATAAAAATGGATAAGTAGTACAAGCACACGAAGTAACACACACATTCACAGGAGTCACCCCAGTTTTATTATTTCTTTTTTGCCTTATGATCACTGATATTTCTTAAAAGAGTGCATTTATTGGAATGAAAAAAATACACATTAAACCAATAATACCCTTGTAAAAATCAGCATATTGTATACATTTTGTCCACTAGATGGCCTGATAGAGAAAATGAAGTCCCACATGAGGCCTTGTCTATATGAGCCATTTTGATGAAAGGCCTCAAGTCCTCCAGAAAGCCTCATCTGGCCATCACTACTGTCAGGAGCCCAGAAACTTACTGACTTTTTATACATACACACTAATTACAAGTAAACAGATCACAGGTGAGGATGATTACCTTTAGTAGCCATTGAAACACATGTGTGTCAACTTGTGTGAATGTTATCAGGCCAAAACTTCTAGGGTATACAAACTTTTGATCAGGGTAATTTGGGTAGTTTCTGTTGCAATTATAAGTTAAAAAGAGCAAACACAATTGCCTGATTATAAATGGTTTCACCCAACCCCTAATTATGAGTGAAAAAAAACTTTTTGTATTATCATTCATATTCTCTGAAAAATGGCCAACCCCCCACCCCACACACAAATTCCACTAAGGTATGTAAACTTATGGGCACAACTACGTGTGTGTGTGTGTGTGTGTGTGAGTGAGTGAGAGAGAGAGAGAGAGAGAGACAGCACACACACACACACAGAGTACTCACAAAAAGTTAGGGAAATTCAACTTTCAGGTGAAATTTCAGGATTTACCACCACTGGAGTGGTGCCCTAGTTGATAGAACATCCGCCCCACAACCGAGAGATTGAGGTTTCAAGTCCCAGCTGGGTCATACCAAAGACCATATAAAAATGGTACTTCCCGCCTTCTAGCTTGGTGCTCAGTATAGTAGAATGGGGTAAGGAGAAGTTGTTTGTGGCGGTGCCTTGCATGGCAGCAACCCCTCTGATTATACATGTGATTAACAATGTAGATAGGAGAAACATAATTTTGTTCTACTGTACATGAGTGGCTGTATGGACTGAATGACAACAGAGATGGCTTGTTCTTCAAATGCACTATAACCTTTACAGGTGAACTTAGTTTGACCTTCTCTAATCTATTGAATGCACATGTCCAATTGTTCAATGTTTCAGTAGTTTTTGCATAACTTGCTGTTCTCTAACAAGGTGCTTAATGGCAAAATTCACAACAGGTGTTTGAGCCATGAATAGATCAATACATTTTCTGGTTCAATTACAATTGGTATTTAAGCAGTCCTCTTCATCATGCTGTTCACATTTTGACATCATGAGACCAAGATGACACCTAACAACTGATTAACAGTACCTCACCATTGCGAGGCTTCAAACAAGATGTTCTCAGGGGGAAGTGGCCACTGAGCTTAGAGTGTTACAGAGTGTCATCAGCAGGTTGCAACAGAGATACAGAGAGACTGGAAGAGTCACAGAAAGGCATAGAAGTGGACGTCCTTTGGCCACATCCCACGCTGATGACTGCTTCATTGTCAAGAGTGCCCTGTGAAACTGGACGAATACCACTCAACTCCAGGCATATTTAAGGGAGGTGAGAGACACCCGTGCCACGGCAGACCATTCAAAACTGTTTACATCATTGTGGTCTGTGTTGGAAAAATTCTTCTCAACCTTAAGTCAAAGAATCAGGCAAGATCATCAAAGTTTCAGCAAATTTAATTACACTGGCCAGTGGAGAACAATACAATAACAGTCTCAGAGTCTATTCGCGCATCATTCTGACTCAAACACTCATCGCTCATTCCTTTAAGCTCTCCGTTATTTGAGAGGTGGAGGAGAAAATGTCCATGGTGATTGGTTCAGTACATCTGGTCAAAACTTGGTGTACAGATTATCTCTTTCTCAGCACCAGTCACACCAGTACAGTACATGCGAACTAAAACAGCTGCATCAGCGTCTTTAGCACTTTCACACAGACTCTGAGACAAAGCAAATTACAAATACAAAATTTTCTATCATCTGTGTGCTAGACAACCTGCAAGGGTACCTGACCACACCACCAGGCACTGGTGTCATTGTCTTGAATGGGCCAGGGAGCATTTATGCTGGACAAGGGGCCAATGGGCCTCAGTGCTGTTCTCTGATAAAAGTCGATTCACGTTGAGCAGAAATGATGGCCGCCAATGATGTTGGAGACATCACGGAGAGCGCTATGCATCAGCCACTGTTGTCACCAGACGAGCCTTTAGTGGTGGTGGTGTTACAGTCTGGGCAAGTGTGTCTAGTCAATACAGAACGACCCTACTCCTTGTGAATGGTACAGTGACAAGCCGATACTACCTGAATAACATCATTAATCCAGTCATTGTGCCCCTGCATGAACAACACAGGCCTAATTTTATCTTCATGGACAACAATGCTCCAGCTCATCAAGGTTGCATCATTAGGGAATGGCTGCTGGAGGCTGGGGTACCTCAAATGGAGTGGCCTGCACTTTCTCCAGACCTGAATCCCATAGAAAACCTATGGGATCAGCTGAGTTGCCTTGTAGTGGCTCATAATCCTGCACCCCACAATCTCAATGACCTAAGGGCTGACCTTCAAGAAGCGTGGAATGCCATGCCTCAACAGACAATAAGTCGACTTGTGAACAATATGACACATCTTTGTCAAGCTGTAATTGATGCTCAAGGGCACATGACAAGTTATTGAGACGTTGACGTTTTTTGTTGTGGTACCCACCACTGTTGTTGGCTTTTGTTTCAATAAATTGTTTGAGATGAGGAAATCACCACTGCATGCTTCTATTTAAATACCCTACTTTGATGATATAATATCACTGTAGCGTGAAATTTTTACATTTTCCATAAATTCCACCCAAAAGACAAATAACCCTCAGTTTTTGTGAGTACTGTATATAAAATTTAAGTTACAATAATTTTTCAATTAGAAATAAAGAGATAAAAATTAATCCCGGGCCCTCACTATTCATTGCCCTCAGTAAGAATTTGACACCCCTGGTTTACAAGAACAAAGGCCTGTACAGTAGATTCAGAATTAGGTAAGGTATTTTTTAAATAACGCCCATGAAAACATTAACATATGCACACTGAATAAACATTATGTGCTGACTGAGACTACAAAACCCTGTAAACAATTCAATAAATAAAAAAAACATTTAGAATGTCTCTAAACAGCAGCAAACATGGGGCATGTGTGACAGTTAAAATCAGTTTCCCCCTGTGACAAATCTGTACTTCTTTCTAAAAGATTACACTGGTCAACGCCAAATTTATTGTCTGTTTTTTTTAGCTGATTTAGGACAATTTTGATGTGCTGAATCCAAAAATCACATTGGTTTTGCTCAATCAGGTCAACTTTTTGAACTATGGCCACATGTTTTTTACGTATGTATGCAAACTCTTGAGAGTTTGCATGCGCCAATTTATGACATGATATTAATTGTCATGATGGCTGATTACTGTTGGACTCTGAAGAGAGACATCCCTGCCGCTGAGCATTCTAGAGGTTTGACTAAACAGAAGTTGAAGCTCGGAATTTTGAACAATGATGACGTAACATTCAATTTACATGTACTTACCTTTATCAGTGTCTACTATTCAATTTACAGTAATCAGTTTGTAACATTTAATCAATAAATTGTGTTAGAAAATATGATTGTTTTCTCTTAAAAATCTATTTTGGATGAGAAATATTAACAAAAATCAACAGATAATGTCACAAAAATGTAATCGATTTAGTCAGAAGATCAGATTTTTTAAAAATCAACTTAGTATAAATACCTGACCTGATCGAGAGAAACAAATGTCATTTTCGGATTCAGCTGTGCAAAATTGTCTTAAATCAGTTGAAAAAACACAGACAACTTACAAAAAAATTATTTTTGTAACCCTGTGTTATAAATGAGCGTTCACATAGTTATTACCCGCTATACCAGGATATTAAGTATCTGCACTGGGATTCTATTAGCAGTTCAAATTTGTATTTGTGTTGCTTAAATCAAGAACATGTTTAATTCTTGAATAAAAGATGCACAAAAACAGGAATGACTGTGCTGTGTTATTGCTGTGTGATTAAAAAAATAAATGAAATGAGATTTAAAAAATTAAGATAAAAACAACTGTAACAACAAAATTTTTGACCACTTCACTTGGCCATTGGTCAATTTTCTTCAAGTATCAATCATTTCTTTCCCTTTAAATATGAAGTTGCCTGAGATGACAGAATTTTATGATTTTTTTTCTTCCTTTTTTACAGTACATACGGCTGCAGCTGTGGCAGCAGAACAAAGCAGAAATTTAAGAAAAAAGCTTTAAGCTGTTACACTACACTGCTACCTAAGGAGAACACATCACCTAATATGCTACTTACTTTTCTAAAAAGAGCTGTGCAAAACAAATACATTACCACTGATTGGCCAAAAACAAAGTTTTCTAACTTTAAAGACTAAAACTGCCTCGCTGAATCTTCCCCTGCTGTTTAAAAATAGGACTGTGTGATATGACCACAATTTCATATCCCAAAAACGATGTGTATCACATTATACAGTTTCTGTAAATTCTACAGTTTAGATATAATAATCACATAGAAAGGACCATCTCTTTTTTTACATGATAAATTACATACTGAAAAAAATCAATTATACAAATTCATCTGTCATTAATTTTATGCACCTTTTCCCCTCATAATTTTGCGGTATTGTTATGTACATTTGAAATGTGATTCTCATAAATTTGAGGTTTTTCATCTAAATAATATATGAACAAAAAGTAAAAATTAATAAGTTAAATATTTCCTGACAGAGGAAAATAGCAATAACATAAAAAAAAATGCCAGTCTGAAAATGAGAAAATTACCCATCATTGCCATCTACAGAAATAAATTAGCTGTTAATTTACTTTGGTGCAGTTATATTTATCAAGCATCAGACCTGCAAAAATATCAATAAATAAAAAAGTAATTGAAACAAATCACTGAAAATTTAAGTGAAGTGCCATTCTGGCCTGATTTAACCCATTTGCTTCCTCGTAAAAATATTTCAGATTGTCCATGATCTGAAAATCAAAGGCACAAAAGGTAATGTAATAAAATACATGTGATGACTTCAGCTTTATTCATTATCACTACTTGGCTAAAATTATTAGAAATCAAGTAAATTACATTAAGAGCCAACTTGCTCCTCTGACATGTTTTAATTTATTTATTATATAATGTGTGTGTACAGTCATGTGAAAAAAATCAGGACACCCAGTATAAGCCTGTGTGTTTTTTTTTTAACACATTGGACATATGGATATTTAATATCAATGTTAAAAATACTGGGAGATTCATGTAATACAACTAAACAATTAAAAATGAATTAAAGACTTTTTTCAAATTTTCTGTAAAATGTAATTCGAAACAAATAGTGAGAAATAAATGAGGACTTATTTGCATTTAAAAAATGCAAATAAAAACAAAAACAACGTTAGACATAGATATGTGAACATTACTTAATAAAGAACTGACTAGTTAATGGGGTGTCCTAATTTTTTCACAAGACTGTATGTGCCGCTGTCATGCACTTTTGCAGGTTTAATAAAGTTTTTTCCAGACAAAACTAAGAAACTCAGCAGTAATTTAAACCAAAGAAATGATGGTTTGATACACCAATAATGTTTCCTATTAGCAACAACTTAGCATCATCATTTAGCATTTGCTGTTTTATAGAGTGAGATGGTGTTAACATTACTTCCAATTAAAACGAGGTTAGAGGACTGTCCTCTCTGATGCAGTACAGTGGGAAACAGTCCCACATCCCTGGAAAACAGAAGTAGCAGCTATTTGACCAAACCATTAGTTTGGAGTTAGCTGCTATGCTAACCACCAGAATGGAGCTTGGCCACCTACACAACTGTTCCGCTGCCCACACTGTGGGTGAGAAACGGGGCACTGACAAGTAGTGTGTGAGAAACGGGGGTATGTGTATTTTAAATCCCGATATAAACAAAAGTTTTATATGAAATGATAGACGTTTTTATCTCACCATCCGATATATACATTGCCATATCGCACAGCCCTAGTTTAAAATCAGTCAAATTATTTATTTCGACTGTTGATTACCCTGAAAGAAATTTGGCTTGACAGACCTAATCGCAAAGTTTCCACACCTCAGTGTTAGAAGAATACATTACTGGCACCATTATCATTAAAATCAAACATCTTTCTCTTAGTTCAAGTAGTGGACAGCAGAGAAATAACTGTAACATACTGTGTAAAACTGGTAACACTAAACTTTGGCCTCTGTATGCTTGAGCGGAAAATCCCGACAGCGTCAAACCTCCACTCAACTTCTCATCGACAGTCTGAATGCAAAGCAGTTTGTACAGCAATCAGGTGATCAGGAGGAACAGAGCAAGGAGCTGTCCTCTTCTATTTATGGCTAAGTGCTTCTCCCCCGATTGGTCCTCTACCCTCAGAACTCCATTCCCTCGTCGCTTTCACACCAGTCTGACGGCGCATCAGTGCCAAAGTAACGATCTCCAAAGTTACCTGAAGAAAACGAAACAAGGCGAAATGCAACAAACTGGTAAGAAAACACATATCCCTGTAAGCTTTTGCTGCCAAATACTGACCATGGTATCATTTTAGCCTAATTCTGATAGGTTGGGGGGGGGGGGGGGTGTCAGAAAGTTAAACGTTTTTCTCCTTCCTTTTTTTGTAAACTGAGCATCTGCTTTTGTGCTTTAAATGCTCGACTGCCTAGAAAGTAAACAGCAAATAGATGCGTGGCCCTGTCACGTGGCCAAATAGAGGCCCTGGATGTTGTAGGGCTGTCATGGTTGACACGCCTCTGCAACATTGCGTGGAGGTCGGGGGCAGTGCCTTTGGGGTGGTGGTTCCTCTCTTCAAAAAAGGGGACCGGAGGGTGTGCTCCAACTTTAGAGGGATCACACTCCTCAACCTCCCTGGGAAGGTCTATGCCAAGGTACTGGAGAGGAGAGTCCAGCCGTTGGTCGAACCTCGGATTCAGGAGGAGCAATGTGGTTTTCGTCCTGGCTGTGGCACATCGGACCAGCTCTTTACCCTCTCGAGAATCCTCGAGGGTTCGTGGAAGTTTGCCCAACCAGTTTACATGTGTTTTGTGGACTTGGAGAAGGCATTCGACCGCGTCCCTCGTGGTTTTTTGTGGGGGGTGCTTCGGGAATATGAGGTATTGGGCTTGTTGTTACGAGCTATTCGGTCTCTGTACGACTGTTGTGAGAGTTTGGCGCGTATTGCCAACACTCGATCGGACTCATTCCCAGTGAGAGTTGGGCTCCGCCAGGGCTGCCCTTTGTCACCGATCCTGTTCATAATTTTTATGGTCAAGATTTCTAGAAGCAGCCAGGGAACGGAGGGTGTCATGCTTGGTGACCACAGGATCTCATCTCTGTTGTTTGCAGATGATGTTGTCCTGCTGGCTTCATCCAGCAATGACTTACAGTTCTTGCTGGGACGGTTTGCCGCTGAGTGTGAAGCGGCTGGGATGAGAATCAGCACCTCCAAGTCCAAGTCCACGGTCCTCATCCGGAAAAAGGTGGATTGTCCTCTCCGGGTTGGGGACAGGCTCCTGCCCCAAGTGGAGGAGTTTAAGTCTCTTGGAGCAAGAGATTGACAGATGGATTGGAGCAGCATCTGCAGTGATGCGGACGTTGTACCGGACTGTTGTGGTGAAGAGGGAGCTGAGTTCTAAGGCAAAACTGTCGATTTACCAGTCAATCTACGTTCCTACTCTCACCTATGCTCTCACCTATGGTCACAAGCTTTGGGTAATGACCGAAAGAATGAGACTGCGGATACAAGCGGCTGAAATGAGCTTTTTCCGTAGGATCGCTGGACTCACCCTCAGAGATAGGGTGAGGCGCTCAGTCATCCGGGAGAGGCTCAGAGTAGAACCGCTGCTCCTCCACATTGAAAGGAGCCAGTTGAGGTGGTTTGGGCATCTGATCAGGATACCCTCCTGGACGCCTCCCTCTTGAGGTGTTTCAGGCACGTCCCACTAGGAGGAGACCCCGGGGCAGACCCAGGACTAGCTGGAGAGACTGTCTTCCAGCTGGCCTGGGAACGCCTTGGTATCCTCTCTGAAGAGCTGGAGCAGGTGGCTGGGGAGAGGGAAGTCTGGGCTTCTCTGCTTGAACTGCTGCCTCCGCAACCCGGACCTCCGGAAAAGCGGTAGAAGATGGATGGATGGATGGATGGATAGATGCGTCCAGCAGGGAAAAAAAGCAGCCTAAAAGTGGCCACACTAAATACTGCCTTTCAAGCTCATTAGAATCGTACAAACTCTTGTTTTTGCCCTATATTTCCATGTATGCCTACACATGTCTCGATAAATCACTGCACCCATGGGCAGAGATTTCATTTCACTGTTGTGTGTGTGTGTGTGTGTGGGGGGGGGGCAATAAAACAGAATATTTCCTCAAGAGTAAAGACTGAGGAGGACACTATAGGTGTTATTGTAGTCGAGGCCCTGTAAGATTGTATTTAGGGGCCAGTATACTTGTGATAAAGAAGAGCTCAAACCTTTTAAAACAAAAACATTATTAAAACTTGAGCCAAGATGAACAGAGAAACTGAAACCAATTACAAAGAATAAAAATGAACCCAGCATCCATATGAATGTTACAAATTTAGAAGGAAAAAATGTCACAAATTTACAAGAAAAAAGTTAGATTTATGACAAAAAGTAGGGAATTTATGAAGTAAAAATAGCAAATTCCTGATAAAAAGCTGCAAATTTACAAAAAAAACCCACTTCAAATTTATGAGAAAAAAGTTGCCACTTTAATAGAAAAAAGTTGAATATTTAAAAGAAAAAAGCTGCAAATTTATGACAAAAAGTTGCATATTTAAAAAAAAAAGTTTTAAACATACAGTACAAGAAAAAATAAGCAAATTTACAAAATAGTCACAGATATAAAATTGGTGCTTAAGATGCATTTTATTCTGTTATGTAACATGTTATAAAAAATGGTTTATGATGAATCTGGGGGGGTTCCAGGTTTTGGGGGGGGGGGGGGTGACCTATGACTGCACCTATTTTTCATTTTCCTTCAAAATATAAAGAAATGGGGGGGGTGACTTGAGACTTTTGTACAGTTCTGGACATTAACGCCTCCATTTCAACCAGCAGCATTTAATTGTCACTCTTATTGACAATTTTTTTTATTAAGTTTTTCTTATTTTTGTTAATTATTCCAAGAATTTTAGAAAGAAAAACAAGAGTAATAATGGTTATGTATGGTTTTGTTAGTGCATTACCTTTGTCTGTGTGGTCCCGTGCATTCCACTCTACAGGTACGTCTCAAAAAATTAGAATATCATGGAAAAAGTTCAAAATTTTTTGTCACTCATTTCAGAAAGTGAAACCCATATATTATATAGATTCATGACACAGAGAGTGATATATTTCAAGTGTTTATTTATTTTAATTTTCGTGATTATGGCTTACAGACCATGAAAACCCCAAATTCAATTTCTCAAAAAATTTAAATATTACATAAAATTAATTAAAAAAAAGTTTATTAATAGAAATGCTGGCCGACTGAAAAGTATGTCCACACTGCCAAAAGTGTCAAAACCCGGTTTAATGACCATGGCATCACGGTGTTTGATTGGCCAGCAAACTCTCCTGACCTAAACCCCATAGAAAATCGATGGAGTATTGTCAAGAGGAAGATGAGAGACACCAGACCCGACAGTGCAGACGAGCTGAAGGTCACTATCAAAGCAACCTGGACCTTCATAACACCTCAGCAGTGCCACAGCTGATCACCTCCATGCCACGCCACATTGATACAGTAATTAATCCAAAGGGAGCCCCGACCAAGTATTGAGTGTGTACATGGACATACTTTTCAGTCGGTCCACATTTGTATAAAAAAAAAAACCTATTTTTTTTTTATTAATTTTATGTAATATTCTAATTTTTTGAGAAACTGAATTTGGGGTTTTCATGGTCTGTAAGCCATAATCATCAAAATTAAAATAAATAAACACTTGAAATAAATCACTCTCTGTGTAATGAATCTATATAATATATGGGTTTCAATTTCTGAAATGAGTGACAAAAATTACTGAACTTTTTCATGATATTCTAATTTTTTAAGATGTACCTGTACATTCATTTTGCGCATAATAATTTCTGCACAATTTCAACTTATTTTACTTTGTCCCCAAAAACATAATTCCTCACCAATTCCAGGTATGATGTGGAACTGGTCGTTGACCTCCTTGTCCACCGCCGTGGTGATGATGCGGACTTTAGGGAAGGCGTAGGCCACAGAGTGGACGCCCATCTCTGCCATGAGGAGGGACAGCAGGAAGATCTTGTCCTCTGCTACATCATGGTCCTTTGGGAAAATAAAGGAAAATCTTTGTGGCGCTTTGTAATGACAGGCACCATTTCTTAAAATCTAAGTTTTCATTGTTTGCCTATGCTGAAACTGAAGCTACACCACATCATTGAAATCAGGCGTTTCATTCCAGGGAATTCGTAATGCTTCAACTTACTAAGACATTTTGGACAAAGAGCCCTTTTCTGTTCCAGTGTACCCGTGTCTAAAAGCTTGTTTACAAATTGTCCGTTAAAAGTTTTTGTATTGACCCACCAGCAGAACTCTGACGGCCATGAGAGCGGCAGCTCCAGTGGACACGGTGCTGTCCATCAGGATGACATAGTCTTCACTGATGTCTTTAGGCAAACGAAGGTAGTGGAGCTGGGTGAGGGAAAAGTCAATCAATAACGCCAAGAAAAGGCACATAAAACTGCACAAAGCCATATGTAGAGCCAAAATCAACACTTTAGAGAGTAAAGCACACGAATGACAACATTTAGAGCACTGCGGTATAAAGTGCCGTACCTCTGGTTCTCCTGTGTCGTGGTTGGTCTGGATCAGGATCTTTCCAAGTCTGATGTCTTTACACACGGCCATCAGAGCTTGTTCCATGGTCTCCCCGGCCCTCAGGATGGAGACGCCAGTGATCTGAAAACACAAAAACACATATTTAGGCAAAAATCAAACTGTAGTACTACATGTAGTATTATAATAACTCTAAATATAAACACCAAAATTTTAAAAGATTGCAACGGTTAGCTGGAAACATTTAAGATTAGGCAATTTTAGCATTTAAACTAGCATTTTTGTCAGAATTAATCAAATCAAATCAGTTCTCTACTCTCTCCACTAAACGGCCGCCGATGCTGAGGGGGACGTGCTCAGGCTGTGACCGCCGGAAGTCGATAATCATCTCCTTCGTTTTGTCCACGTTGAGCACCAGATTGTTCTCCCTGCACCAGCCTTCCAGGTCTCTCACTTCTTCCCTGTACATTGATTCCTCATCCCTCTGAATAAGTCCCACCACCGTGGTGTCATCTGCAAACTTAATAATCTGGTTCCCCTCGTGTTTGGATACACAGTCATGTGTTAGAAGTGTAAACAACAGTGGACTGAGTACACAGCCTTGAGGGGCTGTAACCTTAAGCATGCATTTAACATTTTTAAGCTAGCATTCTTATATCTTAAGCAATTCCCACTTTTTATGCTAATTTTTTTCTAATGTTGCTTAAGGCTAATTTAGCATTACAGCTAACATTTTAGGTTTTGAAGTTTTAATTAGCGCTTTTATGCTGTTTCCACGTATATGCTAACATCTTTTAAAATTAGGCTATTTTACTATTTAGGCTAGGCCCTTTTAAGGTTTAAGCTTATATTGAGCATTTTTAATCCAACTTTTTGCTTATTTATACAAATTATACTTTTACGCTAACATAATATAAGATTAGGTTATTTTAGCATTTAAAAAAGCATTTTGAAACTTCGGGCATCTAATTAACACTTTTAGGTTAACTCTACGACTTTAAGCTATTTCCACTGTTATGCTGATGTGTCTGCATTAGGCCGTTTTAGAATTTAAGCTAAAAATTTTAAAGTTACAGCTTATATTTAGCATTTTAAGCTAACATTCTTCATCACTAAACATATCCTTTTTTGCTAATATCTCACAAGTTTATGCAATTTTAACATTCTTTCAGGATTAAGCATGTATTTAGAATTTTTAAGATAGCATTCTTAAATCTTAAGCAGAGGAAAAATTCCAGTTTTGTGTCATTGCTCCACAAACAGAATCCCCAAACCTCTTTGACTTATTTAGATAGTTTTGAGCAAATTGGAGCCGACTTTTCGTGGATATGGCTCAGCGGTATGTCTGGAGGATGAAGAAAGAAGCATACGCTGAAAAGAACCCCATGCCTAAAGTGAAGCATGGTGGTGGGCCCATTGCAACCATTTCTGCTTGTGAGCATTGGTTAGGGGTGGCCAAATAGCAGGTTTATGCACAACTGCAAGCCTCTGGAGGATCCTACACCTTGAGGTTCGTGGGACTCCAGAGGCACCAGCAGCTTCAAATATCCGTTTGCTGCTTTGTAATGGCATTTTAGCAGCTGCTCTCTTAATTTGATGAATTTATCTGGCAGAAACCTTCCTCATTATGCCTTAATCTGCACAAACCTATCTGTGCTCTGAATCAGCCACAAATTTCTTCATAGTATGATGATCACGCTTAGGTTTTCGTGAAATATCTAATGTTTTCACACCTTGTCCAAGGCATTGCACTATTTGACGCTTTTCAGCAGCAGAGAGATCCTTTTTCTTTCCCATATTGTTTGAAACCTGTGGCATGCTTAGTAATGTGGAACATCTTTCCGAAGTAGTTTTCCTTTAATTGGGCTCACCTGGCAAACTAATTATGACAGGTGTCTGAGATTGATATCAGTGATCCAAAGAGCCCCGAGACATAACACCATCCATGAGTTTAATTGAAAAACTGAATATTTATGACACTAAAATCCTATTTGCATAATAATTTGGAACGTGGTGTAAAATCACTCCTTGCATGTCTTGATGACATTAAAGATTGGATGGCTTTAAACTTCTTAAATTTTACAGAAAATAAGACTGAAGTGATGGTGTTTGGACCCAGTGGCTCTTGGGCCCCTTGGCACGGTTTGTTAAGCCAACTGTTACTAATCTGGGTTTAAGTTGGACAGTGATTTTAAATTGGATCCTCAAATCAGTGCAGTAGTGAAGTCCAGCTTTTTTAATCTAAGGCAGCTGGCAAAGGCTAAACCAATCCTTTCAAACAGCAATCCATGCCTTCATCATGTCTTGGCTGGATTACTGTAATGCATTGCACTATTTCGGCAGCAGAGAGATCCTTTTTCTTTCCCATACTGCTTGAAACCTGTGGCATGCTTAATAATATGGCACATCCTTCTGAAGTAGTCTTCCTTTAATTGGGCTCATCTGGCAAACTAATTATGACAGGTGTCTGAGATTGATATCAGTGATCCAAAGAGCCCTGAGACACAATACCATCCATGAGTTTAACTGAAAAACAAATAAATGAACGTTTATGACACTAAAATCCGAGTTTCATAATAATTTGGAATGCGGTTAAGGCCTTTGCAAAGTATGCTGATATAGAATGTGAACAATCAATAACACGGTCATCCCCCACAAACTCACCGACAAACTGTCTTCACTTGGCCAGCACCCCACCCTCTGTGACTGGCTACTGGACTTTCTAACTGGCAGGCCCCAGTCTGTCAGAATGGGTAACAGGACCTCAGCCGGCATCATTACAAACACAGGTGTCTCCACTCAGTTCTCAGCCCCATCCTCTACAGCCTCTTTACCCTTGACTGTGTTGCCTCCCACAACAACAATATCATCTTAAAGTTCGCGGATGACACAGCAGTGATAGGACGCATCACTGGTGATGACGAAGCATCCTACAGGAGGGAGGTGGCCAGCCTGGTGTCATGGTGTGAGGACAATAACCCCACCCTCAACACAGACAAGACAAAGGAGATGATAGTAAACATGAGGAAGGGGAGGAGGAGACCCCATCAGCCACTGTTAATCCGGGAGCTTGAGGTGGAGAGGGTGAGCAGCTGTAAATACCTGGGCATCCACATCAGCAAGGACCTTAAGTGGACACACAACACCACAGAGCTGGTTAAAGAGAGCTCAACACTTCTGAGACAAAAACACTTCTGAGAGAGAAGAAGAGGACCTTCAGGTCGGTGAACAGGGAGATGCTGAAGTCCGTAGAGGGAGGTGAGGAGGAAGATCAGAGAAGGCAAGGACAGCTTCAGGAAGAAGATGGAGGACAAGCTGCAACAGAGCGACATCAGCGGGGTCTGGAGAAACCTCAAAACCATCTCTGGGCTCCAGAATACCTCCCCCCAGGCCACGGGGGACAGGGAGTGGGCGAACAATCTGAACCTGTTTTTTAATAGGTCTGACCAACCGCCCTCCCCCCCCGACTGCACACCAACCACTGCTGCCTCTAAAGTCACCGAGACCTGCTGTCCACACTCCACCAACACCCCCCCCACTCCCAGCACACAGCCCCTCAACCTGACCCTCACTAAGACCCAGGTGAGGACGGAGCTGAGGAAGATCAAGGCGAGGAAGGCCTCAGGACCGGACAGCATCAGCGCGAAGCTCCTCAACTCCTGCGCAGACCAGCTGTGTGGGATTGTGGAGCACATCTTCAACCTGAGCCTGAAGCTGGGGGGGGTACCACAGTTGTGGAAAACATCTTGTGTGGTACCTGTACCAAAGACTTCCCACCCCAACGACCTGAACAGCTACAGACCAGTGGCCCTGACGTCTCACATGATGAAGACCCTGGAGAGACTGCTCCTTGCTCACCTCCGCCCCCTGGTGGGACCAGCGATGGATCCACTCCAGTTCGCCTACCAGCATGGCATTGGGGTGGAGGATGCAGTGATCTTCCTCCTTCACCATTCCCTGTCCCACCTGGAGAAGCCTGGGAAGGCGGTGAGGATCATGTTCTTTGACTTCTCCTGTGCTTGCTGTGTGCAGGGGTGGACCAGCACCTGTCATCATGGATCCTGGACTACCTCACTAACCGGCCACAGATTGTGAGAACCCAGGATTGTGTGTCCGACACGATCATCGGTAGCACGGGGGCACCCCAGGGAACGGTTTTGGCTCCCTTCCTGTTCACCCTTTATACTGCGGACTTCTCACACAACACAACATACTGCCATCTACAGAAGTTCTCTGATGACTCTGCAATCGTCGGCCTCATCTCCAATGGAGATGAAGCTGAGTACAGAGGACTTATCCAGGACTTCGTGGACTGGTGCCATCGGAACTGCCTCCAGATCAACGTGAGGAAAACTAAGGAGCTGGTGGTGGACTGCCGCAGGCAAGGACAACCCCTCACAGCACCAGTAAACATACAGGGAACAGACATTGAGATGGTGACCTCCTACAAGTACCTGGGTGTTCATCTGAACAATAAACCAGACTGGTCACACAATACCGACGCACTCTACAAGAAGGGACAGCGCAGGCTGTTCCTACTGAGGAGGCTCAGGTCTTTTGGTGTACAAGGGGTGCTCTTGAAAACATTCTATGACACGGTGGTGGCATCAGCCATCACTTTTGGAGTGGTCTGCTGGGGCAACGGCATTACAGCAGCTGATAGGAAGAGACTGAACAAACTGATCAAGAAAGCTAGCTCTGTCCTGGGGAAACGCCTTGACCCAGTGGAGGAGATAGGAGAGAGAAGGATTTTTTTTTTTTTTTTTTGTTACTTATTTGTACCCGTAGGTAGACTTGGTTTGCAGTCTGGTGACAAGCCACCGGCTGCTGGTCGCTGCGTGCGCGAGCGCCCTAAACCTACATGTTTTTGGTGTGCGGGAGGAAACCGGAGAAATCCCGGAGTAAACCCGCGCAACACGGGGAGAACATGCAAACTCCACACAGCTCACTGTTGGTCGGGGGCTGGGATCGAACCCACGATCTCATGATCCCCGCGATCCCCCGGCCGAGGGTAAAACTGTGCTGCCACAGTGCTAAACCACTGCGCCACCGTGCAGCCCAGGATGGTGGCTAAGCTGTCATCTCTGCTGGAGTCCGAGTCCCACCCTATGCAGGACATACTGAACGCACTGAGGAGCTCATTTAGCAGTAGACTACATCATCCTAGATGCGTGACTGAGAGGTTTCGCAGGTCCTTCCTACCTACGGCAGTCAGACTGTATTACCTAAGCAGGGCTGCTCGCAGAGATAGCAAAAAAACGTGATGATCTAATAGTATTGAATGCAAAAGATGCAACAGACTTACACAAATGGTCCCCTCCAGTATACAACTAGGACAATATCAGTCGCTACGGAGGGTGACAATATGTAAGGGTACATATTCATACCATGTAGGGTAACTAAATAGACGGTTATGCTGTTTATTGCATCTAGCTACAATGCTCCGCACTGTGTATATATATTTACATATTTATGTGTACATATGTATATTCACTGCTCTTATTTTCTTATCTTCTAAATTATTGCTCTGAGTGTTGCTATCCCTGTGCTGTTGCAATCCTGGAATTTCCCCATCGTGGGACTAATAAAGGCTCATCTTATCTTATCTTAACAGCAGCTGAACTTTCTGAGGAGGCTGAAGAAGTTCAGCACATCCCCCAGGATCCTCAACAATTTCTACAGCTGCATCATCAAGCGCATCCTAACCAACTGCATCACTGCATGGTACGGCAGCACTACTGCCCTGGACCGCAAACGCCTGCAGAGAGTGGTGAAAAAAGCAGAGAAGATCATCAGGACTCCACTCCCCTCTCTGCAGAGCATCTACCACCGCAGAGTGCAAAGGAGGGCTGACGCCATCCTCCGGGACCCCACCCACCCCTAGCACAGACTCTTCACACTTCTAATAAAGGCTCATCTTATCTTATCTTAACAGCAGCTGAACTTTCTGAGGAGGCTGAAGAAGTTCAGCACGTCCCCCAGGATCCTCAACAATTTCTATATTTCTCACTTCCGCCTCCCAAAGAGAGCAGACGCTTTTTTCTTCTCTCCAGCTCTGACTTTTCATCTCCTCCCTCCTCTAACTAACTGGATCCCAGCTTGCTATCGTCTGTCTGCGTGTCTCTACTGCTGATTATCGAACGAAATTATGGATTTAATAAGCTGGGCTTTGAACGCAATTGACATTATTTTTTCAACGAGGAAAAGTGCCCCGGGGGAGGTTGTTTGCCCCGCAGGAACGGCTGCTGCGGGCTATTTGCGGGACACAAGTAATTGGAAACTCTTGTGCCTGTCTGATCTTTCCATCGAAGATGTCGAAGATTTGTACGTCTTCGTAGTAATGGTCTTTGGGATCGTTCTGATTGGATCTGGGATTGTCCTGGTGTACCGTAAATTGATGAAGATGGACATAGCCTATCAAAATGCTGGCCAGGCGAGGCTTAACCATCAAATTGAAAAAATGGAGAGGACTCTTGACAGCGGCAAATGGAGAACTGTCTAGGAAAATGGATTACAACATGATCACGCTGAGAGCCGTCCATGAAGGATTCAACGTCCAGCATTGAAGGATTAAAGTACTGAATCTTTAAGAGAATATAAAGTTTCTTTCTCTGGGATCAGTACTATTCGACTAATCTGACCCCCTCACACAAGTCCTCCAGATTATCTGCAGTTTTTTGTTTCCAAAACATTTGAGCTGCATTGACTCTACAGACAGTCAGCTGCATGGCTCAAGGACAAATGCCAGCAGCTAAGACAAAACATCTCCTGCCAAAGAGACTTTGTTGTTCTTAACTGATACAACACCTACACTCAACACTACACCCACACTGACTCAAAAACTGATGAAAAAGATCACTCACTCACTGCTCTCTTTGTGTCCTTGTGTACATTCTTGTCTGCTAACTATGCATTGAGGGCTTTTTTTCTTGTAATCATAATATTGATCATATATGACCGGTATTCTGACAATCAATGGTTTTTTGCTCTTTCCTATTGTGTTATCCTTTTCCTCCCTATGCATCCTGTACCCATCTGATGACAGGCGCGTTTTTCAGATGCTGCCGCGTCACCGGAAATGCAGGTCGTTTTCTGTGTCAAGTCAAATCCCTCGTATGCTATCAGTTGTTTACTGTTAATGTACTTGGCAATAAATCTTTTCTGAGTTCTGAGTTCTACCCTCAGGCCGGAGGTACAGAAGTGTGAAATGCAGGACAACCAGACTGAAAAACTCCTTCTTTCCCACTGCCATCAGAGTCCTGAAAAAATAAACTCCCAAAACTCTGCACCACAGCTTTGCAAATAGGAACTCACACACCGGTTGCTAAATTTGCACATTGCTCACTTGTACAGTGTACATAGTCTCACCCCGTCTGATGGCCATATCACCTCTGCTGCTAATTATCATGTACAGTCTACTGGTATTATCATAGAGAAATTCTCACACTGGGTGCTAATTTGTAACTTGTATACTGCTCATTTGCACACTGTACATAGGCTTAAGACATCTCAGGTTCATATCATCTCTGATATCAATATACCTCTGTCCACTATAATCATCCAGTGAGCTTTCAATTTCACTCTTCCTGTTTCCTCTAATTTGACTGCTTTAGCTGCTTTAGCTGTCCAAATTGCCTAATGTGTGTTATTAGTATTCAATAGTATTAGTACTTAGAATCAAGGTGTGCTAAGGTGTCCTAATTGCATGTGCGTATAGTGTGTGTTATTAGTATCCATTAGGATTAGGTGTGTTATTACCTTATTAGTATGATGTGTACCTATTACCTTGGCATTCGTTCGGAGAGCACAGTAAGAATTTCATTGCTCAGGAAATGTTGCATTTCTTAACTGTGCACATGATCATAAAGCCTTTGAATCTTGACTAGGTGGGGATTTTAACTGGCATCTGGATCTTTTAATGGATAAATCCCCAGCAGAAAGACAGCCTCCTACCAAAAGGGCCAGAGCATTACTAGATCCAAGTGAAGAGTTGGGATAGCTTGATGTTTGAGGGGCCACACATCCTGAAGGGAAGTATTCCTCCTTTTCAAGAGTTCATAAAAGTAGTTCCAGATTGGATTACTTTTTTGTTCCAAAATCCAAGTTTAATTTGATCACCTCTTGTTTTATTTAAAGTATTACCGTTTCAGATCATAGCCCTGTTTTCCTCCAACTTCAATATGAAGGTAATATCTCACCTTCTAAACTATGGAGATTTAATCCTTCAGTACTCAGTGACACTAAACTTCTCTATTATTTTATTTCCATCCATCCATCCATCTTCTACCGCTTTTCCGGAGGTCCGGGTCGCGGAGGCAGCAGATCAAGCAGAAAAGCCCAGACTTCCCTCTCCCCAGCCACCTGCTCCAGCTCTTCAGAGAGGATACCAAGGCGTTCCCAGACCAGCTGAGAGACATAGTCTCTCCATCGAGTCCTGGGTCTGCCCCGGGGTCTCCTCCCAGTGGGATGTGCCTGAAACACCTCAAGTGGGAGATGTCCAGGAGGCATCCTAATCAGATGCCCATACCACCACTGAGGGTGAGTCCATACAACTGAGGGTGAGTCCAGCAATCCTACGGAGATAGCTCATTTCAGCCGCTTGTATCCGTGATCTTGTTCTTTCAGTCATTACCCAAAGCTCGTGACCACAGGTGAGAGTAGGAACGTAGATTGACTGGTAAATCGATAGCTTTGCCTTAGAACTAAGCTCCCTCTTCACCACAACAGACCGGTACAACGTCCGCATCACTGCAGATGCTGCTCCAATCCGTCTGTCAATCTCTCGCTCCATTTTCCCCTCACTTGTGAATAAGACCCCAAGATACTTAAACTCCTCCACTTGGGGCAGGAGCCTGTCCCCAACCCGGAGAGGACAATCCACCTTTTTCCGGCTGAGGACCATGGATTCAGACTTGGAGGTGCTGATTCTCATCCCAGCCGCTTCACACTCAGCGGCAAACCGTCCCAACAAGAGCTGTAAGTCATTGCTGGATGAAGCCAGCAGGACAACATCATCTGCAAACAACAGAGATGAGATCCTGTGGTCACCAAGCATGACACCCTCCATTCCCTGGCTGCGCCTAGAAATCCTGTCCATAAAAATTATGAACAGGATCGGTGACAAAGGGCAGCCCTGGCGGAGTCCAACTCTCACTGGGAATGGCTCCGACCGAGTGTTGGCAATACGAACCAAACTCTCACAACGGTCGTACAGAGACCGAATAGCTCGTAACAACAAGCCCAATACCCCATACTCCCGAAGCACCCCCCCACAAAAAACCACGAGGGACGCGGTCGAACGCCTTCTCCAAGTCCACAAAACACATGTAAACTGGTTGGGCAAACTCTCACGAACCCTCAAGGATTCTCAAGAGGGTAAAGAGCTGGTCCGATGTGCCACAGCCAGGACCAAAACCACATTGCTCCTCCTGAATCCGAGATTCGACCAACGGCCGGAATCTCCTCTCCAGTACCTTGGCATAGACCTTCCCAGGGAGGCTGAGGAGTGTGATCCCTCTAAAGTTGGAGCACACCCTCCGGTCCCCTTTTTTGAAGAGAGGAACCACCACCCCGGTTTGCCATGCCAAAGGCACTGCCCCCGACCTCCACGCAATGTTGCAGAGGCGTGTCAACCATGACAGCCCAACAACATCCAGGGCCTTGAGGTACTCAGGGCAAATCTCGTCCATCCCTGGGGCCCGGCCACCAAGGAGATTTTTAACCACTTTGGCGACCTCAGCCCCTGTGATAGGGGGTGTAGCCCATGTATTTTTGCCTACAGATGCTTAAGCATAAAGGAGATTGCATGTGTGGATTGACCTCACGTCCTGAATGGAACAATATGTCTGGACCACCTGCGGTTAACATCAAGAGGACAGAGGTACGGGGATAAGAGACTGGAAGGACTTCCCGACTTCCTGGGGGACAGGTGGAGGACTGAGAGACCGGAGGGGGAGTTAATGTCAATAGGGGGTTTTGACAGGGATATGTGATTCTCCCTTTGTGTGAGATGTATAAATGTGAAGGTCTGATGCAGCTCATCCTCTTTTGTTCTTGAGAGAAGGCTGGGGATGAAGTGCTCAAATAAAACCTGAATTAAAAGCCAATTCAGCTTCGTTATTTCACGCTCCCCACATTGGTGACCAGTGACGTGTGAGAATGCCTGGAAATGCTCTCCACGATCAGGACTCAATGGAGTCTGCCCTAGTGAGCGCCATCGCCATCAAACTGCCGGAATTCTGGCAGGACAACCCAGACTCGTGGTTCCTCCAGGCGGAGGCACAGTTCACGCTCGCAGGCATAACGGCGGATGACACTAAGTTCTACCACGTCATCGCTAGACTCAACAACCGCACAGCTCGATGGGTGCGGAGCTTGGTACAGCAGCCACCCGCCGAAGACAAATACGGCAGATTGAAGGCTGCCCTTACCAAGTATTTCACGCCCTCAGCCGAAGAGAGGGCTAGGAGGCTCCTGGCTATGCTCAACCAAGGAGATCACAGGCCAGTCGCCCTGATGGAAGACATGCTGCAGCTGAGGGGGTCAGACGACGACGATTTCCTCTTTAAGTACATCTTCCTGACTAACCTCCCGACGCATATGAGAGGAACGCTGTCCAGCATGCGTTGTGACACCCAGCAGGATTTCCGTGACCTGGCCCAAGAGGCGCAGAGGCTCCTCAGCTCCTGCGGCGAGCAGGCGACCACGGCGGCGACCCGAGGCAGCGACGAGCCGGAGACAGCCGAGCCGAACATACCAACCATGGCAGCGGCGCGGCCCCGACGCAGCAGAGGTGATGGCCCAGCGGCAGAGGCGCAGCCCCGACGCAGCGGAGGAGAGGATCTCTGCTTTTATCATCGGCGGTTCGCAGAGAGGGCGCACAGGTGTGTGCCACCGTGCAACTTCAAGAAGTCGGGAAATGGCAGGACCGAGAATCGTTAGCAGCTTCGGCTTTCGGCAAAAAAAATAAGCTGCTATACATCACAGATACGAGCTCCGGGCGCCAGTTCCTTATAGACACCGGAGCCCAAGTGAGTTTCATCACCCCAAACCTACGCTGACCGGGTGGCTGGCCCCCGTGGAAACGGGGCAACGGCGGCGAACGGCTCGAGCATCAACACCTACGGGGAAAGGACTTTGTCTCTGTCCTTACATGGCCGCTCTTATGAATGGACTTTTGTCATAGCGGCGGTGAGTTTCAACATGTTAGGTGCTGATTTTCTGTGCTCACATGGTTTGTTAGTTAATCTTGCCAATGGGCGGCTGGTAAATGCACTCTCTTTTTACTCTATCCCCTGTGCAGCTTGAGTGTCCCCGCCACCGGTGCAGACCAACGTCGCCACAGCAGGTGGTAAGTTTAACACAATACTCACCCAGTTTCCAGCACTCACGGTTCCCACATTCTCTGCAACTGTTGCGAAACACGGGGTGGAGCATTTTATCACTACAAGTGGCCCCCCCGTCTTCGCGAAAGCTCGGCGTCTGGATGCTGCTAAACTCTCCATGGCGCGCGAGGAGTTCGCCAGCCTAGAGAGGCTGGGCATTATTCGCCGTTCGAAAAGCCCATGGGCTTCGCCGCTGTATATGGTCCCGAAGGCCGACGGCTCATGGAGACCTTGCGGCGATTACCGCAGGCTGAACAACGCCACGGCACACGATCGCTACCCCATCCCACACATCCAGGATTTTTCGGTGCATTTAGCGGGGGCGCGCATTTTTTCTAAAATAGACCTGGTTCGCGGCTACCATCAGGTTTCGGTCCGGCCGGAGGACATTCCTAAAATGGCGGTTATAACCCCTTTTGGACTTTTTGCGCATGCCGTTTGGCTTGAAAGGCGCTGCACAAACATTCCAACGCATGATGGATGCCGTGTTACGTGATCTTCCATTCGTGTTCATTTACCTCAACAACATTTTGGTCGCCAATACCTCAGAGGAAGAACACGAAAAACACCTCACCGCGGTTTTTCAGAGGTTGGAAGAGCACGGCTTAATAATTAATCCAGCCAAGTGCCAGTTTGGCATTGCGCAGATTGATTTTTTGGGCCACCGCGTGTCCCCAGAAGGGGCAGTTCCGCTGCCGGATAAGGTGCGCGCAGTAGCAGATTTTCCCCGACCGCAAACGGTCAAATCATTGCAGGAATTTTTAGGAATGGTGAATTTTTATAACCGTTTCCTACCCCACGCAGCGCAGCTCATGCAACCATTATACACCGCGCTCAGAAAGCAAAAACCTTCCAATACAATCGAGTGGTCCCCGGAGCGGGAGCGCGCGTCCACGGAGGTAAAAAAAGCCTTGGCTGAAGCCGCGCTTCTAGCTCATCCGGACCCATCGGCTCGCATCGCGCTAACTACCGACGCATCAGATTTGGCCATAGGGGCAGTTATAGAGCAGCACGTTGCCGGTGTTTGGCAGCCGCTAGCTTTCTTCAGCAAATCCTTGAGCGAAGCTGAGCGGAAATACAGCACGTTTGACAGAGAGCTGTTAGCGCTTCATTTGGCAATCCGCCATTTCCAGTTCTGGCTGGAAGGTCGGCGTTTCACCGCTTTTGTTGACCATAAGCCGCTCACTTTCGCGATGTCTAAAATTTCAGATCCGTGGTCGGGCCGGCAGCAGAGGCAGCTGGCCGCAATTTCGGAATTTACCACTGATATTCAGCACGTAGCGGGTAAACTCAACATAGTAGCAGACTGCCTCTCTCGCGCGGCCACAGCACCGGCGCGCGCAGAGGCAGATTATACTGCAGCAGCCGCGAAGCAAAATAGCAGTGCGGAAGCGCACGCGGCCCCAGTTCACGTGGGGATAGATTACGCAGCCATGGCAGCGGAGCAGGGCAGAGATGCGGACGTGCGCGCGCTCCAGTCTGGACCAACAGGGTTAAGGCTGGAAGGCAGGTGTTTGCAAACCGATATGCCCCCCCTAATCTGCAATGTGTCAACCGGGCGGCCACGGCCAGTAGTCCCGGCCGCGTGGCGCCGCCGCGTTTTTGACTCGGTTCACTCCCTGGCACACCCAGGGGTGCGCACTTCTGTGAAAATGGTAGCGGAGAAGTTTGTTTGGCCGAGCCTGCGCAAGCACGTGAAAGAGTGGGCGAGGACCTGCATGGCTTGTCAGCGGGCCAAAATTCATAAGCACACAAGAGCCCCTTTAGAACCGTTCCACGTTCCGGCCAAAAGATTCGATCACGTGCACGTCGACCTTGTGGGCCCCCTACCGTCGTCGCAGGGGTTCACACATCTTTTGACAATGGTGGACCGAACCACACGCTGGCCGGAAGTGGTCCCACTGGCATCGACCACGGCCGCAGAAGTGGCTTGCGTTTTTTTGACGGCCTGGGTAGCGCGTTTCGGGGTCCCGTCGGATATTACGTCCGACAGAGGGCCTCAATTCGTCTCTGAGCTGTGGTCAGCGATGGCCAGCAGCTTAGGAGCGAAAATTCATCGCACTACGGCTTATCACCCCCAGGCTAATGGTTTATGCAAGCGTTTTCATACGTCTTTGAAGGCAGCCCTCAGAGCGTCGCTTACGGATGCAGATTGGGTAAACAAACTACCATGGGTTTTATTAGGATTGCGTTCTGCGCCTAAGGAGGATTTAAATGCCTCCCCAGCGGAGTTAGTTTTTGCTCAACCTCTCAGGCTGCCCGGTGAGTTTCTACCAGAGCATCCGGAACCGGGACACCTCCCGGCTCTTGGACCACCGATCGGCACGGGAGCGGACATGCTCCTGGGCCCCGTTCATCACACTTTTCCACGCGTTTTTGTTCCCAAAGCGTTAAAAAAGTCCTGATCGTGGAGAGCATTTCCAGGCATTCTCACACGTCACTGGTCACCAATGTGGGACCGCGCATTCACGGAGGTAAAAAAAAGCCTTGGCTGAAGCTGCGCTTCTAGCTCATCCGGACCCATCGGCCCGCATCGCGCTAACTACCAACGCATCGGATTCGGCCATAGGGGCAGTTATTTTATTTTTGAATTTAAAATCTTCTATGCAATAATAATACACCTGAAATTTCCCCTTCAATTTTGTGGGAAACAATTAAAGCATATTCAATAACATCATGCAGTCATGTGAAAAAATTAGGACACCCCATGAAAGCCTGTGGTTTTTTTTGTTTTTTTTTTAACATATTTGGACATATGGATATTTAATATCGATTTTAACAATACTGGGAGATTCAAATAATATAACTGAACAATTAAAACCGGAAAAAAGACTTTAAAATTTTCTGTAAAATGTAATTCTAAAAACATGCAATTTCTGGTGAGGAATAAATTAGGACACCCCCACATTTATTCCCACTTAAAATGGCTAAAATCAAACACAGGTGTATCACATCAGGTACACATGATTAGAACATTGTTACTCAGCATTTTGAAGGAGGCTCATTCTACTTAATCCTCAGACATTTAGTTTGGTGTGCTCCTGACTGTTGAAGTGAGAGTGAACACCATGGTGAGAAAGAAAGAGCTGTCTGAGGCCTTTAGAAAGAAGACTGTAGCAGCTTATGAGTCTGGTGAGAGATTTAAAAAGCTCTCAAAAGAATTTGAAATCAGCCATTCCACTGTCTGGAAAAAGGTCTACAAGTGGAGGACATTCAAAACAACTGCCAATATGCCCAGGTCTGGCCGTCTAAGCAAGCTCACCCTGAGAGCAGACCACAAAATGCTAAAAGAAGTCTTCAAAACCCCTAAAATGTCATCACGGGACCTACAGCAGGATCTTGCTACCATTGATGTGAAAGTGTATGCCTCTACAATCAGAAAGAGACTGCACAAGTTTAACTTGCATGGGAGGCATGCAAGGAGGAAACCTTTGCTCTTTACGAGAAACATGAAGGCCAGACTGAAGTTTGCCAGAGAGAACGTAGACAAAGACCAGGACTCCTAGAATAATGTTCTTTTGGAGAGACGAGTCTAAAATTGACTTATTTGGACACCAGAAGAGAGGACGTGTTTGGCGTAGACCAAATACAGCATTCCAGGAAAAGAACCTCATTCCAACTGTGAAGCATGGAGGTGTAAGTGTCATGGTTTGGAGATGCTTTGCTGCAGCAGGACCTGGCCAGCTCGCCATCATAGAATCCACAATGAATTCTACTGTGTATCAGAGGGTGCTTGAGGACCATGTGAGACCATCTGTAAAAAAAATGTAAAAGTTGAAGCGGAACTGGACCCTGCAACATGACAATGACCCAAAACACATCAGTAAATCCACCAAGGACTGGCTAAAAAACAAGAAATGGAGAGTTCTGGAATGGCCGAGTCAAAGCCCAGATAATCCCACTGAGTTGCTGTGGGGTGACTTGAAACGGGCTGGACATGCAAGAAACCCCTCAAACATCTCACAGCTGAAAGAATTCTGTGATGAGGAGTGGGGCAATCTTTCCTCAGACCGATGTCAGAGACTGGTAGATGGCTACAAGAAGCATCTCACTGAAGTTATTTCAGCCAAAGGGTGTAACACTAGCTATTAGACGGTAGGGTGTCCTAACTTTTTCCTCACTTAGAATACACATTTTTGTTGGTATCTTTTGTTTAATGAGTAAAACAATGTTATTTTTTGTTATTTACCTGCAATTAAACCACCTTTTCCAGAGATAAATAAAAACAAGATTAGATATCAATATGTGAACATTTCTTAATAAAGAACTGAATATTTATTGTAATTTTCTTCACAGGACTGTATGTGATTTGTAAAAGATGGAATGAAGGAGAATGTCAGAGGGAGCTGGAGGTTCAGTTATTAGAGGCAGAGAAGGCTTATGTTACTAGCCCATCTCAGACTAATTTGGAAAAAAAGTTGGCTGTCAGGGCCTCATTGAATTCCCTGCTTACCAATAAAGCTGAATACAGTATTAGGCTTGCCAAACAAAAGCTGTATGAATTCGGTGGAAAAAAAAATATCTAGCTAAATTAGTAAATTTTTAAAAAAAATTGACTCTCAGTGCATCTTAGTAATTAAGGATACAGATGGTAAAAGGAAGACTGATAAAGACAGTATAAATGAAATATTTGAACAGTATTATAGTGAGTTACAGTGGTGTGAAAAAGCGTCTTAAATCAAGAAATAACTTAAATAGGACCTGCCTGACAAAGTGAAGTGGTGTAGATGTGGGGTTAATCATCTCAGACTGGACGCAGAGGGTAAACAGATGAGGACAATAGTTATTGAGATGGGAGAGATTATGGTGAGGTAGCAGGAAGGAGAGCTGGGAGACAGTGGGGGGAGAAGGGCTGAATGTATTGTGATGCAAGATGTCATGCAGATGTGAGATGGGTGGAGGATATAAAAGGAGAGACCCTGGTGTATTGTAAAGATGCTTTTTCCTGTTATGACTGATGTGAGAGTGAATAAAGTAGTCTGCTGCAAGATTCTGCTTCCGTTATTTGCACTCTCCACAGTAGACCAAAAGATCCTCAAAAGCTAGACATCATGCTGCGATCCAAAGATATTCAGGAACAAATGAGAAACAAAGTAGATGAAATCTATCAGTCTGGAAAATGTTATACAGCCATTTCTAAAGCTTTCAGAGTCCAGCAAAGTACAGTGGGAGCCATTATCCACAAATGGTGAAAACATGGAACAGTGGTGAACCTTCCCAGGAGTGGCCAACCGACCAAAATTACCCCAAGAGTGCAGCAACGACTCATCCAAGAGGTCACAAAAAACCCACAACAACATCCAAAGAACTGCAGGCCTCACTTGCCTCAGTTAAGATCAGTGTTCATGACTCCACCATAAGAAAGAGACTGGGCAAAAATGGCCTGCATGGCAGAGTTCCAAGACGAAACATCCGGTGTAAAAGTAACAGCATTTCAGAAAAGGAACATCATCCATCCATCCATCTTCTTCCGCTTAATCCTTTTCGGGTCGCGGGGCGGTGGGGGGGCTGGAGCCTATCCCAGCATCTTTGGGCGAGAGGCAGGGTACACCCTGGACAGATCGCCAGTCCATCACAGGGCTAACACAGAGACAAACAACCATTCACTCTCACAGTCATACCTAAGGACAATTTAGAATCCCCAGTTTGATGCCAATTATCCCAACTTACATGTTTTTGGCATGTGGGAGGAAACTGGAGAAATCCCGGAGTAAACCCATGCAGACACGGGGAGAACATGCAAACTCCACACAGATCACTGTACCAGCAGTAAAATATGGTGGTGGTAGTGTGATGGTCTGGGGCTGTTTTGCTGCTTCAGGACTTAGAAGACTTGCTGTGGTAAATGGAACCATGAATTCTGCTGTCTACCAAAAAATCCTGAAGGAGAATGTCTGGCCATCTGTTTGTGACCTCAATCTGAAGGGCACTTAGGTTCTGCAGCAGGACAATGATCGAAAACACACCAGCAAGTCCACCTCTGAATGGCTTAAGAAAAACAAAATGAAGACTTTGGAGTGGCCTAGTCCAAGTCCTGACCTGAATCCGACTGAGATGCTGTGGCATGACCTTCAAAAGGAGGTTCATGCTTGAAAACCCTCCAATGTGGCTGAATTACAACAATTCTGCAAAGATGAGTGGGCCAAAATTCCTCCACAGCGCTGTAAAAGACTCATTGCCAGTTATCACAAACGCTTGATTCCAGTTGTTGCTGCTAAGGGTGGCCCAACCAGTTATTAGGTTTAGAGGGCAATCACTTTTTCACACAGAGCCATGTAGGTTTGGATTTTTTCCCCCTTAATAATAAACACCTTCATTTAAAAACTGCATTTTGTGTTTACTTGTGTTATCTTTGTCTAATATTTAAATTTTGTTGATGATCTGAAACATTTAAGTGTGACAAACATACAAAAAAAATGAGAAATCAGGAAGGGGCAAACACTTTCTCACACCACTGTATATAAAAGTGAGCAACCTAAAGTTAGTCAGAATTTATCAAAGCAGTTTCTTTCATCGATCAGCTAACCCTTCTGAAGGTGACTGCAGATGCCAGTCGAAACATGTCGAGGTAAAAAACAAACATTTCTACGTTTTTGTCTGAAAGAAACAGAAAATTAAGTTTCTTTAATGTCTGACTCCGTCTAAATTGATGGATTCACAGAAAGAGACTCTTAACAAGTCAATAACAGAGCAGGAAGACAAGCAGCATTGAATTCTCTAACAAACAGGTAAAGCACCTGGCCCTGATGGCTTGGGCTGTAAATTTTACAAGGAGCTTCAATCTTTACTAATACCCCCTTTGCTTAATATGTTACAGGGCTTGCTGCAGAATGGTAATCTTCCTAGACCATTAACTGAAGTAAATATTACCCTTATTCTTGAATAGGGGAAGGCTGACAACGACTGTGGTTCATATAGGCCTATAAGCCTACTGAATGCAGATTTGAAGTTGCTTTCTAGACTCTTGCTCTACGGCTACAAAAGATCTTGCCTTCCATTATAAATATTGACCACACAGGATTTGTAACCAGTAGGAATTTATGCAGTAATATAAGGAAGCTTCTGAATGTTATCCAGCTTTCTCAATGTGGTAAAGATGATGTAGTGGTCAGCTTAGATGCAGAGAAGGCCTTTGACAAAGTTGAATGGCCTTGTCTTTTCTCTTCTTTTGGAGATATTTGGGCTTGGGGAAGATTTTATTAGCTGGGTGAAACTGGTGCATAATAATCCATTATCTGTGGTTTTAACAATTGGCAAAAGCACCGTATTTAAGATTGTACTGGGGCACAAGACAAGGGTGTCCTTTAACCCTACTTTTGTTTGCAATAGCTATTAGAAAAAGCTCTGTTATTGCAGGTATTTCAGTTGGTAGTAGAATACATAAAATTGCTTTATACGCAGATGATGTTCTGTTATCTTTAACGAAACCGGAAGTTTCAATTCCAGCCGTTTTGGATCTAATCAATAATTTTAGTCAGGCATCAGGGTAAAAAATAAATTTTTCTATATCAGAAGCTCTCCCATTAGGTTGTTTGAGATGTTACTCCCCCTCCTTGTCCCTTATTGACCCACCACATGGTTTTAAATATATGGGTGTTGTGATAACCCCTACACTTCATTTATTATATGGTGCTAATTTTAAACCATTGTTAAAGCGTATACAAGAGGATCTGGAAAGATGGCGGTCTCTACAATTATCTATGTTGGGCTGAGTTTCATTGCTTAAAATGAATATTCTGCCTAAAATTCTTTTCATGAGTAGGTTGCTTCCAATCTTGCTGCCAAGGAAAGTAATTAAGGAAATATGAATGCTTTCATATGGCATGGCAAAAAGCCTCATATGAGCTTGATTAGACTTATGAAACCACAGGGAAAGGAAGGTCTTTCTGTTCCGGATATTAGGCTTTATCACAATTAAATTACACTGTTAGCTGGTTTAAGAATGAAAGTGATTCAGTTTGGCTGGATTTAGAATCCTTTGTTAAGCAGCCTTTGAAGGGGCTTTTATTTACTTCAGTACAGAAAAAAAAGTCAAAATGCTTATTGATGCCGATTTGATTTTAAACAACTATTGCAGCCATGTGGGATATACAGTGGGCTAAAAAAGTATTTAGTCAGCCACCAATTGTGCAAGTTCTCCCACTTAAAAGATGAGAAAGGTCTCCAATTTTCATCATAGGTATACCTCAACTATGAGAGACAAAATAAGAAAAAAAAAAAATCCAGAAAATCACACTGAAGGATTTTTAATGAATTAATTGGTAAATTCCTCAGTAAAATAAGTATTTGGTCAATAACAAAAGTTCATCTCAATACTTTGTTATATACCCTTTGTTGGCAATGACAGAGGTCAAACGTTTTCTGTAAGTTTTCACAAGGTTTTCACACACTGTTGCTGGTATTTTGGCCCATTCCTCCATGCAGATCTCCTCTAGAGCAGTGATGTTTTGGGGCTGTCGCTGGGCAACACAGACTTTCAACTCCCTCCAAAGATTTTCTATGGGGTTGAGATCTGGAGACTAGCTAGGCCACTCCAGGACCTTGAAATGCTTCTTACGAAGCCACTCCTTCGTTGCCCGGGCGGTGTGTTTGGGATCATTGTCATGCTGAAACACCCAGCCACCTTATATCTTCAATGCCCTTGCTAGTGGAAGGAGGTTTTCACTCAAAATCTCACGATACATGGCCCCATTCATTCTTTCCTTTACACAGATCAGTCGTCCTGGTCCCTTTGCAGAAAAAGAGCCCCAAAGCATGATGTTTCCACCCCCATGCTTCACAGTAGGTATGGTGTTCTTTCTCCTCCAAACACGACAAGTTGAGTTTTTACCAAAAAGTTCTATTTTGGTTCCATCTGACCATATGACATTCTCCCAATCCTCTTCTGGATCATCCAAATGCTCTCTAGCAAACTTCAGACGGGCCTGGACATGTACTGGCTTAAGCAGGGGGACACGTCTGGCACTGCAGGATTTGAGTCCCTGGAGGCGTAGTGTGTTTCTGATGTAGCCTTTGTTACTTTGGTCCCAGCTCTCTGCAGGTCGTTCACTAGGTCCCCCCATGTGGTTCTGGGATTTTTGCTCACCGTTCTCGTGATCATTTTGACCCCATGGGGTGAGATCTTGCGTGGAGCCCCAGATCGAGGGAGATTATCAGTGGTCTTGTATGTCTTCCATTTTCTAATAATTGCTCCCACAGTTGATTTTTTCACACCAAGCTGCTTACCTATTGCAGATTCAGTCTTCCCAGCCTGGTGCAGGTCTACAATTTTGTTTCTGGTGTCCTTTGACAGCTCTTTGGTCTTGGCCATAGTGGAATTTGGAGTCTGACTGTTTGAGGTTGTGGACAGGTGTCTTTTATACTGATAATGAGTTCAAACAGGTGCCATTAATACAGGTAACGAGTGGAGGACAGAGGAGCCTCTTAAAGAAGTTACAGGTCTGTGAGAGCCAGAAATCTTGCTTGTTTGTAGGTGACCAAATACTTATTTTACTGAGGAATTTACCAATTAATTCATTAAAAATCCTTCAATGTGATTTTCTGGATTTTTTTTCTCATTTTGTTTCTCATAGTTGAGGTATACCTATGATGAAAATTGGAGACCTCTCTCATCTTTTAAGTGGGAGAACTTGCACAATTGGTGGCTGACTAAATACTTTTTTGCCCCACTGTACGGAAATTGGAATGTTTGGAAGGAATGCTGTCCCCCCTCTCCCTAGTTTGGGGCAATATAGATTTTCCCCCAGGAACTACAGCTAGAGCTTTTGAGCTGTGGGATAATAAGGGAATTGTTATGGTCGGGCATTTATCTGAAAAGGGAAAATTATTATCATTCGACCAAATTTAGACCAGATTCAGAAATATGACATACCAAAAAAAGTTTAGATATTTTCAGCTACAGTTTTTGAACTGTCACTCTACTGTAACTAAAGAATAATAAAGAAAGAAAGAAAATGAGAGAGAGGAGGATGGATGAAGGAGAAGATACACATGTCCAACTTTTCAACTTTTTTGTGAGTAGTGTGTGTGTATCAATTGTACAGGATGAATCAATAAAAATACTTTGAGGCGGTTGATGTGATGCACGGCCCCCCTTTCACTGCTCTGTTTCCTGTGCATGGCATTATGGGATACCCCAGCTAATGTAGCAACCATCAGTTTATACATTACTTTTGCAAGATGCATTATGGGATATTGAAAGTTGACTATATATGGCTTAAACAGGCATTTGGACAACCCTAGAAATGGCAAACACTATATAGTAAGTCAGGAGTGATTTCAAACACAAGAGATCTGAAGGCAGGACTTGTTAGTTTGTGATGTCATAAAAGCCAGAACGTGCAATTCACTTGATTCTTTAGAGGTGCTTTCAGACCAAAAGCACAACACAAATACATGTAAAGTTGATGTAAACATGTGGAAACAAATTAATTTGGACATTTGCGTGTTTGAAGGATTTGGTAGCGCTAGCTAGTAATCAGCCTTGAGATTCTGCCATCACCGGAGTTAAAATATCAAAACTGCAGTGTAAACTAGTTTGAAAAAAAATGAGACTGCCATTCACTTGCAGATAGATGGACCGGGAGCTCTACACCTGAACTGGTGTGTTGGGAGTTATCCATCCACAGACTCTTACCACAGATGTGCTAACGAGTGCTAGCAGGCTAGCAGTGTAAACAAATGTAATCCAGGTGAAGTTTTGGAGGCAGGGACAATTGAGGGTAATGTAAACCTAAACATGTCTATTTGCATGTTTATGTTGAGTTAACATGTAGTTGCGCTGTGCGAAAAATTTGCGCGTTTGGTCTGAGCACACCTTAAGAGTTAACTACATAAAGTATGTCTTTCGGAAGTGAACGTTTTAATACTTTATTGTACACATGACCCGTCGTGGTATAATGTTAAAATCCACAAAAAACATTATTTTGCACAATATGGGGCCTTTAATGTCCATATTAGGTTAGCAACACCAGTCAATATTTATTGTTAAAGTATAAAAAACAAGCAGGAACATGAGACTACTTTATGTTTTTAAAAGTTTTCATTTCCAGGTCCTTGCTGATGAATAAAAAATTAAATTCCAGCCTTTAGCAATACTTAAAAAAAGCTGACTTACTCGATTACCACACAGCCGTTTGCCTTCATAGATTGTACCCTGCGGCGTTTCCACGGTCACCGACTGAAGAAGGAAATAAAAATTTAAACGACACTTTTGTATCGGAACTCAACAACTTTTAAAACAATCACAAAACTTGTTACTATAGCTGATCACCTTCACACCAACATCATAGTGAAGTGTGCTCCAGTGAAGGAGGAGCTGGAGGTCAAGTTTAAATAAAAATCTTCACACAGAAACTCACCTTGAGAGGCAGGAAGGAGAGGGCGTGTTCTATCAGGAGCCTCATTAATCTCTTAGAGTAGAAGATAAACTCATCTCTGTTAGTCTCCTTGTTCCTACACAATGCAGGCACAAATGGCAGGGGAACATGGGAAGAAAATCAATGTTAAAAAAAAAAAAAAAAGAATGAGCTTGACTGAAGCCGAAGAGCACAGTTGTAATGACCACAAGAACACCTTCAAATATGCAAAAATCAGACCTAAGGTACATCCGTTATCAGAAACCACACGTGCAGTAATACTCATGATTAGATTTTTGTTAGTAAATCACATGTAGTTTCCATGGAACAAATATAACTAATTAGCATGAAAAATATTTTTTTGAGGCTAGCATACTAGCTACCATCAGCCTTAGTTTTTGCTTTCATTTCAAACCAGCACACAAAGTTTAGGGCTGGTGTTTCATTTTATAATATATTTGGACAGCAGTCTTTTTCCCCACTGGAACGGACTTTTGGAAAATTTAGCAGACTCTTATTTCCCCAACTTGTAGGAAAGTAGCATCACTGATACCGAAACTAACAAGTGCAGTTTACATAGTGTACTATTGCCATCTTCCATTTTATTGTTATAAATAGATCCTGGGCGCTTAAAAATGGCCTGAGCTGCAGTTTGGGGTTCTCTGTAATTCATCACACACTCCTGCAGCACCATTCAACCTTTTAAAATATATTGATGCCCAGTGTATATGTGGAAATCGAGGGATATCCAGAGGCCTCTAGATGTCACTATAATTCTACACATGGGTCCTTCAGGCTTTATCACAAACATCAATATGCAGTGTGCGTTAAGTTACCCTGTGGAGAATTAAATCACGTTTACACACTCACATAATGGGAATCTCCTACGGTATGGGGACCAAAAAAAAAAAAAAAAAAAAAAACAGGTCCCCATGATGTGAGTCATTACGTTTTAATGTAATGACATTATATATTTTAAATTTATTTTAGGCGGCGTGTGAACACGTAACAGCCTCCCCTCTCTCCGTCTTTGTGCCGTTTAGTGAAAACTACACCTAAGTGTATATGCATGCGCTTAATGTCCACATATGATGTTGCGCACAAGTCACAGTCCTTACAACCTTTTGGAGATAAGGAATATGACCAAACATTACAGTGCATCCGTGAAGTACTCAGCGTTTCACTTTTTCCACATTTTGTTATGTTACAGCCTTATTCCAAAAGGGATTAAATTCATTTTTTCCTCAAAATTCTACACACAATACTTCATAATGACAATATGAAAAAAGTATGAGTTTTTTGCAAATTTATTAAAAATAAAAACTAAGAAATCACATGTACATAAGTATTCCCAGCCTTTGCCATGAAGCTCAAAATTGAGCTCAGGTGCATCCTGTTTCCACTGATCATCCTTGAGATGTTTCTACAGCGTCACTGGAGTCCACCTGTGGTAAATTCAGTTGATTGGACATGATTTGGAAAGGCACACATCTGTCTATATAAGGTCCCACAGTTGACAGTGCATGTCAGAGCACAAACAAAGCATGAAGTCAAAGGAATTGTCTGTAGACCTCCGAGACAGGATTATCTCGAGGCACAATTCTGGGGAAGGGTACAGAAAAATTTCTGCTGCTCTGAAGGTCCTAATGACCACAGTGGTCTCCATCATCCATCATCCATAAATGGAAGCAGCTCGGAACCACCAGGACTCTTCCTAGGGCTGGCTGGCCGTCTAAACTGAGTGATCAGGGGAGAAGGGCCTTAGTCAGGGAGGTGACCAAGAACCCGATGGTCACTCTGTCAGAGCTCCAGCATTCCTCTGTGGAGAGAGGAGAACCTTCCAGAAGAACAACCATCTCTGCAGCAATCCACCAATCAGGCCTGTATGGTAAGAGTGGCCAGACAAAAGCCACTCCTTAGTAAAAGGCACATGGCAGCCTGCCTGGACTTTGCCAAAAAGCACCTGAAGGACTCTCAGACCATGAGAAACAAAATTCTCTGGTCTCTCCCTTCTCCCCCTCCCCTTACTGATCCCAGCTTGCTGTGTCCTGTCTGTGTCTCGCTCTTCTTCTGCTGCATCTCGACCCAAATGGAAAATTATGGAATTGAGCTGGGCTTTAAATGCAATTGACACCACTTTAAAAGAAGATCAGGCAAAGGGGGGGCCATGTGAGAAGACTCATGGGACAATTGGAAACTCATGTGTCTGTGTGATTCGATGAAGATGTGGAAGACATCTATCTGTTTGGCTTATGATCACAGGATTTCTACTGTTTGGCTCTGGAGTTTCCTGGTGTATCGGAAATTAAAGAAGTTGGAAGAGCTGGTCAAAATGCGGACCCGGTGAAGCTCCTTCAACAATTCGACCAGCAGGGGAGGGCACTGATAGCGGCAAATGGTGAACTGATTGGCGAACTGAATCAGAAGGTTGAAAACATCTTGGAGTCGCTGGGTGCTCTCCAGGGAATGATTTTAAAGCCCGTGAATGTGTGATGCACAGAATCGCATGAGAGAGGAAATTTTTATGCTCCAAGTGATCTGTGCTCATTAGACCTTGATTCGGCGTCCTTGGGAGTCTCATTCCTCCAGGAGAAGAGATAAAGCAGAAGGGAGTTTTGGCTTCTCTTAACCCAAACAACTGCTGTTGTACAACAATCTGAACTCTTCAGGGACAGCGTTTCATGTGACTAACATGGAATTTTACCATCTGGCATGAAGAGAGATGAACTCTGTGGACATGTTTATCTATGTTTAGAATACATGGACAGCCATTGCCTAGGAGACGATTTTTGTTGTGCACCAGTAACTGATACATTCACACTGCACTCACACTGATATCATATGACTGATATACACACACTGGTCTCTCTCTGCTTTGTTAATGCGTGGATTTGTAACTTGTCTGCTAAGTGTGCATTGAGGGTTTTTTTTTCTGTGAGATCATAATCTTGCTCATTCGAGCGATATTCTGATAACTGTTTTTTTTCTCTCTGCCCAATGTGTCATCCCCTTCCCCTCTCCCTCTTTACCCCCACTGTATTAGGCGCCTGTCGGCTGCCGCGTCATTAGTGTGCGCTTAACATGAGCGCACCTAATGTCAAGTCAAATTCCATCCATCCATCCATCTTCTACCGCTTTTCCGGAGGTCCGGGTCGCGGAGGCAGCAGTTCAAGCAGAGAAGCCCAGACTTCCCTCTCCCCAGCCACCTGCTCCAGCTCTTCAGAGGGGATACCAAGGTGTTCCCAGACCAGCTGGGAGACATAGTCTCTCCACCGAGTCCTGGGTCTGCCCCGGGGTCTCCTCCCAGAGGGACGTGCCTGAAACACCTCAAATGGGAGGCGTCCAGGAGGCATCCTAATCAGATGCCCGTACCACCTCAATTGACTCCTTTCAATGTGGAGGAGCAGCGGTTCTACTCTGAGCCTCTCCCGGATGACTGAGCTCCTCACCCTATCTCTGAGGGTGAGTCCAGCAATCCTACGGAGAAAGCTCATTTCAGCCGCTTGTATCCGCGATCTCGTTCTTTCGGTCATTACCCAAAGCTCGTGACCATAGGTGAGAGTAGGAACGTAGATTGACTGGTAAATCGACAGCTTTGCCTTAGAACTAAGCTCCCTCTTCACCACAACAGACCGGTACAACGTCCGCATCACTGCAGATGCTGCTCCAATCCGTCTGTCGATCTCTCGCTCCATTCTCCCCTCACTCGTGAACAAGACCCCAAGATACTTAAACTCCTCCACTTGGGGCAGGAGCCTGTCCCCAACCCGGAGAGGACAATCCACCTTTTACCGGCTGAGGACCATGGACTCGGACTTGGAGGTGCTGATTCTCATCCCAGCCGCTTCACACTCAGCGGCAAACCGTCCCAGCAAGAGCTGTAGGTCATTGCTGGATGAAGCCAACAGGACAACATCATCTGCAAACAACAGAGATGAGATCCTGTGGTCACCAAGCATGACACCCTCCATTCCCTGGCTGCGCCTAGAAATCCTGTCCATAAAAATTATGAACAGGATCAGTGACAAAGGGCAGCCCTGGCGGAGTCCAACTCTCACTGGGAATGACTCCGACTGAGTGTTGGCAATACGAACCAAACTCTCACAACGGTCGTACAGAGACCGAATAGCTCGTAACAACAAGCCCAATACCCCATACTCCCGAAGCACCCCCCACAAAAATCCACGAGGGACGCGGTCAAATGCCTTCTCCAAGTCCACAAAACACATGTAAACTGGTTGGGCAAACTCCCACGAACCCTCGAGAATTCTCGAGAGGGTAAAGAGCTGGTCCGATGTGCCACGGCCAGGACAAAAACCACATTGCTCCTCCTGAATCCGAGGTTCGACCAACGGCCGGACTCTCCTCTCCAGTACCTTGGCATAGACCTTCCCAGGGAGGCTGAGGAGTGTGATCCCTCTAAAGTTGGAGCACCCCCTCCGGTCCTCTTTTTTAAAGAGAGGAACCACCACCCCGGTTTGCCATGCCAAAGGCACTGCCCCCGACCTCCACGCAATGTTGCAGAGGCGTGTCAACCATGACAACCCAACAACATCCAGGGCCTTAAGGTACTCAGGGCGAATCTCGTCCACCCCCGGGGCCCGGCCACCAAGGAGATTTTTAACCACCTTGGCGACCTCAGCCCCTGTGATAGGCGAGTCATCCCCCTCGTCCCCAAACCCTGCTTCCACTGTGGAAGGCGTATCAGTGGGATTGAGGAGATCCTCGAAGTATTCCTTCCACCGCCCGACGATGTCCCCAGTCGAAGTCAACAGTGTCCCATCCGCACCATACACAGTGTGGACGGGGAGATGCTTTCCCCTCCTGAGCCGCCGGACAGTTTGCCAGAATCTCTTTGAGGCCAACCGAAAGTCTTGTTCCATGGCCTTACCGAACTCCTCCCATACCCGGGTTTTTGCTTCAGCAACCACCCGAACTGCACTCCGCTTGGCCTGCCGGTACACCTCAGCTGCTTCGGGAGTCCCACAAGCCAACCAAGCTTGATAGGACTCCTTCTTCAGCTTAATGGCCCCCCTCACCACTGGTGTCCACCACTTGGTTCGGGGGTTGCCACCACAAGATGCACCGACCACCTTGCGGCCGCAGCTCTGGGCCGCCGCTTCAACAACAGAGGTGGAGAACATGGCCCATTCAGACTCCATGTCTCCAGACTCCCTCGGAATGTGGTTGAAGTTCTTCCGGAGGTGGGAGTTGAAGACCTCCTGGACAGGGGCCTCAGCCAGACGCTCCCAGCACACCCTCACTACACGTTTGGGTCTACCAGGTCTGAATGGCTTCCTCCCCTGCCATTGGATCCAACTCACCACCAGGTGGTGATCAGTTGACAGCTCTGCACCTCTCTTTACTCGGGTGTCCAAGACATACGGTCGCAGGTCTGATGATACGATAACAAAATCGATCATCGACCTGCGACCTAGGGTGTCCTGGTGCCAGGTGCACATATGGACACCCTTATGCTTGAACATGGTGTTTGTTATGGACAGACTGTGGTTAGCACAGAAGTCCAATAACTGAACACCACTCGGGTTCAGATCGGGCAGGCCGTTCCTCCCAATCACCCCCCTCCAGGTTTCACTGTCGTTGCCCACGTGCGCATTGAAGTCCCCCAGTAGGACAATGGAGTCTCCAAGAGGAGCACCCTCCAGCACCCCAGTCACAGACTCCAAAAAGGGTGGGTACTCTGAAACATCATTTGGTGCATAGGCACAAATGATGGTCAGGACCCGTTTCCCAACCCGAAGGCGCAGGGAAGCAACCCTTTCGTCCACCGGGGAAAACTCCAATATAGAGGCAGCAAGGTGGGGCGATACAAGAATACCCACCCCTGCTCGTCGCCTCTCGCCCGGGGCAACTCCAGAAAAGGCCAAGCTCCAGCCCCTCTCCAGGAGACTGGTTCCGGAACCGGAGCTGTGTGTTGAAGTGAGGCCGACTATATCTAGCCGGTATCTCTCAACCTCGTACACCAGCTCAGGCTCCTTCCCCACCAGAGAGGTGACATTCCACGTACCAAAAACCAGTTTAGAAAGCTTGGGATCAGTCCGCCAAGGTCTCCGCCTTTGACCGCCACCTGATCCACATAGTGGACACAAGTCAAATTCCTCGTATGTGTTAAACATGCTTGGCAATAAAGATTATTCTGATTCTGATTCTGGAGGAAACCACTCACCGCTCATCACCAGGCCAATAACATCCCTAAAGTGAAGCACAGTGGTGGCAGCATCATGTTGTGGGGATGTTTTTCAAAAGCAGGAACTGGGAGACTAGCTAGGATAGGAGGAAAGATGAATGCAGCAATGTACAGAGACATCCTGGATGAAAACTTGCTCCAGAGCGTGCTTGACCTCAGACTGGGGTAACGGTTCATCTCTCAGCAGGACAACGACCCAAAGCACACAGCCAGGATATCAAAGGAGTGGCTTCAGGACAACTCTGTGAATGTCCTTGAGTGGCCCAGCCAGACTTGAATCCAATTGAACATCTTTGGATAGATCTGAAAATGGCTGTGCACTGACGCTTCCCATCCAATCTGATGGAGCTTGAGAGGTGCTGCAATGAGGAATGGGTCAAACTGCCCAAAGATAGGTGTGCCAAGCTAGTGGCATCATATTCAAAAAGACTTGAGCCTGTAATTGCTGAAAAAGGTGCATCAACAAAGTATTGAGCAAAGGCTGTGAATACTTATGTATATGTGATTTCGTTTTTTATTTTTAATAAATTTGCAAAAATCTAAAAAAAACAACTTTTTTTCATGTTGTCATTATGGGGCGTTGTGTGTAGAATTTTGAGGAAAAAAATTAATTTAATCCATTTTGGAATGAGGCTGTAACATAAAATGTGGAAAAAGTGAAGCGTTGTGAATACTTTCCGGATGCACTGTATGTCTTGGACTGGAGCGTTACAGACAAACTTTGTGGCCTAGAACTTCTCTGCCAGACTTCCACACCCCTGGACTCGACCACTGTGTCTCATCCCAAATGGAGACGCTGTAGACAGTGTAAGAAAAAGTGGAAATGAGGTAAGTGTGGAGGAATCTGAACAAAGCGAGCCACGAGCTCATACAGACTCCCGATTCCAACCCTCATTCTGGCCAACGTACGCTCACTAGACAACAAAATAGACCACATACAGCTCCTGAGATCTATGCAACATGATGCGCGGAACTGCAGTGTTTTTATCTTTATAGAAACGTGGCTAAATGACAATATCCCGGACTCTGCTACTCAGCTAGGCGGGCTAACATGTCTCCGCGCTGATAGGGTGTTCACTGAAGGAGGGAAAACCTGAGGAGGAGATGTGTGCGTTTACATTAATGACGCTTGGTGCCGAGATGTTACTGCTGTGCACAAACACTGTTCTCCGTTGGTGTTTATGATCATCAAGTGCTGACCATTCTACTTACTGAGAGAATTTACATCCATCCTGTTAGTCACCGTGTATGTCCCACCCACCACCACTGGCGAGAGGAGTCAAGCACTAAATGAATTCTATCAGGCTATAAGTGAGACACAAACAGCGCAACCAGACAGATTCCTCATCACAGCAGGAGACTTCAACCATCCAGATTTACGAAAACTACACCGACATGTGGACTTTCCAACAAATGGAAACAACTTGCTGGACTTGGTGTACACAGCCCACAAGAGAGCATACAAGCCCCCCCCCCCCCCCACATATCCCACTTTGGTCTCTCTGATCACATCACCATCTTGCTAAGGGCTGCATATACATCCAGAGTGAGAGCCACCAGACCAACAAAAAAGCAGGTACGTGTGTGGCCAGAGGTGACCTTTGATGCCCTGAAAGACTGCTTTAGCACTACAGACTGGGACACTTTCAAGCATGCAGCCACTCACAATGAACACACAAACACAGAAGAGTACGCTGAGGTTGTTGTAGCATACATAGCTAAATGCATTGATGATGTCACTCACTGCAAAACCGTCACTGTTCATGCTAACCAGAAGCCATGGATGACAACAAAGGCCCACAGGTTTCTGAGGGCTCGGGACACAGCCTTCAGGGCCAGTGACACCACAGGACTAACAACAGCTAGGGCCAACCTGTCCCGTGGCATCAAGGAAGCAAAACGACAGTACAGCAAGAAAATATCCGGACACTTCAGCAACACCAGAGATGCACAGTCTCTCTGGTGTGGCATACAGACCCTCACCAACTACAAACCTCCACCTCAGACCTGTGTGAGTGACATCACACTGCTTAACAACTTAAATGACTTCTTTGGCCGCTTTGAAGCACAAAACAGCACATCAGCACAGAAGACTACTCCTCCCCCAGACGAGCAGGCTATAAATCTGGATCTGGCTAGCGTGAAGAGGACCTTCTCCAGGATCAACCCACACAAGGCAGCTAGACCAGACAAAATACCAGGTTGCGTTCTGAAGGACTGTGCAGAGGAGCTCATGAATGTCCTGGCCAACATCTTCAACATCTCCCTAAGCCAAGCTGTTGTCCCCACGTTTCAAAACTGCTACCATAATACTAGTCCCAAAGAAGCCCGTCCCATCCAGCTACAATTACTGGCCAGTAGCACTGACCATCATAATGAAGTGCTTTGAGCAGCTGGTCAAGCGAAACATCAAGTCCGCCCTGTCTCCCTCCCACGACCCATCTCAGTTTGCATACAGGCCAAACAGATCCACAAAGGATGCCATCTATGCTGCTCTCCATCCAGCCCTCACCCACCTAGACCAAAAGAACTCCTATGTGCGAATGCTGTTCTTGGACTTCAGCTATGCATTCAACATAATCATCCCCCAGCACCTAATACAAAAGCTCAAGACACTTGGGACTCAAAACCTCTCTCTGTAACTGGGTGCTGGACTTTCTCACAGAATGTGCAGGTCGGCAGCAACACCTCCAAGACCATCACACTGAACACGGGGGCCCAACAAGGGTGCATGCTCAGCCCGCTGCTCTTCACCCTGCTGACCCATGACTGTGTACCAACCTACAGCACCAACCATATCATCAACTTGCGGACGACACAACGGTGGTGGGCCTCATCTCAAACAATGAAGAGGCCAACTACAGAAATGAGGTGAGCCAAATGGTCCAGTGGTGTAAAGACAATAATCTTTTCTTGAACGTGAGACAAACCAAGGAGATGGTGGTTGACTTCAGGAGAAGATACACACAGCATCCCCCTCTGATCATCGATGGAGCAGCTGTGGAGAAGGTGAGCAGCACTAAGATCCTGGGGATGCACATCTCTGAGGACCTCTCCTGGTCTAACAACACCACATCACTGGCCAAGGAGGCTCAAACTCGCCTCCATATCCTCTGCAAACTGAAGAAAGCATGAATCCCACCCCCCATCATGTGCTCATTCTACCGGGGCACCAATGAGATGTGGTACGGAAGCTGCACCGCCTCTTGCCGAAGATTCTACAATGCATAGTGAAAGCAGCCAGCAACATCATCGGTGCCCCTCTGCTCTCTCAGACATCTACCACACTCACCTCACCCGCAGAGCCAGCAACACCGCAAGTGACACCTCTCACCCCTCACACTCCCTCTTCAGCCCCCTGCCCTCAGGGAGAAGGTACCAGAGTCTCCAGGCCCACTCCACAAGATTGCTAAACAGCTTTGTTCACCAGGCCATCAGGACCTTAAACTCTGCCTACCCCCCACCCCCGACTGTAACACACTCACTCACACAATAACTCTACCTAAGCTGTTTGCACAAAAAGACTTGACACATCAACAGTACCAAATCTGCTGCTGTATGGCTTGCACCTTACTGCAACCATTTGCACAAATGTCATACCTGCTGCCATCTGTCATTGAAATATTGATCATGCACAGACCAATCTGTCACTAGCCATGTTTACATGTGCAAAATTACTTCAATCTGATTACAGTTCAGATCAGAACTTTACTGTTTACATGGACCCTGAGAAAACTGATCCGATTATGACGTGCAATTACATGCCTCACATGTTTGAATGGACTAAATAATTTTGATATGCGCAGAACTGTCTGACATTCTGGAAATAGTAGAAGAAGCAACTTCTGATGTAAACAAACCCGCTTCGTGCGTCTTTCTCCTTTTGAAATGGACCTGTATTGTTTTATTACCTTCGCCAAGGAGGTTATGTTTTCTTCGGCGTTGGTTTGTCTGTCTGTCTGTCTGTTTGTTTGTTAGCAACATAACTCAAAAAAATATGGACGGATTTTCATGAAATTTTCACAGATTGTCAGAAATGGGGTATCCTACAGATGATTACATTTTGGTGGTGATCCGGATCACCGTCCAGAAGAAAACCGCCATTACGCAAAATGCCATTTTCGTGAATAACTACTGAACCACTAATCCTATCATTGTCAATCCAATTGCTAGTCATATGTTTTCATGGTCAAGGAATCTGAAAACGTACACACAAACACTGTATGGGGGGAACTGTGGCGCTAAACCGCCATTACGGAAAATGCCATTTTCGTCAATAACTACTGAACCACTAATCCTATCATTGTGAATCCAATTGCTAGTCATATGTTTTCATGGTCAAGGAATCGGAAAATGTACACACAAACACTGTATGGGGGGAACTGTGGCGCTTGGCGGAGGTCTGCGCTCTCTGAGTGCTCTTCTAGTTCAGACTGTACTTTTGCTTCTGCTGGTCTCCGTAATGATGCTGCAAGTCCAGCAGTACATACTTCTGCATATGACGAACAGAGGGAGACAGCAGGACGATACAGACCAGTTCTGTTTTACTCCTGCCATGTCTTCCGCTAGCTGCTGTTTTCTTCTTCTTCTGGCTGCTCCCTTTAGGGGTCGCCACAGAGGATCATCTGCCTCCATCTCACCCTATCCTTTGCATCTTCCTCTGTAACACCAACCCTCTCCATGTCCTCCTTCACTACATCCATGAATCTTCTCTGTGGTCTTCTTCTTTTCCTCCTCCTGGCAGTGCCATCTTCAACACCCTTTGTCCAATACAGTGGGGCAAAAAAGTATTTAGTCAGCCACCAATTGTGCAAGCTCTCCCACTTACAAGATGAGAGAGGTCTCCAATTTTCATCATAGGTATACCTCAACTATGAAAGACAAAATGAGAAAAAAAAATCCAGAAAATCACATTGAAGGATTTTTAATGAATTAATTGGTAAATTCCTCGGTAAAATAAGTATTTGGTCAATAACAAAATACTTTGTTATGTACCCTTTGTTGGCAATGACAGAGGTCAAATGTTTTCTGCAAGTCTTCACAAGGTTTTCACACACTGTTGCTGGTATTTTGGCCCATTCCTCCATGCAGATCTCCTCTAGAGCAGTGATGTTTTGGGGCTGTCGCTGGGCAACACGGACTTTCAACTTCCTCCAAAGATCTTCTATGGGGTTGAGATCTGGAGACTGGCTAGGCCACTCCAGGACCTTGAAATGCTTCTTACGAAGCCACTCCTTCGTTGCCCGGGCGGTGTGTTTGGGATCACTGTCATGCTGAAAGACCCAGACACGTTTCATCTTCAATGCCCTTGCTGATGGAAGGAGGTTTTCACTCAAAATCTCACGATACATGGCCCCATTCATTCTTTCCTTTACACGGATCAGTCGTCCTGGTCCCTTTGCAGAAAAAGAGCCCCAAAGCATGATGTTTCCCCCCCCCCATGCTTCACAGTAGGTATGGTGTTCTTTGGATGCAACTCAGCATTCTTTCTCCTCCAAACACGACAAGTTGAGTTTTTACCAAGAAGTTCTATTTTGGTTTCATCTGACCATATGACATTCTCCCAATCCTCTTCTGGATCATCCAAATGCTCTCTAGCAAACTTCAGATGGGCCTGGACATGTACTGGCTTAAGCAGGGGGACACATCTGGCACTGCAGGATTTGAGTCCCTGGCGGCGTAGTGCGTTACTGATGGTAGCCTTTGTTACTTTGGTCCCAGCTCTCTGCAGGTCATTCACTAGGTCCCCCCGTGTGGTTTTGGGATTTTTGCTCACCGTTCTCGTGATCATTTTGACCCCACGGGGTGAGAGCTTGCGTGGAGCCCCAGATCGAGGGAGATTATCAGAGGTCTTGTATGTCTTCCATTTTCTAATAATTGCTCCCCCAGTTGATTTCTTCACACCAAGCTGCTTACCTATTGCAGATTCAGTCTTCCCAGCCTGGTGAGGGTCTACAATTTTGTTTCTGGTGTCCTTTGACAACTCTTTGGTCTTGGCCATAGTGGAGTTTGGAGTCTGACTGTTTGAGGTTGTGGACAGGTGTCTTTTATACTAATAATGAGTTCAAACATGTGCCATTAATACAGGTAACGAGTGGAGGACAGAGGAGCCTCTTAATGAAGAAGTTACAGGTCTGTGAGAGCCAGAAATCTTGCTTGTTTGTAGGTGACCAAATACTTATTTTCCTCCATAATTTGCAAATAAATTCTTTAAACATCAGACAATGTGATTTTCTGGATTTTTTTTTTCTCATTTTGTCTCTCATAGTTGAGATATACCTATGATGAAAATTGGAGACCTCTCTCATCTTTTAAGTCAGAATCAGAATCAGAATCAGAATAAACTTTATTGCCAAGCATGTAAAAAACACACGAGGAACTTGACATTGGTGCGCATGCGCGCGACACAACGACACGGCAGCCATAATAGGCGCCTCATCAAACAGAGATAGATAAGAAGGGAGGGGAAGGGAGGGAACGACACAAGGGGGGAGGAGAAAAAAAAACTTCGTTATCAGAATACAGCTTATTTTTTAAGCAGATTATGATTACAATGAAAAAAAAATCTCTCAATAGCACAGAGCAACAACTCAGAATTTCACAAGACACAAGAGAGCAGTGTACAGTATATCTTTAATCAGTTCATGAATCAATGTGTGTACGGTGTTGAGCAGTGTTGATGATAATAAGAGAGACCCAAGGACCCTTGGCAGAAGATGTTTTGTCTGTCTGGCGCCCAGTCTTATCTGGCGCTGCAGCTGGCTGTCCAAGGCCTTGTGCTCATGATTTTGAAAAAACACAGTCTGCAGACAGCCAGGAGGAATTTTCATGGGGAATAATAATGCCAAATAGGACTGATCACAGAGAAGACTTGTATTTCTTCTGTAGATTCAGTACATTAATCCTTCATTGCGCAGCTTTGAATTCGTCGTGGAAAGACCTGAGCGAACCCATGATGTAATCCACCTTACGAGACAGTTCTCCAGTAGTCGCTATCAGGGTCTTCTCCAGTTTCTCAATTTGTTGGATGCACCTCGCCTGGCCAGCATTTTGATAGGTTGAATCCATCTTCAGCAATTTGCGGTAAACCAAGACAATTCCCGTCCCAATCAGAATTATCCCAATCACCAAGATTACGAAGATAAACAAATCTTCAATATCTTCGATAGAGAGATTAGAGAGACACAGCATTTTCCAATTACCTGTGTCACATAGATAGCCCACTGGAGCCGTTCCAGCGGGGCAGACAGCTTCCCCCGGAGCACTTTTCCTTGTTGAAAATAGTGTCAATTGTGTTCAAAGCCCAGCTTATTAACTCCATAATTTCTTTTCGGCGGTCGCAGTTAGACGCAGACAGACAACAGCAAGCTGGGATCCAGTAGTAGGAGGGGAGGAAAAGTCAGCAGGAGAGAAGAAAAAAGCGTCTGCTCTCTTGGGAGGGCGGAAGTAAGTGAGAGAACTTGCACAATTGGTGGCTGACTAAATACTTTTTTGCCCCACTGTACATATGTACACATAAATACATAATATATACAGTGCGGAGCATTGTAGCTAGATGGAATAAACAGCATAACCGTCTATTTAGTTACCCTACATGGTATGAATATGTACCCATACATATTGTCACCCTCCATAGCGACTGATATTGTCCTAGTTGTATGCTGGAGGGGACCATTTGTGTAAGTCTGTTGCGTCTTTTGCATTCAATACTATTAGATCGTCACGTTTTTTTGCTATCTCTGCAAGCAGCCCTGCTTAGGTTATACAGTCTGACAGCCATAGGTAGGAAGGACCTGCGAAACCTCTTGGTCGTGCACCTAGGATGATGTAGTCTACTGCTAAATGAGCTCCTCAGTGCGTTCAGTATGTCCTGCATAGGGTGGGACTCAGACTCCAGCAGAGATGACAGTTTAGCCACCATCCTTCTCTCTCCTATCTCCTCCACTGGGTCAAGGCATTGCCCCAGGACAGAGCTAGCTTTCTTGATTAGTTTGTTCAGTCTCTTCCTATCGGCTGCTGTAATGCCACTGCCCCAGCAGACCACTCCAAAAGTGATGGCTGATGCCACCACCGTGTCATAGAATGTCTTCAGCAGCGCCCCTTGTACACCAAAAGACCTGAGCCTCCTCAGTAGGAACAGCCTGCGCTGTCCCTTCTTGTAGAGTGCGTCGGTATTGTGTGACCAGTCTAGTTTATTGTTCAGATGAACACCCAGGTACTTGTAGGATGTCACCATCTCAATGTCTGTTCCCTGAATGTTTACTGGTGCTGTGAGGGGTTGTCCTTGCCTGCGGCAGCCCACCACCAGCTCCTTAGTTTTCCTCGCGTTGATCTGGAGGCAGTTCCGATGGCACCAGTCCATGAAGTCCTGGATAAGTCCTCTGTACTCAGCTTCATCTCCGTTGGAGATGAGGCCGACGATCGCACAGTCATCAGAGAACTTCTGTAGATGGCAGTGTGTTGTGTTGTGTGAGAAGTCCGCAGTATAAAGGGTGAACAGGAAGGGAGCCAAAACTGTTCCCTGGGGGGCCACCGTGCTACCGATGATCGTGTCGGACACACAATCCTGGGTTCTCACAAACTGTGGCCGGTTAGTGAGGTAGTCCAGGACCCATGATGACAGGTGCTATTGTTTTGGGGACAAATTAAGTGAAATTTCCCTGAGGACCCCTGAACGTTCCCTGAAGGACCCCTAGTTGAAAAACAAGGCTTTAAGGATTCAATTCAATCATACAGATGGCCAACAAGAGGGTAACTGATAAAGCCAGGGGCCGGGCATTCATTGCTTTCATAGCTCTCTTTTTCTTATTAAAAAAACACTGTAATTTAATTTTTAATATAAACTCTTGAATGTATGCAGAAAAAAGTTTACATTTTATGAGAAGTAAAAAATATCAGATTAAAAGGGTGTGGGGCAAATTTACAAGACTGTGGGGGGGGGGGGGGGTAAAAGTTGCAACTTAACAAAATTGGGAGGAAAAATTGTTAACTTACAAGACTGGGTGAAAATGTTGCAAACTTACGCAGGCAAGTTGCAAGTTTACAAATGTAGGGGAAAAAGTCAATTTTACAGCGGAGAAAAAAGGTTGCAAATTTACAAAAAAGAAAAAAGTAAAAATATTCACGAGACTGCAAAAAAAACACGTGCAAAATTATGAAACAGGGAGGGAGTCACAAAATTACAAGTCTGGAGACAAAAGTCGCAAATTTACAAGGAAGGAAAAGGTCCCAAATTTACAAGACTAGGGAACAAAGTTGCAAATTTACAAGACTAGGGGAAAACATTGCAAATTTACAGGGGAAAGTCAAGCTCATGAATCTAGGGGGAAAAAGTCACAAATTTACGAGACTGGAGACAAAAGTCACAAATTTATGGTAAAAAGATCTATGAGACTGGTGAAAAAAGGTGCAAAATTATGAAACAGGAAATCGTAAATTTACCAAGCTAGACGAAAAAGTTGCAAATTTACAAAGGAGTAAAAGTTGCAAATTAACAAAATTGGGAGAAAAAGTTGTCAAGTTAAAAAGGGGGGGTTAAGCGGAAAAGTCACAAATTTATATATCTAGGGAAAAAAGTTGCAAATTAGAAGAAGGAAAAAAGAAAAAAATGAGACTGGGGGGAAGAAGGTGCAAAATTACAAAACAGGGAGGGAGTCACAAATTTATGAGTCTGGAGACAAAAGCCGCAATTTTACGAGGAAGAAAAAAGTCCCAAATTTACAAGACTGGGGGGAAAAAGTTGTGAATTTACAAAACTGGGAAGAAATGCTGCAAACTTACAGGGGCAAGAAACAAATTTAAAAGAAAGGGAAAAGTCAAAAATTTGCACAAGGGTTTAAAAACAGTCCCAAATTTGCAAGGCCAGGGAGAAAAAATTTGCAAATTTTTGAGATTGGGAAAACACTGCAAACAAAGGAGAAGAGGGGGAAGTTACACCTTTATTAGAGGGCTGGACAAAATATTCTGGAACCGGGCCTCAACAATGACACCTGTGCTTTAGCTATGGATACCAGACTGTGTTGTGTGTGTGTTCTGACCTGATAATGGTGTGCATGCCGCGGACCTGCGGCGTACTCTCCATCACACTGAGGGTTTTGGGTAAAGGCTGACCTTGGTGAGCAGAGGCCAATGCTGATCTGTGGCAGAAAGCACAAATGGTTACAAACAACAACAAAAATAAAGGAAGGAGTCGTGTAGCTCGGGGATGACACACAAGCACGAGATTTTATCTGTGAAGTAATGTAATTATGGGACATATTTTCCTCATCACTGTAATTTTTGCCCATGAATATGAAGAGCAACAAAACAGAAAATAGAGGGGAAAAAAAGAGCAAGCCACAGAAAACCAAAGAAAGGTGTTAGACTACAGCCTAATGAAATCTACACATGCAGAGACAGGAGGATTGGTGTCACCAATTAATTCTGTTAGAGACTCACATATTTTAAACAGAACATAAAGACACAAAATAATAATGTTAATATTTACATCTTATACTTGAGGTGGACTGATGTGGGTTTTTGATGTGGATGGTATTTGAAAATCAGAACAGTTGGCCGATAAAAGATGCCACTTTTTGGGGGGCTGATATGTTTGGCTGAATTTTTTCTTTTTCTCCTCCTTCTGTTTGATTTAATATAACAGTTTAATAACAATTTAAAAATGATACTGAAAAGTGCTCATCTTAAATTAAAAGAATGTTACTGAATAGCATTTTTAAGGTCCCATTCACTAAAACACCGGTGTGTTTGTGGGTCATAACTCTAAAATAATTTCTTAGGTCATAAGAGTACAGTAAACGTGTTAAAATCTCTCCAACTACAAATACAGTAATTATATTTCAGCAGACTGGATAAAAGCCATTATAGCTTTTCTGGGCTCAGTTTCCCTAAGCCACTAACAAATGAGCCGTTCTTCAGTTACAACCCATCATCATGTCATTGGCTCTGATGATTTAGTACCCATCCAGAGTTTCTGAGACCAAGGCATTAGCTTCAGCACTAACAGTGCCACCATGGAGTTAGCTTACCAAGCACAGTGCCCTTTCGGTCAGATCACTCGGTACAACACATGAGTATGGGGATTGTTCCCCCTTGTGTTACCAACCTGAAGAGTATTTATCAACATGCCTGTCAAGGCCAATGAGACTGTGGCATACCCGGGGAGCTCCGCCCTCCTCCGAGGGTATAAATTATGCTGTCCAGTCTCATATCCTTATTCTACTTGCACTTCACCTCACTAACCTGTGTAGTAGGACTCCTGTCAGTGGTTTAACTGCCCACCTTGGAGGTGAGCTAGCTCCCTGCCCAGGGTGTCACTGCAAGGCTGTTCATACTTGGCACTTGCTTAGCTTGCCAACTTGTCGCATTCTCCAGCGTTTAGCTTTCCGATGTTATATTATTGTTTAGCCTAGCTAACAATTTCCAGCCTGTTTAGCGTGCCAACGGCTTTGTCCCTTTGTCTTGTCGAGTGTTTGGCTTGCTAACATTCCCACAATCTAAAATGGCTTTGAGAAAAGGAGGAAAAATCAAGACAACCGCCAGCTACTCTAGCAAGGTTAGCAGGTCTGGTAATCCTGGTTCTCGACCGTGCCCCAGCGGTTGTGGCTTCCCTCTCTCCAAGACCAACACCCACGAGGCCTGCCCAGTGTGTCTTGGCATGTTGCATGCGAAGGCTGCACTTGCTAATCCTGAGACATGTGCGCATTGCTGCCGCCTCATGAAGTCAACCCTGGAAAGACGCGTTGCTTTTCTGTTGAAGGTGTTGGGAGACTCAGCTGCAGCTAACGACTCACCTGGAGCTTGAGGTGATGGAAAACGAGGAAGTGGGACTTTCATGGGGTGACCACATGGAGCGCATTCTCCCTGCTGATATCATGGAGAAGGAGCAGTCCAACCTTTCCATAGCTATCCATACTGGGGACCCTCGCACCCCCACGGATGATGAAATTTCCCTCACAGCCTCCGGTGCTTTTTCTGAGGGTTAAGCAGATGCTCAGGAGGGGGGTCTGGAACCGCTACATGTGTTTGACACCGTCAATGCCCCAGCGGAAGCAGATGCCTCCACTCTGGCCCTTATCAAGTTGCATTGCAGGGCGGCCGAGTGACTTGAGGTGCCATGGCCCATTCCTCCACCCCGCCAGCTCCAAACTAGGCTTGCAGGGAATTATTTCCTCCCAAAGCAACAGTCCACGATTAAGCATAAGCTACCGGTGTTTCCCGACTTCCATACAGAGCTTACTCGGTCCTGGTCATCCCCCAAGGCACCGCTGTCACTGCCCTTCTCGCAATTTCTGGATCTGAAGGACATGGAGCGGGCAGGGCTTGCTAACATACCCCCAATGGATGAGACTCTGGCGGTTCATTTGGCTCCTAAACCAAATATGTCCACCAGCAGACCCACTCTCCCATGCAAACAATGCCGTTTCTCAGCCTCTCAGCTGGAAAAAATTTACCGCGCTCAGGGGCTAGCCGCTCGTGCGCTAAACATGGTGTCTATGCTGCAGGCCTATCAGGCGGAGAAGTTACGAGAGCTGCATGAGGCCTTGCACATCAAGGACAACCCGGCTGGACTGCTGGATGAGGTTCGCAGAACAGCTGACTTCATTCTGAGGTTGTCAAGCTCGATGGCCATGGCTTGGGGAAAGGAATGGCAGAGATTGTGATAGCCCAACGGCACCTCTGGCTCACCCTCATGGAGCTGCCTGAAGCACAGAGATTGAAGTTCCTCCACCAGTCTACTGATCCCTCAGCGCTCTTTGGACAGGCTCAGGAGAAGATTCAGTCCCACTGTGACAAGAGAAAAAAAAAACAGGAGGAAGCTCTGAGGCTCAGCATGCCCAGGAGAATTTACGCCCAGCTAAGAGCTACTGGTGAGCGGGGACGCATGCGTCCCCAGTCTCACTCACTCTCCAGGTGCATGGCCCAGAAGAGACCCTCTCCGGAGGCTATCTCTCCTCCTCCACAGACACCTGCCTCAGACCATCGATCTCGTTCCCAGACAGGACAATCAGCATTGTCATTTTGTTCCCAGACAAGTGGGTGCACCCAGATCGAACTAGGTGGTTAAAGTGAAAAAGCACCCGTCTGCCCAACAGCGCTGCCAACAAGGGGGGAGCAGCCCGCTGCCTCCCTATGTCTCAGAGCCTCTTGACCCACAGAGCAAAACGGGAAGCCTCCCTTTTTCCAGCTGGCACCGAAGTCAAAGAGACCTCGGTTAAGCGAGCAGTTGCACTTAAGCACGAATCAGTTCCACTCACTGGCACACAAAATAAAGGGATAACATTCCCCTGGTGTAAATCTAATAAAGGGTGGTTTCTGCCCCATTATAAAACCTCACTCAGCCATATTAGGTGGGGGGGGGGGGGGAATCACAGTGTGTTTGGAACGTCGCTGTTTCAGACCCCAGTCATCCAGTAGAGGGAGCCCTTAGTCAGCAAATGCACATGCTCGGCAGGCTTTCCATCAGGGAGGCAATGTGGCAAGCATGTGCAGCGCCCCAATCAATGGGTAATGGGAATTGTAATTAGGAGAGAGGAGATTTGCTCTCTTGGAGAAACAAGCAATAAGAGTTGTACCTCTAAGCGACGCCCACAGAGGTTACTACAGTCGCTACTTTATCATTCTAAAGAGAGACGGGGAATTTGAGGGAATTAAAACAAATGCCTGAGGACTTTCAAATTCAGAATGTTTACACTGCATCAGGTCATTCAGGTGGTATAGCCAGAAGCACGGTTCCACATCCCAATCAGGCCCAAGCACAGGCAGTTTCTGTGCTTTGCATATGAAGAGATAACATTCGAGTATCGAATGTTATCGATACTTCTTAGGGATACTTCTTAGGGATTAGGGATACTTTCTTAGGGATACCTTCGACTGTCACTTGCCCCTCGGGTGTTCACCAAATGTATGGAGGTGGCTTTAGGTCTTCTCAGAGGGCAGGAAGTTCAGGTCCTTAATTACCTGGACGATTTATTAATTCTGGCAAACTCTGCTCATCAGGCCAGAGCGCACACAGCGCTCCTGGTGATGAACCTACAGTCCCTGGGCTTTGTTATAAACAGAGAAAAGAGTCCCCTCACACCCACCCAGAAAATCTGCTTTCTGAATCGGGAGTTGGACTCGGTACAAAACCGGGCTCAGTTGTCCAAGCAGAGGATAACGGCCTTTTATCAATGCCTTTCATGCTTCCAGGTGGGCTGCGCTGTATCTCTACGCCAGTGCCAGCATCTGCTGGGATACATGGCTTCTATGATAGCAGCGGTCCCGTTAGGCCTGCTTATGATGAGGGGTTTTCAGAGATGGTTTGTCTTGAAACAGAAATGCTCCCGAACCTGGCAGGTCTGGTCCGGGTCTCCCCAGCCTGTGTGCATGCACTGCTCCCCTGGACAGACGCAGCGTGTCTCTGTTCCGGAATGCCCATGGGGTAAGTCTCATCACGGGTAATGATCACCACAGACACCTCGAAATGGGGCTGGGGTGGCATTTGAAAGAACATATACACGAACGGGTTGTGGTCAGATGAGCAGAGACAGTGGCACGTCAACCTACTGGAACTGCTAGCAGTTTTCCTCTTGCTGAAACATTTCCACAGTGTGGGTCTTCTAGTCCACAAGCATGTTCTGGTGTGCTGCGACAACACATATGTGGTAGCCTTTACCCGGAGATTGTACAGCAGATTTGGGATCGGTTTGGCAAGGCCGAGGTCGATCTGTACATCTCCAGAGAAAATGCACTGTCCTATGTTCTTCTCGCTATGGGACGAGAGCGCACCGCTAGGGCTGGACACGCTGTCCAACATCTGGCCATGGATGTGTTTGTATGCATTTCCCCTGGTGGTGCTAATAGGAGCCACGCTGGAACGGATGCGTGTGGCGGGACACTCGCTGATCCTGATCGTGCTTCGTTGTCCCAAGAAAACATGGATTGCGGAAATGGTGTCACTGTTGGACGGAGAGCCCTGGCATCTCCCAACGCTGACCTGCTGACTCAGGCGCAAGGCCAGATATGGCACCCGCACCAGAGATCTGGGACCTGTGGATCTGGCCCCTGAAAGGGAGAGGCTGATGTCCACAGGGTTACCCGATAATGTTATCGATACCATCTAAGGTGCCAGAATGGCAGCTACTCAGAGCATTTACGTGTTTAAATGGCATGTAAAAAAGAGATGTGATTTCTTTCCAAAGCGCTTTAATAGCAATATTGACCTTCCTGTAGGAACTGCTGGATAAAGACAACACTTTGTCTACTCTTAAGGTCTACTTGTCCCTATTTCGGCATGCCATGCAGGATGGAACGAGAAATCTCACAGTTCTTACCCCCTCCTAATGCGCTTTATGAAAGGCGCCCTCCAAGAGGGACCTCTATCTAAGGAGATAGTTCCCCCTTGGGACTTATCCCTGGTCCTGAATGCTCTATGTGAAGCACCCTTTGAACCAATCGAGTCTATGAGCTCTGATATGCTCTCATAAAACTGCGCTTCTGTTGGCTCTATGCTCGGCCAAGCGTGTGGGTGACATTCATGTGCTCTCAGTTCACCCTTTGTGCATCCAATTTGCCACAGACAGCTGCAAGGTAGTCGTGCGCACAAACCCTGCGAATGTACCCAAGGTGCCAGCTGCCTATAAGTCCATGCCATTCGAACTGACAGTGTTTTCGCCTCCCCCCTTCACATCGCCGGCACAAGAGCGATTGAATCGTCTCTGCCCAGTGTGCACTTTACGCACGTACATTGACCAGACCCAAGTGGTGAGGAAAACAGATCAACTGTTTGTCTACTTCACGAGCCCAGTGGCGGGGAATGCCCTGTCAAAGCAGCACCTCTCTCATTGGATTATAGAGGCTATCTTGTGGGCTAATGCAATTAAGGGGGTCGACATGCCAAACAGAGTGCGGGCCCACTCTACCCGGAGCATGGCTGCATCTTAGGTGCTGTTTAAAAGGGTCCCTGTCGGGGAGATTTGCTCAGCAGCCACCTGGGTTTCCCCCAATACGTTTGTGAAATTTTACTCCCTGGATGTCTTAGGTATGACTGTGAGAGTGAATGGTTGTCTGTCTCTCTGTGTTGGCCCTGCGATGGACTGGCGATCTGTCCAGGGTGTACCCTGCCTCTCGCCCAAAGATGCTGGGATAGGCTTCAGCCCCCCGCGACCCGAAAAGGATTAAGCGGAAGAAGATGGACAGATGGACGGATGTGACAGCGCAGAGCCTAACCCAGGCAGAGCATAAAATTGATGTCATCATCACTATTGCTGCTGCGCCATGGTCACATTTCCTTGCTCTAGCTGCACTAGGAGCTTGGGGCATGTTCCATGTCCCCATACTCATGTGTTGTACTGAGTGAATCGACTGAAAGAGAACGGAAGGTTCTTTACATAGCCAGTGTTCCCTGAGGAAGGGAAATGAGGTACAACACAAGCTGGCCTCTCATCGCTTAAGGGCTCGGTGAAATGCAGTTTTGAATAAGGATATGAGACTGGATGGCATAATTTATACCCTCAGAGGAAGCCAGAGCTCCCTGGGTATGCCGAAGTCTCACTGGCCTTGACAGGCGTGTTGATAAATACTCTTCAGGTTTGTAACGCGAGAGGGAGCAATCCCCGTACTCATGTGTTGTACCTTGTTTCCCTTTCTTAGGGAATACTGGCTATGTAAATTGTTATTTTCTTTAAATTTTAGTCACCCTAACGGACGTCCCTGTTCCCACCTGGTTCACTAACCCACAGCTGATAACATATCTTGTGTTATTATGGATTATTTTGTTATATTTTCCCTGTGATGGTCGATCGGTAGCATTAGCTTGGCTAGGTGGTCTTAGTCTGCCAAACTGCATTAGAACTCCTCTTGGTGGGGAGACAGTCCACCTGGTGTTTGCTTAAAGATGCACTCTGGCAGCTTTAAAACCACCTAAAACTATCTCAAAAACAAATATGTATTGCCCAAAATAGTATATTGTGGCTTTTTATACACACAAAAAAACTTTCATTACCCTAGAATGGCTTGGAAAGAGCTTTTACATCTTCAAGCTACTTGAGTATGCTCAGATCTATGAATATTCGAATTAGCTCCACACATACTCCGTGAACCAGTAGCTGGAAGAAGACCAGGACATTCTACAAGTCTCCGAGAAGGCAATCCAACTTGAGGAAGTAAAAGTTTCCATAGGTGAACCTGCTAAAGGATTATTCTCAGTGGAGCAGACAGTCGCTGAAGCCGGCCCAGCGTGGAGGCTGGAGGGGTACCCGCCGGTAGCCGGCTTGCCTCTGAGCTGCTCTGAGGCAAACTGCTCGCCCGTCGCCAGTGAGGCAATCCGTGATGAGTGGTTAACCAGAAACCACTCCTTCGGGGGAAGAGGGAGGAGCTGAGGAGCTGAGGACTGCCCTCCCTGGCCTCGGAGCCAATCTCTAGGCCGGTCTCACTCTCCCCGAGCCGAACGCTCCTCCACTCCACCGAGAATGATCCTTCCGCAGGCTTACCTACGACGATAATCGCCCTGACCATTGCACCATGCACAACAGGGCCGTCTTCCCCAGCATGCAGGGTAATGCAGGCTGCAAGCCAGTGTCCTCTCCAGTATTTTAGCAGGGACACTGAGGTTTTTCCAAATAAAATTAATCATTGCTGTTGTTTTTTTTCCATGTCTGTGGGTAAGACATGTAATTTAAAAGAAGAGGATTTCTTGCTTACACAGCTAAAAACTGAACACGTACAATCTGCCATCTTTCCCAACTTGTAAAAGCTCCTGCTGTTCCTCGGCTCCGTTTTTATTTTTGCTCTTTGGATCCTCCATCTTCCCCCGAGGCAGTGAACTCAGGTCTGTAGCCATGCCCAATGCTTAGCCCAGTGCTTCTCAATTATTTTTTGCAAAGCCCCCCCTAGGAAAGAGAAAATATTTCGCGCCCCCCCCCCCCCAACTCGCTGCAGTGACTATAAATAAGATCATTATCTATAAAAATTGTACAAGTATACCTAAAATTGTATCCTTTTTAACATTAACAAAAGAAAAAAGCAATATAAGTCAACTTTCAACAAATATTAACTTTATTTTGCCACACAGAAACCCTGTTATAGTCTAAAACAGAAAAAAAAACTTAAAGTGCATCAAAGTGCCTGAAATAAAAAATATGTCAATCCTTATTTAAACTAGAAACATTTTTGACCAACTGAACCATTTGATGCTGAGAAAAATAATTCAATCAATAAATAATATTAAATGTAAATTGATCTGGAACATTAACACAGGAGTACCAATATATTTAACATTTTAGTCTGAAGAAAAAGGTAGAAAAAGGCAGTATCAACTCCTCTGCAATTGTGTGGGGGTTTTTGCACTGCGCAATTTGGTGCGCCACTTTAAATGATGCTAAAAGTGCTCGCTGGTTTACTGATGTAGCGTTCACAAAGCGGGATGATTGTTGGCCGTACTCCGCACGTTTTCGCTGAAAAAAATCAAGTGGCTTATCAACGTGTTGAGGATGTAATGTCTGTAGGTGACGTCTTAATTTATTTGGCTTCATGCTGTCCGCTGCAAACATTTTCAGACACAGTAAACACACCCGTCTTTCCTCGTCTCCCACCGTAGTCAGAGTGAAGCCAAGCGCTAGATAAGCTTCGTCATATTTCCTCGTCTGAGCTTTTGGGAGACTTTCATTTGTCTCTTTACCTGTGTCTCTCTCCGCCTTTCTTTTCGTTACTGTTAAATATTTCTCCATGGTGTCTCTCGAGGGGTTTGTTGACAGCAATTTAAAAAGTTTTAAACTCCCGCACAGACTTTGACAATGAGAGCGCCACTGCACCACCTGCTGCCGTGGATGTGCAATTACACTTTACACGGCAAAAGCAAAGCCTGTTCCCCGGGGTCACACGCGCCCCCCCCCCCCCCCCCCGGCATCGCGCGCCCCACTATTTGAGAAGGACTGGCTTAGCCTGACTGGTTAATGTTATAACCAATCAGGCTAAGCAGGAATGCTTACGTAGCTAGAAACGGTCTGTCCAAACTCGCCTGTTTGAGTGGGGCATTCCCAACTGGAAATTCACAGGAGAAGAACACAGACTTGGGACTGTGGTAAGATTTTGCTCTGGATAGGGAGTGGTGCGGTGGCGGAGTGGTTAGCACTGTGGCAGCACAGCAACTCACCCTTGGCCGGGGGATCCTGGGTTCGATCCCAGCCCCCGACCAACAGTGATCTGTGTGGAGTTTGCATGTTCTCCCCGTGTCTGCGTGGGTTTACTCCGGGATTTCTCCGGTTTCCTCCCACATGCCAAAAGCATGCAAGTTAGGTTAAATGGCATCAAACTGGGGATTATAAATTGTCTTAGGTATGAATGTGAGAGTGAATGGTTGTCTGTCTCTCTGTGTTGGCCCTGCGATGGACTGGCGATCTGTCCAGGGTGTACCCTGCCTTTCGCCCAAAGATGTTGGGATAGGCTCCAGCCCCCCCGCGACCCGAAAAGGATTAAGCGGAAGAAGATGAATGAATGAATGAATGTCTTATAAGTCACAAAAAAACATGTTATAGATATGTAACAACAGAAAAAAAAACTTGATTTTTGCCGGAGTGTCTCTTTAACCATCTGATCGCAGCCCATTTTGATCGCCATTTTCTACAAATTCTATCCCCACTGGAATCCTGTGTTCATCTACCAGCACTTCACCTAGGGCTGGGCAATATGTCGATACTTTAAAATATATTGATATAATTTCACTCACGACATAGGATGACCCAGTATTGTTTGTATATCATTTTGACCTGCAACTTCACCCCGCTCCACCTCTACTTCTTCCTTCCAAACAAATAACCGCCCCTCCCCCAGTGACTCATTCCTGACCCATGTCCAGCTAGATAGATGGCTGCCAAAACAATTCACTTTATAGAGCGGTAGTTCCTAACCTTTTTGCTTCATGGACCAGAAACAAATATTTTTTTAAAAAAAATTGCAGTGGAGTCAAAATGAACAGAATAAACTGGCAAGTAGACCTGAACAGACATGTAAGTTTGGGGGAGGCCACAGCTTTAATTGATTAATGGACAGATTAAATGGCGCTTTATAGGGGTGGGACAAAAGATCAATTCAATGATGGATCGCAATACTTGACACTAACGACAATGTACCGCTTCCTAAACCCATGGATCCATCTTTCATTAAATATCATGTAAACGTATACTCTCTTTGGTATTCAACCAATTGTGTTTTCAGTCCACTAGATAACGCAAAGCAAGCACCCACTCAAGTGAAGTCATAGCTTGTCTTGTGAGATTTGCAGCCAGATGGTGCAAAAGCACCCATTGGTCGGTAGAAGTCATATCTTGTTTTGCAGCCAGCTTTTAAAGTTAGGACGCAGTTAGCTTAAAGTTAGCTCAAATGTTGGGCCTTTTTGGGATTTAATAACAAAGATGGAAGGAAAGACCTGGACATGACACACAACCTGCAAGAAGTGCTGCCTACAATCAAACAAGAAAAACACTCAGAACATGCGAGAAAGCACACGTCTCGGAGCAGTATTAGCAATAGCTAAGCTAAAAACACACAGGCATGGAGCGCCAAGTAATGGTAAATGGCGTTCACTTATATAGCACTTTTTTCATCTCTAGATTACCAAAGCACTGTACAGATCCTGCTCTCCTCACATTCACACACTGATGGTGGCAGAGCTGCCATACACAGGCGCTGGCCTGACCCACCAGAAGCAACTGGGGGTAATTAAAGCTCATTTATTTATGAAGCACTTTTCACAGACATTTAGTCATAAAGTGTTGTACAATAAAATGGAATAAAAGGAAGTTGATAGATAAAAATAACTTTAAAAATACAAAAACAAGTTAAAACAAGACTAGAATTTTTAAAATATCAATTGAAACTCAACGGAAATCCTCGTTAAAGTTTTCAACTGCTTTTTAAAAGAGTCCACAGTCAGCTAAGTGTATCTGGAGTGGGAGTCTATTCCAAACACTGTCCACCGCCCTCCCTGTGTTCAGAGATGCGTCTCTGCAGAAAACGAAAGATTTCAACGATTTTACTTTGGAACATGATTTGAGGTTGAGTAAGTTGAAAAAATTTGAAATATATGGGATCGTGATACTTGATACCATGATTATCATTGAATCGTGATAGGATTGTATGGTGACTCAAGTCTCTCGATCCAAATCAAATCCCACCCCTAGCGCTTTACAAGTCAACTGACACCTCAAAGTGCTTATAGTGAGTCCATTAATGATTCACTCCAGACAGACATTGATAGTGGTAAGCTATTTCTGTAGGCACAGCTGCTCTGGGGAAGACTGACGGAAACGTGGCTGCCAATCTGCGCCAACGGCCTCTCCGACCACTACTGAACATACACGACTCACAAAAAGTTAGGGATATTTGGCTTTAGGGTGAAATTTATGGAAAATGTAAAAAGTTCACACTACAGTGATATAATATCATGAAAGTAGGGCATTTAAGTAGAAGCATGAAATGGTGATTTCCTCATCTCAAACAATTTATTGAAACAAAAGCCAACAACAGTGGTGGGTATACCACAACAAAAAATGTCAATGTCTCAATAAGTCGTCATGTGCCCTTGAGCATCAACTACAGTTTGACAACAACGGCTCATGCTGTTCACAAGTCGTCTTATTGTCTGCTGAGGCATGGCATTCCACTCTTCTTGAAGGGCGGCCCTCAGATCACTGAGGCTGTGGGGTGCAGGGTTATGAGCCTCTACACGGCGACTCAGCTGATCTCATAGGCTTTCTATGGGATTCAGGTCTGGAGAAAGTGCAGGCCACTCCATTTGAGGTATCTCAGCCTCCAGCAGCTGTTCCCTAATGATGCGACTTCGATGAGTTGGAACACTGTCGTCCATGAAGATGAAATTAGGCCTGTTTGTTCATGCAGGGGCACAATGACTGGATTAATGATGTTATTCAGGTAGTATTGGCTTGTCAATGTACCATTCACAAGGTGTAGAGTAGTTCTGTATTGACTAGACACATCTGCCCAGACTGTAACACCACCATTAATGAAGAAAAAGATGTAAATTTTGAACTACAAGGATATGAGATGTACACACAAAATAGGAAATGTAAAAGTGGTGGTGGGGTAGCACTGTATGTTGATAGAAAATTAAAAAGTAAAAAAGTGGACAGCATGACATCAACAGTGAATGAAAGTATGGAATGTTTAACAATCAAAATTACGATGGAAAATAGAAAAAACATAATAGTAAGTTGTATATATAGAGCACCGGGATCTGATATGCAAAAATTCAGAAATGGTATGGAAAAGATGTATACAAAAATAAGACAAAAAGATATCTTTATTTGTGGTGACTTTAATATAAATTTAATGAAAACAAAACAACATAAACCAACTGAAGATTTCTTAGATACAATGTATAGCTTAACCTTATTTCCAAAGATTACAAAACCTACGAGAATAATGACACACTGTGCTACCTTGATAGACAACATTTTTACCAATGTTATTGAATATAATATGGTGAGTGGTATACTAATAAATGACATTAGCGACCACCTGCCTGTATTTGTTTCTTTAGATGTTAATTATGGGGTTAATGAGAGTAAGAATAATAATAAACCATGTAAAAAGATTATTTATAAAAGAATACAAACAGAAGATTGAATCAATGCTTTAAAAGATGACTTAATGTTACAGAATTGGGATGTTGTCTATAGAGAGAAAGAAGTGGACTTGGCATACGATAAATTTATTGATATATTTAAATCATTATATGATAAAAACTGTCCAATTAAAGAAATTAATAAAAAACATAAATACAAAAATTGCCTGTGGTTAACCAGGGGGCTACAAAACGCTTGTAAAAAGAAAAATTAAAAATAAATTAACTGAAACAATACAAACTAGTAAAAAAGTTACACTATAGGAAAATGTTAAATGAAAATAAAAATAATATAAAAGGAGTATGGGATATATTAAATGAACTAAGAAAAAATGGAACTAAGAAAACGATATATCCAGAGTATTTTACTGACAATTGTGGTGATAATTATGATAAGAACATGGTAGTAAATAAAAGAAAATAATTTTTTTGTAAATGTTGGACCAGAGTTCGCAGCAAAAATTACAAACCAAGGAAGAGACACTGAGTGAGACACTGATTGGAAATAACCCTCGGTCAATCTTTCTCTCAGCGGTGGATGAACTAGAGGTAAAATCTGTTATTGAAAAGTGTAAAAATAAATGATCTACTGATTGTGATGGTATTGATATGGCACTAGTAAAAAGAACTGTTGATGGCATATTAAAACCATTTAAATATATTTGTAATCTATCATTTCAAACTGGCTCATTCCCGCAGAAAATGAAAATAGCAAAAGTAATATCATTATTCAAGCAAGGAAATAAACACCATTTACACAAAGTACAGACCAGTATCGTTCCTCCCACAATTTTCAAAGATTCTGGAAAAAGTTTTCAACAACAGATTAGAGGACTTTTTAAATAAACACGATGTGCTTAATCAGGATCAATATGGATTTGGAGCAAAGAGTACAACATCGCTGGCAATAATGGAAGCAACAGAGGAAATAATAAATGCATTAGATCAAGGAAAATGTGCAGTTGGTGTATTTATAGATTTTAGAAAAATTTGATAATAAATCATTCAACACTTCTTGATAAACTGCAAATGTATGCTATTAGGGGAATGGCACTGAATTGGGTTACAAGTTATTTATCTGAGAGACAACAGTTTGTGAAGATGGGAGAATATCTGTCTGGATGTATGGGAATTGCCTGTGGGTCCCCCAGGGGTCAGTATTGGGCCCCAAATTATTTAACATATATATACTGCTCAAAAATATAAAGGGAACACTTTGAAAACACATCAGATTTTAATGGGAAAAAATAAACTGGATATCGAAATTGTGGCAGGCTAGTCCAGCTTACTCAGACCAATGGAACACTTTTTAATCTGAGTAAACTGGACTAGCCTGCCACAATTTCGATATCCAGCTTATTTTTTCCCATTAAAATCTTATGTGTTTTCAAAGTGTTCCCTTTATTTTTTTGAGCAGTATATATAAATGATATATTCCAAGTCTCTAAATTATTAAAATAATATTATTTGCTGATGATACTAATATATTTTATTCTGGAAATAATTATAATTAACTAATCCATATTCTAAATAATGAATTAAATAAGCTTAAAAAATGGATGGATTGTAATAAATTATCACTAAATATAGATAAAACTAAGGTAATGATATCTGGTAATTGTAAAAATAAAGAAGCTATACATATTCATATAGATAATGTAATCATTTAAAATGTTAAGGAGATCAACTTTTGGGGTGTAATACTAGATGATAAAATTCGTTGGAAACCACACGTCAGATACATATAAAACAAAGTCGCAAAAAATATTGCAATTATAAATAAAATTAAGCAAGTCCTAGATTACAAATCGCTTCACATCTTGTATTGCTCATTAGTACTTCCATACTTGACCTATTGTATAGATGTCTGGGGTAATAATTATAAAAGTACACTTAATTCATTGCTAATATTACAAAAAATGGCAGTCCGTGTTATACACAAAGTTGGGTATCTTGAACATACTAATTTATTGTTTTTACATTCAAAGTTATTGAAATTATGGGACCTGGTTGATTATTATACGGCACAGTTAATGTTTAAAGTCAGTAAAAACTTTTTGCCACACAATATACAAAACCTTGTCAGTGAAAGAGAAGGGAAATACAATTTACGGGGAGATACAAAATTTAAAATGCACCTAAGATCTACTAGGAAAAGTTTTTGTGTCTGTGTGTGGGGGGTAAAATTGTGAAATGGGTTGGGGGAGAAACACAGGCAGTGTCCAAACATCCATATATTTAAATCAACATATAAAGAAGTGATTTTTGAGCAATATAAAAATAAAGGACAGTAACATTACAATATGTCTTCAATGAAGAAAGGATGTTATTGTGAATACATATATGCTGAGTACTATTATTGATATCATTATTACTAGAATTATAGTATTAGGATTGTTGTTAGGATGGAATTATTTTAAGTATTATATAGGCCAGGTGGTATTATTATTATTATTATTATTATATGGCTACCTATTATTATGGCTATTATTATATGGTTTCTTATTGCGCCTAGGTATTGTAAGCCATGTGGGGGTATATGGTGGTATACAGTGGGGCAAAAAAGTATTTAGTCAGCCATCAATTGTGCAAGTTCTCCCACTTAAAAGATGAGAGGTCTCCAATTTTCATCATAGGTATACCTCAACTATGAGAGACAAAATGAGGAAAAAAAATCCAGAAAATCACATTGAAGGATTTTTAAAGAATTTATTTGCAAATTATGGTAGAAAATAAGTATTTGGTCACCTTCAAACAAGCAAGATTTCTGGCTCTCCCAGACCTGTAACTTCTTCTTTAAGAGGCTCCTCTGTCCTCCACTTGTTACCTGTATTAATGGCACCTGTTTGAACTCATTATCAGTATAAAAGACACCTGTCCGTCAGACTCCAAACTCCACTATGGCCAAGACCAAAGAGCTGTCAAAGGACACCAGAAACAAAATTGTAGACCTGCACCAGGCTGGGAAGACTGAATCTGCAATAGGTAAGCAGCTTGGTGTGAAAAAATCAACTGTGGGAGCAATTATTAGAAAATGGAAGACATACAAGACCACTGATAATCTCCCTCGATCTGGGGCTCCACGCAAGATCTCACCCCGTGGGGTCAAAATGATCATGAGAACGATGAGCAAAAATCCCAGAACCACACAGGGGGACCTAGTGAATGACCTGCAGAGAGCTGGGACCAAAGTAACAAAGGCTACATCAGTAACACACTACGCCGCCAGGGACTCAAATCCTGCAGTGCCAGACGTGTCCCCCTGCTTAAGCCAGTACATGTCCAGGCCCGTCTGAAGTTTGCTAGAGAGCATTTGGATGATCCAGAAGAGGATTGGGAGAATGTCATATGGTCAGATGAAACCAAAACAGAACTTTTTGGTAAAAACTCAACTTGTCGTGTTTGGAGGAGAAAGAACACCATACCTACTGTGAAGCATGGGGGTGGAAACATCGTGCTTTGGGGCTGTTTTTCTGCAAAGGGACCAGGACGACTGATCTGTGTAAAGGAAAGGATGAATGGGGCCATGTATCGTGAGATTTTGAGTGAAAACATCCTTCCATCAGCAAGGGCATTGAAGATGAAATGTGGCTGGGTCTTTCAGCATGACAATGATCCCAAACATACCGCCCGGGCAACAAAGGAGTGGCTTTGTAAGAAGCATTTCAAGGTCCTGGAGTGGCCTAGCCAGTCTCCAGATCTCAACCCCATAGAAAATCTTTGGAGGAAGTTGAAAGTCCGTGTTGCCCAGCAACAGCCCCAAAACATCACTGCTCTAGAGGAGATCTGCATGGAGGAATGGGCCAAAATACCAGCAACAGTGTGTGAAAACCTTGTGAAGACTTACAGAAAACGTTTGACCTCTGTCATTGCCAACAAAGGGTATATAACAAAGTATTGAGATGAACTTTTGTTATTAACCAAATAATTATTTTTCACCATAATTTGCAAATAAATTCTTTAAAAATCAGACAATGTGATTTTCTGGATTTTTTTTTCTCATTTTGTCTCTCATAGTTGAGGTATACCTATGATGAAAATTGGAGACCTCTCTCATCTTTTAAGTGGGACAACTTGCACAATTGGTGGCTGACTAAATACTTTTTTACCCACTGTATATGGTGATTATGATAATGATAATATTGTCTATAATTCCTTCTTGCCTTGAGAGAGAGCAGTCGCATTTTTCTTCCCTCCTCCCCTGCCTTCCTGATCTATTCCCAGCTTTTGCAATGTTGCGTTTTTGTCTGTGTTTAATCGCTCTTCTTCTGCTGAATCTTAATCTAAACGGAAATTATGGATTTGGAAGCGGCTTAAATGTGCTATTGTCACTATTTTTCAACAAGAATTGGGCCAAGGGGGAGCCCAAGAATTGGAACCTACGAGAGACTCATGGACATTGGAATCCATGCGTCTATGGAAACATTATTGGTTATGATCTCAGGACTTCTATTTTTGGCTGTGGAGTTCCCTGATGCATCAGAAATTGAAGGAAAGTGAGAGAGCTGTTCAAAGCGGACCCGGCCAGCTCCTTCATTAAATTCGACCAGTTGGGGAGGGCACGAGTAGCGGCAAACGGTGAACTGAATGACAGTGATTCAGTGAAGGAATACATCTGAAGCCCTGTGCTCTCTATGGAAAAACAGTTTAAGCCTGCATATATAATGGAAGCACAGAATTACACGGGTGAGGACAAATTCTACTCTCTGAGTGCACTGTGCTGATTTGATTTGATTTGACCTTGTTTGCCCCGTGTTTACATTCCTCCTGACTGAGATTAGCGGAAGAACCGGCTCTTATGTCTACCCATACAATCAACAATCAGTTGTTTGTCGTCAGCGGATTGGACTCTCAAGGACAATGCCCATGTGCCTTCTGCAAGCAAGAGAGAGAGAGAGATAGACTCTGGACTCTGGACTTGTTTATAAGTCACATGATTATAACATCTATTCACTGCCAGGAGGCGCCCTCTGCTGCTCACTAACAACTGTTACATTTACACTACACAATGCATACAACACTACATGCATATATACACACACTGCTCTCCCTCTGCTGTGTGATTTGTCCACTAAATGTCTGCTAAATATGCATTGAGGTTTTTTTTTGCCTGCAATCAAAATTTCGCTTACTCATTAAGCGTCAATTTGATAAAACATGTTTTTTTCTCTCGCCTATTGTGTCATATCATTTCTTTTCTTTTTTCCTTTCTTCTTTATGACTGGCGCCTAGCGGCTGCCCCGGCCTTAGATGCGCTCTGCAGAGCGTGCCCAAATGCCAAGTCACGTTTCGTTACCTTGTATTCATACATGTGTAATGACAATAAAGTTGAATCTCAATCTCAATCTCTCAATCTATAATTATATAAAACATACCAGAAGTATTTATTATTATTACAATTATTATTAGATGTTGGTATTATTGTCAATATAAACTATCATTGTATCATTTCTATTGCATAATTTAATTACAAGGTGTATTATATATTATGGTATTGTATAATGAATGTAATTGTGGGATGAATAATGACAAGAATGATATAATTTATTGGGTATGGAGAAGGGGTGGGACTATATAAGTGATGGCTTCTTCCCACTCCTTTTGAACATTTTATTTTTTTGGTTTTGATTTTTGTTTTAATTTTTTTTTTCTTTTTTGTCTGAATGTTCAAATAAATAAAATCAATCAAACCACCAAAGGCTCGTCTGGTGACAACAGTGGCTGATGCATAGCACTCTCCTTGACGTCTCCAACATCGTTGGTGGCCATCAATTCTGCTCAACGTGAATCGACTTTCATCAGAGAACAGCACTGAGGTCCACTGGTCCCTTGTCCAGCATAAATGCTTCCTGGCCCATGCAAGACGATGATGTCTGTATCTGGTGGTGTGGTCAGGTACCCTTGCAGGTCGTCTAGCACATAGACCATGCTGATGTAAATGGTTTTGAATGGTCTGACATGACACTTGGGTGCCTCTCACCTCCCTTAAATGTGCCTGGAGTTGAGTGGCATTCATTACAGAGCACTGTTCACAATGAAGCGGTCATCAGCATGGGATGTGGCCAAAGGACGTCCACTTCTATGCCTTCCTGTGACTCTTCCAGTCTCTCTGCATCTCTGTTGCAAACTGCTGATGACACTCTGTGACACTCAAAGCTTAGTGGCCACTTCCCTCTGAGAATATCTCATTTGAAGCCTCGCAATGGCGAGGTACTGTTGATCAATTGTTTGGTGTCATCTTGGTCTCATGATGTCAAAATGTGAACAGCATGATGAAGAGAACAGTTTAAATACCAATTCTAACTGAACCAGAAAATTTATTGGTCGATTCATGGATCAAGCACCTGTTGTGAATTTTGCCGTTAAGCACCTTGTTAGAGAGCAGTAAGTTATGCAAAAAGTACTGAAACATTGAACAGTTGGACATGTGCATTCCAAGGGTTAGAAAAGGTCAAATTAAGTTCACCTGTAAATGTTATAGTGCATTTTAGGTTCATCCTGAAATTTCACCCAAAAACTGAATAGCTAACTTTTTGTGAGTAGTGTATATACATTCATATCCAGTGTCGTGGACACTGGAGGCAAGGTGGGCAAAGTGTCTTGCCCAGGGACACAATGGCAGGATGGCGGGGTAGAGTGGGATTCTAAGAGCCAACCCTCTGGTTACTGGACGACCTGCTCTACCTCCTGAGCCACTGTTTTATAAGTGAGTCTGTGAAGCGTCAACAAAAACAGGTCCAGAGTAAGAATAAGTGGACAGATGTAGAGACTTCATTTCTCCATTAGTGAGTTGAGTGCAGTACTGAATGGATTTATATGAAACTAGAAAAAGCACTGAGAAAGCACTCACAGTGGTGTGAATCAGAATCAGAAAAGATTTATTGCCAAGTACATTCACAAGTAAATAACTGGTAAATATATGAGGGATTTGACTTGACACTGAGAACGACATAGGTGACATTTTCAGTGACGCGGCAGCCATGGAGGTGCCTGTCAGCAGAATGGGAACAGGAAGCAATGGGGGAGAGGGGGGGTAAACACAATAGGAGAGAGAAAAAAGCATTGTTTATCAGAATACAGTTCATATATGATCAATATTATGATTACAAGAAAAAAACTCTCAATGCACAATTAGCAGACAACAGAATCCATACAATGACACAAAGAGAGCAGTGAGTGAATGAATCTTCAAGTCAGTATAGTGAGTCAGTGTGTGTGAGTGTGTTGAGTGCAAACAGTGACATCAGTTAAGGACAACAAAAGTCTCTTCCCGCAGCAGATGTTATGGCTACCGTCTGAGCAGAGGCGCGTGTCCTTGGCACGGCAGATGGAATAGTCTGCCAGACAGCTGGCTGTCCTTGAGAGTCAAATGCTGCCCGCCATGTTATGAAAAACAAATATACTGAAGATTATCTGGAGGACTGGGTGCTGAGGGCGTCAAAACAGGTCGAATAGCACTGACTTCAGAGAAAAAAACTTTCTATTCTCTTACAGATTCAGTGCTCAAATCCTTCATGGCCAGACATTGAAATCGATTCATGGACGGCTCTCAGCGTGATCGTGATGTAATCCATTTTCCTGTACAGTTCTCCATTAGCCGCTGTCAGAGTCCTGCCCAGTTGGTCAATTTGATGGGTGAGCCTCGCCGGGTCCGCTTTTTGATAGGCTCCATCCATCTTCTTCAATTTGCGGTACACCAGAACAATCCCAGATCCAATCAGTAGAATTCCGATGACCATTGCTCCGAAAAGGTATAAATCTTCAATATCTTCGATAGAGAGATCACACAGGCACAAGAGTTTCCAATTGCTTGTGTCCTTCAAATAACCCGCAGGAGCTGTTCCTGCGGGGCAAATCGGCTCCCCCGGGCCAGATTTTCTCGTTGAAAAAACAGTGTCAATTGCGTTCAAAGCCCAGCTTATTAAATCCATAATTTCGTTCGATAATCAGCAGTAGAGACACGCAGACAGACAATAGCAAGCTGGGATCCAGTCAGTTAGGGAAGGAGAGAGATAAGGAGCCGGAGCTGGAGGAAAAGCGTCTGCTCTCTTTGGAGGGCGGAAGTGACAAAGAGAGAAAGTGTTTGCCTCTTCCTGAGTTCTCATTTTTTTGTATGTCACACTTAAATATTTCAGATTATCAAACAAATTTAAATATTAGACAAAGATAACACAAGTAAACTTAAAATGCAGTTTTTAAATGAAGGTGTTTATTATTAGGGAAAAAAAAATCCAAACCTATATAACCCTGTGTGAAAAAGTGATTGCCCCCTAAACCTAATAACTGGTTGGGCCACCCTTAGCAGCAACAACTGCAATCGAGCATTTGCAATAACTGGCAATGAGTCTTTTACAGTGCTGTGGAGGAATTTTGGCCCACCCATCTTTGCAGAATTGTTGTAATTCAGCCACACTGGAGGGTTTTCGAGCATGAACCGCCTTTTTAAGGTCATGCCACAGCACCTCAATCGGATTCAGGTCAGGACTTTGACTAGGCCACTCCCAAAGTCTTCATTTTGTTTTTCTTAATAATAATAATAATAATAATGCATCATATTTATATAGCACTTTATCATAGACACTCAAAGACGCTTTTACAAATAAATACATTATTCATTCACTCCAGACAGACAATGGTAGTGGCAAGCTACTACTGTAGCCACAGCTGCCCTGGGGCAGGCTGACGGAAAAGTGGCTGCCAATCCACGCCAATGGCCTCTCCAGCCACCACCAAACATTTATACACATTCACACCCAGTGTTATGGACACTGGAGGCGAGGTGGGTAAAGTGTCTTGCCCAGGCACACAATGACAGGATATCTGGGGAGAGTGGGATTCGAACAGCCAACCGTCCGGTTACTGTACGACCTGCTCTACCTCCTGAGCCACTGCTGCCCCAGAGGTGGACTCGCTGGTGTGTTTTGGATCATTGCCCTGTTGCAGAACCCAAGTGCGCTTCAGCTTGAGGTCACAAACAGATGGCCGGTCATTCTCCTTCAGGATTTTTTGGAAGACAGCAGAATTCATGGTTCCATTTACCACAGCAAGTCTTCCAGGTCCTGAAGCAGCAAAACAGCACCAGACCATCACACTACCACCACCATATTTTACTGTTGGTATGATGTTCCTTTTCTGAAATGCTGTGTTACTTTTAAGCCAGATGTAATGGGACACACACCTTGCAAAAAGTTCAACTTTTGTCTTGTCAGTCCACAGAGTATTTTCGCAAAAGTCCTGGGGATCATCAAGATGTTTTCTAGCAAAACTGAGACAAGCCTTTATGTTCTTTTTGCTCACCAGTGGTTTTTGTCTTGGAACGCTGCCATGCAGGCCATTTTTTCCTCTTTTTATGGTGGAGTCATGAACACTGGCCTTAACTGCGGCAAGTCAGGCCTGCAGTTCCTTGGACGTTGTTGTGGGGTCTTTTGTGACCTCTTGGATGAGTCGTTGCTGCGCTCTTGGGGTAATTTTGGTTGGCCAGCCACTTCTGGAAAGGTTCACCACTGATCCATGTTTTCGCCATTTGTGGATAATGGCTCTCACTGTGGATCGCTGGAGTCCCAAAGCTTTAGAAATGGTTGTACAACCTTTTCCAAATTGACAGATCTTAATTACTTTGTTTCTCATTTGTTCCTGAATTTCTTTGGATCGCAGCATGATGTCTAGCTTTTGAGAATCTTTTGGTCTACTTGACTTTGTCAGGCAGGTCCTATTTAAGTGATTTCTTGATTGAGAACAGGTGTGGCAGTAATCAGGCCTGGGTGTGGCTAGAGAAATTGAACTCAGCTTTCCAAAGATGTGATAAACCAGTGTTTTTCAACCTTTTTTAAGCCACGGCACATTTTTTACATTGACAAAATCCTGGGGCACACCACCAACCAAAATGACACAAAATGACACTCTATAGCCTAACACAGTAAAAATAATAAAATATAGTTAGCAATACAGTTTCTAAATGTATTTATACTCACTCAGTGTGAACCCTGGGCCTGTTTAGATGAACACAAAGCTGATATCCTGGCAGGAATGGAAGAAAGACACACACGGAGCTCTTCCTCAACAGCTCTCAGTCTCTCTCTGTTTTTAGTTTTTATTCACAGTCAAGCTTGAAAAGCTCAGCTCACACAGATATGTCGTGGAAATTGGGAGCAATGTTGAAATAGCTTTGTTGGCCAGAATGGGGAACTCCTTGGCAGCAGTCAACCAAAAACTCATCACTCACCGTCTTGTCTTTTTTCTTTCGTGTACCACTCATACTAGGGCCTTCTTCTTGGCCAGAATTTTGTCCAGAGCCTTGTTCGGACTTAGCCTTTCCCCTTGTCAAAAACATCTCCATCACTGTCACTGTGACCTGTCACGTGCAGCTCTAATTTTATTGTCTTTTTACAGGCAATTAGCCGTCTGCTGCCATCCGGTGACATAAAAACTGTGGCCACTCTGACACTGGCCACAGTTACATGGGCAAAATTTCTTCAATCTGATTACAATTCAGATCAGAATTTTACTGTTTACATGGATCCTGAAAAAGCTGATCTGATTAGGACGTGTGTTTTCATGTGTCACAGGTTTGAATGGAATAAATCATTTTGACATGCGCAGATCGACATTTCGACATTCAAAAAATAGTAGAAGAAGAAGCAACTTCCGGTGTTAGCGAGCCCCGCTTCGTGTCGAAATTGACCTGTATCGTGTTATTCAGACTGTACTTTTGCTTCTGCTAGTCTCCGTAATGAAGCTACAAGTACATACTTCTGCATATGACGAAAAGAGGGAGACAGCAGGACGATACAGACCAGTTTTGTTTTACTCCCGCTATGTTTTCCGCTAGCTGCTGCTAAGGCGGAAATACGTCACGTCGACGTGCGGCTGGTGTACAGACATGTGCAGTAAACATATTTTCTGCCCTGTGTTCGGAATAAGTGTTTTCATGCGCACCATTCGGATTAACAATCGGCATAACCCACCCCTCTCAATCGGAATGAAATTTTGATCCGAATGAGCGTGATCTGGTTAGAATCAGATTGCCATGTTTACATGAAGCATTTTTATTCCGATCAGGCTTTTAATCCGGTTACTTGTGTCCATGTAAACATAGCCACTCACTTGAGTAATTAAGTTAAATTGGATAATTTCCCACGGCACACCTAACGATCTCACATGGCACATAGGTTGAAAATCACTGTGATAAACCACAGTAAATTTATGTTTTAACGGGGTTGGGGGGCCAATCACTTTTTCACACAGGGTCATGTAGGTTTGAATTTTTTTTTACCCTTAATAATAAACACCTTCATTTAAAAACTGCATTCTGTTTTACTTGTGTTATCTATGTCTAATATTGAAATTTGTTTGATGATTTGAAACATTTACATGTGACAAACATACAAAAAAAAGAGAAATCACGAAGGGGGCAAACACTTCTTTACACCATTGTACCTCTGCCAAGGCTCCTTTTCTCCCTCGCTTTGTCCACCCATCTGTTTGTACTTCGCTGACTCTGTCCCTCCATACGTTGCAAGATAGGGCCTTGGTGGAGGTATGACCTCATGGATCACCTCCAAAATGTGTGTAGCCCAAGAGTCACCTCTGGTAAAAATTTTATCAAAATCCATTCAACAGTTTTTGAGTAATCCTGCTGCACAAATACAAACAAGGGCCTTGATGGAGGTATGCACTCTCAAATCATCATCAAAATCTAATGGATCATCCTTAAGCCAAGGACCAACTGATGAAAATTTAGTCCAAATCCATCCTGTAGTTTTTGCGTCATCCTGCTAAAAGACAGACAAACGCTGGCAAAAACATTACTTCCTTGGCGGAGTTGATAAGAAAATACCAATGTATAATGCTCCGTAAAAACTTAGTTTATTGTAAGAATAACTTACAGGGGTAATATCCTATTATTGCCCACAAGATGAACAATCTAGAACTGTGTAGTCTTATGTAGCAACCACTGCTCAAACTAAAAGTTAGTTCCATAAACTATCAGACCTTTTAATGTGTTAGCGCGTGACTGAGCGAGATGATGTATGTCTGCAAAATATCTGGTGATTTTTACCTAAATAATTTATTTAGCACCATTTGTAGTTTACATAATACCGACAGTTTTTGTATTGATATATACGTATATAGAGTATCGAGATACTGAATAATTATATTGGGGATATGATTTTTTTTTTTTTTGACCCATATGATATTATTCCAGCTTATTTTGCTATAATTTATTATACTCTGACCGGGACCAAAGGTACCTCGTTGCTGTTAGCGGTTTCTGATACACTCATTCATGTATGTTTCTGTGCTTATTGTACTCAGGGATTGGTTATATCTCATCGACCACTGAAACCACACAAAACTGATTACTTCAGTGCATCACATGAAATCTGATTACTGCCAGTTATCAGATTACTGTGACCATGTAAATGGGCTCAATAATCAGAAAACTATTAAAATAACAGAAGCAGCTCAATGTATTCATACATCTACTATAAGTTTTCTATAGCTAATTTTAAAAAATGCAAACATTAACAGTACATGAAGTCACTGCCATCATATTAGCTTGGCAATCTACTAGAGCGAGTGCCATCACCTTAAATCCACAAAATGCAAGCCAAGAAAAAGCACGGTGGCACAAACAGTTTCAGCCTCATGCTGCTCACGACAATATGCAACTGCTGCTAAAATTAATAATAAAGCATGCCTCTGTTTCAACTCACTGAACTGCATACTATACTAATGGTTTGCAGTTAGAATAAGCAGTGCAGGTGAAAAAGGCTGGAGTGCATTAAAACTAATCAGATCAGTGCTTTCACTCTACATCAGTGTAAATAGATGCACGAGGTGAGGCTCACATATCCCAGCGGAGCTTCCTCTGGAGGACATTAAAAGTGTATAAAGGTGGCACACAAAACAACACGGGAATGGAAAATAAGGGAGAAAAGAAGATAGAGCATTAGCAGTGAAACAGCACCATGTCACGGCTGAACAAATGCACCCTAAATCTGATAACTTTAAATGTAAAATGGGTTCATTTCAATTCATCTCTCAGTTACCAGAATCTGTTTTATTCAAAGATTCTCCCAAATGAACCAAATGATAACTTGCCTAAATTTGAATTTGCTGTTATTTTCACCTACTCTACATACTTCATTAGGCATTGCACAAGTTAAAAGCAACAACTTGTTCTTCCATCTGTCAAGTGCATCAACTGCCTGTGTACCAGAAGCACTGGAGCCCGGCGTGGCTGTGTGAACATGACCTGAAGAACTTTACATGAGGAGATGCTGTGGTGTGGTTGCCCTGTCAGTTCATCTGCCTTGCAAATCGCAAGACAATGACAAATGTTTTTTTTTTTTTTTTTTTTTTGTGGCGGAGTGGTTAGCACTGCGGCAGCACAGCAACTCACCCTTGGCCGGGGGATCCTGGGTTCGATCCCAGCCCCTGACCAACTGTGATCTGTGTGGAGTTTGCATGCTCTCCCCGTGTCTGAGTGGGTTTACTCCGGGATTCCTCCAGTTTCCTCCCACATGCCAAAAACATGCAAGTTAGGTTAATTGGCATCAAAACTGGGGATTCTAAATTGTCCTTAGGTATGACTGTGAGAGTGAATGGTTGTCTGTCTCTCTGTGTTAGCCTTGCAACGGACTGGCGATCTGTCCAGGGTGGACCCTACCTCTCGCCCAAAGATGCTGGGATAGGCTCCAGCCCCCCGTGACCCGAAAAGGATTAAGCGGAAGAAGATGAATGAATGAATTTAAAAAAGGAAAAAATTATGAAAACGTTTGACAGATCTATCTTTGTCTCTTTGTCTCATTACCTCTCTCTAAGGGTAGTATCTCACTGGGATGAGACAGCTTGAAACTAGTTGGAGAGCAGCATTCTGGAGGGAGTTTCCAAAATGTCTCCTAACATTCTCAGCGGTTCTAATTTTGCTCTCCTGAGTCACAGGATCTCGCACTCATCTCGCAGAAATTTTGAACATGTTCAAAAAAACTGTGTGACAGCTTTCGCTCAAAATATTCTCAGAGTCACTGCAAGTGTCTCAAGCCCATCTCAACCTCGTCTCGAGTGTTGGGCAGCCATTTTGGGACTGTCGTGAGTGCAAAAAAATCCCTACATTTTGTCTCAGGCATATCGCAAGAATATCCTGCAACACTTGCATGACATGTGTACAAACACCTGGAGAATGCTGGCCAAAAACGCACTGGGAGTTTGTGCAACATTATTGCAACATTTGTGAGACAGTGTGATTCCAAGTGAAAATTGTGGCAAATTCTCAGATCTGTCTCACCCCCTCCCAACTAGTTGCGAGCTGTGTCAGCCCAGTGAGATACTTCCCTAGATGAGCGGTTGTGTTTTTGCTCTGTGACATGAGAACGGGAGTTCACTAAGATGATACCATCCTCCCAGCTTCATCTCCACCCATTTTAACAATGGTGGGAGGATCCCCACAAACATCCAGCTCACACTGGCAGTGCTGCTATGGCTGCTCGCCTGCTAGAGTTAGCTTGATGACCTTGGTTTGCATTGTTATTTTCTTTAAATTCTAACTGCCCCACTAGACGTTCTTGTTCCCACCTGGTTCACTAATCTATAGTTGACTATATAGAGCATCATTCTGGCTATTTTGTTATATTTTGGATGTAATAGGCCAACATCAGCCTGAGGTGTTCTGACCAAAGCATGTCACAAAAGATTTCATTAACCCTTCTGGGAGCTGTGACATGTGGAAACATGAGCACTCTGAGGCGAGTGCAATATCCCCCGCCTCCGTTTTCTTTGAAGATCCCAATACTTACTGACAGTGAGCAGTTTTCAACTTTTCAATATAATTACTGTGGCAGAACCAAATTATGATAAGCCCATCATCCACGGATATACAACAAAGTAGACAGCCCATAGCTGTAGGTCAGGATCCCAAGGTGAACCTGTGTAGCAAGTATGGTGACCATAGAGAGCTTTACACGATCTACAGTAACAGATCATAAGAAGTGCCAACCTTGACCTTGCAATTCCAAAACCACAGTCACACTTCAGGATCACAGGGTGAACCTGTATACCAAATTTGGTGGCCCTAGCTTTACTCGTACAGTAATAAGACATAATGAATGTTAACCTTGACCTTTGACCTTTTGACCCCAAACCCATAGTCAGAGGTCAGGATCCCAAGGTGAACCTGTGTGCTAAGTTTGGTGACCTTAGCTTTCTTTGTTGTTGAGATATAGTTTATAAGCCATTTTGATGTTGACCTTTGACCTTGTAATCCCAAAACCATAGTCACACTTCAGGGTCACAGTGTGAACCTTTGTACCAAGTTTGGTGACCCTAACTTTATGTGTTGTACAGTAATACAGCACAGGGAATGTTAACCTTGACTTTTTGACCCCAAACCCATAGGCAAAGGATTCCAAGGTGAACCTGTGTACCAGGTTTGGTGGCCCTAGCTTTATGTGTTGTACAGTCATAAGGCATAAGGAATGTTAACCTTGACCTTTGACCTGTTGACACCAAACCCATGGTCAGAGTTCAGGATCCCAAGGTGAATCTGTATGCCAGGTTTGGTGGCCTTAGCTTTACTCATTTTATAGTAATAGTAAATGTAGCATTTACCATAGTGCAACTGCAATGTTAACTTTGAACCTTTGACCCCAAACCCATAGTTAGGTGAGGGTGTAAGTTGTCCAAGATGTGTATTAGATACAACTACTGTATCGATTTAAAAAGCTTACATCATTTCTTTCAGTAGTTACTGTATTTACAAGATTTAGGGGAAAATCTGACCTGACCTTTGACCTCAAGGTCATCCGATGAAAGTGAAATTGCACTATGCACATCATCAGAGTATATCAAACCATAGTACCAAGATTCAAAACAATTAGAACAAAACTGTAGGAGAAGTTGATTTCACAAGACAGTTACTGTCTATGAAGTGAGGTGAAACAGGAGGTTATAGGTCAGGGGCTACAATTCCCGCAAAAATCATCCAATCAGAACCAAATTGCAATATGTGCATTCTCAGTATATATCCAACCATGGTACCAAGTTTCAAAACAATTGGACCAAAACTGTAGGAGTTGATTTCACAAAAGTGGGACAGATTGACAGATAAGACGGACAGACTGACCCATAACATAATCCCCCTTCGGTCTTCGACCCCTTTGCGCTTTGACCAGCGGGGGATAAAAAAAGTATGATAGAGGCTCTTTAAATGATAGTACTGTAATGAAGACAGTTTTGCAAGTAGAGAAACAAAAGACATGTATTTGTGAAAGAGTGTGGTTGGAAATTTGTAGTCTAACACACAAACAAAACACACAAAAAAAAAAAAAACAGGTGGGAAAAATATTCAAGGAGAGCAGAAGTGGTGGTAATAATTTAAAACAACCAAAAAAAAGCAACAGTCGTACCTCACAGTGATCTCACGCTGGAATGGTTACACAGCATTCAGCCAGGCAGGCAGGGAGGGGGAGGTCGCACACGCACACAGTGGGAAAGATGAGAAAAACAAAACATGAGAGAAGAAACAATACAAAGGCAAACATTTAAAGAAAAACAAACGTTTGTACAGTCTCTGCAGCCAGACATCTGAAGCATGAATGTTTGGCTGGACGGCAGTTCAAAGGTATCAAACATCAGCCTTTATTGGGCTCATAGGACCATTCTGTTTTATTATACCAACAACTGGAGGAAACAGTGTAATATAGTGATCTTCACCTCACTAATTTACAAGAAAAAGTTGAAAAAATTTATGAGAAAATCTTAATTAAAAAAGTCAAACTATTTATGAAGCAAGTTGCTTATTTACAAGAAAAAAGTGGCTAGTTTATGAGAAAAAATTGCAAATTTATGAGAAAAAGTTGCAAATTTATGAGAAAAAAGTCACTATGTGAAAAAATTAAATTTACATTTAAAGAGTCAAATTTGAGAAAAACACTTCTGATTTATGAGAAAAAAGCTGCAAATTTACAAAAAAGTTGCTAATTTATAAGGTAAACATTATGCAAATTAGATGCATAAATTTACTCCCATCTCAAACCTTGGATCATATTCTACATCTTTCTATTTGACAGCAAGCCATTATCTCTTACCACTTTCAAGTTACAGCCTTTGGAATGCCTGACATCTAAACTGAATATTTCTTTCAAAAAAAAAAAAAGCCTGGCCACCAGAGGGGGGACGCTGACGGGCGCACCGTTGTGCCACAGAATTTGGAGGTTAAATGTACATTTTTAAAAAAAATCAAAATTTTCAAGAAACAAATTGCAAATTTATGAGAAAAAAGATGCTTATTTACATGAAAAAAATTTACAAAAAAATGTAAAATTTTCAAGAATAAAAGTTGCAAATTTATGCAAAAAAGTTGTAAATTTACAAGAAAAAAGTTGGAAATTCAGAGGAAAAAGGTCACAAATTCATGAGAAAAAAGTTTTACATTTACATGAAAAAGTATCAAATTTTCAATCAAAAAAGTTTCAAATTTATGAAAAAAGTTTCAAATTTATAAAGGAAAAAAATTTAAACGTACATGAAAAAAGTACTTCAATGATAAAGTTCTTCACTTTATCACTATACTTTCACCCTTTCCACCACAGTGAAGCAAAAGCTAAAATAATGTTTGAAACACCACAATAATTGGTTACTTGTTGGATTTTATACTGTTTGCATTAAAGGAGGGAAAAAATAAGTACTGTACTGTTATGATACTACCAGAAAACCAAGCAAAGACTTCAATCCAAAACCATGACCAATCCCTGTTTGCCAAGAATATTTCAGTTTACAGCATCATAAAATGAATATCACTTTTCCTGTAGACTTGTGTGCACTGACATACTGTAATATTATGAGTTGACAGACGGGGAAAACACTGATCTGTCACAAAATAACGCTGACCTACATGTTCACTTGATGTCCCCCATGTCACATACTGCATGTGGCAGATGTGACAGATGTTCTACGTGTACGCTAGTGACCGTGACTGGATGTGCTAAAGGCGGAGCGGCTCGTAGCGAGCTGTAGGTCATAAGGCCTGAACATAATATGAATGTGGGGAGGGGAAAGATGGAGGACATGTCTGTCTCTTACATGGTCGTTAATCATCGATATCTGCTCGCTGCACCATCAGTGAGGGTGGAAGGAAAATAGGAAAGTGGACCTCAAAAACCTCAGGGAAGTTATGATAATGGTTAGGGCAGCAGAAAAGCTAATGATTTTATCAGAGATTAGCTTTTCTTTTAGCGTTTATTTCTTGCAGAAATTGGAACAATCTAACAGGGCATGTTCACACTATTCCACACCACCTTTTATGAACAGAGAGCTGCACTTTAAAGTTATTTCTTTAAGGGTACTGAGCGCATCTTTTGAAAATGCTGGTTTTAGCAACACCTTGTGGAAATAAAGAAAAGAAAAACTGCAGCCCCATTAATTCCACTCATACCATAGAACGGGGGTCTGCAACCTTTGCCATGAAAAACACCACTGTGCCCCTAGCTGACTAAAATAGAATTAGCTGAGAGCTGTAACAGCTATTTAACCATTAAAATAAAGATTATGCTGCTTATAAAATTTTATATATATCAATAAATATACAAGAAATTTTATTTATGTGGCATTTATGAATTCATACTACAACAGTGAAGAAAATTGATGGAACTTTGCCATTTTGTGTGGCAACAAATGAAAAAGCCAGACTTGTGAAAAAATGTTATATGATGCAGTGTGTAATAATTAGTGTAATCTAGCTGTCAGATATCAAAATGCAAATAATTTCCTTTAAACTGGTCATTGCTCCCTTATTAAGCATTTACAATAACCTACAGAAGCCTTTTGTGTAAACAGAGTAAAAAGTGAAATGTGTAAACAGTGAAAAGACGATTACGGTGAACCAAGATGGCTGCCGACATGGAGATGGACTTCTTTCTGTGTTTAAAAAAGTAATCTTGCCAAAAAAAAAACAAAAAAAACAACACTTTCTTTTTACATTAAATGGTTATATAACAATGAAAACTAAATAATGATTTTATGCTGCATTAAGTTTCATTATTTAGATTACCAAAAATATTACACACAGCACCTATAACTGAAAACCAAACTATGCAGGCTGACATTTAAATCCTTCTCATATTTGTGGAAAATAGCCCATTTTGAGATAAATAAAAAACCAGTTGTAGGGTATCACAAAAAAAGGAATTTTTTTTTTTTCAGCAGGGGGCGTTCCATTCAACAAATAACGGTGATCGACTCCAGTGGCAAAATCCTACCTGGGAAATCTACCATCTTGCATATGTGATGTTATTTTTAGCTGAAATCTGTGCAGGAGCCTGTAGCTATGACCATGCTCAATCGTGACCAGACCATCGTTTTTATAGCATGAAATAACTAATTAAAAAAACGAACACTTGAACATTCATCAACATTCTGAGAACTACCTATGAGGATAGAAACCATCTCTTAGAAACACTTACTTAAAAAGCATTCTTACTTTTTAGTTTGGCAAAATACAGCACACAATAATGGAATGGTAGGGCTCATTGTATTACTGCAGCCAGCCACCAGAGGGAGACTGAGATTTGTAGGCTTCACTTTTGGAGAGCAAGCATGTTGTCCATCTTTAAACAGTATACAGTCTACAATCCATACACACTTCAGCATCATGTGGTTGGGTGGAGAATCCAACCAGCAGTCTTAGCAAAACTGGAGAGAAGTTTGGTTCACAAGGTGTCACTAAAACCCAAACTTTCAAAGGTTCCACGCAGAAACTTTAACATCAATACAGAGTGTCTTTTAGGATATTTCAGCTTTTTTGAAGAGAATCTGCTACCTGGAGCCAACAGCTGCTCAGAAAAATCTACAAGGACTACTGTGACCACCATTAGGCCCATTAACTGCATTTTTAAAATGTTCTTTACTCACAGAAGCAGGAGACAGTAATTAGCTTAACACTTATCTCTGCCATTTAGTTGAAGAAGCATTTTGCAGAAAATAAAACCTCAAATTAAACAAAAAAAGTAACAAAAAGCAAGATAAACTCCAAAAACACAAAGTATCATCATTACCTTCTCCAGCTGACTATGAACATGTTGAACAATCAAATCCAATGCCACAAAGTTCTCTCCACCTTGAAAGAAAGAAAGAAAAAGGAAAAACTGGTAAGGAGTGCAAACATTTTTAACTAAAGCTGCAAAAAAATTAATGCACAGTGTTCATTTTTTACTGCCAAATGAAAGTACTTCTGCCAGAGCCTTTCTAGCTTTTTAGGGGCACTATGAAAAATTGTGTTTTGGGTCCCCAAATTCTGCAGTGGAGAATAGTTAAAATACTTTAAGAGAAAAAAGTCACACATTTACGTATGAGAATAAAAACAGCAAATTTATGAGAAAAAAGCAGCAAAGTTATGAGAAAAAAAGGTAGCAAATTCACAAGAAAAAAGTCAGATATTTATAATTACAAAAGTTTAAAATTGACTAGTAAGTTTACAAGAAAAAAGTTTAAAATGTACAAGAAAAAAGTAGTACATCTATGGGAAAACAGTAGCATATTAATTCAATTCAACTTTATTTATATAGCGCCATTTCACAGCAAGTCATCTCACAGCACTTTCAACTGTAGGGAAAACCCCCACAATTGCAGAAAGACCTTCATATGACCTTCTTCATATTAATGAGAAAAAGTGGCAAATTTATAAAAAAAAAAAAAAAGTAGCAAATTTACAAGAAAAAAATGTTCAAATTTTTGAGAAAAACTTACACATTCACAAGAAAACTGTCAGAAATTTATTATTTAAAAAGGTTTAAAGTTGACCAGAAAAAAAAATACATTTACAACAAAAATGTGTAAAATTTACAAGAAAAAAGTAGAATATCTATGGGGAAAAAGGTAGCATATTAATGGGAAAAAGTTGCAAATTTAAGAGGGAAAAAAAAGATCACATTTATGAGGGAAAAAAGTAGCAAATTTACAAGAAAAACTTGGAAATTCAGAAGAAAAAAGTAGCACATTTATGGGAAAAAGGTAACAACTATACAAAGTTGCACATTTATGAGAAAAAAGTAGTAAATTTATGAGAAAACTGTTGCAAGTTTAAGAGGGAAAAAAGATATAGAAGGCAATAATCAAATCAAATCAAACTTTGTCATATTGCTGTACATACAACTGTAGTGCAGGCAAGATGAAATTGCGTTTCTCTCGGCATCCATATAAATAGAAGCAGCATGATTTAAGACACACTCACACATAGCTTCACCCCCCCACCCATCCATTCACACATCCCTGAGACATACTTGGGGGGAAAAAAAACTAACTATAATATACAAATAATATACAAAATGTCCGTAGGTGCAGTAGTGTGTATGAGAGATTCCGGGTCAACTGTTCAGCATCCTGACAGCTTGTGGAAGGAAGCTGTTGATCAGTCTGGTGGTTCTGCCTCTGATGCTCTGGAATCGTTTACCAGATGGAACAAGTTCAAAGTGTTTATGCAGAGGGTGAGAACGGTCCTTGACAATGTTCAGTGCCCTGCTCCTACAACGGTTCTGAAAAAGTTCTTGGACAGAGGGGAGGGAGACTCCAAGTACCCTCTCAGCTCCCTTGACTATCCTCTGCAGGGCTTTTTTGTCTGACATACTGCAGCTGGAGTACCATGTAGCAATGCAGTACGTCAGAACGCTCTCCACCACACCTCTGTAGAAGGTCCTGAGGATGCAGATGGGGAGAGAGGCCTGTTTGAGTTTCCTCAAGAAGTGCAGTCTCTGCTGAGCCCGCTTCCTGATCCCCAAGGAGTTCTTGCTCCAGGTCAGGTCCTGCGAGATCTGCACTCCGAGGAGCTTGATGTTCTCCACTCTCTCCACTAAATGGCCGCCGATGCTGAGGGGGATGTGCTCAGGCTGTGACCGCCGGAAGTCGATAATCATCTCCTTCGTTTTGTCCACGTTGACCACCAGATTGTTCTCCCTGCAACAACCCTCCAGGTCTCTCACTTCTTCCCTGTACATTGATTCCTCATCCCTCTGAATAAGTCCCACCACCGTGGTGTCGTCTGCAAACTTAATAATCTGGTTCCCCTCGTGTCTGGATACACAGTCATGTGTTAGAAGTGTAAACAACAGTGGACTGAGTACGCAGCTTTGAGGGGATCCAGTGCTCAGCGTGACAGAGTTGGAGATGTTGCTTCCAACCCGGACAGACTGAGGTCTCTCAGTCAGGAAATCCAAGATCCAGAGACATGTGGCGGTGTTCAGACCGAGAAGGAGTAATTTCTCCATCAGTCTCTGGGGAATAATGGTGTTGAATGCTGAACTGAAATCAATGTACAGGTGTCTGGCGTAGGTGTCTTTCTGGTCCAGGTGGGTGATGACAGAGTGTAGGGTGGTGACTATAGCATCCTCCGTGGAGCGGTTTGAATGATATGCAAACTGGAGCGGGTCGTGTGAAGCAGGGAGGCAGGCTGTAATGTGTGGTTTGACAAGCCGTTCAAAACACTTCATCACAATTGGTGTCAGTGCAACAGGACGATAGTCATTCAAACAGGACACAACTGGTTTCTTTGTCACCGGTACAATGATAGAGGTCTTGAAGCATCTGGGAACGATGGCCTGACTCAGGGAGATGTTATAAATGTCAGTTAGGACATCCGCTAACTCGCTCGCGCAGTCTCGGAGCACACGTCCCGGGATGTTGTCCGGACCTGCAGCTTTACGTGGGTTGACTCTGGTTAGGGTCCTCCGTGTGTCCGCTGTGTTGATGGTAAAAGCTGGTCCAACCGATGGTGGGGGTGGGCCAGCCCTCCCTCTGATTGTCGAGTTTGATGCTTCAAAACGTGCAAAGAAGTCGTTGAGCCTGTCTGGAAGCGAAGCATCGTCATCATCGACCCCCTGCCTAGACTTATAGCCTGTCAGTGTCCGAACTCCCGGCCACATCTGCTTGGTGTTCCTAGAGTCACAGAGGTGTCCCTGGATTTTCTCCGCATAGGCACGCTTCGCCGCCTTAATTCCCTTTGAGAGCGCAGACCTGGCTGAGCGGAGGGCGATCCTGTCCTTCGCTCTGAAGGCTGCATCCCTGGCTGTAAGCAGCGAGCGCACCTCTGCAGTCATCCAGGGCTTATGGTTACCCCGCATAGTGATGGTCTTCACTGTAGTGACATCCTCTGTGCACTTCGCGATGTAGCTGGTGACCGTTTCAGCATACTCCTCCACATCTGTCTTGTCTTCCTGGGAGGCTGCTATTTTAAAGACCTCCCAGTCTGTGTGCAGAAAACAGTCTTTCAGTGCAGAGGTTGCACTCTCTGGCCAAATTCTGATTTGTTTCACTGCTGGCCTGCTGCGCTTCAATAAAGGTTTGTAGGCAGGCAGCAGCATCACGGATATGTGGTCAGAAAGGCCGAGATGGGGGCGGGGTATCGCCTTATATGCATCTGTGTGTACACTAAGTCCAACATATTCTGTCCTCTGGTCTTAAAGTCTACACATTGTTTAACCTTGGGGAGCACAGTCTTTAAGCTGGTGTGGTTAAAATCCCCCGCAACTAATATTAGTTGAGGGTGAACTTGTACCTTTTTGGAACTCCCCCATTGCATTTGGGTACTCAGCTTTTTAGCTAGAAACAGCTCTATCTACAGCTAGCATTTTTATTTCTTAAGGTATTTTTCTCAAACGTACACTATATCTGCAGAATACCACAGATATGCTGCAGTAAGAGCCCATTTACAAAGCACAGAGAGATAGTTGAGAGATTGGGGCAATTTTTGATCTTTGAGATCGTTTGGGGAGATCCTTGTGTGTTTTGGACTGAGTCAAAACTTTGAGGAGACCGTGGAGATCATCGATAGATCAAAAATTGGCCAGATCTCTTAACGATCTTTCAATGATCTCCACCCCTGTGTAAAGTGGGTATAAGGAAGCAGCACTGACCTCTGGGAACCACGATGTCAGCCACCTGCACCGTGGGCTCGATGTACTGCTCAAATGCTGGCTTCACAAATTTATTGTACTGCTTGATGATGCCACTGATGTCCCGTCCACGCTGAGAAATGTCCCTCTTTAGCCTCCGTATGAGGCGGATGTCTGAGTCCGTATCTACGAACACTTTCATGTCTAAAAGCTGGTGGGAAGAAAAACATGGTATGTTTAACAGGGTAATAAAGTGTTCACGATCTCCAGTAACAGGTCAATGCATCAAACACTGTGAGTGCTGCTGTTGGTGTGTGTCTACCTCCTGTAAATAATAGCAAGGGGGTTTTTTTGGTTGCAATATTCAATACACTGATTTATGTTTTGTCAGTTCACAGTAAGCCAAGTAATAAATTTCTGGTCAAGTGTTTTATTTCCTTTTTAACAGTTAATTTAAAAAGGAAATGATGATTTATCACTTGAGTACCATTACTCTGGATGTCTATTCAGTTTCAGTACAGGAAAAAATAACTTTCTCTGCTTCAGCTTCTTTTGTTATATTAGTTCATTAATTTAGAAGTTTAACTTTGCTGATTCATTGGTTTAGTTAATAACCAGCCCAGCCACAGGGGGTGCACAAGCCAGTGTACTCCTAGTGCCGGTCCAAAGCACGGGTAAATGGACAGGGTTGTGTCAGGAAGGGCATCCGACGTAAAACCTTTGCCATATCAAACATGCGGATCATGACGAATGAGACTTTCATACCAGGTCAGTCGAGGCCCAGGTTAACAACAACTGCCACCGGTGCTGTTAACTGTCAGGGTGCCGGTGAAAACTGGGATACTGTTGGTTGAAGGTCGATGAGGAGGAAAGGGGGAAGCCGTGTTAGGAGGGAGAGAGAAAAAAGGAAAGGTAGAAGTGTGGAGGTGAGAGTAGGGACTTTAAATGTAGGGACTATGACCAGTAAAGGAAGAGAGTTGGCTGATATGATGGAGAGAAGAAAGGTAAATATACTGTGTGTTCAAGAAACCAGATGGAAGAGAAGCAAGGCTAGGCACATTGGAGATGGATTTAAACTGTTCTACCATGGTGTAGACAGGAAGAGAAATGGAGTAGGAGTAATCTTGAAGGAAGAGCATGTGAAGAGTGTTCAGGAGGTAAAGAGGGAGCTGGAGCCACTGTAGGAGGGCACTAGGACTGCAATAACCACCTCGCCCGCCGTGGAGGCTTCTGCAGCAGACTGGGAGCCAGAGCTGGACCTCTTGGAGGCTGGGTCCGGGTGTTCATCGCCAGGATCGACGGAGTCTTGGGCAGCGGTGGAGCTCGAACTCAGGCAAGTTTTCTCTCTTGTTTTTCTCATGTCAGTTTTAGAGAGATCTTGTCTGGCTCTTGGGGGGGAGAGTCAGATGCTGCTATCAGCTGCATCTGAACTCACCTCACTGGGCTCCGTCGCCACCGGCAACCCTAACCATCTTTCTCCTACTGCTTCCCCTGAGCCTTCACCTAGGGTCGTCGGAGAGGGTGTGCCTTCGCCAGAGGTCATCGTGGATCCAATCCGTCCAGTGGAGGAGGCCATTGCTTCTGCTCCTCCTGCAGGGGTTGCCTTGGAACCGGGTCTGCCGCTCAGCAACCCCGTGGGTCCAGCATCCCCGCTGTCCGAGGCCGTCGTGTGGGTCCCTCCTCAGACCGCATCTCCATGGGCGCGGCAGGCTGGCCTTGGACCATAGTGGGGGCTGCGCTCCAGGATCAGCCTGACGTGGGTGCTGCGCTCCTGTTCGGACCCGTCCTGGAGACCACACTCCAGCACGGGTCCCACCGAGGGTGCAGCCTTGGCCCGGTTGGGGTCCACCGCGAGTGCAGCAGAGCCTCAGCCGGAGGTCACCGTGGGCGCAACTGAGCCTTGGCCGGAGGTCACCATGGGCGCAGCTGAGCCTCGGCCAGAGGTCAGCATGGGCGCAGCTGAGCCTCAGCCGGAGTCCACCGTGGGCGCAGCTAGGCTCCCGGTGGAGTCCCTCGTGGGTGCAGCGGAGCCGGCCCGGTTGGGGGCCATCGTGAGTGCAGCTAGGCTCCCGCAGAAGTCTACCATGGGTGCAGCGGAGCCGGCCCGGTCGGGGGCCACCGAGGGCGCTACGGATCGCCATGAGGACGCCGTGGTCTCCTTCTCCTCCCAGTCCTACGCCATTGGGGTCCCCTCCCTTTGGTCCAGTCACCCACTAGCGAGCTTCCCGGTAGGCAGACCACCTCCTGCCTCACCCCGTCGGCCCTGGTGGATCAACAATGCTGGCCGACCGCCTGAGAGACCGAGTCTCTAGGCCAGATGGCCCGTGTTCTCCGGCAGGCCACCTGACTGGGTTCGCCAAACTGCCTGCTAGGCTTGGGACTCAGGGCGGTCCCCCGAACCGCTACGGCTTTGGACTTGGGGGGGGGGGGTTAATTGTGGACCCTGGGCGGGGCATTGTATTCCCTCCTTCCTGTTCCCCCTACCTCCCACCCGAGTTTGTGTTATTCGTTGTTGTTGCTCCTGTTTGGGGGGGGGGGGGGATGTTACCTTGGGTGTCTGGGAATCCACCCCTTAAAGGGGGGGCTCTGTCATGAGCCGAGCCGGCTTGGCTTTCCCCGGCTCGGCCTCGATCTCTCTGGGGGTTTTGGTTTTACTGGTTATGTGCATTTTGGTGTATTTTTCTTAATAATACAATACAAAGTTAATAAAAACTTCCATATCCTTTGCCACTGCCTGACCGGCAGCTGTTAGTCTGCGTCTGTGACCTACCTTCTCTCACGCTGCTGATGGTCCGTCGGTCCAGCCATGCCCCCTTGCTCTCCCTCTGACTCCATCAGCTGTTTCCAGTCCCGTTAATTATCCCTTCCGCACCTTACCCAGGTGTTTCCTATTTGCCACGCCAGCGGCGTTTGTTCATGAGCAGCTCTTTGCTGGACAAACGTCGCTGGATCATTGCATGCATTAGATGGCTGTGCGTTGCCGTCTAACCGTCATGTCACTGAAGGGTTTTGCTCGCCGATCTACTGGAGGACCCAGACTGCTTAGGCTATGAGTAATTCTAGCGTTTCTCTGTTCAGTTGTCCCGCCACGCTGGTAGCGTTTCTGTGTGCGGCACAACTGCTACGCTTTCCCCTGTACAGCCTAGCTTCACAAGTGGACTCTTTGTTAGCCCGAGCAGCCTAACCATTTGTATGGTTTGCCCTGAACTGTGTTCAATAAATGTGTGTGTGGTAACCCTTGCACTTAAATCCTCGTTTCTCCTTCTCTCCTCCGTGCGCAAAGATAGGGTGCACGGAGGGTTTATGACAATTACCAGATGGCTGGGAAAGTCCAACAAAAATATTGAGGGGAAACGGGTAGAAAGGTAAGTGGCGTATCCAGTGGACAGAGGAAGGAAGACAAGGAGACTTGGTAGTGGAATGAGGAGGTACAGGAAAGTATTCAAAGGAAGAGGTTGGCAAAGAAAAAGTGGGATAATCAGGGAGATGAAGAAAGTAGACAGTAGAATCTGGAATCTAGGAGCATGGCAAAGAGAGAGGTGGCAAAGGCAAAGGAACAGACTGAGTTGTATGAGAGGCAGGGCTGGGCGATAAAATGATAACGATAATTATCGTGAAATAACTTTTCCTCGATAGAGACAAAACATTTGATAGAACTTTGATAGAACTCATTCGTTCCATGTTTTGACAGGCAACATGAAAGCCAATGAAAATGAGAATACACCGAGCCAATCATGTGGCTGGAAGTCACGTTCGATTGATGCACACAACAGTGTGCATAGGTGCGTACAACCAGCACGCAGCTGGAGCTTAGCTGAACACACCTGCTAATGTTTGGGCTAGCACAGCCATGTAGGAAATGACAGAAAACATTAATGAAAAGTTCAGTGACAGCGTTACCAAAGAAGACACCGAAATGGATGCCACCCAATGCTCAATAGAAGAGATTGTTGAAAAGAACGGTCCGAGGATTTCAGTAATGTGGAGATATTTTGGCCACTGCAAACTGTCAACCACATTCCCACAAAACCAGATAACACTATAATTTTTTTTTTTCCACCATCTGAAGCAGTCCCATCCTGTTGAGCACACAGAATGTCAGATTTAAATGGTTGATTAAAGTAACTGACCCCCGTTACCAACTCCCTGGCTGTAAATATTTCTTCCAGACGACACTTTCCCAGCTGTATATGGAATGTACAGAAACTGTTGAAAAGGAGCTGCAAAGTATACCATTCTTCGCTACTACAGCAGATTTGTGATCAAGTCGCACATCTGAACCATATATGAGCCTCACTGCCCACTTCACTGATCAAGACTGGAATTTGAAAACCAAATGTCTCCAAACTTTCCTGAAGACCATATAGGTCAAGTCATTGCTTTAGGACTGACTGAAGCACTTACATCCTGGAGACTGAGTGAAGACAAGTCTGCATCACAACAGACAGTGGGACAAATACAGTGAAGGCCACATAGCTAAACTAGAAAAGCACTCGGAGAGCGCAGACCTCCACCAAGCGCCACAGTTCCCCCCATACAGTGTTTGTGTGTACGTTTTCCGATTCCTTGACCATGAAAACATATGACTAGCAATTGGATTCACAATGATAGGATTAGTGGTTCAGTAGTTATTGACGAAAATGGCATTTTCCGTAATGGCGGTTTAGCGCCACAGTTCCCCCCATACAGTGTTTGTGTGTACATTTTCAGATTCCTTGACCATGAAAACATATGACAAGCAATTGGATTGACAATGATAGGATTAGTGGTTTAGTAGTTATTCACGAAAATGGCATTTTGCATAATGGCGGTTTTCTTGTTGACGGTGATCCGGATCACCACCAAAATCTAATCATCTGTGGGATACCCCATTTCTGACAATCTGTGAAAATTTCATGAAAATCCGTCCATAACTTTTTGAGTTATCTTGCTAACAAACAGACAAACAGACAGACAAACCAACGCCGATGATCACATAACCTCCCCCTTTGGCGGAGGTAACAAGTGGACACGGCTGCAGTGCTTTGGGCATGTACTTCACTCAGTTGTCGTAAGTTGATGAGCAGAATATTATAAAATATTTATTATTTTGTGTTATATAATTATTTTATGTTTTATAATTATTTGAAATACAGTTGTATAATGCTGTACACTACATTTGTCAGATTCAACTTCTGACAGAAAATAAATATTTAAAATTCATCTTGTTAGAGCTTCACATCTCAGGTTGGCTGCACGGTGGCGCAGTGGTTAGCACTGCGGCAGCACAGTTTACCCTTGGCTGGGGGATCGTGGGTTCGATCCCAGCCCCCGACCAACAGTGATCTGTGTGGAGTTTGCATGTTCTCCCCGTGTATGCGTGGGTTTACCCTGGGATTTCTCCGGTTTCCTCCCACATGCCAAAAACATGCAGGTTAGGTTAATTGGAGACTCTAAAGTGGCCCTAGGTGTGAATGTGTGTGTGAATGGTTAAGGGATAGCGCCATATCGTGGCTGCTTCATCCATCCAGGTGGTGGATGACAGTCAATTTCCCCTCTGGGGATCAATAAAGTACAGCGGTACCTCTACTTACGAACGTCTCTACATACGGAATTTTCAGGTTACGAGACGCCTCAACGGGAAAATATTGCCTCTAGTTACGAACAAAATTTCAGGATACGAAAGGCAAAAAAGTACGCGCTCCTCGCAGCTTCCGTAGTTTACCGAACGTAAACATACCTGTAGCTGCTCTGCCATTGGCTATCGCCTAGCATCTTCCTGGTATCCCATTGGCCACGAAGTTTTTTGTTTTTTTTTTCCCAAAACTTTATTAAGAACAAGGTGAAAGTTTTACGTGTGTGTACAGTACAGAATTAACATTTATTCGCTATGGGCCCCAAGAAACTGACGGAGATAAGTGGAAAAGGAGAAAAGAAGAGAGTTTTTTTGTCCATACAAACAAAGAAAGGAGATAATCGAAAGGTATGAAAAGGGGATGTATCTTGCGTTTGGATGCGTTTGGTTGATCTCGCCAAAGAATATGGCCGTAATACATCAACAATCAGCACGGTATTAAAACAAAACGAAGCACTTACAAGCCGACAAAAGCAAACGTCCTTGGATCAGAACATGAACCAAAGAAGGCAAACGTCAACGACGTCGACGGCGATAGCAGTTAAAGGGTAAATGAACATAATTTTTATTATTCTTTCTCTTTTATTATTCTTTTATTATTCTTTCTCTCATTTTAAACTCTCATTTTATGTTTATTGTGCAGTAATCTAATTGTAACATGTATTTGTTACATGTTTTGATGCGTTTTTACGATTTATAAAAAATTTATGCCCGAATTTTGGGGGCTTGGAACGGATTACGGCATTTACATGTAAAACGAGCCTCTACTTACGAATTTTTCACGTTACGAGAATTCTTCCGGAACGAATTAAATTCGTAAGTAGAGGTACCACTGTATACTAAATCTAAAATCTAAATAGGAACCTTTAAGCTTGACAGAAATAGTGATTTGATTCATATTGCAATATATATCGATACTGATCAATATGAAAATTTTTTTATCGTGACTGGAATTTTTTCATATCGCCCAGCCCTAATGAGAGGCTAAACACTAAGGAAGGAGAAAAGGACTTGTATCGACTGGCTAGACGGAGAGCTTGAGCTGGAAAAGATGTGCAGCAGGTTAGGCTGATTAAGGACAGAAATGGTAATGTACTAACAAATGACAAGAGTGTGTTGAGAAGGTGGAAGGAGTACTTTGAAGAGCTGATGAATAAAAAAAATGAGAGGGGGATGGATGAATGAAAGATGGTGAATAAAGAAGTCCCGAGGATTAGCAAGCAGAAGTGAGGGCAGCTTTGAAGAGGATGAAAAATGGAAAGGCGGTTGGTCCAGATCACATACCTGTGGAGGTGTGGAGATGTTTAGGAGAGATGGCAGTGGACTTTTTAACACAATCTTGGAGAGTGAGAGGATACTTGAGGAGTGGAGAAGAAGTGTTTTGGGACCAATTTTCAAGAACAAAGGTGATGCTCATAGCTGTAGTTACTACAGAGGCATAAAGTTGATCAGCCACACTATGAAGATAAGAGAAAGATCTGTTGAAGCCGGATTAAGAGGAGCGGTGACAATCAGTGAGCAGCAGTGCGGTTTCATGCCAAGAAAAAGTACTACATATGCAATGTTTGCTCTTAGAGTGCTGATGGTGAAGTATAGAGAAGGTCAGAAGATGTTGCACTGTGTCTTTGTGGATCTAGAGAAAGCATAAGATAGGGTGCCAAGAGATGAAGTGTGGTACTGTATGAGAAAGTCAGGAGTGGCAGAGTAGTATGTGAGGGTGGTGCAGGACATGTATGAGGACAGTGAGACGGTGCTGAGGTGTGCTGCAGGAGTGACAGATGGGTTCAAGGTGGGGGTGGTTTTACATCAGGGATTGGCTCTAAGTCCCTTTTTATTTGCCATGGTGATGGACAGGCTGACAGATGAGGCCAGGCAGAAGTCTCCGTGGACCATGATGTTTGCAGACGATACTGTGTGACCTGTAGTGAGAGTAGGGAGCAGGTGGAAGAGACTCTGGAGAGGTGGCGGTATGCTCTGGAGAGAAGAGGAATGAAAGTCAGTAGAAGCAAGACAGAATACATGAGTGTGTGAATGAGAGGGAGACAAGTGTAACGTGAAGATGGACGGAGCAGAGGTGGTGAAAGTAGAAAAGTTTAAATACCTGTGGTCAACCATCCAAAGCAATGGAAAATGCACAAGAGAGGTGAAGAATAGAGTGCAGGCAGGGTGAAGTGGGTGGAGACGAGTGTCAGGGGTGATATGTGACAGAAGCGTGGCAGCTAGAGTGAAAGGGAAGATTTACAAGACGGTAGTGAGACCTGCGATGATGTAAGGTTTGGAGAATGTGGCACTGACAAAAAGACAGGAAATGGGAGCTGGAGGTGGCAGAGCTGAAGATGTTAAGATTTTCATTGGAAGTGACTAGGCAGGACAAGATTAGAAATGAGTATATCAGAGGGACAGTTCACGTCGAATGATTTGGAGACAAAATAAGAGAGGCAAGGCTGAGATGGTTTGGACATGTGCAAAGGAGGGATAGTGGATATATTGGACAAAGGATGTTGAAGCTGACACTGCCAGGCAGGAGGACAAGAGGAAGACCACAGAGAAGATTCATGGATGTAGTGAAGGAGGATATGAAGAGGGCTGGTGTTACAGAGGAAGATGCAAGGGATAGGGTGAGATGGAGGCAGATGATCCGTTGTGGCAGCCCGTAAAGGGAGCAGCCCAAAGAAGAAGATTGGTTCAGCTAATAATTTGCAGCAGTACAATTACAGTGCATCCGGAAAGTATTCACAGCGCTTCACTTCTTCCACATTTTATGTTACAGCCTTATTCCAAAAGGGATTAATTTCTTTTTTTCCCCTCAAAATTCTACACACAATACCCCATAATGACTGTGAAAAAAGTTTTTTCTGAAATTTTTGCAAATTTATTAAAAATAAAAAACTAGGAAAACACATGTGCATAAGTATTCACAGCCTCTGCTCAATTATTACAATTACAGCTTCAAGATTTTTTTGAATATGATGCCACAAGCTTGTCACACCTATCTTTGGGAAGTTTTACCCATTCCTCTTTGCAGCACCTGTCAAGCTCCATCAGGTTGGATGGGAAGCGTCGGTGCACAGCCATTTTCAGATCTCTCCAGAGATGTTCAATTAGATTCAAGTCTGGGCTCTGGCTGGGCCACTCAAGGACATTCACAACAGAGTTGTATTGAAGCCACTCCTTTGATATCTTGGCTGTGTGCTTTGGGCAGTCGTCCTGCTGAAAGATGAACCGTTGCCCCAATCTGAGGTCAAGAGCGTTCCAGAGCAGGTTTTCATCCGGAATGTCTCTGTACATTGCTGCATTCATCTTTCCCTCTATCCTGACTAGTCTCCCAGTTGCTGCTTTTGAAAAACATCCACATAGCATGATGCTGCTACCAGCATTGGCGTGGTTATGAGTGGTGCCTGGTTTCCTCTGAACATGACACCCGGCATTCATGCCAAAGAGTTCAATCTTTGTCTCATCAGACCAGAGAATTTTGTTTCTCATGGTCTGAGAGTCCTTCAGGTGCCTTTTGGCAAACTCTAGTAAGGCTGCCATGTGCCTTTTACTAAGGTGTGACTTCCTTCTGGCCACTACCATACAGACCTGCTTGGAGGATTGCTGCAGAGATGATTGTCCTTCTGGAAGGTTCTCCTCTCTTCACAGAGCAATGCTGGAGAGCTGACAGAGTGACCATCGGGTTCTTGGTCACCTCCCTGACTAAGTCCCTTCTCCCCCAGTCGCTCAGTTTAGACAGCTGGCCAGCTCTAGGAAGAGTCTTGATGGTTGTGAACCTCTTCCATTTCTGGATGATGGAGGCCACTGTGCTCATTGGGACCTTCAAAGCAGCAGACATTTTTCTGTACCCTTCCCCAGATTTGTGCCTCCAGACAACCCTGTCTCGGCGGTCTACAGACAATTCCTTTGACTTCATGCTTTGTTTGTGCTCTGACATGCACTGTCAAATGTGGGACCTTATTATAGACAGGTGTGTGGCTTTCCAAATCATGTCCAATCAACTGAATTTACCCCAGGTGGACTCCAATGAAGATGCAGAAACATCTCAAGGAGGATCAGTGGAAACAGGACACACCTGAGCAAAATTTTGAGCTTCATGGCAAAGGCTGTGAATACTTACGTACGTGTGATTTCTTAGTTTTTTATTTTTCATGAATTTACAAAAAATCTCAAAAAAACTTTTTTCACGTCATTATTGGGTATTGTGTATAGAATTTTGAGGAAAAAAAATGAATTTAATCCCTTTTGGAATAAGGCTGTAACATAAAATGTGGAAAAAGTGAAGCGCTGTGAATACTTTCCGGATGCACTGTATGCATATCTGCTTGTTTATTTCACCAATCATAACAGCTTTACACATCCAAATCCATGCAGTAGTTTTTGTGTAATCCTGCTGCATAAATACAAACAAGGTCTTTGGTGGAGGTATGCATTCTCATATCATCACCAAAATTTAATGGGTTCATCCTTGAGCCAAGGGCTACCTCTGGTGAAATTCTGACCAAATTCCGTCCAGTAGTTTTTGTGTAATCCTGCTAACTATCAGACAGACAAACAAACAAACAGACGGACAGACAAACCACTCCGATTACATTACCTCCTTGGCGGAGGTAATTAACAGAAAAATAGATGTTCCTGGTGGGGAAAAAAACGCTCTGTGGTCACGCAGCCTTATGTAACTATAGAAAAATAAATAAATAAAAACTAAACTTACAATTCTGGGGGGGAAGCCCCTAATTTACAAAACTGGGGGAGGGGGGTCAGAAATTAATGAGACTGGGTGGAAAAATTAGCAAATTTACAAGACTGGGGAAAAGCATTGCAAATTTATGAGACTGGGAATAAAGACGCAAATTTCTAAGACTGGAGAAAACATTGAAAATTCACGAGACTCTGGAAAAGGTTGCAAAGTCACAAATTTATGGGACTGGGTGGGGAGTAGGGCTGGGCGATTAACCAAAATAGGACCAAAACCAACAACCACGACGTAAAACTGACATAATCTTGCTCATGTTGGGGTTTTTTGTTGTTTTACCCTCTCCCTGTTGTGTGGGTGTGTATATGACAGCTTTCATGCCCTGTCCCTTTAAAAGCATGTCCCACATGTGCTGCAGCTAGCACTGATCAGAAGCAGCAGAACATGACAAAAAAATTAAAATGGCTCGTACTAGGGTTGGGCAATTTGACTGTAAATCAGCATTATGGTTATTTGACCCTTTCATGTTTGTTTTTTTGTTTTGTTTTTCCCTCCCTTCTTCCTGTCAAGGCTTGTAATTACGCAGCATTACACAAGAATGTGGTATATCACTGTGGTGTGGTAGTAAATGAGCATAATATAATAAAGAACTAGACTAAAAGACTATTGTCATTTCACACCAAAATAAACATTGTCCAGTGTTTACAGCACACACCTCTTGAGGGTTTGTGCATCATAACGTGTAAGGTAGTTAATTAAATTGTTAGGTGCATCGGAGGAGTCCTTTAAGCACCAATGATTGTATTACCACCACAGTGATTATGAGTCTCTTATTGGCTTCTTAAATACAGCCTTAGCTTGTCCATTCCCTCTAAAACACAGATGACATGAATAGCCATCAGAGGCTAACAGCAATGTAGCTTCTATTCCTTTTAGTGTTAGCATCTGCACACTTTGCTCACTTTTTCTTTGCATGTTCAGATGAAATGCAGTCAATCATCAAATACTAATTAGACAGAGACCGCATTTGTTTTCGTTACAATCAGTCTTTAATTGTTCCGCCTGCTAACTGCGCTGCTCCCGGAGTTACGTGCCCACGTCTGTAACTCTGTGGGCATGTCTTAAAAGGGCAGTACATGACAAGCTCTCACATACACAACAGGGAGAGGGGAAAAATCCATAAAAACCAACGTAAGCAAGATCATGTTGGTTCTACACCCTGAACCTCAGTTCCAATTTTATTTTGGTTAATCGCCCAGCCTTAGCTTGTATCGAAAAGAAATGCTGTGTCTGTCCACATAGTATGCTGTGATTGACTCTTTGTTTCATCTGGGGATGCCAGGAACAAGCAAGCGAGGTGCGCTTAAGCCTGGACTCTATTTAGGAACCTGGTCGGAGACTTGCAGTCACTGTGTGCTAGTGGCATGGCTGTGGCTGCGTGTAGGCGGAGGGCTCTACTTCAAGAGTTATGTAAATACTTCTCCACTTAACAGCCTTTGGTTTGATTGCATGTGTGGAATGACAATAGGCCTGCTCTTTATTATATTATGCTCATTTACTAATGAATTACCACAGCAATATATTCATTGATACTGCACTCTTGTGTAATATCACTTAATTACAAGCTCTGTCGGTAAACTATGAGGGAGGAAAAAAATGACTTAAAGGTTCAAGTAACCGTGATGCTGATTTAAGGTGGAGAGGTAGTGAATTTAAGAGCAGGACAGACAAAATATTCCAGAGGACCATATCTTGCCCCGGGGCTTTGATTTTAACATTTGTGGTGTAGGTGGACACGTACCATAAATGTAAAAATGGGGCTGCTGTTCTGTTTTTGTCCATGAGTTGTCAATAAAACCAGTTTCCAAAAGTTCAACACCGCAGATTTCAAATATACAGCAAACAAACAAAAACAAAATACAGCAAACATGCCAAACTCTTCAAAAATGATAACTTGTTTCTATCGTTTGACATTTCTTACAGTGGAAACTCAATGCTTGAGCTGGGACCACGTGGGAGAGTTTTGGGGGAAACATCAGTTACTGAAGTCACTTTAAAGAGAAAGTCCAAGCTCCATTAAACTGATCCTCAACTCAGCAGAACCAGGAAAAATCAATGAGGCGGCCGCATCACAACAGAGGCGGAGCGGTGGCAAGGCAACAAGAAGAACGACAGCTGACCACCAAACTGAACGAAGTTTGTTGGTGATTTAAAAGACGGCAGAGCGAGTCCAGGTATAACTCAGCTGAACAAAAAGTCTGTGGACTTGGCTGCTGTAAATCTGATGAGCTGACCAACAAAATTATGACATGTTGCTGGGTAAGCATGGCTGTCAGCCAGACTGTTCTTAAAGGTTAGTGAGCGAGATGGTAACCGTGGATCTTTTCTAACCTGCCTCCAACTGAGGAGCCATCTTACTTGCTTTTTTCATACGAGACAGGAAAAATAAATGGAAATCCAGCCTTTGATGCAGTCACAACTGAAGTTTTTATTATATAATGTTGGCTTATGAATTGCCCGCCAAGGAATACAATATACCTTTTTCAAAGGATCCACTCAGGCTCCAGCTTTTACAAATGACCCCCGTGATACAGTAAAGCAACCTTTCATTTCCCTTTTTCAGTGAAATAAAAGCCTGCAATTACAGATTCTGAAAACATGAAGAAACCAGTCACATAAAAGAATTCTTGGCCTCAATACCAGGTGCAGCATTACATTTGAAATGCAAAAGAGCTGAACAATTCAGTCATTTTTTTCCCCAGCAGCACAAATTACAACACAAAGACACATGGACTTTTTTTTAATCAAAACAATACCCATCTCCCCCAAAACAAGGCCTATATGTGCAAACCAAAAAAATAAAAGCATCAGTAGTGAGGCTTTTATCGCCTTTCGGCTACTGCCTCCATCTCACCCTATAAAGTGTATCCTCTTTGTAACATTAACCGTCTCCATGTTCTCCTTCACTATATCCATGAATTGTCTCTGTAGTCTTCCTCTTTTCCTCCTGCCTTGAAGCTCCATCTTCAACATCCTTTGTCTAATACAGATGTGTCTCAGTAAATTAGAAGGTCATCAAAAAGTTGATTATTTCAGTAATTCAATTCAAGCAAGAGCACTTTGAGGCGACTGCAGTATCCCTTGCCTCTGTTTTCTTTGAAGATCCCAATACTTACTGATGGAGAGTAGTTTTCAACTTTTCAATATAATTACTGTGGCAGAACCAAATTATGATAATCCCATCATCCACAAATATACAACAATGTATATACGTATATATATATAACTATAACTATAGTTGTAGGTCAGGATCCCAAGGTGAACCTGTGTAGCATGTATGTGACCCTAGAGAGTTTTACACGTTCTACTGTAAGAGATCACAGGGAGTGCCAACCTTGACCTTTGGACTTGAAAAATGTAGTCAGAGGTTATGGTCTCAGAGTGAACCTGTGTAGCAGGTTTGGTGACCCTAGCTTTCTTTGTTGTTGAGATATAGTTTATAAGGCATTTTGATCTAGACCGTTGACCTTGCAATCCCAAAACCACAGTCACACTTCAGAGTCATAGGGTGAACCTGTGTACCGAGTTTGATGGCCCTAGCTTTATTCGTACAGTAATAAGGCATAAGGAATGTTAACCTTGATCTTTGACCTATTGACCCCAAACCCATAGGCAGAGGGCAGGATCCCAAGGTGAACCTGTGTAGTAAGTTCGGTGACCTCAGCTTTCTTTGTTGTTTAGATATAGTTTATAAGCCATTCTGATGCTGACCTTTGACCTTGTGATCCCAAAATCATGGTCACACTTCAGGGTCACAGGGTGAACCTGTATACGAAGTTTGGTGACCCTAATTTTATTCGTACAGTAATAAGGCATAAGGAATGTTAACCATGATCTTTGCCCTTTTGACACCAAACCCATAGTCAGAGTTCAGGATCCCAAGGTGAACCTATATACCAGGTTTTATAGTAATAGTAAATGTAGCATTTACCATAGTGCAACTGCAATGTTAACTTTGAATCTCTGACCCCAAACCCATAGTTAGGTGAGGGTGTAAGTCGTCCAAGATATGTATTGGATACAACTACTGTATTGATTTGAAAAGCTTACATCATTTCTTTCAGTAGTTACTGTGTTTAGAACATTTAGGGAAAAATCTGACCTAACCTTTGACCTCAAGGTCATCCAATGTGAGTAAAATTGCAATATGCACATCAGAGTATATCAAACCACAGTACCAAGATTCAAAACAATTGGATCAAAACTGTAGCAGGAGTTAATTTCACAAGACAGTTACTGTCTATGAAGTGAGGCCAAACAGGAGGTCATTGATCAGGGGCTACAATTCCCGCAAACATCATCTGATCAGAACTAAATTGCAATATGCACATCCTCAGTGTACATCAAACCATGGCACCAAGTTTCAAAACAATCGGAACAAAACTGTAGGAAGAGTTGATTTCACAAAAGTGGGACGGACAGACTGACTGACCCATAACATAATCCCCCCCTTCGATCTTCAGCCAAAGGGGTCGAAGAGCCCTCTGGGCTTCAACCGGCGGGGGATAAAAATGAAACTCATGACTTCCGGTTATGGCTGCCACGTAGGACGGACGTGTCTCGCTCTGCTCTGCTCCTGGAGAAAAAAAATCGGCAAATAACTCTCTCATTTGGGACGGAACGTATCCCAGCATTTGGGCGAGGATATGTCGGCAAAGCCTAAGGCTGGAAAACCAGGAAAAGGAAAAAGCGAGCCGCCGAAACAGTCCAAATTAACGGACTTTCAGGTCTGTGACGCAGCAAACAAAACTCCATATATGGCGGAGGAGGCTGGCGGCGGTGCGATGTCTGCGGGGAATGGCGCAGATGCGCTGATGGCTGCCATGAGTTCAATGAGAGCGGACTTTTCCTCTAGATTTGATGGGATTATGACAGCGTTGGAAGGAATAAGAAAGGAATTGGGTGACTGTGTAGAACGAACGGCGCAGATGGAGCTCCGTCTTGCTAGTGCTGAAGATGACGTCACCCGTCTTCAATTAAAGGTGCGCACTTTGGAAAAAAAAAATAAATCTCTGGAAGATAATATTTTGGATTTGGAATCTCGGTCGAGACAGAATAATTTGAGGCTGGTGGGTCTTCCAGAGGAATCAGAAGGTCGGGACGTATGTTCCTTTCTGGAAAAGTGGATTCCGGAGGTGCTGGGCAGCGAGGAGTTGCAATCAGCAGTGGTTCTGGAAAAAGCACATCGTATTGGCCCACGGAGAGACAAGGGACCGCCGAGGACCTTAATTATGAAGTTTCTTAGCAACAGAGACAGGATGAAGATCTTCAACGCTGCACGTGCTAAAGGAGAGATTAAACACCAGGACCAGCAGGTGCGGTTCTACCCAGATTTGGCCACAGGAATCCAGCAATTGAGGAAGCAGTTTGATCCCATACGTAAGGAGCTGCGCAACCTTGGGATTCGTCATGGTGTAATCTATCCTGCGAGACTGCTGACCACGTATGAGGGCAGAACCCACATCTTCAAGACCCCAGAGGAGGCGCAGGAGTTCATCAAGAAGATCAAAGAAGAAGAAGAGACTGGTGGGAGCTAAGCATGAACAAAATATAAGGTAGAATAATTAAGCATTTGCACAGGCATCTGACTGACTTGAAGTAAATAGTAAGTTTACAAAATATAGATTGTATTATATATTAAAAAAACAAAACAAAAACAAACAAAAAAAAAAACTATGATGTACAAAGTTGTTAAAAATTTTGGAGTTAAGTTGGAAAACTACAGAGGAGAGTTAATGTTACGTCATTAAAAGCAGTAGAGTTAGGGTGATTGGGAGGATGAAGAAGGAGTGGCTTAGGCTGTTCCCCGTGGGTGTGGAACGGTCGATGGCTATATCGGGAGACAGAATTTTTCTTTTGATTTTGGGGGGTTTGCCACAAGTGTGGGAAGGGGAAATTTGTTTGTGTGTAGTTTGTAAGATGAATGTTCAACCACTCATGTTTTTGCTTCTCTGTATGAGCATGTTTACACTGCAAGGTAATCCCAAACTCTCTATTGATCATGGACCAAAGTGTTAATCTTAATTTAACTTCATGGAATTGCAGAGGTCTACAAAATTTAAAAAAACTTAAACAAGTTATGAATAAAATAAAGGACATGGGTTCAAGAATTGTGTTTTTACAAGAAACTCATCTGATAGAGGAGGATGTTAAAAGAATTAGGAGTAGATGGCAGGGAAGTGTATTCACCTCTTCATTTTCATCCCGAGCCAGGGGAGTTATGACTCTCATACATAAATCAGTTCCTTTTCAGGTGAAAAATGTAATTGGAGACAAATTTGGAAGATATGTAATCATTCAAGGTTCTTTGCTATTAGAAAATATAAATCTTGTGAACTTATATGGTCCCAATATAGATGATCAGAAGTTCTTTGCTAATTTATTTCTCATCTTATCATCACTTACAGGGCAACATATAATAGCAGGGGATTTTAACTGTACATTGAATCCAGGTGTGGATAGATCAACAGGACTGGATTGTACGCACATTGGATGTAGGATGACTATTAATCATTTTATGAAAGAATTGAGATTGTTAGATATATGGAGAGAAATGAAACCACAAGTTAAAGCCTATTCTTGTTATTCCAGTACCTACAAGACATTCTCACGTATTGATTATTTTTTGATTTCCACAGAATTAAGGTCCAAGATTCAAAACTGCTTTTATGATAACATCGTGATTTCTGATCATGCACCCTGTTGTCTAATATATGTAGATAAAAAATTGACAAAGGAATCAGGTAGATGGCAATTTCAGCATAAATGGCTTCAGGATGAGGAATTTGTCAAGTATATAGAAAAACAGATAGACGAGTTCTTTGACATCAATACTACTCAAACATCAGCATGTGTAAAGTGGGAGGCTTTCAAAGCTTTTATTAGGGGACATATTATTAGTTATACAGGATCAAAATCTAAGAAGACTCGAGAGGAGAGAGCTAAATTGGAACATAAAATAAAAAGTCTTCAGGAAAAAGTGTATGCAGGAAGTGACCCAAGGTTGGAGAATGAATTACTGATTTTGAGAGCTGAATACGACAAAAAATCAGCGAATAGAGCTGCCTCGAGTCTTCTAAGATTGAAACAATCTTTTTATGAACAAGGTGAAAAATCAGGAAAATTATTAGCATGGCAGATTAAACAATTGGAAATTAAAACACCAATTACCAGTATTATAAGTAACGGACAGGTAGTTATAGATCCTTTAGAAATTAATAGAGCCTTTAGAGATTACTATGAAAAATTATATGATACCAAAAATGAACCTGATTTAACAAAACTAAATGGGTTTTTGAACGAACTATCTATACCGTGTATTCCAAATGAAAACAGGGAGATATTGGAGTCTAAAATTAGTCAAGAAGAAGTTGGGCTAGCCATTGATAATATGAAATCAGGAAAAAGTGCAGGACCAGATGGTCTTCCAGTTGACCTTTATAAAAAATTCAAGAATAAATTAATAAAACCTTTTTTGGAAATGGTTTTAGAAGCATTTCAAAATAATAATTTACCATCATACATAAATAATGCCTTAATTATACTGCTGCCAAAACCAGGTAAGCCCTCTAATAAATGTGAAAATATGAGACCAATAAGCCTATTAAACGCCGACCTTAAGATAATCTGTAAAATTTTAGCAAGACGAATACAAGAAATTTTACCAAATATTATTAATCGAGATCAGAATGGCTTTATAAAGGGTAGACAAGGCTTCCATAATGTAAGAAGACTATTTAATATTATTTATTTTAATAAAGAAGCACCGGATACAGCTCTCCTATCATTGGACGCCGAAAAGGCCTTTGATAGAGTTGAATGGCCCTTTCTTTTTGAAGTCCTACAAAGGTTTGGACTTGGAAATAATTTCATAAAATGGGTTCAAATAATATACAATAATGCTACAGCAGAAATCCTAACAAATAACAATATTTCAAAACCAATAAAAATCAATAGAGGATGTCGACAAGGCTGTCCACTTTTACCTTTACTGTTTACTATGGCAATTGAACCTTTAGCGATAGCGATACGTTTACATTCACAAATATATGGAATTAAAGTTGGACCAACAGAACATAAAATCTCCCTGTACGCCGATGATATAATTTTGTTTATGTCGAATCTAAAAAAATCAATTCCAACCTTGTTGAATTTAATAAAGAATTTTGGGGAAATATCAGGATATAAAATAAATAAAACTAAATCTTCAATATTAATGCTAAATGAGACCCAGAGAAATTACCCAGCCCCTGAGGTAAATCAATTCAATGTTGTAAATCAGTTTAAATATTTAGGAATCCAAATTATGCCTAAGCTAGAATCAGTCGCCAGTGTCAACTATGAAGCCTTAATGTCAGATATCAATGAGTTAACTCAGAGATGGATGTCACTACCAATGTCGATGATCGGGAGAATCAATATACTTAAAAGTAATATTTTACCTAAAATACTTTATTTATTTCAATACATTCCCTTATCACCACCTTTAGATCTATTCTCAAGAATAAAAAAAAAGTTAGTGGAATTTATATGGGACAACAGGAGGGCTAGATTACGTTTGTCTTTATTATATTTACCATTTGATCGTGGAGGTCTGAAATGTCCAAATTTTATGTTTTATTATTGGTCGGCACAACTGAGGTCTATGACATATTATTTTTCATCAAATGATCTCCCTCACTGGACTGAAATGGAATCATACAATTTACCTTTACCTCTTCCCATATTCATATACTCAGATTCGGCAAAAAAATTACAAAAACAAGTTAAAAATCCATTTGTAAAGCATATGATCAAAATATGGTGTGAAGCTAAAAACTATTTAAAAGAACCACAGTTATTGTCACAATTTAGTCCAATATGGGGTAATCAATATTTTAAACCAGGGAGAGCGGACGCTGTATTTAAAGTATGGAATTTAAAAGGGATACAAAAGATTCAGGATTTATATTTGCCATGTGCAGACAACATAATGTCTTTTGAAGAGCTGAGGATCAAATTTAATCTCAATAGAACACATTTTTTTAAATATCTTCAACTTAGAAACTTTATTCGATCAAATCAAAATAAAGCTCTCACTCGACCTATTTATTCATCCTTGGAAAAAATGATGATGAAAGATAGTAAAAGAAAGGGTATTATTTCAGAGTTTTATAACTCATTGACACTATCTTCAAGTGAAAATTCACTGAAAAGATTAAACTACTGGAAAGAAGATCTGCAAATTGAAATTTCAGAGGAACAATGGGAATTGGCTTGTACAGAAGCTCAAACCAAATCAATAAATGCACGCCTTAAATTGATACATTTCAAATGGTTAATGCGGATGTATGTTACACCGGAGGAGTTAAATAGATATAACAAAAATATACCAGATACATGCACAAAATGCATGGAAAGTAAAGGAACCCTATTTCATTGTTTATGGGAATGTAGATTAATAAGAATGTTTTGGGAGGAGGTGAGGGTAACAATTGAAAAAATAATCTCAAAACAAATCATATTGAATCCTAAACTGTTTTTGTTGGGTCTGTACCCAGAAAAGCATAATTTCAATAAAAGTGAAAGAACATTCATAGACCTCAGTTTGCTTAATGCCAAAAAATGTATTGCACTATTATGGAAAAAGACTCATAGACCAGATGTGACTCAGTGGTTAAGACAGATGTTAACAAACCTTCCATTAGAAAGAATAACATATATACTGAAATCAAAGGAAATTGTGTTTGAGAATATATGGAGACCTTTTATTGATTATGTAAAAAATTTAAACATAACTCTTGAAGAAGAAGGTGAATGATGTGTGTGGACCTTGTAAATTCCAAACTGGTGAACATAATATGTATACTAATATATTGGATTGTCTAGACTAAACAGAGGAGCATTGTTGAAGACTTGATTTTGTTGGTGGTTGTTGGTGTTTTTAGGGCATTTTTTTTTTTTTTTTTTTTTTGTAGTACTTTAGTGTTAGTGTTTGATTGTTTGTATCATGTTTGTTAAAAAAAAAAAAAAAGGTTCAATAAAGATATTGTGGGAAAAAAAAATGAAACTCATTTCTATATAATTATAGATTCATTACACAGAGTGATATATTTCAAGTTTTTATATCTTTTAATTTTGATGGTTATGGTTTATAGCTAATGAAAACCCTAAATTCAGTTTCTCCAAAAAATAGAATATTGTGAAAAAGTTCAATATTGTAGACTCAGTCGATTTTCTTTTTAAAACATCTTCCAAACGTATTTGAATACAGATTTAAAAATCGATTTATTCCCCAGCTCTACCTAGAATCCATCTGCCACTCCTATAGCACATATCACCACCATCTCATTGCCCTCATACAGGCATATGAAAAAATTAGGATACCCCATTAAATATTCAGTTCTTTATTAAGAAATGTTCACATATCTACAGTGGGGCAAAAAAGTATTTAGTCAGCCACCAACTGTGCAAGTTCTCCCACTTAAAAGATGAGAGAGGTCTCCAATTTTCATCATAGGTATACCTCAACTGTGAGAGACAAAATGAGAAAAAAAAAATCCAGAAAATCACATTGAAGGATTTTTAATGAATTAATTGGTAAATTCCTCAGTAAAATAAGTATTTGGTCACCTACAAACAAGCAAGATTTCTGGCTCTCACAGACCTGTAACAACTTCTTTAAGAGGCTCCTCTGTCCTCCACTCGTTACCTGTATTAATGGCACCTGTTTGAACTCATTATCAGTATAAAAGACACCTGTCCACAACCTCAAACAGTCAGACTCCAAACTCCACTATGGCCAAGACCAAAGAGCTGTCAAAGGACACCAGAAACAAAATTGTAGACCTGCACCAGGCTGGGAAGACTGAATCTGCAATAGGTAAGCAGCTTGGTGTGAAGAAATAAACTGTGGGAGCAATTATTAGAAAATGTAAGACATACAAGACCACTGATAATCTCCCTCGATCTGGGGCTCCACGCAAGATCTCACCCTGTAGGATCAAAATGATCACGAGAACAGCGAGCAAAAATCCCAGAACCACACGGGGGGACCTAGTGAATGACCTGCAGAGAGCTGGGACCAAAGTAACAAAGGCTACCATCAGTAACACACTATGCCGCCAGGGACTCAAATCCTACAGTGCCAGACGTGTCCCCCTGCTTAAGCCAGTACACGTCCAGGCCCATCTGAAGTTTGTTAGAGAGCATTTGGATGATCCAGAAGAGGACTGGGAGAATGTCATATGGTCAGATGAAACCAAAATAGAACTTTTTGGTAAAAACTCAACTTGTCGTGTTTGGAGGAGAAAGAACACCATACCTACTGTGAAGCATGGGGGTGGAAACATCATACTTTGGGGCTGTTTTTCTGCAAAGGGACCAGGATGACTGATCCGTGTAAAGGAAAGAATGAATGGGGCCATGTATCGTGAGATTTTGAGTGAAAACCTCCTTCCACCAGCAAGGGCATTGAAGATGAAACGTGGCTGGGTCTTTCAGCATGACAATGATCCCAAACACAGCGCCCGGGCAATGAAGGAGTGGCTTCGTAAGAAGCATTTCAAGGTCCTGGAGTGGCCTAGCCAGTCTCCAGATCTCAACCCAATAGAAAATCTTTGGAGGGAGTTGAAAGTCTGTGTTGCCCAGCAACATCATTGCTCTAGAGGAGATCTGCATGGAGGAATGGGCCAAAATACCAGCAACAGTGTGTGAAAACCTTGTGAAAACTTACAGAAAACGTCTGACCTCTGTCATTGCCAACAAAGGGTATATAACAAAGTATTGAGATGAACTTTTGTTATTGACCAAATACTTATTTTACCGAGGAATTTACCAATTAATTCATGAAAAATCCTTCATTGTGATTTTCTGGATTTTTTTTTTCTCATTTTGTCTCTCATAGTTGAGGTATACCTATGATGAAAATTGGAGACCTGTCTCATCTTTTAAGTGGGAGAACTTGTACAATTGGTAGCTGACTAAATACTTTTTTGCCCCACTGTATGTCTAACCTTGTTTTTATCTGCATTTTGTTTAACATTTATTTTAGCCCTTTTAAGTGGGAATGAATGTGGGGGTGTCCTAAAAAAAGATGAGGGGTATCCTGACTTATTCCTCACTATTGTATGGGTACATATTCATGCCATGTAGGGTAACTAAATAGACGGTTATGCTATTTATTCCATCTAGCTACAATGCGCCGCACTGTGTACATACACTACCGTTCAAAAGTTTGGGGTCACTTAGAAATTTCCTTATTTTTGAAAGAAAAGCACTTTTTTTCAATAAAGATAACTTTAAACTAATCAGAAATACACTCTATACATTGCTAATGTGGTAAATGACTATTCTAGCTGCAAATGCCTGGGTTTTGGTGCAATATCTAGATAGGTGTATAGAGGCCCATTTCCAGCAACTATCACTCCAGTGTTCTAATGGTACAATGTGTTTGTTCATTGCGTCAGAAGGCTAATGGATGATTAGAAAACCCTTGTGCAATCATGTTAGGTCTGCAATGCTGTAATTGCTGCAAATGGAGGATTCTTTGACGAAAGCAAAGTTTGAAGGAAAAAATTATTATTTCAAATACAAATCATTATTTCTAACCTTGTCAATGTCTTGACTATATTTTCTATTCATTTTACAACTCATGGTGGTAAATAAGTGTGACTTTTCATGGAAAACACAAAATAATTGTCCGGGTGACCCCAAACTTTTGAACGGTAGTGTATATTTATGTGTACATATGTATATTCACTGCTCTTATTTTCTTATCTTCTAAATTATTGCTCTGAGTGTTGCTATCACTGTGCTGTTGCAATCCTGGAATTTCCTCATTGTGGGACTAATAAAGGCTTATCTTATTTGTTCAGAATTATATTTTACATAAAATTTGAAAAAAGTCTATTTTTAATTGTTTAGTTGTATTACATGAATTCCACAATATTTTAAACACTGATATTAAATGTCCATATGTCCAAATATGTTAAAAAAAAACAAAAAAAACAAACACAGGCTTATACAGAGTAGCCTAATTTTTTCACATGACTGTACATGTCCTGCACCACCCTCACATACTTCTCTGCCACTCCTGACTTTCTCATCCAGTACCACACTTCCTCTCTTGGCACCCAATCATATGCTTTCTCTATATTTGAAATTTGTGGCGGCGCCTTGCATGGCAGCGGCCCTCTGATTCTACACTTGGGGTGTGTGTGATTAACACAATAGATAGGTAAAACACAATCTCGTTCTACTGTACATGATTGGTTGTACAGTTGAATGACAATAAAGGGTGATTTAATTAATTATATCCACAAAAACGCTGTGCAGCTACTTCTGACCTTCTCTATATTTTTCCATCAACACTCGTAGAGCAAACATTGCTTCTGTAGTACTCTTTCTTGGCATGAAATGTGTACATATCAAGGACCGTGCAACCAGCAGGGCTGGTAGGACCCAGATCTGGACTACTTTTGGCCACACACATACATGTATTATTCATAACTGTAAACTGAGTAAATACAATGGATGAGCCGATACCACTTTTTCAAGTCCAATAACGATACCGTGACTTTGAGTATCAGCCGATACCGATCCAAACTTAATACTGTCTCTCTTATTTAAAACAACAAAAGTGCAGAACATACTTTGGTAATAACTGGTTGCATTTTGCACACAAAAACATAAAATCTAAAAGTCAAAGAATATATTACAAATTTGACTGCTTTTTTTTATTTTAAACTTTGTAACACTGGCAGCATTTCACTGGTCAGGACCATGTAAACATGCATTCTGAAGTTTCAAGTGCAGATTCATACAAAACTTCAAAGTTGAATATTTAAATAAACATTCAGATGAAATTCAAAGTGTCACTTTATGCATGAGGTAAAAAATGCTGGAGATCTGAAAATAAAGGAACCGGCCCTTTAAGCTGTATTTTTGTCTTCATTATTATTATCATTATAAGTATTCTCCTGGTTCTCAGTTTCTTTAGTGGTGTTTCTGATATTATTCTCTGTCCAGTCTTAGTTTTCAGATTTACTCTTATTTTGAAGTCATTCTTGTTCCATTTCCCATAGCCTTGTTGTTGTTGTGCTCTCAGTTCACAGTTATGATTTGCCATTTATGTTTCTGTTACCTACCTCTCATCAGCTGTACCTCTCCCCCGAAAGGTAAGCCCATGTTATATTTTTGTTCCTCCCATCTGGTTTATACTTTCAGTTTCGCTCTTTTATTTACTTTCACTTTTAGCATCTTCCAGCCTCTGAGCTGGAAAAGCAGCTGCTGCTGATACGAGACACACTTCTTTCTGCTCAGTTCTTGACAGAATTCAGCATGCTCCTTTACCGTGATACTTTTGCAAGTGTTTTATCAAGTTGGTGGTATTAAAATTGCAAATGCTGGTACCACACAGCAGACGTACTGAAGGGAATCTCACAGACAGGCTCCAGTGACACTCGACACTCCTTGCTTCTGTTCACAGAAGCCGCAGCGTGGCTGAGAATGTGACCGCACCTTCATTTTAATATTATTAATGTATCGGATCAGTAAATTACTTTTATTCCTTGCCAATACCAATCCAGCCATTTTGCCTAGATCAAACCGGATACTGATACAGCAGATCAGATCGGCTCATTGCTAGTAAATACTGGTATGAAGATGGTGATTTCTACTTTATGGCAAATCCAGTCAATGAATCATATGAAGATGAAGCAATTTCATCAAATCAATGCACAAGCACATTGAGAATTCCAGGAACGCCGGACATTTGAACAATGAGATCAGAATGATGCCACTTACAGGTTAATGGCATTCTGGCAAAACATATCACAACAGTGTTTTATGGACAAATTATTATATACTGTGTTGTTTTAGGTCAGCGCTGCTAGTAACTAGCTCGCAAGCCATTCAGTACTGACCCAAAACAATTCAGTACTTGGTTATTTGCACATAAAAACCATGGTGCCATATTTTGCTGGAACGTAAATACTGCAGAAGTGAGGGTCTCACTGGATGTTTGATGTTCTGGGAACATGGCAACAATCAAATCTGACCATGAGGCAAATAAATATCTTATTGACTTGGAGACAAAGGTATCAAATCCTGGTCCTAATCCAATAAGCAGCATCTCAGTTCCATAAACCTTTTTATTTGCTTATCAGTTTTAAAGCTGTAACTGACTTCAGTTACAGGAACAGACAAAGCATAATTAATCAAAGGAGACAGTGGCTGTTATTAACTGAATCAGAGGGTAATCAAATACGCAGTTGGGTCTCAGGAGAGGATGCCCGTCTTATCACCATGGCCCAGTGACCACACCACACGGAAACACACAGAGGCTGAAAGAATGATGCATAGCAGCAGGATAACAATACAACAATGATTGGTCTTTTTATCCTTGTTTACTTCCTCCAACCATAACAAGCACAATGATGTCTACATGCACACAAATACAGTATATGTTAGAGTTAGGGCTGTGCGATACGACCAAAATTTCATGATACAAGTAATCTTATTTGACAATAACGATATATATCACAATATACATTTCCGGTAAATTTTATAGTTCATATACAATAATCAATAAAAGGACCATCTCTTTTTCTACATTTTTAAATTACATACTGAAAAAAAAAATTATTGGACAAATTCATCTGTCATTAATTCTATGCACTTTCCCCCCCCTCTTAATTTTGCAGTGTTGTTATAAAATTGTTTTTAATGTGCATGTGAGATGACTTCAACTTTATTCATTATTGCTACTTGACTAATTAAAAATTATTAGAAATCAAGTTACATTAAGAGCCAGTTTGTTCCTCCAACACATTTTAATAATTTGTTATTTATTTAGTGTGTATGCAGCCGCTGTCACGTAGCTTTAGTAACATTTTTTCAGACAAAATTAAGAAACTCAGCAATGATTTAAACCAAAACGATGGTCTGATACATGTTTCCTATTAGCAACAAGTTAGCAACGTCATTTAGCATGTGCAGTTTTATAATTAGAGAGAGACGGTTTTAACATTACTTACCTCCAATTAAAACGAGGTTAGAGGACTATCCTGTCTGACTCAGCACGGTGGGGGAAAAGTCCCACATCCCTGGCACAGAAATAGCGGCTCCACAGAAGTAGTGGCAAAACATTAGCTTGCTGTTTTAGCTGCTGTGACGCTAACCACCAGAACCCACCTGGCACACTGCGTGGGAGAGGTTCCAATCGCTGCTGATTCAGACTTTATTCCTCCAACAAGAATGGACCCCGGGCGCCAAGGTGAATACATTTATACTGTCTACCTCCTCCTCCTTGGCACCAAGAGCGCATACATTCATAATACATTCACACCTGATACCCCAGGTGTCAAGGCACATATCTTAACACCATTTCTCCCCCCCGGCGCTCAGGTGCCTACATTTCCATTTCTCGCCCCTTCCCCCTATTCCCCAAGTCACTGGGTGAAGGTAGGACCTCCCAGTGCGCCCCCCCCCCCCCCCGAACACCCAGAAGGGGCCTTAACCGTCCGGTTCCTTGGGTTTGAGCAATCGCCCGTAACGGCTGTAACGTGGAGCAGCCAAGCCAACTAAAAGACCTTACTGTCGAGGTGGAGAGGAAAAAGACTCAGTCCCCGGTGAACAGTCCTCTGAAGGGGGAAAAGGTAGGTGGGTGGGTGGGGTTCGGTCTCCTGAGAACAGTTCTCTGAAGGGGAAAAGCCAACCTGTGAACCCACCGAAGGCGGGCGTCTGCGCTAGGGAGCCTGGGCCAGCACCACCTGCTCATCTGCCAACACATAAGCAGGCTTAAGTCTGTCTATACAGATGGTTTCCCTACGTCCCCCTAAATCCAACACAAACTGTTTCGCTCCTGTTATCAAAACTCTGAAGGGGCCATTGTAATGCAGAAGCAGCGGGGTTCTGTACACGTTGTGTCTAACGAAAACAAACTTGGCATTCTCCAAATGCTTCGGAACAAAAGTGCAGGGAAAACAATGGTGCACCGGCCCTGGAACGCTGCTTGCCTCTGCCCACAGAAAAAGGCACGCGGACGAGTCGGTACCGGGCGTGGGACTTTCCAACAAAAATTCACCTGGGATCCACAATGGTTGACCAAAAACGAGCTCAGCCAGGGAAGCTGCCAAATTCTCCTTGGGCGCGGAGCGCAACCCCAGTAGGACCCAAGGCAGGCGGTCAATCCAATTCGTGTCGGTCAACGAGGCTCTGAGCGTGGCTTTAAGCGACCTGTGGAACCTCTCGCACAAACCATTAGCCTGCGGGTTGTATGCGGTGGTGCAGTGAATTTTGACCCCCAGGCTCTCGGCCATAGCGGACCAGAGTTCCAAAACAAACTGGGGACCCCTGTCGGAGGTGATGTCTGACAGGGAACTGAAACGTGCAACCCAGGATGACAAAAACATGCAGGCAACGTCAGCAGATGTGGTGGAAGCCAGCAGAACTGCCTCTGGCCAATGCATGGTGCGGTCCACTACTGTCAAAAGGTGCATGAAGCCCTGCAAAGGTGGAATGGGGCCCACTAAATCCACGTGGATGTGGTCGAACCTCCAGCTTGAAATCCGGAAAGGTTCGAGGGGGCCCCTGGTGTGCCTCTGAACCTTAGCCCATTGGCACACAACACACGCCGCAGCCCACTCCTTCACATCCTTGCGTAAGTGGGGCAATACGACTTTAGACCCCACCAGCTTAACCAAAGCCTGTACGCCAGGATGTGAGAGAGAGTGGATGGACTCGAAAACGCAGTGGTGCCAAGAGCCCGGAACCACTGTGAGGGGACGACCAGTGGAGAGCGGGGGGGGGGGACCCTCTTGTACCACCCTGCTCTCCAGTTTCAGTACCCGCGGATCACAGTGTGCAAATGTCCGCCTCCCCCGGTTGATCGGCAGCCATGGCAGAAAAATCGATACCCACATAGACCGGGGAAACCAGCGCGCGTGACAGACAGTCAGCCACAACACTGAGCTTACCGGCCACATGTTGAACGTCGGTAGTGAACTCCGATATTGTGGTTAGGTGCCGCTGCTGCCGAGCCGGCCACGGTTCCAAGATTTTGGACACCGCCTAGGATAGAGGCTTGTGGTCGACAAAACGTGGTAAATTCATGACCCTCGAGCTAGAACTGGAAGTGATGCGTGGCCAGGTCACTTCCAGTTGAAAGTGCTATACTTATGCTCGTTGTCGCGCAGAGTACAGCTGAAAAAGGCAAGAGGTTGCCACGAACCGGAGACGTACTGTTCCACCATTGCTCCTACCGCGATGTCTGACGCATCTGTAGTGAGCACGATCCACGTCGACGGGGATGGGTGGGCCAGCAAAGCCATATTGGCGAGCGCAGCTTTGGTGCCTGCAAAAGCCTGGACCTGATCGGGGGTCCAGTTGATGCTATCCGCGAGTTTCTTCTCCTTGAGCGCGCCGTACAGCGGTTGCAGCAGCTGGGCTACCCGGGGAAGGAAACGGTTGTAAAAACTGATTATCCCCAAAAATTCCTGCAGCGCCCTCACGGTCTGCAGACGCGGGAAATCTGACACTGCCTGTACCTTAGCCGGCAGCGGAATCGTGCCCTCAGACAAGATGCGGTGGCCCAAGAAATCGATCACCGGCAGCTCGAACAGACACTTTGCTGGATTAACTATCAGCCCATGTGCTTCCAACCGACGGAAAACTTGTTTCAGATGGGAGAGGTGCTCCTCCTCCAACATGCTAGTCACCAGAATATCATCTAGGTAGACATACACGAATGGCTAGTCACGGAGCACTGTGTCCATCATCCTCTGAAAAGTCTGGGCTGCACCCTTCAGCCCAAACGGCATGCGTAAAAACTCAAAGAGGCCAAAAGGTGTTATCACCGCCGTTTTTGGGACATCTTCGGCACGAACCAGGACCTGGTGGTAGCCGCAGACCAGTTCCACTTTAGAAAAAAATCTGGCCAGGTGCACCGAAAAATCTGGGATGTGCAGGATGGGGCAGAGGTCATGTTCAGTGATGTTGTTCAGGCGACGGAAATTACCGCACGGCCGCCACAAACCATAGGACTTGGGCACCATGTGCAGCGAGGACGCCCAAGGGCTATTGAAGCACCTAACAATCCCCAGACATTCCAAGTTAAACTCTTCCTGCATGATGGCTAGCTTAGCTGCGTCCAGGCAGCACGGACGCGCAAAAACCGACGGGCCCTTTGTAGTGATAAAATGCTCAACCCCATGCTTGGTCACAGTAGTGGAAAAGGTGGGTACCGTGAGCGCAGGAAACTCGGAAAACAAACATTGATACACATCCCCTGATGCTAAAAAATCAGCACGTGTTAGTGGCCCAGCTCCCCGAGTCATACAAGGCAGTGAAAAAAAAAGACAGCATACACTAAACGTCTGTTAGCAACATCGACAAGGAGACCATAAACACGCAGAAAATCAGCACCTAAGATAGGAACCGAGCAGGCAGCTACCACAAAGTTCCACTTGTAGTTGCGTCCATGCAAACACACAGTCACTGACCTTTCTCCAAAAGTCTTGATAGGGGATCCGTGGGAGGCCGTTAATGACAAGCCGCAGCCTTCCGCCAGCCTATCAGCCCTAACTGGCAAAATGAGACTCTTCTGGGAACCAGAGTCCACCAAAAACCGTCTCCCGGAATTTGTGTCCTTGATGAAAACAGCTTCTCCCTGTTGCCAGCGGTCGTAGCTGCTACTGACTGCTGGCTGGCCCGTTTCCTGGCATCTTGAAGCAGTATGGCGGAAGACAACGTTGCGCATCAGCGCCAAAATGCTGATGGTAGAAACACACTGTCCCATTCCAACGTCTCCGAGTGGCTGTCCCGGCCACAACCTTTGGCTCCTCAACCTCGGTGGACTCCGCCGAAGATCCCGGTCTCACTGCCTGGACGGCGAAACTCCTATTCGCCAGGGGAATGTGGTCTGCTTCTTCTGCCAGCAAGCGGTAGTCCCAGGCCGCCAGCAACAGCGAGTTGGCCAAAATTGCCTGCACCGAAGCCGGTAGTTTCCTCAGGAAGAGATGGGCAAAGAGAAAAGATCCATCATCCGTTCCCATCAACCCCAGCATACTTTCCATTAACTCCACAGCCGATCCGTCCCCTAACTCCCGAGTGGGAGAGGAGCTTCTCTGCTCTCTCTCCATCAGAGTGGGTGTAATGCCATAACAGCAGTTTAGAGCGTCGTACCTCCCCTGGGCTGGGGGGCCTCGGAGCAGGCTCATGGCACGCTGAGTGGAGCGCCGGTCTAGCGAAGCCACCACGTAATGATACTTCGTGTCGTCAGCAGAAATTCCACAGAGAGCAAACTGAGCTTCCATGTGGCTGAACCAGGCGGCCGGGTCATGAAGCCAAAAGTCCGGTAGCTTGATTGCCGTGGCGGGGGGGAAACCCTAGCGTGGGTGTTCCCGAAGAGGGGCTCGCTTCGTCTTCCATTCTCATGTCGTAGATCACCAGTGTGGAGGAATGATAAGACAAGACACGAGCGCTGCCGATTCAGACTTTATTCCTGCAACAACAAGAATGAACTCTGGGTGCCAAGGTGAATACATTTATACCTCCTCCTCCTTGGCGCCAAGTGCACATACATTTACAATATATTCACATCTGGTACCCCAGGTGTCAAGGCACATATCAACACCATTTCTCCCCCCTGGTGCTCAGGCTCCTACATTTGCATCTCCTCCTGAGGCGCACACATTTCCATTTCTTGCCCCTTCCCCTATTTCCCAAGTCACTGGGTGAGAGTAGGACGTCCCGGTGTTCCCCCACACGATACTTACTTGAACAAACTGTTGTGAGAAACACGATACGAAAGGTTCTCAGGATAAAGACTGGTTTAATTTTTTAATGCAGCTGTAAACAAAATGGAAACAATTCAGATCTACACAACATAATGGAACAGAAGTAACGTTAATGATGTGTGTTTTTTAACAGTAAATCAAGAACTGAATGCTTAAACCAATCAAAAATATTCTGGAACAACTGGCATATTTATAAATGTAAAATGTTCTCTTGCATCAAATAGCTCAACTGAAATTCATTTTAAAAACTAACTGAACCATTAACATAGAGGAAGAACATCTGTTTTTTTTTTTATTTCTATATTGTAATCCAGCAAACAGTTAATTTTGATTTTTTTATGTATATATAATTTGAATTGTATAAGACGCTACATGTAGATATTTTTTTCATTATGTAAGCACATTTAAGAGAAAAATCTAAAGTTTTCCAAATAGTTCTCTAATGTATGCATAAAAACTAAAACTGTGCATGAAAAAGTTGCACATTTAATACAAAAATTATAAGAAAAAAATAATGAGTTATTTTCATGCATTCATTCATTCATCTTCTTCCGCTTGATCCTTTACGGGTCGCGGGGGGGGGGGGGGGGGGGCTTTAAAACACTTTAAATTTTTTTGTTCCAATATAAACACCTTCTCAAAAGTAGCAAATTTATGCAAAAGTTATTCAAATTTAGGAGGAATAAATAAAAGTAGTAGAATTAAAAGACAAAAGGAACAGATTTGTGAGAAAAACCTTCCTATTTGGGCAGGAATCATCAAGTATTAAGGCACAGTGATGTGGGTTTTTTTTCTGTCATTTCTCTGCAGTTGATAAAGGGTTGTTGGAGACTGGAGCAGTGACCATCGGGGCTGGTGAAGTCTTCATTATTGTGAGCAGTGATGTCACAGTAAGGGTTTGTGGGGAAGCTGGGACAGTGGAATGATGAAGGAGCTGTGGTTTGATGATGATTAAGCTGTCAGAGTACAATGGAACACAATATTGTGTAGAAATAGTTAAATAGTTAAATGACTGACACTAAACTAAATTATTTCTAAAGAAGTTTTTGACCTCTGAAATGACAACATGGACGTGTTAGTGTTACAGGACAGGTGGGTGTAAGATATTCATTGAATTCAGACATTTTGGTTAATTTTTGTGACTCATTCATACCAAAGTTATTTTGAGAACAGTACATGTGGTCTGTCATCACATGCAGTAGAAGTTCTGGTACACACGTCACTGACCCTGGTTACATGGTCACAATAAACCAATCACTGGGAATAAACTAATAATGGTCTTGTTGTGTTTACACGCACTGATTAAATGGATTATTGGGGGGTTAACCACTTGAGTTAATGACCATAGTTACATGGCCACTTGAATAATCAGATAACTCCAGAAATCCAATCACAACTGGTTTATTCGTGTCCAAGTAACCATGGTCACTGTTGGACTCTTCCTCGTCTTGTGTTTGGGAGGACAGCATCAGTCCTTGGTCTGGGTTTGTCAGTTTTGGTTCTTGTGAATTACTCCCTCTTAGAATGGGCCTGCACATTGATTCAGTTTAATTTCCTCATTAATATCATTGTTTTACTTCAATATATAAAAAAAAAAATCACAATTTATGTGCAGTCATAAATGTTTGAGCATGGAGATGGAAATGTTTTGTGGAAATAAAGGTACTGCATGAAGTTTTCTGTTGTTGTATTCTTTCATTAAATTCATGCTGTTTCTGCTAACTTGTCTCAGACATTTTTCCTCCTTTCTGTGTCTGCTGGAAACCCAAACACCTGGATCACGTTCTCAGCTTGATTTGTGCATCCATAAGCTGCACAGATAATCATGCTGAGAACCTGATCTGTGAATATTTTTGGATTTTATTGTTTTTGGCATCAAAATACAATTTATGAAGTCAAACCCTTCTGACATTGGAGGAAAATATTCATTTTCCACAATTACGTGATGTTACAATATGGATGAATAAAAAACAGAAAAAAGGCTTTCTTTTATTTGAATCACTGGTGCTGTAATTATCTATTTAAATTCAATCATGTAACCACAGTCCCACCTGGAAGAGGAGGCAATGTTGCTGACAGTAATTTGTCAGGCAGAAGTTCAGAGTGAAAAATGAGAAAATGAGAGCATGTCTTTGCATTTTTATTAATTTTTATTTTAAAAAATACAATTTCATGGCATTTGTACTACGTTGACTATTTTCATATAACAGACTGTTGCACCTTGACTACACTGTTACAAAGGCCTCTTCTTTTTAGTGTTTTCCACCCTGCTTAGTCACTAGTTTTCAGAGTACTGTGTAATACGTCTCAGTAAATAGAATATCATGGTTTACATTTTAATTTCAAAAACTAATCAAAATTGATTTTTATTTTTTTTGGGGGGGGGGGATTTTGTGTACTTTATTGATCCCCAGAGGAAAAATTCAGGGCATCCACCTGGATGGATGAAGCAGCCATGGTATGGCGCTATCCCTTAGCCATTCACACACACATTCACACCTAGGGCCACTTTATAGCGTCTCCAATTATTAACCTAACCTTCATGTTTTTGGCCTGTGGGAGGAAACCGGAGAAATCCCAGAGTAAACCCACGCAGACACGGGAAGAATATGCAAACTCCACACAGATCACTCTTGGTCAGGGGCTGGGATTGAACCCAGGATTGCATGGCCAAGGGTGAGTCGCTGTGCTGCCACAGTGCTAACCACTGCGCCACCGCATCGCCCAAAAAGGCCTGAAATATTTCCTTGTGCCTGTAATGAATATTTAACATATGAAGGTTTGTTTTTTTTAAATTATATTAAAAAAAAATACATTTACTGAGAGGCTCTAGTGTGTTATATTTACATTCACACAGAGAAAATCTTTCCTAACTTGAAAGGTTCAGGAGTAAAGTGCACAACCCCTAGTAACTTAGCTAAATCACATTAAACTGACTGACAGCAGTTTTTTTTACTACATATTTTCAATTCAGATAATTCTGCCTAATCTTACAAATAACCCATTGTATTTAAAAGATGATAATCCAGTAATCAGTTTTAGAGTTTTCAGAGATAGTGATATTTACACTGCAGCTTTCATCAGTGTGACTCAGCAGTTCTCCTTCCCTCCAAAACATACTCTGACTGTCTTTTAAAGCTGCTCTTTATATCATAATCCATTTAAATCTGTTCACTGTAAGTTTAAACAATGTACCTACCGATAGATGTTCTGAATATGGCTAAAAAATGCCATATTCAGAATATGGCTAAAAATGCTGTTAATACCATAGATTGTCACAGCTGCCATTCACACACCATTATAGAAAGGCTGTTGTTTGGAACTATTTGGTGCTCCCACGTGACCAGGCAGCGGCGACATCAAAGCGTATTGGAACTATCATATTATACGGCAAATGCTAATTTGAGAAAAAAAAAAAAGTTGCAATTCTATGAAGAAAAAAGTCACAAATCCATGAAAAAGTTGTAAATTTACAAGAAAAAATTTATAAATTTATGAGAAAAATCTGAAACTTTGCAAGGAAAAAAGTCGCAAATTTATGAGGAAAAAATAGGTACAAATTTTTGAGAATAAAGTCGTGATGCTATGAGTAAAATGTTGAAACCTCACAGGAAAAAAGTTACAATATTTTGCACAAAAAATGCAAATTTATGGTGGGAAAGCTTCAAATCTTTAAGAAAAAAGTCGCAAAATGATGAGAAAAAATTGCAAATATAAAAGCTGAAAATTTACATGAAAAAAGCTACAGATTTACAAGAAAAATTGTGCAAATTTATGAAAAAGTCAAATTTTTAAGAAATTTTTGAGGAAAAACATTGCGATAAAAATCTAAATCTACAAGAAAAAGCTGAAAGTTGATTTTTTTTTTTGCATTTCTGCTTAGAATTGGTTGTTTAAAGTCATGTTGTTCGGTTATGTAACATGATAGAAAGGTTTATGATGATACTAGGGGGTCAATTCTCTCATTTTTCCAGGTTGGGAGGCACAATGTCTCCCCTGTTCCCCCTCGATTTACACCTAGTATGAATGGGGATGGTGGGATGGCAGGTTAACAAGGGGAATGATTTTGGGTCATTTTGCTAACAAGGGGGACAGCGTCCCTCCCCCCCCCCAATCACCTTCTGGTTATAAGAAGATTACTATCAACTAGCATCTTCCAACACTTTTTAAAACCATATCATCTGATTCACAAAATTATGTTTCTCCTATCTACTGAGCAGCAGCACTGAGCAGCAGGATTAAAATACTACCTGTTCAAGAGGTAACAGAACTTAAATTTTTCACCTGTGGCAAGTTCTGGACTTTTGGAGGGGATTTGCTTGACACTTGGCAGTGGATTGGTGGCTTGGGGGAAGATTCTGGTGGATTTAGAATTGGGCCTTTCTGCCTGAGAAGCAGACTGGCAGCCATTACTACTAGGCCTCACAGGCAGCCACCACCAACAGGCTCCACAGGCAGCCACCATCACCAGGCCAGCAGCCACCACCATCAGGCTCCACAGGCAGCCGCCACCACCAGGCCCTGCAGCCACCCCCATCAGGCTTCAGGCCTGGCACCAGGCCTTACACACATTCCTGTTGTTGCTGCTGCTTGAATTTTTCATCAACACTGAAATATTCTGGGAAACAGACTCTTGTCTCCTTGTCCACTACAAATTATCGTAAAACTGCGGCAAAATGCCACCTACGCCAAAAGCAGACGCCAAATCCGAGGAGGAATATGTGTCCCACGCACAGGTAAATGACTTACTGCAACAGCAAAAAGAACTGTTCTCTGCATTGTTTAACCAACACTGGAAACTTTCAAAAGCCTTATCAAAGTGATCATGGACTCAGCTAATGCAAGAGTGGCCACGATACAGGACATTAAAACCAGTCTACAGTTCACCCAGAAAGACGTAGATGACATAAAAGCTGATTTGTCTAAACAAGTAGACCACAACAATGTGCTGCAATCAGATGTTTTTAAAGTGTGTGACAGTCTGTTGACTATCACTGACAAATTTGAATACCTGGAAGGACAATCCCGGAGAAATAATCTAGTACTTTGATGGTGTTGTGGAGGCACCAGGAGAGACCTGGGCCGACACAGAGGAGAAGATTACAAATATTCTCATGGAGAAGCTACAGTTACCACCAGGGATCGAGATGGAAAGAGCCCACCACACCGGGAAACCTGGAGGAGAAAGACCGAGGCCCATTATGGTCAAGTTCCTGTGGCACAAGGACAGGATGACCATTCTTCAAAGAACCAAGTCCCTCAAAGGAACAAAAATTTTCATCAATGAGGACGTCACTGATTTGGTAAGAAGGAAGAGAAAAGAATTAATGCCAGAGCTAAAAGCTGCAAGAGCACGGGGGACATAGTATGACAGACTCATTATTCACACACACCATCCCCGTAACAGTACACCAAAATCAATGGAGCCAAAAATTAACCAGAAATGATTGCCATTTCATTATCATCTAAAAGATATAAACTGTGCATTTGTTTCCATTGACTGGAATAATTAAGATGCAAACCTTTATAGGAAACAACTTCATTTTTAAAGGGTACGAACATACTGAGCATAAGCCACACAGTGTTGAATATGAAACTGATCCTGAAAATCACTTTTTCAACAGTATAAAACATCAGTGTGAATACTTTAGCTCAGACCAACTAAAAAATACAATTTCTGACCAATCATTGCCAGTAATACACTTTAATAGTAGAAGTCTCAACATGAATTTTTTCCAAAATCCAGGACAGTTTGTTGCAATATAACACAAATTTTTCTGCTGTTGCAATTTCTGAGACTTGGCTAAAAAATGACCAACTTCATACAGTGCAAATGAGAGGCTATGACTTACATACCACAAGCAGGTCAAAAAAATGGGGTGGTGGTGTTGGTTTATATATCAGGCCCTGCTACCAAAGCCAAGTTGTAGATAATGTCTTTTGAAACTGAAAACATCATGGAGTGTGTAACTGTGGAATTAATTACAACTGCACAAAACATCATAATAAGTTGCATTTATAGAGCACCGGGTACCAATATTGACATTTTAAAAGAAAAATTGTCTGAGCTTTTCAGTGCAGTAGGTAATAAGAAGCTGGTATTTATTCGTGGAGACTTCAATATTGACTTATTAAATCCAAATGACCATATCCAAATACAGTTAGGCCCAGAAATATTTGGACAGTGACACAATCTTCATGGTTTGGGCTCTGCATGCCACCACATTGGATTTGAAATGAAACAACTACAACGGAATTGAAGTGCAGACTTTAAGGTTTAATTCAAGGGGTTGAACAAAAATATATGATTAAACATGTAGGAATTGTAGCTATTTTTATACAAACGCTCCTCATTTCAGGGGCTCAAAAGTAATTGGACAAATAAACATAACCCTAAGTAAAATGTTACTTTTCAATATTTTGTTGAGAATCCTTTGCAGGCAATGACTGCCTGAAGTCTGGAACCCATGGACATCACCAAACGCTGGGTTTCCTCCTTTGTGATGCTTTGCCAGGCCTTTACTGCAGCTGTCTTCAGTTGTTGCTTGTTTGTGGGTCTTTCTGCCTTAAATTTTGTCTTGAGCAAGTGAAATGCATGCTCGATTGGGTTGAGCTCTGGTGACTGACTTGGCCATTGCAGAATATTCCACTTCTTTGTTTTAAAAAACTCCTGGGTTTCTTTTGCAGTATGTTTTGGATCACTGTCCATCTGTACTGTGAAGCGCCGTCCAATCAACTTTGCTGCATTTGGCTGAATCTGAGCAGAAAGTATATCCCTATACACTTCAGAATTCATTCAGCTGCTTCTGTCTTTTGTCACATCATCAATAAACACAAGTGACCCAGTGCCATTGGAAGCCATGCATTCCCATGCCATCACATGCCTCCACCATGTTTTACAGAAGATGTGGTGTGCTTTGGATCACGAGCTGTTCCAATTCTTCTCCAAACTTTCTTCTTCCAATCATTCTGGTACAGGTTGATCTTAGTTTCATCTGTCCAAAGAATGCTGTTCCAGAACTGGGCTGGCTTCTTCAGGTGTTTTTTGGCAAAGTCAATTCTGGCCTTTCTATTTTTGAGGCTGATTAATGGTTTGCACCTTGTGGTGAATCCTTTGTATTTACTCTCATGAAGTCTTCTCTTTATGGTAGACTTAGATATTGATACACCTACTTCCTGGAGAGTGTTCTTCACTTGAGTGGATGTTGTGAAGGGGTTGGTCTTCACCATGGAAAGGATTCTGCGATCATCCACCACTGTTGTCTTCCGTGGACGTCCAGGCCTTTTTGAGTTCCCAAGCTCACCAGTGCACTCTTTTTTCTCAGAATGTACCAAACTGTTGATTTAGCCACTTCTAACATTTCTGCTATCTCTCTGATGGATTTCTTCTTTTTTTTTCCAGCCTCAGGATGGTCTGTTTCACCTCCATTGAGAGCTCCTTTGACCGCATGTTGTGTGTTCACAGCAACAGCTTCCAAATGCAAACGCCACACCTGGAATCAACTCCAGACCTTTTAACTGCTTAACTGATGACAGGTTAACGAGGGAAGAGCCCATGAAGCCTTGTTATTTTTTTTTTTTTTTTACAGCCTTCTGAGTCAATTGTCCAATTACTTTTGGTCCCTTGAAAAAGAGGCAGCAACGTATTAAAGAGCTGTAATTCCTAAACCCTTGCTCCAATTTGGATGTGAATGCTCTCAAATTACAGCTGAGAGTCTGCACTTTAAGCCCATATTGATTATATAATTGTATCCTGAATATGTTTTCGTAAACAGCTAAAATAACAAAACTTGTGTCACTGTCCAAATATTTTTGGGCCTAACTGTAAGTGAATTCATAAATTCCATGTTTTGTATGGGTTTCTACCCTTCAATAACATACCCCACTAGAATAACAACATTCAGCAATGCTTATTGATAACATTTTCACAAATGTCACTCACTGAGGGGAATGCAACTCCTGGTCTTCTTATCAATGATGTGACAGACCATCTACCTGTTTTTGTTTCTTCACACACTGGTGTAACACATAACGTTGAAATAGATAAGGTTTTTAAATGACATGTAATAGAAACTGCAATTAACCATCTTAGAAATGAACTAGAAATACAAGACTAGAGCGGTGTTTATGTTGACGACATTGACACAGCATATGGAGAATTTGTCTCTATTTTATCACAACTATATAATAAACATTGCCCTCTAATGGTGAAGGAAACTAAAGTCAAATACAGAGATAAGCCTTGGATCACCAAGGGCCTGAAAAATGCTTGTAAAAAGAAAAACTTGTTATACAAAACATTTTTGAAATTAAGAACTGTGGAAGCAGAAAAGAAATACAAGACTTACAAAAATAAACTCATTAGTATTTTAAGATAGAGTAAAAAAAGACATATTACAGTAAATTATTGGAAAATAAAACTAATACATGTAACATATGGAAGGTGTTAAATAATATAACAAAGAGAGGAAAACTAACTTCCAACCACATCTCTTACTTAAACTCAGAAAATGGAATAATCAATGAAAATAGCTTGATCGCCAATACATTAATGAATATTTTGTTAATATAGGAAAAAAGATCGCCAACTCCACTGTATCATCAGCAAATACAAGTGGCGATGATAATGTCGTCAACATAAACGCTTGCACAATGTTTATGAAAGAAACAGATGAAAAAGAAATTCTTGACATTGTTAAATTCAAAGACAAAAAATCAACTGATTGTAATGATTTCAGTATGTTCTTGGTTAAATGTGTTATTGATTGTATTGTTAAACACTTCACTTACATACACACGTGGACAAAATTGTTGGTACCCCTCTGTTAATGAAAGAAAAACCCACAATGGTCACAGAAATACAGGGATGGCAACAGGAAATTCTGATTTCAGCTGAAATCTAATTTGGTCGATTGACTTACGGGGGGGGCGGGGGGCGCAGCCCCCCTGAAGCTGGGAGGTTTTCAGTAAAATACAAGTAATTTAGACTGAAAAAAATGATTAAAAAAATGAAATACTAGACTTAGATAAATCATTAAATTTAATGAAAAGTTAACTTACTTTTTCTTCAATGTTGTCTCACTGTGTTTAGTCCAACATATTTAACAGTTCTATAAGAGTTTTTTACACTATTCACACTGGTCACCAAGTCACTTCTAATGTGAAACTTTCTTCCTTTTGGCAGCAAGCTGTGTCAGTCTCTGAACTTTGAACTTCATCTCCTTTTCTGGTTTCTTCAGAAACTGTCCAAGTGTTTCTGTTACCTCATTGAACTTTGAGCCAATTTTCACCTTTACTGTCACTTCGCTCCCCGAAGCTCCTGGGTTTTTATGATTTTTAAGTACCAGAACTGTGCTTACATGACATAAAACAAACAGCTGAATGCCACTTATTACTGTATAATATTGACTTATGTTCCAAGAAGATAGCATTCCTAAACTAGAAAAGCACTCAGAGCGCATCCCTCCGCCAAGGCTCCTTCCGTTTGTCATGGATCAACTCCAAAATGTAATGGTTTTGTGTGTAGGCCTATAGCCACTTGTGGTGAAAATTGCATCAAAGTCTGTCCATCAGTTTTGGAGTATTGTTGCTAACACAATGTGAGAAGATAAGCGCCTTGGCTGAGGTATGCATTCTCAGATCATCACCAAAATATAATGGGTTCCTCTCTAGCCCAAGAACCACCTCTGGTAAAAAATTTTATCCAAATCCATCCAGTAGTTTTTGTGTAATCCTGCTGCACAAATACAAAAAAAGCCCTTGATGGAGGTATGCACTCTCAGATCATCACCAAAATCTAATCATCTGTTCCCCGTGCCATTGCACACCTTTCCTGAAAATTTCATGAAAATCCGTCCATAACTTTTCCTTGCTAACAAACAGACAGACAGACCAACGCCGATGAAAACATAACCTCCTTGGCGGAGGTAAATATTCCAACAAGCATTATCCATCACATGCTTTAACACTTGATCAAATCAAAATCAGTTAATTTTATCTATTCCATAATAGAAATAAAATTCCAACATACCATTACTTTTTATAATTTCAGCATTCATTTCAGATCACCAGTTTCAATCTCCATTGAGTCTTGAGCAGCTCATTTTCCTCCCCCGCGCAGCTCAGCTCAAACAGCCGCTGTACGCTGCACTCAAACGGAAACCGAGTCGACTGGACTCCTGAACGGGAGCAGGCGTTCTGAGGTTAAAACAGCGCTCATTACCCATGTCTCGGACATGGGCATAGCGGCCGTCGTGGAGCAATGCGTTGCCGGTTCTTGGCAGCCGCTCACCTTTTTTTAAGCAGGTCTTTGCACGACAGTGAGCGTAAATACAGCGTGTTCGACAAAGAGTTAATGGCTCTCTACCTGGCGTACGCCACTTCTGGTTCTGGCTGAAAGGGCACACTTTCACTGCGTCGTGGACCATAAGCCGCTAACGTACTTAACGTACATATAATATACAAATAAAGCGGAATTCGGTGAATTACCGGAAAAATCACATCCCTGAGAACAAGCCGAAATGAATTTTTGACAAAGCATACGAGCCATTTGATTGGTCCAATCGTTTGCAACTATCCAATCGCAGGGCTGTTTACAATACAGCAGTAGCTTGAGTACATCCGGGTTATCGCGAGACTTCGGGGAAGCGCCGAGCGCGTATGTTTTTTTTTTCCAAACTTTATTGAGAACAAGGTAAAGGTACAAAATTATGACATAGATGATGATAAAATCGGCGGAAATCCGCAGATCGGCGGAAAATTGCCATCCCTGGAAATAACTTGAATCTGACAAAAGTGGTAATAAATAAAAATGCTATGAAAATTAACCAATGAAAATCAGACAATGCTTTTGAATTGTGGTTCAACAGAATTATTTTAAAAAACAAACTCATGAAACAGGCCTGGACAAAAATGATGGTACCCCTAGAAAAGATCGAAAATAATGTGACCATAGGGACATGTTCAACCAAGATGTGTCCTCTAATTAACATCACAGGTGTCTACAAACTTGTAATCAGTCAGTCGGCCTATTTAAAGGGTGACAAGTAGTCACTGTGCTGTTTGGTGACATGGTGTGTACCACACTAAACATGGACCAGAGGAAGCAAAGGAGAGAGCTGTCTCGGGAGATTAGAAAGAAAATTATACACAAGTATGTTAACCTCTTGCACTCCGGTGTGCCGCGGATGGGCACGTCTCTGAGTCCTAGAGCGCTGCGTCCAAGAGCGCACTGGAAAAAAAAAGCTGCATTTCCGTTCTTCCACTACAGACACAGCCGCGAACAGATTAGATATGATTGACCTCTCATTCGACTAATAAGAGCCTTGAATAGGGTTTCTGAAACCTTGAAGAACCAATGACTGAAAACCTAGCAAGAATAATACGAATGGTAACAAAAGAGCCCAGAACAAACTCTAAACACATTCATGGTGAACTCCAAGGTCACGGTACATCAGTGTCAGATCGCACCATCCGTCGTTTGAGCCAAAGTGGACTTCATGGGAGACGACCAAGGAGTGTTATGGTGCAGTCCTCACGGGCCGCTAATGAGACACTGTAGGCAGCCGATGAGTTTGTACATTTATTGAATAAGGAAAAGCACTACAAAATAATGAGCCTCGTGGGGCAAAACACAAAGACAAAACACAACACTTACATACTATTAGCGAGGACGGAACCTAACGCTGAACACAACTGGCCTCGGGAGAGAGGTCACAGCCCTGAGCAAACGGAGCTGCTCCCTTAAATAGGGCTTGACAGATTAATCAGCTGATGAAAGGTCATCAGCTGATTGGAATCCAGCTGTCCGACAGAGCTCCACTCTGACAGCTGGAAGCCCCGCCGAGACACTGTCATAATAAAAGCCCGGAGGCCTAGTGGTGCGCCTGAGGAGAGAATGGAGACAACCGGACAACCCGAGTTCAGACACAGTCTGCACACGGACCATGACAGTTGCCCCCATTCATGAGGCGGATTCCAGACGCAGTGAAATATTGAGTCCCCCTACCTGGAAGGTCAACAGGACCACCCCAGGGAGGGAGGAGGGGGGGAAAAGCCAAGGAGGGCCAGAGTCCAACCTCAACACAGAGGAAGACAAAATAAAGGAAAAACAAGCTACCACAATCAGAACAGAGTACGGAATACAGGGACCAAAGAAAAAAAAACAAAAAAAAAACAGGCATATACACTGCACTTAAAGAGAACCCATGAGGAGAAGACAGTAGAAACCCAAATGGCTACAAACAGAATACTACAATCAGTCCAACAGAGCCACAGGAGAGAAAAACAAAAAAACAAAAAACATCTTCACATTTCACAGAGAAAACAGGAAGCTCAAGTACAGGTACAAAATGCAGCATACCCCAAAATTCCAGAGAGGAAGAAAAAAAAAAACAAACTCATGATACAAAGCAGTGATCAATACAATACACAGAAGTCCAGGTAACGGGCAGCCAACAAAGAAACAACCCTCAGACTACAGAGGAGAGAGAGAAAAACAAAAACAAAAACACGCGCTAAGGAGCAGCGAAATACATAGTTCAATTAGAAAAGCACTCGGAGAGCGCAGACCTCCGCCAAGCGCCACAGTTCCCCCCATACAGTGTTTGTGTGTATGTTTTCAGATTCCTTGACCATGAAAACATATGACTAGCAATTGGATTCACAATGATAGGATTAGTGGTTCAGTAGTTATTGACGAAAATGGCATTTTCCGTAATGGCGGTTTAGCGCCACAGTTCCCCTCATACAGTGTTTGTGTGTACGTTTTCAGATTCCTTGACCATGAAAACATATGACTAGCAATTGGATTCACAATGATAGGATTAGTGGTTCAGTAGTTATTGACGAAAATGGCATTTTCCGTAATGGCGGTTTTCTTGTGGACGGTGATCCAGAACACCACCAAAATCTAATCATCTGTAGGATACCCCATTTCTGACAATCTGTGAAAATTTCATGAAAATCCGTCCATAACTTTTTAAGTTATCTTGCTAACAAACAGACAGACAAACCAACGCCGATGAAAACATAACCTCCTTGGCGGAGGTAATAACACACACACCAGCGCATCCCAAAAGTTACAGAAGAGCACAAAAAAAACACAGGGATGACAGCAGGCAGAGCACAATGGCATGAGAGCAAATAGTTCGGGGGGGGGGGGGGTCTTCCTGCGTCTAGCGTCCAAATCGCTGGCAGGGGAAAAAGGAAAAGTTTGGGTGGCCTACCCCAGTCCCAGGCCAGGAAAAACAGTACCTCTGGCGGCCAGATCAGATCGCCGAACAGAGAGTTAAGTGTGTCGGGTGGCCGACCCAGAACGCCAAACGGGCGAAGCAGTTTCCCAGGCGGCTGACCCGCGTCATTCAGCCACCAGGACCGCAGGGGAGAATCCGGAGACGGCCTCCCTGTTGAGAGAGATAGCAAGGAAGAGCCGAGCCGATAACGGGGAATCCCAGCGGCCCCAGGTGGAAGGGAAAAGGGGACGGGAAAAGGGAAAGGGACCAGTCCGGCGTTGATTAGTGAAGAATCTGCAACTCCTTCTCCGAACCCCACACGGACTGGCGGTGCGCATCTGTTGGGACCCAAGCGGGACCGTGCAGCACCCACGACGGACCCTGATTGGGCTGGAACCATACCCATGACAGACCCCGACTGGGTCAGAGCTGCACCCACGACAGACCCCGATTGGGCCGGAACTCCTCCTGCGACTGACCCCGACTGGGTCAGTGCTGCATCCACGACAGACCCCGATTGGGCCAGAACCACTTTCGTGACGGACCCCGACTGGGTCAGTGCAGCACCTGCGATGGACCCCAACTGGGCCGGGACCACACCCATGATGGACCCCGACTGGGTCGGCGCAGCACCAGGGATGGCCTCCAAACCTGAACCCGGAACCTCCAGCACAGCGACCGGGACTGACTCCGCACCGGTGACCCTGGGAGAAGGCTCAGGAGAAGAAAAAGAACCGGGATCAGGATCACCGGCAGCGACAGAGCCCAGCGAGACAAGCTCGGATGCAGCGGACGGCCGCACCCGGCTCGCCACCCCCCCAAGAGACAGGCAAGAATGCTCCAGAATTGATAGGAGAAAGACAAAATAGAGCACTTGCCTGATCTCGAGTTCTGTCACCGTCCAGGACTTTGACGATCCGGGTTCAGACGGAAGAAGGTCATCTTCTGGTTCCCACTCAGCTATGGCGGGCTCTGCAGCCGGCATGATGGTGTCCACAGTCTGGGGATACCCTGACGCTGATGTCCACGCCGAGGGCCCACACGGCGTGATGGCAGGGGATCCGTGACCTGCCGGGTCGGACTGTCCCTCCGTGGAGACCCGGGGACGCTTGCTCGTCGGTGCAGGCTCCAATTAGTCACTCGGATGAAAAATCTATCTTTCAGTTCCGTTCCAGTAAAACCGGTCTAAATGATCTTCACACAGTAATGTTGTAAAAAATATATTGAAGAACAATTCACATAGTTCAACTCGAAAAATATGCACAAAAACGAAATCTAACTCGAGAAAAAATTTAACATTTACAATTTTTTCAACGCGAAGATGATCGCCACGTGATCCGTCTGGACCAATCACTGATCAGCTTTCCTCTCCAAGCAACGAGTAAACATGGCGTCCCCTGCTGCGGAAACCAGCAAGGCAGATAGTGACGGGCAAATAAAATGCTTTTTCCACCTAATTGGGTCGGTCTGCCGCATACGAATCGCCGCCCCGAGTCAACTCTGTGTGTGGCATTAGCATAGATAGACTGGCTCCGTGTCCTAAGGACTCAACATAGACTGGTTGCCGCTCCCTAAAGGAATATAGGGACCGGTAGCTATCGCTGAATTCGTGCTTTCCAGTTGACTTGGTTTATGAAAACATTCCTTTCCCCTTCAATATCAACATGTTACATGTAATGGCATTAAAATTTCTTGATTTTTATTTTTTACCCAGACACCAAAGCAACCGAATAAATAATATGAATGTTCATTTTTAAATATTTCCTCACTGTTTATCTTCATCATCACCATCGAGCTTTCCATGCTTTTTGTATTTAAGGGGCAGACACTATTAAATCAATAACTGTCTCCATGTTGTCTCCCTACAGTAAAGTGATCTCCCAAAATGATTTCAAATGACATGTACATGTGCTTGCAATGATTCATGTAGTTCATTAGAGATCAACTAAAAACAAACTACCTCCATTGAACAATTCATGATAAGCTAGTTGAAAAAAAAAAAAAATTCTAGCCATGTCATTTTGGCCCGTGGAATAAAAATGCAAATGTATGTACATGTACAAGGAAAATACAAAATATGTAAAATATAATTTGGTCCGAATTTAGGACCTTCCAGGCACTACAATCCGTCCGTCCAAATTTTGCCACGATTTACAACATTCAACAACCTTAATCCACCTCACTGCTGTCATGGGAGCAGCTTTCTCATTTTTCACGGAAATCGAGGTGGAAAAAGCATTTTATTTGCCCGTCACTATCTGCCTTGCTGGTTTCCGCAGCAGGGGACGCCATGTTTACTCGTTGCTTGGAGAGGAAAGCTGATCAGTGATTGGTCCAGACGGATCACGTGGCGATCATCTTTGCGTTGAAAAAATTGTAAATGTTAAATTTTTTCTCGAGTTAGATTTCGTTTTTGTGCATATTTTTCGAGTTGAACTATGTGAATTGTTCTTCAATATATTTTTTACAACATTACTGTGTGAAGATCCTTTAGACCGATTTCACTGGAACGGGAATTTATTTCTGGGTATATTTCTCGCGTTCAACTGAACGACTAAATCTGCAGTCCGCCCTCCTCCTCTGCCCATGACATGGTTGTGGGACTGGAACCAGGCTCTCCAGGCCCGCAGGCTCCCTCCTCGTCCGACGGCGTAGTCCTGGCGCCGAGGAACGCTCAGGGGAGGGAGACACAAAGGTGGCAGATTCATAATTAATTTCTGCAGCAGGTGGAGGGAGCTCGGGGGACTGTGAACCCCGAACTCCACCCCCAGGAATCAAACAAGGCAATTCACCCAGTGAAGGAAAAGAATGAAGAGACACTTGCCTGATCCACTGAGGGCTGATGGAACCTGCTGCAGTGGACTTGGTTCTTCCCTTCCCCCGCTGGATGGAGACGGAGGACCCCCCGGGACGACGAAGAGGAGCCTCTCACACCGGATCAGGGACGGGGGCAGCTGGAGACGGACTCGTGGGGCTCACAGCAGCTGGGGGAAGCGTCGAGGAGGAGGGAGAAACAGCCGAGGCGAACCGGGAACGAGGAGCTGACGGAACAGCGGGGACAGATGACCCGGAGGCAGCTGTCTTACCCCTCCGACAAGACACGGAGGCTGCAGCTGGCTGGGAGACAGAGTTTGTGTGGCTACCCGGAACTGGACGGGGTTCTCGCTGAGGCTTGCAATCAGCATGGAGACAACGTTTACCGGCAGAGGGCGAGGCAAAGGTGAGATTAGGGAAACGCCGCTCCTGCGCGGAAACAGAGGCGAGCAGGTCAGCGTATTCGGGGTAATCATATAGTTGCGGATTCCTCTCCACCAGCCTGACCGCCGCTGTCACATGCTTCATTATCTGTGTAGGGTTGAAGGTGAAGCGAGCTGCAGCCACTCGGTCCCGGATGGAAATCGCTGTCAGCTGTAAATCCTCAAGGGAATCCCGACTGACGTCTCACTCCGTTGTGGATGACCCCTAGGTGGTGCGAACTCCTGGACTGGATGAGGGACAGGAATGGGATCCTGAAGCGAGGAGCAAGGATGCCTCCTCTTCGGCTTCCTGCCAGAGTTTCCCTCCAGCCCACAGAGCTTTTCCTGTTGAGCAGAGATGTCCGCCATCCTCGCCGTGATCTCAGGGTGGTCAGTGTAGCGAGGATGGCGGTTAATAGTTGCCTCAGCGAGGTCCAGGTACCAGCGTGAGCCGCTGGGGACAGGATGATTACAAGCGTTTGAGAGGATCCCATCGATCTCGATGAGAGCCATGACTAGCTCGTGGCCTAAACTCATGGCGTAGCCCTTAGGTGGTGACGCTATCTTCCAGCACACTGGTACACTGAACGGGGAAAACTACAAGTCCAATTTAAACAAACTCACGGTCGCTGGCGTCTCTTTTTGACACAATACTTACATACCATTAGCGAGGACGGAACCTAACGCTGAACAGAACTGGCCTCGGGAGTAGGGAAACCCGACTGGAAAGGCAGAGAGAGGTAGCAGCCCCGAGCAAACAGAGCTGCTCCCTTAAATAGGGCTTGACAGATTAATCAGCTGATGAAAGGTCATTAGCTCATTGGAATCCAGCCGTCCGGCGGAGCTCCACTCTGACAGCCGGAAGCCCAGCCGAGACGCTGTCATAATAAAAGCCCGGAGGCCTAGTGGTGCGCCTGAGGAGAGAACGGAGACAACCGGACAACCCGAGTGCAGACAAAGTCAGCACACGGACTATGACAAGGAGGACACCACTGTTGAAAACAAAACATAAAAAAGCCAGACTGGAATTTGCCAAACTGCATGTTGACAAGCCACAAAGCTTCTGGGAGAATGTCCTATGGATAGACAAGACAAAACTGGAACTTTCTGGCAAGGCACATCAGCTCTATGTTCACAAACGCAAAAATAAAGCATACCAAGAAAAGAACACTGTCCCTACTGTGAAACATGGAGGAGGTTCTGTTATGTTCTGGGGCTGCTTTGCTGCATCTGGCACAGGGTGTCTTGAATCTGTGCAGGGTACAATGAAATCTCACGACTATCAAAGTATTCTAGAGAGAAATGTGCTGCCCAGTGTCAGACAGCTTGGTCTCAGTCGCAGGTCATGGGTCTTGCAACAGGATAATGACCCAAAACACACAGCTAAAAACACCCAAGAATGGCTAAGAGCCAAACATTGGACTATTCTAAAGTGGTCTTCTGTGAGCACTGATCTAAATCCTATTGAACATCTGTGGAAGGAGCTGAAACATGCCGTCTGGAGAAGGCACCCTTCAAACCTGAGACAACTGGAGCAGTTTGCTCATGAGGAGTGGGCCAAAATACCTGCTGAGAGGAGCAGAAGTCTCATTGACAGTTACAGAAATTGTTTGACTGCAGTGATTGCCTCAAAAGGTTGTGCAACAAAATATTAAGTTAAGGGTAAAATCATTTTTGTCTAGGCCCGTTTCATGAGTTTTGTTTTTTAAAATAATTCTGTTGAACCACAATTGAAAAGATTGTCTGATTTTCATTGGTTAATTTTCATAGACTTTTTATTTATTACCACTTTTGTCAGATTCAAGTTATTTCTGTGACCATTGTGGGTTTTCTTTCATTAACAGAGGGGTACCAACAATTTTGTCCATGTCTGTACAAAACAAACACAAACTTAAATCTTTTTACTACAGAAAAAAGCCGTAAGCATAATATCAAAGAAACCTTACTGTGAACCAACAAATCCAATATTCATTCAATTACATACTCTTAAATTTAGAGATCTAGTACATTATAATGTCATTCAAATCATGTACAAAGCAAATAATAACCAATTACCTGCTAATATTCAGAGACTGCTTAAACAAAGGGAAAGTAAATATCAGCTAAGAGGTAACTCTGTTCTTAATAAGCCAAAGGTTAGAACAAATACAAAGGAACATTGTATGTCTGTCACTGGAGTTAAACTGTGGAGCTGTTGCTCTGAAAATATTAAAACATCTTCAACTCTGAAGCAATTCAAAAAATTGTACAAAGATGAGAAAATCTCCCAGTATCTCACTGTAAATGCTGGGAGATAAATTTGTAATAACTTAAAGGTTTTTGTTTGTTTTGTTTTTTTGTCTACTTGTTCTATTTGATTTTCTTTTTTGATTTTGGGTATGACTTAAATTTTTATGTTACTGATTTTAAAATTGTAACAGGGTAGGCACTATATAAGCACAAGCTTCAGCCTACACCCTTTCGGCTGTTCTTTTGTGTGTTCTTATTGTATTGTATGTATGTTTATTTTATTACCGAATAAATTCATTCATTCATTCATTCATTAACATTCAGTGACAACATAAAAAGTATCAGAATTTGTAAGTAGAAAAAAAATGCTGGTTACCTTTAGAAGCTCTTTGTTGGCAAATGCTAGAATCCCTTCAAAGATGACAACATTCGCCCCGTACACCGTTTTCTGTAAGAGGGCACAAATTAAAAGAAAGACTTGCATTTTGGTTCAAATGTATATAAAACCAGTGCTGGCACAGAAATACAAAAATGCAGGTGCACAAAATAAATAAAAAATATTGTGAGACATTTCATGAACTACATTACCATTATCACCCTGAAGTGACACAAATCCATTTTTTTAAATCCAATGTGACAGACGTGATTTTTTTTTTCCAGGGCTGTCTGTCTGCTGTAAATGGAAATTTTTCAAATTTAATGCTCTGTTTAATGCTTATTCAGTGTTTATCCTTGGCTGTAGAATTATAATTATCTTGTGATGTTCAAGGAAAACTATCCGTACAGGAAACATAAGGGGGAAGGAATGATGACCTTCTCTGAGGCTGACTCCAACTGGTCTGTGACTGTCTTTAGGCTGTTATCAGAATAAGATAATTTCATAAGAAACTGAAATTGTCAGAAAGCGAACATGTGCCTCAGAACATCAGTGCACTCCTCCATTAGGCTTATGATGGTTCAACCAGTCTGGTCTTAATATGGGACAACTTCTCTGAGGAATTCAGTATTAAGACGGGCATCTTGTTCAACACAGTCATCGACGGCGTCACGCGACAGGCATTTGAAGACCAAAGTGGCACGCAATTTGACACCAACCAATTCATGACAGATTTCATGTTTGCTGATTACAATGCTATTTTCGCCAATGAGACCACAGATATTCTGTATGACGTTGCCCACTCCACTAAGCCTTATGTCCTCAAAATCAGTGTGGACAAGATTAAAGTTCTCACAATGGGTGGCTTACTGATTACGGTCTACCATGAGGATATTCAAATCAAACAAGTTCAAGTTCAAACATCTCAGTTTGCTGGTGATTAAAAAGAAGAAAGCATCAACAGCAGAGATCCCCTGCAGAATTGGATCAAATCAAACTTTATTGTCATATTGCTGTACATACAACTGTAGTGCAGGCAAGATGAAATTGCGTTTCTCTCGGCATCCATATAAGAAGCAGCATGATTCAAGACACACTCCCACATAGCTCCACCCCCCACCCCCACCCCCCCATCCATTCACACTTCCCTGAGACATACTTGGGGAAAAAGAATAACTAACTATAATATACAAAATGTCCGTAGGTGCAGTAGTGTGTATGAGAGATTCAGCATCCTGACAGCTTGTGGAAGGAAGCTGTTGATCAGTCTGGTGGTTCTGTCTCTGATGCTCCGGAATCGTTTACCAGATGGAAGAAGTTCAAAGTGTTTATGCAGAGGGTGAGAACGGTCCTTGACAATGTTCAGTGCCCTGCTCCTACAACGGTTCTGAAAAAGTTCTTGGACAGAGGGGAGGGAGACTCCAATTACCCTCTCCGCCCCCTTGACTATCCTCTGCAGGGCTTTTTTGTCTGACATACTGCAGCTGGAGTACCATGTAGCAATGCAGTACGTCAGAACACTCTCCACCACACCTCTGTAGAAGGTCCTGAGGATGCAGATGGGGAGAGAGGCCTGTTTGAGTTTCCTCAAGAAGTGTAGTCTCTGCTGAGCCCGCTTCCTGATCTCCAAGGAATTCTTGCTCCAGGTCAGGTCCTGCGAGATCTGCACTCCGAGGAACTTGATGTTCTCTACTCTCTCCACTAAACGGCCGCCAATGCTGAGGGGGACGTGCTCAGGCTGTGACCGCCGGAAGTCGATAATCATCTCCTTCGTTTTGTCCACGTTGAGCACCAGATTGTTCTCCCTGCACCAGCCCTCCAGGTCTCTCACTTCTTCCCTGTACATTGATTCCTCATCCCTCTGAATAAGTCCCACCACCGTGGTGTCGTCTGCAAACTTAATAATCTGGTTCCCCTCGTGTTTGGATACACAGTCATGTGTTAGAAGTGTAAACAACAGTGGACTGAGTACACAGCCTTGAGGGGATCCGGTACTCAGCGTGACACAGTTGGAGATGTTGTTTCCAACCCGGACAGACTGAGGTCTCTCAGTCAGGAAATCCAGGATCCAGAGACATGTGGCGGTGTTCAGACCGAGAAGGAGTAACTTCTCCATCAGTCTCTGGGGAATAATGGTGTTGAATGCTGAACTGAAATCAATGTACAAGAGTCTGGCGTAGGTGTCTTTCTGGTCCAGGTGGGTGATGACAGAGTGTAGGGTGGTGACTATAGCATCCTCCGTGGAGCGGTTTGAATGATATGCAAACTGGAGCGGGTTGTGTGATGCAGGGAGGCAGGCTGTAATGTGTGGTTTGACAAACCGTTCAAAACACTTCATCACAATTGGTGTCAGTGCAACAGGACGATAGTCATTCAAACAGGACACCACTGGTTTCTTTGCCACCGGTACAATGATAGAGGTCTTGAAGCATCTGGGAACGATGGCCTGACTCAGGGAGATGTTATAAATGTCAGTCAGGACATCCGCCAACTCGCTCGCGCAGTCTCGGCACACACGTCCCGGAATGTTGTCTGGACCTGCAGCTTTGCGTGGGTTGACTCTGGTTAGGGTCCTCCGTGTGTCCGCTGTGTTGATGGTAAAAGCTGGTCCGACCGATGGTGGGGGTGGGCCAGCCCTCCCTCTGATTGTCGAGTTTGATGCTTCAAAACGTGCAAAGAAGTCGTTAAGCCTGTCTGGAAGCAAAGCGTCGTCATCATCGACCCCCTGTCTAGACTTAAAGCCCGTCAGTGTCCGAACTCCCTGCCACATCTGCTTGGTGTTCCTAGAGTCACAGAGGTGTCCCTGGATTTTCTCTGCATAGGCGCGCTTTGCCGCCTTAATTCCCTTTGAAAGCGCAGACCTGGCTGAGCGGAGGGCGATCCTGTCCTTCGCTCTGAAGGCTGCATCTCTGGCTGTAAGCAGCGAGCGCACCTCTGCAGTCATCCAGGGCTTATGATTACCCCGCATAGTGATGGTCTTCACTGGAGTGACATCCTCTGTGCACTTCGCGATGTAGCTGGTGACAGTATCAGCATACTCCTCCACATCTGTCTTGTCTTCCTGGGAGGCTGCTATTTTGAAGACCTTCCAGTCTGTGTGCAGAAAACAGTCCTTCAGTGCAGAGGTTGCACTCTCTGGCCAAATCCTGATTTGTTTCACTGCTGGCCTGCTGCGCTTCAATAAAGGTTTGTAGGCAGGCAGCAGCATCACGGACATGTGATCAGAACGGCCGAGATGGGGGCGGGGTATCGCTTTATATGCATCTGTGTTTGTGTACACTAAGTCCAACATATTCTCTCCTCTGGTCTTAAAGTCTACACATTGTTTAAAGCGTACCTGTGGTGGTCATGAAGACGCATTTAACTTGAAAACATTAGGAAAAGGTATTTGTTATTTGGGTAAATAATTGTTGCCAGCCATATACCACCTGAGATATATTGAAATAGGACCGCGGGCATGGCCAGCCAATGAAAACTATGGGCGTCGCCATGACATATGCGGAAGTGACGTCATACCGTTGCTACTGAAAAGACAATACTCAGCGTTTCACCGGGACTACGGTGCTGTAGTCCGTTGTTTTTGTTCTATTATGGCTGAATTTTCTGACTCTGAGGAAGAATTCGTCCAACATGGCTACAGGATTGAGCCAGAAAGGTCTTCTGAGGGTTAAAGTGACGAAGTGGTCCTCACACACAACGCAATTTCGTCTGAAAGGATTCACCTGTGCCCTGTTCCGAGATTGCGCAATCACTTTTCCTCTATGATCTTCGGACAAGGTGAGCTGGGTTTGGGTACACAAAAGAAGTGTTTATCTTTGTTTTTTCGCTTATTATTGAGACATCCAAAGGCTTTACATTCCGCCATGTTGCGATATCCATATCGCATTGTATGTTTTTGTTTTAACAAGAGCACCGAGTGTCTGCTGCTCTGTATAACGGCGAGGGAGGAGCCGAATCATCTGCCGTGTTGCGGCAGTTAGGACCTCAGATCAGACGAGTTGACCCGCTGAATTTAAGCATTTATTTATTTATTTTCTACTCGTTTTAGTTCCGCATTTAATATGAACCCTGAGTTTGAAATAAACGTTTGAATTTTGGTCCTCCCACACAACGCAACGCGCCGAGTGTCTGCCGCTGTGTATAGCGGCGAGGGAGGAGCCGAATCATCTGCCGTGTTGCGGCAGTTATAAGCTCAGATCAGACGAGTTGACCCGCTGAATTTAAGCATTTATTTATTTATTTTCTACTCGTTTTAGTTCTGCATTTAATATGAACCCTGAGTTTGAAATAAACGTTTGAATTTGAATTTGAATATCCCGAAGGCCACTGCTCATCCGGGCACTCCAGGCTCAGCAAATATTGATCCAGATCGCGGTGCCCACTTTATTACGTCACAGGAAGCGTCCTGGCAGGCCATGTAGCCGCTAGTATGGCTGCACCCATGTTTTGCTGACATAGCTGAACCAGCACATCAGCAATGGATTTATATGAAATTGCTTTGAACATGAATTTCAACTTAAACTTGAACTAGAACGTGAGACAGGGGCTCAACATAATATCTTTTTTTTCACAACCACGACAGGTACCCTTTAAACTTTAAAATCCATTGCTTTGACGTTTGCGTTTCTCCAATGGTGCATCTGGAAGAAGCCCAACATCTCCCTAAGACACAGATTCTGCTTGTCTTCCTTCATAGCGCTGAGACATGGATGATCTTGAAAGGGGACCTGAACAAGCACAAGGCTTTTCAAACACTGCGTCTCCGTCAAATCCTTGGAGTTTTCCTCCACAATCACATTAGCAACGATACCATCCATGAACGATACCAGCAGCAGCCGACCGTTGAACAAGTCCAAAAACACAGGCTGCGGTGGTTCAGCCACGTCTGTAAGATGAGAATTGACTGGCTACCGCTCTGACTCCTGTGGCGGCAAAGACCCACATAACAAAGAATCCAACGTGACACACCTAAAAAGGCATGGGCCAAGCAAATTAGGAACGACATAAAGCCTGGGTGCTTCGACCTCTATCAAGCTAAAGCAGTGCCAAATTTGCAACTTTTCATGTAAATTTGCAACTTTTCTCTCATAAATTTGCAACTTTTTCCTCCTTAATCTGCAAATTTTTCCTCAATTTACAACTTTCATGTAAATTTGCTACTTTTTCTTGTTAAATCAGCAACTTTTTTCTGGCAACTTTTTTCTTGTAAATTGGCAACTTTTTTCTTGTTAAATTGGCAACTTTTTTCATGGGGCAGCTCGGTGGTGCAGTGGTTAGCACTGTGGCAGGACAGCAAGAAGGTCACGAGATCAATTCTACCCCTGACCATCGTGAATTCGATCCCACCCCCTAACCATGAGGTGACCCTTCTGTGTAGAGTTTGCATGTTCTCCCCATGTCTGCGTGGGTTTACTCCGGTTTCTTCCCACAGGCCAAAAACATGCAAGTTAGGTTAACTGGAGACGCTAAAGTAGCCCTAGGTATGAATGTGTGTGTGAATGGTGAAGGGAATGGTGCCGCAACTTGGCTGCCTCATCCATCCAGGTGGATGCCCTGAATTTCCATTTGGGATTAATAAAAGTATACCAAAAAACAAATAAATAAATAAATCTGCAATTTTTCTCTCATTAATTTGTAAGTTTTTCCTCCTTAATTTGCTAATATTTCCTCAATTTACAACTTTCATGTAAATTTGCCATTTTTCCCCCCTCACTTTTTTTATGTAAATTTGCAACTAAATTTCAAAACGTTCACATGGATGCTGGCTAAATTTTTATTCAATGTAATGGTTAATTTTTTTGCTTGACTAGACAATGACCCCCTTTTTATTTTAAGTTTTTTCTCTCTCTGTCCCTCGCTCTCTCCCTGTCCCTCGCGCTCTCCCTCATATATATATATATATATATATATATATATATATATATATATATATATATATATATATATATATATATACAGTGGGGCAAAAAAGTATTTAGTCAGCCACCAATTGTGCAAGTTCTCCCACTTAAAAGATGAGAGAGGTCTCCAATTTTCATCATAAGTATACCTCAACTATGAGAGACAAAATGAGAAAAAAAAATCCAGAAAATCACATTGAAGGATTTTTAATGAATTAATTGGTAAATTCCTTGGTAAAATAAGTATTTGGTCACCAACAAACAAGCAAGATTTCTGGCTCTCACAGACCTGTAACTTCTTCTTTAAGAGGCTCCTCTGTCCTCCACTCATTACCTGTATTAATGGCACCTGTTTGAACTCATTATCAGTATAAAAGACACCTGTCCACAACCTCAAACAGTCAGACTCCAAACTCCACTATGGCCAAGACCAAAGAGCTGTCAAAGGACACCAGAAACAAAATTGTAGATCTGCACCAGGCTGGGAAGACTGAATCTGCAATAGGTAAGCAGCTTGGTGTGAAGAAATAAACTGTGGGAGCAATTATTTGAAAATGGAAGACATACAAGACCACTGATAATCTCCCTCGATCTGGGGCTCCACGCAAGATCTCACCCCGTGAGGTCAAAATGATCACGAGAACTGTGAGCAAAAATCCCAGAACCACACGGGGGGACCTAGTGAATGACCTGCAGAGAGCTGGGACCAAAGTAACAAAGGCTACATCAGTAACACACTACGCCGGCAGGGACTCAAATCCTGCAGTGCCAGACGTGTCCCCCTGCTTAAGCCAGTACATGTCCAGGCCCGTCTAAAGTTTGCTAGAGAGCATTTGGATGATCCAGAAGAGGATTGGGAGAATGTCATATGGTCAGATGAAACCAAAATAGAACTTTTTGGTAAAAACTCAACTTGTCGTGTTTGGAGGAGAAAGAACACCATACCTACTGTGAAGCATGGGGGTGGAAACATCATACTTTGGGGCTGTTTTTCTGCAAAGGGACCAGGACGACTGATCCGTGTAAAGGAAAGAATGAATGGGGCCATGTATCACGAGATTTTGAGTGAAAACCTCCTTCCATCAGCAAGGGCACTGAAGATGAAATGTGGCTGGGTCTTTCAGCATGACAATGATCCCAAACACACTGCCTGGGCAATGAAGGAGTGGCTTCGTAAGAAGCATTTCAAGGTCCTGGAGTGGCCTAGCCAGTCTCCAGATCTCAACCCCACAGAAAATCTTTGGAGGCAGTTGAAAGTCTGTGTTGCCCAGGGACAGCCCCAAAACATCATTGCTCTAGAGGAGATCTGCATGGAGGAATGGGCCAAAATACCAGCAACAGTGTGTGAAAACCTTGTGAAGACTTACAGAAAACGTTTGACCTCTGTCATTGCCAACAAAGGGTATATAACAAAGTATTGAGATGAACTTTTGTTATTGACCAAATACTTATTTTACCGAGGAATTTACCAATTAATTCATTAAAAATCCTTCAATGTGATTTTCTGGATTTTTTTTTCTCATTTTGTCTCTCATAGTTGAGGTATACCTATGATGAAAATTGGAGACCTCTCTCATCTTTTAAGTGGGAGAACTTGCACAATTGGTGGCTGACTAAATACTTTTTTTCCCCACTGTATGTATATATATATATATATATATATATATATATATATATATATATATATTAAAATAGAATTTGTCGTCATTGCACAGGACAACAAAATTGTGGGTGCTCCATATATATCTACTACTAACTAACTAACCTGCACTTATATAGCGCTTTTCTAGTCACAAAGACCACTCAAAGCGCTTTCATTAATACTAACCCTCTATTCTAAGGGCCTATAGGAAACAGATATCTAGGGACAATTTAGAACAGCCAATTAACCTAACATATACAGTATATATATATATATATATATATATATATATATATATATATATATATATATATATATCACTTTATTGCACAGTAGCCTGGTGGAGCACCCACAATTTTGTTGTCCTGTGCAATGACGACAAATTCTATTTTAATATATATATATATCACTACTCACAAAAAGTTAGGGATATTTGACTTTCGGGTGAAATTTCAGGATGTACCTAAAATGCACTACAACCTTTACAGGCAAACTTAATTTGACCTTCTCTAATCTTTTGAATGCACATGTCCAACTGTTCAATGTTTCAGTACTTTCTGTATAACTTGCTGTTCTCTAACAAGGTGCTTAATGGCAAAATTCACAACAGTTGTTTGATCCATGAATCGACTGATAAATTTTCTGGTTCAATTAGAATTGGTATTTAAACAGTCCTCTTCATCATGCTGTTCACATTTTGACACCAAGATGACACCTAACAATTGATCAACAGTACCTCATCATTGTGAGGCTTCAAACACGACGTTCTCAAAGAAGTGGCCACTGAGCTTAGAGTGTCACAGAGTGTCATCAGCAGGTTGCAACAGAGATACAGAGAGACTGGAAGAGTCACAGGAAGGCACAAAAGTGGACATCTTTTGGCCACATCCCACGCTGATGACCGCTTACTTGTGAACAGTGCCCTGCGGAACCGGATGATGAATACCATTCAACTCCAGGCACATTTAAGGGAGGTGAGAAGTACCCAAGTGTCACGTCAGACCATTAGAAATCATTTACATCAGCATGGTCTGTGTGCTAGATGGCCTGCAAGGGTACCTGACCACACCACCAGGCACAGGCGTCATCATTTGCATGGGCCAGGGAGCATTTACACTGGACAAGGGACCAGTGAGCCTCAGTGTGGTTCTCTGATGAAAGTTGAGTCACGCTGAGCGGAAATGAGGGCCGCCAACAATGTTGGAGACGTCAAGGAGAGTGCTATGCATCAGCCACTGTTGTCACCAGACGAGTCTTTGGTGGTGGTGACGTTACAGTCTGGGCAGGTGTGTCTACTCAATACAGAACTGCCCTACACCTTGTGAATGGTACAGTGACAAGCTGATACTACCCGAATAACATCATTAATCCTGTCATTGCGCCCCTGCATGAACAACACAGGCCTAATTTCATCTTCATGGACAACAATGCTCCAGCTCATCGACGAAACGTCATTAGGGAATGGCTGCTGGAGACTGGGGTACCTCCAATGGAGTGGCTTGCACTTCTTCTAGACCTGAATCCCATAGAAAACCTGTGGGATCAGCTGAGTCGCTGTATAGAGGCTTGTAACCCTGCACCCCACAACATCAGTGACCTGAGGGCCACCCTTCAAGAAGAGTGGAATGCCATGCCTCAGCAGACAATAAGTCGACTTGTGAACAGCATGAGATGTTGTTGTCAAGCTGTAATTGATGCTCAAGGGCACATGACAAGTTATTGAGACATTGACATTTTTTGTTGTGGTATACCCACCACTATTGTTGACTTTTGTTTCAATAAATTATTTGAGATGAGGAAATCACCATTGTATGCTTCTACTTAAATTCCCTTAGTTTCATGATATAATATACTGTAACTGTAGCAGCAACTTTTACATTTAGCATAAATGTGACTCAAAAGCCAAATATCCCTAACTTTTTGTGAGTAGTGTATAAATATATATACAGGTGTAACATACAGATGGTTTTTCCCCACATTTTATAGGGTCTCAATTCTCCTCTATTGCAAAATCTTGCATATTGCCTCCAAAACCTAGGAATGGCCCTGAATATAGTAATACCTATAGTGTCCCCCTCAATATTTACTCTTGAGAAAATGTTCTGTTTATTGTTCCCCACCCCAACAGTGAAATGAAATATCCGCCCATGGCTACAGAAAGGTTCTTTACTGATGAATCAAACACAAAGTCGTGAGGTATACGTCACAATCCTATTACCTTCCTCTGACTGGCTTCATGCTCATCAATGGACTGGACACTTGGGTATTGATTTTAAAAGAAAGAGAGAGAGAGAGAGACACACACACACACAGAAAGAAACAAACAGAGCGAGAGAGAGGTGGAGGTTCAGAGAAAGTGAATCTTAAAGAAACAGATGAGTGTTTATTGATTTGTTCATTTCCCCGTCCTTTGCTGAGAGATGATTTAGTGGGTCTTTAACATGTTTAAGTGTTGGGGTGTGAAAGAGAGCAAGAGAGGGAGAAGGTGACCTAAAGTTGTACTGAAGAAGAAAAAAGAAGAAGAAAGGAGAAAAACTAAGTTGCTCTCTCTTATCCTACTGTTATACACTCAGCCTGCAGCTTGTTGGCCTTCGCAGGCCCTCGCAGCCCTTCAGCACCCACGGGGCCTGAGTCTTAATTACAGTCACCCCATTACAAACAAAACAGGGTCCATAAAATTATTTCAGCATCACAAGTCGTGATAGGCGATTTCCTCCGTGGTGTTGCAGCTTTCAGCCATGAAATTGCATTGCAAAGAAATAGAGAAGTTGTCAGAGCGCTCGGCCGCCTGATTGATTCCTCACAATGCTGCTGCGAGGCGGGGGTGGGGGGGATGCTGGGGTTAATGTCCTGTACACTAAATCCTTAATAATTAGCAAATTAGCAAGCATCTCAATTGGCTCCAGCTCAGACAACTAAAACAACCCTGGAGGTATTTGGTAATTTGCAGCTGAAATGGTTATTCTCATCCTTTCAAGAGTTCAAGATGCCAACTAAGTCATTGTAATAGAGTCATAATGCAGATTTTGTTATCAGTTCTGCTGCAAATGTTGATTGTTTTTTTATGATTATCTGATCTCCTGAACAAGAACCAGAGTGGTGGAGTGGTGAACTAGTGGTAGAGCGCCCCACCCAGGTCATACCAAAGACATAAAAATGATACCTTCCACCTTCTAGCTTGGTACTCCGCATAAAAGAATGGAGAAGGGAAAATTGGTTACTCAGCCATTGGGGAAAGGGGGGGCACAAAACCAATGTATTCCTTGTGCCAGTCTGAATACTGGGTCAATGGGGAGGGTTGCATCACTAAAGACATCCAGTGTAAAATCCTTGACAAATCAAATATGCTGTGGTGACCCCGGATAGGGAGCAACCGAAAGTGCATGTGTGTGTCCTCTCCCTATGACGGCAAAACGAGCTAATGCTAATGCTACACTTGCATATGTAAGTTGCATATTTCCTTCTTTAATTTCTTGGTTCTGCTTCCTATGGATCAAAATCATTACAAAAAAGTACAAACATTGAACAGAGAATACAGGGAATATAAAAAAGTCTAGAATTTCACAAACTCTTATTTACCAAAAAGGTCATTAAAGACTTCCGGTTATGGCGGCCACGTAGGAAGACATGTTTCACACTGCTCTGCTTGTCAAACTAAAAATTTAACTAAAACTCTCTCAATTGGAACAAAAACCCATCCCAGCGTTTTGGCGTGGATATGGTAAAGACCAAGGTTGGAAAATCAGGTGGAGGAAAAGGCAACATGACAAAACAATCCAAGCTAACGGACTTCCACGCTCAAGGCAAGGCAGAGAAAACTCCAGAAGCAATAGCGGAGGATGGAGCCAGCGGCGGAGCGGGAACTGCTGGGGAGGGGACAAGCATAGTGCTCGCTGCCATCACCTCCATGAGAACAGAGTTTTCGTCTAAATTTGATGGGATTATAGCAGCGATAGAAGGAATGAGGAAAGAAATAAACGACTGCATGGAGCGAATGTCGCAGGCGGAGCTCCGAATATCAAGTGCTGAGGATGACGTCACCAGCCTGCAAATTAAGCTGCAAACACTGGAATTAAAATGGAAACGTCTGGAAGATAACATCCTAGACTTGGAATCCCGCTCGTGACGGAATAATCTGAGGCTGGTGGGCCTCCCGGAGGGAGTGGAGGGACGGGATGCATGTTCCTTTTTGGAAAAGTGGATTCCAGAAGCGCTGAACAACGCGGACCTGCAGTCATCGGTCGTTTTAGAGAGAGCTCATCGAATCGGCCCACCGAGAGATAATAAGACACCACCGAGGACGCTGATTATGAAGTTCCTCAACTACAGAGACAAGATGACGGTCACCAATGCTGCACGAGCTAAAGGGGAAATTAAATACCAGGATCAACAGGTGCGGTTCTACCCAGACTTCGCCACAGGAATACAACAATTAAGGAGGCAGTTCGACCCCGCCCGCAAAGAGCTGCGCAACCTCGGGATTCGTCACGGAGTGATTCATCCAGCAAGACTGCTGATCACATATAAGGGGAGAACCCACAACTTCAAGACCCCTCAAGAGGCGCAGGAGCTCATCAAGCAAATCCAAAAGGAGACTGGTGGGAGCTAAGCATAAGCATGAACATGACAAAGGTAGAACATTTAAGCGTATGTACAGACATCTGATTGATCTGAAACATATAACAAGTCTACAAAATACAGATTGTATTTAAAAAAAAAAAAAAACCTATGATGTACAAAGTTGCTATAAAACTTTGAAGTTATGCTGAAAAAACTACAGAAGAGAGTTAATGTTATAAGAATAGTAGTAGTGTTAGGGTGATTGAGAGGAGAAAGAGAGAGTGGTTTGACTGATCCTTGCAGGTGTGGAACAGTCACTAGCTATAACGGGAGATGGAATTTTTTGATTTTGGGGGGGATTACCACGAATGTGGGGAAAGGGAATTTGTTTTTGTTTAGTTCGTAGGATGAATGTTCCATCATCCATGTTTTTGCTTCTCTGTAAGAGTATGTTCATATTGCAAGGTAATCTCAAACTCCTTATTGATCATAGATCAAAGCGTTAATCTTAATTTAACTTCATGGAATTGCAGAGGTCTACAAAATCTAAAAAAAACTTAAACAAGTTATGAATAAAATAAAAGACATAGATTCAAAAATTGTATTTTTACAAGAAAGTCATCTAATAGAGGAGGATGTAAAAAGAATTAGGAGAAGATGGCAAGGTAATGTGTTCACCTCATCATTTTCATCCCGAGCTAGGGGAGTTATGACTCTCATACACAAAACAGTCCCATTTCAAGTGAAAAATGTAATTGGAGACAAATTTGGAAGATATCTAATCATCCAAGGATCTTTATTAGAAAATATAAATCTGGTGAACTTATACGGCCCCAATATTGATGAGCAAAACTTCTTTGTTAATTTATTCCTTACTTGATCATCATTTACAGGGCAACATATAATAGCAGGGGATTTTAACTGTACATTGAATCCCAGTATAGACAGATCAAAAGGACTGGACTGTACGCACAATGGATGTAGGATGACTATTAATCATTTTATGAAAGAATTGAGATTGCTAGATATATGGAGAGAAATGAAACCACAAGTCAAAGCCTATTCTTGTTATTCTAATGCCTATAAGACATTCTCAAGTATAGACTACTTTTTGATCTCTACAGAATTAAGGTCCAAGATTCAAAACTGTTTCTATGATAACATTGTGATCTCTGATCACTCACCCTGCTGTCTAATATATGTAGATAAGAAATTGACAAAGGATCCAGGTAGGTGGCATTTTCAGCATAAATGGCTTCAGGAAGAGGAATTTGTTAAGTACACAGAAAAACAGATAGATGAGTTCTTTGATATTAATACTACACAAACAACGGCATGTATAAAGTGGGAGGCTTTCAAAGCTTTTATTAGGGGGCATATTATTAGTTATACAGGTTCAAAATCTAGGAAGACTCGAGAGGAGAGAGTCCAATTGGAACGTAAAATAAAAATTCAAGGTGTATGCAGGAAGTAACCCACAGTTAGAGAACGAATTACTGATACTGAGAGCTGAATATGACAAAAAAAAATCAGTGAATAGAGCTGCCTCGAGTCTTCTAAGATTGAAGCAAACTTTTTATAAACAAGGTGAAAAATCAGGAAAATTATTGGCATGGCAGATTAACCTCTTGCACTCCGGTGTACCGCGGGCGGTCACGTCTCTGCGTCCTAGGGCGCACGAGGGCGCTCGTGTGCGTCCTAGAGCACACTGAAAATAAAAAAGCTGCATTTCCATTCTTCCACTACAGACACAGCCGCGAACAGAAAGCCAAAGGAGTGCTTTGATTGGTTTAGATGTGATTGACTTCTCATTCGACTAATAAGAGCCTTGAATTGGGTTTCTGAAACCTTGAAGAACCAATGACTGAAAACCTAGCAAGAAGGACCCGCCTACCAACGGCTGCGAATACAGCCAGCCAACTGAAGCACAGAAGTTCAAAAGCATGCGTCCCTTGCGTAAAATCTGTTTTGTGTAAGGCTGGGTGACACACACGCGTTCGCCATTCTTTTTTTCTTACTACTGTTCTTATTTGTTTTGAAAAATCGTTCGCCAAAACCGCAATCATGGAAGCGCAAAACCGCAATAATGTAATTATGGTTTGACCGGGTCGCGTGACCAGAACCACGAGTCTGTAACAAGCGGACCAGCGTCATGTTCGTCTGACAATGAGGAAGAGAAGTTCGCCAGCGACACTGCTGTTGTGGACAGGTAAGTGTTATAAGCTAAATTATTCTTTATCCCTGAAAATTGAGCTGAAAATTACAACTGTGTGTCATCACCACATGACGGATCGGTCCGTGCGCCGCGTCCGGACCGTGAAGGCCCCCCCCGCTACTCTTCTGTAGCGGATTGCAGATATTATTGCAGATATTTTAGTACAACTGTGCGCAGTAGACCGCGGCGCACCGTCACCGCTGTGCGTCATGTAGCAATGGGCGATGTCCGTCCTCTGTAGCTGGGGGGGGGGGGGGGAGTTGTTATCTTCTACATTACAGATATTTTAGTATAATTTTTAGTGCACTGTAGGTTATTTTTTCTTGTAAAAAAAAGCCACACATTTTTTACGTGGCATGCTTCTTTGTGTGTGGGGGCTTGTTTGTTCATTCATTCATTCATGAATGAATAAACAACCCCCCCCCACACACACACACACACACAGCCCTTCACCTTTCATTAGAGCCAAAGATGAAGCTTCTATATTGAATCATTCAAAAGTTAGAGACGTTTTTCCAAACTGTGCCATTTGGCACAGTTCAAAAACGCCTGGGAACAACCTGAGTATAAAGCTGTGTAATATATTCATTTTTTGTGGTATTGTTACAAAATTTTGACCTCAGCTGGATAACACTTGGTTCTACATTTCTGTTGCATTTTCCAGCCCGGATCTGACAGCTGTGTGTTATTTGCAAGCATTTGTATCCAAAAAAAACCACCCAGGCGAAATTTATTTTCTTCAAGTTCAGTATGTTTAGATGACTGTTACTCAGTGGCAGGAGCACTTAAGAGAGATTATGACTATTTTGCCAAAAAATTCAAAGTGTTTTCTTTTAAATGAGACCAACCCCATGAAGATGCTGCAAAGGGTTGAAGAACAGCTTTTGATTTACTTTGGGTATGTTATTTTTTGGCGTTTTTAGGGAAATTGACCAGAGTGCAAGGGGTTAAACAATTAGAATTTAAAACATCAATTACCAGTATTATAAGTAACGGACAGGTAGTTATAGATCCTTGAGAAATTAATAGTGCCTTTAGAGATTATTATGAAAAACTATATGATACAAAAAATGAAACTGACTTAACAAAACTAAAAGGGTTTTTGGGTGGATTATCTATACCGTGTATTCCAAATTCAATTCAATTCAACTTTATTTATATAGCGCCATTTCACAACAACAGTCATCTCATAGCACTATCAACTGTAGGGGGGAACCCCCACAGTTGCAGAAAGACCCCAGCAATCAGGCGATCCCCTGTGAGCAAGCACTTGGCGACGGTGGAGAGGAAAAACTCCCTTTTAACAGGAAGAAACCTCCAGCAGAACCAGACTTAGGGAGGGGAAGTCATCTGCTGCGACTGGCTGGGGGGTGAGGGGATAGAGAAGAAGAAAAGAACAGACATGTAGAGAGCAAACAGCACGATGGGGACTCAATCTATGGGAGAGAACAAACAGATGTTAATGACCAGCAAAAAAAAATATTTCATAGAGAGTGAGGAAAGGAGTGAGGCCCAGTGCATTAATGGAGGTCCCCCGGCTGACTAAACCTATTAGCAGCATAACTAAGGGAGGGTTCAGAAACACATGATCCCTCCCTAATTGTAGGCTATATCAAAAAGGTAGGTTTTAGCCCTATTCTTAAAAACAGAGATCGAGTCTGACTCCCGAATCCAGATTGGCAGCTGATTCCACAGGAGAGGAGCTTGATAACTGAAGGCTCTGCCTCCCATTGTACTTTTGGAGATTCTAGGTATTACAAGTAATCCTGCATTTTGGGAGCGTAGTGCTCTGTTAGGATAATACGGTAGTATCAGATCTTTTAAATAAAAAGGAGCCTGACTGTTTAGAGCTTTGTAAGTAAGAAGAAGGATTTTAAACTTAATTCTAAACTCTATGGGAAGCCAATGAAGGGAGGCCAGAACCGGAGAGATATGATCTCTCTTTCTAGTACCTGTTAAAACTCTTGCTACAGCATTTTGGATCAGCTGAAGACTTTTTAAAGATGTTTTAGGACAGCCTGATAATAAAGATTTACAATAATCTAATCTCGAGCTAACAAAAGCATGGATCAGCTTCTCAGCATCACTCTGAGACAAGATGCTCCTAATCTTGGCAATATTACGCAAATGATAGAAGGCAGTCTTAGAAACAAATTTAATATGTGAATTGAAGGACAAATCCTGATCAAAAATAACTCCAAGGTTCCTCACAGAGCTATTAAGAGAAAGAGTAACTGCATTCAAACTGAAAGTTTGATTTGGAAAGGAATTTCTAAGGTTTTTTGGACCAACAAGAATGACTTCAGTCTTATCTGAATTTAATAGCAGGAAATTACAAGTCATCCAAGCTTTGATTTCCTTAAGACAGGCTTCTAACTTGGCTAATTGATTACTATCATCTGGCTTCATTGACAGGTATAATTGTGTGTCATCTGCATAACAATGAAAATGTATACAGTGCTTTCTAATAATGTTGCCTAACGGAAGCATATATAAACTAAAAAGAGTAGGGCCTAGCACAGATCCCTGTGGAACTCCATGACTAAGCTTTGAGTTGAAAGAAAACTCATTATTTACATGAACAAACTGGAACCTATCAGATAAATAAGATCTAAACCATTGCAACGAAGTTCCATTAAGTCCAACATAGTGTTCTAATCTATCAAGTAGAATATTATGATTGATAGTATCAAAAGCTGCACTAAGGTCTAAAAGGACAAGTACAGAAACTAGTCCATTATCAGATGCAATGAGGAGGTCGTTAGTGACCTTCGCTAAGGCTGTTTCAGTACTATGATGGATTCTAAACCCAGATTGAAACTCTTCAAGTAAACCATTTCCCTGCAGGTGGTCAAATAATTGCGTAGCAACAACTCTTTCTAAGATTTTTGAAATGAAAGGGAGATTAGAGATTGGTCTATAGTTAGCTAAAGCTCCTGGATCTAGCGTTGGCTTTTTGAGTAAGGGTTTAATTACAGCCGTTTTAAAAGCCTGCGGTACATGGCCTAAAGTTAATGAAGAATTGATTATATGAAGAATAAAGCTACCAATAAGTGGGAAGACTTCTTTAAATAACCTGGTAGGAATAGGGTCTAAAAGACAAGTTGAAGGTTTGGATGAGGAAACTATTTTGTCTAACTCACAAAGGTCGATTGGAGTAAACTCATCAAGACAGACATCAATAGAAGGAGTTGTAGTAGTTACAGTATTTAAGTTAACTGTGGGAAGAATCTGATTGATTTTATCTCTGATGGATGAAATTTTATTATTGAAAAAGTTCATAAAGTCCTGACTAGTAAGCTCTAAGGGAATGCTAGGATTGACAGAGTCCTGACTCTTTGTCAACCTGGCTACAGTACTGAAAAGAAACCTGGGATTATTCTTGTTCTCTTCTATTAATGCAGAGTAATAACTCGTTCTAGCTTTTCTAAGAGATTTTTTATAAATTAAAAGATGACTTCTCCAAGCTAAATAGATTTCATCTAAATTAGTAGAGCGCCATTTTCTTTCTAACTGACGAGTCTTCTGTTTTAAGCTACGAGTTTCTGTGTTGAACCAAGGAGTTAGAAATCTCTGATTAGACTTTTTCTTTTTTAAGGGGGCCACCAAGTCTAGAGTCTGATGCAGAGAAGCTGAAACACTATCCACCATGTTATCAATTACAGAAGGAGCAAGCTGTCTATAGCTTATTTCCGTTGTGTTGACACATGGCATAGAGGAAACAATCTGCATAAATTTGGAGACAGCATTATCTGAGAGGCATCTACTGTAATAATATTTTTCTTTAGGAGCCAAATAGTCAGAAATAGTCAAATCAAAGGTTAACAGACAATGGTCTGACAGTCCAGGGTTATGAGGAGACACTACAAGATTTTCTATTTCTATGCCATATGTCAAAACAAGGGGCAGCACGGTGGCGCAGTGGTTAGCACAGTGGCAGCACAGCAAGAAGGTCATGGGGGACTTCCGGTTATGGCTGCCACGTAGGACGGACGTGTCTCGCTCTGCTCTGCTCCTGGAAAAAAAAAAATCGGCAAATAACTCTCTCATTTGGGACAGAACGTATCCCAGCATTTGGGCGAAGATATGTCGGCGAAGCCTAAGGCTGGAAAACCAGGAAAAGGAAAAAGCGAGCCGCCGAAACAGTCCAAATTAACGGACTTTCAGGTCTGTGACGCAGTAAACAAAACTCCATATATGGCGGAGGAGGCTGGCAACGCTGCGATATCTGCGGGGAATGGCGCAGATGCGCTGATGGCTGCCATGAGTTCAATGAGAGCGGACTTTTCCTCTAGATTTGATGGGATTATGACAGCGTTGGAAGGAATAAGAAAGGAATTGGGTGACTGTGTAGAACGAACGGCGCAGATGGAGCTCCGTCTCGCTAGTGCTGAAGATGACGTCACCCGTCTTCAATTAAAGGTGCGCACTTTGGAAAAAAAAAATAAATCTCTGGAAGATAATATTTTGGATTTGGAATCTCGGTCGAGACAGAATAATTTGAGGCTGGTGGGTCTTCCAGAGGAATCAGAAGGTCGGGACGCATGTTCCTTTCTGGAAAAGTGGATTCCGGAGGTGCTGGGCAGCGAGGAGTTGCAATCAGCAGTGGTTCTGGAAAAAGCACATCGTATTGGCCCACGGAGAGATAAGGGACCGCCGAGGACCTTAATTATGAAGTTTCTTAGCAACAGAGACAGGATGAAGATCTTCAACGCTGCACGAGCTAAAAAAGGAGAGATTAAACACCAGGACCAGCAGGTGCGGTTCTACCCAGATTTGGCCACAGGAATCCAGCAATTGAGGAAGCAGTTTGATCCCGTACGTAAGGAGCTGCGCAACCTTGGGATTCGTCATGGTGTAATCTATCCTGCGAGACTGCTGACCACGTATGAGGGCAGAACCCACATCTTCAAGACCCCAGAGGAGGCGCAGGAGTTCATCAAGAAGATCAAAGAAGAAGAAGAGACTGGTGGGAGCTAAGCATGAACAAAATATAAGGTAGAATAATTAAGCATTTGCACAGGCATCTGACTGACTTGAAGTAAATAGTAAGTTTACAAAATATAGATTGTATTATATATTAAAAAAACAAAACAAAAACAAAACAAAAAAAAAAAAAAACTATGATGTACAAAGTTGTTAAAAATTTTGGAGTTAAGTTGGAAAACTACAGAGGAGAGTTAATGTTACGTCATTAAAAGCAGTAGAGTTAGGGTGATTGGGAGGATGAAGAAGGAGTGGCTTAGGCTGTTCCCCGTGGGTGTGGAACGGTCGATGGCTATATCGGGAGACAGAATTTTTCTTTTGATTTTGGGGGGTTTGCCACAAGTGTGGGAAGGGGAAATTTGTTTGTGTGTAGTTTGTAGGATGAATGTTCAACCACTCATGTTTTTGCTTCTCTGTATGAGCATGTTTACACTGCAAGGTAATCCCAAACTCTCTATTGATCATGGACCAAAGTGTTAATCTTAATTTAACTTCATGGAATTGCAGATGTCTACAAAATTTAAAAAAACTTAAACAAGTTATGAATAAAATAAAGGACATGGGTTCAAGAATTGTGTTTTTACAAGAAACTCATCTGATAGAGGAGGATGTTAAAAGAATTAGGAGTAGATGGCAGGGAAGTGTATTCACCTCTTCATTTTCATCCCGAGCCAGGGGAGTTATGACTCTCATACATAAATCAGTTCCTTTTCAGGTGAAAAATGTAATTGGAGACAAATTTGGAAGATATGTAATCATTCAAGGTTCTTTGCTATTAGAAAATATAAATCTTGTGAACTTATATGGTCCCAATATAGATGATCAGAAGTTCTTTGCTAATTTATTTCTCATCTTATCATCACTTACAGGGCAACATATAATAGCAGGGGATTTTAATTGTACATTGAATCCAGGTGTGGATAGATCAACAGGACTGGATTGTACGCACATTGGATGTAGGATGACTATTAATCATTTTATGAAAGAATTGAGATTGTTAGATATATGGAGAGAAATGAAACCACAAGTTAAAGCCTATTCTTGTTATTCCAGTACCTACAAGACATTCTCACGTATTGATTATTTTTTGATTTCCACAGAATTAAGGTCCAAGATTCAAAACTGCTTTTATGATAACATCGTGATTTCTGATCATGCACCCTGTTGTCTAATATATGTAGATAAAAAATTGACAAAGGAATCAGGTAGATGGCAATTTCAGCATAAATGGCTTCAGGATGAGGAATTTGTCAAGTATATAGAAAAACAGATAGACGAGTTCTTTGACATCAATACTACACAAACATCAGCATGTGTAAAGTGGGAGGCTTTCAAAGCTTTTATTAGGGGACATATTATTAGTTATACAGGATCAAAATCTAAGAAGACTCGAGAGGAGAGAGCTAAATTGGAACATAAAATAAAAAGTCTTCAGGAAAAAGTGTATGCAGGAAGTGACCCAAGGTTGGAGAATGAATTACTGATTTTGAGAGCTGAATACGACAAAAAATCAGCGAATAGAGCTGCCTCGAGTCTTCTAAGATTGAAACAATCTTTTTATGAACAAGGTGAAAAATCAGGAAAATTATTAGCATGGCAGATTAAACAATTGGAAATTAAAACACCAATTACCAGTATTATAAGTAACGGACAGGTAGTTATAGATCCTTTAGAAATTAATAGAGCCTTTAGAGATTACTATGAAAAATTATATGATACCAAAAATGAACCTGATTTAACAAAACTAAATGGGTTTTTGAACGAACTATCTATACCGTGTATTCCAAATGAAAACAGGGAGATATTGGAGTCTAAAATTAGTCAAGAAGAAGTTGGGCTAGCCATTGATAATATGAAATCAGGAAAAAGTGCAGGACCAGATGGTCTTCCAGTTGACCTTTATAAAAAAATTAAGAATAAATTAATAAAACCTTTTTTGGAAATGGTTTTAGAAGCATTTTAAAATAATAATTTACCATCATACATAAATAATGCCTTAATTATACTGCTGCCAAAACCAGGTAAGCCCTCTAATAAATGTGAAAATATGAGACCAATAAGCCTATTAAACGCCGACCTTAAGATAATCTGTAAAATTTTAGCAAGACGAATACAAGAAATTTTACCAAATATTATTAATCGAGATCAGAATGGCTTTATAAAGGGTAGACAAGGCTTCCATAATGTAAGAAGACTATTTAATATTATTTATTTTAATAAAGAAGCACGGGATACAGCTCTCCTATCATTGGACGCCGAAAAGGCCTTTGATAGAGTTGAATGGCCCTTTCTTTTTGAAGTCCTACAAAGGTTTGGACTTGGAAATAATTTCATAAAATGGGTTCAAATAATATACAATAATGCTACAGCAGAAATCCTAACAAATAACAATATTTCAAAACCAATAAAAATCAATAGAGGATGTCGACAAGGCTGTCCACTTTCACCTTTACTGTTTACTATGGCAATTGAACCTTTAGCGATAGCGATACGTTTACATTCACAAATATATGGAATTAAAGTTGGACCAACAGAACATAAAATCTCCCTGTACGCCGATGATATAATTTTGTTTATGTCGAATCTAAAAAAATCAATTCCAACCTTGTTGAATTTAATAAAAAATTTTGAGGAAATATCAGGATATAAACTAAATAAAACTAAATCTTCAATATTAATGCTAAATGCGACCCAGAGAAATTACCCAGCCCCTGAGGTAAATCAATTCAATGTTGTAAATCAGTTTAAATATTTAGGAATCCAAATTATGCCTAAGCTAGAATCAGTCGCCAGTGTCAACTATGAAGCCTTAATGTCAGATATCAGC